>CM061550.1:140067708-141381875 GCA_030864225.1 Capsicum baccatum var. pendulum
TTGTAAAGTGGTCGCTTTTTCTTTTCCTCGTTTTGCTTTTTGTGCCATTGTACCTGAGATTAAAATAATAGTTATGTTAGCTTCATCTCGGTAGATACAATCAACAAACAAGCAGTAGTGGCACCACCCCACACTTAATTTGTTGGCACAAACTAATTAAGTGAACGATGTCGATTACTCAGACTTCATCGATATATATTTAGGCGTTATGTTCCAACAATATAATCAGTGCAGTCATACTTTTCTTTGTCATCTTAACTATCCTTTTTGATTCCATTTCATGTAATCTTGACAATACATTCATGTTTTGATTGATGTACCCTTTTAAACAAGACTACTACATAGAGATTGTATCAAGTTATGGCATAGAAATAATCACACATCTCATGTTTGTAGTTAACCATGATTTTTCATCTCCATGAACAAGTCATTCGAACATGAAAGCTTTCAAGTTACAAGATTATGCAATTTTCTTGACCATGTCAATTCCGTAAAAGTATGACAGTGTATCAAAATCAAATACAAGTTGGAAACAAGTCAAGAGAATCCTTACGTATTCTTTCACTCACTTAGTTGTATCTCAACAAATCAACCAAATTCAAATCACCAACACTACTTCAAGATTTAACAATATATTATAGGCGTAGTAGTGTAGTACTTACGGAATATAAAAGAAGAGCAAAGAAGTACTTACTTGGTTGATGGCCTTGGAAGATGTTTTTGCAAAGTTAAAAGAGCAAAAGGAAAATTTTTGAGAGATTTTGGAGAGATAGGAGGCGCTTAGGTTGGATTTGCAATGCATTCTTGTTCTAAGACTAAGGTTCTATTTATAGGACAAGCATGGGTCGGGTTTTGACCCGTTTGGAATTGGATTAGGAGACCAAAAAGTGAGCATAGGCGGCGCCTAATGCTTTGCCTATGCTTGGCATAGGCGGCGCCTTTTGCAAAGCCTAGTTGGACATAGGCTTTGGCATAGGCTGCGCCTATGCTATGGCATACTAGATTTAGAGACAAAAGGCTTTGGCATAGGCGACGCCTATGCTATGGCATTGTTGGACCAAAGGCTTTGGCATAGACGGCGCCTATGCTATGGCATTGTTAGACCAAAGGCTTTGTCATAGGCGGCGCCTATGCTATGGCATTCTAGATTCAGAGACCAAACGCCATAGCATAGGCTTTGCCTTGTTCATTGCCTAGATTTACATAAGCCTTTCCTTGTTCATTGCCTAGATTTGCATAGGCAATGCCTAACCCATAGCCTTTGCTTCTTCATTCAAAACTTACCACCTTCAACATGAAACACTTCCAAATCAAGATTTGAAAACAATCTCCTCCTTTATACCTCTTGCACCTACACTTACTCAAAAACAACAAAAACTATTAGAATGATGGGTTGCCTCCCATCAAGCGCCTTAGTTTTGGTCGTGGCTCGACAAAATCCTAGGAAAACAAAACAATTAAAAACAATGGGTTGCCTCCCATCTAGCGCTTGATTTATTATCGCGGCACGACATAGCTTATCTCGATTGCTTAGACTTCATCGAGATATATGGTACATCGTTTTCTGAATGGATTCAGACAACGCTGATGCTTACATGTGGGCACGCAATCTTCTTTGAGATGCATCTTGTGCATACATATCCCAGGTGGGATACCAATTATATCATTAATAGACCAACCAATGGATCTCTTGTACCTCTTTAGAGCAGAGATGAGTGCCTCTACTTGTTGTTCACCTAAATCAGCCGCAACACTCACCTGAAGTGTGTTTCTACTTCCCAAGAACGCATACCTTAGGTGACTAGGGAGATCTTCCGATTCTAGCACTGGTGGCTCTTCAATGGAAGTCTTCACTGTTGGTGAAGGTCGATGCTTAAGATCAAGTTCAAGATTCTTAGAAGCATGAAAATAGGACTTTATTCCTGTTAGAGCACAAACGGTTTCTTCATATTCTTCAACATCCTCATGCTCACAATTCGAAAGCACATCAGATAGTGACTCAACAGCAAGCTGCTTCTCTATAGATAATTCTTTCTCATCCTTATAATAAACATCATCTACAGAAAACACATTCATGTCGCTGGGCTGCTTCATTGCTTTACATACATCAAAATGGACCACTTCGTCATTCAACCGAAATAAAACCTCATTAGCTCTCAAATCAATAAGCACACTTCCAGTTGCAAGGAAAGGGCGTCCCAAGATTATGGAAACTTCAGAATCCACCTCGCAATCCAAAATAACAAAGTCTGTAGGAAATATGAAGGTAGAAACCTTCACCAACACATCATTCAAGATACCCACAGGTCGTTTTACCGACCTATCTGCCATCACGAGCTGCATATTGATTGGTGTAGGGTCGCCCAACCCTAACTTTCTGTAAATGGATAGCGACATCAAATTGATGCTAGCTCCCAAATAGCACAACGCCTTAGCAAAATCCAATGATCCAATCGTGCAAGGAATAGTGAAAGCACCAGGATCTGACTTTCTGAACTAGCGATCTTGTAGCAATTGCACTGCAATGATGGACATTATCTGCCAGCTCATAGCTTACTGACCGCTTCTTTGTCAAAAGGTCCTTCATGAATTTAGCATACCCAGGCATCTGTTCTAGCGCCTCCACCAAAGAAACATTAATGGTCAACTGCTTCAACATGGTCATGAATTTGCTGAACCTGGTATCATCAGCTTTCTTCTTCAGTCTCTGAGCAAAAGGTGGTGTTGGAAGGGGAATAGTTTTCTCCACCACTTCCTTTTTATCTTGCTTCTGATTATCACTCTTTTCAGGCTGGTGACGTCTAGGTGTAACATCATGAGCAATCACTTCAGCTTCTACGGCATCTTCAAACTCTATATCAAGAACATTATTCGCTATATCATCAACCACCTGCTTGCCTTTAGATGGATTGTCTAACACTTTACCACTCCTGGTAGTGATAGCCAAACATGATCCATCATTCCTTGGATTTTGCACAGTGTCGCTAGGTAAAGTGCCAGCTTTTCTTTGATTGAATGCTGCTGAAAGTTGACTCAATTGTTGCTCCAGCTATTTTATTGAAGTGGAATGCGAGTCAACCAATTGCTTTATTGAGGACAAATCATTTATTACCTCAGTTACTCCTGTTTTGGTTGCCTCCACTCCTTTTACCAGCTTTGCCATTATACCTTCCATGGACATCTTTCCAGAACCAGATGCAGCGGCCTCACGGCTTCCAGGTGGAACATACAACCCACTCCTATCAGTCTTATTCTTCCAACTACCTTGATCGCGGTCCTTGTATCAAGATTTATCATAATAGTTCCGACCTTGGTTTCCTTGGGCATTGCCTCGGAAACCCCCCTGATTATTCAAGTAGTTAGCTTTTTCCTCAGAATTGGATTCATCTCTTCCTTTTGATGCAACCGCTTTGACCTTTTTGGTCTTCCCTGATAATAAATGCTTGGTAAGAAAATCCATCTGCGTTTTTATGTGTGCCATATCATGGTCACGTTCCTCTTCTCTTCGCCTTGGTTCTGCAGTCATGCCAATAGATTTGGTAGAGCTTGCTACCTTAGAATCCCTGGTATGCCAAGCTCTACTTTGCTTTGTCATACGGTCTAGCATATCACTTGCCTGAACAAAAGTAAGGTCCATGAATGACCCTCCTGCAGCATTATCAACCACTGGCTTAGTCACCGAATTCAAAGATCTGTATAGTATCTCCTTCAAGTGGACATTGGTCATATGATGGTTTGGGCACCGCATAAGCTTCGTCTTGAACCTCTCCCATGTTTCTTGGAGAGCTTCTGTTGGAAGCTATCAAAAATTGCTGATCTCATCTCTCAACTGTGCTCTCTTGGATGGCGGAAAGAATCTTTCTAGGAAAGCGTCTTTCAATTGCCTCTAATTTGTAATAGAATCAGGAGTCAGCCCATTCAACCATAGAGTTGCCTCCCCAGATAGAGACAATGGAAATAAGCTCAGCCGAATTGCATTTTGTCCAACGCCTGGATTGTTGAATGACTTGCATGTAGAGATAAAGTTGATCAGATGCATATTCTGATCATCACCTGCAAGTCCACCAATTAAGCCCTTTAGCTGCAACAACTGAATCATGGTGCTGGTGATATTGAACTTGGCTCCAGGTGCGAAGGGCGGAGGAATAATAGCTCCTGTGGCACCAGCTCCTTCCAGGTCGTCATCATCATCATTGAAAGGCATCTGCATAGCGCGGCGTTCAGACCTAAATTTGGCTTGACGATCTCTTCTGTTTGCAGGTGTCGCCACCTCAGCAGCACGCCTAGGGTTTAGTAGCTCGTCATCACCTAGGTCCTCATCGTCACGATTTGTTGCCCGCCCAGGGTTATCAATATTCTGTTGATGCACTTGGGCAGCGGCCAACGCAGCTAGTCTAGCCTGCTCCTATTAAGCATCTCTTCTCTCAATGTCACGTTGTGCATCCATCCTTCCAATAAGTTGTGGTTCAGGGTTTATGGGTAATAATGGTTGTCCCAAACTTCGAGTATTTGGCATGCACTGAACAAAAACCTGCAGAAAACAAAAACAACAACTAAAAGTAAAGTACGAGAATCTTTGACCAAAGGGTCTAGTAATTATCACAAACTTAGTTGACAACCGTATTCCCCGATAACGGCGCCGAAATTTGATAACGCTCAAACTACAGCTCTCGTAAGAATGTAAGCTGTCGCTGTCAAATATAGAAACCAACTGGGTTGGGTATCGAATCCCACAGGGAATACTTGGTCACTAAGTAAGCAACGATTAGTAGACTGTTGATCGAAAATTCTACAAAAGGGGGGGATTTAATTGTAGTGTGAATTTAGAGTATCAAAGTAACAAAGAAAATCGGAATGTTTAGTAGGTTTTAATCAATGAAAATTTTAAGTTAGGGTTATGTAAACCTTATGAGTTCTACATATCTATTGGCTATGAGTTATGCGAAATTCTGACATGCATGCGCTTATAGAGATTCGTATTCTATGGTAAATCCTAGTGTTTTTCGACCATCAAGGATTATCTCACTTTAACTCTTTCGAGCTTAAAGCATATATCTACTGGTACGAATTCTCCAAGAGGTCAATCCAGTGACGGCACTAACTTTTAAATAGGGGTTGGTAGCCCTATTTCCTTGTCACTCTCTCTTTTCCAGACATGTAACTTTTCTTTCGAACAATTTAATGCTATACTGGCGTATTCTATATGTTTGCAACCACAAGAATTCAATTAAGATGAAGAGAGTAATGATATAAGCAGCATACGTATCAAGAATTCACAAACTCATAGCAATAGATAGTATCTTATAAGGCTTCCATAACCCTAACAGAGAAGTTTAGCTACTCATGAGTGCAATGGAAAACACAATAGACATTATCATATCAAAATAAGAATCTCACGTGAAGTATGTTTTGGTAGCACTTGTGGCGTGAATTCCTTGCAAATAGCGTTTCTCTTGTCGTAAAAATTAAAAGTTGAATAGATAAAAAATAATGTCAACAACGAATTTGTGAAGAAAAGGGGAAAGGATCGAATAGGGAGGAATAAGGATGAGGGTGGCGGAAATTGGTGCTGAAAAGTTCAGCAAAATAGGGTTTTTATAACACCCATATCCTATTCCTACTAAGCTACTTCATACTTATCCTAATCCTACTAGGTTACTGCACCCTTATCCTAATCCTACTAAGTTACTGCTGATCCCCAAGTCTTTGGAAATACTGTTTTTGCTCGGGACAGGTTTTCCATGCGTCACTTTCAGTCCATAAACTTCCAAAAGATGCCTTCCTTCTTTCGTGATGCTTCCTTTGGCTGCAACCAGTCCATAACATGCTGAAATCTTCATCATTTATACCTGGAAACTTGCTAATCACGTTGGTTAGCTCACTTACAGGAAAAAGGACTAAAAGTGTAGGAATTATATATTTTGTTCTTAAAACTTAGCGAAAATATGGGTGAATTAAGGTGCTTTAGGCGTGTAAATACGCCTATCATCAGAGTGGAAATTGAGAAAGGTTTTACTAAGATGTCAGAACTAATGCCAAAGTCTAGTACTAAATAGGGAGTCATAAAAGAAAATGAAGATCCAGGGTCTAATAATGCATAAACATGAACATGAAAGACTTGTAACATATCCATAAACACATCGGGACAACTTTCCTGATCCTATCGAGTCTAAAGGGCATAGAGTAAATTTTAACGCTACCCACTGGTGGCACTAGAGGTAGAGTCCTGCTGAGTCAGCCGGCCTACTGGAGCTGATACAAAGTTATACTGACCTGATTAGCAAAAATTATACCTTTTTGTCCAACTATTATACACTCCCTAATTTTGTGGACTGACTTGTCATACCTAAAACATACCTTAAGCACTCACCATTATGGCTCTTACCATATTCTTATAAACTAGGTTGGTACAACCACTATTCACTCTACCTTTGAGTTAGAGCCTATCACTCTATCTCAATTATCCTATCTGAACTTAGGCACTTGGGCACAAGCTAAAGATACGGATTAAGCTAAGAACTTTTGGAAGAACTGAGAATGATTCCAGTCATCTAACCTTTGATGTATGAAGTTGAAGCTACTAGTTTTGTCCTATTATTTTCTCTTTTCTCCTCATTGGGCGTCTCTTTCTCGTACCACTAAGCATGAACTATCATCCTATGAAGGTCTATCTTATTAATAAACATAACTATTCTAAACTCTTTGACTATATTATCTGATAAACTTGCTCATTATAGCCCTAGAATCAGCCACCATTGTCGGAGCATACCTTGCTAACTTGGTGAACTTGAGCAAGTACTCTTTCATGCTTATTTTATCTTGATTTATATTGATGAAATCTTTCACCTTGGTCTCTCTCAACTCAATTGGAAAGAATTTATCTCACAAAGTCATAGCAAACTCACCCCACTCTATAGACCATACCTCAATACCCTTTTCTACCTTCGAATTCTTTAACAAAGTGTGAGTCACTTCTTACAATTGGTAAGTAGCTAAGTTGGCAGTCTCACTATAAGTAACACCCATGATATCTATAACTTTATTCATATAATTGAGAAACTCTTATGGATCCTCCACGGACTTGGATCCAAAAAATACTGAAGGATTCATCTAAGTAAGCCTTGGATCCTAGTTTCTACCGTGTTCACTACTAGATTGGTTGGGGTAATAGGCTTTTGGTCATTTTTGGTAGCCATAGTCTAGGAAAAACTGTGAAAGCAGTTCTGAAATTGGCATAAGAGATATGTTCATTCAGAAGGTCTTCCTGAACATGTGGTGGTGAGGGTTGATTCTCATTTCTCATTCTGAAATTCCTTTCTAGGATGAATTTTCTATAAATAGATGAAGTACAAGTTAGAAAAGGAAATACAATAGAACTCAAACTTTATTGCATGACATGAATACTAAAAGAAAAGAACTTTACTAAAATGTCTTGCAGTTTCTCTCCCATAAGTATGACATATTTCATACCATGCATAAGACTGTACATAATGTGGGTTTCAAACACCCTAGGACACTTTAAACCTTGTTCTTTGATACCTTATTTGTCATAACTCGAGACTACCCCATAGTCGTAACACGGTGCTTAAGTCCAAAAGTTACCCCAAGCTAACCTATGATCAGATATTTGTTGTTAGCACTGAAGAAAATAACAATATAATATGATGTGCAGAATCTAAACTAGAGAAAACTCTGATAAGATATAATACTAAAATAACATTAAACATATTTGGACTTTTGATGAAAACTAAAAATAAGTCTGACTATTTGAATGCATCTAAACATAACAAGTTGTTGGGACAGGTCCCCAACTAAATCTAACTACTAAAATAAAATGAACTAATGTATTGGAAAGCATAATTAATAACATTATTAGCCTTCTACTAATGAGGACTCACTAATGCTACAACTGAGTGGTATATGAACAGGCTATGCGTGATTTGGGAACCAAACAGCCATACCTATTTTGAGAATTCAATATAGCATAAAAGAGAGTATACAGTCAGTACTTTAAATGTACTGGTACATAAGATAGGGACTTACTAAAATGCATATAGGTAATGCATATAAATGCATGAACCCATAAAATAAATACAAGTCCAAGCATAAGCATGTACTGAAATAATAAAAAAACTAAATAAATGATATATGGACACTTGGTCATGTAATCCTAAACTGAAATAATGTGAATAATGATCTGAAACTGTGGGAGCTAATATTTAACTAACATGCCCCAACCTAAGCTAATCGGTGTCCAACCTATAACCATAGTTTGAAGGGTTCAATATCTTGCCACAGGTACTAACATTGGCTATGTGGATATACTAAACTAATGTTTCAAAGGACTAGGGAGTCACCCTAAACTAGCAGGTTCCCCTAAGAGAGTATCAACCCTATACTGGCAGGAATACATCTTATAACCTACACTGGCTATGTAGTTTTGAAAATTAGGGACTTCTAATAGAGGTCTCACCGTAAATTACATGGTAATCCTTTATCCCTAGATTTGTTCGGTGATAAGTTTTACTCCCAACTGAATTGGCATTCTGTAACACCCTACATTTTTGGGCTAGAAATTAAATCATTCTTTCTATATGTATAAACTTAAATCTTATGATTTGTATATAAATATAAGTGTCATGATTATTTACCTAGTGTGTAAAGTTCTTTTGAGGGGGAGAATGTTCATAGTTAACACTTAGAGTGAAATGGAGTTAAGAACTTTTGATTCGACCAAATTTTGGAATTTGATTATACAAAGGCCAACTTTGAACGTGTATAACTTTTGAAATATATGGATTTATTTTGGAATAATACCCACTAAACTATATAATTGAGTCCTCTTTCCAAATAATCTAATTTTTGCTTAATTCGATACACGAGCAAAATGTTATGAGCATTTCTGCGAGGAACCAGTGAGGGAATGCAATTTTAGTGTGTCACATAGGATAATCTCCATTGCATGTTGATGCTTTAAATTTGGGCAGATTTTTTGTTTATTTGCGATAAGGATTATTTGGGTATTTTCACCTATGAATAACTTTTAAATATGAACCTATTTCAAGCTATTTTATCAACATAAATGCTATTATTTCAATCTTAAACGCAAAACCCCAAGTAAACATAAATGTTTCATGGTACATTCATCTTCTGGGTTCCAAGTTCAAAATTGCTCATAATCCTTGTGTGTCTAAGGTATGTACCTATTTCCCTATACTTGTATTTTATTATTGGCATGAAAATTTGTTTGTTATTCATGATTTTGATGTTGGACTTTTAAACTATAGGTTGAGGATTTTCGATATAATTGTTTTATTGTTTTTCTATGGTTTCTATTGATCTGTTATGCATGAATTGTTGATTTGGACACTCACTCGGGTATACAGAAATGGTGAATGAATTTAAGGGTACAATGGATTCCCCAAAAGATTGGTTTTGGTATGAAAATCGATAATAACCTCGATCCACTTGCATAATTGGTTTTGGAATATGAATTATTATTTTGATGGCTAGACATTTTAAATCTAATGCATTTCATAAATGGAAAAAAGGTTAAGGGTAGTTGTGGAAACCATGTGGTGTACAATAAAATCCCCCAAGTTGATTTTAATAATGGAGTGTCGGATATAAGGGTTTCCCAAGGTAATGCCTTAATGACATTTGCTTGCAAGCTATAGTTGGTATGATGATCCCACTTAATGATGTCTTAATAATTAACTCAGGGAATCAGTGGTTGGGTTATGAGTTAAATATTTTAATATGGGTTTAAAGAGGGTTGTGTTAGCTATCTATAAAGGTAGATGTCCCAGGCAGAGTTTTACTGGAAACTCATGTTTGCCGATGTGAGGGTTGGTCTTTATGACTGTGTGCATGTGTCACACTTGATATATATTTTAGGATAGCTAATTTCCTTGAAGGCTTTAGCATTCCCTAGGTTTTCTCTATTTTGTGCGGCTAACACGCACTAGGGCACCTTTAATAGAGGGAGCTGAACTCATATAGCCCGTGGTGGTAGGTTTATGATAGTCAAGATACATAATCCAAGCTAAGGTTTTAAATTTCATGCTGAGCGATATTTTCTATCCCAGCATATGATATATATGTGTGTGTGTGTGTGTTTGTATATATGTATGTGTATTGCATATAATGTTGTTCATTATTTTTTATGGTTATATATTATAGATCATAGTATTAATTTATCCTTTATCCCTGAGTTATAGCCAGCGCGCTCCAACTGCTAACCATCTTCAGATGCTATATCCCTATGCAATGCAAAAACTGGACATACTTTTAGTTTTTCTATGCAGTGGCTAGGTGATCATGGGACAGCTCGAGAGTCAGACTAAAGTGGTGAGCTTCTATACTTTAGAAGACCTTATTTCACGTTTTGATTTTATGTTGTAATAGATTATTCTTTTGGTTATTTTGGGATATTATCCTGGCATGTCCCAACTTTTATTGGTATTTATGTTACTAAAGGCTTTGTAGATTGCTATGGACTTGAGTATTGGTTGTCGGTATTGGTTATTTATTTATCTTAGAGTCTTTTAAGCTTTTATATCCTATATTGTTATATTTTTATGTTTCATCCGCTGGAAGATAGGGTTGGTTTTATTGTATCAGGCAAGGGGTGGTCTTTGGTCAATAACAGACTTGAGATTTCTGTCACAGCCAGGCCCTAGTTCAGGTTGTGACATAGTTGGTATCATAGCTTAGGTTCAGGGTCATTAGATATGCACAAAGTTGTGTCTAGTAGAGTCTTTCTTATAGATGTGTCATGCATAACACTTATAATAAGGAGGCTATGAGGCATTTAGGAAATATTTCTCATTCTTTCATATTCTATATTGTGCAATTATGTTGTCCATATAAAAGTTATCCAACTTTCTTCCTTACTCTAATTTGTGGGCTATTCCCATTAATAGGGCGATACAAGTGCAAAGACCTAGCTTCCTAAAAGTGTGGTCCTTTCTAAATGAGTCATCAAAAGCTATAAAAAGAATGGCGTAAGGACTTGAAAGGCATCCATTAGTGCATTAAGGAGTGTTGATTCAAGCTTGTACCTCTAACTTCATGAATCATGTTTTTCTGCCTGTGGTAAGATGTGTAAATTATCCCTTTTGAAAACTTTATTGCAGACATCTCACTTAAGGGAAGGATGTGTATCTAAATATTGGTGGTTTTTTCATCCTAAGACGTATTATAAATTAGTGTATTCTGACCTATGAGTAGTAAGGTGATTCTAAGGTTAGGGATATGAATCTTATATTTAGAAGTCAGAGTTAGGCTAACTTTTTAGTGAAAAATAGATAGTTATGTTTGCATGACCTTTAAGTTAGTGTTGGGGTAGTAAGATTTCATAGTGTTGGTTAAGGTGCAACAAAGATTAGCAAACTCATGGTAGTCGGTAAAAAAGAGAGTTGTTAGTTGCAATATTTGTATCTCTAGTTGAAATAACAAATTAGCTCATAAGGATTATATATGGTAGTAGTGAAATAAATCATAGGCTGTGAATGGAAGAATTAGTCGGCTAACAATCTATGAATTTAGAATTCACTTGGGGAGATTATAAAAAGAGGGGACTTCGTGGTGTTTAAAGAATATTGAATATAGTTGGGGTGTATGCATGGGTAAGTGGATGTAATGTGAGGAGGTGAATGTTCCATAGACCATAAGGGGTTTTGTAATAAGATTAAGTTGACTATCATTATTAGGTTGTTTTAATATACTGAGGGTCACTTGATTTTTATCTAGTAGTTGTAAGTTGGTTTTGTATATGAGAAGATGTTTAAGCAATATTAAGGTGTAGTAGTAATATGGTGAGGAAGAATGTGCTTCTAGGCCGTAGTTAAGTTAAATAAGGAATTTAGGTGTATTTATCTATTTGGTCCACTAGTATATTATGCAGGATATTTCATTTGTGGTACATGATTTTTTCTAGACATAAGTTTGAAATTTAGATATTAATTGTGATGATAAGAATATTAGCAAGGATAGTGACGCAAGATTGGTGAAAATGATATAGTAGGTTTGATGTAATATGTGAAAGAGCTTAAGTTGATGACTTATAAAATATTAGAGTGTATTATGATATATGCATGAGGTCTAGTGTTGAATTGGAAATTATGGATAAATCATTTGAAACACCTTGGTTTTGACCCTTAGAAAAATTCTTGAACATTGAACTTTTAGACATCATACAATTTATGGGTAATAGTCATATGATGTTGTACGAGTTAGGGTCCCTCCTCTTGTATGTAAATCAGTGTGGTTTGGTTGGTCTCTATCCAAGGTACTAAAGGACATCTTACCTCTCATATGTTAGGATACGAGGTATACATGGTGAGGTCATATGATGCCCTAAACTTAGCCTAGTGCATTATATTTAAGGTACAGGTTAGAGGGTACTTCTCTTATGATAGGATATGAGTTGGAGATTCTGTCTATGGGAGGTTCGATTCCCCCTACTACATGTACTGGTGCTTAAGTCACCTTGATTGCGTCAGGTGGTTTGAGTCCCCCATAAAGGCATATACGGATTTGGATATTCTCTAGTTCGTGTACACACACTGAGCCCTTCCATCTAGGGGAGAACTGGGCCCATATAGCCCATGGGTACCCTGTTCTATGATTGTCATACTACACAGCCCAGGTTAATGATTTCAAAGTTTATGTTAATCTTGTTCCCTATCCTGGCATGACATAAATATATATATATATATATATATATATATATATATATATATGTATGTATGTATGTATTGCATTAGTATATGCGTTGATTTATTATTTTGAACCATTGGCACTATTTTACCCTTATCCTTGAGTTACATGTTAGCACTTCAACTGCTAACCAACTTCAAAGCTATATAACCCTACAATATAGGTGTTGGTTATACTACACCTTCTGCTCAGTGATCAGACTTTAGGAACAGCTTATGTTGACTTAAAGTGGTGAGCGTCCATACTTTGGAAGGCTCCATTTCTTGTTTTAGTGTTTATGTTTTCATTAGTTTGTCTAAAACATTGGTTTTGGCTATGGTCGGGGGCATGTCCCAACTGGATGGTATTTTTATTTTGGATAGAGGCTTTGTGAGACTACTATGGCTTTGTAGGCCTTGGCATTGGTATTAGTATTGTAATACCCCGTATATTTATAAGCTAGAAAATGGACCATTGTTTCTATGCATGAAACCTCCTATCCTGTGATTCATGTTTGAGTACATGAATTAGGCTGAGTATCCTAGTGATAATAGAGCTTATGATGTGTTAAGGATGTTCATAAGTTGTCACTTAGAGTAAGCCAAGCTAAGAACTTTCGAACCCACCAAATTTTCGTGTGTGATTTCACAAAGGTCATCCTTTAATAAGTATAACTTGCTTTATAGGTGGTATTTTGGCATATTTATACCCTCCAAACTGAAGAAAATTGAATAAGCTTTCTGTCGATACCAAATTCACCTAAAACGGACACCCGATGAAGAAGTTATGGCTATTTAAAGTTTTAGTAGTGTCATTTTGGTCAGTGGCGCATTGGGACATAAGCCAAAATAAAGATTGTCAATTTCCAGTATCTCTACAAGATTCTAGTGCATCGCGGTGAGTTTTCAGGTCATAAACTAGTCGCAATGCAATAGCTCTGCGTTGCGCTGGGTACTCAAATCGGGTAATTTTCACAGAAATTAAAATACGCATCTAGAGGGGTATTTGGGTCATCTTCACCCTATATATATTCAATACACATGGAATTAAGCCATTATTGCACCAAAACATACTCTTTTTCATTAAAACCCTCTCAAGAAAATATTAGGGTTTCGATTGGGGAATTCAAGTTCAAGCAAATTCTGCCATCAAATTCCAAGAATCTCTCTGTCAATCTTCACTATATCAAGAACTAAGGTATGCATAGTGTTGATCTATGGATTCTTTTCATCCATAAAGTTCAAGAACCCTCTTTTAAATTATTAATTATGAAGTCATGTTGTGGGTTGATTATGTTTGTGTGATTGATTGGTATACACTACCAAGTTAGAGACTTTATGTGATTCTAGGAAACTAGGATGACATGCAAATTGAAATACATGAATTTTGGGTAGTTTGAATTATTAAAAGTAGTGAATATGCCTATGTCATAAAGTGTACATGCAAGGTATTTGATAGAATACCTAAGAGACTAGAATTCATGTATTGTAGCTCAATAGAACTTAAGTGACAAGACCATGCTCTTTTCCTTATGACTCAACATGAATTCCATGCTAATTGTTGTGTATTATTGTTGTGATATGGAATGTTCATGAAGTTATAATCATGCAAGAATGTACAAGTTATATGAATTATCTTAATGTTAAAGAATATGATAATCATGTGTGGTGTGAAATCCCCAATCTATGGTATTGTGAATTATAAAATTGTTGGATTGTTCATGAACTAGTCTTATGAGATCATGCTACGTTTTCTTGCAAGTCCTACTATTGTATAAGATATATGGAAACCATGTACTTCATGAATTTCCCCAAGTTATGATATTATGGATTGTTGGTGTTGTCCATGTATTCACTTCAGTCATGTGTGTCAGTTTCATTCCATCGAGTCCTGGGGGTACTCGTACCCGAAAAATATAGTTGTGTGCCTAGAGCCATGTTATGTTATCTCGATACTCTTAGTCAAGCCATGATCTATAGAATTTATTCAGTCATGTGACTCAGGAAAACTCAGAAACCTCAACAGACTTAGTAGTTCAGAAATCTTAGTACTCAGTAATATCAGTAATCTTAGTAATAACAGTATTCCTAGCAACCTCAGTAATTTTAGTACTCTCAGTCAGTCCTCAGAATTTTGTACGTTCCTTCAGACAAGGAAACTCATTCAACTTAGTTTAGCTCCACTAAACAATACTAATAGTGGCAGTTCAGTTAATCAGTAGCAGTTCTGCTCAGTTATTCAGTTTAGTGTCTTTCAGTTGGGAGTAGGATTTAGCACCGAGTGAGCCTAGGGATGGGGATTCACCCACTAGAAAGGACTGAGATCCTTAGAAGAAATCCCAAAGTTCCAAAACTATGTAGCCAGTTTAGGTACGAGATGTCACCCATTAATAGGACTGAAATACTCAGGGGTCACCCGTTAACACATTTATATGTATAGGACTGATCCTAGGAGTCACCTGCTAGATTATGACTGACTCCACAGTAGTTGTCTTTACTGGTGGCGTGGTACTGACACCCTTCTAGTCAGGGCAAAGATTGAACCCCAGTCAGCTTAGCATCGGGCATGTCATTTAAATGAATACATCCCATAGTTTCAGTTATAGATTCAGAACTGTCAGACACAGTCAACTCAACTAGTAGTATAGATTCAGTACTATTAAATACAGTTAATACTTATCATTATAAATAGACTTCAAGATCACCCACTAGATAGGACTGATCTTAACTATGGTCAATAAGTATCAGAATCATCAGAATTAAAGATCAACTGGTAGATAGGATTGATCTCAAATTTAGCCACTCAACTCAAAAAAGAACTCAGATAGTTCCATCAGAACTTAGACGACTCTATATAGTCGGTCAGTATCAGTTACATCGGCTATGCCAATCATCATAGTTATATCAGTTATATAAGTCATCATAGCTTATGTTATCATTATCTAGTTTTAAGACTGTTAGACACAGTCAATCAGGCCAGTTTATCATAATTCGAACTGTCAGAAAAAGTCATCCATCTATTCAGTACTTCAGTATCAGTAAAGTCATGTCGTCAGTATTCATACTCAGTAGTTAGTATCACCACGAGTTCAGTTATGATTTCTTCTGCATGTATGTATTCCCACGTTCATATTAGTCAGCATTGTTCACGCATATAACCCTTTGCATTTAGCCTACCTCAATCGTATACTCAGTGCGTTCTATCGTACTGATGCATTTGTGCTATGGTGGTTTCTCTTATATTACACCATAGGTTCAGAGGCACGATCTCTAGATCAGCAGTAGCATCCCAGTGTTCAGAGTTGCAGTGAGTCCTCATCCATCTGAGGATAATATTATTTTATTTCATTCATTATTTCAGTTTAGTTTTGCTAGACGGAGTTAGTTGGAGACATGTTTCTTCCACTCCTTATTCAGAAAGTATTTATAGGCTTTCAGATTTAGTTTAGATTTTATCGAGTCTTTCAGTTTTTTTGGGTATTTCATACCCCATCAGATGTTATGTTTGTATCATATTTGAACCTTATGGCCTTACAACTTTTATTTCTGTATTTATTCTGTATATTATGCAGTGTACAGGAGCAGATATCAGTCATGGGTTAGCTTGTAGTCCTTTGGGGTCATGAGCACCATTTAGCATTCTAGTTTAGAAAAATTGGGGTATTACAAACTTGGTATCAAAGCCTAAGGTTCAATAGTCCTAGGAAGCCTGAAAGCCGCATCTAATAGAGTCCTGTATATGCTTGTGTTGTGCACCACACTTATGTGCAAGAGGCTATGGAATGTTTTAGGAATAGTTTCCCTTCTTTTAGTATTCATTTCATGCCAGTGAGCATAATCTCAATTCAATATCAGTCTAATCCATTCCTCCCTTTCTTCTACAGAACATGCCTCCTAAAAGAAAAAATGGGAATCGGTCAGCCCCTCATCCCGAAGACCCTTTGGGCGATCATGTTTATCATGCGGAGTTCAGGACTGCATTCACCACTCTTGCTCAGTCATCCACTGCCCAGAATGAATGACTATCTATTGTTCTGGCCAACTCAGTGGCCAATTCAGCTGAAGCTAGAATTTGGGACTTCACGCAAATGAATCCTTCTTGTTTCATGGGGTGTAAGTCAGATGAGGACCTATAGGAATTCTTAGATCAGGTTTAGAAGGTGATGAATATTATGGGGGTGACTACTGTGGAGAGTGCTGAGTTAGCCACATATCAGTTGCAGGATGTGGCTCATACTTGGTACAAGCAGTGGAAGTCAGAAAGGTTAGATAATGTAGGTTCAATAGAGTGGGAGGAGTTTGCCTCTTCTTTCCTTGGCAAATTCTTTTTGCTAGAGCTTAGAGAAGCTAAGCTGCTAGAGTTCATCAACCTTAGGCAGGGCAGTATAACAGTGAAAGAGTATTCTCTCAAGTTTACTTAATTAGCCGGATATGCCCCTCATATGGTTGCAGACGGTAGAGGCAAGATGAGTAAGTTCGTGTTAGGGGTAAATGATAGTGTGGTAAATGAGTACAGGTTTGCCCTGTTAAATAGTGATATGACTTTATCCATACTTATGAATCATGCTCAGGAAATAGAGGAGAAGAAGAATAGAATAAAAGAGAGACAGAGTAAGAGAGCAAAGACAGGTAGTTTCAGCTTTGCTCAGCCTAAGTCACAAGGTGGTAACCTTTCTCAATATAGTCAGAAGTTTTCATTCCCAGCTCCATCCTCAGCTAGTGCAGCAGTACCTAAGTCTAGAAATGACCGTCGTGATGGAGCACCAGGCTCTGATGCCCAGGGTAGTAAAAATAGAAGTCTTACTTATCCGCTTTGTGAAGAGTGTGGTAAGAATCATCTAGGTGCATATAGAGAAGGTAGTGATGTATGTTATAGGTGTGGCAAGCCAGGCCATAAGATACGAAAATGTAGGGTTCTAACACAGAGGGTTAAAGAGTTGCATCAGCAAGGCACCAAGAGGGGTCAGAGTCAGAATAGACTTTATGCACTCCAGACCCGTCATGATTCGGAATATTTCCCTGACCTAGATTCAGGTACGTTACAAGTATTTCATGTTTATGGTATGCATTGTTAGATCTTTTTCTCTCATTTGGGCATATATTCTAGCATGAGTTAGTTAGTAAAGCCAGCAAGCCAGTTTAGCAATTGAGAAGTCAAATTTGTATAGTTTGTTTTCTCATCCTTGCATCTATTAATACTATCCAAAGTCTCAGGGAATGTAACTATTCAAAGGTAAAATATCCTAGTAGTCACATGTTCAGTCCAGTCCATGCATCATGCATTAGTTTCAGACTCCCAAGGTTCAGTCATAATCTAGTTCGTAGATTTCACATGTATCGCCTCAGTGTTTTAGTAAGGTGAGCATTCTTAGAGGGACATAGTGTCCCAAAGGGGAGATACCCCACCTTTTCTTAATGCTCTCATGTCTTAGATCCTTCATTTTCTCCTTGTATAACGAATTCAATCTAGAATAGGGGGTACCTATAAGTTAACCCTCAAGTTAAAATCTCAGCTGTAAGTCAAGTATTCAGAGGTTCAGTTTAGTTCAAGATGTTTAGCTCATATGTCATGTAACGTATCATACTCAATTGTGTTATCATGTTCCCATTATAAACTTTTCATCAAGTGCCATTGCATAATCAGTCAAGCTCTCAAGAGTCAGTTCAGTCAGATATTCATGCATTAGATATGCATGTTCAGTAGAGAAAGTTTAGTTTATCAGTATTTTCAGTCATGCATTCTCGTATATTGTTAGTCATATAATCATACATCAGATATGCATGGATTCAACTTATCAATCTCTGCATCAGATATGTAGTCTCATTCTGAGAAACTTAATTCATCAGAACACTCAGTCCTTCATCTCATAAGTCAGTTACCCATGCATCAGATACGTATGTTTAGTATGAATTATTTTAATTGTTACATCAGTCATGAGATCATGTTTTAGTCATTCACACTAGGTTCATGTTCAGCTTACTGTTTCCCCTCCCATTCATTCTCATTCAAGGACGAATGTTCCCAAGGGAGAGATATTGTAATACCCCGTATATTTCTAAGCTAGAAAATAAATGATTGTTCCTATGCATAAAACCTCCTATCTTGTGATTCATGTTTGAGTACATGAATTAGGATGAGTATCCTAGTGATAATAGAGCTTATGATGTGTTAAGCATGTTCTTAAGCTGTCACTTAGAGTAAGCCAAGCAAAGAACTTTTGAATCCACCAAATTTTCATGTGTATTTTCACATAGGTCATATTTGAACAAGCATAACTTTCTTTATAGGTGGTATTTTGGCAGATTTATACCCTCCAAATTGTATATAATTGAATAATATTTCCGTTGATACCAAATTAGTCTAAAATGGACACTCGGTGAAGAAGTTATGGCGATTTAAAGTTTTAGCAGTGTTATTTTGGTCAGTGGCGCGTCGCGTAGTAATCCAAAATAAGAATTGTTAGTTTCTAGTGTCTCTCCACAATTCTAGCACGTCGCGGTGATTTTCCAGGTCATAAGCTAGTGGCAACGCGATGTCTCCACATCGCGCTGGGGGCCCAAATCGGGTAATTTTCATAGAAATTAAAAGACGCATCTAGACGATTATTTGGGTCATCTTCCCACCCCTATATATATTCCATAAACACGGAATTAAGCCATTATTTCACCAAAACATACTCTTTTTCATCAAAATCATTTCAAGAAAGTATTTGGGTTTCTATGGGTAAGTCAAGTTCAAGAAAATTCTACCATCACATTCCAAGAATCTCTCCGTTCATCTTCACTAAATCAAGAACGAAGGTATGTGTAGTGTTGATTTATGGATTCCTTTCATCCATATATTTCAAGAACCCTCTTTTAAATTATGAATTATGAAGTCATGTTGTGGGTTGATTATGTTTGTGCGATTGATTGGTATACACTACCAAGTTAGAGACTTTATGTGATTCTAGGAAACTAGGATGACATGAAAATTAAAATACATGAATTTTTGGTAGTTTGAATTCTTAAAAGTAGTGAATATGCCTATGTCATAAAGTGTGCATGCAAGGTATTTGATGAAATAACTAAGAGACTAGAATTCATGTATTGTAGCTCAATAGAACTTAAGTGACAAGACCATGCTCTTTTCCTTATGACTCAACATGAATTCTATGTTAATTGTTGTGTATTGTTGTTGTGATATGGAATGTTCATGAAGTTAGAATCATGCAAGAATTTATATGTTATGCGCATTATCTTTCATGTTAAAGAATATGATAATCATGTGTGGTATTAAATCGCCTATCTATGGGATTGTGAATTGTAGATATTGTTGGATTGTTCGTGAACTTATGAGGTTATGCTACGCTTTCTTGCAAGTCCTACTATTGTATAAGATATATGGCAGCCATGTACTTCATGAATTTCCCCAAGTTATGATATTATGGATTTTTGGTGTTGGCCATATATTCACATCAGTCATGTTTGTCAGTTTCCTTCCATCAAGTTATGGGGGTACTCATTCCTAAAAAATATAGCTGTGTGCCTAGAGCTATGTCATGTTATTATGATACTCTCAGTCAAGCCATGATCTATAGAATTTAGTCAGTCATGTGACTCAGGAAAACTCAGAAACCTCAGTAGTCTCAGTAGTTCAGAAATCTTAGTACTCAGTAATCTCAATAACAACAGTATTCCCAGCAACCTCAGTAATTTCAGTACTCTCAGTCAGTCCTCAGAACTAAGTGAGTTCATTTAGACAAGGGAACTCAGTGAACTTAGTTTAGCTCTGCTAAACAATACCACTAGTATCAGTTCAGTTAATCAGTAGCAATTCAGCTCAGTTATTCAGTTCAGTATATTTCAGTTGGGAGTAGGATTCAGTACTAAGTGAACCTAGGGATGGGGATTCACCCGCTAGAAAGGACTGAGATCCTTAGAAGTAATCTCTAAGTTCCAAAACTATGTAGCTAGCGTAGGTACAAGATGTCACCCATTGATAGGAATGACATACTCAGGGGTCACCCATTAGCATATTTACATGTATAGGAATGATCCCACGAGTCACCCGCTAGATTAGGACTGACTTCACAGTAGTTGTCTTTACTGGTGGCATGGTACTGACAGCCTTCTAGTCAAGGCAGAGATTGGACCCCAGTCAGCTTACCATGGGGCATGTTGGTTAAATAAATGCATTCCACAGTTTCAGTTATAGATTCAGGACTGTCAAGCACTGTCAACTAAACTTAGTAGTATAGATTCAGTACTATTAAATACAGGAAATACTTATCATTATAAATAGACTTCAAAATCACCCACTAGACGGGACTGATCTTAACTATGGTCAATCAGTATCAGAATCATCATAATTAATGATCAATCGCTAGATAGGATTGATCTCAGATTTAGTCACTCAACTCAGAAAGGAACTCAGATAGTTCCATCAGAACTTAGACGATCTGATACAGTCACTCGGTATCAGTTACATCAGCTACGCCGATCATCACAGTTATATCAGTTATATAACTCATCATAGATTATGTTATGAAGAAGTTTTTCCTTAGACTATCTCATAAGTTGATCAAGGTTACCTTGCTAATAAAGGACATGGATATCTCTAGGTTGGTTATTTATATGCAGTAATTTGAGAAATAGAAAAAAAATAGTTTGAGTTTAGTGAGAGATAGGGGAAGAAGTTTAGGATTTCTGAGTAGAATAGCAGGGACGGTAGGAAGTGGATCAAGAAGAAGTGGGGAAATTTTGGGCCTTACTTAAAGGCTAGTTCTCCTTACCTAAATCATTGGGTGAAAGGCGTTTCTATGATAGCGACAATTATAGGGCATAGGGTGCCTAATCTCAAGAAAGAGAGGCCCATTTATCTCCGTTATATCCTCCTTATAGATACTTTGGTCAGTTGTATTTGGGTTACTGTGCTAAAGAAAAAGACAAGTTCTTCTACTGTGGTTAGCCAGGGCACATGGTTAGAAGTTATCTAGTGGCCAAGGTTTTTTTGGTGGAAAACAAGGTTCCTGTTGCCTCTACTTCTACTTTGTCAAAAAAAGGTGTACCATCTAGTTTCAGCACTAGTTAGAACCATTTGTATACTCTCACTACACGCCAGGAGTCTGAGGCATCATTTGATGTCATGACTACTATATTGAAACTCTTTTCCTATGATGTATACTATTTACTTGATCTAGGGTCAACTGTGGTCGTGTATTTTGGTTTTGATCCTAAATATATTTTAGACCCTTTTTCTAGTTCTACCCCGGCGAGTGACTCTATGGTAGCTAAAAAGGTCTATAGAGGTTATGTGGTATTTGTGTGTGGTCGGGAGACTCTGGTGGATCTTTTTGAATTAGACATGATTGATTTTGATGTCATATTGGGGATGGGTTGGTTGCACTCATGTTATTATTTTCTAGACTGTTGGACCTATAAGGTTGTCTTTAAATTTCCTAAGGAGCTGGTTATGGAGTGGGAGGGTAGTTCCCTAATTTCTAAGGGAAAGTTCATATCTTACCTTTGAGCTCAGAGATTAGTCTCCAAGGGGTGTCTCTATCATCTGGTCCTGGTTAAAGATTTTAGCTTAGAGGTTCCTTCTTCACATTCTATCCTGGTGGTGAATGAATTTCTTATGGCCATCCCTGAAGACCTTGCCGGTGTTCCTCCTAATAGGGAGATTAAGTTTAGGATTGATCTTGTCCCGGACACTCGTAAAATTTATATTCCTCTATATAGAATATATTAGGCTGATGTGAAGGAGCTAAAGGAGCAACTAAAGGATTGTTTAGACAAGGCTTTCATCCATCTAAGTGTGTCCCCATGGTGTACACTGGTATTATTCATTCATAGAAAAAGATGGTTCCTTTCGGATGTGCATTTATTACCAATAGTAAAATAAGGTAGCGATAAAGAATAAGTATCATGTTCCAAGAATAGATGATTGATTTGATGAGCTGCAGGGTGATAAGTTTTTCTCCGAGACTGATCTTCAATTTGGGTACCACCAGTTAAAGATTAGGGAGATGGATATCTCTAAGACTGCTTTTCATACTCGGTATGCTCATTTTAAGCTTGTAGTTCTATCTTTAGGGTTGACCAATGCCTAAGCGACATTCTAGATTTTTCATCATTGTTTTCATAGATGATATTTTGGTGTATTCTAAGAGTGAGGTGGATCATGTTGATCACCCCTATATTGTATTGCAGACCATAAAAGAGAAACAGTAGTATATCAAATTTTTGAAATATGAATTCCGGTTGAACATTGTCACTTTTTTAGGTCATTTTATTGCTAGTGAAGGGGTCATGGTGGATCTTCATAAAGTTTTTGTGGTGAATAAGTGGCCTAGACCCATGACTCCAATCAACATTCGGAGCTTCTTGGGTTTAGTAGGTTACTACGAAAGGTTTGTGGAAAGTTTTTCTTCTATAGTTGCCCCATTGACAAAGTTAACTCGAAAGAAGGTGATGTTCTTATGGTCGGATGCTCGTGAGGATAGTTTTGAAAAGTTAAGGATAAACTAACTTTAGCTCTAGTCTTGACTTTTCCTGAAGGCAAGGATGGATTTGTGGCATATTGTGATACATCCAGTGTCGGGCTTAGTTGCATCTTAATGCAGCATGGCAAGGTGATAGTGTATGCCTCTAGATAATTAAAGATGCATGAGAAGAATTATCCGACTCATGACTTCAAACATTTGGTTGTGGTGTTCGCGTTGAAAATCTAGTGTCACTCTTTGTATGAAGTGCGTGTGAATATCTTTTCAAATCATAAGAGCCTGTAATATGAATTTGCTCAGAAAGAGCTTAACCTCAGGCAAAGGAGATAGCTTCAGCTACTCAAAGATTATGATATTAGTCTTTACTACCACCCAAGCAAAGCTAATGTGGTTGCTGATAATCTTACTAGGTTATTCGTGGAGAGTCTTGCTTATGTGAAAAAGAAGAAGCGGGAGTTGGCGAAGGATATTCACTATTTAGCTAACCTTGGAGTTCAACTTTTATATTTTATGGATGGTGGTATTTTTGTATAGGAAGTGGCGCAATCACCTCTTGGTTCAGAGATCAAGGAGAAACAAGTGTTAGATCCTATCTTGATAAGGATCAAGGGTGATGTAGGTGGCCAGAAAGTGATGGCCTTCAAAATTAGTGGTGATGGTACCTTGTAGTGATAAGGGAGGTTATGTATTCCCGACATAGATTCTTTATGAGAGAGGATCTTGGTTTAGGCGTATAAGTCACACTATACTATTCATCCTTTTTTGATGAAAATGTATCATGACTTTAAGGAGATATATTGGCAAAACAATATAGATCGGGATTTTTTAAGTTTCGTGGCTAAGTGCATGGTGTGCCAAAGAGTGAAAGTTGAGCACATGAGGCCCAGAGGATTATATCAAGAGATTAAGTTGCTTGTGTGGAAGTGGGAAGTGATCAATGTAGATTTCCTTAATGATCTTCCTCGGTCTCAGAGTTAGTTTAATTCTTTTTGGGTCATCACGAATAGGATAACAAAGTCTACCTGTTTCTTGCCAGTGAGGACTAATTTTTTAGAAGAGGATTATGCAAGGTTGTACCTCCAACTGATTTTGAAGTTGCATGAGGTGCATTTTTCTATCACCTCATATCATGGTACATAGTTTTCATCTCACTTTTGGCGATCATTTTAGAAAGGTTTGGGTACAAGGTGAGTCTTAGTATGACTTTTCACCTACAGTCGGATGGGCAAGCAGAAAGAACTATTTAGACGTTGGAGGATATGCTTCGAGCTTGCGTGATTGACTATGGTGGTATTTGGGTTAAGAATTTGCCTCTTATAGAGTTTTCCTATGATAATAGCTAACACTCCAATATTGGAATGTGTCCATTTGACGTATTGTATGGTAGTAGGTGTAGATCTCATATTGGTTGGTTCGAGGTTGTTGAGGAAGAAATATTTGGCCCGAATTTGGTTCACTAAGCCATGGAGAAGATGAAGGTGATTCGGGATAGACTTAAGCCTGCCCAAAGTCACTAAAAGTCCTATACGGATGTGAGGCAAAGGAAGTTGCAGTTTGTGGTTGGGGATAGGGTGTTCTTGAAAGTGTCTCCCATGAAGGGAGTGATGCAATTTTGGAAGAAAGTGAAGCTTATTCCTTGGAATGTTGGTAGGTACTGTGGTTTGAGATAGGTTGGTAATGTTATGTATGAGTTGGAGTTGCTTTCTAGTTTGATCTCCATTCTCCCAATTTTCTATGTTTCTATCTTGAGGATGTGTATTAGTGATTCGTCGCAAATTGTGCCTATCAATTATATTGGTTGTAATACCCCTTACTATTCATAGCTCTATTCAGTTTTCAGTTGCATGCATAAGGGGCTTAAGGCCTAAAAATTTCACTAAGTGTTGTGGACTTAGTCATTTTTAAGGCTTCTAAACTTGGAGGACTTTTAACTTGGTCTTCCCGACCCCGAGATGTTAGTTTTTGAGTTAATTCATGTTCAAGGATGTAAGGAGCATGTCTTGGAGAAGTTTCAAATTTTTTCGGTGAGGTTTACTTCATGTTTGGAGCCAAGAACTAGAGGGTTACCGCGATATGCCCACGATGTGGTATTTGTCCTGATGGTATGCTAACTGCATTGCGGGGAAGGAAATGCACTACCGCGATAAGACCATGTCACAATAAGCTTGTTCCATCTAGTTACGAATTTAAATGTCAGAGGGCCAATTAGGTCTTTTTTCCCTCCACCCAATCATTCATAACATAACTTGGACATCAGTTAGGGTATAATTTTTCCCTTCTTCTCCAATTATCTTCCAAAGAAACCATTACCTTTCCCCAAGAACACAAATACAATTCCTTTCTCCCCAAGAAATCAATAATTCAAGTTCCCCGAGTTCAAGATCCTTCAAGAAAGAATCAAGAATAGCATTTTTCCTTTCAAGTTAAAAGCGTATGGTATGTGGGGTGTTCATTCATGGGTTCTTTCACTCATGGAGCCCAAAAACC
Organism: Capsicum baccatum var. pendulum; assembly: GCA_030864225.1. Lineage (NCBI taxonomy): Eukaryota > Viridiplantae > Streptophyta > Magnoliopsida > Solanales > Solanaceae > Capsicum > Capsicum baccatum. The sequence goes on from CM061550.1 coordinate 140,093,384, forward strand.
CTCTTTTCAACTAAAGAATGGATTTTTCTATTATTATGGTATTTTATGTTGCTTAAGATGGGTTTAATTCATGTTTTCATGGTTATTTTAATTCAATTCAGCTCATGTATGATTTCATGCAAGATTTTGAGTTCCTCGTGCTATGAATTTGAGTTTTTCATGTTTTATTTAACTAAATTCCATGATAAATACTAATTTTTTATTCATAGAAAGAATTCCCATGTTAAATTCATGATTCCCATGTGTTTGATGAAATATCTATGCTTATGGGTTTCAACCATGATCCTTTACTACCATTTTTAAACTTGTTATTGCATTCAGTGATCATTCAGTACTAGTGGGTTATGAATACTCGATACCTACTTGTTTTACATGACTTTTACATTTTCAAGGAAGATTCAGTTAAATCATGATTATTCTTATTTATTCAGTTATTATATCATAATAAGAACTATTAGTCATGAAATCATGTTTAGTCAAACTTATTCCAATTTTAGTTTCTATGTCAGTTCATTTGGGAGTAGGATTTAGCATCGAGCGAACCCAGGGATGTGGGCTCACCTTCCAGTAAAGGGTGTGACCCTTAGTAGCAATCCTTGAGTTATAGAACTACATAGCCAGCATAGGTTAGAGATGTCAATTGAGGGTGACACATATCTCATTAGAGCGTCAACCAATAGAGGCTGACTCATTAGTCCTTCGGGATAATAGTTTACTGGATCCACATAGCCAGTGTTAGTACTCGTGTCACAGTACTGACACACTTCCAACTGGGGTTACAAGTTTGACCCTGATTAGTTCAGATTGGGGAATATTGGTTAGATGATACCTCCCACAATCTTAGTATAGTATTCAGTGTATATTCTGTTCAGGTTTTCTTGACCAAAGCATACAGATTTACAGTTATTCAATTATACAGATTTCAATCTTTCAGTTTATAGATTTTTTTAGAAATATGTATATGCTTGGTCTTGCATTCTTAGATATTACAGTTTTCATGCATTCATGCTCAATTATTTCATGTTGTTTAGTTAGTCCTTATCTCATGTGCACAGTACCCTATGTATTTTAGTCAGACCTCATCTCATTTACTAGTACATTTAAAGTGTTGACCGCATACTCTTCTTTGTGCTATGTTGTCTTATAACATATGTTCGGTGGCTCAGTTTACCAACTGCAGTTAGACATCCAGCATTACTAAGCAGTCATAGTGGTGAGTCCTCATCCATCGAGGACATATTATCTCTCATTTATTACTTTAGTATTTCATTATGTTCAATCAATCGGATTTAGTTGGGGTCCTATCCCATAAACTCCTCTATTAGTTAGAAGCTTTTTAGATAATTAGACAGTCAGCTAGATACTTATTCAATTTATCTATCTTTTTAGTATTATCAGTTGTTTTAAATTGATAGTTAGATTTTAGTATTTCATAAAATATTTCAGACTGGTGGTTGAACCACATTTTTAGTATTCAGACTAGTATTACATTAAGTTATTTATCTTCCGCACAAGTGTACTATTGCTATTTTATTCAGTGCTCACAGTAGGTACCAGCTCATGGGTTAGCTTGTGGTCACTTGGGACCGTAAGTACCGTTGTCATGACTAAGGGGTTGCCTTGGTCATGACAAAACTTGGTATTAGAGCCTAAGGTTTTACAGTGTCCTAGGGTGTCTGAAATCCACATCTAATAGAATATTGTGCGTGGGTGTGAAGCGCGCCACACTTATGGAAAAGAGGCTATGAGATATTTTAGGAATAGTTTCCCTTCTTTAGGCATTCATGTCATGCAAAAGAGCATGAGCTCTATTTAAAAACTTTTTCTAACTCATCCTTCATTCCATTTACAGATAATACCTCTTAGATAAAATAACGGAAGAAGGAATAGGGAACATCCCACACCTCCACCTATTTAGGAAGATCCCCTGAATGAACATGTCTCTCATGCTGAGTTCAAAGCTTCTTTTACTACTTTAGCCCATTCAGTAGTTGCTCAGAACATTTAGCAAGTTATTGCCCCAGCCAATCCAGTGGTAAATATAGTTGTAACTAGGATTTAGGATTTCACTCGAATAAATCTGTCTTTTTTTTAAGATCCGAGTCAGAAGAGGATTAACAGGAGTTTCTTGATATGGTTCAAAAGGTGACAGATATTATGAGCATCACTTCAAGTGAGAGTGAAGAGTTGGTTGCATATCAGTTGCAAGATGTAGCTCACACCTGGTTTAACCAGTAGAAGGAGGACCGTGGTATTGATGCAGGGCCTGTTGAATTGGAGGAATTATCTATGGATTTTTTAGATAGGTTCTTCCCATTAGAGTTGATGGAGGCTAATATTTAGGAGTTCGTTAATTTGAAGTAGGGTAGCATAAGTGTGAAGGGTTACTCGATAAAGTTTACTTAGTTGGCGAGGTATCCTCCTAATGTTGTGGCTAAAAATAGGTCTAGAATGAGTAAGTATGTGTCTGGTGTAGCTGATAGTGTAGTTAAGGAATTGTAATTATCTTGACTTATGGTTCATGCACAGCGTATTGAGGAAAAGAAGCTTAAGGCGAAAGAGAGAGAGAATAAGAGGGCCAGAACAAGTAGTTTTACCTTTTCTCAGCCAAGGTTGGAAAGTGCTAATTTTTCTCAGTTCTGATAAAAGTTTTCATCCCTAGCTCTATCTTCAGCTAGTGTGTCAGTGCCTAAGTTTAGGCAAGATAGTCAGTATAGGGCGCTAGGCTCTAAGTCCCAGGAAAGTATGAACAGTGGCATACTAATCCATTCTATGGGAAATGTGGCAGGCATCATCAGGATGTGTATAGAGCTGATAGTGATATGTGTTTTAGATATGGCAAGCTAGGCTATAGAGTCAGAGATTTCCCAAAGGTCGGTCAGCAAGGTCAGTCCAACTATCCTCTAATTTTAGCCTGTTTCTCAACTCAGTAAGGTGATGCTTCCAGTGCAACCAGTCGGGAGTGTCAGAATAGGTTGTATGCCTTCCATACCTAGTATGACTAGGAAAGTTATCCTGAGGTATTTATGGGTACGCTGAAGGTCTTTCATCTCCATGCTTATGCTTATTAGACTCTGGATCTTCACTTTTCTTTGTAACCCCTAATATAGCAGTCGATTTCGGTGTTAGTCTCGAATATTTAATAGAACCTTTCTAAGTGTCTACCCTAGTGGGTAAATCTATTATAGAGAGATGGGTATACAGAAATTGCTCGGTCAGAGAACCTTAGAAAGTTACCTAAGTTTATCTTTTTAAGGTAGAAATAACTGATTTTGATGTCATTGTCGACATGGATTGGCTCCACTCATGCTATGCCTCAGTTGATTGCAAAAATAGAGTTGTTCAATTTTAGTTTCCCAATGTACAAGTTATTGAATGGAGGGTTAGTACCTCTGTGCTTAGGGGTCAGATTGTTTCTTACCTTAAGGCAAGAAAAATGATATCTAAAGGGTGTGTTTACCATCTTGTGCAAGTCAAAGACTCTAGTTCTGAGACTCCAAGTCTTTAGTTCTGAGACTCCAAGTCTCGATTCCATTTCAGTAGTAAGGGAATTTCTAGATGTATTCCCTAAAAACCTTTCTAGAGTTTCTCTCAAAAGGGAAATTGAATTTGGAATAGATCTCATTCCAGATACCCAGCTTATCTCTATTCCACCCTACAAAATGGCTTCAGCTGAGTTTATGGAATTGAAAGAATAGTTAAAAGATCTCTTAGATAAGGGATTAATCATATTCGATGTTTCCCTATGGGGCGCTCCAGTCTTGTTCGTGTGTAAGAAATATGGTTCTCTTAGAATGTGGATCAATTACCATCAGTTGAACAAAGTCATAATCAAGAATAAGTATCCACTCCCCAGGATTGATGACTTGTTTGACCAACTTCAGGGTGCCTGTTACTGCTCTAAGATAGACCTCAGATCTGGCTATCATCTGCTCAGAGTTAGAGAATATGATATTCTGGAGATTGCTTTTAGAACTTGTTATGGTCACTTTGAATTCCTTGTTATATCCTGTGGACTAATAAATGACCCTACAGCTTTCATGGACTTGATAAACAGAGCGTTCAAGTAGTACTTGGACATGTTTATCATAGTCTTCATTGATGATATTCTTGTCTATTCTCGTAGTGAAAATAGCGACAAAATTGACCTTGGGCTTTCGTAGACCAGGATAGGTCAAGCAGGGCAAGGCTGACGGCTATGTAGATCATTTAAGAATTGTATTGCAGACCCTTAGAACTCATTAGTTGTTCGCCAAGTTCAGTAAGTGCATGTTTTGGCTAAGATCAGTAGCTTTCTTTGGCCATATTATTTCAAGTGATGGCATTTGAGTTAACCCTCAAAATATAAAAGCAGTGAGAAACTGGCCCAGACCTATCTCTCCATCATATATCAAGTGTTTTTTGGGTTTGTCTATTATAGATGGTTTGTTGAAAGGTTTTCTTCTATTGCATCCCCCATGTCTCTATTGACTCAGAAGAAAGTCAAATTTCAGTGGTCATATTCATGTGAGAAGAGTTTTTAGGAGTTTAAGACTCGACTCACATTAGCCCCAGTCTTGACTTTGCCAGATGGTTCAGATGGGTTTGTAGTTTACTATGATTCTTCTAAAGTTATTCTTGGTTGTGTATTGATGCAGAGAGGTAAGGTTATAGCCTATGCCTCTAGATAGCTTAAACCCCATAAGAAGAATTATCCTACCCATGATCTTGAGTTGGAAACTATTGTTTTTGCCTTGAAAATTTAGAGGTATTATCTTTATGGGGTACATATTGATGTTTTCACAGCTCATAAAAGTTTGCAGTATGTGTTCTCGTAGAATGATTTGAATCTTCATCAAAGAAGGTGGCTTGAGTTGTTGAAATATTATGACATGATTGTTTTGTATCATTCCATCAAGGCCAATGTAGTGGCAGATGCCCTTAGTAGATTGTAAATAGGTAGTGTAGCTCTTGTTTTGGATGATAAAAAGTTAGTCAGGGAGGTTCATCATCTTGGTAGATTAGGCATTCGGTTGGTTGATTTAGCTGAGGTTAGTATATGGGTTCAGAATGGTTTGGAATCTTCTTTGGTTGCCAAAGTTAAGGGAAATTAAGATAGGGATCCCAGTTTGGTTAAGTTGAAGGAATCCATCAGAGATCAGAAAGTAAAGGTTTTCTCCCAAGAGGGAGATGGTCTGTTTCATTGTTTGGGCAGGTTGTGTGTTCTATGTGTTGATTATTTAAGGTGGTGAATTTTTTGAGAAACGCATGGAGCGTGATATATCATTCATCCAGGATCCACCAAGATGTACCATGACTTGGGGGAAATTTATTAGTGGAATGGTATAAAGAACAATATTAAAGTGTTTGTGGTAAAGTGTTCAAATTGTCATCAGGCTAAGTTGAGCACCAGAGGCCTAGTGGTACATTACAGGAGTTCGGCATCCCCACTTGGAAGTGGGAAGTGGTGAACATGGATTTTGTGGCAGGTTTGTGTCGTACTTGTCATCAGCATGATTCGATATGGGTCACTATAAATAGAATGACTAAATCATCTCATTTCTTGCCAGTTCATACTTTATATTCAACCAAGGAATATGCCAAGTTTTATATCTGAGAGTTGGTTAGGTTACATGGAGTTCCCTTGTCTATAATTTTAGGTAGAGGTACTCAGTTTACCTCTTACTTTTTGAAGGCTTTTCAGAAGGCTCTTGGTAACCAAGTTTATCTCAGTATAGCTTTTCATCCTCAAAAAGATGGTCAGGCAAAAAGGACTATTCAGACCCTAGAGGACATGCTGTGAGCTTTTATTATCAATTTTAAAGGTAGTTGGGATGGCCACTTACCATTGATTGAGTTTGCATATAATAATGATTATCACTCCAGTATTCAAATGTCTCGGTTTGACGCTCTCTATGGGAGGAGATGTAGAACTCCTATTGGTTAGTTTGAGGCAGGTGAGGCTAATTTGATATGGACAGATTTATTGTTCGATACGATGGAGAAAGTTCAGTTGATTAGGGTGAGGCTGAAGACAACCCAAAGCCATCAGAAATCTTATGCAAATATAAGGAGGAAAGACCTTGAGTTTGATGTTGGTGACTTATTCTATTTGAAAATCTTTCCCATGAAGGGAGTGAAGTGATTTGGCAAGAATGGGAAGCTCAGTCCCTGCTATATTGTCCCTTATAGAATTTTGAGCTATTTCAGGAAGCTAGCTTATGAGCTAGAGTTGCCTGCAAATTTGGCTTCAGTGCATCCCGTGTTTCATGTTACATTATTAAAGAAATGTATAGGTGATCCAGCTGTTGTTGTTCCCTTAGAAAGCATAGATTTTCAAGATAGTCTTTTCTACGATGAAGTCCAAGTTAAGATCCTTGATCGTTAGATTTGTAGACTAATAAATAAATAAGTTCCCTTAGTTAAAGTTCTATAGTGAAATTTGTCTATTGAGGGAGATACTTGGGAAGCAGAAGCAGATATACATACCACGTACCCTCATTTTTTCTTCGTAAACTAAGTCTCATCTTGAGGTATCAGTTTTCCTTAGATTAACTCTTTTCCATTCTCAGTTCCAACTATATAATCATTCTCATGTTATTTTATGCATTCACGAAATCAGTTGAGTTCATGTATCATGTTTCAGACTCAGTTATGTATTAATGTTCCCAGTCATGCATGTTCAGTATATTATCTCAGTTGCCTTAGTTCAGTACTCTCAATCTAACTAGTCTCATTTAAGGACGAATGTTTTCAAGGGAGAGATATTATAATACCCCATACTGCTCATAGCTTTGTTCAGTTTTCAGTTGAATGCATAAGGAGATTAAGGCCTGAAAATTTCACTAAGTGTTGGGAATTAGTCATTTGTAAGGCTTCTAAATTTAGAGGATTCTTAACTAGGTCTTCTTAACCCGACGATGTTGGTTTTGAGCTAATTCATGTTGAGGGATGTAAGAAGCATGTCTCGGAGATGTTTTGAATTTTCTTGATGGGGTTTGGGTCATGTTTGGATCATAGAACTTGAGGTTTACCACGATAACCTGCAATGCGTCAGTAGTCACGATGGCATGCAGATCGCATCATAGTGAGGGAAATGCACTACCACGATAAGATCATGTCGCGGTAAGCTTATTTTATCCAGTTACAAATTTATATGTCAGATGGGCCATTGGATCTTTTCCCTTTGAACCCAATCGTTCAAACCACGACTTGGGCATCAGCTAGGGCATAATTTTGCCCTTCTTTTCCAATTATCCTCCCAAGATAACCATTCCCTTTCCTTAATAACATAAATTCAATTCCATTCTCCCCAAAAAATCAATAATTCAAGTTCCCAGTTTAATAACCTTTAAGAAAGCATCAAGAATAGTATTTTTCCTTTCAATCTAAAAGCTTAAGGTATGTGGAGTCTTCATTCATGGGTCCTTTCACCCATGGAGCCCAAAATTTTCTTTTATACTAAAGAATCGATTTTTTTACTATTATGGTATTTTATATATCTTAAGATGGGTTTAATTCATGTTTTCATGGTGAATTTAATTCAATTCATCCCATGTATGATTCCATGCAAGATTTTGAATTTCTCATGCTATGAATTTTAATTTCCCATGCTTTATTCAAGTGAACTCCATGATAAATAATAAATTTATGGTTCATAACAAGCATTCCCATGTTAAATTCTTGATCCCCACGTGTTTGATGAAATGTCTATGCTTATGGATTTTGAACCATGTTCCTTTACTATAGTTTTTAAGCTTGTTATTGCATTCAGTGATTGTTCATAACTGGTGGGTTATGAACACCCAATACCTACGTGTTTTACATGATTTTTAGATTTTTGAGTATGATTCAGTGAAACCATGATTATTCCTATTTATTTAGTTATTATGATCATTATGAGCACTACCAGTCATGAAATCATGTTCAGTTAGACTCAGCCTAGTGTTAGTTTAGTTGGGAGTTAGATTTAGCAACGAGCAAACCCAGGGATAGGGGCTTACCAGGCAGTAGAGGGTGTGACCTTTAGTAGCAATCACTAAGTTACTAAACTATATAGCTAGCGTAGGTTAGAGATATCTAACTTTAAGTTGAGGGTTGACAAGGAGTTCACCTACCAATTAAAGGTGACACCTATCTCATTAGAGTGCCTTCCAGTTGAGGGTGGCTCATTAGTCCTTCAAGGCAATAGTTAGTGGATCCATACAACAAGTGTTAGCACCCGTGGCACGGTACTAACACCCTCCCAACTGGGGTTACAAGTTAGACCCTAATTAGGTTAGATTGGGGCATGTAGGCTAGATGATACCTCCCACAGTTTCAATACAGTATTCAGTGTATATTCAGTTGAGGCTTTCTTGACCAAAGCATATAGATTTATAGTTATTCAGTTATATAAATTTTAGTCTTTTTAGTTTATAGATTATTTCAGAAATATATATATGCTTGGTCTTGCATTCTAAGATATCACAGTTTTCATGTATTCATGCTCAGTTATTTTATGTTGTTCAGTTAGTCCTTATCTAATCTGCACAGTACCCCATGCATTTTAGCCAGGCCTTATCTCATGTATATTTAAAGTATTGACCGCATACTCTTCATTGCACTATGTTGTCTTATAACATAAGTTTGGAGGCTCAGTTTCCCAATCAGAGTTAGACAGTCAGCGTTACTCAACAGCCGCAGTGGTGAGTCCTCATCCATCAAGGACATATTATCTCTCATTTATTACTCCAATATTTCATTATGTTCAGTGATTCATAGTTAGTATGATGGCCAATCGCATTTATTCCTCAGTCAGTTACAGACTTTTCTGACAATCAGACAGTCAATTAGACACTTATTTAGTAATTAGTCTTTTTAGTATTATCAGTTGTTTGAAATTGATAGTTATATTTTGGTATTTCATCAGATGTTTCAGACTGGTGGTTGAACCACATTTTCAGTATTCATACTAGTATTACATTTAGCATTTTATCTTTTACACACGTGTACTATTGTTATTTTATTCAATGCTCACACCAGGTACCAACTCATTGGTTAGCATGTGGTCACTTGTCACCGTAAGCAGTATTATCATAGCTAGGGGTAGCCTCAGGCCGTGTCATTGGTATTTTTGATTCTCTATTTTATGAGGAAATCCTGGAAGAGATCTTTGATTGGCCGATTTGTTGATTGCAGACCAAAGACGTGGCCTCGATAATGGTTCTATGGAGTAACCACAAGGTCGACTAAGTTACTTGGGAAGCTGAAGTGGACATGAAGTCCAAGTATCCATTCATATTTTCCTCTCTAGAAATTCATGTGTAAGGTATGTGTTGTTCCTAACATTTTTATTTTCTAACTTATATAAAGAAAGGATTTACTTTTCTTAGTATCTTTGTTTTTTAACTTATTTAAAGGTATGAGTAAAGGCGTGTGGAGTCCAAATCATGTTTGTACTGTCTTGTCCCATAATTCGAGGACGAATGATCTAACTGGGGAGAATTGAAACACCCTGGGCCTTGGCCCTTGGAAATTTCCTAAGCTTTGAGCTCACTGATCTTGTAATGACTCATCATATGAGTAGTATAATATGGGTATGGGTTAGGTGACCCAACTCATAAGGTGTCCAGTGTTTGGTTTTTGGGTTTCTATTGTGGGTACAGTTTGGTGGTATGGGTCATTAGGTATCCTTCACTTAATCATTAACATAGTAAATTGACTTGGCTCTACATATGAGTGACTCGCTAAGAGACGTATGGACATATTATGAGTCATTATGTGATGTTGTATGTTTTCCAATGTCAATTCCTATGGTTTCTATCTTGGGTACGACTAGACCATAAGAGTCATATAGTCTGGTCACAAGTGGGGTCCGAGAGTTGTATGGTGGATAGTGTGTGGTGTCCAAAACAATGTCTTGGTGACAACTTGATTGTACAAGTTGTATGTTGTGGTCACCAGTTACAGGGTCAAACTGTAACCACCTGCGGCAATTTTACAGTTTTAAGTTGGGGGTATTCTTGACATTTTCCTATTGTAACTCCTTTTGATACCATGACATAAAACATATTGGGACTTCATTAAGCTATTATTCCCAATCAAACACTCTTAAAATCTCTCTCAAGTAAAGGGCTATGGTTTCACTTAGATAATCAATTGGGGGCTTTCAAGAGTGCTTCTCTTCATTTTCCTTGGTATCTAAGGCATGTTATACCTCCATCGTTTTTATTTTACAAAGAAAATGTGTTTTAATGTATGATTTTCATGGTATTGTTATGATATTTATTTAATGGTTGGGGGTTTTGGATGTTCACGGTTGAACAATGTTTCTAATGGTTTAATAATGTTTCTTTCATTCTTTTAAAATGATTTTGACATCATGGAATGCATGGGAATGGTAAGTGGATTTAAGGGTACTTTGGATTCCCCCAAATTACTTGGTTATGGTTTGGAAACTTATGTGCCCACAACCTATTTGTTAAAATGCCAAGGAGAATGATTTTGTCACAAAGTTTTAATATTCTTGAAATCTTTGCATTGCATAAGAAGTAATGGAACTTAAACAGGTTTGGTTGGCTTTAAATGGTTTAAAAAGTCCTTGATGACTATGGTATTGGTTTCATTGGAAACTTTGGAGTCAAATTGGTTTAATGGCTTTGGTATGGCATAAATGGATAGAATTGGAAGCTCTAATTTTTGTATGATGATACCAATGGTTAATGCCTAATATAATACTCCTTGGTAAATAGTTGGAATATGTAAAGGGTTTTAATATGGCCTTAAAGAGGGGTGTAGCAAAGTCGTGAAAGGTGGAGGTCCGGAGGGGACCAATACTGAAAAGTCATGTTTGCCAATGTGAGGTTTGGTCATGGTGACTGTGTGCATGATGTCACACATTATAATTTGGGAGATATACTAGTCATCTCAGGATTTTTTCTCCAGCCATGCAGCTAACATGCACTGGGCAATTTAAGCAAGGGGAGATGAACCTATATAGTTGTAACACCCTGAATCTGGTACCCAGAATGCTACACAGTGCTCATGACCCCGAAGGACCACAAGCTAACCCATGACTAATATCTGTACCTGAAAAATGCATAATATACTGTATAAATGTGATAATAGTAGGCAGAAACATGCCATAAGGTTAAAAACTGATAAACATCTGATAAAACCATATCTAAATAATGTGGTATGACAATACCAAAACTGAAACAATGTTTGAAAATTCTATTCTGAAAACACTGTAGTCTGAAAGCCTTTAAATTGTCTGAATAAAGAGGTGATGGGACATGTCCCCAACTAACTCCAACTACTGAAATAAACTAAGTAATGAAGAAATAAAGTAATGATCATGTCCACAAAGGATGAGGACTCACTGTTAACTCTGATTGAAGAAACTGAAATGATACTGATGCTCTGGAGCTCGTGCTTCTAAACCTATGGTATAAAACACCATAGTGAAAATGCATTAGTATGTTTGAATGTACTAGTATGCAAGTGAGGTAGGCTGACTGCAAAGGGTTCAAATGCATGAACAATGTTAACTAAATAAATAACATGAACGTGAGAATACATGCATGAATACGTGACTGTGACTGAATTCATAACGGTAATAACTACTGAGTCTGAATACTGATAACATGAGTCACTGATTACTGATATAACTGATACTGAGTGGTTGTATATGACAGTCTAGGTTCTGATAAAACTAACTGAGTTTCGTGCTGTTCTGAGTTGACTCTATCTGACAGTCCTAAAATTCTGAAGAACTATCTAAGTTCTATTACCGAGACTGAGTCTGAAACTATAACTATGGGAATTAGTCATCTAACCTACATGCCCCAAATAAAGTAATATATCTAGGTTGGGGTCCAATTTATAACCCCAATTGGAAGGGTGTCAATACCACGCCACTGGTAAAGACAAGCTATGGGTCACGCTCATTTGACAGTGTCCCCAAAAGAGAATGGTGGGACCCTCATCTGACAGTGTTTATCCACCTCATCAACCCTCATCTGTTAGTGTTGATGTCTCAACCTATGCTGGCTACAGTGTTCTGGATTGCATGGATTGCTTCTAAGGATCACACCCTTAACTGTCAGTGTGTGTCCTCATACTTGGGTTCACTCGGTGCTAAATCCTACTCCCATCTAAATAGATAATGAACATGATTAACTGAACTGAACTGGACTGAGTTCATTGAGTTCTGCTGACTAACGGAATACTACTGAGATTACTGAAGTACTGAGCTTTCTGAGATTTCTAGGATTATTGAGTTTACTGAGTTTTCCTGAGTCACATGACTGACTGAATTCTACTGAACATGGCTTAACTGAGGATATCATGAAAACATGACACCGTCTCTAGGCACACAGCTAAATTTTCGGGCATTAGATACCCCCAGGACTCGATAGCATAATATATAAATCATGACATAAGCCTAAAAGCCCAACAATGGCTATATACTAACGACTCATTCATTAAGACATTTCAACAAATACATGGGGTGTATCACTTGTACATGAATGGGGAATACATAATTACATACTATGTCGTGGCATTAATCTATTCTCATGGATAATTTATCAAAAACTTGCACATAAGCTAATCATGGCATGGTTTCTTCTCTTATTAGTTCACATAGGAAATTCATCAAGCACATAATGAACATAATATATATGTAGACAACATTGCACAACAAGTAAACATCATTATTCAATTCGAATTTAACAATTCAAGGGTTTAATCATGGGTTCACAAGAATCTACTCATATAATAACTAATTCCACATAAATTTTATCACCAAACATGGATTAGAATTCAATTTGACATTATCAACATGAACAAAAGCAAACCTAACATGGGATTCATAAAAATCCATATACTTGAACTTTGAAAAAGAGATTATTGAGCTTCATGGGTGAAAGGGACCCATGAATCAACACTTGAAATACCTTGATTGTAAGTTTCTTGAAGTTCTTCAAGAGATTCTGAGTTGGCTTTGATTTCTTAAAAGCTATGGTTTTGTTTCTTGGGAGAGAATGTTCTTGATTTGTGGGGGAAAATGAGTAAATAATGATAGTTTTAAAACATTTTTAGGTATTAAATCTCGCACTTGGACGTGTTAAAACTTTAGTAAAAGACCAATTTATCCCTAGATGAAATATTTAATTTTATTTAAAATTTTTCAAAATGGGTACATGGTGCGATGCGGCGCTATCAATGGAAACTGACAAACATCATTTGGTCTTATGGCGCAATGTGCCACTGGTTGAAATGATGGTGTTTTATGACAAAAACTTTAAATCTCCATAACTTCTTACCCCGGTTATTGGATTTATGCAAATTTGATATCGATGGAAAGATTATTCAATTTCCCACACAATAAAAAGTGAAAATCTGGAAAATTCCACATATATAAAAGTATATTCATCTTTAAGCATGTCTTTGACATCTTCAAGATGAATTTAAGCTTGGTAGAAGTATGGGGTATAACAATATCTCCCCCTTGGGAACATTCATCCTCGAATAAAACTAACTGTAATGGGAGAAATGATAGACGGAAGTATATGTTGAACGTGAATAATTGAAAAATGATTTCATGACTGATATATAAGCTTAATGTATTATGCTGAATATTCATATCTGATGCATGAATAATGGATTTATGACTGCATAACTGAATTACTGATAAGATAAGTTTCTCATCAAATTGAACATGCATATCTTATTTATGAATACAAGACCAAACTGGTACATGAATGCATGACTAATTATGCAATGGTAATTGATACCAAGTTTATAATGGAATTCTGAACATAAACTGGACACCAAGTTGTAACTGAAATCTGAACATGAAACTAAAAGTCTTAAGGAAAGTTGTTACCCTGGGCTGGGTATGAATTAGCATAGAAGAGGTTAGGATACTTGGTATGCATGTATACTTTTGCTTCCTAAGTATCTCTCTTAACGAACTAATTTCTCCAAAGGACTTTGACTAGAGGGACTCCTTTTTCCTCAGTCTGATGGTTGAGAATTTTGACTGAAATTTCTTTGAAAGAGAGGTTGTTCTGAATATCTATGCTCTGAATAGGGACTACAACTATGAGGTCACCTATGCACTTCTTGAGAAAAGAGACATGGAAGACTGGATGAACTGAGGGTAGATCTGAAGGCAATTCGAGCTCATAAGCTACTTTGCCAAAGAAACTGAGAATTTTGAAGGGACCGACATATCGGGGACTGATCTTTCCCTTCTTGCCTAATCTTGTCACTCCCTACATGGGAGAGATCTTTAGATAAATGTAGTCACCAATATAGAACTTGAGATCTTTTCTGCGTACAGCTGCATAAGCCTTTTGTTGTCTCTGAGCAGCCCAAAGTCTTTCTCTGATCAATTGAACTTTTTCTAAGGCATCGAATACTAAGACAGGCACTATAACTGAGGCCTCACTAAATTTGAACCAACCGACTATAGATCTACACTTCCTACTATAGAGAGCTTCTAATAGAGCCATATTAATACTGGAATGATAGTTGTTGTATGTAAGATCAATTAAAGGCAAGTGGTCATCCCAACTACCCTTAAAATTAATTGCACATGCTCGCAACATATCTTCTAAAGTCTGAATGGTCCTTTCTGCTTATCCATCTGTCTGAGGATGAAAGGTTGTACTGAGATGAACTTGGGTACCAAGATCCTTTTGGAACACTTTCCAAAAATAAGAGGTGAGTTTGGTACCTTTGGCTGAGATAATAGATAACGGAACACCATACAATCTTACCAATTCTCTGATGTAGAGTTTGGCATAATCCTTGGCTGAATAAGAGGTATGGACTAGAAAGAAATGAAGATGATTTGGTCATTCTATCTACAATAACCCAAACTGAATCATGTTGATGACGAGTATGAGGCAAACCCATCACAAAGTCCACGTTCACTTCTTCCCACTTCCAAGTAGGAATATTGAACTCTTGGATGGACCCACTAGGCTTCTAATGCTCTATCTTAACTTGCTGAAATATAGAGCACTTAGCCACAAACTCTGTCATATCTCTTTTTATACCACTCCACCAATATATCTCCCATAAATCGCGGTACATCTTTGTGTCCCCTGGATGAATAGAGTAGCGCACACTAGCGTTTCTACAAGAATTCGCTTCCTTAAGTTATGTACACCTGGAACACACAGACGACCCTAACAACACAATACACCATCTATCTCTTGGGAGAAAACCTCAACCTTCTGATCCTTGACTGACTCTTTCAACTTGACTAGACTGGGATCTCTATCTTGCTTTTCTTTTACCTCAAAAACTAGAGATGATTATGAACTACTCTGAACCCACATATCACCCTCCTCTATATCGACTAAGCAAACACCTAGTCTGGCAAGTTGATGGACTTCCTAAGCTAACTTCTTCTTACTGTCCTCAACATGAGAAACACTACCCATAGACAGTCTACTGGGAGCATCGGCCACTACGTTGGCCTTGCCCGGATGATAAAGGACACTCATGTCATTATCTTTCAAGAGACCTAACCACCTTTTCTAATGAAGACTGAGATCTTTCTGAAAAAGACATACGGAAGGATCTTATGATCTGTGAACACGTCTACATGATCTTCGTATAGATAATGCCTCCAAATATGTAGGGCAAATACTACGGCTACTAACTCAAGATCATGAGTAGGATAATTCTTCTCATGGGGTTTAAGCTGTTTGGAAGTATAGGCTATGACCTTACCATGTTGCATGAGGACACAACCCAAACCTACTATTGATGCATCACAATACACTATGAAACCATTAGAACCATCTGGAGGAGCAAAAACTAGAGCTGAGGTGAGCGGAGTCTTCAACTCCGGAAAACTCTTCTCATAAGGATCTGACCACTAAAACTTGACTTTATTCAGAGTCAATCTAGACATAGGGGATGCAATAGAAGAAAATCCCTCAACAAACCATTTGTATTAGCCAGTTAAACCCAAGAAACTCTTGATATCTGATGGAGAGAAAAGTCTGGGTAAGTTTCTTACTGCTTTGGTCTTTTGAGGATCTACTCTAATAACATTACCAAAAATGATATGACCTAGAAACGCAACTGACCTTAGCCAAAATTTGCACTTTCTAAATTTGGTAAATAGTTGATGATCTCTTAGAGTCTGAACTATGATTTTGAGATGGTCTGTGTGATCACATTCACTACGGGAATAGACAAGAATATCATCTATGAATACTATGATGAACATATCCAATTACTACTTGAAAACACGGTTCATCAAGTCCATGAAAGCTGTAGGGGCATTGGTAAGACCAAAGGATATGACTAAGAATTTAAAGTGATCATATTGAGTTCAAAAAGTTGTTTTCAGAATGTAACATTCCCTGACTCTGAGCTAATGATAGCCTAATCTATCTTAGAGAAATAGCTGGCACCCTGAAGTTGGTCAAACAAGTTGTTAATTCAGGGAAGTGGATACTTGTTCTTGACCGTGACTTTATTGAGCTGATGGTAATCAATGCACATTCTGAGAGAACCATATTTCTTGCACACAGATAAGATTGGTGCGCCCCACGGGGACACACTAGGTCTAATGAATCCCTTATCTAAGAGATCCTTCAATTGCTCTTTCATTTCTTTGAGTTCTACTGGTGCTATTCTATATGGCAAAATAGATATAGGTTGAGTATCTAGAAGAAAATTAATGCCAAAGTCTATTTCCCTTTCGGGAGCAATTCCTAGAAGATCTTCAGAAAAGACATCTGAATATTCACTCATGACTGGGACTGATTCAATACTAGGAGTCTCAGAACTATAATCCTTAACATGAACCAGATGATAGACACATCCCTTAGATATCATTTTGTGCCCAAAGATTGTAAATAAGCTAACCTCTGAAAGCTGAAGTACTACCCCTCTACTCTAGCACAGGTTCATTTAGAAACTGGAACTAGACTATTCTATTTCTACAGTCAACTGTGGCATAGCAGGAATGAAGCCAATCCATGCAAAGAATGACATCAAAATTAGTCAACTCTAATTCGACTAAGTATGCTGAGGTGAATTTTTGAAATATCATAACCGAGTAGTTCCTGTATACCCGCTGGCCTATGATAGTTTTACCCACTGAGGTAGATACTGAGAAGGGCTCTGCTAAAATTTTGGGACTAACTTTGAAATCAACTACTATATAAGGAGTAACAAAAGACAAGAAAGCTCCTGGATCTAGCAAATCATAAACATGCAAGTGAAAGATCTGTAACATACCAGTAACTACATCAGGATAATTTTCTTGATCGTGCCGGTACTGAAGAGCATAAGTTTATTTGGACTTATCCCAGTAGTAGCACTAGAAGTGGCACCCTGCTGATTTGGGCGATCGGACTGGACGGAGGAACGGTTCTGCTGATCTTAATAACCTGACTGGGGATAATCTCTAACTCTATGGCCTGGCTTGCCATATCCAAAATAGACATCACTATCATCTCTACAAGTACCCTTGTGGTTCTTACCACAAGTCTGACAAAGGGGATTAGTTTAGGTATTATTGACATTTCCTTGAGTCTTAGAGCCTGGCGCCCTATCTCTACTGCCGTCTCTGAATTTTGACACTAGAGAACTAGATGAAGAAGGAGCTGGAATGGATGACTTAGGATGAAATTAAGAACGATTCCCTCCTTTTTGATTTAGGCTGAGCAAAGTTGAAACTACATATCCTTGCTCTCTTAATCTACCTCTTTCTTATCTTAATCTTTTGCTCTTCTATCTATTTAGCATGGGTTATAAGCCTGGCTATATTCATATCACTATTCAATATTGCAGACCTGCACTCATTGACCATATTATCATTCACCCAAGAAACAAACTTACTCATCTTGGCCCTGTCATCTGCAACCACATGAGGAGCATATCTGGATAATTGTGTAAACTTAAGATAATAGTCTTTCACTGTTATGTTTCTCTGCCTGAGGTTGATAAATTCTAACACCTTAGCTTTCCTCAGGTCTTGGGGAAAGAATCTATCTAAGAATGCAGTGACAAACTCCTCCCACTCAGTAGACCCTACATCAACTAACCTCTCTGACTTCTAATAGTTGAACCAAGTATGAGAAACATCCTGCAACTGATATACAACTAGCTCAACACTCTCACTAAAATTAACCCCCATAGTGTCTGTAACCTTCTGAACCTGGTCTAGGAACTCCTGAGGATCTTTTTCTGACTTAGACCCAAAAAAGGATGGAGGATTTATTCGGGTAAAGTTCCAAATCTTGGCTGAGCTTAATTGGCCACTGGGTTGGCCAGAATAATAGTTGGTCATTCATTCTGAGCAGCAACTGAATTAGCAAGAGTGGTGAATGCAGCTCTAAACTTTACATAAGAAATGTGTTCGTCCAAGGGATTTTCTTGGACGAATTGCGGGGTTGAGTAATTTCTGTTTCTTCTTTTGAGAGGCATAGTCTATAGAAGAAAGAGAGAAATGGATTAGACTGAAGGTTAAATTTAAGCTTATGCTTACTGGCACGACATAAATACTGAAAGAAAGGAAACTGTTTCTAAAACATCTCATAGCCTCTTATACATAAATATGGTGAGAAACACACCCATGTACAAGACTCTACTGGATAAGGCTTTTAGACTTCCTAGGAGTCTATTGAACCTGTCTTTGATACCAAGTTTGTAAGTCCCCAAATCTGGTACTCGGAACGTAATACGATGATCATAACCCCAAAGGACCACAAGCTAACCCATGACTGATATATGTACCTAAAGACTGCATAATATACTATATAAATGTGGAAATAGTAGTCTAAAATATGCCATAAGGTTCAAAACTAATAAACATATGATAAAACCATATCTGAATAATATGGTATGACAATACCAAAATTGAAACAATGTCTGAAAATATCTAGTCAAAAACACTATAGTCTGAAAGCCTTTAAACTATTTGGATAAGGAGTTGATGGGATATATCCCTAACTAAATCCAATAACTAAAATAAACTAAATAATGAAGAAGTAAAGTAATGATCATGTCCTCGAAGGATGAGGACTCATTGATAACTCTGACTGATGAAACTAGAATAATACTGATGCTCTGAAGCTCGTTCTTTTGAACCTATGGTATAAAACACCATATATCAAATGCGTTAGTACATTATAATGTACTGGTATTCAAGTGAGGTAGGCTAAATGCAGAAGGTTTAAATGCATAAACAATGCTAACTGATTGAATAACATGAACGTGAGAATACATGCATGAATAAGTGACTAAGACTAAATTTGTAATGGTACGGACTACAGAGTCTGATTACAGATAACATTAGTCACTGATAACTGATATAACTAATACTGAGCAACTGTATCTGACAGTCTAGGTTTTGATGGAACTAACTAAGTTTCGTACTGTTCTGAGTTAACTGCATCTGATAGTTCTAAAATTCTGAAGAACTCTCTGAGTTCAATTACAGAGACTGAGTCTAAAACTATAACTATGGGAAGTAGTCATCTAACTAACATACCCTAAATAAAGCAATATAGCTAGGTTTGGGTCCAATCTGTATTCCTAATTGGAAGGGTGTCAATACTGCGCCACTGGTAAAGACAAGATGTGGGCGACCCTCATCTGACAGTGTACCCAAAAAAAATAGCAGGAACCTCATCTGACAGTGTTTTTCCACCTTACCAACCCTCATCTATCAGTACTGATGTCTCAACCTATGTTGGCTACATAGTTCTGGAATGCAAGGATTGCTTCTAAGGATCACACCCTCAACTGTCAGTGTGTGTCCTTATCCTTGGGTTCAATCGGTGCTAAATCCTACTCCCATCTGAATAGACACTGAACATGATTAATTTAACTGAACTGGACTAAGTTCATTGAGTTCTATTGACTAACGAAATACTACTAAGATTACTAAAGTACTGACTTTTCTGAGATTTCTGGGATTACTGAGTTTACTGAGTTTATTGAGTTTTCCTGAGTCATATCACTTGACTGAATTCTACTGAACATGGCTTGACTAAGGATACCATGAAAATATGACACTGGCTCTAGGTACACAGCTAAATTAGTGGGTATTAGATACCCCCATAACTCGATAGCATAATATGTAAATAATGACACAAGCTTAAAAGCTCAACAATGGCTATATACTCACGGTTCATTCATTAAGATATTTCAACAAACACTTGGGGTGTATCACTTGTACATGAATGGGGAATACATAATTGCATACTATATCGTGGCATTAATCTATTCTTGTGGACAATTTATCAAACACTTGCACATAAGCTAATCATGGTATGGTTTCTTCTCTTATTAGTTCACATAGTCAATTTATCAAGCACATAATGAACATAGTATATGTAGACAACATTGCACAAGAAGTAAACATCATGATTCAATTCTAATTTCATAATTCAAGTGCTTAATCATGAGTTCCTATGAATAAACTCATATAATAACTAATTTTACATAAATTTCATCACTAAACTTGGATTACGATTCAATTGGTCATTATCAACATGAACAAAAGCAAACCCAACATGGGATTCATAAAAATCCATATACTTGAACTTTGAAAAAGAGATTCTTGAACTTCATGAGTTAAGAGGCCCATGAATCAACACTTGACATAACTTGATTGTAAGTTTCTTGAAATTCTTGGAGAGATTCTCGGAGTTGGTTTTCATTTCTTAAAAGCTAGGGTTTTATTTCTTGGGAGAGAATGTTCTTAATTTGGGGAAAAAGTGAGTAAATAATTATAGTTTTAAAATATTTTTAGGGATGAAATACCGCACCTAGAAATGTTAATACCTTAGGAAAAGATCAATTTATCCCTGGACAAAAAATTTAATTTTCATCAAAATTTTTGGAAATGGGCACCTGGCACGACGCGGTGCTATCTCCCCGTGTCACTAAAATTTGACGATTGGTATTTAGGAGCTCTCCATGATGTGGTGTAATCACGGAGTCTTACTGGAAATTGAAAAACATCATTTTGGCTTATGGCGCGATGCGCCACTGGCTGAAATAATAGTGTTTTACGAATGAAACTTTAATTCGCCTTAACTTCTTACCCGATTATCACATTTAGGTGAATTTGGTATCAATGGAAAGCTTATTCAATTTTCCACACAACCAAAAATAAAAATATGGAAAATTCAACATATATAAAAGTGTATTCATCTTTAAAGTATGTCTTTGACATCTTGGGGATGTATTTAAGCTAGGTAGATGTACTTGGTATTATAATAGCCCATGGGTAATTTTAGAAAGGAAAATCTAAATAGACAAGTAATGGTTTTAAATGCATAATAAACCTATTTCTCTATCCCGGCACGATATATATATATATATGTATGCGATTGCATATAGTTATTTACTTTGGTTTTCAATGATGGCATTAGTTTATGTTTATCTCTGAGTACATTCTAGCATTCACTCCACTAACCGTCTTCGAGCATTGTATCCCTACGTGATGTAGGAACTAGCCATACTACCATTCCTCCTGCTCAGTGACTTAGATTTAGGGACAGCTTTGAGTCAGACTAAAGTGGTGAGCTTCTATACTCCGAAAGAATTTATTTCATGTTATGGACTTCTTTTATTTTTCTTATTTCTTTGGTTTGGTTTTGGATATGGTCGGAAGCATGTCCTGACTGAATGTTATTGATTTTGGATAGAGGCTTTGTCAGACTACTATAGGAATGGGTGCTATTGGTATTAGTGTCATCCTTGATATTGGTATTGACATTAGGGTAGACACCGGTTGGATAATTGATTAAGGTTGTTGGATTTTGGATTATAGACTTTATTTAAAGTTTTTAAACTACTATTATTTTATCTTATTATATGTTCAAAATTTATCCAACATAGGGTACAGGACGGTTATAGTTGGGAATCAAGGGTGGTCTCCAGTATTGGTTGAAATTGAGATGCCCGATACGACTAGGCCCTTGTACAGGTCGTGTATGGGAGATGATTCAAGTTATGAATTCTCTCATAGTGGTGATTTTTTGGGGCGAGTCATGATAAATCTATTCTTACTCTAGCAAATTCCTCTTATTTTGGTTTATGAGTACATTCTACCAACATCCTACATATTCAAATAGTATTTATGAGTAAGTTTATAGTTCTCCATACAACCTATATCTATGTTTTGGACCTCTAATTATGATCTAAGTGTTTTGATGTATGAAGCCTTCGTGCTTATTGGATCATATCTTATGTCACAAACCTCACCTTTAGTAGTACAATAAATGTGTGTTGTATTTGAATGCCATTACTATTATTTCTAAAGCTCATACTCTATTCCCTTGTTACTCCTCTTGTGTCGGGATGGTAGTAGTTATGGAAGCCTAGTGATGTTTTATATTAGAGAATGGTTGATCTTTATAATAAATTTTTTGTTTGTTTACTCCAACTAAGGTTATAGATAAAGTGGGAGAAATAAGGTGATACTTTTGTTATGTGAAACAGTTAGGAGCGGAAAATATTATGAAAATCCTTGTAAAAGTGGTTAAGGTTGCTGGGATTTTAGCGGGGAGATCCATAAAGTTGGTGTACTAAAGATAGGCTTGACTGTTGTGGTTGATAGATATATAAACCACTGTTTTATGTGGCTAGTATTCTTAATAATGCCTAATGTTATTTGACTACAGTGATAGGATGTAGTAGTATTTTTGGATAGATGTAAGGTATAGAGCCCTGCAGCTTAAGCTAGCACCTTTTAACTCCGGGGTAGAGTTTAATATCTAGCAATGTGTAGTTAGACTCAGGATCTTATAGTGATGAGCCTTGTAGGGAAATTCCAAGTCTGACATAGTGAAGTATGGTATTCGTAGTTGAATTCATATTTAAGAGGTATTGTGATACTTTAAGGGCTATTAGTATAATACCCTCAAAATTTTCATCATTTTATTTTTTATTGTATCGTATTCAAAACATTAATTTTTAACTTAAATGGTGTTTAGGTATGTTAATAGGATTATCCCTGGGAGTTTTAAAATTTTTAGAAGGGGTTCGGGATGATTTTGGAACCCAGAGGCAATAAGACTTTGCGACATCAATGTGTCATAGAGGCTACTCTCTATGATAAATGTTGTGGCACAGAGGCTATCCTCTATGATAGGAAACATGCCAGGCCTAGGTGTAAAATCTCATCCAGTTTTGATTTTCTCACTTATGGTGAGGGGCTTTTGGTCTTTTACCTCTTGTACGACATTAGTCTCGTTGTCTCATGATTCATGCTTACATAATTTACTTGGTTACACCATGAAGGCCTTTTATTTTGATTCCTATATGTGTTTTATTGAGGGAGAATTCTTAATGTGAAGTTACATACCTTTTTCCATACTTAAAGTATTCCTATCGATCATTCGAGGATGAATGATTCCAACGGAGAGATAATGTAGCACCCTGTATTTTTAGGCTAGAATTCAAACCGTTATTTCTGCGTGTATAAACTCGAATCCAATGATTTGTAAATAAATATTAGTGTAATTATGATTTACCTAGTGTGTAAAGTACTTTTTGGTGGAAAAATGTTCAGAGTAAACACTTAGAGTGAAGTGGAGTTAAGAACTTTTGATTTGACTAAATTTTAGAATTTGATTCTACAAAGATCAAATTTGAACGTGTATAACTTCTGGAATATATAAATGTTTTGGGGCTGAAGACCCAAAAAAATATATATAATTGAGTCCTCTTTTCAATGCATCTGATTTTGTCTTAATCTGATACATGAGCAAAAAGTTATGAGCATTTTTGTGAGGAACCAGTGATGGTCCGTGATTTCAGCATGATAGAGGATAATCTGCCCGATAAGCTCTGTGTCGCGCTGATGCTTTAAATTCAAGTAGTTTTTGTTTTGTTTACTTAAAATGAGGGGTATTGGGGTCTTTTCACCTATGAACAACCTTTAAACACTATAGAACCTATTTCCATCAGTTTTCATGACACAGAAGCTATTATTTCACTCTCAAACTCAAAACCCAAGAAAACATAAGGGTTTACCTATACTTAGATCTTTTGGGTTCCAAGTTCTCAATTTTTCATAAATCCCCGTTTATCTAATGCATTTACCTCTTTCCCTATACTAGTATTTTATTAATGTCATAAAAATTAGTTTGTTATTCATGGTTTTGATGTTGAGTTTTTTAACTATGGGTTGAGGGTTTTGGATATAAATTGTTTGAATGTTTTCCATGGTTTCTATTGATCTATTATTCATTAATTTTTGTTGGTACACTCATTGGGGTGCATGGTAATGGTGAATTATTTTAGGGGTACAATGGATTCTCCAAATATTGCTTTTGGAATAGAAATTGATAATATCCTAGACCCACATGCATAATTTGTTTTGGAATATAAATTATCATTTGGTTTGGCTAAACTCTTTGAAACTAATGCATTGCATAAATGAAAAAATTGTTTAGATGGTTTTGAAAACCTTTTTGGGTACAATGGAATCCCCCAAGTTGATTTTAATAATGGAGTCTGGGGTATAGGGGTTCCTCAATGTAATGACTTAATAACATTTGCTTGCAAGTTGTAGTAGGTATGACAATACCACTTAACGATGCCTTAATAAATTACTCCTGGAATTGATAGTTGGGTTATGTGTTAAATGTTTTAATATGGGCTTAAAGGAGGTTGTGTTAGCTGGCCATGAAGGTGGATGTCCCGGGGGACTAATACTGGAAACTCAAATTTTTCAACGTGAGGGTTGGTCTTGATGACCATGTGCATGTGTCAAACTTGATATATATTTTGGGATGGCTAATTTCCTTGATTGCTTAAACTTTCCCTGGGTTTTCTCCAGTTAGTGCGGCTAACACGTACTAGATCCCTTTCAGTAGGGGGATCTGAACCCATATAGCCTATTGGAACTGTTTTATGATGGTCAAACTACACAATCCAGGTTAAGGTTTTAAAGTTCATGCTAAGCTCTATTCTATTTTCCTTCATGTGATATATATATATATAATATATTGCGTACGATGTTGTGTATTATTTTTAATGGTTTCAGTATTATGTATCATGGCATTATTTTATCCTTTATCCCTGAGTTACATGCTAGCGCTCCAACCATTAACCGTCTTCAGACATTGTAACTCCATGCGATGCAAGAACTGGCCATACTTTTACCTTTTCTGCGCAGTGTCGAGGTGATCGTGGGATAGCTTGAGAGTCAAACTGAAGTTGTGAGGTTTCATATTTTCATAGACTATTCTTTCGGTTATTTTTGGCTATTTTTAGGGGCATCCTGACTTTTGTTGGTATTTAATTTACTAGAGGCTCTGTGGATTACTGTGGACTAGGGTATTGGTTATCGGTATTATCTATTGATTTATCTTAGAGTATTTTGCGCTTTTATATTTTATTTTTGTTATATGTTTGTATTTCATTTGCTACTAGGTGTGGTTAGTTTTATGGGATTAGGAAAGGGGGTGGTTTCCGATCCACAACGAACTTGAGATTCCTTTCACAACCAGGCCCTAATTCGGATTGTGACACACTGGTAGTGATAATTTCTTCACATAATCCAATTCTGATAATGCTAAATATGACAATGCTACAAATTTCATTGGAAAACATGGTATATAAATAACTTGAAATATTGAAAACTATAGCATGCATGATTATCTAAGTATTGCGTTTTCATAACCCACCAACATGGAAAATAATATAATTGAATATGATGATTTCAATGTAATGACATAAAAGGAAATTTCATGATTTACTCAAGAATACAACAATTTCATTAATATAATAAGTTATCATCGTTAGATTACGGAAGAATACTTGAAGTTATGAGAAACCATATTTCATGGTTGAATTTAAGAATTACATGCATAGATCATGGAATTTATACTTTTCATGGAACCCTAAACAAAAGTGGAATTAAACTTGAGAATTAATGAAACTTTGGGGCTCAATTGGTGAAAGGAACCTATTGATGAATAACCCACATACCTGAGTGTAGAAGCTTGGGTGAATCTTTTTGGGAATTGGACTTGCTTAAAGAATCCTAGTTTTCTCTTGAGGTAGAAAGAAACCGTTCCTTTTGCTTATCTTTAGTTAGAATTATAATAATCCAAGGGATTAGGGGTTTTGGGTCTTTTATACCACCCCTTAGGAAGCCAAAATGATGTGTGTTTGACTTTTAAGGGAGTGTGTAAGGACTTAAAAGTCCCTGAAAAAACGTGTTGAAAAACACACTCCCAGTCATTACGACTCACCTCACAACTCAGTATGATGGATCATGAGTCATGATCTTGAGTCCTAACTTGGGGTCCTGGGATCCTAGGTATATTCTGGCCTGACTATAACTTCCTGCTAATGACTCTTTATGTCTAACTATGAGTCGTTGGGCAAAGTTGTAGTCTGAGGCTTGATGATTAGATCCTTTAGTGGCCAGGCTAGGGGTCCATACAATGACACGTAAGGTCTGACTATGAGCCATGTGCTGGACTCTTAACCACTAGAAGGGATTCTTGGATAAACACTATTTTGACTATGAGTCCCTCCCAACGACTCGTAATGTCTGATTACAAATCGTGGAGTGGAGTCATAGTCACTAAGCTAAATCTTCATAACCTTACTGTTGTGACTAGGACTCTTTGTAACAACTCGTACAGTCTAGTTACGGGTCATCGAGAGAGTCGTAGCCATTAGTCAGCTGACAGACTTCTAGAAGAAAGTTTTTCATAACTTTCTACCACGATGACAGATTTTGGGCGAGACGTGTAGTGTTGGAAAATTAACTTTAGGGCCTATATTTTGAGAGGTTCAGAACACAAAAACTTGGGGTGTGACATTATCTCCCCCTTGGGATCATACATCCTCGAATGTAACTAGTTGAGCTGAGTAACTAGGAAAACTGAGATCATGCACTGAAGACTTATGAGCCGAATCATGATTAAATATCTGAGTCTTAAAACATGATTCATGAATGCATGTTATGACATGAGGATGGCTGAATAGTTGAGTTAGAAAATGATAGGGTTAATTTAAAGGAACCATTACCTCAATTTGAGTCTGAATTCATAGAGAAGAGATAGGGATACTTAGTTCACATATCGTCTTCTTCTTCCCAAGTAGCTCCCTCAATAGACTAATTTCTCCACATAACCTTAACTAAGGCAACTTTGATATTCCTTAACCTATGAATTTGACGGTCAAGGATTCAATTGGGACTACATCATAGGAGAAGCTATTTTCCACACCCACACTCTCTAAAGGAACAACTCTAACTGGGTCCCTAATGAATTTCTTTTGCAGGGAGACATGAAATACCGGATGCACTGATGTTAGATCAGCAGAAAACTCTAGATCGTAGGCTACCTTCCCAAAATGGCTCAAGACCCTATATAGGCCAACATAGCGGGGAATAAGCTTCCCTTTCTTGCTAATTCTCTTCAATTCTTTGATGGGCAAAATTTTCAACTATACCAAGTCACCAACATCAAATTCAAGCTCTCTTCTCATCACATCGACATCAGATTTTTGATGACTTTGGGCTACTTTCAGCCTTTCTCAAATCAATTGAAATTTTTCTATCACCCATATATTAAGTCTAGCCCTATCAAAGCATCCTTACAAAATTCAAACCAACCAATAGGATATCTACACCTCCTACCATAGAGAGCTTCAAACGGAGCCATCTGAATACTGAAATGATAGCTATTGTTGTAAGCAAACTCAATCAAAGGTAAGTGGTCATCCCAACTACCCTTAAAATTAGTAACACAAGTCCTCAATATGTCCTCTAGGGTCTGAATGGACCTCTCTTCTTGACCATCCATCTGCGGGTGAAAATATATACTGATATAAACTTGGGTGCCAAGACATTTCTAAAAAACCTTCCAAAAATAAGAGGTAAAATGAGTACCTCTATCTGAAATAATGGTCAATATAACTTCATGAATCTTTACCAACTCCCTAAGGTAGAGTCTAGCATAATCTTTGGCTGAATAAGAAGTATGGACCGACAAAAATAAGTTGACTTGGTCATTCTATCCATAATGACCTAAATAGAATCATGTTGACGACGTATATGGGGTAACCCTGCAACAAAATCCATCTTTACCACTTCCCACTTCCAAGTGGGGATGTTGAACTCCTAAAGCGTACCACTAGGACTTTGATGCTCAACCTCAACTTTTTAACAATTCAAATACTTAGCCACAAATTCCGTAATATCTTTCTTCATGCCATTCCACCAATAGACTTCTTGCAAATTATGGTACATATTAGTGGCTCTTGGGTAAATAGAATATTGTGAACCATATGTTTCTACTAATATTCACTCTCTCAAACCATCCATATTCAAAATGCATAACCTTCCCTAACAACGATGTACACCATCTCCCCCTTGGGAGAAAACCTCAACCTTTTGATCCCGAACTGCCTCTTTCAACTTAACCAAAATAGGATCTCTATATTTCTTTTGCTTTACCTCAAAGACCAAAGAAGACTCTGTACTATTCTGAACCCATATAATACCTTTAGTTGAATCAACCAACCAAACTCCTAATATATAAATCTCATGAACTTCTCGAACTAATCTTTCTTATCATCCTCCATATAAGCAACACTTCCCATAAACAATCTACTAAGGGCATCGGCTACTACATTAGCTTTACCTAGGTGATACAACATACTTCTAGCATAGTCTTTCAAAAATTCAAGCCACTTTCTTTGATGAAGATTTAGGTCTTTCTACAAGAATACATACTGTAAACTCTTGTGATCTGTAAACATATCAACATGAAAACCATAAAGGTAATGCCTCCAAATCTTTAAGGCAAAGACAACCGCTGCCAACTTGAGATCATGAGTCGGGTAATTCTTCTCATGGTGTTTAAGTTGTCTAGAGTCATAGACTATGACATTACCTCGCTGCATTAATACATAACAAAGATCAACTCTGGAAACATCACAATAAACTACAAACGCATCTAGCCCCTCAGGTAAAGTCAATACTGGAGCGGATGTGAGTCGAGTCTTCAACTCCTGAAAACTCTTCTCACATGAATCTGACTACTGAAACTTGACTTTTTTATGAGTTAGTTAAGACATGGGAGATGAAATAGATAAAACCCCTCAGCAAACTATATGTAGTAACTGGCTAAACCCAAGAAACTTCTGATATCTGATGGAGGGATGGGTCTAGGCTAGTTTCTCACTGCTTTGATCTTTTGAGGATCAACTGGGATGCCATCACTAGAAATAATGTAACTGAGAAAATATACTAATCTCAACTAGAATTCACATTTGCTGAACTTAGCAAATAATTGGTGTTCCTTAAGGGTCTGCAAAACAGTCCTTGGGTGACCTGCATGAGCACCATCACTACGAGACTAGACGAGAATGACATCTATGAAGACTATCAATAACATTTCTAGACACTTCTTGAACACTTTATTTATCAAGTCCATAAAAGTTGCAGGATCATTAGTTATTTTGAAAGATCTAACTATAAATTCAAAGTGACAATACCGAGTTCTGAAGGTTGTTTTGGAATGTCATATTCTCTTAATCTGACCTGATGATAGACTGATCTGAGGTATATCATAAGGAAATAATTTTCCCCTTAAAGTTGGTTAAACAAGTTATCAATTCTGGAGAGAGGATACTTATTATTGATTGTGACTTTAGTAAACCGATGGTAGTCGATGCATATTCTGAGAGAACTATCTTTCTTGCGCTCAAAGAAAACTGGAGCATAGTAAGCAACAGAGGCATAACAAGGGTGGAGCCAATCTATGCTGAGAATAACATCAAATTCGGTCATCTCTAACTCTACAAAATCTACTAAAGTGACTTTCTGAGACACTGTGATTGGGCAATCTCAGTGTACCCATCTTACTATGGTAGAATACCAATAGGAGTAGAAACTAAAAAGGGTTCTGCTAAGATTTCAAAACTGATGCCAAAGTCTAACACTATATAGGGAGTCAAAAAACAAAGTGAAGCAACGGGGTATAATAATGCATAATGAAAGACTTACAACGTACCAATAATTACATCAGGAGAACTTTCCTAATCCTATCGAGTCTAAAGGGCATATATTCAATTCTGACGCTGCCCACTGGTGGCACTGAAGGTGGCGCCCTATTGTGTTAGGCAGCCTACTAGAGCTGTTGGAAAGTTAGACTGGCCCAGTTGGCAAAATTCTTCACCCTTCTGGCTAACTACTAGACACTCCCTAATTTTGTGGCCTGACTTGCCATACCTAAAACATGTATCATGCACTCACACTTGTGGTTCTTACCACATCTCTCATAAATTTTGTTAGTGCCACCATTATTCATGCTACCTTAGTGTTAGAGCCCAGTGCTCTATCTCTATTATCCTATTTGAACTTAAGAATTGGGGTATAAGCTAAAGATGGGGCTGGAGCAGAGAACTTATGGGAGAACTGAAAATGATTCCCTTCATCTGACCTTTGCTACAAAAAGTTGAAGATACTAGTTTTGTCCCTCTTATTTTCTCTTTCCTTCTCTTTGAGCTTCTCTTCCTCGGTCTACTGAGCATGAACCATCAATATAGGAAGGTCTATCTTCTTAGTCAACATAACTATTCTACACTTCTTGACTACACCATTTGACACACCAGACACAAACTTGCTTATTACAACCCCAAAATCAGTCACCATAGTCGGAGTATACCTTGATAACTTAGTAAACTTGATCGAGTATTCCTTCACGCTCAAGTTACCCTACTTTAAATTGATGAACTCTTGAACCTTGGCCCCCATCAATCAAGTGGAAAGAATCTGTCTAAGAAAGTCGTAGAAAATTCATCCCACTCTATAGGCTCTGCCTTAATACCTCTGTCCTCCTTCTACTCCTTGTAATTGGTAAGCAACTGAGTTGGAACTCTCACTAGAATTAACATCCATAATATTTGTAACTTTCTTCACACAATGAAGAAACTCTTGTGGATCCTCCTCAGACATAGATATAGAGAACACCAAAGCATTCATTCGAGTAAGCCTCGAATCCTAGCTACTTCTGTGTTCATTACTGGATTGGATAGGGAAACAACCTGTGGGTTATTTTGAGTAACCATAGTCTGGTCTAAAACTATGAAAGTAGTCCTGAACTCAGCATGAGAGACATGTTCGTTTGAAGGGTTTTCCAGAACAGGTGGTGGTACGGGTTAATTCTCGTTTCTCATTCCTTATTAATTTTAGGAGACATTTTCTATAAATGGATGAAAGACAAGTAAGAAAAGGAAATTCAATAGAGCTCACGCTCTATCGCACAACATGAATACTAAAAGAAGGAAAGCTTTCCTAAAATTTCTCGTAGCCTCTATCCCATAAGTGTGGCGCACTTCATACCCATGCATACGAATCTACTTAACGTGGCTTTTAGACACCCTAGGAAACTTTAAAACTTGCTCTTCTACCTAATTTGTCATAACCCGATACTACCTCCTAGTTCTAACATAGTGCTTAAGGCCACAAGTGACCCCAAGCTAAGTCATGATCATATATCTGTTATGAGCACTGAAGAAGATAATATTATAATATAAAATAATATACGGAAGCTAAACTAGAGAAAACTTTGACAAGATACTATACTAAAACAATATTCAACATACCTAAACTTCTGATGAAAATTGAAAACAAGTTTGACCATCTCAAAGCCTCTAAACATAACGAGTTGTTGGGATAGGTCCCCAACTAAATATAACTACTGAAATAACATAAAATAAAGTACTAGAAATCATAATAAATTATATAACTATCCCTCGACTGATGAGGACTCACCAATGTTACAGTTGAGTGGCATAGGAACGGACTACATGTGATCCGGGAACCTAGAGTCCATACCTATATTGTGAAATTAATATAGTGAAAAAGAGAGTATGCGGTCATTACTTTAAATGTATTGGTACGTAAGATAAGTACTAATTGAGATACATAAAGATACTGAGTATTAATGCATAAACATGTAAACGAATGCAAGACCAAGCATAAACATGTATTGAAATAATCTGAATAATTGAATAACTGATATATGGACACTTGGTCGTGCAAACCTAAACTGATATAATCCGAATACTGATCTGAAACTATGGTATCTAATATTTAATGGATATGCCCCAATCTGAGCTAATCAGGGTCCAACTTATAACCCTAGTTGGAAGGGTGTCAATACCTTTCCATGAGTACTAACACTTGTTGTATGGATCCACTAAACTGATTTCTCAAATGACTAGGTAGTCACCCTAAACTTGAAGGTTCCCCTAAAGGAGTATCAACCCTATACTTTCAGGAATACCTCTAATAAACTACGCTGGTTACATAGTTCTAGAACTTAGGGCCTACTACTAAAGGTCTCACCCTAAGCTGTCATGTTAGCCGTCATCCCTAGATTTACTCGGTGCTAAGTTCTACTCCTAACTGAACTGACACTGGTAATGATAATTGATCAACATAATTCAATTTTGATAATGCTCAACATGACAATGCTATAAACTTTATGGTAAGAACATGGTGTATATATATAACTTGAAATCTTGAAAAATATAGCATGCATGATTATCTAAGTATAAGGTGTTCATAACCCACTAGCATGGAAAATAATATAATTAAATATGATAATTTCAAGGTAATGACATGATAGGAAATTTCATGACTTAAACTCAAAAATCCAACAATTTCATCAAGATAACAATTATCACGGTTAGAGTACGGAAGAATACTTGAAGTTATGAGGAAACACTATTCCATGGTTGAATTTAAGAATTACATGGAGAAATAATAGAATTTATACTTTTCATAGAACCCTAATCAAAGAAGAATTAAATGTGAGAATTAGTGAAACTTTGGGGCTCAATGGATGAAAGCAACCAATTGATGAATATCCCCCATACCTGAGTGTAGAAGCTTGGATGAGTTTTCTTGGGAATTGGACTTGCTTGAAGAACCCTAGTTTGCTCTTGATGAAGAAATATCTCACTCCTCTTGATTTTCCTTAGGTGGAATTCTAATAATCCAAGGAATTGGGGTTTTGGGTCTTTTATACCACCCCTTGTGAAGCCAAAATAATGTGGGTTTGGCTTTTATGAGAGTAGGTAAAGGCTTAAAATTCTCTAGTAAAACATGCTGAAAAACATGCTCCCAGTCGTTACAAGTCACCTCACGATTCGTTACGACTGGTCACGAGTCGTCATCTAAATTGTAACTTGGGGTCCTGGGATCCTTGGTACATTCTGGCCTGACAATGACTACCTCCTAACGACTCATTACGTCTGACAGTGAGTTATTGGGTGACGTCGTAGTCTGAGGCTTGATTCTTGGATCCTTTACTGGTCAGGCTACGGGTCTACACAATGACATATAAGGTCTGACTATGAGTCGTGTGCTGGACTCTTAACCACTAGAAGGGATTCTTGGTTGAACACTGTTGTGACTGTGAGTCCCTCCCAATACTCATAATGTAAGATTATGAATCATAGAGTGGAGTCATAGTAACTGAGTTGAAATTTGAGACCCTTACTGTTATGACTACGACTACATGTAATGCCTCATAGGGTCTAGTTATGGGTCTTTAGTTGAGTCGTATTCACTCATTATTGATAATACTTAACTTACACATCAATTTGAGTGCAAGGTGATCGTTATCAATATATTTACCTAATAAGAGTCGGGGTCGAATCCATGAGGAACAATGTGAGTGGCAATAGAGTAGGTTCAAAATAAGATTTACTAACGAAATTCAAACTTATAGTACAAAACAATTTGGGGTTTTTTTATTTTTTCAAACATGAAAATAATTTTTTGGCTTCTAAGGGACTAATTTAAGACTAAGAATAATTAGAGTGTAATCAATTAGGTGCAGATCTTAGGATTATGCTTTCCTAAGGGTAAGTCATCCATGGGCTCGTGAAAATTCGATATAATCATTAATAGAAGATAATATGGTAGGCTAGGTCGAAGATCTTTGTGGTTAGTCTTTCAACAAAATAAAGACTTTACCCATTGGCTCTTTCAATCACCTAACGTGTGTGTCAATTGAAGCCAACCAATACCTCAATTGGGTATCCCTATTTCTAGGATGATATCCATGGTATAGTCAACCTCCTAATCACCCTTATGTCTAAGATAGTGAAAAATTGGCAAGGCATACCCATAAATTATCTACTATTTCTTTGGTTCCCATATCCCTCTTTCAAGGATGAGGTGGGTTCCTAAAGTTCTCCTAAAACCCCTCTTTCAAGGATGGATAAGGCTTTCAAGATCTTGGGACTTTCATTCATCAAACCCATTTAGGCATTCGGGGCTTTCACCCATAAATCCCAACCTATTCAATTAAGAAACAATAGAACCCATCAATAACAAACTAAATTCCACACAAATATATCACAACCTATGCACAATTGTTTCTTATTCAAACATAATTCCAAGAGGTAGATCTAGCACATCATAAGGATAATGAATACAAACTTTCCAAGATGTCCATCAAAGTTATTCATAAAAAATAAATAAAGAGAGGACAAACCGCACTTTAGATTCAAATGAATCTTCAATAAACAAAACCAAATCTACACTTTGGAGTTTCTCTACTTAAATCTTGTCTCAAATTAGTACAAATTTAGGCTCCAAGCTCCAAGATATTATAAAAACCCTAAACTAAGGATGGGAGGTAGGGTTAGATGATCCTCTCTCTAGAATGAAGAGGTTTTCAGCCTTAAATGGTATTTGGGTTTGGCTGGTCAAAATGGTATTTCTGCCCTTGGGCCTTATTCCACCCTCACATGATCGCAGAAGATTGGTCGTGATTGCACTCACCCCAATCACGGTTATTCCATTGCGATTGCAGTTGGTTGAGTAGCTTGACTCAACACGATCACAGGCTAAAGCCCGCGATCATGATAACTGAGGGCTATATCCAAATCCTGCTTCAGCTTTTCCAGCTCTTGCAGTTTCAATTCCCCTTTTTATCCTTTTCATCTTAAGTTTGCTTCATTTCCTCTTAGATCTTGCACACTTGCAAAATATAGGAATTAGTACATTTAACCCCAAATGAGTCTCACTTATTTATTCAAAACATGGTAATATGCACGAATATTGAGTACGAATGACTGGTAAAATCACCAGTCATCAACATCCCCAACTTAAATTTTTTGCTTGTACTGAAGCAACACTACCTATTACTATAAGACACAATCATCTATGCCCAATACTTTTGCCTTAAAGATCATAATAGCTCCAACCTTAGTCACTACCACAAGTAGTTCATTGCACATAGGCTAAGCTATTTTTCGCTACACCCTTCATCATGAAAAGCCATATCTAAGGGTGCACAAGACTTCAAAAAGCAACCATGTCACAAATACTAAGACTCTAGAAGTGACTCCATCTTGACCACAACTAAGCTATACTTCATTTGCCTCATTGTTTGGAAGGTGACAAAATCACCCACCTCAACTTGTTCACATGACAACCTCACAAGAAAGAGAATTCCACACACCAAACTACTGAATATGCAACAAGGAATTTTAAGAGTAAAAAACTCTCTCACTTAAAAGAAATCTCTATGCAACAAGTATCATACCATAGGTTTCCCCTATTTTCAATTGCCACTATAAAGAAAGTAAATGATTGGAGATCTCTAAAGACTTTCTAAGATTGTAACGTAGGTTTGGGCTAGGGTAGGATATCATTTGGGAACAACATAGCTACACCCTTCCTTGAACAATCATGTCACATTGTTCAATTCACCTTTTTAACAATGGGCCACTCTTCTTTGTTTTTTGTTTCATGACTATTTTTCACTTTTATTGTTCACGACTTTTCTTTCATTTCTTTTTCTTGCAACTTCCATGCAATTCTTCCTTTTGTTGGATCTTTTATTTTCCTATTCATTTGTTTTTAGTGCAAAGGCACATTAAGTATTTCACTTACGACATCGTGGCCCCAAATTACTTCGGTCAATCTTTACCACCCCCAACTTAGGATTTTAGCCTCATGTTGCATTTTTTTCAAGAAGGGTAAGGTTCAAAAGAGGGATCAAAAGAATAGTTCACAGTTTGTAATATGTTTGCCAAAGAAAGGTCCAAAGGCTCAAAATGGGTAACTAGTGATTTTATTTATCCATGGGTAGGCTTTTTAGTCTAGAGTGGATTTCCAAAATCACAAAGATGGCCTTAGATCATTTCTTCAACCAACAACAATGAAAATTAGATTTGAAATACTAGCGAGGAAAGTTCTAGATAACACAAGTATACAAGCGATATATGCAAATAGCTCACCACACATAGCATGCAAAATTCATCAAGGGATCTCAATTGTCCCTCCCGTGAGAGGTAAATTAGAGTATCTATCATTATTTACAAGTCAAAAATGTATGGAGTCACAAAAAGAGAAGAAGTGTTGTTACAAAGTTTCTCATGTCCATGCCCTTGATTTTTGGAAAATTTTGGACGGAGGAGGGTGTTTGCTTTGCACTTGCACCATGCACAATTTGCTAACCATGGCAATAACCCAATCCTTTGTCTCACATTTTGGCTTCATATGGGAAAACAAACCATATGGATACTCAGACTTCATCAATGACATGAGTGCGATCCCAAAGCCAAAATGCCATAGGTACTCAGACTTTCCTTGCATTTATGATCTTGATGCCACGGGTACTCAGACTTCCCCTGAATCCATGGCTCAAAACCCAGGAACGTTTTCCCCTTAAGAACGAAGTCACTTAATATATCATAGGGAAAAATCTCATCCACCATCATTATCAAAAGAAAAAGAAATCTACAAATGAAAATAATCTATTCACAAAATTTCCAAGCTTCATGTGGTTAGGTTCAAGTATTGCAAACCAATGAATACAAACAAGGATAGGGCCATACCCCCAACTAAAGGACTTGTAGTGACCTCACTACATAACACAATAGCATAAGAATGGTTAAAGGGCTCCCTGAAATCGCAATGATAACCAAGATACAGACTGAAGAGACTATCACGATCACGACATATATGCCGCAATCATGATATTATAATTGCAATCCTTAGGCCAAAATCACGATATTGCAATTACGATCCTCAGTTCGCGGTCGTGGTACTTGAGGCATTTTGCTTCCCTATTTTTCCCTATTTTCTGCAGCATAATCACCCATCTCAAACTTGGTTTTTTCCTTATTTTTGGTTTCCAATCCTATCCAAAGCACCTACAGAACATCAAAATTATGCGACTTATTAAAAAGCATATGAATCATACATAAAACGATGGGTTGCCTTCCATCAAACGCTTGATTTAACTTCATGGCACGACGCCTCTTTAACCATCATTTATGTCTCCACTTAGAGGATTTAAACTTTCTATCCAATTTTTGCTCAATGCATCTTTTAGGGAAATTGGGAAAATGCAAGTGCATGAAGAAATATGTTCTATCACGCCACTTTAAAGACTTGAACTTTTACCTAATTTAACATCAATCATTCAATTAGGCTCCTTGGTAAAGGAGGGAATAGGCCACTAGTTGAACATCGAACATTGTACTTCTTGGCCTTCAAGTGTCAGGATCTCGTATGATCTTTTAGACTATCAAACTCTAAAATATAGGGATAGAGTTCCTTATCCCCAAAATTCATTATTTTCTTGGGCAGATAGACTTTCGTCGAATCCACCAAGCATAATATTGATAAATGGTTAGAATGGGGTCCTTCGCTTAATTCTGGAATTTCATCCATCTTATCACTCTCACCCCAAAATGAACTAGAGTCGTCATAAGAGATGTACTTTAATTCTTCTTTTGACTCTACTACTATTTCCTTTATTTTGGCACCTTTATCATCATTTGATTTTGTTACTTGGGAAGTTGAGGGTTCTTTGTTGCCAAGCTTATCATCATAGCTTGGTTTATCTTCTTGATTAACATCGTATTAGGAAGTGGGTAGGTTAATGGCATTAGTAGTATTTTTTTCCTTGCCCATTTCCTTTACCTTGACAATCTCCCTTCCAAATGCCTCATTGGATTAATGTATGTCTTGCATGTTCTCCCCTGTTATAGCTACTCGATCCAAGATAGTTTGAAGTATAGCTTAAAAGCTATTGAACCCAGTATGTTTCTCTTCTTTCTTCTCATCATAAGACCTATCAAACTCATAGAAAGAACTAGCATTTGGATTAGCATCGCGAGGGGAGGGGGCATTTAAACAATCACTCCAGTGCTCTAATTCATCCTCCATTGATTTTACCCGTTCCAATATACATTGAAGCATTGCTTCAACACCAATATGTTTCATGCTTCGTTCTTCCCTTGCTTTCTCATAAGACCTATCAAAATCATGAGAAAAACTAGCAACCAAGTTATTATAACGGCGAGAGGGGGCATTTATATAATTGCTCCCATGTTCATTTCGACCACAACATAGAGAACAAACATACACCCTATAAGATCGAGATGTCGCGCACATCTCTCCCCCAGGAGAATGTCTGCGTTCTTACCAAAAGTGAGGTCCACCACAATATGGACATAGATTATCAAGATATACTTTCTATCCACCGAACCCACATTCATTCCTTGATGCCATAGTAAGAAATAAAATAAAATAAGGAAAATCTACCTAAAATAAGAAATAAAGAAAATCACAGACAAATATTTACAAGTTTGATTTAAAGCAATAAGATAAAATTTCAAACTAACTCAATACGCCAAATTATTTGCCAGCAACAGCGTCATTTTTTATAACACTCAACCTACACATCAATTTGAGTGCAAGGCAGTTTTTGTTAATATATTTACCCAACAAGAGTCGAGTTTGAATCCATGAGGAACAATATGAGTAGAGATTGAGTAGGTTCGGAATAAGAGTTACTAACTAAATTCAAACCTACAGTACAAAATGGTTTGGGGGTTTTTGATGTTCTCAAACATGAAAGTAATTCTTGGGCTTCTAAGGGACTAATTTGAGACTAAGAATAATTAGAGTGTAATCAATTAGGTGCGGATCTTGGGATTATCCTTTCCTAAGGGCAGGTCATTCATAGGCTCGTGAAAATTTGAAGCAAACTTTAATTGAACATGATGTGGTAGTCTAGGTCGAAGATCTATGTGGTTAGTCTTGCAACATAATCATAAAGATTTCACCTATTGGGTCTTTCGAACACCTAACGTGTGTGTCAATTGAAGCCACCCAATACCTCAATTGGGTATCCTTATTTCTAGGATGATACCCATGGTATAGTCAACCTCATAATCACTCTTATGTCTAAGATAGTGAAACATTGGCAAGGCATACCCATAAATTTTCTACAATTACTTTGGTTCCCATATTCCTCTTTCAAGGATGTGGTGGGCTCTTAAAGTTCACCCAAAATCCCTCTTTCATGGATGGATAGGGCTTTCAAGAGCTGGAGACTTTCATCCATCAAACCCATCTAGGCATTTGGGGCTTTCACCCAAAAATCCTAACATATTCAATCAAGAAACAATAAAACCCATCATCAACAAATTAAATTCCACACAAATATATCACAACCCATAAACAATTGCTTCCTATTCAAACATAATTCTAAGAGGTAGATCTAGCACATCATAAGGATAATGAAAACAAACATACCAAGATGTCCATCAAAGTTATTCATAAGAAAAATAAAGAGAGGACAAACTACACTTTAGATTCAAATGAATCTTCAATAGACAACCAAATCTACACTTTGAAGTTCCTCTAATTAAATCTTGCCTCAAATTAGTACAAATTTAGGCTCTAAGCTCCAAGAGATTACAAAATCCTAAACAAGGGATGGGAGGTAGAGTTATATGATCCTATTTCTAGAGTGAAGAGGTTTTGAGCCTTAAATGGTATTTTGGTTCAGCTGGTCAAAATGACATTTATGTCCTTGCGCCTTCCCTCCCCCCCCTCATGTAATCGTGGAAGATTGGGCGCGATCCCAGTTAGTCCATCGCGAACATAGTTGGTTGAATAGATTGACTCAGCGTGAGCACGGGTTAAAACCCGCGATCGCGATAACTGAGGGCTAGATCCTGATCCTGCTTCAACGTTTTCAGCTCTTGCACTTTAACTCTTTTTTTGATTCTTTGCAGCTCAAGTTTACTTTATTTCTTCTCAGCGCTTGTACACCTGCAAAATATGGGAATTAGTATATTTAACCCCAAATGTGTCTCACTTATTCATTCAAAACATGGTAATGTGCACGAATGTTGAGTGCGAATGAGTGGTAAAATCAGCACTCAGGGGCTATCTTTTGAGTCATCTAATAGATTTCTGGAAGAAATTTTTTCATAACTTTCTGCCATGATGTCGGATTTTGGGAGAGACTTATGGCGTGGAAAGTTAACTTCAGGGGCTGAGAGGTTCAGAACATGAAAACTTGGGGTATTACAGTAACTCTCGTGAAAATCAAGATTAAGAAGTTCTAAATAAACAATGGAAATTCACCTATCACTAACCTAGATTTAACTACACTAAACTAGACTAAAGATATTCCACCCTTGAACACTCTTCAAAGA
Organism: Capsicum baccatum var. pendulum; assembly: GCA_030864225.1. Classification (NCBI taxonomy): domain Eukaryota; kingdom Viridiplantae; phylum Streptophyta; class Magnoliopsida; order Solanales; family Solanaceae; genus Capsicum; species Capsicum baccatum. Next base: position 140,133,863 of record CM061550.1, read on the forward strand.
GTAATGTTCTCAAATTATCAAAATCTAAGAATGAAAATGACTAAGACCACTATTTATAGTTATTATCTTTACATAAATACCCTACTATAAAAATAACCCAAAGTGGCTATTTAGGAATTAACTCACAAAGGCCCTTCTTGATTGCCTAAATGACATCTTAATCACCCATGGCCTAATCTAGTTGCTCCATAGATTCCTCCGAGCTCCAAGCTACCATTCGTATGTAAAAGCCCCTCTTAATATGCTTCAAGCTAACCGTTCTCGTATCACATGTAAACTTTTGTGAGAGACAGAATAAGCCTATTATGAATTAAGTTAGGACAAAATTTATTTAAAATATTGGAATTTGAAAATAACTTTTTTAAGAAGCTTTAAAATAATCAATTTTTATTAAGTATTGTAAATCACACTTAACAATTCAAAATATTTAGAAATATATAAAAAACTATTACTTCCAAAACTCTATCAATATCATATAAATGGGATATAGGAAGTAACATATATTATTTGAAAATGACATAAAAGTACTATAAATCACAATAATTAACAACTTTAAAATATTTAAAAGACATATAAAAAAAATTAGTTGACTCTCCCAATTCTATTAGAGCTAGATAAATTGAAACCGAGAAAATAACATATATATTATTTAAAAATTATGTAGAAAGTATTATAAATCATAATAATTAACAATTGAAATATCTAAAACTATATAAAAATTTGGTTAACTCTACGAACTCAAGCGGTGCCACATAAATTAGGGCAGAGAGAGTATCATACATTATTTAAAAATTATGCAAAAGATAATATAAATCTTAATAATAATAACTTAAATAATGTTTAAAATACTTAAAAATCAGAAAAAATATTGATCGACCCTCTAAATATCATCTACGTTACATAAATTTTGGACAAATCAGAATATTATGAAAAAATATACAGTAAATTATAATAATAATTATCTTTGTCCAACAATACTTGTACATATTATTAATAATAGATACTAAATAATACTTTTCTTATTTGAAAAATCAATGAATAATTCATTCATTTCTACTCATTTTAGTTTTGCTATTAAACATTGTTCTTTACTCAATGCAGTTCTCAAAATATTAAATTTCTTAACGTGTGTATCAAATTAATGGTAGACAAATATTATTGTACGGAAGAAGTAAAAACTTAAAAATATTTAAAAATCATATAAAATTAATTGATTTTCTAAATTTCATTTGTTTTATTTTAATTGGAACAAAGAAAATAACATATCTTTAGCATGTGCTGGCGCAACTCTTCCTATCTAGTTAATTCATATACTCAAAAAATACAGGAACCAAATTCCACCTCCATTACACTTTTAAACTCCAGCAGATTCAAAATGGATTTACTAAATTTACACTAAAAACTGCAGATGCAAATTGTAAAATTCGACTGGACTTTAACCTTCTTGAGTTTGAAGTCTGAGAGGATTACTGGACATTCACAATTTGAAGGTACTTCCTCTATTCGATTTTTCTTATCAAATTTTGAGTTGACACATCTATTAAAAAAATATTTAATAACATGACTAATTTATCATAGTATTTCTATTAAATAATGCTTACATGTATGTTGAAATTAATTTAAGAAAAAAATAATTAATGTTAAGGGTAAAATAAGAAAAAAAATTGTCTTTTCTTGATATATCAAAAATGACAAGTAAAAAGTGAAATTCAATTAGAATATTAGTGGCAAATAAAAGCGAACAGAGGGGAGTGTGAAAATTCAAGATTTTATCCTACATTTCAATTATTCAAACTTAAATATATTTATGTCGATACTCAACATCCAGGACCTCCATTAATTTCAAAGTTCATTACTCTGTTTTTCAGTTGTAAAAGCTCAAATTTCAAGGGATTTTACTGGCTTTACCCTAAAAATTCACATAAAGTAAAACAAAAATGAGCATAAATGCTTCCTTCATTTATTTTTACTTATCATTTATATTTTAGTTGAATTTCTATTTTTACTTATCATTTTTGACATATCAAGAAAATATAACATTTCTCTACTAATCCTTAGCAGTAATTTATTTTTTTCTCCAAATTAATTTCAAAACATTACAGTAAACATCATTTAATATGGATGATATGATAAAACAACCATGTTAATAATTATTTTTCTGGATTAATATGTCAAATCAAAGTGTGACAAGTAAAATAGACCGAAGGAATTATGCAAAATGCAACAACAGAGACCTATGGTGTGTTTGGTATGAAGTAAAATGTTTTTCGTGGAAAAGAAAATATTTTTCAAGAAAATAAGTTGGTTTCTTACTTGTTTTCTTATGTTTGGGTGGTGGATGTAAAATATTTTGTACTGTTTGGTTGGTGAATGAAAAAATATTTTTCAGAAAATACATTTCAGTATTTAACTAAATAATAAAAATACATTTTAGAAAAATAATTCTTGACCCAGAAAAATACTTTTTTAGGGTGTGTTCAATATGAAGGAGGAAAAACGTTTTCTAAAAAATAAGTTATTTCTTACGTATACTCTTGTGTTCGTTATGAAAATTAGGTAAGTATATATTTTCTGAAAGTATTTATAAATATTTAACAAAAACAATGAAAACGAATACGAAAAGAATGGTGGGATAAGAAAAAAGTATTGATTTTTTTCAAAAAAATAAATTAAAAAATTAATTTTTTTTGGAAGGAGGTTGGCAGGTGGGGGTTGAGGTTGTCAAAATAGATAGTAAGGGTGGGGTAAAAGAAAAATTTTAATATATTTTAAAAATAAATTATTATTTTTTTTGGTGTGTGTGTCGGGGGGAGGGGGGGGGGGGGGCGAGTGGCTAGTAAGGGCGAGGGTCGGGGTAAGAGAGTAAGGGTGTGGTAAGAAAAAAATTAATTTTTTTGGAGGGTTGGGGGGGGGGGGGGGGAGAGGTTGGTAGGGATGGGGTCGGATATGGGAGTGAAAGAAAAGTTTGAATTTTATTTAAAAAAATTAATTATTTTCTTAAGGGAGTAGGAGTTTGAGTTTCGGGTTAGGGGATGAGGTAAGAAAAAATTTTGTAATGGTTGTTTTCAATGGGGGTGGTAGGGGTAGGGGTAAGGGTAGGGGAGTGAGGATGTGGTAAGAAAAAAATTAAAAAATTTTAAACAAATAAATTTAAAAAAAATAATTTTTTTGGAGGGGCAGGGAGTTGGTAGGGGGTGGGGGTCAGGTAGGGGGTAAGAGAAAAATTGAATTTTTAAAAAAGAAAAAAAAAATTGCAGGGGTAGGGGATTGGGGGAGTAGGGTTTTTGGTTTTATGCAGGGGATTAGGTAAGAATTTTTTTTTAAATATTTTATTTTTATAAGGTTGGTTGGGGATCGGAGTAAGGTTGGTGATTTTGAGAGTTTTATGGATATTTAAACTTAACGGTGAGGTTAAAAGAGAATTTTGAAAATGTTTTCCTTACTTTTTGAAGGAAAATCATTTTTTTTAGATTTGAGAAAAATAAGTTGATTTGAAAATATTTTTCAAAACTTTTAAGCCAACCAAAAATTAAAAAATTAATAAATATTTTTCCTTCATACCAAACACACCCTTAGCTAGCTCTAATTTAGAACATTTTGTAGTGGACATGTTTGATTATATAATTATTTAAAAAGATCATTAGGCACGCAGCCCAATAATAAATTAGAGCAAAAAATGCAAGAAAAAATAAAATATAACTAAAAAAACAGCACAAAAATGAAAAATGTGTTACCCATTGTGTATAACTGATGTGAAACTCAACGCGATGAAAAATTATGAAGACGAGGAGAAGACTTCAATGAAAACCCAACAAGTGTATGTATGTGTATCTATATGTTTATAATAGAGAGGTGGTTTCGACCACCTCTCATGCAATTATAAAATAATTTCATCGTTTCATTATAATGGTTTAAATATTTAATATATTCTATTAATTTATATTAATTAACTATAACTACATATTGGAAGTAAAATTTATTTATTTATTTAATTTGCTATCAAGTTCAAAACTAATTTGTTATCATGAATAACAATAATTAATAACTTAAAATATTTAAAAGACATATAGAAATTTTATTGGCTCTAATTATTTTAGCAATGCCACATAAATTGAGATAAAGAAAAAGTACTGCAAATCATAATAATTAACAATTTAAAATATTTAAAAGATATATAAAAATTTTCGTTGATTCTCAAAATTGTATCGAAGCCACATAAATTGGGTCACAAAGAGTAAATATATTATTTGATAATTACGTAAAAATTATTATAAATCACTATAATTAACAAGTTAAAATACATTTTTAAAAATAGATAAATGTTCTATTCAACTCTCAAAATTTTATCGGTGCACCATAAATCATAACAAAATAAAAAATTATCTTAATTAATTGCAACTAAATATTTAAAGTAAATCAATTTTATTATTTTAATTGACTTTTATATAGAAAATTAATATTTTATTTATTTATTTATTTTTGTAAATTTAAATTTTAAAATTATTTTTTCTTATATAGAAATACTAATATTTAAACTTAACTTTAAATTTTTAAAGTAATAAATTTAATTTAATGAAAAATTTTCTAATGAATATTTTCTTAGAATTTATGTTGGGTCGATATGTATCAAGTTAAAAAGAAATAAAGAAAAATATATAGTAAAATTTTAGTATTGTGAAAGATAAATATAATGCATTATCCAATAATGTTTAATAATATCATATTTTGCATATGCAAATATAGCATCCCGTATTTAATTAATATACTATTTCGGTGAATTATCATGATTACTATTGGATATGATAAAATTATATTAATTTTTATAGTAATAACATAATCAATCTCTCTTAATTAATTATTACGAGTCATCTAGGTATTAAGAAAATAAATAATATTTAATGAAAAATAAAATAGATATAAAATGTGGAATTAACTCTTAATGTTTTAAATTAAATTTTCGTCTTTCGAACGATGATTTTACTATATCACCCCTTATTATAAGTCATTTATGTATTAGAAAAAAAAAAGAATAACAAAATGATATGTCAACATAAAATATTTGATTGACTATCAAAATTATATTAGTGTCACATAAATTGGAACGGGACAGAAGAAGATATAAAGCAACATATATTATTTGAAAATGAAATAAAAAGTACTGTAAATAAAAATAATTAACAAAAAATATTTAAAAAATTGATTGATTTTTACTGCTTCAATCGTAATTTTAATGTATGACCCGCAATTAATTATTATAAGTCACTTATATATTAAAAAATCAATAATATTGAATTCGTGATTTTACTATATATATATATAATGTGTGTGTGTGTATATATATATATATATATATATATATATATATATATATATATATATATATATATATATATATATATATATATATATACTATGAATAAAAATTTTCATGATATTTTTAAAAAACAATTACTACATATACTCAAAGGGCAAAAGAGTAAAAACACACAAGAGATAAATGTAGAGAAATCAAGAAGCACCAAATGGATTATTAACATTTGTAACATTCAACACATTTCTAAATGTTTTCAAATTCTTCTTGAATCAACACATCACATAATAAAAATAATAAATAATAAATAATAATTACATTTTACTATATTACCTCGAATAAATTACTATGATCATTTAAGCATTGTGCCACATAAGTTGAAATAGAAAAATATTATATATCACAATGATCAACAGTTTAAATTATTTAAAAAAATATAATTGGCTATCGTCGATACAAAACTCTGGATATGGAGAGTAGCATATATTATTCAAAATTTACATAAAAAGTATTATAAATTACAGTAGTTAACAACTTAAAATATCTAAAAATTATTTAATATGTTACATATTTCAAAATAATTACATGAACAATACTAGAAATCACAATAATTAACAACTTAAAAAATTTAAAAGATATAAAATATTTGGTCGACTCTTGAAATTATATTAGTGTCACTGAAATTGGAATAGAAGAAAAGTATTATAAATCACAATAACTAAAAACTTAAATTATTTTTAAAATATAATTGACCATCAATGCCACAAAAATTTAGACAAGAAAAGTAACGTATATTAATTTGAAAAAATTACATAAAAAAATATTATAAATTACAATAGTTAACAACTTAAATTATTTAAATACATATTAAAATAACATATGTTGAACTAATGCTAGATTTCGGATGAATCCTAGAAAACATATTCAACCGTTTTGTTAAAAACTTTTATTTAAATATATTAAGATTAAAAAAATAAATGAATATCTTAATGTTGGGCCCGTGCTGACACAGGTCATACTCCTCTAGTATATATACACACACATACAATGAATACTCTTTCAATCAATAGATAATAGTAAAGAAAATGTAGAAGAGATGTTGTGATATCTCGCAAAAATTAGGATTCTTATTTATCTTTTTTCAATCTTTTTTTTTTTTTTAATTTATGTTATATGTTAAATATTCAAAGATCACCTCAAAGATGAAATTGTCATTTAAAGTAAATTTACTAGAATTAAACATGACAATTAGAGCTTACTATTATTGGTATTGCTCATTTATGTTCCTAACGTTACTCTCTTCTCATACCTTTTTAATATTAAAAGAATGAGAGTGCTTTCATATATTTTTGAACATTTAGGTTAGCAGTAGTTAATACACTTTCAGAATTAAAAATTGCGTCAATATTGGTTGTACATTTTCTTCTAATATTATTTTTTATTTCTAAATTTATGCTTTTAGTCACTGTACAAGCAATTATCAAGGTAATCAAATATATTCTCTTTTTTGTATGTATTTTTTTTCGCTTAAAATTTGTAAGAATGCACTCATAAAATTTTAAATATGTATTTCTTTTACCACAAAATTATCACTTCTTTTAGAGTAATTCTCTAAGCTAATTTGATTGATATAACCAGTAGTTTTTTGATGAAATTACTTTACCTTATTCATTTTCTCAAAAGTACATTTTTCCTTTCATCTAGGGCATAACTATCTACATTTTCCTTTATGTTAGAGTGCGTACCCTAATGATTTTATTGTTTTACTCTATTTGTTGCCTATCAGTGGAACAAGTAAGCTAACGTGGTTCACTTATGTAGCGTAAATAAGAAGACAATATTTTTACGTGGAAAACATTTGGCTCAAGAAAAGTATAAAAAAACACCACCCGTACCTCTACAGGATTTAACTCCAACTTCACCAAAACTCTTGAGCCTCAACAATCAACAAATTACAAGACTCTTGTAAACTAGGAATTAAACTCTAACTCCTATTTCTACAATAACACAAATCTTTCCAAGATAAGCATTCCCAAGTCTTCGAGTTCCCTAACTTGAAGACACAAATCCTAACTCAATTTATTCTTCACCGAGACTAGAATTAAAGATCATTACAACACAAAGAACCATCCTATTACACAAAGTCTATGACTCTCTAAGCAAAGGAACAGGTTCTTCTTCAAGCTAGTGAACGAATTTGCTGATTGATATTTTTCTTATCAGTGTTTGAGTAAAACTCTTGAAATTGTTTACTCTATTTAAGCCAACTCTGATGAAGTCCTTCAGATGATGTAATCTCTTTTCTTCAATGAGACTCTATCAGTTAGTTACACTCCTTGTTGCATTATATCTCCTTATCTAATTAGGATTCCTTCTTTAGCTCAATCTTCAAGTGTTGTGTTTATCTTCTTTTCAACCTCTTTTCTGCACGTGATAATTGTTAAAGGCATATCTGAATTTTCTTTCTTATCCACTTTTGACTTCAACCAATTATGTTATCATTAGCCTTACTTATTACTTCTATGTGCTTCACATGTGTGAACCAACATGAATAACATGTTTCATTCATAAGTCAATCATCAAAATTTTATTTCTCTAACAAATTTCTCTTTTTTTATGATGACAAACCAACACTTGTTTCACAGCATCACAATATCACAACATTACTTCTTAAGTTCCTGACATACTCAATAAAGGAATAAAAACACAAGCATACTATAATGAAATAAGTTAGTCATTGAGTTATAAATATTGTACAATCTAATTCTTCCCCCTTTTGACATTATCGAAAAACACTTATCCTCATGAGTAAAAGATGTTTAATAATCCATGGCCATTGGGTCTATCACTAAAACAATCAAAATATAGAGTAAAAAACCATCATGCATTAAGTTAAACAAGAGCAAACACAAGAAGCAATAAAGTCAAGTTCACTCAAGAGCAAGCCATAATCAAACAATACCAAAAACTGACAAAGGTAAAATAGTCTAGTCACAAAAACATAAGCATTTCTAAGGTTCTAGGAAGAAAGATAATTGGAGGAAGAGGAAGCAGAAGGAATGAGGGCAGTCAATTTTTGAATGATTTCAACATTGGAAGATCTTTTACTTTCAATGGTAGCTTGAAGAGAAACAATCTGAGCTTGAAGTGCCAGTTTTTCAGCATCATGAGTTTCTTAAGAAGCCTCCAGTATAGCTTGAGCAGCCTCCAACTTAGCTATTTTAGCAGCAAGAGCATTCCTCAAATGCTGGACAAGATTATCAGCACTCCCCATTGAAACATGTAGTTCCATATGGTTCACTGTCCCAATAACATCTTTGGTGGTCTGCAGAGACCACACTTGAACAGGAACCCTAAACTCTTCAAATAAGGGAGTGAACCAAAATTCATATGGTAGAGCATGACTATTCACATCTTTGAGAAGAACCCTTTGCATATGCTGTAGAATAATCCTTGGCAGATCAATTTGTACTTCATGTCCAACAACTCTATGAGAGTGAGATCAAGGAAATTTTCCACAGTTCTGCATTCCTTTCTAAGAGTGATCATTTTGTGAACAACATCAAAATAGAGCCGATAAAGAGGAGACATCTCTCTCTTAAGCACCTTACGATGATTAACAAGCTGAGGATTACCAAAAAACTTTTATGAAATGTAAAGTGCAAAATCAATGTTGTCAAGTAAAGGACAAGTAACCTTGACATAGTAACCCCAACCCCCCATAGAAATGTTTAGAATTCTAGTAATATCAGCAACATAGAGATTTATAGTGACCCCTCTAACAATGGTAGAGAACATCTGTCCAATAATAGCCCCTTTTATGTATAATTCATAGATCTCAGCTTTTGCAAACTTTCTTTGTAAGTCATATTGAAGAAACAAGTGTGACCACCCCTGTGCCTCTAATTTTATCAATAAAACTTCCATGTCAGCACCCCCAAAACCACTAATAACATATCCTCTAGTGAACTTATGCTTTTGAAAGTACAAAAGATGATCTGCAGAAGAGTCAAGATTTCAAGGTGACTCATCAAGCTCAAAATCAGGATCTAACTCAGCAGCAGCATCAGAAAGTGACTCAAACTCAGAGAAATCGGAGGGAACAAGTATTTCAACCTATTTCTTTGAACGTGTGGATGATCTTTGTGCAGTGGACTTGGAAGAGAATGAAGTCTTTGAGGAAGGAGTAGATTTGGTTTTACTCAAAGGTGTACGAAAGGTAGAGGGATTTGGAATAGTTTGTTTCACTATTTTGCCTTTGCATACAGAGCGGAGTAACACGTCTTGAGAGGAAGAATGAGGAGGAGGAGCAGGTGTATTAACATGCTTCCTCTTGCTAGCTTGAAGAGATTCAGCAAGGGATGCCTCTTCCTGTTGTTTTTTCTGGCGATTATGAGGAGTTCTAGGAGTGGGCACAACAGGTTGGGGTTCAGCAAGATTTTGGTCTTCAACAACAATAGTGGAGAAAGAATATTTTCTTTTTTTATTGAGATCTTGAATTTTTGGGAATCAAATTGGCAATGAGAATATCATCAGGGTCGATAATTTGGAGAGCAATAAGAGTTGGTGGAGTAGGAGTTTGTGAGAATTGAGGACTGGAGAAAAATTGAGCAAAAGGGTTTTTGAGATTTTTCCAAGCAGTGAAATCAGATAATTTGATAAGAATGGTAAGTAGGATGGGAGGTGTTGTGTTGGAAATGGGATGAATAATGATAATTGTAGAAGGAGAGGTAAAGGAGTCCGAAGATAGAGCTGAAGACGAGGATGCCATGGTGAGGAAGAAACACTAAGGACTCGTTTGGTAGAGTGTATAAAATAATACTGAATATGTTGTATTAGTAATACTGAGATTAGTGGTGCAGGGATTAGTAATACTGGGATTAGTAATACTGGAATTATTTTATATGCAGTGTTTAGTTTGATGTATTAAAATCAATATGTATTGTTATATTTTAAAGAGAATATTATTTGTTTACAAAAATACCCTCGACATATTATAACTTTGTGTATTTTTTTTTGCAAAAGTTTATTATTCTTTTTTAAAATAAAAAAAGTTAACAATATAACTAATTATTTACTTTAGAATTTTAAGATTTAATTATTCAGTTACAAAAATTATATTTTTATTATCTTTTCTTTGTTTGTTCATCATTTGCTTGTTGTTCTCACTTTGTGTTGTTTTTAAGTTGGAGGGAGTTACGTATAACTTTTGGATGAGATAATAAAATTATTATTAAAATAAAATTGTATTCTATAGAGTGTTAAAACTAAGTAGAAAAATTATTTTTATTTATGGATATCCTATTTACAAAATTAAACCTTGTATGCAATTTGTTTTTGGATTTTGACCAATAAATATTTTTTTGAGTTAATGGAGTAGTTTATTTGATAACTAAAATTATTTGGAGGGATATTATTATTTTGATAAATTGAAAGAAGTAACTCAGATTGAATAAATTGACAAAGATTTAGAAAAAAATTAAAGAAATTTGAGGATATTTTTATAAATAATATTAAAATTTGTAAACTAATTTATTTGAATAAATTTATTAGAACAAATATAAAAAATAAAACTAAGAAAATAAAAAAATGTTTAAAAGAATTTGAGGGATATTTTTATCTTTATACATACTAATCCATGGTATTAAAACCCATGTATTACTAATACCAACATATGTGACATGTTAGTAATACACTATATAATACCATGTAGGGTGTATAACTAATACATGGTATTAGTAATACATTGGTTCAAAATCCTACCAAACATAGTATTAATTAATACCACACTTAATACATGGACTATTTATCCTAATATGACCTACCAAATGACCCCTAAGTTGTTCTTGCTTATGAGATGGTTAATGAATGCGGTGAGAGGAGAGAGAAACAAATATAAAAAGGCAAAAAAATTTGAAACATAAAGGAGAGGGATCTGATGGGTAGCAGAATAATAATGAAGAGTTACAGTGGTGATGGAATTGTTGTGGTAGCTTTTTGAAAATATTGGACTCTTGGGATTTGGCGGTTTAAAAAAAATTTAAAGGACCAAAGAGGCAAACCTGTTTCTCCTTAGTCAAGTTAAGATAAGCTGATAATCATACCTGAACTCTTGAAAATTTTGAACAAAATTTCTTTAAGTGTTCCAACATACTGTAAAAATTAAATACATGAAGGTTAGGTCATTCAAAATTTTGGAATTAAGACATACAACTAAATGTACAAGACTGGATTAATCAACCAAAACTCAAGAGCACATCAACTTTTCTAGCCAATCATTGAGGGAGATTTATGCATGATTAATCATTCCCAAGACTAACCTATTCTTTTCAAAGTGTTCCCTGCCTGATGCCTTAGTGAATATATCAACAATTTGTTCTTTAGTAGAATAAAATATGATTAATATAAGACCCTTTTCAACATTATCTCTAAGAAAGTGATGTCTAATATCAATATGTTTAGTTCTTTTATGTTGGACATGGTTCTTTGCAATATTAATGACACTTGTATTATCACAAAAAATAGGAACACATCCAACATCCACACCAAAATCCATGAGTTGTTGTTTAATCCACAACAACTGAGCAAAACAAGATCCAGTAGCAACATACTCATCCTCAATAGTAGATAGTGCTACTGAGTTTTATTTCTTAGTGGACCAAGTAATTAGACATGATTCAAGAAAGTGTGCCATGTCTGTGGTGCTCTTTCTGTCCACCAAATAAGCTGCATAACCAGTATCAGAATTAACCACCAGATTAAAATTACTACCTTTAGGATACCATAGGCCAAGATCACTTGTTCCTTTGATATATCGAATGATTCTCTTCATAGATTTCCAATGAGATTCTTTAGGATTTGCTTTGAACCTAGCACATAGTCCCACACTAAACACAATATCAGGTCTGCTTGCTGTGAGATACAGTAATGATCCTATCATCCTTATATATAGTTTTTGCTCCACATCTGAACCTGTTTCATCTATATCCAGTCTTGTGGCAGTGGCTATTGGAGTGCTGATCTCTTTTGCTTCATCAATGGAATATCTTTTGAGAGGTTTCTTGATATATTTTTGTTGATGAATCATTGTTCCAGAGGCTATTTGCTTGATTTGTAGTCCTAATAAATAATGTAGCTTCCCTATCATACTCATCTCAAATTCTCAACTCATGAGTTTTGCAAAGTCATGAGTCATGTTCATGTTTGTGGAGCCAAAGATAATATCATCAACATACACCTTCACAACGAACAAATCTTTTTCATTAGTTTTCAAGGAAAGAGTATTGTCAATTTTACCTCTAGTATGACCATGCTCCAAGAAGAATTTTAAAAATCTTTCATACCAAGATCTTGGAGCTTGTTTCAGACCATACAAGGCTTTGTCAAGCCTGTATATATAATCAGGGAACTTCTTGCTCTCAAAACCTGGTAGTTGTTTGACATACACCATTTCCTTAAGAATTCCATTAAAAAAGCACTCTTAACATCCATTTGATAAAGAATAAACTCCATATAAGCAGTAAAAGCTACCAGAAGCCTTATTGCTTCAATTCTAGCAACAGGAGTAAAGGTCTCATGAAAATCTATGTCTTATTCTTGCTTATATCTTTGGACCACCAATCTTACCTTATTCCTTGTAACTGTTCCATACTCATCAACCTAGTTTCTATACACCTACTTAGTTCCAATCACTGTCTTTTCTTTTGGAAGAGGAACTAAGTGCCACACTTTACTTCTTTCAAACTGATTTAACTCTTCCTACATGGCCATGATCCAATCAGCATCAAGAAGTTCTTTATTCAGTTTCTTTGGTTCAATTTCTGGCAAGAATTCTATGAAGGCACATATGCTTCTCAACTCAAACTTTGTCGTGATCCCAGATGTGAGATCAGTGAGTACATTTTAATAGGATGTGATCCTTGATAGTTGTATCATTTTAGGACCAATCCTAATGAGCTACTAGGATTACTACAGTTATTCTGAACTGGGGTAGTTGGTGGTTTAGTTCCCCCTATCAATGTGCCTCCAAAATCAGTTCCCCCTCTCGAGGTACCTCTATGTTTAGTAACTCCAGTGGATGGACCATTCTGAGTAACCTGTTCCTCAGAATCACTCCCTTCCTGCAAGTTAGTCTTAGAATAAGATTTATCAAAAACAACATGCACACTTTCTTCAACATAATTTGTTCTATTGTTTAGAACCCTATATGCCTTACTATGATGTAAATATCCTAAGAATTCCTTCATCACTCTTATCATCAAATTTTCCCACTTGATCTTTCCCATTATTATAAATAAAACATTTACAACCTAAAGTTCTAAAATGAGAAATATTTGGTATTCTACCTTTTAGTAATTCATAGGGAGTCTTCTTTATAATAGGTCTAATAATGCATCTATTTATGATATATGCAGCAGTACTAATTGCCTCAGCCTAGAGTTTTTTAGAAAGATTTCCTGCAAGCATCATTATTCTAGCCATATCTCCAAAGTCCTATTTTTCCTTTCTACTACTCCATTTTGTTGAGGTATTCAGGGAGTAGAGAAATTATGATCAATACCATTTGCAGGACAAAATTCCAAAAACTTGACATTTTCAAATTTTATATCATGGTCAGATCTTATGGAAACTAGGAAGTGCCTAGTTTATTTTCAATTTTCTTAATGAAAATAGGAAAGACATCAAAAACATCTTCTTTGAAAGCAAGAAACAATGTCCAGGTAAATCTGGAATAATAATCATTAATCACAAAAACATACCTCTTTCCACCCTTGCTTTGCAGTCTCATTGGCCCATACAGATCCATATGGATTAGGTTAAGGAACTTACTTGTACTGACATGGTTCTTTGACTTAAAAGTAGATTTTACCTATTTCCCCATTAGGCAGACACTGCAAACCTTTTCTTCCTTGAATTTGGGTTTGGGAAAACCCAGTACCATATCCTTGGAAGAATGTTTATTTAATTATTTCAGACTTGCATGTCCAATTCTCTTATGCCAAAGGAGGGGATCATTTTCTAAATCACTCAAAGAGTTCAGCTTTGTTCTTGGCATTGTCATTATATCAGTTTTGTGCACATTCCCCTGTCTTCTTGCGGTGAGTACAACCTCCTTGGTGTCTATCCTTTTGACTTTGACTCTTGTAGAAGTAAAAACAACTTTGTTACCTTTATCACATAGTTATGATATGCTGAGTAGTTTGTGCTTCAATCTCTCGACAAGTTAGACATCCTCCAATGCCCTTGATTTAGATGTACCAATCTTTCAAACTCTTGTAATGATTCCCTTTTTTACATCACCAAATGAAACTCCACCCCTACTTATTTTGGAGAGTGAAAGGAATTTTTCTTTATTACCAGTCATGTGTATTATGCATGCACTATCCAGGTACCAATTCTTTTTGCTTCCTTTCACTCTCACCTGGAAAAGTAAATTAGGGGTTAGATTTAGGAATCCAGAAAAGTTTGGGCCCTTTTATGAGTAAAAAGATAAATCAGATTTCTTCTAGTCCATGCAGGCAATAGGTTGCACAACCTATTTCTTTTCATAGTTTTTGTTTTCCTTATATTGGTTTGAGCTGGATTATTTGCCTGATTTATAATCCTAGACCTGATTTTTGTAGTAATAGGACATTCAATAGTTGGATGACCTGAATTACCACCTATGTAGCACAAATCTTGAGTAATATTAGAAATTTTATATAAACCCAGTCCATCTTTTTCACTATGACTTCTCTCACTTAGTTTGTGAATAATTCTTGAAGAGTTTGTCCACATGTTTGCTCTCTCAAGATCAAGGTTTAGTTTAGTAATTTCTTGAGTCAAATTTTTCATTATTTCTTTTTCATTACTGCACTCTTGTTTGTACTTGATTAACTCAAGTTTAGTATTTCTTGTTCCTTGATTTTACCTTTTTTCCTTTTTCAATAAGTGTCAGTTTTAGGACTTCAGTTTAGAGTGTGGCATTTGTAGAATCAAGTTGAACAACCTATTCCTTAAGAGTGCTATTTTCCTTTTCAATAGTATTCTTACAATCTTCTAAATCAATAAAGTCAAATTTGAGGCTTGCAAGGTTTCTAAATAACTCATCTCTATCAGAAGTTAATTCTTGGAAATCATCAATTAGAGTACTCATTAAGGACATAAGTTTTGTTTTAGAAAATAAGTACAATTTTTATTTAAGCTCAAGAATGCTTACCTTAGAAGTATCATCTTCTTCTTCCAAGATTGAATCTCCTATAGCCATGAGTATAGTCTTATCAATTTTTTCATCTTCTAACTCATCTGAATTAGATCCCCAAGTGGATACAATAGCATACTTCTCCTCCTTTTTAGCCTTTTCTTTTAATTCTTTTAAGCTCTTTCCTTCTTCCACTCTATTTCCCATACAGGACAGTCTTTAATCTGATGATCAGTCTTACCACACTTGTAGAATCCATTTGTATTGGCATTGGAATATTTCTTTCTACCCGTTCCTCTTTTATTTTTAAAAAACTTGTTGAAGTTCTTAGTTATGAAGGCAACTTGTTCTTTATCAAGTTTAATTTTTTCACCACTGTCTGATGCCTTCAATGCCAAGGTTCTCTCAGGGGTTACCACTTCTTTGTTAATCCTATCAATTTGCATTTCATAAGTCTTAAGATTACCTACTAGTTCATCTAATGTCATTTGAGTGAGATCCTTTGCTCCCCTAATAGTAGTGACTTAAATATCCCATTTAGACTTAGGCAATACCCTTAACACCTTTTCAACTTGTTCCTTCATAGGAATGTCTTTTCCCAAGGAGGTCAATTCATTTATTAGGGAAGTAAGTCTGGTCATCATTTCATGAAGTGATTAATTCTCCTTCATCTTGAAAGCTTCATATTTAGTAAAGAGAAGGGCAATTCTAAACTTCCTTACTTGAGAGGTGCCCTCATGTGCATTGACCAGGGTATCCCAAATTTGCTTAGTAGTGGTACAATTTGATACTCTGTTGTACTCAACATGCCCTAATCCACATACTAAGATATTATTAGCCTTACCATTATTCTGTAATGCTAGCAAGTCATTAGCAGTAAATTCACTTCTTACTTTCTTTGCCTATTCACCATCAGCCAACTTCATTGGGATAGTAGGACCATCAGTGATCCTATCCCAAAATTCGTAGTCTTCCCCTTCAATGAACATTTCCATCCTAAATTTCCACCAGATGAAGTGAGAACCATCAAAGAGTGGAGGTCTAGTAGTTGACTGACCTTCACAGTTACCAGTAAGAGGTGCTGAATTCATCATAGTGAACTTTTCTTAGGTGCTAACCTTATTTAAGACAACCTCTCTCTGATACTACTTGTTAGAGTGCGTACCCTACCGATTTTACTATTTTACTCTATTTGTTGCCTATTAGTGGAACAAGTAAGCTAACGTGGTTCACTTATGTAGAGTAAATAAAAAGACAGTATTTTTATGTAGAAAATACCCGGCTTAAGAAAGGTGGAAAAAATCATGACCTGGACCTCTACAGGATTTAACCCCAACTTCACTAAAAGTCTTGAGCCCCAACAATCCAAAAATTACAAGACTCTCGTAAACTAGGAATCAAACTCTAACTCCTATTTCTACAATAACACAAATCTTCTAAGATAAGTGTTCCTAAGTCTTCGAGTTTCCTAACTTAAAGAAAAAACTCCTAACTCAGTTTATACTTCACTGAGACTGGAATTAAAGCTCATTACAACACAAAAAACCAACCTATTACACAAAGTCTTCGACTTTCTAAGTAAAGGAACAAGTTCTTCTTCAAGCCAGTGAACGGATTTTCTGATTGATGCTTTTCATATCAGTATTTGAGTAAAACTCTTGAAATCGTTTCTTCTATTTTAGAAAACTCTAATGAAGTCCTTCAGATGATTTAATCTTCTTTCTTCAATAGGACTCTATCAGTTAGTTACACTCCTTGTTGCATTATATCTCCTTATCTAAGTAGGATTCCTTCTTTAGCTCAATCTTCAAGTATTGTGTTTATCTTCTTTTCAACCTCTTCTCTGCATGTGATAATTGTTGAAGGCATATATAAATGTTTTTGCTTATCCAATTTTGACTTCAACCAATTATTTTATCACTAGCCTTGCTCACTGCTTCTATTTGCTTCATATCTGTGAACCAGGATGATTAATATGTTTCATTAATAATTCAATCATCAAAACTTCATTTCTCTAACACTTTAGAAGATAATTTATTTGATATAACCAATAGTTTTTATGCAATTGTTTGGTCGAGAATGAAAGGATACGTTGTTTCTCTTTAGAAGAAACTCTTTTATAAAATCAAAAGGACACAACTTTCCAAATAGTTGTCTCTTCCTTTTTTCTTATTAATAGTTAATTTAAATATATATAATACTTAATTATATATATAAGTAGGTTGACCTACATGGGTGACCCGATCTAATTTCCTTCATCTTCCACTCACAAATAGTGAGTTAACTCTCATTCATGTTCTATAACATTCATACTTAACAAGTAAACCATATGACCAGTGCATACTTTGAGTGCTTTGTTGCTATACATTTGTTAGAAATATACAACATCTTAATTAATGAAACTTAGAGTATATTATGGTATATAGTACCCTAGATCATATATCATATATCATATTCGTTTTATCATTATCTTTTTTTTTTAATTTTTAGTTTATCATTATGTACTTATCTCAAGATAAACATAAAGGATGTCAGCGAACACAATTAATATGATGATATCCAATAATCTTCTTCATATCAAGAATCTCTTAATCGCAATGTGATATGATTTTCTAGAAATGTCCCTATCAGATCAAATTAACCATAATCTGTTGGCAACATACTAAGAAAGCAAACACCGAATTGCATCTCAAGAAACTGATTAAAGACATGAGGATACAATGTGGAAAATTACTTATAATTTTCGGGGCTTCACAGCATAGCAAGTAGATACTAAACTTGTATCGCCCTTATGGTTCACTTTATGCATACATGGCATGAAAACATGTATCACAGTATTGACCCTTTTTAACATGGAGCATATGTATTTTATGAAATAAATACTATGCAGATGATAGTTCAGACAACTCATGTCTATCTTTGAGTTCATAAATCTACTCAGTCATTTTATTCTTCAGTAATCACATCTGGCATTTGAAACAAATTAACTTATATTTAATCATATAATTAAAAAAATGACATTCTAATTATAAACTTGGCTAAATACATAAACAAACCCCTTAATTTTTGACTTTTCTGTATTGATACCTCAATTAGGCCATGCACCTATTGAACCCTTTTGTCATTCACAAACCGTGTCAATTAAGCATAATTTACTGATGTGGCAAAAAATATAAAATGCATGTAATACATACACTAATGATGTGGCAAATCAAATAACGACACATTGTATTTTAACTTAAAATAATCATAAAAGTAATTTTTTTATATAATTAAATCTAAATTAAAAAAATATAAAACCCCCCATTAATACACCCCATCCCCACTGCAGCCTACCCAATCTTGCCCCCTTCCATTTCAAACACCCCTTTCTCCGTCTTTGAGCACACAAAAGTAAAAAAAATTGTATCTTCTTCTTCTTCTTCTTCTTCACCTATTTCTAAATTTTATTTCTTTTTTTTCATCATTGAAGAACTTCTTTCAACTTTTTTTTTATTTTTCTCTCACTTATCAAACACAATTTTTAGCGAGAATTAAAAAAAGATCTCACCTTCACTTTTTAATTTCTCCATCAAAATAATACCCAACAATAATTTCAAATAAAAAATAATGAATTTTAAAGAACCAATAATGGGTTATTGAAGAACCAATCAAAAGAAGACATTGATTGAATTTTATAGTATACAAAAAATATCAATGATTTCAGATTCAATTTGAAGATATGAAATGCTATGTTTAAAGATTTATAGAAGAGGAAGATGGTGGAGGCTTGACAAAGATACAATGGAGAAGAAGATGCTAGCTTTTTTTTAAATTCCTTTTATGTGTTTTTTTTTATTTGGTTGTGTTTTTTAATGTTTAAATTTTTTGATAAATTATGACTTCTCACTCTCCTAATGGAGAGTGTATTACACATGCCACGGCATGTCATCACCATATCAATAATTGTGCTTAATTAACACTATTTGTGAATGATAAAAGGGTTCAATAGGTATATACCCTAATTGAGATGCAAATATGGAAAAAGTCAAAAAGTTCAAGGGCCTATCTATGTATTCTGCCTATACACTTTTAGCTCTCTTTTATCATCACTTCTGGCAATAATAATTTTATAATTATCTCATCTCTACTACTTATCACTTAGACATTAGAGGCGATTGCCGGTGTGAATAGGGCAATTTTTTTATCTGTTTGACATACTTTTTATCCACAAAAATTCATGTAAATCACATAAATAAAAATAATATATGTATATGAACCAACAAGATGAAAAATTACGCATTAATCAATATTAACCTCAATAATGTGAATTTATAACCATGATTGGGAAAAAATAAAATAAATAAATATATCAACATCTACGTAAACTCAGTAACTTTACATTTCTTTCATAAACATCACATTCTATAATTTTGTTAAGAGATCTCCTATTATTGATGCATAGATATGCATTTCATGCTAACTTTCTTATGTACAATCTTGCCTTTTACAAAATAATATTTTATGTCACTATGTTTCATCTTTCCTTGGTACTTTGTATCCTTTGTGTAAGTTATTACAGTCTGACTATCACAATTAATTCTGACAGGTTTAACAATATTATTATACACACTCAAGTGGATAAAAAATGTTTAATCCAAACAACTTCTTTCATAGCAGATGAAAGTTCTATGAATTAAACTTCTATCGTAGATAAAGCCATACATGGTTGATTCTTTATACTCCATGATATGGTGCCATCATTAAGGAAGAATTCATATCTAGAGGTGGATATTATCTCCTTTAAATTCCCTCTCTAATCAGCATCAGTGTAGCCTTTGAATTGAAGATCATTTCATTGATAACATAAGGAATAGTCGACTATTTCTTTGAGATACCTTAATATTTTTAATTGCTTTCCAATATTGTGATCTAAGGTTAGACTGATATCTACTAATAAACCCAACAACATAACAGATATTAGGTCTAGTACACATCATAGCATACATTAGACTACCACTTGTGTTGGCATAAGGAATCTTTCTTATTTGTTCCTTCTCTTGTTGAATCTGAGGGAACATCCTTTGGTTTAAAGTTCTATGTTTACAAACTAGAGTATTTATGGGTTTTATTTTTGCGACCTTGCATATTAAAGCATTCAAGAAATTTCTTAATGTAAGGTTCTTGTGAAAGAGACAAGAATCTCTTCAAACGATCTCTTGACTTGCAACTATAAGTATGTCGTCTACATACAATGATAAAATCAAAAACTTATCTTTGAAAATTTTGATGTATACACAATGTCTTCATGAATCATAACAAAATCACACGATATTGTCACATTATGAAAATGTAAGTAGGATTGTATAGAAGATTGCTTAAAGCCATAAATCGACCTTCGAAATTGACATACTTTAGTATCTTCTTTGTTTTCACAAAACCTATAGGTTGTTCCAATAGATTTATTCTTCTAATTTTTCTTTGAGAAATGCAGTCTTCACATTCATTTAATGCAGTTCATGATCCAACATAGCCACTATGAACAAAAACATAGCCACTATGAACAAAATTAATCTTATTGAAGTGAAGCATACATCAGGTGAAAATATTTATTCATAATCAATTAGTTAATGTTGTGTGTACCCTTTTGATATAGGCAAACTTTAAATCCTTCGATACTACCATTTTTCTTAAGCTTGATTTTTAGAATCCACTTATCTCAAATAGTTTTTGGGCCTAAAGGTAGATTAACCAATTCCTACACTTGGTTAGATTTCATTGATTCTGTATCCTCGTCCATTGCTTTAAGAATTTTTCTTTAGCAAGACATGTAAGATCCATATTTATATTTCTTGGATCTTCATCATTCGGTGTAACTATAAATGACTCCCCTTTCATATCAAATCGATTAAAGAGAATTTGTGGACAACTTGTTCATTGAGGTTGACATTGATAGATTGATTTATCAATTGATAAGTTACTTTCACTCAAACCAACAATATCACTAGGATTTGTGAAAATAGGAACTAGTCCATTATCATCAATATGAATCCCACATAAATCCATTGGAATATCAATAGCGAAAACAGTCTGATCTATAGTTTTATAAAAACAGAAGTCTTGACCTATCTCTTCCGGCTTACAAAAATAATTCTCTATGAATGTAACATTACGCGCCTCAATTTTAGTTACATTGCCACTATCTTGTTCACCTATGAACACATAACCCTTAGACAGTTTAAAGTATCTTATAAAGATACACTTCTTTTCCCTTGAACCTAATTTTTAATATTGGGAAGAAGGATTATGAATAAAAGCAGAATAACTCCAAGGATTTAAAATATTCAAATCAGCCTTTCATTTAGTCAATAACTCATATGACATAGTTGTAACAAATTTTGAAGGGACACGATTAAGTAGAAATGCAGCAGCGAGTCGTGCATTACCCTAATAGGTGATAAGTAATTTTGCTTGTGCCATCATTGGCCTAACCATTTTTAACAAGCTTTAATTTCATCATTACACAACACTATTTTGTTGTGGAGTGTAAGAAGTAGTTAATTGTCTTTATATTTTCTTTTCATCCATCACGCAATCATTCGAACTCATCAGACAAATACGCTTTTCCTTGATTGATTCTTAGAGTTTTAATTTTACTATTCAGTTGATTCTCAACTAAGTTCATAAACTTAATGAAGTAACTTAAAGCTTCAGATTTGTGAGAAATCAAATATACTTAACCAAATCGAGTAAAATCATCATTAAATTGATGAAATAATTAGAACCATGTATTGCCCTTACATTAATTGGACCACAAATATTAGAATGAATTAATTTCAATAGAGTATTATCTCTTGCGTCTTTTCCAAATAATTTTCTTTCAATTTTTTCAACTAGGAAAGATTCACAAGTAGAAAATTCTACTCTATCTATTGTGCCAAGAAGACCTTCTTTAGATAAGTGATTCACACTTTGTTGATTAATATGGACAAACCTAGCATGTCATAAATTTACATCATTTTCACTATTAGAAGTTGACATAAATAAGAAAAAACTATTATTATTAGTATTATTATAATTATTGGGACTTTGAATAACATCCAATACAAAAAAATCGATCATAAAAATTACTAGTGCCATATTTTTATCTTGGGAAAATATAAATTAATACCATGTTCATAAAAGAAAACATTTAAATCATAATTTAATCAACATTCTGACAGAGATAGATTTCAACGTATTGTTGGGGTAAATTGTATGCCAAATATATATACATTTTGGCCACCACACATTTTAGTCTGCAGGTATCAATACCTTTGACCTACTCTTTGGATTTATTCTCTACATACACTCATTTGGATACTTCTGGAATTTATCAAACGTCTATAAAAGCATCTCTATCCATTGTTATGTGCTTGGTGGTGCTGAGTCTATAATTCACATATGAAGAGATTCAGTTAAAAAAAAAGAACAAGAAACATTTACATCACTATATAAATTATTAATAAGATTGTGTAACCTTTTAGGCTCAGGTAAATACGAGCAAAGTGTCCCTTGTTCTCAAAATTGTAGCACTTGAGCTTAACCATATTCACCTTTTTATATTTATATAGAGCAGAAACATTTTCTCTCCATGTTAATTATTCTTAGGCTTCTTTGAGACAGTTCTTGTCCCCTTCTTTTGAGAAAATTTATCATGCTTGTGATTGTTACTATGTTCACATTTTGGATTTAAACTAGTCATATACATTTGTAGAGACATTGTCTTCTCCAAGGCGCTATTCCTCGAGTCGTAACGACGCTTGGAATCTTTCATAGTTTTGATGCTAATATTGTGGGTTAAGTGCATTTTCATATTTTTCCAATTTTGGGGTAGGGAGCCAATCATAGTTTGGAGTTGTTGTTATTTGGTCAACACATGACCGACGTCCTTTAGTTCATTTACTAAATTTGATATATGGAGAAAATTCTTGTGAATAATATAATCAGGCAATTTTTATAAGTATCAAACTTAATAGTAAGATCCATCAACTTAGCAACTCAAGTATGAACAAAATTTTCTTTTAATGAAGACCCCATGTCCTTAACATTGTCATACTTTCAAAAAATTCTCATAATATCATAATCCATGCCGCTCAGCAGCGTTATATGAGCAAGAGAATTTTTTTTAAGCTTTATATGCTTCAAGATCTTTCACATGGTAGGGTGTATGACCATTTTCGGAAAGTGCATAGACATATTAAGAGTTACAAGATCTTCTTTCTCTTATAGGACATATTGGATTTTCATACTCCATATTTCATAGTTATCACTGTTAAGCTTATTACCTTTATTAAGCTCAGCGACAAATTCTTTGCAGCAATTGACGTACTAATTTATATAAGTATAAAGTATAGTGAGAAACTTACGTACATTATTTTAGCCTAAATTTATATACATAATAATTCTTAAAATAATCAACTATGTCAATATTCATTTCACATCAGGTTTAGATTCAAACATTCACTAAGTTCCCAATCATCATCTGTATTCTAATATGTTATAAATATGAAACAATCAATCATCTAAGAACCACTTATCTAAAATCAAATAATTCAAGATTAAACAAGTGTTAAATTCTATAACAAATATAGAAATACCCAATAAAAAATATAATTACATAAAATAATGAATTTAAATTCATACAAGTCACATCACATATAAACAATCATTATATGAAATAAACACACATTTTCACTTGATCCCAAATAACATATGAGATTTCAAAATAAGTTATTAAAAAAACTCATCTTGATAACAATTTTATAAGTTCAGAGTCAAAAGTGCTACTTTTTATGAAAAATTCCAAAGGGGACACTTGATTTAAAAAGAAATCAAAGCAGACAAATACTGGTGGCTGAGTGATTTACAAATCACTTGGTGTCCAGAAATTTACAAATATCCTTGTTTCCAATGATTTGTAAATTTTTTGGTGTCCATCAATTTGCAAGTCTCTTGGTGTCCAATGATTTTTAAGTCGCCTAGTGTTAGCAGTTTACAAGTCGGTTGGTGTCTAGTGATTTGTATGGATTTGTTCCATTATTTTAGTAGTTTCTTATTGTGAGTTATCATTTTCAACTTAAAGCTCTTCACTCCTATTTTAGCTATTCTCATTTCAACTCTAATATTTACTCTTGTTTTGACTTACTCTCATTTGTTGTACTAAAAATAAATCAAGATATAGTAAGATAAAATTTATATTGGGGCGGTAAAGTTTTATATAAAGTTGGTTTTGTAATATATAGTCGGCAACATGTAGTTGTGCAAATGGTTTCATTGTCTCTTCAATATGAATGCTTGTGTGTCACAATCCGATTCTATTCCCTAGTCCCAACACTGTGCTTAAAACCACAAGTGACCCCAAGCTAACCCATGAACTAGCAAGATACTTGAGTAACTGATTTAGATTATATAAAATTGCTTAATTTATTTTGCGGAAACATAATCATGACATAATCTGAGTAAATGTTACACTGATAAAGTTTACAATCTAATAAAACCTGAAAAGAGAACTAGAATTTACATTTCATGACTTTGACTGACTATCTATGAAACCTCCACTATACTGACAATAGATAGCTGGGACATGCCTCAAACTACCACTAATCAATAAATATGAATAAATACAATATATTATATAAATTACGGCTGACAGGAGTCCCCCATATAGGAGAACCCATCACCTGCTGGCTGGAAGTTGCAAACTGACTAATTATAATGTTTAGGCTACACTGGTACCTACATTATGAGACAATGTAGCACATATATGGATCAATACTTTTGGAATGTACTGAGTAAGTAGGGGTGAGTGCAATAAGCAACATTGATTACATATAAATCTTAAAACATGCATGCTAAGTGCAAGTAGACATACTAATTTATATAAGTATAAAGTATAGTGAGACAATTACATACATTATTTTAGCCTAAATTCATATACATAATAATTCTTAAAATAATCAACTATGCTAATATTCATTTCACATCAGGTTTAGATTCAAACATTCGCTAAGTTCCCAATCAACATCCGTATTCTAATATGTTATAAATATGACACAATCAATCATCTAAGAATCGGTAATGTTAAATCACATAATTCAAGATTAAAGAAGTATTAAATTCTATAACAGATATAGAAACACTCAATCAAAAATTTAATTGCATAAAATAATAAATTTAAATTCATACAAGTCATATAACATATAGATAATCATTATATGAAATAAACACACGTTTTCACTTGATCCCAAATGATATATGATATTTCAAAATAAGTTATGAAAAAAACTCATCTTGACAACAATTATATAAGTTTGGAGCCAAAAGGGCTACATTTTGTGAAAAACTCTAAAGGGGACACTTGATTTAAAAAGAAATCAAAGCAGACAAAATGTTGGTGGCTGAGCGATTTACAAATCGCTTGAAGTCCAGCAATTTACAAATATCCTTGTTTCCAGTTATTTGTAAATTTCCTGGTATCCAGCAATTTGCAAGTTTCTTGGTGTCCAATGATTTTTAAGTTGCCTGGTGTCAGTAATTTACAAGTCGCCCGGTGTCTAGTGATTTGTATGGATTTTTTTCATTATTTAAGTAGTTTCTTATTGTGAGTTATCCTTTTCAACTCAAAGATCCACGCTCCCATTTCAATAATTCTCATTTCAACTCATGTATTTACTCTTGTTTCGACTTACTCTCATTTCTTGCACTAAAAATGAATCAAGATATAGTAAGAGAAAATTTATATTGGGGCGGTAAAGTTTTATATAAAGTTGGTTTTGTAATATATAGTCGGCAACATGTAGTTGTGCAAATGTTTTAATTATCTCTTCAATATGAGTGGTTGTGTGTCACTTTTTGATACTATCTCCTAGTCGTAACACGTTGCTTAGAACCACAAGTGATCCCAAGCCAACCCATGAACTGGCATGATACTTGCGCAACTGATTTAGAATATATAAAATAGCTTAATCTATTGTGGATAAATATAACCATGACATAATCTGAGTAAACATTACACTGATAAAGTTTACAATCTGATAAAAACTAAAGAGAGAACTGGAATTTACATTTCATAACTCTGATTGACTAGCTATGAATCCTCTACTATATAGACTATAGATACCTGGGACATGCCTCCAACTACCACTAATCAATAAATATGAATAAATATAATATATTACATAAATTACAACTGACAGGAGTCCCTAAAATAGGATAACCCATCACCTGCTGGCTGGAAGCTGTAAAACTGCCTAATTATAATGTTTAGACTACACTGGTACTTACATGATGTGAAAATGTAGCACATAGACATATATGTGGATCAATACTTTTGGAATGTACTGAGTAAGCAGGGGCGAGTCAAATAAGTAAAATTGATTACATATAAATCTAAAAACATGCATGTTAAGTGTAAGTAGACATATTAATTTATATAAGTATAAATATAGTGAGACAATTACGTACATTATTTTAACCTAAATTAATATATATAATATTTCTTAAAATAATCAACTATGTCAATATTCTTTTCACATCATGTTTAGATTCAAACATTCACTAAGTTCCCAATCATTATCCGTATTCTAATATGTTATAAATATGACACAATTAATCATCTAAGAACAACTTATTTTAAATCACATAATTCAAGATTAAACAAGTATTAAATTCTATTACAAATATAGAAACACTCAATCAAAAATATAATTCCATAAAATAATAAATTTAAATTTATACAAGTCACAACACATATAGACAATCATTATATGAAATAAACACTTATTTTCACTTGATACCAAATAACATATGAGATTACATATAAATCTTAAAACATACATGCTAAGTGCAAGTAGACTCACCAAGGTACTAAAATAATCTGAAAGCTAACGTATCTTAAAACATAAGTAACAAGCATAATTTGATAAACCGGTGAATCATTGCGCTTAGTTTCTTAAATCCTTACTTTTGTAGAATGAATAGAACTGTAGTTGGGAAGCAGTAGAACATGGATACTATACGTAAGTCTTATGTTAAGATTAATAGACTATAAAACTGTACTGAGGATCATGTATGGATACTAAGGATGAAAACATGAAAATGTAAGACAGAGAACGCAAGACCAAGTAAGGCATTTATTGAAATCATCTGAATAAATATTGAAATTTACCTACTTGATCATGCAAACCTGAACTGAGATAAACTGAAAACTGACTAAAACTGTGGGAGCTATCATGTAACCGATATAAACCGTGTGAGTTATCATGGAGTCCAATGCCTGAACCACATTGAGGAGGGTTGTTCTATCCTTACCATTAGAGTAGAACTTGAACTGGAGTGATCAATAAAATGAGCCCATATTGGATAAGGGGAAACACTCTCAGGTGAGGCCCCTAAACCTATCATGGCATGTAGTTTCTGGGGAAGTAGGATGTACTGAACCCACACTTTCCACTAAGTGCTAAATCCTACTGCCAACTGAAAGACACTAAAACTAACTGGTGCATGCACTGAAGCTAATAAGGTAAGCTTAGGTCATGGTATTTTGAAAACATTAGTGCATACAAAGTCTAAAGTAATCATAAGCATGTAAACTAATAGTGCTCGACATGAGCATAACAATTGAGTATAATGATAAGACATGGTTTAACTAACTTTTTACTAGAAAATCTGAAATCATATAAAACACATTGGTATCAGGTGTTTATAACCCCCCAACAATGAATGATTCATACAGTATGATATTAACACTTAAAACTATAGTACGGAAATCATGGTTTGAAGATCCAAAATATAAACCTCTCACCAAGTAAGTGAAGAGCATGAACTTGAACAGGGGAACGTGTTAAACATTAGTAAACAACATGATTTCATGGCTAAATTCATAATTCAATACTATAACGTGAAATTCATTTGAATAGGACATGGGAAATTCAAACATGAGGCATGAGATAAACCTAACTTTTTATGAAATCATACGTGAACATGAATTAAGTTCAAACTACTAAGAAGAACATGAATCAAACTCATCTTGAAAATGTGAAATCCTATAATGAATGAAAAACTCATACTTTAATCAAGGTAACGAAATTCAAAACAAAATATCAACCTTGTAGTTTAAAACATGAATAAGTACAACTCTTATGCTCTTTAGTCCCTTAAATCACATGATAATTCTATGCTTTCCATACATGAGGATTTGGGAATGAGCCCTAACTTAAAACATATAAATTTAACTTGAAAATCATACATTTGGACACAAGTTTGAAAGATTAACCTTATTCAAAACCCCACACAACTTAATTGAATGAATTCATCAAGGAATATTGAAATTGATGCTTAAATCTTGTGTCCTTGAGAGAAAAAGCTTGAATTATTGTTCTTGAGAAAGGTGAAGGTTTTTACGTGAGTTGATTTGAAGAAGATGGATAAATAATGCCCTATTGGGTATTATAATTCGTGCCTTGGACGTTTGGGGTTGAGTGCAAATGACCAAAGTACCCCTTGATCATTAAGATGATGAAACAATGAAGGAATAAACTTCATGGAGTGCCCTCTAGTTCATGGGAGTATCCCCGCGACGCCCACCTTATTCTAGGGGAATAACCCCCGCAGTGGGTGCTTATCGCCTGCCCTACTACCTCTCACAAAAAAGGCCATAACATTTCGCTTGGATATCAGATTAAGGAGAAATTGGTATAGTTGGAAAGCTAACTCAATTATCTATTATTTGGGGGGTCTTGATATAAAATATTCCATATATATAAAATTTATACACGTTCAAATTATACCCTTGTAGAATCAAATACAATGATTTGACTGAATTAAAGGATCTTAGCTCAACTTTGCTCTAAGTGATTCCCATGATCATTTTTTACCTCATCAGCACTTTACATACTAGGATAGATCATGACATATCTGTTCGCATACAAATCATGGAATTAATGTTTACCCACATAGGAACGATGGTTCAAAATCTTGTCCAAAAATGCAGGGTGTTACATTGCGATGCTTACTACAAAACAAAATGGGTATAAGTGATCCGAAAGATATAGTGATTATCACTAGACTAAAATCTATATTTCTTTGTATACTTTTAACAGTACAGAGAAATATTGATATAGAATCATTAGACATTGGATATTGTCTAGTGATAACCGCTACATCTTTCAAATTACTTATACATATTTTATTTCTCAGTATGCGTTGCAATCGCTTATACTTAAGAGATAATGGAAATATTTGCATAACTACAAGACACCGACTATGTATTATAGAACCAGCTTCATATAATACTTTATCGACCCAATATAAATTTACTCTACTGTATCATAATTTATTTTTAACATAAGAAATGAGATCAACCTGAAACAAGAGTAAATACTCAAGTTGAAATAAGAATTACTAAAATGGGAGTGTAGAACTTGAAGCTAAAACAAATATCTCACAACAAAAAACTACTCAAATAATGAAAAAAGTCCATACAAATCACTGGACACCAGACAATTTGAAAATCGCTAGACAACAAGGGATTTGAAAATCACTGGACACCAGGCGACTTGCAAATTGTTGGACACCGGGTGATTTGCAAATCACTGGACACCAAGTATCAATGTTTAGTCCCCTTAGGTTTCTTCTCAAATCAAGTGTCCCCTTTGGAATATTTGGTAAAAAACCTAGTCCTTTTGGCTCTGGACTCACAATTATATATATAAAAATCACAAGAAAAAATTTGTCATAGTAAAAAAAAATCACCAGTAATTTGACAAGAAATATTCCATGTCCCTTTCATTGTGGGACCCCATATTTGACAAAACAACTCTTTGATTTATTCAAAGATTGAAACAAAAAGTTTTCTCTTCACTGTAGTTGTTTTCAGACCATTATGCACAACAACAAATTTTGTCCAAGCCAAAAAAAATTATTTATAAAAGAAAATATATTTTTTTTTTAAAAAATTAGAATTCACTTTTTTGAACAAAATTTCTCTTTTGCAAAGATGTCAATGTAGAAATTTTAACTCTATGTCAACTTCACATCGCAAAAGTTCCATGAAAATCAGAGAAAAAATAGTGGTAAACACCTCACAGAAAATTGAAGTACTGTTGCCTTTGCAAACTTCTTTTTTGTAAGAAGAAGTCAACTCACTTTGTCAATTCATATTATATTTGTGAAAATATTATATTAATTTATTTTATATAAAATATAACTAAACACAAAAAGTAGATTGTTCCAAGATTCTTCACCAAATATGGTATTTTTATTGTAACGCCCCATATTTTTGAGATAGAAATTAAATCATTGTCCCTACTTGTGTAAGCTTTAATTCCATGATTTATATTTAGATTCATGTGTCATGATCTTTCTCTTAGTAAATGAAGTGATCATGAGGTGAAAAATGTTCAAAGAAATGGCCTTGAGCAAAGTTAAGCTAAGAACCCTTCATTTATCCAAAATTGGATATTCGATTATATAAGGGTCTACTTGAACGCGTATAAATTTTGATACAAAAGAATTTTAAAGTTTAAGACCCACCAAATTGTATATAATTGAATTAGCTTTCCAATGATATTAATTTCACCAAAATCCCATAACCGAGCAAAAAGTTATGGCATTTTTTGTGTGAGACAGTAAGCCAACGTGATCTTGACGCGTCGCATCGACTGCCCCCCGACACGAAACTTGATTCATTATTTCAGTTTCCAATGGTTCTAGGGGTATTTTGGTCATATCTCCTCATCCAAAATCTGTCTATAACATACGATTTCAGCCCCCAAGAAGCATAAAGTGCCCCTTTTATTCAATCTTTCTCTCAAAAACTCCAAGAACAAGATTTAACTTTTCTTCCTTTTCATAGATGAAGAATTCACCCTCCTAAGTGAATATCTTTAGGGAAAGAGTCAAGATCCAAGTTCCATCTTTCAAACTAAATAATCTAAGGTACGTTGGATTTTTCTAAAACTACATGGGCATAAGAAAACTGTTTCAATACCATTTAAACACTGTGAGATCATGAATTTGTGAAGGTTTTTTGGAATTATGTATACACTCTTGCATTATGAATTCTTTAATGATATTATTTTGGTCTTGAGGCCTTTCCCCCAAATTTATTTGTACTTGTATATATGTATGTATGAAATTGGGTTTGAATATTTAATTGAGAGAATGAACGTATAGAATCCCTTTTTATCTATGATTTCTCATTCTTTTCATATGATATAGATTATTTCAAATGTATTTTATGAAGCATGATACAAATGTCTTATTTATTGTTTATGACTTGATTATGGTTTTGAATTGAAGAGAGGAGATTTTACATGTTGATAAATATTGAAAATATATAATGAAATAATTACATGGGTTTCAAAAATACATGACCACCATATGTTTGTTGAAAAGTTGAAATGTTTGAAAAGAGAGGTCCTTTGCATAATTTGACAAATGTTTTAAAGTATGAATCTTCTTGAAATATTTAAAGTATGGTGGTTCAAACATTATGTTTTGAAAGAAGAGGTTGTAATATGATATTTTATGGCTCAGAAATATGACTTACAAGTCTTGGTATGATGATACCAAAACAGATAATGCCATTGTAATTCAAAATAGAACAGAATGTAGATTTTCATTTAGATTTTTAGATTTTGGACTTAGAACTATACATGTTCAGAAAAGGTTAAAAATAAGCATAAAGAGATGCTACATGGTTTCCCAAAGAAGGCACAAGTTTAGAAAACTCATTGCCCGAAATTGTGTTTTGCTGATACAGGTTATTTTGTCCCCTACAGGGTTTATACACTGGCCTAGTGCCCTATGGCGTATCAAAATCAGAAACTCCAACTCTTGTGGCAAACTTGGGTTGGGACCTTGGCCGCTGAGTTAAAGATAGACTCTATATAGCTCGCGGGGTTGTAGAAATGTAGGGTGTACCACCTAACTCAGAAGTAATACGAAGAATAGAACTGCATTGAAAAGAATGTTTTAAGATTATTAGAGATTGCCCATGTATTTTAAAACTATATCATGCATGATATTTCATGATTTTCTTTCATCTCTTTGGTATATATAAATATAATATTTTGGACTGCTCTGCGTACTAGTACATCTGTATTGACCCCCTATATTTTAGAATTCTGAGACACAGTCTTGGGATCCTATTAAGAAGTAGATTGACTTGGCAGAAATTTGTTGCTGGTGAGCCTCCCTTACTTCGGAAGGCCTTGTTATGAAACTTATTATTATCATTTTATTTTGATTCTTGGTTCGACTGGGGGCCCTGTCCCAGATTTCAGATAAATGCCATTTTCAGTTCTTAGAGATTTCGCAGACTGATGTTGGACTTTGTTAGAGGTTTATGGATTCTATTCTAGATTGTTCAATTGAATTATGATATTAATCATAATTCTGTATTGTTTAATATTTTTGTATTTTCCTTTATATTATATGAATATTATGCATGATTACTAGATTTAGAAGAGCGCCCAGGCCTACATGGTTCAGGATGCTCATTACAGCTAGGGAATCAGCTTGGGTTATGAAAAACTTTGTATCAAAGCACGATTTATGGTCCCAGTGTGTCTGCTAAATCGTGTCTAGTAGAGTCTTTATTATGGGTGTGTTGTGCACCACACTCATAATGAGGAGGCTATTAGGCATTTATGAGTTGTTTCTTATTCTTTCATACTCTAGTTCATGCTATAGTGTCATCCATAAGAAAGCTATCCATATATCTTACTCTAATTTCATGGGTCATGCCTCATTGTCGAAGTGATGCAAGTCCAAGTATCTTGCTCCCTAGTGATGTGATTCTCTCTAATTGAGTTATCCATAAAGTTATGAATTATACAAGGACTTAAGAGGAGTCCATGAGTGCTTTAAAGTGTGTTGATTTAAGCATATACCCCTATCTGTATTAGTTGTGCAGTTGAGCCTGAAGTATGGAGTGTATTCAGTCTCCTTTAATAACATTCTTGTTACGAATGCCATGTTTAAGGATAATGATATGTTGCAGAAAGTTGGAACTATATTTTCACCTGAGTAGTAGTATATGTTAAAGTTTCATGACCTATTAGTAGTGAGATGGTCTAGAAGTTAGCGACATAAAGTCACAAGGTTAGCAGTTAGAGTGAGGTGACATTTGCATAAATCAATAGTTTTAGTTATATAATTGTGGATTGAGGAGTAGGTTGCCATTGTATAGTGATACACTAATGTACTAGCAATATTTGTAGATTGTATGGTAGTCTATGAAGAGAGTGTTTAGCTATGATTATTATTTATTTCAAATAGGAAATGATCTGAGAATGGATAGTTATTGTGGTTATAGAAATTATTCATAAGCTGTGAATGGAAAGGGGTAGATCAGTCAATAAGTTATGGGTAAAAATTCATTTCTGTACATGGAATCTTGAAGGTAGTAGTGATGTATGCTTGGGTAAGTAAGTATGATGTGAGAAATTAGAATATGTTGATAATATTGAAATGGGTTATATTATAAGATTAAGATCGACTAATCCTATCGTGTGACTTTACCCCTTTGATGGTCTTTTTCTTTACGTAGTAGTAAATAAGTACTTCATGTGATAAGGTATATAGTGTATGTTCAGTTGTAATGGTGATGTCTTGGAGGGGTTGTGATTGTCGGTAGTTGTTAAGTTAAGTGAAATATTGGGGTTGATTTTCCATTTTGATGGACTAGCATAAAATGTTGCATGCTTCATCGGTTGTACGTTATTGTTGCTAGACTATAAGCTTGAACTTTAGATGTAGAATATAGTGGTAAGAATAGTAGCTTAAGATTAATAATGCATATTTTGTGGGAATGAATTAGTGAGCTTGATGTGATTTCTGAAAGAGCCTAGGTTGATAATTTATGGAAAGTTTAATTGTGCAGTATATATGTATATAAGGATTATTGTTTAAATCCTGAGTTATGGTTAAATCATTAAGTGGATAAGAATGTGAGTATAGAGGAATAAGTTGAACCCCGAGGTAGCATATTGCTAGATAAGGTGTGATTTGTGTGAGTGTCACGAGCACCTAGATTTTATTCTCGAATCTTGTGGTATGGAGAAGTCTGGGGATTTGTTGTATAGTATTATTTAGAGTTGAATTGAAGAAATATGGGTAGTGACTATGTGCCTTTGGTGTTGTTTTACAAATTTTTGTTAAGTTACAAGTTGTACATACAGGTGTAATGCTAGTGTAAAGAATTGAAAATGGAGCATTAAGTGTTTATAAGTGTGGGTATTTATGCCCATGATAATGTTAGACATAAGTCAATGACTTTGGGGATTGTAGGAAATTAGGATTTGTTTCCCTGAAGGGAATGTCCTAGGGAGAATTTAGTGTCTTTGTATTAAAAATTATAGAGGTAAGATTTTAGAGTCTAATTATATGGTGATATCCCTTTTTTGTTGAGAGTTATGGCTATAGAATTTGATGCAAGGTTATTTCCTCATGTTTAGAAGGGTGACTTTGATTTAAGGGGGGAGATGATGGATTAGAGTTGTTCCCGAATTTCCTTGTGCTGTCAAGTTGCAAAAAAGAATCATGATAAATAAATTCCTATTCAAGTAAGATCCTCCTACTTCAATTTAGGAGATTATTTTGCTAATGTCTTAAATCATATGTTCAAGTCATTCCTATACCTATAGTTTGAATTCTCTATGGACTTATTTCCTTGATTCGACCTCTAAACTAGAAGAAATAATGTTCCTTAGTAATCCAGTCTTTCATGTATTCAAACCTTATGTTATGATGCTCATGATCCAAAAATCCACGTCTTATATCACCTTTAGTTTGAAGGGAGCTATGCTTATATATGTTGTCATTTTATTTTATACAAGGATAAGCCTAAGTGCTAACTCATTGAAAATACCAATTCTATAAGTGAGGAGCAATCGCTTCAAGCAAAAATCTTTGTCTTAGTTGAAATGTGACACCCAGTCAGCATTCTCGACTCAATACAACCATTAGTTGCATGCATAGAGAGATTACAACCCAAATTTTTTTAAGTATTAGAAGACTTAGCCATATTTTTGATCTCTTAACTTTCATGATTTTCAAATTGATCTTCCCAACCCCGAAATATAGATTTTTGAGTTGATTCATGATCAAGGGTGTATAGGGGGTGTCTCAAGAAAGTTTTGGATTTTTTGGAAAATGTTAGAGATGTATTGGATGTTGGAAATAGTGGCACAACGCGAAGTCAACACGCCGCTTGATGATTGCAGTAATGAAGTAGTTGCCTGACACGATATCGATGCGTCGCGGCAGTTGGCACATCGGGTGCCCAGTTTGTCTTACTAACTTTAGAGTCCAGGGTAATTTAGTTTCTTTCCCTCATTTTATCTTGATATGTGCAGCAATGTTTTCTCACTGTGCTCTATCCTATGAATTCATGCTATATTGTGTTTCTTTCGAACGACTCTTTACTTATGATACATACTCTTGATATATAGAGCACATTTTATCATATCTTTATTTCATGTACCTCCTTGAGTTGTGCAATAAGTGTAAGTTATGGTCTAATAGCGTTACTTCCATTCAGGACGTTTAAGCTCGGGTCCCTTAATGACCCTCCATATGATAGTATGACGGTGACTGTGGAAGCATGGTGTTGTGTTAGGTAGAGGATTAGATTTCTTGAAGGTGAAATTTGATGTGAATTCTTGAGCTAAGGTTATAGGTGAAAGGAAAAAGAAGGAGATGAACTTTTGTTGTGTGAAATAGCTATGAAGGAGGGATGGCAAAAATATTTGTGAGAGTAATTGAAATTGTTTGTCTAAGTTAGGAGATCCATGTTGTAGGTGTAGTAATGATTAGGCTTGAATGTTGTGGTTGCTGAAAACACTAACCTTTGTGCTATGTGGTTAGTACTTTCTAAGTTAAATCTCGGGTGTGTTTGATGGTATTGATAAGGTGAAGAAGCTTTCTTAAAGGGATGTTAAGTACAGGCCCCCGTAGCTCAAGTTAGCACATTTACCTCTGTGTTAGGCTTCAACATAGCAGTACTAAGTAGAAAGACTCAAACTCTTATGGTTAGATGCATGATAGGAGAATTGTAAGAGGGAAAGGATGAAATATGATATTTAATGT
This sequence comes from Capsicum baccatum var. pendulum, assembly GCA_030864225.1. Classification (NCBI taxonomy): domain Eukaryota; kingdom Viridiplantae; phylum Streptophyta; class Magnoliopsida; order Solanales; family Solanaceae; genus Capsicum; species Capsicum baccatum. The sequence continues at coordinate 140,170,468 of CM061550.1, forward strand.
TGGGTCATAACTGAGTGGTGCCTTTAAGATAAGTCTATTTGTTGTATCATAAGAGGTGGAGAATGCTTCTATCCTAATTTTCCATGAAATATTAGTTCATGATTAGTACCAATATAAATTAGGTCTATGATCATCAAATAAACTCCTGCCTTATGTTATAATGATTAGGACTCATAGAACCTATGTGCAAAATAATCCCTATGTAAAGTTTCATTATCCCATGTTTTGTGCTTACATATTTCACTCGGGGTTATCACAAAACTCGTTTGATGCTTTTGTATGTTTTGTTGAGGAATTATTCAATGTGAGATTACATTCTTTATTCTACATTTTTAGATCCTCAAAAGTCCCTACCTATCATTCGGGGATGAATAATCTCAAGGGGGAGATAATGTAATGCCCCACATTTTCGAGCTAGAAATTGAATCGTCGACCCTATGTGTGTAAGATATAATTCCATGGTTTATATTTAGATGCATGAGTCATGATCTTTCGCCTAGTATATGAAGTGATCATGAGGTGAAAAATGTTCATAGAAATGGCCTAGAGCAAAGTTAAGCTAAGAACCTCTCATTCATCGAAAATTGGATATTTGATTCTACAAAGGTCTACTTTGAACATGTATAACTTTTGATACACATAGAATTTTGATGATCAAGATCCACCAAATATATGATAATTAAATTAGCTTTCCAATGGTACCAATTTCTCCAAAATTGATAATCGAGTGAAAAGTTATGGCATTTTCTGTGTGAGGCAGTAAGCCGACGTGATCTTGATGCATCGCGTCGACTACGCCCCGACACAAAACGTGATGCATTATTTTAGTTTCCAATGGGTCTAGGGGCATTTTGGTCATATCCCCTCACCCAAAATCCGTCTATAACATATGATTTAACCCCCAAGAAGCATAAATTGCCCCTTTTATTCAATCTTTCATTCAAAAATTCCAAGAACAAGATTCAAGTTTCCTTCCCTTCCATAGATCAAGAATTCACCCTCCTAAGTAAAGATCTTCAAGGAAAGAGTCAAGTTCCAGGTTCCATCTTTCAAAATAAATAATCTAAGGTATGTGGGATTTTCCTAAAAATACATGGGAATAAGGAAATTGTTTCAATACCATTTAAACATTGTGAGATCTTGAATTTGTGAAGGTTTTTTGGAATTATGTATACACTCTTACTTTATGAATTCTTTAATGATATTACTATTTTGGTCTAGAGGCCTTTCCCCCAAATTTATTTTTACTTTTATATATGTATGTATGAAATAGGGTTTGAATATTTAATTAAGAGCATGAACATATAGAATTCATCTCTTGCTATGATTTTTCATTCTTTTCATATGATATGAATTATTTCGAAAGCATTTTGAGAAGCGTGATACAAATGTCTTGTTAGTGTTTATGACTTGATTATGACTTTGAATTGAAGAGAGGGGGTTTTACATATTCATAAATTTTGAAAATATATAATGAAAGAATGGCATGAGTTGTCAAAAATACATGACCACCACATGTTTGTTGAAATGTTGAAAGAGAGGTTCTTTGCATAATTTGACAAATGTTTTGAAGTATGAATCTTCTTGAAATGTTTGAAGTATGGTGATTCAAATATTATGTTTTGAAAGAAGATACTGTAACATGATATTTTTTGGCTCACAAATATGACTTGCAAGTCTTGGTATGACGATACCAATACAGATAATGCCATGGTAATTTAGAACGGAACAGAATATAGATTTTAATTCAGATTTTCAGATTTTGAACTTAGAACCATGCATGTTCAGAAAAGGTTAAAAATGGGCATAAAGAGATGTTAAGTGGTTATCCAAATAAGGCACGAGTTCAAAAAACTCATTGCCCGAAATCGTGTTTTATCGATATGGGTTATTATGTTCCCTAGAGGGATTATACGTTGGCCTAATGTCATGTGGCATATAAGAATCAGAAACTCCAACTCTTGCGGCTTACTTGGGTTGGGGGCTTCACCGTCGATTCAAGGGCGGACTCCATATAGCCCGTGGGTCATAAAATTAGAGGGTGTACCACCTAACTCAGAAGTAGTACAAAGAATAGAAATGCATTGACAAGAATGTTTTAAGATTATTAGAGATTGCCCATGTATTTTTAAACTATATCATGCATGATGTTTCATGATTTTGTCTCATCTATTTTATATTTATAAATACATTTATTTCTGCTCTGCGTACCAGTACATCTATATTGACCCCCTATATTTCAGGATTTTGAGACATAGTCCTGGGATCCCGTTAAGCAGTCGATTGACTTGTCAGAAGGTTGCAGTTAGTGAACCTCCCTTACTTCAGAAGTCCTGGTTATAAAACTTGTTATTGTCATTTTATTTTGATTCTTGGTCCGACTGGGGGCCTTGTCCCAGATTTCAGATAAATGTAATTTTCAGTTGTTAGAGATTTCGCAGACTGATGTTGGACTTTGTTAAAAGTTTGTGGAGTCCATTCAAGATTGTTCAATTGAATTATGATTTTGACCATGATGCCATATTATTTTATATTTTTACATTTTCATTCATATTATATGAATATTGGGCATGATTACCAGATTTAGAAAAGCGTTTGGACCTACATGTTTTGGGATGCTCGTTACGGCTAGGGCCTCAGCTCGGGTCGTGACATTTATGGAGAATAAAAATATTAAAAACTATGAAATAAATAACAGTCTTAGACTGTAATACTAATGAAAAATATGATCAAACTTATATTTTGCAGGATCATTAGATTTTTTCATTAGTCTAATAGTGCAAACACATGTATAAAATACAAACTACACCAATAGATCATAGTCTATAATCGCATACCTATTACAGAATTATTCCAACACTTTTCAGAAAGAAATCTTCAAAGAATATTCATGTGAACTTGAGAAGAATTGTAGAAGGAAGAAGAGAAGCTTTTTCTGTTCTTTTATTTTTACAATGAATGAAAAGATACGCTGTTTCTCTTCATTATAAAGTCTTTATAAATAAAAAAGATACAACTTTCAAATAGTTGTGTCTATTTCCTTTTTCTTATTAATAAGTAATTTTAATATATATAATAATTAATAATATATATAATATCACCGATTCAATTTTCTTCAGTCACTAAAGAGGACAGTATGCCAGGATTTTACTTAAGCGTGATATTTTTTGTTTACAAATGTGTGTCATATTATGAAATACAATTTTTTTCACAATCAGTTTTGGATATAGATTGTTTCAAAATATTCTTAAGATATAGTCCATCTGCGTAACTTGAGTGAAGATAGAGCATCATTCTATAGTGATGAGCATGGAAAAACTCCATAAGTCAATGAGGAACGAAATGAGATAGGTTGAAAAGAAATAATTGAGTAATTATTTGGTGTTAGAGAAGCATTGCTTGGTACCATGGGATGCATCCTCCGTTGCAAGTATATAACAAGCCTAACCATAATGGAGACATCATTTATAGAATTCAAAAATTAAGCTTGGAACCCTAGTTAAGAAAATGAGCATGTGCATTTTGTGAGAATGCCTATAATATAGAAGAAATTATATTCTTTTTCTTAGTTGCTTTTTAGACTAACTCTAAAACTTCTCCCATTTGTATATTACCTTTGTTTCTTTGATGAATTGCTATTCCAATGCTTGTGATTGTGGTTCACTCTATCAATAAAACTCCCCTTCATTACAAAGTATTGATGATTTTTTAAAAAAAATATGTAGGTTATAATGTTTTTATGAAAACACATGTTCCACAAATAAGACATATCTTGACATGAATGTTTTGGAGCTTGAACGATCATGACATGCATATCTATCTCATGCCAAATCATATTAGCACAATAAATTATGAAAATCTCAGGGGCTTGTGGTTAGGAGATTTTATAAGTCATTCGCAATAATATATACCTCTGATAGTTATCTTTGGACAGTCACTTTAAAAATTTCTCATAATTTTTATCTATGAAAATTTAATATACAAAGATCACAAAGATATTCTCAATATCGGTTACATAAGTTACTAAAATTATTGTATGAATGTTACATCCAATACATTTTTCCTTCCCCCCTTTGTATAATTTACTATTTTCTTTTTCTCTGTTATTATTCCATATAATCACTTAAAGATGTTTATAGGTGTCTAGATAAATTACATAATATTATATTTTTCTCCATTATTGTTCCATAGATATCATTTAAATATGCCAATAAATTTTTAAATGATATCATTTGATAACAGTATTTTTTTCAAAAATTCAAATTTGCCAACATCGAAATTAACCTAGTAGCATAATTTATTTGCATTCAGCGGATTCTGAACGAATCTCGAGGGTGCGGTAGAGAGCTTGACATATTTGTCAAGTTGTTGATATAGCATCATCTTGTGCCGCCGCTTAAGCGACAAAAGGATCGCTTTAGCGAAAGGCGCCTTAGCAATGCAGGGACTGCTTAAGTGAAGCCCAACCATTTCGGCTATGTTCCTAAAGTGACATTCCAACCTCTTAAGCGGTGGTCACTTAAGTAATCAATTGGCCAGTTAAGTGGCCGACACTCGTATAGTATCTAAGTCTCATTTTTACATTTTCCTTCATTTTTGGACCTTTGAGCTTCAAATTTGGGTCATTCTTGAGGCTTTCTTCTTTACTTGAGTTTAGGTAAGCCCCAAAACCTTATTCCCATTATTATTCATAGATTTTATCATCTAAAACATCTCTAAATTCATTATTTGAAAATAAAAAATTAAGGTCTTAGCTGCTAAGTTTTAGAAAGGGGGTTTATTAGATTTGGACTTCATTTTGACCCATTTTCACATGGGTTTTCTCTAACAGACTTCTATAAACTTGGAGAATGTATTTTTAAAATAAAATTTCAATTTTACCCCTTTTATTTCAAATTCATTTTTTTAAACCCAATTTGGACTCGTCCAATATATGGAGAATATGGATATTATTTGCTTTTTATTAATATATAAATGCTATATTTGAATGTTGTAGTAGATACTGAGGCTGCTTGGGAGGAGAAAGCTTAGTGATGAAGCATTTTAGACTAGGATTTCATTTTTTTGTGGTAGGTTATGACTTTAGTTCTTTTAGTTTGAGTTAGGATGACACGACCCGAACCAGGGACTGATTGTGACAGGTACCTCAAGTACCCCAAGAACCGAGGACTACCCTTTTATTTTACCCTAGCCAACCAGAACACAATACAACCAGTAATTAGTAAATTTTGAACATATAATAAGATAGATGAATATCCAACTAAAGATGAATACTAAGATATGAAAGAATAATCCCAATCCACAGTATCCACAAAGCCTCTGCTATCCAAAAACAGTCTAAGTTTGGACATGCCCCCGATGATAGCCAGAATAAACCATGAGAAATAGTCTATGACACAAAGTAAACTAAAAAGTAACAAACTTCCAGAAGAAGGAGGATCACCACTTCAAGCTAACTCATGAACGGTCCAAGATCACCTAACACTGCATAGGAAAATTAAAAGTGTCTCTAGTTCCTACATCACATGGGGATACAACGTCAGGAGATGGTTAGTGGATTGAGCACTAGCATGTAACTCAGGGAGGGGATAAAATAATGACAAGTCATAACCATAGTAAAATCCTTATGCACACATTACACATACATGTATATATACATATACTAGGATAGGGAACAAGGATTACCATGAAAGTAAAATATTAACCTTGACTATGTAGCTTAACCATTATAAAAATCCACCCACGGGATATATGGGTTCATCCCCCCTACTGAAAGGGCTTTAGTGCATGTTAAGCACATGAACTAGAGGTATCAAGGAAGACTAGGGAATTCCCTGGCACCACGTCAATCCAAGATAATATATATATATATATATATATATATATATATATATATATATAAAGTGTGTCATATGCACATGTTCATCAAGACCAATCCTCAAGTTGGTAAATATGTGTTCGCAATATCAGTACCCTAAGATATCTACCTTTATGACTTAACAACATAACCCATGTTAAGCCCATATTAAAAACAATTTCACATCACCTGTCTATTTAATAAAGGAATTGCCCACTAAGGCACACCATAGGTATCATCATACCCTTGTACTTCCAAGCTTATAATTTTACCATTACAATTCCATTAACTTAGGGAAGTGGATCGACCCCTTTGTTCATTAAATAAATATGAGGGAATGCCATGACCTCCTTCCTTCATTAAATAAAATTTGGGGAATGCCTCGACCCCTTTTTGATTTATCAATTCAACTTGAGGGAATGCCTTTACCCTTTAGCTTCCAATTTTAAAATCAAAAGCATGGCCTACAAGGTCTTCAAAAGTTATGTTTATTAGTTTAACCATTTATGCAATGCAATAGTATAGGTAAGTAAGTCAAATCATGTGAAAAACAATCTTTCAAAACCAATTACACAAGTGAGTTGAGGGAACACAATTTCTAAACCAATTTCCAATAACAAAACATCAATTTGGAGGAATAATTCGATCCCCTTTTCCAATTCCCATACCCATGAACCTACTTAGTTCAAAAACCATTAATAAAGCACAAATAATGCATATAAAATCATGGAAGTCCAATTCAAGTAACATTCATTCCAAACCCTCAAACCCATATTCATAACCCCAATTAAATCTCATGGGTAATAATTTAAATACATGCTTTCAATAAAATAAGCTTTAGGAAAGAGTAACATGCCTCATATATCAAGAATTACGATGAGAAATCAATCCTTGGAAGCTCTAATTTCAAATTCCCTTGAAACCCTAGGTGTTCTTGAGTTAGGGATTCAACAGAAAAGGGAGTGAGTTTTGATTTTCTAAGTATTGATAATAAGGTCCCAATATATTTCTAAGTTGTGATTTTTAATTGGGGAAGGAGGGAATTCACCAGAGTGCCATTAAATAAAAGTTTGAAATTTATCGCCAGTGATGACGGTTCACCCTACAACTTGTGAGGACACATTACGACTCATCACCATGAGACATAGTCTGAACAGTATATCAAAGCACCCACACTTTCCTAACTATGAGTCAAACCCTACGACTCATACTCAAAACTTACAACCCGCAATGTCTAATTCATACCTAAGACAAAAACTTAGGGTAACATACTGGTCACCCTATGATCGTCATATCTTGACTCGTACAGAGTATTCATGATTCATTAGGTATAAGTCATTACCAAGGCAGTGACATGGGAAAACTTTACTGTTCACCCTATGATTGGGGCCCTACAACCCCTATGGTGACCTTAAGACTCTTATGGTGAGTTGTGGTCTGATCAGTAAGCTCAAAATCAAGGAATTTTCTAAGGACCAAAATCCGATGTGTTACATTCTTCTTAATAGGAAATTTTTTCCCAAAATGATGTGTAATACCATAAAATCCTAGACACACTTCCTTCTTCTAGTCACATATTTAAGGGGTTCAAGTGAAGTTGGGTGTGTTTATGCATTCTATTGTCACTATTCTAGTCTTTTTAGCCTTGTTTTAAGGATGATTCGTATGCTATGTGGGTTAATAATGAGATAAATATGAATATAAGTGTTCAAGGATGTGTTTACAATGGTTCAAAATGTTTTCTAACAAGTTTGCACTTAATTGAGTCATTTAGAGTTCAATTGTGGAAACTAGTGTTACTAGCTTGAGCTAGGTGCTTGTCTAGTTGATCCCATTGGATTATCTTCAGTTAAATGTGTTCCAAATGGTTTTAATGTGTAATTATGAGTGGAATAACTTGTTGGTAATGTGCAAGGTTCAATTTGATTAATTTAAGAGTCGAAACATAAAGTTAAAGATCAATGCAAATTATCCTAGTCTTAGCTTATGTTTTTGATTCATCGTCATGGATATTGTGTTGTTATGATCTCTAATTTGTGGTGTGATTGTGCAAGAAGATTTTTTAGTTGAATATGGTGATAATATGATGATATAAAGTCTTAAAATCCATTAGAAATACATCACAAGTCAAGGGATGACAGATTGAAGGACCAATACTTAAACAAAATTCGGAGAACAACTTCCAGAGGGTCAAGGTGATTAGACCGCGGCACCCCATTAGGAGCGGGGATTTATCTATGGTGCATCCTCACATATATCAGTATTCTAGATAGGACACAACCTTACTTGAAGTGGGGCTCAACCTAGGGCGGTGCCCCCTCTATTCCCTTGCTCACAAATCGATGGAATTCAACTCCTACATGGGTTGGGCTTACTCTTGTGCTATAAATACATCATTGTCACGTTTTTTTACATATATTTGAATGTACTTTGGAGATTGAGGGGCTTATACAACATCATCATTAGGTTTTTATTATTTTAATTTAGTTCATTCATGTTTTTAGTCGTTAATTAAATCTTGTGATTATGATTATGACTATGCGTGGCTAAAAGACCTTGGGGTTAAAGCCAAGAACATGAGTACTATTGTTTTGAATTAAGTTTGTTTGATTTTATTATCATTATTGGTTGTGTTTTTATCTTTGATTTAACTATTTTGAGGATTAGCTACCCTTAGAATACATTAATTTTCAACTTTTTGATCTCGAAAGAGGGAATAGGTAGTTAGAACATGGAGATGAACAAAGTATGGTTTGTATTACTTTATCAAATAAGGAATTCAACTTTGTTTCTAGGACAAGGATGTAATTAGATGCCTTACATCATTCACACATAGGATGATAGCTTAAAGAACTTAATTGGATTATTACATCCCCACTCAATGATGTAGTTGTTAGGTCCAAATTTAAGTAAAGGATTAAAGGTCGGGAGACCATGATCATGCAATTAACCCTACAAATCAACAACCAAGATTAGAAAGTTAACGAATGAAGTTCAATATCATAGTATGATTGTTCAAAGTGATTTAACCTTGGGTTTTCTCCTGCTGATTGTTCCAAGACTTTATTTTATGCATTGTTTTCTTTACTTTAATTTACAATTTCCAAACTCTCTTTTTGGTTACCTTAGCATCAAATTAATCGTAAAAGTTAAACTAGAATGGAATCATTGTTAGATCAAGTCCCTGTGGAATCGATACTTGGCTTTCATTAGGCCACTTTATTACTTGATAAGACCACGTACACTTGCGTGTGCGCTGTCAAGTTTTTGGCGCCGTTGTCGGGGACTTAAAATTTGGCAATTGTTTATTTTAATTTTAATTTTTGAATTATTTTGTGTTTTTATCCTTGGTCTTGGTTTTGTTATTACAGGAAACAGGTTTTAAAAGTACGAAGATGGCAAAGGCTCGAGAATTGGTTAAACCAAGCCCATTAACATAGGAGAGAAGCAATCCTCCTCCCCTAAATTCCTCAAATCCAAGAATACCAAGAGAATCCTACTATAATAGTTGCAGAACAACAAGCACATAGGACAGTTAGGGAAGTGGCAGTCCCACTTCTGATGAACTTGACATCCCCAATTCATAGACTGACTTTTGGGGAAAATTTAAATTAAAACGCAACATGGTGCAACTTTTAATTTGAAGTGGATAGTTTGCAGGTGTAACGACTCGAGACTACCTTCTGGATGTCACATGGTGCTTTGGACCACTAGTGATCCCAAGCTAACCATGAATTGGCATATTGTTAAGCAACTGATATAAATATGTATAAAATAATTGATTTTACTGTGCGAAAACATAATCATGATGAAATCTGGGAAAAATACAATACTGATACCATTTTACATTCTGTTAAAATAGAAGAGCGGAACTAAACTTTCTGATAAGGAACTGAGTGGGACTGAAGTTAAGACTATTTTCAAATTATGCAGGCTAAGTGTAAAAGGACTCACTTTGTATATGTAAATAAAAGGTAAAATGTCATAGTTAATGTATTATGTAAAACAATATCTAAGTAAAATTTGTGAGCCTTTGCACTTAGTTTAAAAAAGCTTTTATGTTATTCTTTTCTGTTAGGAATACTCTTTTCTATAGGGAGGTTCTTCTAACCGACATAAACCATATAAGCTATCATTGAGTCCAATGTCTAGTTCCCCTAAGGGAAAAAACTCACGTTGGGGAGAGGTGTCATATTCTTGCCAAGGATTATAAATTGAGCTAAGTGATCCCAAACTGTATCTGTCATCCATATAAATAGAAATAATCTAAATATTCTGTGCCTACGTTGGCTTGTAGTTCTAGGGAAATAGGATGCGCTAAATCCACACTTCCCGCTTGGTGCTAAATATTACTCACTTTAATCTGAAAGCTCATTCTGTAGGAAATCCACTTTAAAACTATCATAAGGGTTTATAATAAAAACCAATTATGCATCTGTCTGTTTTTAACTATAATCAAAACAAATCTATTTTCTGTAAACCTGTAATAAAACTATAAAGTGGATTCCATATCTTAGCTAAGGATTGAAAGATCAGATCTTGTTCAAAATTTGAATGTAAGCTAATCATAGGTGCTTAAAAGCTTTATTTTCTTGAACTATCAATACTCAAACTAGGGCTTAATAACCAATGCTAAAAACTCATGTAAATTCATAGGAAAACATCATTCTCAATATGCTTCTTGAAATACTTCACAATATCATTATAATGAGATCAACATTACAATATCATGATTAAAGTCAAATTTGAAATCTGTAATCAATGTCTCAAATCATACTCATGGTATTCAAATCATAAAAGAGAGTATTTTTTTAAATCAAGACAAATATGGAATTTCATACTTTAATCACTTTATAAATCCATAACTCAAAACAAGATACCTTGGGTATGAACCCTAATTACAATTCACGTAAATTTATTTAAATTCATCTTTGAAAACTAGTTTTAGGCACAAGGATGAAATAAGTGTCCTTGTTCATAACGCCACATACCTTATTCGATTAATTTGATGAAGACACTTGGCTTTGAATTCCTATTGGTGTTCTTGAAGATTTTTTCTTGAAAGTTTTTAGTCGAGAAACTTTAATTCTTGGTTATCTTAAAAGGGGAAGGGTGGAATTAGGGATTTCTTAAGGTCCAATGTTGAAGTATTAGTGTTTTCTTGGAGAGAATTTTGGTGACTGATGAGTGTAATATGCTTAGAATAGGGTTAAATCTGCTGTTTTCATGATTTGGGGGTGTGGGAAAAGGACTAAGCTGCCCTTGGAATTTAAATTTCAGAACTGGAGTGCCGTTTAAGGCTTCACTGCGATGCAGTGAATAGGTCATCACGATTCCCACCGCGACGCACTAGAATTACAGTGGCTCACTGAAATGGGACCATTGCTGATTTGGGTATCACAGCGATGCGGAAAGAGAGTCATTGTGATACCCACCACGATGTGGTACAATCATGATGACTCTCTGAAAACTGACAACTATCGATTAGACCTACATCACGATGTGGTGGCTTCCTTACTGCTATACTCACTGTGATGCAGTCTAATCGTGGTGAGCTGCTGCTTGGTCAATCCAAATATGATCCGAACCTTGTTCGAAAAATCCAAAACTTATCCGAGACATTCTAATTATATCCATGAGCATAAATCAACTCAAAAATCATCATATTGGAGCCTGGAAGATCAACCTAAAAAAATTCTCAGAGTTAAAGAGAGTGAAAAATACAAAATAGGTTATGGTAATTTCCCTAAGGAGTGGTAAAGAACTTCATGGAGAACCTCCAAAGGCAACTAAGGAGGTAGATTCTGATGTGGTAACCCAAAAGGTAAATGGCAGTGTTGATGAAAAGTTGAGAAAGTATGAATATTCGAAAACCAAGAATACTAAACCAGAGAAGAAGCATATTCCTCCCCTACCTTTCCCTCAAAGGCAATTTAAAGCGAAAAAGGATGCAATTTTTAAGTTCTTTGACATATTTAGAGAGCTTCACATTAACTTACCTTTATTAGATATTTTGCAGGGTATGCCTAAGTACGTTAGGTACTTGAGGGATGTTGTTGCTAATAAGGTAAAATTGCAGGATGTGGAGGCAATAACACTCACTGAAGAGTGTAGCACTATAATGAAATAGAAAATGCCTAAGAAGCTTAATAACCCAGGGAAGTTTAGCCTCCCCATTAAAATTGGTAATAGTAAAGTGGTCCATGCATTGAGTGACTTAGTGACAACCATTAATTTGATACCCCTATTTTTTGACATATTGAGCTTGGGAAAGCCTAGACCTACCTCTTTGTAATTGTAGTTGGAAGATGGGTCCATTGCCTATTTGGAAGGAATCATTGAGGATGTCCTCATAAAGGTTGGTAGATTTTTTATTCCTGCTGACTTTATTGTTCTAGACTTTTAAGAAGATGAATAAACACCAATCATCTTGGGTCATCAATTCTTAGCAACCGGAGGAGCATTGATTGATGTTAGAGAAGGCACACTCAAAATAAGGTTGGAGGATGAAGTGGCAGAATTTAAAGTTTACAAATCACTCAACACTATAGCCCACTATAAAGAATTATGCATGATCAATATTATTAATGGGGAAAAGTATGGGGTGGTTAGTCTGCCAAAGACCTCTTCAAACTACCTTATTGAGCTGCCTAAGCCACTACCATCACCTCTTGATGAGATGAAAGTTGATGAGCCTAAAAAGGCCAAAGTTGAAAAACCCATTGCTCTTGAAAATACACACCCAAAAGGTGTGAAAAGAAGAAGAATATAGCCTCCAAGTGTGAGGAAAAAGATGAAAGAATTTTGTTGAGCTAAGTTGGGTAGTGCCACGACACTAAATCAAGCGCTTCTTGGGAGGCAACCCAAGTTAAATCGGTATGTTTTACTTTTTATGTTTTTAGTTTTTTTTACTTCACATAGTTTTTTTTATTGAGTCACAAGTTTATGGGAAGTTTGAGTACCGAAAACTTGAGCTGAAGAGCATGCCAAAGATTGAGTGTGGGGTCCCCAAATACCCTTTATGCAAAAAGATAATACTAGCTAGGCCTAGAGTCCTCAGGGAGTATTTCTATCTCTTACTCTAAAAGTTCACTTTGGGGACCAAGTAGATTTTTAAGTATGGGGTGGGGAAATTCTCAATTTTTGGCCTAATTTAAATTTTTTTGTGTAAGATGTTCTTGTTGGTGATATTTTTGATTGCATGGTGCAAGTGTTTTGTTTGGTTAAAGCATGTAATTATGTGAATTATTAATTTTAAGACTCCTAGGCTCCTGTTTTTGACACTTGAACTGGTTGGCTTAAATTTGAACTCATGCTATTGTTTCATTGAGAGTCTGTGATGATCCTATGAATCATGCATGTGCCATGCACGTGTGAGGTATTTTTATATTCCTTATTGTACGTGATGTCTAGAATTTTCTCGGTGTATGTGTAAAGCAAAATAAAGAATGTGAGTTTAGGAGATGATATAGACATTTCTTTGATAGCCTTATTTTATACCTTTTTTTGACCTACCCTTTGTGCATTATCCTAGTTAACCCCCGTTGAGCCTTTAGCTCTTTCTTTGGAAGCCTTATTTGTAACCTAATCCCTTCTTTGATAGACCGTAAATTGATCCAAAAAGCTCCTATGAATTTTAATAAAAAATTAATTGAGTAAGGAGTTTGAGACACAAGAGGGAAAAGGTGATTTTGATGCCTCAAGGTAATAGTTATTGGTGTTTATATGTGGTGGATAGGTGTGATAGACATTAGTCTAGAAATATTACCATGGTTGTAAAAAAGAAAAAGAGAAAAAAATGATTCATATGTTAATAAACAATACTTCCACCATGTGTTTGTAAAAATACTTAAAACAGATGGGGCAAAAACAAAATATATGGGATAGTAAAAATATGGTGTAATTTGGTTGTTGAAGAGTGGTCTTAGTTTCTTAAAGTGATGTATTAAAGAACTTAGAGAGGTTAGTCACTATTCCCAAATAGTTCCTACCCGTCCCTTAGCCTACACTAAAATACAAAAATGTCCTAATTGATCCTAAGTTTATCATTCTGATATTAGTGGAACATTACACTAAGGGAAAGCATATGGTTCAGTGTGTGTAACTTATGAATTCCTTGTGAGAGTGAGTGTAACTTGATTCCTGTACCCATTGTGATAAATTACATAGTTGTTAGTGATTATGGGTATCTCTCTTGTTATGAGGGAACATGTTTGATGAAAGCGGGTGATTTGTATGATGTCCTTGATTGAACGATAATCTTGAATTTTCCCCTTAGGTGAGTCAATTCTTGAGGCTAATATGTGTTGAAGTAGGATTCATGAGCTTTTAATTGTGTATAATATGCTTAGTGTAGAAACTTGCATTCTGTACAGTCATTGTAGTACTAGCTTGAGTATCTTACATTTAGTAGAAGTGTAGAGTTTCCTCGACTTATGATTATTATAGTTATGATTTGCTCGAGGATGAACAAGGATTTACGTGTGGAGTGGTGATGTTGGGTGTATTTATGCATTCTATTGTCACTGTTCTAGTCTTTTTAGCCTTGTTTTAAGGATGATTCATATGCTACATGGGTTGATAATGAGATAAATGTTCATACAAGTGTTCAAGGATGTGTTTACGATGGTTCAAAGGGTTTTCAAACAAGTTTTATCTTAATGGAGTCATTTAGAGTCCAATCGTGGAAACTAAAGTTACTAGCTTGAACTAGGCGCTTGTCTAGTTGATCCCATTTGATTCTATTGCGTTTAATGTGCTCAAAATGGTTTTAATGTGTAATTATGAGTGGAATAACTTGTTGGTAATGTGCAAGGTTCAATTTTAATAAGTTAAGAGTCGAAACATAAAGTTAAAGATCAATGCAAATTAGCCTAGTCTTAGCTTGTGTTTTTGATTCATTGTCATGGATATTGAGTTGTTATGATCTCTAATTTGTGGTGTGATTGTGTAGGAATCTTTTTGATCTAAATATAGTGATAATGGTCATATAAAGGCTGTAAATCCTTTGGAAATACACCATAAGTCAAGGGATGAAAGATTGAAGGACCAACACTTAACAAAAATTCAAAATATAACTTCCAGAGGGTCAGGGCGATTAGCCCGCAGCGCCCCACTTGGAGTGGGTCTTTATATAGGGTGCAGCCTCACTTGTATTGTCACTCTATCTAAGGTGCAGCCTCACCAAGAGCTGGGTTCAACCCAGGGTACCGTTCCCTCTACTCCCTTGCTCACAAATCGATGGAATTCAACTCCTACATGGGTTGGGCTTACTCTTGTGCTATAAATACATCATTGTCACATTTTTTTTTTACATATATTTGAATGTATTTTGGAGATTGAGGGGCTGCTACAACTTGATCTTTAGGTTTTTATTATTTTAATTTAGTTCATTCATGTTTTTAGTCGTTAATTAAATCTTGTGATTATGATTATGACTATGCGTGGCTAAACGCCCTCTTTCCGGGGTTAAAGCCAAGAACATGAGTTCCATTATTTTGAATTAAGTTTTTTTGATTTTTTTATCGTCATTGGTTGTATGTTTATCTTTGATTTAACTATTTTGAGGATTACCTACCCTTAGAATACATCAATTGTCACCTTTTTGCTATTAGGAGCGGGAATAGGTAGATAGAATATGGATATGAACAAACATGGATATGAACATAGTATTATTTGTAATACTTTATGAAATAAGGAATTCAACTTCATGTCTAGGACAAGGATGTACTTAGATGCCTTACTTGATTCACACGTAGGATGATAACTTAAAGAACTTAATTGAATTATTACATCCCCGCTCAATAATATATTTGTAAGGTCCAAATTAAGTAAAGGATTAGAGGTCAGGAGCCCGTGATCATGCAATTAAATCTACAAATCAACAACCAAGATAATCAAGTTAACGAATGAAGTTCAATAACATAGTATGATTGTTCAAAGTGCATTAACCCTAGGTTTTCTCCTATCGACTTTTCCAAGACTTTATTTTACGCATTGTTTCCTTAACTTTAATTTACAATTTCCAAACTCTCTTTTTGGTTACCTTAGCACCAAATTAATCTTAGAAGTTGAACTAGAATCAAATCGTTGTTAGATCAAGTCCCTGTGGGATCGATACTTGGCTTTCATTAGGCCACTTTACTACTTGATAAAACCACTTACACTTGCATGTGTTCTTGGGCGCTTTCACCAAGTCATTAATTTTACACTAAGTACAAAGGACTTAGACATTTTAAAGACCCTAATAATTCAAGGATTTTATTTTTGTCCCACCCAAGCCTAAAACATTGATTTTTGAGTAGAAATATGTTAAAGGATGTTAAAAGGTTCATCCAAGAGAGTTTTAAAAATTTTAAAAGAGGCTTGGGGTATCATGGAGCCTGGACCTCCGTGATACATAGCGTGTCATAGAGATTAGCCTCTGCGATAACCACCTTGACACAGAGGCTGGATTTTCTATAGTATTTTCATTAACTTAAACAGAGGCATTTTGGTCTTTTCCCACTACCCAAGCACCCAAATTGACGACTTAAAGATTAAAAATGGGCATCAATTTCCCCATTCACCATTAGTTATCATACACAAAACCATTCCCTTTCATAATAACGTAAAATAAAGTCTCTTATCAAGGATTCAAGCATTCAAGGTCAAAATTCCAAGACTTTTCTTCAAGGATTCAAATAATTAAGGTATGTTGGGTATTCATCAATGGGTTCCTTCCACCAATCGTGTCCCAAAATTCCTTTTCATTTAAGTATGAAACTTTTACCCCCCTTTTATGAGAATATCCATGTTAATTATGAATTCAATGCATGTTTTTCTTAGTGATTTTGAATTCAATCTATGCCAATGTGTTTCCCATGAAATTTATGTTATTACGTGCTTTGAATTTCAATCAACCCTATTGTATTCTGTTGATACCATGTCAATTTATCAAGTTACGAACTCATGTGAGCATATTGCCTTATGCATTTAATATCTTTCCATGCTCAAATTCATGGGTTCATCAGTTTAGTGAATTGTATTATGTTTTGAGTATTTGAATCATGAATTTACTTATAGTATTTTAAATGATGTAATTGTGTTTAAGTATCATTAAATGCTAAAGGATTATGATCACTTGATTCCTATAAGTTTTTACATGTTTCCATTTTTAAGTAACATGTCAATCAGATCATGATTTTATTATCATATTCAGATTAGCATATTCATGTTGAGCACTTACTAATACAGTAACATATCACGTCGAATGAATAATAATACCAATGTCATTCAGTTGGAAGTAACACTTAGCACTGAGTGAATGCATGGATGGAGGATCCCCTGTCAATTTGGCATGAGTCGTTAGAAGCAGTACCTAATTCTAGACCATGGGGCCATTGTAGATTATGAAGGGGCCCCCATCAGTAGAGGCATGACACTCTAGTCCTTTGGGAAATAAGCCTTGTGGTTCCACATCATTAGTCATCAGTTGGTACCCCTGGCAAGGTACCAACACCCTTTCCACTAGGATTATAGGTTGTACCTCAAAAATTCATATTAGATCATATCAATTGTAGTTAGCTCCCACAGTCTCAGTTTACTATTCAGACCATATAAGATCAGGTTTGTATGACCAAATGTACAACTGATCAGTATTCAGTTGTTTAGTTTTACAGATTATCTCAACTCATGTTTTACTTGGTCTTTCATTCTTTTTATATGTTCATACATCCATGTTTAGTGTCTACATATATTCTAGTTAGTCCCTACATCACGTAATGGTATATTCAAAGTACTGACCACATACTCTCTCTTTCTAATATATTGATTTCACAATGTAGTTAGGGTTTTTTCCCATCAACTCCACACGTCATAGAGGCTTTCATACTAGATATTTGGATATACAGATATTCAGACAGTCAGACCTTTTTATTTATATTTATCAGTAGTTTCAGACATGCTAAGTATTATTTTAGTATTTCATCATGACAGAGCTTTTATCAGTTAATTTTTTATATATGATGTTTATGTTATTATTATAGTCAGTGCTCATAGAAGGTACGAGATCACGAGTTAGATTGGGGTCACTTATGGCCTTAAGCACCATGTTACAACTATGGGATAGACTCGGGTTGTGACATGTTGAGACAGGGCATCCATTAGCATGATTTTAACATGAAACACAACTACACTTTTCTTTAACAAAGACAGAAAACAAAGATATTAAGGAATACACACACATTAAGCACGATTATCCAAAGTAGGAAACAAGAATGGATATTTGGACTTTACGTCCTCTTCATCTTCTTAAGTAGCCTCTTCAACCTTATGATTCCTCCATAGAACCTTCACCGAATCCACATCCTTAGTACTCAAACTAGGGACTTACCTATCCAAAATCTCAACCAGGACTTCCTCATAAGACAAGGAATTCAAAACACCAACACTCTCCAAAGGGACAATAATGGAAGGATCACCCACGCACTTCTTCAATATCAACACATGGAATATCAAATGGAAAAATCCAAATTCAAAGTCAACTCCAAGTCATAAGCCATAATGTACACTCTTCTCAAGATTAAGTTCGGGAAAACATAATGGTGTAACACCCAAAATTTTTGGTCCTTGCAAATTTCTAAAATTTTATCCTTACTACCCAGACTATGACTCTCCATATGAGTCATAGGGAGTCTTGATAGGTCTTAAGGACCCAATCATAGCCTAGCCAGTAGTTAGTCTAGGAGTTTCTACTATGAATATGACTAGGGGTTGCGAGTCATAAGGACTCAAAATGAGTCATATGGTGTCTTCCATACCCTAACAAGTGTGATGCCCAATTATTTTTACTTTGACAATGACTAGACCATGTGAGTCCTAATGACTTAGTATGAGTCGTATGGCACGACACATATCCAAGTCAGTATTGGTGATCATGGACACTATCTAGACTACGAGTGAGACCTTACGAGTCTTAAGAAGACCTTACGAGTCATAAGGTCACCCACAGTGACTGGGCGGTCAATTTTTATTATTTTCATTAAGGGCATTATATTCAATTCCCCTTTTACCTTACTCAGACCCACATCCATAAATCACTCAAGGAGGTTATTTCTCATTCATAACACAATAAAAACACACTCTATTCTCTCTAAACACTCTAAGGTCAAGATACTTAGGGTTTTCAAGAAGTTGGTCATCTAAGGGCTTAAGGGTTGTTTTTATCTCCATAAACTTTGTTATTTCATGTATGTTACTCTTTCCCAATTCTTAATTTACAAAAGCATCTATTTTATATGGGTTAAATGCATGGATTTGAATGTGGGTTTTTTCAAGGTTGATTCCTAAATTTTTTTCCCATGATTAATTATGCATTTTTATGCTTTATTAATGGGTTTGAACTTGTAGAGAACTTGGGTATGGATAATAAACAAAAAGGCCATGGTTTTTATTTAATTGGTGTTTTGAAATTGGAATTGGTTTTGAATAATTATGTTTCCTCAACCCACTTTTGTAGTTGGCTTTGAATTGTGAAATTTTTAGTTTGTTTGATTTATTCACCTACATTAATGTATTGCATGAATGATTAAAATAATGAACATATATTTTAAAGAATTGTTGGTTATGATTTGGTCTAATGATCAAAGGGGGTCGAGGCATTCCTCTAAGTTAATTTGATTATTATTGCATAGAGATAAGTTTACAAGTATAAGGGTATGACAATACCCATGGTGTGCCTAAATGGTTGGTTCATTGGATATTAAATGGGTTATATGAAACTTACTTTAAATTAGGATTAATGGGGGTTATGTAGTGAAGATGTGAGGGTGTGAGTCTTGGATGACTTATACTAGAAACTCAAGTGTGCCAACGTGAGGTTTGGTCTTGATGAACTATGTGCATGGTTCATGCTATTGATATATTTATATTTTGGACTGATGTGGGGCTGGGGCATACCCTGGTCTTTCTTGATACCTCTAATTTGTGTGGCTAACACACATTGGGGCCCTTTTAATAGAGGGACATAAACCCATATAGCTCGTGGATGCCTATTTATGATAGTGGAGCTACTCTAAGATAAGGTTTTATTTCATGATAAACCTTACTCCTTTTCTCGGCATGATATGTTTATATGTATATAGAATTGTGTACATTAGCTTGAATATTTTTGAAATATGGATCATGGTATTATTTTATCCCTCACCCCTGAGTTACATGCTAGTGTCAACCCACTAACCATCTCCATACACTATATCCCCATGTGATTCATGCATAGGAGATAATTCTACTTTTCCTGCATAGTGTTAGGTAAATCAACTCGGTTCATCAATCATTGATGGTGAAGTGGTGAAATTCTATCTCAGGAAAGAATTAGTTATTTCATCAGTTTCCTTTCATAGACAAAAAATAAAGAGTTCACATTTACGTCGTCATTGTCTTTGTCAAAATCAGGGCCATATCTCTATATTTTATTAATTTTGATTTTGGTATAAGGCTTTAAGAATTTCTATGGACTTGGGTGATGTTAGTTGATTGTCTTTGGTTGGTTACTAATGATAGGTATAAAAGTATCTTAAATTCTTTAAGCTTATCTTATGTTATCTTATTATATATTTGGAATTCATCTGATGTTGGGGGTACTGTGTTCTATTTGGCTAGGTACATGGGGTGGTCTCCAGTCCTTGATGGACTTGAGATACTTGTATGGTCATGCCCTAGTTCAGGTTATGACAAAGTTGGTTTTAGAGTCTAGGATTTGTGTCATTTAGTGTCCACAAAGCCATTTCAAGTAAACTCTCTTTTATGGGTGTGTAGCATGCCACACTTATAAGAGGGAGGCTACAAGGCATTAAGAATGTTTCCTTCTCTTGTGATCTACTTTTAGGCTACAGAGTCAAATATTAATAAATATCCTCTAATTCTCATATGTTGGCTTTTCAAATCATGCCTCTTAAAAGATCTGATATTTATGGAAACTCCTCTATCCCGCTTGAGGATAATGTGGATGGGGATCTGTCTACTCAAGAAGTCGATACACTATCTAGGGTTGCTACTTCTGATTGCCCTAGTAGAGTTCCACCAATCCCCACTAATCTTTCTCCTGTCGGTAACCTTTGTGCTCGGTCACCTCCTAGAGATATTACCAATGTTGAGTTTCACTATTTTATTCATTGTTAACCCAGTTAGTTAAATCTTAGTCACATCAGTTGGGTCCTATTAGAGCTGATATAAGTTCTTCTGAGGACACTAAATTTGGCCAGTTTATAAGGTTAAATCCTCTAACCTTTACTGGTTTTAAGGTTGAGGAAGATCCACAAGGATTCATAGATGAGATGGAGAAGATTTTCTATGTACTGCATACTTTTGACTCTGAGGGTATAGAGTTTGATGTATACTAGATGAAGGATATAATATATTAGTGGTATGAGGAATGGGATGAGTCTAGGGAGATGATACAGAGTTAGCTTTATGGGAGGATTTCCCTGGTGCTTTTCTTGACCGCTTCTTTTTTTAAGAGTTGAGGGAGACGAACGCTGAGGAATTTGTGAAGTTGAAACAAGGTTGGATGACTGTAAAGTAGTATGCCTTGAAGCTTCACCAGTTACACTGTTATGCTTCTAGCTAGTGGCTAGAATAAGGGCTAAGATGAGGAAATTTTCTTTAGGCTTGTCTCAAGATTTGGTGTTAGAGTGCAAGGCTGCCTTACTAAATAGTGACATAGATATTTTGAGGCTTGTGGTGTATATGAAACAAGTCGAGGATGAGATGAAAAAGCAGGCAGATATTGGATAAAGGCAGAGTAAGAGATCCCAATTTTTTAATTAGGGTGGTAGCCAAGGCAAGGATGAAAGGCAGTGGTCTAAGAAGAAGTGGGGGAGTTTTGGTTCATACTCTATGAATAATGCTCCTTATCCTAAACCATCTGGTTATCACCATTTTTAGAGAAAAAGTGGATTTAAATCATAAGGTTCCCAATCTCATGCAGTGGGTCTTATCGGCTCCATTTTATCCTCCTTACTGTTTTTATGGACTGGTGCATCATGGCTTTAATGATGAGGTTAGGAATAAGTGTTTTATATGCTATAAACCTAGCCACATTTAGAGGAACTATCCTTCAGGCGATCTTGATACGTGTGCTAATAAGGTCCCGGTTGTTATTTCTTTTGCTCCCACACTGAAGAGTGCTACTTCTGGCTTTGACACTGGTTAGAATTATTTGTATGCTATTGACACTTATCAAGATTCTAAGGCATCTCCTGATATTGTTACTAGTACACTAAAACTCTTCTCTCATAATATATATTGTCTACTTGATCCCGGGTCTACATTCTCTTATGTGACCCCTTATGTGGCTATTTATTTAGTTTTAATCATGAGTGTATTTCTCAACATTCTTTTGTGTCTACCCCAGTAGGTGACTCTATTATGTCTCTAAGAGTTAATAGGGGTTGTGTGGTATCCATTCATGGTAGGGAGACATTATGAAACACCTTTGCTATGGACCCTTAGAAAATTTCATAAGTTGAGCATTCTAGACATCATACGACTTGTACATACTAGTATTATGATATGGTACGGTTTAGGGTCCCTCCACTCATATGGAAATCAGTATTGTTTGGTTGGGTTCTTGATGTTGGGTATATTTATGCGTTCTAGCTTTGCTATTCTAGCCTTTTTAGCCTTATTTTGAGTATGATTAGGTGTGTTATGTGATGATAATGATATAACTATGCATTTAAGTGACCACATATGTGCTTACAATGTTTAATGGTGTTTTCACATGAGTTTGGGTTCAATTTAACCATTTGAGGTCTATACAAGAAAACTAGTGTTCTAGCTTGAGTACTAGTTCATTGTTGTGATTGTTGTGTTGTTTTCATTTTTTTAATTCAGGCTGTGTAATGTTGTAGGTGGCTTAGTGATATGATTATGATGAAATAGAATGATTTACAAGCCTTAAATCAAGTGGAAACATCATACAAGATCTTGGAGTGGACCGACGAAAACATAAGACTACATGAGGAGAATATCACACCTGGGAGTGTGTCACTGTGATGGGATGCTAATAGTGATGGAGGGCATGGCACGTCGTGACAATGATCCAATCTGCAATTGTCACTTCCAGAAACTCAACACAATTGCACCATTTCACAAGATTATAGCGATGGACATCTTAGTGCGATGCGATGATGATTAAAAGCAGGAAATTTGTGCCCAGCTATAAAAGAACAACATAAAAACATAATCCTATGCGGTTTATGATTGCTCAATTATAAATATAACGTGTTAAAACCCTTTTGGAAATCTTGGAATGGCTAGGAGAATTGAAGGGATGCTACAACTTTATTTTTTGGTTTTTCGTTCTTTTATTTAATATCCTTTGGGTTTTAATCATTAATACAATATTATGGATGTTGATTATGGCTATGAGTGGCTGAAAATTCCCTTTTTAGGGTTAAAGAAAAGAATATGACTACTATTGTTTTGAATTAATTTCATTTTTTTTGCTTATCATTATTGTTTGTTTGTTTATTATTATTTTAACTACTTTGAGGATTGATCACCCTTAGAATATATCAATTGCCACCCTTCTGATTTTGGGAGAGGGAATAGAGAGATACAACATGGGAATGAACAAAGTGTGGTTCTTATTCTTTTATGAAATAAGGAATTCGAATTAGCATCTAGGACATGGATGTACCTAGAAGCCTTACTTTTTTCACATGTAGGATGATAGCAAAAAGAACTTAGTTGGATTATTACATCCCTGCTCAATGATGTAGTTGTAATTTCCAAGTTAGGTAAACTATTAGAGTTCGGGAGACCATGATCATAAAATTAACCCTACTAATCAACAACTAAGATAAGTAAGTTGATGAATGAAGTTCAATAATGTAGTATGATTGGTCGAAGTGCTTTAACCCAGGGTTTTATCATATTGATTGTCTCAAGATCTTTACTTTACGAATTGTTTAATTTACTTGCAATTTAAAATATTCAAAACTCTATTTTGGTTACGCTTGCATCAATTAATCTAAATTGAGAACTAGAATTGAATAGCCATTAAAACAAGTTCCTACGGAATTGATATTCGGCTTTGTTTAAGGCAACTGTATTACTTGATAAACCACATACACTTGCATATGTGCAGTCAAGTTTTTAGCGCTGTTGCTAGGGACTTGTAATTTGGCAACTTTTTTATTCTTAGTTTTACTTTTAGATTTCTTTGGTGTTTTTACGCTTGATCTTGGTTTTGTATTTGTAGGAAACAGGTTTACAAAGTAGTAAGCTGGCAAGGTATTAGAACTTGGTTAAACCAAGCTCCAAATCTGAGCAACTTTTCCATCAACATAAGAGAGAAGCAATCCTTCTCCCTTGGATTCCACAAATCAAAGAAGATCATGAAAATACTTCTCCAATGGCTAGAAAACAAGCGGCGCGTAGGATAGTTAGAGAAGTGGAAATTCCACCTTCAACAAATTTAACCTCCCCATTTCAGAAGCCGAGAGATGGAGGCAATTTTGAGCTCAAACAGAATATGGTATACCTTCTGATTAGAAGTGGACAGTTCACATGGCATTCAAATGAAGACCCACAGGTTCACTAGCAAAATTTTCTAGAAATCAGTCACACAGTCATCCCTATGAGTGTGAATCTAGACTATGTGAGGATGATAGTGTTCCTCTTTACACTGTTTGGGGAAACAAAAAAAGTGGTTGAATGCTGACCCGGCAAATTCAATCACATCATGGGATGACATGGCTAGGAAATTCCGCATTAGATTTTTCCTGTCTAGAAAGACTATGACACTTCACAATGAGATAGTATGCTTCAAACCGAAGCCAAAAGAGAATCTATACCATGCTTGGGTGTACTTCAAGGAACTTCTTTAGGACTATCTACACCATCAATAGTCCAATGAGGTACTTGCTAATACTTTTGTGGAGTCTCTTGATGACAATACAAAACTATTACTGGATTCAGCTGCAGGTGGTCAAGATCTTGAGATGACATATGATGAGCTATATACTTTATTGAACCATATAGCTCAAGGGAATCCCGAATGACATTTAGATTCTAGAAGTTCCATGAAAAGAATTATAGGTGTGTTAGAGGTTGACTAATTCACTGCCTTATTTGCTTAGATCTCTGCATTACAAAATCAAAAAAGAAGTCTAAAGTTGGGAGTAGCACAGCCTACAGCCACAGTCAATGCAGTCCAACAAGCTGTATGTTGGTGTGAAGTTTGCGGTAATAGTAGACATTCAGAAGCTAAGTGTGCTGCAAATCCAGAATCAGTAATATATATGGGTAATGTTTAGAGGCCTAATTATGGTAATTCCAACAACATAAAGTGGTAGACTCAATAACCAATTCAAACATGGAATGTTTCATAGTAATAGGCTCCACCAAATTAGTTAGCTAGCAATGTGGAGGAGATAATGAAACAAATTTTAGCTGGACAAGTGCAAATGGCTGCGGACATGAGAATTCAACAGGTAGAATTAAAAAAATCAGCAAGCGGCTGCAAGAATCTTAGAGTTGTAGTTGGGGCAGTTACCACAGACACTGAATATCAGAACTCAAGCTTGTTTTTTAGTAGATACAGAAATTCCCAAACAAGTAGTGGAAATCACTTTAAGGAGTGGTAAAGATCTCAATGAAGAACCTCCAAAGGCTACTAAGGAGGTAGATGCAGATTTGATTCCCCTACATATATCCAAAAAAGTTATTGAAAATTTGAGAAAGTCTGAGTACTAAAAAAAAATTACTGCAGAAGTGGTGAACCAGATGCCATAACTTTCTTTCCCACTCAAGCAAAGAAAAGCAAAGGAGGATGCATGTTTTAAGAAGTTCTTTGACACGCTTAGAGAGCTTCACATTAATCTTCCTCTTTTAGATGTTTTGAAGGGTATGCCCAAGTATGTTAAGTACTTGGAGGATGTGGTTCATAATAAGGTAAAGTTGTAGGAATTTGAAATGGTAGCACTGACTAAAGAGTGTAGCACGGTAATGACATATAAATTGCGCTAAAAGCTTAAGGACCCAGGGTAGTTCACTCTCCCAATTTAGATTGAGAATAGTAAATTAGTCCACATTTTGAGTGATTTAAGGGAAAGGGTCAAATTAATACCCCTATCTTTGTTCAAAATATTGGTCTTGGGAAAGATGAAACCGAGCTTGGTGCGGCTGGAATTAGCAAACGAAAGCATGTCGCATCCTGAATGAGTGATAGAAGATGTCCTCATAAAGATTGGTAAATTCATTATTCCTGCTGACTTTCTTATTCTGAATTTTTAGGCAGACAAATAGGTATCAATCAACTTAGTGCATCTATTCTTAGCAACTAGAGGAGTGTTGATTGATGTAAGAGAGGGTACACACACTATGAGGTTAGAGGATAAAGAGACGATTTTGAAAGTATAAAAACCACTAAACACACTATCCTATTATGAATAACCGTGCATTATTACTGTTATTGATGGGGATAAGTATAGATTGGTGGTGTTTATTCCACACAAGACATCTTCGGACACCCTCATTGAGCAGCCAAAGCATGTAATACCTAAGACTAGCATAATGCAAGTTGATGAGACTGAAAAGGATAAAGTTGAAAAAGTTGTTGACCTTGAGAGTCCACACTCAAGAGGTCAAAAACGAATCAAAAGATGGCCTCCATATGTGTGAAAAAATATGAAAGAATTTGACTAAGTCGTAGTTGGGTCGTGCCGCAGTACTAAATCAGGCGCTTCTTGGGAGGCAACCCAAGTTCAGTAGGAATGTTTTATCTTTGATTTCTTATTTTTACTTCACGTAGTTTTTTTTTGTTGAGTCACAGGTTGATGGAAAGTTTGAGTACAAAAAAACCTACGGTAAGGAGCATGGCAAAGACTAAGTGTGGGTCCAGAGACCACCATGATATATAAATATTCTAGTTGCCAGCCCTAGAGGCCTCAGGAAGTATTTCTATCTCTACTTTTAAGTATACTTTGAGAAAAAAGTAAATTTTTAAGTGTGGGGTGGGGAAATTCTCATTTTTAGAGTAAATTTAATTTTTTTTATTAGGAATAAGTGAGATATTCTTGATGGTGCTATAAGTGATTGCATGATGCAAATGTTTTGTTTGTAATAGCATGTTGATTGAGTGAATTACTGCTTTTGAGATTCCTATGCTCTTGTTTATAACTCTAGTACTTCTTGGCTTAAATTTGAATTCATGCTATTGTTTGGTTTAGAGTCTATGATGATCCTATGTGAGTTGAGCATGCACTATGTGTGTGTGAGGTGTTGTATATTCCTTGTTCCATGTGACGTCTAGAAATTTTTTAGTATGTGTGCAAAGTGAAATAAAGAGCGTGGGTTTGGGAGATGATATCGACATTTCTTTAATAGTCTTCTGTTTACATTCTATTTGACCTACCCTTTGTGCTTAATCCTAGTAAGCCCCATTAATCCTTTAGCTTTTTCTCTGGTAGCCTTATAAGTGGCCTAATCCCATCTTTGATAGACTTGAATTTGATCCAAAGCTCCTAAGCTCTTTAGTGTAAATTTAATTAAGTTAGGAGTGTGAAATTGAAGAAGAAAAGGTGAAATTGAAGCACCCAAAGATATAGTTATTGGTGTTCAAAAGAATTTTTATGTGTTGTGGTGGGGAGTTGAGTTGTTAAATGAACAAAAATTTCTGCAAATTGAATGAGTTGTGCATAGAATCCTTCTTACCATAGTGTATATGAATAAGCTTGATGAGACGGGGTAAAAAGCAAAAGAATGGGGTATACTAAAGTGGTGTAATTTGGTTGTTGGAGATTGACTTTAATTGTAAAAAGTGATGTATTAAAGCACTTAGGGAAGATTGTCACTATTAATCCAAAATAGTACCTACCTATCCCTTAGCCTAAATTACAACCATTAAAGACCTATTTGATCCTAAGCTTCATCATTCTAATATTAGTGGAGTGCTACACTAAGGGAAAGCCTATGGGTCATTATGTGTAACTTGTGAATTCTTTGTGAGATTGAGCGTAACTCGATTCTTGTACCCATTTTGTTATAAATTGTACTTATATGAGTGATTATGGGTAACTCTCTCTTGTGGTGAGGGGCATATATTTTATGAATATGGGTGATTCTTATGATTTATTTGATTGATGAAGTAGCATGAGTTTGTCAACTTATGGAGCCAATTCTTGAGGCTAGTATGTTTTGAAGTAAGCTTCTTGAGCTTTTAGTTGTGTATGTAACGTGCTTAGTGAAGAAACCTGCATTCTGTGTAGTTATTGTAGTACTAGATTGAGTGTCCTTCTTTTAGTAGAAGTGTGAAGTCTCTTCAGCTCATGATGCTTATATTTAAGGGTTATTCAAGGATGAACAAGGCTTTAAGTGTGAGGTGGTGATGTTAGGTATATTTATGCATTCTAGCTTTGCTATTCTAGCCTTTTTAGCCTTGTTTTGAGGATGATTCATGTGTTTTATGTGTTAATGATATAAATGCACATTTAAGTAACCACATATGTTCTTTCAATTTTTAATGGTGTTTTCATATGAGTTTGGGTTAAATTTTAGCATTTGAGGTCTAGACGAGAAAACTAGTGCTGTATTGTTTTGAGTTTTAATTCTGGGTGTGTAATGTTGTAGGTGGCTTAGTGAGATTATTATAATGATATATGAAGGATTTACAAGCCTCAAATCAAGTGGAAACATAATACAAGAGCTTGGAGTGGACCGACAAAAGAATAAACCACATAAGGAGAATATGATGCCTGAGAGTATGTCACCGTGATATGGTATTGATAGCGATGGAAGGCATGACACATCGCGACAATTGTACAATCTGCAATTGTCACTTCCAAAAACTCAATGCGATTACACTACATTACAGGATTATAGCGATGGACACCTTAGTGCAATGCAATGATGATTAAAAGAGGAAAAGTTTTGCCCAACTTTAAAGGGACAGTGCGAAAACCTAATCCTAAGAAGTTTATGATTGGTATATTATAAATATAACGTGTTAAAACCCGTTTTGGACATAATGGAATGGCTAGGAGCATTGAAGCGTTTCTACAACTTTATTTTTCGATTTTTCATTCTTTAATTTTGTTTCTTTATGGTTTTAATCATTCATATGATATTTTGGATGTTGATTATGGCTATGAGTGGCTAAAAACTCCTTTTTTGGGGTTAAATCCAAGAAAATGACTACTATTGTTTTGAATTAATTTTGTTTTATTTTCTTTGCATTATTGGTTGTTTGTTTATTCTTTTTTTTTTTTTAGGTATTTTGAGGATTAATCACCCTTAGAATACATCTATTTTCACATTTGGGATCTCGGGAGAGGGAATAGGGAGATAGAACATGGGAATGAACAAAGTATAGTTCTTATTCTTTTATTAAATAAGGTATCCAAATTAGCATGTAGGGCAGGGATGTACCTAGAAGTGATACTTGTTTCACATGTAGAATGACAACATAAAGAACTTAATTGGATTATTACATCCCCACTAAATGATGTAGTTGTAATGTCCAAGTTAGGTAAACGGTTAGAGGTCGGGAGACCATGATCATGTAATTAACCCTACGAATTAACAACCAAGATAACCAAGTTAACGAATGAAGTTCAATAATGTAGTATGATTGTTCAAAGTGCTTAAACCCTTGGTTTTCTCCTATTGATTGCCTCAAGACCTTTACTTTACGCACTATTTACTTTACTTACAATTTACATTATTCAAAACTCTATTTTTGTTACTTTTGCATGAAATAATATGAATTGTGAACTAGAATTGAATAGTGATTAAAACAAGTTCCTATGGGATCGATATTCGTCTTTTCTTAAGGCCAATGTTGAAACACCCCGAGAGTACACACTGGGCATCACACGGTGCTTACAGTTCTAAGGGACCACAAGCTAACCCATGTGCTGGTACCTGCTGTGAGCACTGAGTAAAACTGATATCAAAAGATCAAATACTAAATTAAACTGAGGAAGGCCATAAGGTTTCAATTCAATAATCTGATAAGTCTATAAGATAAAACTGATAATGATGATAAATACAACTGAAATCTGAAAACTAACAAACTATCTATACTAGACGGAAAAGCCTCTATTGACTGAATAAGAGTTGATGGGACAGGCCCCAACTAACTCCAACTAACTACTGAATTGTAAACATGAAAATAAATATAGTTTTTCCTTGAAATATGAGGACTCACCACTATTACGGTAGATAATCTAGAAAGTCTATGCGCAATCCGAGAACTCAGCATCCAAACCTATGATACGATGCATCATAGCGAAATAAAAGAGTATGTGATTAGCACTTTAAATATATTGGTATGTTAAATAAGGTAGGCTGATATGAATGGTTTCATGTACATGAATACTAACTGACTGAATAACATAAAGTATTGAATAGAATGCATGGAATCTACAAGTACTGAGGATTGATGCTATATGTAAATACTGAGGATGCGTGACCAAACATAAAACATGTTCTACATATAAACTATAAACTAAAATACTAAAATCTGATAACTGATTAACTTATAAATGTATGCTATGCTCAATGCAAACCTGAACTGATGTATACGGAACACTGAACTGAGACTGTGGGAGATAGCTGTAACCAACATGCCATAATATACTATCAGGTTCCAAACTGTAACCCCAGTTGTAAGGGTGTTAGTACCGTGCCACGCATACTAACAATGGCTTTGTGGATCCACTAATCTAATGTCCCGAAGGACGAGGGTGTTATGCCAATGTGACGGCTCAAATTCTATGCTGGCTACAATGTTTAGAACATAGGGACTGCTACTAACACCTTATGCCTACTGATATGGGAGGCAAATATCTCATGCCTACTAATGGGGGAGACGCCATCCCTACGTTCACTCGGTGCTATGTTTTATTGCCAACTGAAGGACGCTGAATTCAAAACTAATCTAAGTTTAACTGATCTTAATGACTAGCTAAACTAATAATGCTCATGGTATACTATGAAATCATTCTGTGGGTAATGAAAACTAAGTAAAACAGCTAAATTTTTGGTATTCATAACCACCAGGACTTGATAACAATGATAGCAAAATACTACTAAAACTTTGAGGGAATAATATGAAAGCATTTATTCAAAATTCCTTCTTGTAGACGTTTCCTAAAACTCTTGATCTTCATAGTGTAAGATAAGCATGGGAATAGCTTAAAGATTGTATGAATAGCATGATTACAATATCAACATAACTAATTATGATTTTAATTATCAAATAATATTATTCAAATGTATGGGGTTTAATAACAACAAAAATTTCATGTAAACATGGTATAGAATCAAGGTTAATGGGGGATTCTTGGTTAAAATCACAAGATCTCATAAAATTCACAACTTTGAATTTGAAATTAGATTCTTGGACTCCTTGGATGGAAGGGACCCGTGGATGAATATTTAACATACCTGGGTTGATGAATTCGTGAGAGTTGATGGTGAATTTTTGCGATTTGTTCTTGAATTGTGGAGGATAGGGTTTCTTTTTTTGAAAGAGGGATACCTTTATTTCATTAGTTTGTGAGAAAAATGAGCAAAAATCTCTCTATTGGTACTTAAATCTCGTGTTTGGGCACATTTGGGGCTACGGGAAAACACCAGATGGTCCCTGGATATTAAAAACCCAATTTTGAGGCCTACCACTCAGTGATATTGGTCCCACTACTATAGCACCGCTGAGAGGGATAATAGCGGTGACATACTACCTTAGGAATACTCTGATTTGGAGGTTTACCATAGAGCAGTATTGCCTTCACCGCTATTGCACCGCCAAGTGGTGTAGCCTCAGCAGCCCAGTGCCTCACATGAAAAATGCTATAACTTTTCACTCGATTATCAAATTAAGGAGAAATTGGTATCGTTGGAAAGATAATTCAATTATCTATCTGTTGATGGGTGATGAGCTCAAAAATTCTGAGTAGAATGAAAGATGTTATCATTTGAAGTTGACTATAGCATCATCCTTCTCGAGAACGCAATCGGTAAGGGATATTTTGATTCGTCTAATAGATAGGAGTTATTTGAGGCTTTAATATACATAAAACTCCCTCATAAAACTAACAATACACTATAATTTATTTCTTGTGAGCTTGAAGAATATCCCTAAAATTAGTTTGGATTTTTGAGGTACTACAATATCTCCCCCTTGGGAACATTCATCCTCGAATGAGATTGGTTAAGCTAAAAACACTGAGAAATTAAGGTTACCTGCTAAATATGCAAGGTGAAAATGTGATTACATGACTGAGTCTGAAACATGGCACATAGATGAACTGATTCATAAATGCATGCGATGACATGAGGATGGTTATAAGGTTGAGATAGAAATGAGAGAGTCAAATTATGTGTACCCATTACTTCAAGCTAGATCTTGATAATGTAGAGAAGATGGAAGGTTTTAGGACATGAAAGCTCGGGGAATATAGTACATCTCTCTCTTAGGAAATTATGTCCCCCATAAGATATAGACTTGGCTGACATACTGAGGAAAGTTTGAGATGATGCACAAGACACTTACGAACTGAATCATAAATCAACATCCAGAATCTGAAATAGATGCCTGATGAATGAACTGAACTAAATTCATGACTTGCATGGTCATGAAGGAATTTCCTCATGAATAGGAGAGATAAAAACCATAGAAGCTTGTCTGCATGACTGCTAAATTTAATTACTGGCTATACAAACTAACTCATACTGAAAGCTTATACTTAACTGGAGTGTTTCTTCGACACTCGTTCTATAAAGTTCTAATGACTTTAGGGAACAAGGAATCTTGGCATTGTCTAAACAAAGAATCTAAATAATAAGTCACATCATGGCTAAATTTCTATAATATGGGACTCACGCCTACGAAACATCATCTAGTATAGAGTTACTAAGGCTTATGCACTGCAACTAGTAACTTGCAATCTTAGCCACACTTCTTAACTACTCCCTCAGATATACTTTCTACTTTAACACTGTACTTCACTTAAGGGTACCGAAATATTTATATGGACACTGATAACTCTACCTACTGAGGTCTGAGTTGGACTGAATTCTCCCACTATGTTCAAGACTACTCGAATCAACAAAATGCACACATCATACTGTAGCACTAGTTTGAATCATGAATTCAACACACCCTGTATTTTCACAACTCCTCATGTCATAAATAATTATTATTACCTCTTTAACAAATGCATTCAAATTCTTACTAGCCATCTACTATGCACAATGCATTTATCTATTTACATACCAATATGACATTCAAGCCTATCTTAATAACTACATATGAACTTCTAAACAATGACACATCAAAGCATCTTTCTCATAATCTCTAATATCTCTATCAATAAAAATTTCGGGCGCTATCCCAAGAAAACACACTTGAAATTTCAACTAACCATGACATGTATCAAAAACCTTGCCTTAATCATCCGTCAAACCTATAGCCTCGTGTAAATCAAGCATGCAATAGTTTTTCCTTAACATGAAATATTTACTCTCTCATATCTAAACAAATTACTGATCATTACCATTATTTCATAGGGAGATGTCACTAATAGATTAGATCATAAGGACCTAAATTATGACAGAATGACTTCAATACTTATTTGAGGTCTGAGTAATAAGGTATCAATTACATGGATTCATCAAAGAGGTCTGAACTGAAAATATAAATGACACAAATCTGAATTTTGCTAATCATTAAAAGTATAGAATGAGTCATGGGAACTAAGCATACTGTAAAACATGAATACATGAGTCATGCATTCTATGACCTGAGTTTGGAGTTTCTAAATTTGTTGAACATGATTCGGACCACTGGGTGAACTGAAACTCCTTATACTAGGAACTGGAAGCGTACATGATTTTCTATAAAGCACACAAATATGAGCTATGATTATTAGGCTAACATGTAAGGCATGAGTAGATATTGTGATACCTGAAATACAAAACTTTGATCTGAGATATGAATTGTTTAGGCGTCTTCCCCCTTACTGATGTTCTATAATACACTGTATCACTACTAAAATTTGAGAGCCTCACTTATTTACTTGTCCTATAATCTCCCCCTTAGTTTAAAGCCATCATTCTAAGTCTATGTACCACTTAATCAACAACTCTAAACTAAACTGCCACCACCTTACTCTAGAATCAGGAGGGGATGATAATACGTATAATTGGTAAACTCACCCTGAAGGACTATGCCCGATAGTAAAACTTGCTGATAGTACTTTTTTTTGAGATACAACTCTTATCCCTCTATAGCCCCAACAATCATTATGTAACAACTTAAAGTGGACCAACTTAGAATTTCAACTCCTCTTTCTATTAGCTCAACCCTAAAAGATTCAAACTTAGATTCTAACACATAACATGAATATTCTCAAACTCTTAATAAACCATAATAACTTTGTTATAGCCTACTAGCACCACATATCTAAACTTATATTTCTCCCTAAACCATAAGAATTGCTATCATACCTGAATATTTGGCATCACTAATCTATACCTTATAACTCAGTTGGTAAGAACATCATCTATTACTAGCCTCACTCATACTTAGATACTTACATACACTATTTCAAGCCTACTGATGCACCTTTCATACATCTATCCCTATGAAATAAATCTATACGTGGAAGGATGGATGAGTTAGGAAGATATTTTTAAATAGATCTCATGCTCTTTGACACGACATGAACACTGAAGAGGGGAAACTTTTCCTAAAATGTCTTGTATCCTCTTATCCATAAGTGTGGCGCACTTCACACCCATGCACAAGAATTTACTCAGTGTGACTTGTAGACTCCCTAGGAAACTATAAAACCTGGATCTAATACCATGTTTATAACGCCCCAAAAATACACACTGGGCATCGCACGTTGCTTATAGTCGCAAGGGACCATAAGCTAACCAATGAGCTAGTACCTGCTGTGAGCACTGAGTAAAACTGATATCAAAAGATTATATATAAAATAAATTGAGAAATGACATAAGGTTTTTAGCCAATAATCCTATATAAGACAAAACTGATAATGTTGATAAAGACAACTAAAATCTAAAAATTGACTAACAGTCTATACTAGTTGAAATAGCCTCTACTAACTGAATAAGAGTTGATGGGAGTTGAGCATCCGAACCTATCTAGAAATATAAAAATAGTAGCCTAACAGCCTATACTAGTCTCATAAGCTTTAACTAACTCCAACTAACTATTAAATTGAAAACATGAAAATAAATATAGTTTATCCTTAGAATATGAGGACTCACCACTACTACGACTAGTAATCTGGAAAGTCTATGAGCGATCTAGGAATTTAGCGTCCGAACCTATGATACGATACATCATAGCGAATGAGATGAGTATACGATCAACACTTTGAATGTACTGGTATGTTAAATGAGGTAGGCTGATATGCATGGTTTCATGCGTATGAATACTAACTGACTGAATAACATGAAGTACTGAATATAATGCATGGAATCTGTAAGTACCGAGGATTGATGCTATCTATAAATACTGAGGATGCGTGACCAAGTATAAAACATATTCTGCATATAATCTATAAACTAAAATACTAAAATCTGATAACTAATTAACTGATAATTGTATGTTATGGTCAATGTAAACCTAAACTGATGTATAAAGAATAATGAACTGAGATTGTGGGAGCTAGCTATAACCCACAAAACCTAATATACTAGTAGGGTCCAACCTGTAACCCCAGCTAGAAGGGTGTTAGTACCATGCCATGGGACTAACAACAGTTGTGTCGATCCACTAATCTAATATCTCAAAAGACAAGGTGACATGCCTATCTGATAGGGGACCTTTTAAATCCTACAATGGCTACATAGTTATGGAACTTAGGGACTACATCTAAAGTCTCATGCCTACTACCGGGGGAGAAAAATGCCTCATGCCTACTGACGGGGGAGACACCATCCCTATGTTCGTTCAGTGCTAAGTTTTACTCCCAACTGAAAGATGCTGAATTCAGAACTGATGTAAGTTTAACTGATCTTAATAACTAACTAAACTAATAATGTTCATGGCATACTATGAAATCATTCTATGGGTACTGGAAACTAAGGAAAACAGCTAAATTTTGGGTATTCATAACCCCCAGTACTCAATAGCAATGATAGCAAATAGTATTAAAACTTTGAGGGCATAATATAAAAGCATTTATTCAAAATTCCTTCTTGTAGGTATTTCATCAAACACTTGATTTTTATAGTGTAAGATAAGCATGGGAATAGTCTAAAGCTTTTAGGAATAGCATAATTTCAACATCAACATCACTAATTATGATTTTAATCATCAAATAACATTATTCAAATGTATGGAGTTTAATAAAAATAACAATTTCATGTAAACATGGAATAGAATCAAGGTTCATGGGGATTCATTGTTAAAATCATAATTTAAAATTATAATAGCTTGAAAAAAATCACAAATTTGAATTTGAAATTAGATTCTTGGACTTCATGGGTTGAAGGGACCCATGGATGAATATTTAACATACCTGGGTTGATGAATTCATGAAATTTGATAGTGAACTCTTGCAATTTGATCTTAAATTGTAGTGGCTAGGGTTTTTGTTCTTCAAAGAGAGCTACTTTAATTTGAGTAGTTTTTGAGAAAAATTAGCAAATAATGCTCTACTGGGACTTAAATCCCATGTTTGGGCGAATTATGGGTTACAGGAAAAGACCAAACGGTCCCTGGACATTAAAAATCCCAATTTTAAGGACTACCGCTGAGTCGTATCGGTCCTCCCACTATAGCACTGTTGAGCTAGATATTAGCAGTAATGTACTGACTTAGGATGACTCAAATATGGAGGTTTACCATCGAGTGGTTTTTAAATGGGTTTGTGACTGTCTTGTTGGCCATGTAATGATTTAAATGGTAGCCTTGGTGGTTTAATTGGCTAAATGGGTTTGAGTCCCTAAACACTAACTTGAGTTATGTCTTGTTAGACAATGGGTTCGAGTCCCTAAACATTGAATTGAACTAGTGTATTTTTTAGGCAATGGGTTCGAGTCCCAAGTTTAAATGAATGATTGGTTTATTGATAACGGTAATGTCATGTGGTATACTTTCAATTACTGTTTGTATGATAATACCAACAAAGTGCCTTTTATAAGTAATTGACTTAATGGTTGTGTATGTGAAAAGATGGTTTTAAATTGGGATTTAAAGCAGGATGTGCAGCTGTGCCATAAAAGTGAAGTTCGAAGAAATAACACTAGTAACTGCGTTATTCGGTACATATGTCTTATGACCGGGTTGTTTGGGTCCTACGAATAAAAGGGAGGTTCGAGTCCCCCTTACTATATGTATTGGTTCTTATATCACCTTGATTATGTCGGGATGTTTGAGTCCCCCATATAGTCCTAGATGATTATTGATATTCTTTGGTTTATGTAGTTACACACAATAGGGCCCTTCAATCTAGGGGAGAGCTGGGTTGAAATAGCCTATAGGTGCCTTATTCTATGACAGTCATGCAACATAGCCCATGTTAGTGTTTTTAAAGTTTATGTAATATTGTTCCCTACCCCGACATAGTGTATATATATATTATCTATGTACTTATTATATTAGTTATATGTATCGGTGGATTGTACTTAAACTTCTTACATTATTTTCTCCTTATCCTTGTGTTACATGCTAGTGCTACAACTGCTAACCATCTTTGATGCTATATCTCACGTGATGCAGGTGTTTGTTATACTACACCTCTCACTCAGTAATTTGACTTGAGAAAATTTTGTGTTGACTTTAAGTGTTGAGCTTCCATGCATCAGAATTCTTTATTTCTTGTTTTTGTTTTATTATGTTTTTATTAGTTTAGTCTTGGACATCAATTTTGGCTATGGTTGGGGCATGTCCCGATCGAATGTAGTTTGGATTTTTGATAAAGGCTTTATGAGACTACTATAGGTTGGTATGGATGGTGTCGATAGTAGTGCCTGCCTTGGCATTAGTACTGGTATTGGGTCTGATATCGTATAATTGTATTTGATTTATGATTTCTCTATTTTGTTATGGTATGGATATGAGCTTGGTTATTATTTTGGTTTTGTTACGGTTGTTGGTTAGCATTGGATGGTTAGACTTATTTGGGTGGTCATGGTCGTGGACCTATTCCAAAGTCTTTGTGTTGGTTGATCGCTCTATTTTGTTATATGTTCAAAATTCATCTAACTTAGGATATATGTTAATTGGTTGGATTGTGTAGCAGGGCGATCTCCGGTCCTTGTTGGACTTGAGATGCCCATTATAACAAGGCCCTGATTCAGGTCGTGTAAAGTTGGTATCAGATCCTAGGGTCATGGTCAATTGGGATTCTACAAAGTCATGTCGATTAGAGTCTCTTTTCAGGGTTTGTAGCGGGCCACACTCATAAGGGATAGGCTATGAGGCATTTAGAAATGTTTCACTTTCTTGTTGTCTTACTTTGAGCTATAGATTCTACGGTCTTGGATTCTTTTGATTTTTGTTTGCTTGACTTTCAGATCATGCCTCCGAGAAGATCTGATGTACATGCAAACTTTTTTGTCCCAATTAAGGACAATGTCTATGGGACACAACTACTTCTAGGGTTTAGACTCAATCAAGGGTTATTGCATCTGAATGTCCTTGAGATTTTCCACCTATACCAGCTGATCTCACTCCCGAGGGTGACACTCATACTCAGTTACCTCAAAGGGATGCTACTATTACTAAGTTCTGTTGCTCCATTACTCTGTTGACTCAGTTGGTAGAGTCATCGACTGAACATGGTATTCCTGTTACTCTATCTTCTAAGGCCACAAGGGTTGGAAAGTTCATGATATTACATCCTTCTACATTTACTGGTACAAAGGTTAAGAGGGATCCTTGTAATACCCCACATGTTTCTAAGCTAGGAAGTGCATAGGTATTCCTACATATGAAATCTCCTATGTTGTGATTCATACTTGAGTACATGACTTACAATGAATATCCTAGTGATAGGATATCTTATGATGCATTAAGCATGTTCACATGAGTCACTTAAGGTAATACAAGGTAAGAGTTTTTGAATCCATCAAGTTTTAGTGTTCGATGTTGCAAGGGTCATCTTTGAACAAGTATAACTCGATGTTAATGCGGTAATTTGGCTGATTTAGACCTACAAAAGTTTAGAGAATCAAATAATCTTTCCAATGATACCAATTTTGCCTTAATCCAATACCCGAGCAAAAATTTATGCCCATTTTCGTGAGAGACAGTAAGGATAGGCGATTGGTTAGGCGCCGCCCAACCCAAACATAGGAGATTGGTTAGGCGCCACCCAACCTAGCTTAGGAAATCACTTGGGCGCCGCCTAAGTTAGTTCCAGGTGCCAAACACACTCCATTTTGAGTTATTTTAAGGGTAATTAAGTCTTTTAACACTTCTTACATGTCCCTAAACTTAACCCTACGAAATATATAGCTTCTAAACATATTACAACCCTATTATCATCTCAAAGCTCATCATCTAAGAGCACTAAAAGAGATAAAAAACTAGGGTTACGTAACTAAGCTTGAAGATCCGATTTCAAGCAAATTCCTCCGCCAATCATCAAGAATCTTCCTTCTAAGGTATGCGTGAGTTGATTTATGGATCCCTTTCATCCATAAAGCTCAAAAACCCTCTTTTTCATTATAATGTATGATTTCTATATTGTTGGGTGTTGATGATCATGTTGTTGATATTAGGTGATTCCCAAGATGGAATCTTTATATATTTCTTTGAATTTCATGATATCATATTAGTTGGAAACATGTAAATTTGGTTGTTCATGATGTATAATTTGATGATTTCCCCTATTCTTAAGATGTGCATGTACGGTGTTTGATAAAATGCCTAAGAAACTAGAGATCATGCAATATAGCTAAATTATGACTAAGTGAAGGATTCATGATATGCCCTTACGTTCCAATGACTTCTATGTTGATAATATGCCTTGTAAATGTTGTTTGAATACTCATGAACTATTCTTATGAGATTATGCTATGTTTACTTGCAAATCCTATTTATGAACAAGATGTATGAGAACCATGCAATGCACATGAACTTCCATGCTATTGGTATGTGTTGCAAATATGATTATGCAATGAACATGATATTAAGATTGTGCAAGTACTTCCATGTGATATGAAATCATGTCCATGCAATACATTGTTGATAACCATGCTTAGTATGAGATCCCTACTTATGATATTATAAATTATGGACTTTACTCTTATGATCAAGTCAGTCATATGTGTCAGTTTTCTTCTATCGAGTCCAGGGGGTACTTGTACCAAAAAACTATAGCTGTGTGCCTAGATCCATGTCATGTTTCACGATATCCGAACTTAAGCTATGATTCCATAGACTTTAGTCAGTCATGTGACTGAGGAAAACCTCATGGTCTTAGTCAGTTGTCAGATATCACTAACATTCTGCCAGTCAATGGAATTCAGTAAGATTAAGTCATGCACAGTCAGTTATTCATGTCCAGTCCCTCCAGAT
Source organism: Capsicum baccatum var. pendulum (assembly GCA_030864225.1). Classification (NCBI taxonomy): domain Eukaryota; kingdom Viridiplantae; phylum Streptophyta; class Magnoliopsida; order Solanales; family Solanaceae; genus Capsicum; species Capsicum baccatum. The sequence goes on from CM061550.1 coordinate 140,210,880, forward strand.
GGGAGTAGAGGTTAGCACCGAGTGAACCCAAGGATGGGAACTCACCTGCCAGTTCAGGGTGTGATTCTTAGTAGTCATCCTTGTGTTCCAGAACTATGTAGCCAGCATAGGTTAAGACATCTTAATCCGTTAGATTAGGGTTGATGAGGTGGCTTAACCTGTTAGTTTAGGGTTCCCACCATTCTCATTGAGTACCCGCCAGATAAGGGTCACTCACTGACTATCCTTACCCGTGGCACGGTATTGATATCCCCCCCAGTCGGGGTAGAGATTGGACCCTAGCTTAACCATAACAGGCATATTTAGGGCATTTTGGTTAAACACTACTTCCCACAGTTTCAGTATCAGTATCAGTAAAAGAACTCAGGGCGTTCTTCAGATTTTAGTATATACAGGACTGTCAGATACAGTCGTCCATGTTATCAATTTTAGTATTAGTCATGATAGTTATCTGTAAACCATGTATTAGCTTACAGGTCATGCTATCACGTATTCACGGTCCCAATTTCTATATATGTGTGTTTCCAGTCCCATGTTCATAGTAGTCAGTCAGTGTTGTTCATGCATGAAACCCATTATGTTCAGCCTACCTTCCTCGTATACTCAGTACTCCAGTTGTACTGACGCATTTGCGCTATGGTTCTTTCTTTTCATGTTACACCATAGGTTTCGAGACACGAGCTCCAGCCCAGCAGTAGTGGTAGCATTCCATTCGCAGTGACACAGTGAGTCCTCATTGATTCAAGGACAATATGATTTCATACATTTATTTTTTCAGTTCATTTTTACGGAGTTATTTGGAGACATGTTCCTTCAAATCAGTATTTAGATAGTTAGAGGATTTCAGATTTACATTCAGATTGAGTTGTTTTGGGTATTTTCACCCACATAATTACATTTAGTTGAACCTTATGGCCTTACAGTTCTATGTCATGGGTTAGCTTGTGGTCCCTCGGGGTCATGAGCACCGTGTAGCATTCCGGTTCAGCGAATCGGGGTGTTAGAAACTTGGTATCAGATCCTAAGGTTCAATAAAGTCCTAGGAAGTCTGAAAGCCGCATCTAGTAGAGTTTTGTACATGGGTGTGTTGCGCGCCACATTTATGTGAGGGAGGCTATAAGATATTTTAGGAACAATCCCCTTTTTTCATTATTCATGTCATGCTAGTGAGCATAATCACAAGTTAAACTCTCAGTCTAATCCATTTTTCTCTTATTCCAGACCATGGCCCCAAAGAGAAGAAACAAGCCAGCTCCTCAGCCCGAAGATCCTTGGTCGAACATGTTTCCCATGCGGAGTTTAGAGCCGCATTTACAATACTTGCTCAGTCCATGGCTGCATAGACTTAACGGCCACGATCATTCTAGCCAATCCATTGTCCAATCCCAAAGTATATAGGGTTCGGGACTTTACCTGGATGAACCTTCCATCTTTCCATGGGTCTAAGTCTGATGAGGACCCTCAAGAGTTCATTAACCAAGTCTAGAAGGTCATTGACATCATGGGTGTTACTTCTATTGAGAGTGCTGAGTTATCCACCTACAGTTACAGGATGTTGCTCATGATTGGTACAAACAGTGGAAATCTGAGAGGTTAGATGATACAAGACCTATCGAGTGGGAGGAATTTGTCACAGCCTTCTTAGACAGATTCTTTCCCTAAGAGCTGAGGGAAGCCAAAGTTCTTAAGTTTATCAACCTCAGGCAGGGGAATATGACGGTTAGGGAGTATAATCTTAGATTTACTCAGCTAGCTAGGTATGCTCCTCATATGGTTATAGACAATAGAGCTAAGATGAGCAAGTTCGTATCAGGGGTCAACGATAGCGTGGTAAATGAGTGTAGGTCTACGATGTTGATCAGTGATATGACCTTAGCCAGACTCATGACGCATGCCCAGTAAGTAGAAGAGCAGAAGTTTAAAACTAGGGAGAGACAGAACAAGAGAGCAAGCTCAGGTAATTTCAACTTTGCTCACCCCAAGTTAGATGTAGGAAACCATCACAGTTTTGCTCTAAGTCAGCCGTTCTAGCTCCTTCCTCTGCTAGCACTCCAGTGCCAAAGTTAAAAGATAGCAATAGATACAAAGCGCCAGGCTCTAAATCTTAGAGCAGTGTTAGTAGTGCCTGAACAAATCCCCTTTGTCAGACTTATGGTAAGAACCACAAGGGCATTTGTAGAGCTAGTAGTGATGTCTTTTTTGGTTGTGGCAAGCCAGGCCATAGGATTAGGGAGTGTCTGCAGTCAAGTCTTCAGGGTCAGCAAAATTATTCTACAGCTTAGTCCAGTCGCCCGAACCAGCAGGGTGCCATTTCCAGTGCTACCAGTGGGCAACGCCCAAATAAACTCTATGCTCTTCAGTCCCAGGAGGATTAGGAAAATTCTCCTGATGTCATTACCGGTACATTATAGATTTTCCATGTTCATGTTTATAATTTACTAGACCTAGGTGTATCTTTGTCTTTTGTTACTCCATACATAGTAGGCAATTTTGAAATCAGTCCCAAAGTCCTAGCAGAGCCCATCTCAGTCTCTACCCCAGTGGGTAAATCCATCATAGCCCAGCGGGTATACAGGAACTACCTAGTTATGATATCTCAGAAATCCACGTCAACAAATTTAGTGAAGTTAGAGATGATTGATTTTAATGTAATTCTCAGCATGGATTGGCTTCATTCCTACTATGCCACAATCGAATGCAGAAATAGGATAGTTTAGTTTCAGTTCCTGAATGAGCCAGTCCTAGAGTGGAAGGGTAGCATTTCATTGTTTAGGGGTCAACTTTTTTCCTACATTCAGGCAAAGAAACTAATTTCTAAGGGGTTTGTGTATCATATCGTGATGTTAAAGATTTTAGTTCTGAATATCCCAGCCTCAAAATAGTCCCTGTTTTTAATGAATACTCAGATGTATTTCCCAAAGATCTTCCAGGCATTCCTCCAGAAAGGGAAATAGACTTCGGCATAGACCTTCTTCCGGATACTCAACCTATTTATATTCCGCCATACAGAATGGAACCAGCAAAACTCAAGGAACTAAAATATTTTTTGAAGGATCTCTTAGATAAGGGATTCATCAGACTCAGCGTTTCCCCATGGGGTGCGCCAGTGTTATTCGTGCGCAAGAAAGACGGTTCTCTCACGATGTGTATTGATTACCGTCAACTAAACAAGGTCATGGTCAAGAACGGATATCCTTCCCAGGATTGATTATCTATTTAACCAACTTCAGGGTGCCAGTTACTTATCCAAGATAGACCTCAGATCAGGCTATCATCAACTCAGAGTTAGAGAATGTGACATTTCGAAGACAGCTTTTCATACTCAGTATGGTTACTTTGAATTTTTTTTCATGTCATTTGGTCTTACCAATGCCCCTGTAGCTTTTATGAATTAGATGAATCGTGTGTTCAAGCAGTACTTGGACATATTTGTCATAGCCTTTATAGATGATATTCTGATCTATTCTCGCACAGAGCATGATCATGCAGACCCTCTCAGGATTGTTCTTCAGACTCTCAAGGATCACCAGTTATTCGCTAAGTTCAGCAAGTGCGAATTTTGGCTAAGATCAGTAGCATTCCTTGGCCATATTGTTTCCGGTGATGGCATTAGAGTAGATCCTCAAAAAACTGAGGCAGTAAGAAATAGGCCCAGACCTGTATCTCCATCAGATATTAGAAATTTCTTGGGTTTGGCTGGCTATTATAGGCGGTTTGTTGAGGGATTTTCTTCTATTACATCTCCCATGTCCAAATTGACTTAGAAGAAGATTAAGTTTTAGTGGTCAGATTCATGTGAGAAGAGCTTTCAAGAGTTGAAGAATCGACTCACCTCTGCTCCAGTTCTAGCTATTCCAGTTGGTTCAGATGTTTTGTAGTCTATTATGATGCATCCAGAGTGGGTTTAGTTTGTGTCCTCATGCAGCATAGTAAGGTCATAGCCTACGCCTCCAGATAGTTAAAGACACATGAGTAGAATTATCTTACTCATGATATTGAGTTAGCATTTTATGCCTTAAAGATTTTGAGGCATTATCTCTATGGAGTTTATGTAGATGTCTTCACAGACCATAAAAGCCTCCAGTATGTCTTTTCCCAAAAAGATCTCAATCTTTGCCAAAAAAGGTAGTTAGAGCTCTTGAAGGATTACAACATGAGTGTTTTTTATCATCCGGGCAAGGCCAATGTTATGGCCGAAGCTCTCAGTTGAATCTCCATGGGTAGTATTTCTCACGTTGAGGATAGTAAGAAAAAGATGGCTTAGGAGATCCATCAGCTTGCTAGACTAGGAGTTCGCTTTGTCGATTCTTTAGAGGGTGGTGTATGTGTTCATAGTAGTTTAGAGTCATCTCTAGTTTTCGAGGTAAAAGAGAAACAAGCCAGGGATCCTAGCCTTGTCAAGCTCAAAAAGTCAGTTCAGAATCAAAAAGCCAAGGTTTTCTCCCAAGGGGGAGATGGTTTTCTTCATTGTCAAGTTCGTCTAGGTGTTCCAGGTGTAGATGAATTAAGGCAATGAATTCTTGCAAAAGCGCATGGTGTGCAATATTCTATTCATCCAGGGGCCACTAATATGTACCACGATATGCGGGAGATCTATTGGTGTAGTAGGATGAAGAGAGATGTTGTAGATTTTGTGGCTAAGTGCTCTACATATCAACAGGTTAAGATAGAGCATCAGAAACCTAGTGGTGGATAACGCCCAAACTACAGCTCTCATTAGAAAGTGTAAGTGGTCTATGTCAAATATAGAACCCAACTAGGTTGGGTGTCGAATCCCATAGGGAATACTTGGTCACTAAGTGTTGCAATTATTAGTAGACTATTGGTAAAAAATTCCATGTAAAAGGGGGATTTGATTATGCGTGAACTAATAATATCAAAGTAACGAATGAGACGATGTATTTAGTAAGATTTAATCACAGAGAATAATAAGTTAGAGTTATGTCCACCTTATGAGTTCTACGTATCAATTAACCATGAGTAATGCGGAATTTAGACATGCATGCACTTATAGAGATTCGTATTCTAATGGTAATCCTAGTGTTTCTCAACCATCAAGGATTATTTCACTTTAACTCTCTCGAGCCTAAAGTGTATAACTAACAGTACAAATTCTCCAAGAAGTTAATCCGGTTAAGGCATTAATGTGTAAACAGGGGTTGGTAGCCCTATTTCCTTGTCATACTCTCTTTTCCAGACATGTAACATTTCTCTCAAACAAGTTAATGTTATACTGGAATATTCCCTATGTTTGCAACCATAAGAGTTTAATTAAAACGAAGAGAGTAATGATATAAGTAGCATACACATCAAGAATTCACAAACTCAAAGCAATAAATAGTATCTCACAAGGTTTCCATAATCCTAACAGAGAAGTTTAGCTACTCATGATTACAACGGAAATCACAATAGGCATAATCATCATACCACAACCTAGAATAATCTTCGCGATGGGATGATTCTAACGTCCAAGAGGAGATTGACTTTTTCTTCTCTTTCCGTTCCCAAGTGTAGCATGTTTCTCTGTGTTAGACTTACAGAATCTATAACGTGAATTGTCCAAAGTGTCGAATGAATAATAATATGCTGAAAAATTCAGCAATAGGGTTTTTATAATGTCCTTGTCTACTAAATTACTGCTGCATCCCTAAGTATTTAGAAATACTGATTTTGCCCGGGACAAATTCTCCATGCGTCAAATTCAGTCCACAAGCTTCCAAAAGCTGCCTTCCCTCTAATGTGATGTTTTCCTTTGCTGCTCACAAGTCCACAAAGTTCTGAAATATTCATCATTAATACCTGAAAAACATGCTAATCACGTAGGTCAGCTCACTTAAAGGAAAATGGACTAAACGTGCAAGAATTATAAATTTTATCCTTAAAACTTAGCTAAAACATGGGTAAATCATGGTGTTTAGGCGTGTAAATACACCCAACATCAACACCGCACACTTAAAGCTTTGTTCGTCCTCGAACAAAATATAACATCCATGCAAACACCTATGATAGCCACTCTTTTTCACAACAATTTCAAGTACCAATACACTCTGAGGCCTCACTCTCACCATTTTCCTCTTATCTTGTCACATGACTCTACAATTTAAAGCGCTTAGGAATTTGGATCAAATTATGGTCTTGAAAAAAAATGGATTAGGCTATATATGAGGCTGTCAAAGAAAATAGCTAAAGGCTCAAAGGGGTTTACTAGGACAATGTACAAGGGTAGGTAAAAAGAAGGTAAACAAATTCATGGCTGCCAAAGAAATGCCTAAATTATCTCCTAAACTCACACTCTTTATTTTTCTTTACACACACACCAGGCAAGTTCTAGCATCAGTCACAACACAGAATATACTATAACCTCGCACACACAAGGCACATGGTCAACTTAGTTGGGAGCATTATAGTATCTTGACCCAACAGATGAATGAATTAAACCGCACAATTATCACACAGTGAGTCACACTTAGAGGCTAAATGTCTCAATAGTAATGATTTAGCACAACTCTTGTCATAATACCATGCCGTCTATCAGAACAATTTCATGCAAAATCTAAAAAAATCTAAAATTTAACTAACTAATTATGACTAATTAAAACAAACAAGAATAAATGTAGGCAAAGAAGTACAATACCGCATACAAATACCCTCACCCCATACTTAGATGGGACATACTGCCCTCAGTGGAAATAAATAAGGAAAACCTGATTAGTCGGACTCCTCTTCTATGTCTGGGGTCATACCCCCTGCGTCGGAATCATCATCAGAGTCGTCATCCTTAGAGTTTCCTCAAAATGTACCCCACTTGATCCCAAAAGTGCGTCGAGGTATTTGCAGAGAGGAGGACTAAGCTTGCTCTTTCTTGACCTTTTCTGACCTTTCTGTGAGGTGGACACTTTTTATTTTCCTTGTCATCCTTTTGGGGCCATTCTTCCTGATTACAATAGAGTTATGTTAGCTTCAGCCAAAAAACAAACAGTAATGGCACCACCCCATACTTAATTTGTTGGCACAGACTAATTAAGTGAGTGATGTCGATTACTTAGACTTCATCGACATACATTTAGGCGGTATGTTCCAACAATATGTTTAGCACAGTCATACTTTCAGGTAATCTTGACTGTCCTTTCTAGTTTTATTGTAATGAATTAATGCACTTTTTTGAACAAGACTACCACATAGAGTTTGTATCAAGTTATTGCATAGAAATAATCACACCATCTTATGCTTGTGGTCAATCATGATCGGTATCTCGCTGAATGAGTTATTCAAACATTAAAGCTTTCACTTTCAAGATTATGCAGTAACTTCAACATTTTGATTCCATAAAAATATGACAATGTATAACAATCAAATGTAAGTCGGAGCAAAGTCAAGAACGCCCACACTTATCCTTTCACTCGACGAGATTCATCATAGCAAACCAACCATATTTATTTTATCACCAAACACCACTTCGAAATCTAATAAATCGTTATACATATAGCATCGCAACAACTATGGAATATAAAAGAATAACTTACTTGGTGATGGATCTGATAGATGATCTTGCAAGATTAGATGAATAGAAAGAAAAATTTTGAGAGGATGGGGAAGCTTGGGCGGCTCCTATGTTGAGCAAACAATTGCATTTTGTTCTAAGGTTGAAGATCTATTTATAGACTAAGCCGTGGGTCGGGTTTTATCCAAGTAAAATCGGGTTAGGAGACAAAAATATATAAGTAGGCGGCACCTAATGCTTTGCCTATGCTTAGCATAGGCGGTGCATATGGTATTGCCTAGTTGGGCATAGGCGGCGCCTATGCTATGGCCTAGTTGAAACAGTAAGCATAAGAAATGGCATAGGCGGCGCCTATGGTATTGCCTAGATTTTCATAGGCCTTGCCTTGTCCATTGCCTAGATTTATATAGGCCTTGCCTTGTCCATTGCCTAGTTGAGGCAGTGAATATAGGCAATGACATAAGCCTTGCCTTGTCCATTGCCTAGATTTGTATAGGCCTTGCCTTGTCCATTGCCTAGTTGAGGCAGTGAGCATAGGCAATGACATAGGCCTTGCCTTGTTCGTTGCCTAGATTCGTATAGGCAATGCCTAACCGATAGCCTTTGCTCCTTCATTCCTAACTTACCACCTTTAACATGACTCACTTTTAAATCAAAATTTTGGGATTAATCCTCTCCTTTGTAAATCTTGCACCTATACTTAATCAAAAACAACAAAAATGATTAGAAAGATGGGTTGCCTCCCATCAAGCGCCTTAGTTTTGGTCGTGGCTCGACTCTTCTTTTTGGATTTTTATTTAACAAAAACAAACTCCTAGTAAAACAAAACGAGTAAAAATGATGGGTTGCCTCCCATGTAGCGCTTGATTTATTGTCGCGGCACGACATAGTTACCTCGATTACTCAGACTTCATCGAGATAGATGGTGGCTCTCATTTTCTGAATGGATTCAGACGATGCTGATGCTTAACAGTGGGTACACAATCTTCTTTGAGATGAATCTGGTGCATACATATCCCAGGAGGGATACCAATTATATCATCAATAGTCCAATTAGTGTCTCTCTTGTATCTCTTCAGAATAGACATGAGAGCCGCTACTTGCTATTCACCTAAATCAGCCGCAACAATAACCGGAAGTGTCTCACAACTTCCCAAAAATGCATACTTCAGATGACTGTGTAGTTCTTTCAAGTCTAGCACTGGTGGCTCTTCAATAGATGTCTTCGCTATTGGTGAAGGTCGATTCTTAAAATCAAGGTCCATCTTATTAGGAGCATGAGAATAGGACCCTATTCCTGTTAGAGCACAAATATTTTCTTCATAATCTTCAACATCCTCACGCTCAACATTCATAAGCACAGCAGCCAATGGCTCAACACTAAGCTGCTTCTCTATAGATAAGTCTTTCTTATCCTCATAACGAACATCAGCTACAGAGAACACATTCATATCCTTGGGCTACTTCATTGATTTGCATACATAAAAACGGACCACTTCATCATTCAGCCAAAATAAAATCTCATTAGCTCTTAAATCAATAAGCACACTTCCAGTTGTGAGGAAAGGACGACCCAAGATTATGGGAACTTTAGAATCCACCTCGCAATCTAAAATAACAAAGTCTGCAGGGAAAATGAAGGTAGAAACCTTCACCAGTACATCAAATAAGATACCAACAGGTTATTTTACCGACCTATCTGCCATCATGAGCCGCATATTGGTTGGTGTAGGATCGCCCAACCCCAACTTTCTGTAAATGGATAGCGGCATCAAATTGATGCTAGCTCCCAAATCGCACAATGCCTTAGCACAATCCATAGATCCCACCGTGCAAGGAATAGTGAAAGCACCAAGATCTGCCTTCTTCTGTACTAAAGACCTCGTGGCAATTGCACTGCAATGATGAACATTATCTGCCAGCTCATAGCTTGCTGCCCGCTTCTTCGTCAAAAGGTCCTTCATGAATTTGGCATACCCAGGCATCTGCTCCGGCGCCTCCACCAAAGGAACATTAATAGTAAGCTGCTTCAACATAGTCATGAATTTACTGAACCTTGTATCATCAGTTTTCTTCTTCAGTCTCTGAGAAAATGTGGTGGTGGAGGGGGAAGAGTTTTCTCCACCACTTCTTTTTTATCTTGCTTCCGATTATCGATCTTTTCAGGAGTGTCATCTGCCTACTTCTTCAGTCTCTGAGGAAAAGGAGGTGGTGGAAGGGGAAGAGTTTTCTCCACCACTTCCTTTTTATCTTGCTTCCAATTATCACTCTTTTCAGGATGGTGACATCTAGGAGTAACATCATGAACGTTCTCTTTAGCTTCAACAGCATCATCACAATCTGCTTCACTAATATTCTCTGCTATATCATCAACCACCTGTTTGCCTTTGGATGGATTTTCCAACACCTTACCACTCCTGGTAGTAATAGCCATACATGATCCGTCGTTCCTTGGGTTTTGCACAGTGTCTCTAGGTAAGGTGCCAGCTTTTCTTTGATTGAATGCCGCTGATAGTTGGCTCAATTGTTGTTCCAGCTGTTTTATTGCAGTGGAATGTGAGTCAACCAATTGATTTATAGAGGACAAATCATTCATTACCTCAGTTATGCCCTTGTTAGTTGCCTACACTCCTTGCAACAGCTTAGCTATCATATCTTCCATAGACATCTTCCCACAGCCAGATGTCGCAGCCTCACGATTTCCAGGAGGAACATACAACCCACTCCTGTCAGTCTTATTCTTGTATCCATTTTTTTCATAATAGTTCTGACCTTGGTTTCCTTGGGCATTGCCTCGGAAACCCCCCTGATTATTCAAGTAATTCGCTTTTTCTTCAGAGTCGAATTCATCTCTTCCCTGTGATACAACGGCCTTAACTTTTTCGGTCTTCCCTGATAATAAATGCTTGGTAAGAAGATCCATCTGCATTTTCATGTGCGCCATATCCTGGTCACATTCCTTTTCTCTTCGCCTTTGTTCTGCAGTCATACCGATAGATACAGTAGAGCTTGCTACCTCAGAATCCCTGGTATGCCAAGCTATACTCTGCTTTGTCATACGATCTAGCATATCACTAGCCTCAATAAAAGTAAGGTCCATGAATGACCCTCCTGCAGCATTATCAACCACTGGCTTAGTCACCGAATTCGAAGACCTGTATAATATCTCCATCAAGTGAACATTGGTCATATGATGATTTGGGCACCGAATGAGCTTCTTCTTGAACCTCTCCCATGTTTCGTGGAGAGCTTCAGTTGGAAGTTGTCTAAAATTGCTAATCTCATCCCTCAGTTGTGCTCTCTTGGATGGCAGAAAGAATCTTTCTAGGAAAGCGTATTTTAATTGCCTCTAATTAGTAATAGAATCAGGAGTTAGCCCGTTCAACCATAGAGTTGCCTCTCCAGATAGAGACAATAGAAATAAGCGCAGCCGAATTACATTCTGTCCAACTCCTGGATTGTCAAACGACTTGTATGTTGAGATAAATTTGATCAGATGCATATTCGGATCATCGCCTGCAAGTCCACCAAATAATCCCTTGAGCTGCAATAGCTGAATCATGGTGCTAGTGATATTGAACTTGGCTCCGGGTGCTAAGGGCAGAGGAATAATAGCCCCTGTGGCACCAGGCCTGACCATATCGTCATCATCATCATCAAAAGAAACCTGCACAGCTCGGTGTTCAGGTCTCATTCTAGCTTGATGATCTCTCCTGTTAACAGGCGCTGCCACCTCATCTGCACGCCTTGGATTTTGTAAATCATCATCCCCCAGGTCCTCTTCATCAGGATTTGTTGCCCGTCCTGGGTTATCAATATTCTCTTGATGCACTTGAGCAGCTGCCAATACAGCTAATCTAGCCTGCTCTTGTTGAGCAGCCCTTCTTTCTATGTCTCGTTGTGCATCCATTCTGCCAATAAGTTGTGGTTCAGGATTGATAGGTAATAATGGCTGACCAGAACTTTGTGTATTTGGCATGTACTTTACCAAACCTGAACAAAGAAAAAACAACAAACAAAAAGTAAAATTATAGAATCTTTGACCAAAGGGTCTATTAACTATCACAAACTTAGTAGACAACCGTATTCCCCGACAACGGCGCCAAAATTTGATAACGCCCAAACTACAGCTCTCGTTAGAAAGTGTAAGCGGTCGATGTCAAATATAGAACCCAACTGGTTTGGGTGTCAAATCCCACAGGGAATACTTGGTCACAAAGTGTTGCAATTATTAGTAGACCGTTGGTAAAAAATTCTACGGGAAAGGGGGGATTTGATTATGCGTGAACTAATAATATCAAAGTAATGAATGAGACGATGTATTTAGTAAGATTTAATCACAAAGAGTAATAAGTTAGGGTTATGTCCACCTTATGAATTCTACGTATCTATTAACCATGAGTAATGTAGAATTTAGACAAGCATGCACTTATAGAGATTCGTATTCTAATGGTAAATCCTAGTGTTTCTCAACCATCAAGGATTATTTCACTTTAATTCTCTCGAACCTAAAGTGTATAACTAACGGTACAAATTCTTCAAGAAGTTAATCCGGTTAAGGCATTAACGTGTAAACAGGGGTTGGTAGCCCTATTTCCTTGTCATACTCTCTTTTCCAAACATGTAACTTTTCTCTCAAACAAGTTAATGTTATACTGGCATATTCCCTATGTTTGCAACCATGAGAGTTTAATTAAAACGAAGAGAGTAATGATATAAGTATCATACACATCAAGAATTCACAAACTCATAGAATAGATAGTATCTCACAAGGTTTCCATAACCCTAATAGAGAAGTTTAGCTACTCATGATTACAAAGGAAATCACAATAGACATAATCATCATACCACAACCTAAAATAATCTTCGCAATGGGATGATTCTAACATCAAAGAGGAGATTGACATTTTCTTCTCTTTCCGTTCCCAAGTGTAGCGTGTTTCTCTGTGTTAGACTTACAAAATCTGTAACGTGAATTGTCCAAAGTGTCGAATGAATAATAATATGCTGAAAAATTCAGCAATAGGGTTTTTATAATGTCCTTGTCTACTAAATTACTGCTGCATTCCTAAGTATTTAAAAATACTGATTTTGCCCGGGACAAATTCTCCATGCGTCACATTCAGTCCACAAGCTTCCAAAAGTTGCCTTCCCTCTAATGTGAAGTTTTCCTTTGCTGCTCACAAGTCCATAAAGTGCTGAAATATTCAACATTAATACCTGAAAAACATGCTAATCACGTAGGTCAGCTCACTTAAAGGAAAATGGACTAAACGTGCAAGAATTATATATTTTATCCTAAAAACTTAGCTAAAACATGGGTAAATCATGGTGTTTAGGCGTGTAAATACACCCAACATCGGTGGTTTCATGTAAGAGTTGACCATTCCTACTTGGAAGTGGGAAGAAGTTAACATGGACTTCGTGATGGGGTTGCCTAGAACTCGTCATCAACATGATTTAGTCTGGGTCATTATAGATAGAATGGCCAAGTCAGCTTATTTCCTTCCTGTTCGTACTTCTTATTCCACTAAGGATTATGCCAAACTCTATATCAGGGAATTAGTCAAGTTACACGGTGTTCCACTATCTATCATCTCAGACAGAGGTACCCTATTCACTTCTCACTTTTCGAAAGCATTCCAAAAGGGTCTCGATACCTAAGTCTATCTTAGCACAACATCTCATCCTTAGACAGATTCTTAAGAAGAGAGGACTATTCAGACTCTTAAAGATATGCTAAGGGTGTGTGCAATTAACTTAAGGGAAGTTGGGACGACCACTTGCCTTTGATTAAGTTTGCATACAACAATAGCTATCATTATAGTATTCAAATGGCTCTATTCGAAGCTCTCTATTGTAGGAGATGTAGATCTTTGATTGGTTGGTTGGAAGTTAGTGAGGCCTCAATCATAGGCCCTGACTTAGTATTCGACGCCTTAGAGAAAGTTCAGTTGATCAGAGAGAGACTCCAGGCTGCTCAGAGCTGACAGAAGTCCTATGCAGATGTTCATAGAAAGGATCTCGAGTTTAAGGTAAATAACTATGTCTATCTTAAGATCTCTCCCATGAAGGGAGTAAAGAGGTTCGGCAAGAAAGGAAACTCAATCTCCGGTATGTCGGTCCCTTCAGAATTCTTTATCGCTTCGGCAAGGTAGCTTATGAGCTTGAGTTGCCTTCAGATCTAGCCTCAGTCCATCCAGTCTTACATGTCTCTTTGCTAAAGAAGTGCATAGGTGACCCAACAGTTGTTGTCCCTATTCAGAGCATCGATATTCAGAACAACCTCTTCTATGAAGACATTCTAGTTGAAATCTTAGATTATCAGACTCGTAGATTGAGGAACAAAGAAGTCCCTCTAGTCAAGCTTGTTTGGTAAAATTAGTCTCATAAGGAAGCTACTTGGGAAGCAGAAATAGATATGCATACCAAGTATCCTCACCTTTTCCCCGCCAATTCAGATCAAGCTCAAGGTAATAGTTCTCCTTAATGTTATTCTGTTTCATATTCATGTTTCCAGTATAAACTTAGGACCTATTAAATATTTCATACTCAGTCATGCATTCATGTGTCAGTTGTCCGTGCATTAGATATGCACGAGTTCAGTATGTTTAGCATGTCAGTCATGAGATCAAGTTTCAGTTCTTTATGTATAGTTCAGGTTCTATTGTCTTGTATCCCTTCTCAGTAAATTCTCATTTGAGGACGAATGTTCCTAAGGGGGAGATATTGTAATACCCCACATGTTTCTAAGCTAGGAAGTGAATAAGTATTTCTACGTATGAAATATCCTATCCTGTGATTTATACTTGAGTACATAACTTACAATTAATATCCTAGTGATAGGATAGCTTATGATGCATTAAGCATGTTCAACTCCTTATTCAGCTAGTTAGAGGCTTTCAGATTTACATTTAGATTGAGTTGTTTTGGGTATTTTACACAAATAATTATATTCAGTTGAACATTATGGCCTTACAGTTCTATGTATTCCGCATTATTATATCATGATTTGCAGTATACAAGTACAAATATCAGTCATGGGTTAGCTTGTGGTCCTTCGGGGTTATGAGCATCGTGTAGCATTCCGGTTCAGCGAATCGGGGTGTTACAATCCTCAACCTTTTATTGATGAGATGGAGAATATTTTTTGTATTATGCATGCTATTAATGTGGATGGCATGGAGTTCGCCACCTACTAGCTGAAGGATGTGGCATACTAATAGTATGAGCAATGGGAACAATGTAGGGGATATGGTGTTGACTCTGTATTGTGGGATAACTTTTCTAGTGCCTTCTTGGACCACTTCATTCCTTAGGAGTTGAGGGAGGCAAAAATGAGAGATTTTATGAATTTGAGGTAAGGTAGGATGTCTGTCAAGGAATATTCCTTGAAATTTCATCAGTTGTCTAGGAAAGCTCCGGAGTTGATTTCTAGCCCGAGGGCACAAATGCGTAAGTTTGTTTAGAGATTATATCATGATTTGATCCTTTAGAGTTAGGCTACTTTATTTATCAAGGACATGGATATCTCTAGGTTGGTTATGTACTTGCAGCTAGTGGAGGAAGAGAAAATGAATCAAGCTGAGTTTAGCAAAAGATAAGGGGAAAATTTAGGCCTTCTGAGCAGAGTAGTAGAGATGGTGGTAAGTGGCAAAAAAATTAGAGAGAGAGTTTGGGTTCTTTCTCTACAGCTAGTACTCCTTACTCAAAGTCATCGGGTGATTATCTGTCTTAGCATGATAGTGGGTTCCAGGCATAGGGTGCCCAATCTTAGGTTATTGAAGCTCAATTATCTCCATCCCGCCCTTCTTATAAATTTTGTGGGCGGTCGCACCATGGGTTCTGTGAGGAAGGGAAGAAAATATGTTTTTATTATGGTTAAATTTGTCAAATGCAGTGTGACTGTGGTGCTAGAATGGCTTCTGGGGATGATAAGGTTCTGGTTGCCTCTTCATTTACTTATGCACCAAAGGGTGTTGCTTTTATATTTGTTTCTTCTTCTGGCACCGGCACTGGCCGGAATCATTTATATGCTCATGCATCCTGCCAGGATTCTAAGGCATCTCCTAGTGTTTTTACTAGTATGTAGAACTTTTCTCTCACTCTGTGTATTATTTATTTGATCTAGGGTCCACTATTTTCGATGTGACCTCATTTGTGGTTGTACATTTTTATTTGGGTCCTGATTTTGTTTTTGATCCCTTTTCTGTATCTACACTAATTGGTGACTCTGTGTATCTAAGAATGTCTATAGGGCTATGCGGTATCTGTTAGTGATAGAAACACTCTTATGGATTTGATGCAGTTAGTTATGGTTGACTTTGATGTCATATTTTGGATCGATTAGTTGCATTCATGTTATACTTCCTTAGATTGTCAAACCTATAAGGTCATGTTTAAATTCCATAGTGATCAAGTCATTGTATGGGAAGGGGATTATTTAGTACCTAAGGGAAAGTTCATCTCATATCTAAGAGCTCGAAAGTTGATTTCCAAAGGGTGTTTGTATCATATTTGGTCTGGATTATAGATTCTAACTTGGAAGGTCCTACTCTAGAATCTATTCCTATGGTTAATGAGTTTCCCGAGGTTTTCCCTAATGATCTTCCTAGTATTCCTTCCAATAGGGAAATTGATTTTGGGATTGACTTATTTTGGACAATCGTCCTCTTTCTATCCCTACTTATATAATGACTCTGGCTGAGTTGAAGTAGCTTAAGGACCAATTGAAGGATCTCTTAGATAAAGGTTTTATCCATCCTTTTACTTGGATCGATAACTTTTTTTATCAGCTTCAAGGTGCAAAGTGTTCCTCTAAGATTGATCTTAGGTAAAGTTATCATCAACTTAAGATTAGGAAAGTGGATATCCCTAAGACTTCCTTCAGTACTCGGTATGGTAACTATGAGTTCATAGTTATGTCTTTTAGGTTGACAAATGCTCCAGCAATGTTTATAGATTTGATAAATAGGGTCTTTTGTCAGTTTTTGTATTTTTTGATACTGTTTCTATTGATGACATCTTGATATATTCTAGGAGTGAGGAAGATCATGTCGATCACCTTCATGTTGTATTACAGACCTTGAAGGATCAGTGTTTGTACGCCAAGTTCTCAAAGTGTAATATTTTGTTAAAGGTTGTGACTTGAATTGGTCATGTTATCTTTAATGATGGGATCATGGTGGATCCAGAAAAGGTTGGGGTGGTTAAGAAGTGGCCTAGACCTACGAATCTAACCAATATTGAGAACATCATGAATTTAGCCAGTTACTATAGGAGATTTATGGAAATTTTTTGGACTATAGCTACCCTATTGACTAAGTTGACCTAGAAGAAGGTCAATTTTTTGTGATCGGATGTGTGTAAGGGTAGTTTTTATAAGTTAAAGAATAAGTTGACTTCAACTTAAGTTTTAACCCTACCCAAGGGTAATGATGGATTCGTAGTGTATTGTGATACTTTGTGTGTTGGGATTAGTTCTGTGTTGATGCAACATGGTAGGGTCGTGGCCTATGCTTCTAGGTAGTTGAAAGTTCATGAGAAGAACTACCCTACACATGTGTTGGAGTTGTTAGCTCTGGTATTTTCTCTAAAGATGTGGCATCACTATTTCTATGGGGTTCATATTGATATCTTTTCTGATCATAAGAGCCTGTAGTATGTGTTTACTCCAAAAGAGTTAAATCTCAAGCAAAGAGGGTATCTTGAGTTTCTATAGGACTACGATATGAGTCTTCACTATCATTAATGTAAAGCTAACATAGTTACTAATGCTCTTAGTAGGTTATCCATGAGGATTTAAGCTTATGTGGATGATGATAAGTAGGATTTGGTGAAGGATATTCACCGTTTGGATAATCTTGGAGTTTGTCTCACAAACTTTGAGGATTGTAGTGTGTTTGTGCATCAAGTGTTGCAATCGTCTGTGGTTGTTGAGATAAAAAAATAAAATGTTGGACCCTTACTTGATAAAGATTAGGGGAAATATAGGTCACCAGAAGGTTTTTGGCTTCGTGATTGGTGGAGATGGTATCTTAAGGTACCAAGGCGGATTATGTGTTCCCAGCATCGATGGTTTAAGGGAAAGGATTTTTGACAAACCTCATGGATCACATTATGCTATCAATCGCAGTTTGACAAAGATGTATCACGATCTTCAGGAGTTCTATTGGTGAAATAATATAAAGCTAGATGTTTCTAACTATGTGGCTAAGTGTTTAGTGTGCCAACAAGTGAAAGTTAAGCATATGAGACCCGGTGGTTTGTACTAAGAGATTGAATTGGTCGAATAAAAGTGGGAATTGATCAATATGGATTTCATTACCAGTCTTCCTCAGTCTTAAAATTAGTATGATTCAATTTTGTTCATTATGGATAGGATAACCAAGTCTGATCACTTCTTACCGGTGCAGACTAGTTATTTGGCGAAGGATTATGCTAAGTTGTATTTTGAAGAGATAGTAAAGTTTCTTGGTGCACCTATTTATATAAGTTTAGATTTTAGTACTCTATTCTCATTTCACATTTAAAAGTCATTTCAGAAAGGTTAGGGAACTAAGGTGTGCCTTAGTACTGCTTTCCACCCACAGTCAGATATCCAAGCAGAGAGGACCATTCAAACATTAGAAGATACACTTCGTACTTGTATGACTGACTATGGTGGTAGTTGGTTTGACCATTTTCATTTGATTGAATTTGCTTATAATAATAGTTATCACTCTAGCATTGGTATGACCTCTTTTAAGGAATTCTATGGTAGGAGATGTTGTTCTCCTACTATGTGGTATGAAGTTGGTGACGGGTAAGTTGTTTGGACCTAATTTGGTTCAACAAGCCTTGGATAAGGTGAAAGTGATTCGTGATACATTGAAAGCCACTAAAAGTACTATACGGATATAAGACGTAGGGAGTTGGATTTTAAGATTAGAGATTCAGTATTCTTGAAGGTGTCTCCCATGATAGGTGTAATATGGTTTGGTAAGAAGGGAAAATTAAGTCCTTGGTATATTGGTCCCTATTGAGTTTTAAACAGAGTTGGAAATATTTCCTATGAATTAGAGTTGCCTTCAAGCTTAAGCTCTATTTATCTAGTTTTCCATGTCTATATGCTGAGAAAGTGTGTGGGTGATCATTCATCAATTGGTCCCTTGGATAGATTGGGTATCTCGTATTCCTTATCTTATTAGGTAATTCTGGTTAAAATCTTAGATCATCAAGTTTGTCGATTACGGACAAAGGATGTGGCTTCGATAAAGATCCTTTAGAGGAATCATAAGGTTGAGTAAGGTACTTGGGAAGTGGAAGAGGATATGAAGACCCAGTATCCATATTTGTTACCCATTCCAAAAATTTTTTTGGAAGGTATGGGTCCTTTATCACATCTTTTTTTTCTAACTTAGTTAAAAGAAAGATTGATTTGCTTGCATCTTTGTTTTCTAACTCAGTTAAATGTTAGTTTTATGTGTAATAATGTGTTAACGCATTCTTGTGCTTGCGTTACCCGTTATTCATGGATGATTATCCTAGTGGAGAGATTTGAAACACCTTGGATTAGGACATTAGAAAATTTCCTATATTGAGCATTATGGGCATCATACGACTTATGCATACTAGTCATAGGATATGGTACGATTTAGAGTCCCTCCACTTGTATGGAAATCAGTGTGGTTTGGTTAGGTTCTATCCAAAGTATGAATGGACATCTTACTAGAAGTATGTTAGGGTATAAGTAGTATATTCATAAATCATATGATATCCTAAGTCTAGCCTAAATGATTCTGCCTAGGGTATGGTTTATAGGTACCAATCATATGATTGGATACAAGTTGGTCTAATAACTCGTATGTTGGATAATGTTGGGGTCCAAGTTGATGCCTAGGGTATGAGTAGGTACCATAGGGTACAGTTTCGTTGGTTTGGTCGTACCCTCCTGCGCACATTTTTTTAGCTTTTAAGCTGAGGGTATTTCAGACATTTATCACCCCAAAACTCTTAAGTCCCCATGCCTTAAAACATATTTTTTCCTCTCATAACATACTTTTAAAGATCAAAACACATCAAAAATCCTCTGTAAACTCTCTCAAGAAAATAGGGGCTAGGGTTCTTCAAAGGTGTTCATCTAGAGCCTCAAGAGTCAAGTTTCTTTCGTGAATCTTCTTGAATAAGGCATGTGAATATTCCCTCATTGTTAGTTTATAAATATCTTGTGTTTAAAAGTGTGATTGTGATTCTTAAATGGTAGTTTTAAAAACGAAAATTGAGAGTTTTGTTCCATATGGTTGAGTATTGTTTACTCTTAGTTTAACTTGTGTTTATATATGTTTTTGGTAATGGTTTTCACATTAGGTTCTTGGTAATTATGTCTTAACAAATGGATCACGGTTAACCCAAAATTTGATGGTTTTCACTTTGGTTTGGGTCATGGTAATGATATTCCCTTAAAGTGTTTGTGAAAATGCCTAAGAGAATGAACTAGTCACATGTTAAATAGTGTTTTGAACAAAGGCATTGGCCTAATGAATATGCGTGGTTGGTAAATGCTTTTGTGAATGCCTTGTTGGCCATGTAGTGATTTAAATGGAACCTTAGGGGTTTAATTGGGTAAATGGGTTTGAGTCCCTAAACACTAACTTGATTTTTGTCTTCGTTAGACAATGTGTTCGAGTCCTTAAACTTTGAATTGAATTAGTGTCTTTGTTAGAAAATGGGTTTGATTGCAAAGGTTAAATGTATGATTGGTTAATTGATAATGGTAATGGCATTTGGTATACTTACAAAAAGTGTTGGTATGATGAAACCAACAAGTGCTTTCAGTAAGTAATTGACATATTGGTTGTGTATGTGAAATGATGGTTTTAAATTGGGCTTTAAAGTGGATGTGTAGTTCGCCTTAATAGTGAAGTCCAAAGGAATAACACTGAAAACCGCGCTAGTCAGGGCAGGTATCTTATAATTGGGTAGTTTGAGTCCCTTGAATGAACTAGATGTTGTTTAGATTATGGATATAGACTTTGTGAGACTACAATGGATTGATATGAGCGGTGATAGCAGTTCTGTCAGCGTTGGCACTGGTATTGGTATTGGGGCTGATACTGTATGAATGTATTTGATTTATGATTGATCCATTTTGTTATGGTATGGATATGGAATTTGTTATTATTTTGGTTCTTTTACGGTTGTTGGTTGAGCATTGGATAGTTAGACTTGTTTGGGTTGGTCATTGTCTTGTACCTATCCTAAAATCTTTTGTTTGTTGATCTCTCTCTCTTATTACATGTTAAGAATTCCTCTGACTCAGGGTATATGTTAATCGATTGGATTGGGCTTGAGATGCCCATTATGACAAGGCCCTAGTTTGGGTCATGTCACGTTAGTGGACCTGATTGAATTAGACAAGTTAAACTTTGATATGATTTTGGGGATGGATTGGTTGAGCTCATGCTATTTGCCCCTTGATTATCAGAAAAAAAAAGTCAATTTCTGGTTCCCAAATAAGCCAGTGGTTGAGTGGGAAAGAACTCACTAGTGCCCATGGAAAGGTTTATTTCCTATCTTAGATCCTAGGAATTAGTTTCCAAAGGGCGTCTCTACCATTTATTGCATGTTAAGGATTCTAGATCCAAATATCCTTCTTTGCAATTGGTCCCTATGGTCTATGAGTTTCTCGAGGTGTTTTTTGATGATTTTCTAGGTGTTTCTCCCGATAGAGAAATTTATTTTGGGATTGATCTTCTTTCGGACATTTGTCCTATCTCTATCCCTCCGTACAGAATGGCTCTAGCTGACTTAAAAGAACTTATAGAGCAGAAGGGTTTAATCCGCCGTAGTATTTTGTCGTAGGGTGCTCTATTTCTTTTCATACTTAAAAAAAATGGGTCCCTTCAGATATCTATAGACTACCACAGTTGAATAGGTTGAATGTGAAGAATAAGCATCTATTTCCTAGTATTGATAGTCTGTTTGACCAGCTTCTGGGAGCTAAGTACTTTTCTAAGATTGATTTTCGATTGGGGTACCATTAACTGAAGATTAGGAAAGTGGGTATCCTTAAGACTACTTTGTGAACTCTGTATAGATATTTTGAATTTTTGGTGGTTCCTTTGGTTTAACTAATGCCCCAGTGACATTCATGGATCTTATGAATTGGATGTTTCGTCAATTCTTGGATTTGTTTGTAATTGTGTTTGTTGATGATATTTTGATGCATTTAAGAGTGAGGCGTATCATGCCGATCACCTCCACCTTGTGTTGCAAACATTAAACGATCAGAGTTTGTATGCAAAGTTCTACAAATGTGAGTTCTGGTTAAATATTATGACTTATCTGGGTGATGTTTTTTCTAGTAAAGGGATCATAGCTGATACACAGAAAGTTGCGGAGGTTAACGAGCGGCCTAGGCCCATGATTACAACTAATATTTAAAGTTTCTTAGGTTTAGCTAGTTATTATAGAAGGTTTGTGGAAAGTTTCCCTTCTACTCCTGCCCCATTGAGTAAGTTGATTTAGAATAAGGTTAAATTCATATGGTCCAAAGCTTGTGAAGGTAGTTTTGAGAACTTGAAAGATAAGTTAACTTCGGCTTTGATTTTGACCCTAATCGAAGATACTGATGGTTTTGTTGTTTATTCTAATATGTCCTGGGTGGGACTGGGAGGTGTGTTGATGCAACATGGTATGGTGGTTACTTATGCTTCTAGTCATTTGAAGGTGTATGAGAAGATCTATCTGACACATGATTTAGAATTATTAGATGTGGTTTGCACTCTAAAGATTTGGCGTCACTATATATATGGGGTTCATATTGACATTTTCTCAGACCATAAGAGTTTACAATATGTGTTTACTCAAAAGGAGTTAAATCTGACACAGAAGAGATTGCTTTGGTTTCTCAAGACTATGATATGAGTATTTATTATCATCTAGGTAAGGCTAACATTGTTGCCGAAGATCTTAATAGGTTATCTATGGGAGTTTTATCTCATGTTAATGAGGAGAAGCGAGGCTTGGTGAAAGATATTCACTACTTGGCTAATCTTGGAGTTCATCTCATAGACTCTGAGGATAGTGGAGTGTTTGTACTAGAGGTGGTGAAGTCATCTCTTGGAGCTGAGGTGAAATAGAAACAGGTCATGGACCTTGTCTTAATGTAGATCAAGGATGATGTGGGTCACTATAAGGTGATGACTTTTGAGATCGATGGTGATGGTTTCTTTAGCTACCAAGGTAGATTATGTGTTCCTGTGAGAGTGGATCTTGGCAGAAGCTCATGAGTCAAGGTATGTTGTTCATCCAGGTTTGATAAAGATGTACCATGATTTGAAAGAAATATATTGGTGGAATAACCTTAAGAGCGATGTGGCCAATTTTATGAATAAGTGCTTGGTCTGTCAGGAAGTTAAGATGGAGCACTTAAGGCCTAGTGGATTCTCTCAAGAAATTGAATTGTCCATGCTAAAATGGGAGGTGATTAATATGAATTTCGTCGCTAGTCTTCCAAGTTCTGGCCATCAATTTGATTGCATTTGGGTGATCGTGGATAGTATTACTAAGTCTGCTCACTTTTTGCCAGTGAAGACTAACTATTTGGCAAAAGATTATGATAAGATTTTTATTGAGGAGATCATGAAGTTTCTTGGTTACTCCAGTTTTTATTATATCTAATCAAGGTACTCAGTTCTTATCCCACTTTTGGCATTCCTTTCAGAGAGGTTTGGGGACTAAGGTAAACTATACCACCGCCTTCCACTCGCAGACAGATGGACAAGCAAAAAGGATTATACAGACGTTGGAGGACATAATAAGGTCTTATGTGGTTGATTTTGGTGAAATTTTGGTTGACCATCTGCCTCTGATAAAATTTACTTATAATAATAGTTGTCACTCGAGTATTGGGATGGCTCCGTTTGAGGCTTTGTATAATAGGGGATATATGTCTCCCATTGGGTGGTTTGAGGTTGGCGACAATAGATTGCATGGTCCTGACTTGGTTCACCAAGCCGTGGAGAAGGTGAGGGTGATTTGGGATAGGCTTAAGACTGCTTAAAGTCGTCAAAAGTCCTATATGGACATAAGGCAGAGGGACTTGGAGTTTGAAAAGGGTGATTTACAGTTCATGAAGGTGTCTCCCATGAAGGGAGTGATGCAGTTTTGAAAGAAGTTGAAGCTCATTCTTTGTTATGTTGGTCCATATCATATTTTGAGGCAAGTAGGTAAGGTGGCTTATGAGTTGGAATTGCCTTCGAATTTGAGTTCCATTCATCCGGTCTTCCATGTGTCGATGTTGAAGAAGTGTGTGGGTGATTCTTCATTAGTTGTTCCTTTGGATAGTGTGGGTGTTTTGGGTTCCTTATTATATGAGGAAGTACCGATGGAGATTTTGTATCGGCAAGTCCATCGGTTGCGGACTAAGGAAGTTGTTTTTGAGTAAAGGTTCTATGGAAGAACCATAAGGTTAAAGAGGCCACTTGGGAAGCTGAAGAGGACATGAATTTCAAGTGCCCATTCGTTTTTTGTGCACCGGATAATCATGCGAGAGGTATGTCTTTCCTTAGCATCATTATTTTCTAACTTTGTTAAAGGAAATTGTAAATCCTTGATCTCTTAGTTTTCTGTCTTTATTAAAGGTAAGTGTGGATTTTATCTGTGTTAAATCATGCTAATAAATGCCTTATCTCTTCATTCTGGGACGAATGATCTTAAGGGGGAGAATGTAACTCCCTTGATTTTTGATCCTTGAAAATGTCTGAAATTTTATCTTCACTGCCCAGACTATGACTCTCCATACGAGTCGTAAAGAATCCTGACGGGTCTAAAGGTCCCAATTATAGACTGGCTAGTAGGTTGGCCTGGATTTTCTTCAATGACTACGACTAGGGGTTGCAAGTCATAAGGACTTAAAATGAATCATATGGTGTCTTCTTTGTCCTAACCAGTGTGATGCCCAATTATTTCTGCTTTGACAACAACTGGACTATACGAGTCATAATGACTGTGTATGAGTCGTATGACATAACTCGTAACCAAGTCAGTGTTGGTGATTATTAACACAATCCAGATTATAAGTGGAACCTTATGAGCCGTAAATAGACCCTACGAGTCATAAGGTTTGTCGTAGTAATTGGGCGGTCAATTTTTAGTCTTTTTATTAGGGGCATTCTGGTTAATTCCTTTTTACCCTTACTCAGAATCCACGACCATAAAGCGCTCAAGGAGGGTTTTTTCTTATTCATAACACAATCAAAACACACTCTCTTCTCTCTAAACTCTCAAAGGTCAAGATACTTAAGGTTCCAAAGAATTTTGTCATCTAAGGGCCCAAGGGTTGATTTCTCTCCATAAACTTTGGTATTTCACGCATGTTACTCTTCCCCAATTCTTAATTTACAAAAATCATGTGCAAGGTTTAAGTTGTAAGTATTTAAATATGGGTTTTGTCAAGGTTGAGGGTTTTGACATGGTTGATTCGTAAATCATTTTCCCATGATTTATTAATCATTGTTTATGCTTTATTACGGGTTTTGAACTTGTGGGATGCATAGGTATGGTGAATAAAAAAAGGGGTCATGGTTTCCACCAAATTAGTGTTTTGAATTGGAATTGGTTTTGAATAATTGTGTTCCCTCCATCCACTTGTGTAGTTGGCTTTGAATTGTGAAATTGTCACTTGGTTTTACTTACTCACTTACGTTATTGCATTTCATAAATGATTAAAACATTGAACATGGATTTTGAAAGTATTGTTGGCTATGATTTGATCTAATAAACTAAGGGGATCGAGGCATTCCCTCAAGTTAATGTGATTGATATGGCATAGAGATAAGATTTCTAGTGTAGAGGTATAACAATACCCATGGTGTGCCTTAACGGTTGATTCATTGGTTAATAAATAGGTTATGTGAAACTTGCTTTAAATTGGGCTTAATGGGGGTTATGTAGCAAACCGTGATGATGTGGGTCTTGGATGACTTTTACTAGAAACTCAGTTTGCCGACGTGAGTTTGAGTCTTGATGACCTATGTGCATGGTTCACAATATTAATATATTTGTATCTTTGACTAATGTGAGGTCAGGGCATTCCCTAATCTTCCTTGATACCTATGGTTCGTGCAGCTAACACACACTAGGGCCCTTTCAGTAGAGGGAGCTGAGCCCATATAGCCCGTAGAAGCCTAATTATGATGATTGAGCTATATAGTCCAAGATAAAGTGTTACTTCATGCTAAAACTTGCTCCCTTTCCCGATATGCCATATTTATATGTACATATGATTATGTGCATTAGGTTGAATTATTTTGAAATATGGATCATTGTATTATTTTATCCCCTACCCCTGAGTTACATGCTAGTGCTTAACCTACTAACCATCTCCAGATGTTGTATCCATATGTGATATAGGCAACGAAAAAGCTTCAAATTTTCCTATGTAGTATTAGATGGATCGTCTCAGTTCATTGGTTGTTGGTGGTGAAGTGGTGAGCTTCTATCTCCTGGAAGAGTTGGTCCTTTCATCAGGTTCCTTTAATAGAATAGAAATAAAGAGTTCACATTAACATTGTCATTATCTTTATCACAATCGGGGACATATCCCAACATTTTATTGATTTTGGTTTTGTCAGAAGGCTTAGTGGATTACTGTGGACTTAGGTGATGTGGGTTGGTTACCAGTTATTAGGAATTCATCCATTGTTGCGGGTATTGTGTTTTGTTTGGTTTGATGTAAGGGGTGATCTCCGGTCCTTGTTGGACTTCAGATACCCGTCACCTCCAGGCCTTGATTTTGGTTGTGAAAAGGGGGACTGAGCTTCCCCTTCTATCCAAACCTCATCACCTCTTTCGTGGGAGACACTTCCAAGAACACCCAATCACCAACATCAAACTCCAATTCCCTACTCCTCCCATCCGCATAGGAATTTCGTAACTTTGGGAAGTCTTAAGCCTATACCAAATCACCTTAACCATTTTAATGGCCTGGTGGAGTAAGTCAGGACCAAACAATCTAGTCTCACCAACTTGGAACCACCTAATAGGAGAACGACATCTCCTACCATACATTGCCTCGAACGGAGCCATCTGAATACTAGAATGATAGTTGTTATTTGACGCAAACTATATGAGAGGCGAATGATCAACCCAAATACCATCAAAGTCAATCACACAGGCCCTTAGCATATCTTCTAAAGTCTGAATAGTCCTCTCCACTTATCATTCATTTGAGGGTGGAAAACAATGTTAAGGTTCATTGTAGTTCCCAAATCTCTCTAAAATAACCATAAAAGGTGAGATGATAACTGCGTACCTCGATAAGATATAATAGAAACAGGCACACCATGCGACTTGACTATCTTCTGAATGATAAGCTTAGCATAATCCTCTACGGAAAAATTCGTCCTCAAAGGCAAGAAATGAGCAAACTTGGTCATCCAATCCATGATGACCCAAATTGAATCAAACTGATGGCGAGACAATAGAAGACCGATAATGAAATCCATATTGATTACTTCCCTTTTCCACACATGCAACTCAACCTCTTGAGTCAAACCACTAAGCCTCAAGTGTTCCATCTTCACTTGCTAACAAACCATACACTTAGCCAAAACATTAGTGACATCTCTCTTCATTTTGATCCACTAATATATCTCTTTCAAGTCATGGTACATATTCGTTAAACTAGGATAAATAATATACCTAGACTCATGTGCCTCAACCCAAATTCTTTATAGATAGCATCAATATCGGGAACAGGCAATCTCCCTTGGTACCTAACGATACCATCACCACCAATCTCAAAAGCCATGAATTTTGGTTGACCCACATTATCCTTGATCCACATCAAGATAGATTCCAAAAGCTGCTTCTCCTTAACCCTAGTTCCAAGAGAATACTTCACCACCTCTTGAACGATCACCCCACCATACCTGGAATCCAAAAGTTGAAATCCAAGATTAGTCAAATGGTGAATATCCTTTACCAAAACCTTCTTCTCCTCATCTACATGAGATAATCTCCCCATGGATAATCTTCTAAGAACATCAATAACCATATTAGCTTTACCTGGATGATATTGAATACTCAGATCATAATCCTTAAGCAACTCTAGCCATCTCCTTTACCTGAGATTCTACTCTTTCTGGGGGAACGCGTACTGCAAGCTTTTGTGTTCTGAATATATGCCAACATAAACTCTATACAAGTAATGGTGATAGATATTCAAATTAAAAATCACAGCCAACAACTCCAAATCATGATTCGAATAATTCTTCTATGCACCTTAAGCTGCCTAGAAACATATGCCACTTCTATGTCATGTTGCATTGATACACAACCCAGTCACACTTGGGATGCATTACAATATACAATAAAATCATCAGTACCCCCAAGTAGGGTCAAAATCATAGCTAAAATCAACTAATACTTCAACTTCTTAAAACTATCCTCATAAGCATTAGATAATAGAAACTTTACCTTCTTCTGTGTTAACTTAGTCAATAGAGCAATAATCGTAGAGAAACTCTACACAAAACTCCTATAATACCTAGCTAAACCCAAGAAGCTCCAAATATTGGTTGGATTCATGGGTCTAGACTATTTCTTAACCATCACAACTTTCTGTGGATTCTCCATGATCCCATCACTAGAAAGAACATAACCAAAGAAGGTCACAACATTCAACCAGAACTGACACTTCAAAAACTTAGCATACAAACACTGATCCTTAAGAGTCTACAAAACTATACGAAGGTGATTGGTATGATACTCCTTGAAATATACCAATATATCATCAATAAACAAAATAATGAATAAGTATAGAACTGATGGAATACCAGTTCATAAGATCCATAAATACTATTGGGGCATTAGCCAAACCGAACGACATGATGAAAAACTCATAATGGCCATACAGGGTATAGAAAGCAGTCTTAGGAACATCCACCACCCTAATATTCATTTGATGATAACCCAGCTTAAAGATTAATTTTAGAAAAATACTTAGCACTCTGAAATTGGTCAAATGGGTCATCGATCCTATCGAGAGGATACCTATTCTTCATAGTCACTTTATTCAACTATCGATAGTCTATACAAATTCAAAGGGACACATCCTTCTTACGCACAAAAAGTACACAACCACCCAACAGAGAGACACTGGGGTGAATAAAACATTTATTGAGAAGATCTTTCAAATGCTTTTTAAGATCGTTCAACTCAATAGGAGACATTATGTAAGGAGGGATAGAGAAAGGTTGGGTATCCAGAAGAAGTTTAATTCCAAAGTTTATTTCCCTATCGAGAAAAACACCAACAAAATCACTAGGAAATACTTCATGAAACTATGCAGAGATAGATTATAAAGAGGGAACCTCAGAACCAGAATCTTTAACCTAAACTATATAATATAG
This sequence comes from Capsicum baccatum var. pendulum, assembly GCA_030864225.1. NCBI lineage: Eukaryota > Viridiplantae > Streptophyta > Magnoliopsida > Solanales > Solanaceae > Capsicum > Capsicum baccatum. Next base: position 140,239,779 of record CM061550.1, read on the forward strand.
AAACCTCTTCGAGGTTAATTTCTGGGCTCTTAGATAATAAATGAACCTTCTCTAAGGTGCTAAATATAACATCCCATGTTTTGGGGCTTGTATTCAAACTATCATTCCTACGTGCATAGACCCGAACCCAATGATTATATGTAAATATGAGTGTGATGATAATATCCATAGTGGAAACATCTTTGGATATGAGTTGAGATAATAAATATCTCTTAACTCAAAGACGAGTTGAGAATTTTTCTATCGATTAAGTTTTAGTGAATGTTTCATCTTGGGCCAACTTCCAATGACCATTAATTCTTGAATATAATAATTTAGGTGGCCTATGATATAACAAACTAAATAACTCTATGTCTTCTTTCTAATGTATTTGGTTTCACCTTAATCTGATATCGGAGTAGAAAGTTATGCTCATTTTACTTGGAAGTGTCTTGATGAGTAGTGAATTTACCACTTATTTACACTCTACATTCATGCTTGCTACTATGAATTGAATGTATAAATTAGACGTATTTTTGATTAAATGCAATAATTTTCATATTTTGCAGGCATACAGGTTATGAGATGGAAAGATGTGGATTTGAGCTAAAAAGAATAAAAAGGAGAAAAGAAGTGCTACTAGAAGGCCTGAAGTAGAAACCAACCTCAGTTACTACGATCGTGGTTTGAGGGACGCTATCACGGTTTGAGGGATGTGACCGTAGTCAGCCAAGCTAGGTTAAAGCACAAAAATTGCGAGGGTTTGACCACAATCATGGTAGCCATAATTGCGTGCAAGTATTAGCAATCGTAGGAATGCGAGATTGTGCCCAGAGATAGTTTTGCAATTTCACATAGCCTTCCTTAAGAGGATGAAACCCTTTCTCATTGAGGATAATCCCCAATTTTTGGAAATCTTTTTTTACCATCTAGATTTGAATTTTGAGGGATATTTATTGTACTAATTTTGGAGTGAAGCACATATTAGAGTGACTCCTTTATGGAGAAATACCAAGATCAATTGAGGATTTGTTGATATTTAAAGGTTGAATTTGCATTTTCTTTATCTTTCATGAATCAATTTGATGGAGCTTTAAGTAGATCTCTATTTATTATTCTTATGAGTTGCTAGTGTTCCCTCTTGGGGTTATGTTTAAATAGGGTTCAAGTGTGTGTGGGTTGTGATTGTTAGCTTTAACTCTTAGTTGATGTCGTGGGGTTTCATAAATATTTTATTCTAAAATGAAAATTATTGGTGAAATCCTCAATTTCCCTAAACCCCACATCATCCATGAAATAGGGATGTGGGTAGTCTAGATCCTACATTATCCTTGAAAGAGAGATGTAGGTGACATGAACATTTGTCAACAATAAGATAGATAATAGTTATTCCCTTTTTATTATCTTAGGAATAAGGATCAATTATGGAATTTTTATATCTTGGGCATTGTCCTAGAAATAGGGATGCCCAAATTGAGGCTTTGTGATGATTAGTTGACCACACCTATGAGGTATTCAAAAGAATCCATGGGTGATAGTTTGGTACTTTCTTGAAAGGCTAGTATCAAAATCCTTAACTGAGCCTACCCACACATGCTTTTTCTAAGATTTGACGTCAATTTTCATGCACCCCCACACTAGTTTCCCCTAATATAAGCATATCCCCAAGATCAATTCCTAATTTATTACGTTCTCATTCTTCGTAGCCTTAAATTAGTATTCTAGAGACCCAAATACTAGTTACACCCTTGAAAATATTTAAAATCTCCCAATTATTTGTATCTTAGGTTAAATATAGAAAGCAAATCAAATTTGAAACTCACTCGATTGTCACTCGCATTGTTCCTCATAGATTAGACCCCAACTCAAAGTTTAGTAATTATATTGATGATGACCTCTTTGCACTTAAATTGACGCACGAGTTGAGCGTTATCAAAAATGGCGTTCTTGTTAGTGAACAATTTGACGTATTAAGTTTGTTTGGAATTTTGGATTACTTTGTTTGATTCAAACTTATAATATTTGTTTGTGGATTTTTTTTATTTCTTGTGTTAGGAGATTTTTGTTTTTGTTTACATGTCACTATGTCATCTATGAACTAATATGAATTTAGTGGTGGAAATTCTATCTTGACAATCTATATCCATATAATGATAGACCCCACTTTTGGCGATATGTGTGAATCATATCGATTAGATTGTTCTTTGTGTGATGGTCAGGATGGATATTGGAGTTACAGCCCAAATGCCTTTCTCCACTCGTTATGCTGACAAATATGTAGTTCTTCTTATGAGTATGATAGGTCTCATGATAAGATAAAGGAAAAATAATGTACTAGATATAATAATGTCAAATCAACATATCAAACTCTTTTGGATCGGGTAAATACAATGGAGAAAGATGTGCATCATATGCATCAATCCAATAAGGCATTCAGAAGGGAGATTAACAAGGTAGAAGAAATGGGTAAGGAGACCAATCTTTCAAATACCATAAATATGACTACTCTCCAAAAAGAGGTTGATCAAGAAGAGATATCAAGCCATGTGGTTAATGTTAAGATTGATGTCCAAGAATTCTTGGTGATTTTCCAACCAACTGAACCAAAAAAAAGTAAAGGATGTCAAGATTGAGGAAATGGTACTAGAGTCAAAAGCAAAAACCAAGAAAATTCTTTATGAAGGCTCTAGTTTATTTCCCGGTGAGAATGTCAAGAAGAATGCAAATCCAAAATTGGGAAGACGACCTCATCCTAACTACTTTTTGAAATTATACTTGCTGGATGTGATAAAAGTCAAACCACCCAAGAAACTATCAAACTTGGGAGATGGGGTACAAAATCCTTATATTTTGAAGTTTGTCATTCCAATAGAGTGAGATAACATTCCTCACTTGAAGGAGAATAAGTGCGAAATTCAATGTTTGAAAAGTGATCTTTTGATGTTCTCACAAATACCCAAGGAGCCTATTCAGAAGTTTGATATAAAGTTGGGTAAAAGGTTCAAGTATTCAAAGTGGCATGATAGAATATGTGTCATTGTTCCCTCACCTTTTCCCAAAGTATCTCGACGATGTGTGGATCTAAAGTTGGGATGCCTATTCGAATCCTCTAAGTTGACGCATAAATGATTGCTAAAATATGTCATGTCATGACTTTAACTAAGGCGCTTAGTGGGAGGCAACCTATCGACTATATGTTTCTTTAATAAATTGACCTTGTTATAGTGTTTTGCAGGTGTTGGACAGTTTGAAAGCTCAAAAAGTAGTGGAAAACTGATTTTAGAAGGAGGGTAGTAGTGATGGAAAATAGGGTGAAATAGGGGAGAAATTAGTTTCAGTTACCGCGATCACGGTCTGAGGGTCGCGATCGCGACTAAAACTATGCGATCACGCTATTTGGACTATTGTTAATCCATGTGCAATCTTAGGGAGTCCCTTTTACCCTTCTTATGAGTTTATGTTATGCAGTGGGGCACTGTAATGTAACGCCCTAATTTTCTGAACCGAAATGCTACACGATGCTCATGACCCCGAAGGATCACAAGCTAGCCCATAACTGATATTTGTACCTGTAAACTGCATAATATCGCATAAAATATGTGGAAACATGAACTGTAAGGCCATAAGGTTCAATGTTGATACATATCTGAAAAATATGGTATAACAATACCAAAAAGATATATAAATACTGAATTCTGAATATCTAATCTGACATCTAGTCTGAAAGCCTCTAACTGAACTGAATAAGGAGTTGAAGGAACATGTCTCCAACTAACTCCATGAACTAAAAAACTAATCTAAAATACTATAATAAATTAATAATAATATTGTCCTCAAATTAAGAAGAGCACTAATTGCTAAAATCTGTTATGCTACTTCTGCTCTGAAACTCGTGCCTCTGTACCTATGGCATCAAATAAAACACCATAGTGTGAATGCGTCAGTACAACTGAATGTACTGAGTATACGAGTGAGATAGGATAAATGCAAAGGGTTTTATATGCATGAACAAAGCTAACTGATATAAATGTGAGAATACATACATACATACATAACTGCAACTAAACTTGTGGTGATACTGACTACTGAGTCTGAATACTGACAACATGATTTTACTGATGCTGAGATACTTAATGACTGAGTTTATTAATATTGATATACTGAATGACTGAGTTTACTGATATTGATATGTAATTCACTAATATGTGAGGATTTGATACTATATTACTAAATACTGGGAGACTAATACTATATTACTGATAAAGTAATGATTGTTTCTGATAGTTCTGATTAGGAAGAACTTATTTGATTGACCGTATATAACAATCCTGAAACTGAGCTCCTGATAACATGACTACTGAGTATAAATACTGATGACATGTATTTACTGATAATATATCATAAATGATAATTGAATTCTGATAACTGATATATCTGATAATATGAGTTCTTATAACTAATAACATGAATGACTGCATCTAACAATCCTAAATCTGATGGAACTAGATGAGTTCCGTACCATATTTGAGTTGACTCTATCTAATAGTCCTGATATCTTTAAGAACTTTCTGAGTTCTTTAACTAAGACTGATATTGAATCTGTGGAAAGTAGTTATCTAACCGACATGTCCCAAATACGCTATAATATCTAAGATGGGGTCCAATATCTGCCCTAATTGGAACGGTATCAATACCGCGCCACTGGTAAGGAAAATCTATGAGTGACCCTTATCTGGCAGGTACTCTAATGAGAATGGTGGGAACCCTTATTTGACAGGTAAAGCCACCTCATCTACCCTCAACTGACAGGTATTGATGTCTTAACCTATGCTGGCTACATAGTTCTGGAATGCAAGGACTGCTTCTAAGAATCACACCCTCTAATGGCAGGTGAGTTGCCATCCTTGGGTTCTCTTGGTGCTGAATCCTACTCCCAACTGAATGACACTGAACTGATTAAACTGAACTGATTTCCTAGTTCATACTAGAATTAACTGAACTGTTACTGATTGTTCTATTTAACTGAACTGAACATGGACTGAGTTTATTGAGTTCTGATAACTAGCGGAACACTACTAAATTCTGTTAACTGACTAAATTCTACTGAGTTCTGTTAGCTGACTGAGTTTACTAATGCCTAAACTGAATACTGAACTAAATTGTTCTGATACTGAGATTTACTGAATTCCATAGACTGACGGAATATTACTGAGATTACATAAATTACTGGGTACTGAGTAAAACTGAACAGATACTACCTTTACATGAGTTTTCTTGAGTCATGAGACTGACTAAAGTCTACTGAACATGGCTTGACTGAGAGTATCATGAAAACATGACATGACTCTAGGCACACAGCTATATTTTTTGGGTACAAGTACCCCCAGGACTCGATAGAAGGAAACTGGAACTTTTTGACATTCTTGAATACATGATCAATATCAAATATTCATAATAAAATAAGTTGGGGATTTCATGAAGTACATGGTTAACGGAATCTTGTTCATGGTAGGAATGCATATAATCAAGATCATAATTTCATACTCTAACATCATGACATTCCAACAACATATTCATTGTACAATAATAGCATGTAAGCCATTCAAGCATGAGGTCAATGGCATGAATTCACCTTCTAGGCCATATTAATCCATACTACATGTTTCTTGTTTCTCTTAGACATTTAATCAAAAACCTTTCATGCACAGCCTAGGCATAGGTGCAATCATAAATTTTTTACAAAGTATAAATCACCAAATTCATGGACTTCAACTTATATTTCAACATAGTTTCATGATTTCACATAAAGATCCCAACTTGGGAATCATTCAACACCAACAACATGATCATCAAAATCCAACTTGCAATTTCAAGAACTCAACATAAAGTTCATATGAATAATATTACAAAATAAATTAGTTTTCATGTTTCTTGACATAGCTCATGGAATTAAAAACTCAATTTAACATTATCAACAAGAACATAATCATCCCACCAAAAAAAATTCATGATACATAACTTAAAACTTGATTATTGAGCTCCATGGATGAAAGGAATCCATTAATGAATACCACGCATACCTTAGTTCTTCCTTTTACGAAGATCAACGGAGAGAATTTCTTGAAATTAAATCCCCAATTGCAAATCCTCTTCTTTTTCTTGATAAATTTTAAGAGAAATCAAGCATATGTTGCTACATTATGTTGAATCTCATATTTGTGTATATATATAGAGGTGGGAAAGACTAAAATAGCCCTGGGGAAAGAGAGAATGACGTAGCTATCCTCTGTTGTTTTCAGGCTGATACGCTAAAGTAAATTGATCATAACTTTTTACTGCAATATTCAAATTGGATGAAACCAATTGCCTTGGAAAGAAGACTAAAAGATATTTCTATTGATATATATCTTCTCTCATAGTTAATTATATGAAGGAATTTATGACAGTTTGAAGCTGACTAAAATTTTTGATCGGAAATGCGCCTGGAATGCGGGAGCATTTCAAACTAGTGAGTTAGACACTGAAATACGCCCAAAATGCGCTCGGACTATGTCCAATACATACTAGGGACTTTTCTCATCATAACTCAACTTGAAAATCTAAAAATGGAAGTTGGGAAGGTCACCAAATAAATCCCCAAAGTTTGGAGGTCTAAAATGAGAGTAAGTGTTAAACTTGAACACTTAGCAAAATTTTTTTCTAAGTATTGGAATATATCATGGATCTTTATGAGCTGAATTTGACATGCGAGTTTTTATGGGGTCTTACAATATCTCCTCCTTGGTAACATTCATCCACGAATAAGACTAACAAAGAGGGGAGAAAAGACAACTGACGTAAGTACTGAGCATGAATGTCTGAATATGATTTCATGGATGACATGACTAACAAGATGAATATATCATACTGAACATGCATATCTGATGCATGCATAACTGATTTATGAATGAAGGACTGAGTGTTCTGATGAACTAAGTTTTCTCAAAATGAGAATACATATTTGATGCATAACTGATAAGTTGAGTCTATGCATATCTGATGCATGATTATATGACTGACGTGATACGTGAATGCATGACTAAAAGTATTTATAAGCTGACCACATGTATCTGATGCTTAGATACATAATTGAACTGACTCATAAACATACGGCTTAACATGCAATGGTAATTGTACCAAGTTTGGTACTAAAATCTTAACAAGAGAATGAGTAAGCTCTAGGAACACTGTTACGTTGAACTGAAAATACCGATGAGTCTAAGATTAATCACTCAATATGCATGAGTGAAAATATGAGAGCCTAACTGAGTCTAGAACATGATACATAAGTTGAACTGAGTCTGTAATGCGTGACATGGACAGAGTATCGTGGGCTAAACTGAGCCATTAAGAACATAGATTACGAATAAAGTTTTGAGCTAGAGGGTCAGCTTATAAGTAACCCTTTCTCCAGCTGGATTCATCTAGATAAAAGAAAGTGGCATGTTTAAATCATATAAGGTCAGGGGATATAGGGTATTTTCCCCTTGGGACTCTAGGTCCCTTGAAGAATACAGACTTAGCTGAGATACTAAGGAAAACTAAGGTGGTGTACAAGGCACTTACGAATAGAATTGTGACTTCATAGCTGGGATCTGAAACTGAGACATGATGCATGAACTTAGCTAATTACGAGTGTATAAATATACTAACTTATCTGATTAACTGAATAACTGGTAACAGAATACTGGGTATGCAAGACTTAATTGTACTTAGTCTGAATAGATGGACTGAGACCATAGAGTATTGTGCATACAAGAAGGGACTGACTAACTAACATGAGGTAGCTGAGCATGGATTTACCAAAAAGGTTTAAACTGAGGATATACATGACGTGGTATGGATTTATTTGATTTGTAGGGGCATAGCATGAGTCATGAAAGCTGAGTATACTGTAAAGCATGATATGTGTACATGAGTCATGAGCTGCATAACCTAAGTTTCGAGTTTCTATATTCGTGAGACATAATTTGTGACACTGAGTGATTTATATTTGACTCCCTATGATGGGAACTGAAAGCACACACGATTCTATGGAAAACGTGTAAACATAATCCGTGTTCATGGAATTGATTCGTACTGCGGGGTAAAGGGAGATTCTTTATACTAGGAGCTGAAATAGTACATAATTTATGGAAAATTACATGATCGTGGTTTGTGACCATAGAGTTGATATGTAAGACCTGAGTGGATTTCATGATAGCTAAAGTACAAATCTTTGTACTAAGAAGAGGATAGGTTGGGAATCGTCTTCCCTTACTACTTTCTATACATACTGGCGTTACTACTGGAATTTGAGATTCTGACTTGGTCACTTGATCTATCATCACATACTTATACTCTGTTCAACACCTGCCCATCGTACTAAACACATCAGTTTCTTCTGTTTTCTCATATACTACAAATATCACATCTACACCTTCTTGCTTAATTTCAAGTAAATAAACTTAAATTCTAGCTTACGCTATTCAAGCCTCCTAATTTACCTTGGTACAACTATCCCAATGAAAACATAATCTAATCAGACTAGATAATACTATCCCAACTTATCTACTGCTAAACTCTTGGGTCCATGCTTAAAATTCTAGGTCTATACTGTCATGGGATTCTGAGAACTGATATAACGGCATATCAAAAATTGGATTTGAGTTTACAAAAGAGTTCTTATAATCATAAATGAAATCTATACAACTTTGGAAAATGACTGAACTGAGGGGATATTGTTTGAGCCTGTGGAAAATCCCATAACTGTCTCCAGGGACTGCATAAGAAAGCCCTCTCTTTAGGACTTGAGCTTCACTGTTTCTGTTACCTTGAAAGTAAGGTAAGGTTGACATGAGGGGAGCATGATGTGAATCTACATGAGTTCCTTAGAGAAACTTGCTATAGCACGATCTTGAGACATGAAATAAGGGAAACTATTTCTAAAACATCTCATAGCCTCCTGCATATAAGTGTGGTGCACAACACAACCATGTTCAAAACTCTACTTGATGCAACTTTTAGACTTCCAAGGATACTGTTGAACCTTAGGCTTTGATACCAAGTTTGTAACACCCCAATTTTCTAAACCAAAATGCTACACGGTGCTCATGACCTGGAAGGACCAGAAGCTAACCCATGACTGATATCTGTACCTGTAAACTGCATAATATCTTATAAAATATACAGAAACATTAACTGTAAGTTATAAGGTTCAATACTGATACATATTTGAAAAGCATAGTATAACAATGCCAAAAAGAAACATAAATACTGAAGTCTGAACATCTAATTTGGCATCCAGTCCAAAATCCTCTAACTAAACTAAATAAGGAGTTAAGGGAACATGTCTCCAACTAACTCCATGAACTAAAAAACTAATCTAAAATACTATAATAAAGTAATAATAATATTTTCCTCGAGTAAAAAGGAGCACTGACTGCTTAAATCTGCAATGCTACTGCTACTCTAAAACTCATGCCTCTATACCTATGGCATCAAATAAAACACCATAGCATAAATGCGTTAGTACGACTGAATGTACTGAGTATATGAGTGAGGTAGGCTAAATGCAAAGGGTTTTATATGCATGAACAATGCTGACTGATATGAACATGAGATACATACATATATACGTAGCTGCAACTAAACTCATGATGATACTGACGGCTGAGTCTGAATACTAACAATATGATTTTACTGATGCTGAGATACTGAATGATTGAGTTTACTCATATTGAGACACTGAATGACTGAGTTTACTCATATTGATATATAATTCACTAATAAGTAAGGAAGTAATACTGTATTACTGAATACTGGGAGACTGATACTATATTACTGATAACGGAATGATTGTTTCTGATATTTTTGATTATAAAGAACTAATTTGATTGACCATACATAATAGTCCTGAAACTAAGCTCGTGATAACATGACAAATGAGTATGAATACTGATGATATGTATTTACTGATAACATATCATGAATGATAACTGAATTTTGATAACTGATATATCTGATAATAAGAGTTTTGATAACTGATAGCACAAATGAATTATCTGATAGTCCTAAATCTGATGTAATTAGTTGAGTTTTGTACTGTATCTGAGTTGACTGTATCTGACAATCCTGATATCCTGAAGAACTATCTGAGTTCTTTTACTCAGACTCATACTAAAACTGTGGGAAGTAGTTTTCTAACTGATATGTCCCAAATACGCTATAATAGCTAAGTTGGGGTCCAATGTCTTCCCTGATTGAAAAGGTGTCAAATCAGGCCACTGGTAAGGACAAGCTGTGAGTTACCCTCATCTGGAAGGTACTCTAATGACAACGGTGGGAACCCTCATCTAATAGGTTGAGCCACCTCATCTACCCTCAACTGACATGTATTGATGTCTTTACCTATGGTTCTAAGAACGCAAAGACTGCTTCTAAGAATCACACCCTCTACTGGCAGGTGAGTTCCCATCCTTAGGTTCACTCGATGCTGAATCCTACTCTGAACTAAATAACACTGAATTGATTATACTGAACTGATTTCCTAGTTCATACTAGAATTAACTAAACTATTACTAATTGTTCTGTTTAACTGAACTGAACATAGACTGAGTTTATTGAGTTTTGATGACTAGCGAAACACTGCTAAATTCTGTTAACTGACTAAATACTACTGAGTTCTATTAGCTGACTGAGTTTACTGATGTCTGAACTGAATACTGAACAAAATTATACCAACACTGAGATTTACTGAATTCCATAGACTGATAGAATATTACTGAGAATATGTAGATTACTGAGTACTGAGTAAAACTGCACTGATACTGCCTTTACATGAGTTTTCCTGAGTTATGAGACTGACTGAATCTTACTGAACTTGGCTTGACTGAGAGTATCATGAAAACATAACATAGCTCTAGCCACACAACAATATTTTTCTGGTACAAGTACCCCCAGGACTCGATAGAAGGAAACTGACACTTTTTGACATTCTTTAATACATGATCAATATCAACCATTCATAATAAAATAAGTTGGGGACTTCATGAAGTACATGGTTAACGTAATCTTGTTCATGGTAGGAATGTATATAATGAAGATCATAATTTCATACTCTAACATCATGACATTCCAACAACATATTCATTGTACAACAATAGCATGTAAGTCATTCAAACATGAGGTCAATGGCATGAATTTACCTTTTAGGCCATATTAATCCATACTACATCTTTTTTGTTTCTCTTAAACATTTAATCAAACACGTTTCATGCACAACTTAGGTATAGGTGAAATCATAAAATTTTCAAAAAGTATAAAACACCAAATTCATGGACTTCAACTTATATTTCAACATAGTGTCATGATTTCACATAAGGATCCCAACTTGGAAATCATTCAACCCCAACAACATGATCATCAACGTCCAACTTGCAAATTCAAGAACTCAACATAAAGTTCATATGAATAATATTACAAAATAAATTAGTTTTCATGATTCTTGAGATAACTCATGGAATGAAAAACTCAATTTAACATCATCAACATGAAAAAAATCATGCCACCATAAAATATTCATGATACATAACTTAAAAATTGATTCTTGAGCTCCATTGATGGAAGGAATCCATGGATGAACACTATGTATACCTTAGTTCTTCATTTTACAAAGATCGATGGAGAGAATTTCTTGAAATTAAATCCCCAATTGCAAACCCTCTTCTTGTTCTTGATGAATTTTGAGAGAAATCAAGCATATGTTGCTAAATTATAATGAATCTAGTGTTTATGTATATATATAGAGATAGGTAAGAAAGACTAAAATACCCCTGGAGAAGGAGAGAAAGACGCAGCTGTCCTCTGTTGTTTTCAGACTTATAGGCTGAAGTAAATTGATCACAACTTTTTACTGGAATGTTCAAATTGGGTGAAACCAATTGCATTAGAAAGAAGACTCAAAGATATTTTTATTTATATATAGAAGCTCTCAAAGTTCATTATATGCAGGAAGTTATAATAGTTTGAAGTTGATTAAAATATTTGACCTGAAATGCACCCGGAATGCGAGAGCATTTTAAACTAGTGAGTTAGCCACTGAAATGCGCCCAAAATGCGCCCATAATGTGTCCAATACGTACTAGGGAATTTTCTCATTGCAATGCAACTTGAAAATCTAAAAACAGAGGTTGGAGAGGTCATCAAATAAATCTCCAAAGTTAGGAGGTCTAAAATGAGAGTACGTGTTAAACTTGAACACTTAATAAAAAACTTTTCTAAGTGTTGGACTCTCTCATGGAGCTTTACGAGCTGAATTTGACATGCTATTTTTTATAGGGTCTTATATGTAATCCTTCAAGTATGGGGTAGTGTGTACTCGTGATTTCATAATTGGCACTTATTTGGTAATATGCAAATCTATTTCATACTAAATAAAGAAAATTTGTGAATTGTTTGTTGTAGTTTTAGCTTTTTATTCTTCTTAAGCCCTCTTTTAATAATGATGTTGGATGAGCCTTTCACTATGATAGATTGAGTAATGACATTCTTAAGGGAAAATATCGTGATTGGGTTTCGATCCATGAATTTAGGGATGTCTGAGTTCCCATTGCATTAAGGTCATAAATGCAAGGAAAATCTGAGAACCTGTAGCATATTGAATTTGGGATCGCATTTATAACTATGGCGAAGTCTGAGTAGCCATATTGTTTGCCCGTATGAAAGCAAACATATGAGGCAAAGGCTTATGTTGGTGCCATAATTAGCAAATTATGTGTGGTGAAAATTCAAAGCAAACACACCTCTCCATACAATTTTTTTTCAAAAATCAAGGGCATGAACGTGAGCAACCTTGTATCAATACTTTTTCTCTTTTTGTGACTCCAGAATTTTGGCTTGTGAAAATTGGTAAAAACTCCATTTTTTCTATATCTGGAGGAGCAATTGAGCCTCCTTGAATAATTTGCATGCCATGTGCAATGATCTTATTTTGTTAAATCTCATTATACTTGTACCATATAGAACTTTCCCCATTAGTCTCACAAGGCTAATTTTTATTGTACTTGGTTGGTGAGATGATCCTATTTTATCTTTGCAGCATTAGAAGTCCACTCTAGCTTAAAAAGCCTACCCTTGAACAGATTTTATCCCTACTCACCCACTTTGAGCCTTTGTACCTTTCGTTGGAAAACACATTGCAAGACATGAGCCATTTAATTTTTATCCCTCTTTAGAACTCTACTCTACTTGAACTTAAAAATGCAACTTGAGGCTAAAAAACTAAGTTGGGAGTGGTGAAGATTGGAAGAGGTAACTTTGGGCCACAAAGTTGTAAGTGAGTGTGTAAGAGCTTAAGCATTGTGAACAAAAGAATAAGAAAAATATAGGATTCAATAAAGGAAAGAAAAGCACAAAGTGTGCAAGATAAAAAAAGAAAAGAAAATAGGTGAACCAAGGAAATAAAAGTAGGCACATACGTAAAGAGTGAAAACAAAATAAGTGGCCCATGTTCAAAATTTAGATGGAATAGTTTAATGGATATGTTTAAGGAGTGTACAACCATATTTTTTCCTAAATATTATCCAACCCTACCATGAACCCATGTTACAAGCTCAAAAAGCCCTTCGAGATCTCTGTCCAAGTGTATTCATTATTATGGTGATTGAAAATAGAGGAAAGCCTATGGCATAGTACATGTTAGTATCGAGAGTCCTTGAGAGAGAGAGAGTTTTACACTTAAATCCCTTGTTGCATATTTGATAACTTGATGTGTGGAATTTTCCTTCTTGTGATGAGGCATGTAAACAAGTTGAGGTGGATGATCTTATCATCTTCCAAAAAATATGACAAAAGGAGTATAAAAAAGTTGAGGTCAAAGGTAAGTCACTTCTAGAGTATTACTGATTATTGCATGGTTTCTCTTTAAAGTATTTTGCACTTTTGAACATTTCATTTCATGTTAAGGAAGGTTCTGAGATTAGCTTTTCCCGTGTTTGAAGAGCTACTTGTGGTGTGGGTAGGGATATGGGTAGTCTAGATCCTACATCATCCTTGAAAGCGGGATGTAGGTGACAAATATTTGTCAACAATAAGATAGATATAAGTTATTCCCTTTTTATTGTCTTAGAAATAAGTATAAATAGTGGAATTGTTATACCTTGGGCATTGTCCTAGAAATAGGGATGCCTAAATTGAGTCTTTATGATAATTACTTGACCACACCCATGAGGTAGTCAAAAGAATCCATGGGTGCTAATTTGGTACTTTATTGAAAGGCTAGCATCGAAATCCTGAACCAAGCATACCTACACATGCTTTAACTAAGATTTTAAGTCGATTTTCATGCACCCAAATAATTTTTACCCCTAGTAAAAGCATAGCCACAATATTAATTCCTAATTGATTATTCTCTAATTCTTTATTTCCTCAAATTGGTATTCTAGAGGCCCAAATGCTAGTTACATCCTTGAAAATATTTAAAATCCCCTAATTATTAGTATCTTAGGTTTAAATCTAGGAAACTACTACCATTTAGAACTCACTCAATCGCCACTCACATTGTTCCTCATGGATTTAAGCCCAACTCAAAGTTAGGTAATTATATTGACAACGACTACTTTCCACTTAAATTGATGTGTGAGTTAAGCATCATCATGTCTGTCTGTCGAAAAGTGATGACTACGTTGATAAGCCGTCAGCTAGGTGACGACTAAGGTGACTGATCGCCATCTAGGTGATGATCCATCAGGTCAAGTCATCAGCCTTAACCAGAAAATGGCAAAATCCATTTTGAAAGTGATGACTAGTATGATCAGATGTTACCTAACTGATGGACCGTCAAACTTGTTGTCAATAGAAGAATTTCTTTAATTTTTTTGGGGTTTTAGGGGTATTTTGGTCTATTTCTCGCCCAAAACTTCTCCCACATGATTTAAAAATACAAAGATACCCTATTATCTTCAATTATACATATTAAAACACTGCTCTTTACTCTCAAAATCCCTAAGTCAAGAACACTAGGGTTTTCGCAAGGTGGATCATCTAAAACTTCAAGGGTTGATTTCTCCACGTAATTCTTGATATCTCAGGCATGCTATTCTTGATATCTCATGCATGTTACTCTCTCCAAATCTTATTTTATTAAAATCATATATTGATAATTGTACCCATGTAATTTTATTGATGATTTTAAATGTGGGTTGAGGGTTATTGAACATTGTTGAATTAATAGCTTTCCCATGGATTTTATGAATCATTTATGGTTTGAATTGATCATTTTGAACCTATGGGGTGTATGGGCATGGTGAATAAACTAGCGGGTCATGGTTTGTCCCCAACTTTGTAAATTTTGATAATTGAACTGATATTACCCCAACCCAATCTTGTGAAACTGGCATTGAATATGAGTATATTTACATTGAACTATCTTTTGAATTTTGATTGGCATAAAAGGCTTAATGAAATATAAGTTGATTTTAGTTAAACCTTAGGGTTTATGGATTCCCCGTATGAATAAATAATTGATCCTAGAGGGGTCATGAATTCTCCCTTGTGATGGGTAACTAATATGGCATGCTAATATTATCTTACAAGTGAAGATTGTATGACAATACCAACAAGGTGCCTTGATGAATTAAAAAGGTTCAACAAATGGGAATGTGTGAAAAATGCTTTAGTTGGGCATAAAAGGGGTTGTGTAGTTGGGCCGTGAATATAGAGGTCTTGAGGAACCAATACTGGAAACCACATTTATCGGTATGGAGGTCTATTGACCAGGTAGTTTGAGTCCCCCTTTATTATGATCGGGTAGTTCGAGTCCCTCTTCTTATGAATGGGTGGTTTGAGTCCCCCTTCTTATAACTGGGTGGTTTGAGTCCCCCTTTCTTATAACTGAGTGGTTTGAGTCCCCTTTTCTTATGGCTAGGTTGTTTGAGTACCCCGTATTAAATGATCGGGTGTTCAAGTCACCTATGATATATGATCGGGTGGTTCGAGTATGTCGTATTAAATAACTAGGTGCTTAATTCAATCATGATATATGACCGGGTATTCTACTCCCCCATGGTACATATGTATATATAATTGTTCTCTGGTTTATGCAACTACACCACTGAGGCTTTTTCAGTAGGGAGAGCTGATCTTACATAGCCTGTGGGAGCCTTACATTGACGGAGAAGCTACACAACCAAGGCTAATGTTTTAAAGTTCATGCTAAGCCTTATTCTTGATCCCAATATATGATATATATATATATATATGCATATGATTATGTTCATTGATTTTGAATGATTTTGAACTACTGATCGTGGCATTACTTTATCCCTTCCCTAAGTTACCTACTAACCGTCCCCGGGTTAGGTGATCGTTGGATAGCTCGTGATTCATATTGAAGTGGTGAGCTTTCATTCTTCCAAAGACCTTTATTTGGTGATTGTGGTTTCATTTGGGTCTCAAACTATTTTATTTTTTCTTTTGGCTATCGTCGGGGCACGTCCCAACTTAAGTTGTCTTTTAGATTTGTAGAGTCATTGTGGATAACTGTGGATTGGGATGTTGTTGAGTACTTGAAACCTCAATATGATTTCTCTATTTCATATGTATGATCTTTTTTATTTGCTTCCATTGTTATATATGTGATGTGTTTTGATTAACTAGGAAAAAAGGGTGTCTTTGGTCCTTGGTGGACTCAAGATACCTATCACGACCAGGCTCTTTTTTCAGGTTGCGACAAGCTTTCTATATCAACCTATGTTTAGTGTCTTTAGGTTTCCAAAAATCCATTTTGAGTAAATTCTTCTTAATGGGAGTATAGTGCGCCATACTTATTAGGGGAAGGCTATAAGGCATTTAGGAATAGTTTTCTTTTCTTGTGTTCTTTTTTGGGTTATAGAGTCTAAGGCCTTAAATCTCCTTGATCCTTATTTGTTGGTATTTTAAATCATGTTTCCCCAAAGATTTAATGCTCTTGGAAACTCCTCTACCCCATACGAAGATAACGTGGATGGAACCTATCCTTCTTATGGGGTATAGATCCGGTCAAGGGCCCCTTCTTCTTATTGCCTCCATGGAGTTCCATTGGTCTCCCCTAATCCTTCTCCTCCTAGTGACACTCCTACTTAAATACCTCCGGGAGATATTTCTAATGCTGAGTTTTGTCAGTCTATTTATATGTTGATTTAGTTGGTGACTTCTTATTCTTGTCATCTTGATCATGAGGGTTCTATTGCTCCATCCTCTGAGGTCACTAGAGTTGGCTAGTTTATGAAACAAAATCCTCTGACTTTCATAGGTTCTAAGGTTGAGGAGGGAAAGAAGAAGCAAGTAGATGTATGTGAGAAGCAAAGTAGGAAATTTTAGTACTTATAGCACGGAAAAGGTCAACAAAATAGTAGTGGAGATGGCAGGCAGTGGTCTAAGAAGAAAGGGGGAAATCTGGTTCCTACTCGACAATTAGTTCTCCATATCCTAAGTTTCTTGGTGATCGTTTCTTCTACGATGATAGTTGGTTTAGGGTACAATATGACCAGTCTCAGGTTGGTGGAGCCCAGTCAGCCCAGTTTATCCCATGTAAAACCCCATAAAATCCTAGAGCTTAATTCAGTCCTGTAAGCTTGTCAAGGGGTCCCAGACTTAGAAAATTCTAGCTAGGTTCCCAGACTTAGCCAATTATTCGCCTTCGAAAGTTGGAAATCCCATTTTTCCACCTTAACGTCCTTTAATGGTCGTATTTTTATTAGTTCATGATCAGTAAGGTCAATAGGTGTTCCCGAACAAGTTTTGGATTTCTTGGAACACGTTTAGATCATGTTCGGAGTCCCAAAATAGTGGACCAGCATGATCATGGCGCGTCGTATCGCCAATCGCGTTGGTCAACATTTGTGCAGGCTGCCAGAGCCAAAATATCTGAGGTTCAATGCAATCATGGTGTGACGCGTTGAGTATCGCATCGCAGCTATCAATGCACTACGTCGCTTGTAGCGTCGGCGCCAATTTTTTTGGTCATTAAATGTCCATATTTTTAAGGGTAAAAGGGTCAATTTCCCATCCTTAGATAAACCCAATAACACATGATTCAGCCATATTTCACCCAAAATATGGAGTTTCTCTCCAGTCTCTCTCAAGAACAAGTTAAGGTTTTCAATTAAGGATTTAAATTCAACACTTAAATTAAAGAGTCTCTCCGTCAATCTTTGTAAAATCAAGGAACTAAGGTATGTCAAGTGTTGATTTATGGATTCCTTTCATCCATGATGTCCAAGAACCCTCTTTCAAATTATAAAACATGATATTTATGTTGTGGGTTGATTGTAACTATGGTTATCTTGTTGTATGATTACCAAGTTAGAATCTTTATGTGTTTTCATGAAACTACATTAGAATGCAAGATGAAATCCATGAATTGAGTTGTTTATGATATGTAATTTCATGATTTCACCTATGCCCTAAGTTGTGCATATAGGGTGTTTGACAAAATGGCTAGGAGGATAGAAATTGGGTATTATAGCTCAATTGTGACTCAAATAATAAATTCATGGTTTACCCTTATGACAAAGACTGACTTTCGTGATATTGTGAGCATTATGAGTATTTGATGGAATGTTCATGAGATTAGGTTGATGAAAGTATGACATGTCTATATGCAATTCCATTCAATTACAACATTATGACAACTATGTGTTTCATAAAATCCCCAACTTATTGTATCATGAATTGTTGATATTGGTTATGTGTTCACGAAGTGTCAAGTCTTGTCAGTTTCATGCTATTGAGTCTTGGGGGTAATTGTACCCGACAATTTAGCTGTGTGCCTAGATCTAGTGTCAGTTTTCACGATACTCCCATTCAAGCCATGATCACTAGAATTCAGTCAGTTACATGACACAGGAAAACTCAGTAATCTTAGTCAGTTATCCGATCTCAATAGTATTCTGTCAATCAACAGAATTTAGTGAAATCTATTTAAATCAGCTTAAAGATACTATTAGTAACAGTTCATTTCAATTTAAATCAGTTAAGTATCTCTTCAGTTAGGAGTAGGATTCAGCACCGAGTGATCCTAAGGATGGGGACTCACCTGTTAGCCAGTAGAGGGTGTGATCCTTATAAGCAATCCTTGGGTTCAAGAACTATGTAGCCAGCGTAGGTTGAGATGTACCCTACTAGTTTATGTATTATACACCTTATTTGAGTTTTTCTTATTAGAAGGGGTTGACTGAAGTGCTCCCTGTCAGAGAGGGTTTACTCATAGCTTGCCTTTACCCGTGGAATGGTACTTATACCCTTCCAGCTGGGGTTACAGGTTGGACCCCACTAATTTAGTTTTGAGGCATGTCGATTAGATGATTATCTCCCATAGTCTCAATTTTGGATCCAGTCTCAGTAATAGAACTCAATTCAGTTCTACAGTTTTAGGGTTGTCAGATACAGATGCTTATCTCAGTACGAAACTCAGCTAGTTCTATCAGAACCAGGACTGACAAAGTGTAAGGTAGACAGGGGTACAGATGCAGAGCCCATAGAATGGGAAGAGTTTCCAACAGTTTTCTTAGGTAGATTCTTTCCCCTAGAGCAAAAATAAGACAAAGTTTTAGAGTTTATCAACCTCATAAAAGGTAGCATGAGCGTAAAAAAATACTCCCTTAAGTTCACTCAGTTAGCCAGGTACGCTCCTTATGTAGTAGAAGACAGTAGATCTAGAATGAATAAGCTTATCTCTTGGATATCAGGTAGAGTAGTTAAGGAGTGTAGGACTGCAATGTTGATTAAGGAGATGGACATATCTAGGCTTATGATCCATTCTCAACAAATGAAGAGCAGAAACTTAAGAAGAAGAAGAGGGAAAATAAGAGGGCCAAAACTAGTAGTTATAGTTTTTCTTAGCCAGTGTCAAAGGGTGGTAACCGTTCTCAGCATAGAAAAAGGTTTTCATCCCCAGTTCCATCTTCATCTAGTGCACCAGTACCAAAGTTCGAAAATAACCGTAGAGATAGAGCACCAGGCTCTAAGGCCCAAGGTAGTGAGAGTAGGGTTTTTACTCATCCACTTTATGAAGAGTGTGGTAAGCATCATAAGGGTATATGTAAAGCTGGTAGTGATGTGTGTTTTGGATATGGCAAGATAGGACACAAGGTCTAAGATTGTCCTAGACCTGGCCCTAGATATAAGCACAATCGTCCTTCAACTTAGTCCGATCCCCCAAATCAGCAGGGTGCCAATTCCAGCGCTTTTAGTGAAAAGCGCCTAAATAGACTTTATGCACTTTAGTATTGATATGATTAGGAAATTCCTCCTGATGCAGCCACTGGTATGTTACAAATCCCTCATTTATATGTTCACGTTTCTTTGGATTCAGGAGCTTTCTTTTTCTTTTGTAACTCTTTGCATAGCTGTCAACTTTAAGGTTAGACCAAATGTTAATAGGACCTTTTCCAATCCCCACCCCAGTGAGTCAGTCTAACACAGCCCAACAGGTATACAGGAACTGTCCGGTTATGAAATCTCTAAAAGTCAGGCCTTCATATTCCAGTAGTAATACCAGTATGTGTAGGAAATCCATAAGGGAAGATAATTCCTGACTTATTCCTATCTCAATTCAAAGTATTGTACTACAACTATCACGATACTTACGCATGATTTCTATTTCATTCCCACGAATACATCTTATATCCATGCGCTTTTCATGGAATAGTGTCTATTTCAAGTTCTTCGTATGAGGAGTCCAAGTTCATCCAATGTTGCGAATCATGTTTCATGAATTCAGAAATTCCAAACCTATTTCGTGCAGCTCTTGACTCATTCATTTATGTTATGCTTTATAGTATTCTTAGCCCACACGACTCGTGACTTTACTCCTAGTGCTCAGTCAAACTCAGATTATACCACATATACCCTTAATTTAGATCCCCCAATAAATCTGTAGTGTTAATATTCCATCGTACAGGCCTCATTTACAGTGTCATTTTAGTAATCAGTATTCTGTAAAGGACTCAGATAGTCCTATAGGACCATTGCTTTAAGCTATCAGTTACTTAGCCATCAGAATTCAGTACTCCCATACCAATTTAACTCTCAGTTATAGAAAACTAGCATTCAGTCTTGGTTATAGTCTTAGTTACAGTTACAGTCTCAATTACCGTCTTAGCTATAATCTCAGTCCCAGTCCTAGTCCAGTAGTTAGATTAGAAACTCAATCCAGTTTTAATATTACCCGACCATAGCATATGGCCATCAATTACTCAGTTATTAGTACTACAGTACCTCAGTTTACAAAATATTTTTGAATCATGATTAGATGTTTGGTCTTGCATTCCTAAGGTAATACAATTTTCCCTCACTCATGCTCAGTTACCTTATGTTTTCCAGTCAGTCATTACCTTCTATGTATGATACCCTATAGTCTCAGTCTAGCTATCATGACTATGTATAGTTCAGTCTTACATGCCTAGTATTTATATATAAGTGATTCATTTAACTAGATAAAATTAGTATATATTTATGCATTCGTGCTCAGCACCCACATAAATCTTTGTAGTAGTCTCAGTTGCAGTGCGTAAGGTCTAACCCCTTTGTCTTAGCTTCAAATCTCGGATATCTAACCGCGATTCAGTTCGTAGGTGCCTTGTATATCACCCTAGTTTTCCTTAATATCTCAGCAAAATAAGTATTCTTCGAGGGACCTAGTGTCATAAGAGGGAGATATACTATAATTCCCCAAACTCTCATGACATAAAACATGTCATTATCTCTTCTCGTAATGAATCCAGTTTGGAGTAAGGGGGTACTTATAAGTTGACCCTTAAACTCCAACCTCAGTCGTAAGCCACGTATTCAAGGTACTCAGTTCAGATCATGATATCCAACTTATGTATCTGGTTCCATACTCAGTTACATTCACGTGTTTCCACTCGTGCATAGCTAGCAATTTATTTCAGGCTCATTAGCATTTTTAATTTAAGTAAATAGTCTCCCTTGAACTTATCCAATTTCATGCTCAGATTTCCATGATAAACTTTGTATCAATTACTATTGCATATTCAGTCATGCATTCATGAACCAGTTAACCATGCATTAGATAAGCATGTTCAGTATGATACATTCAGTTTATCGATCATGTCAACCATGGAATCATGCTCCAGTTGTCCATGTTCAGTGTGTACGTCAGTTTATCTTTTCTTCCCTCTCAGTTAGTCACATTCGAGGATGAATATTCTCAAGAGGGAGATATTGCAAGACCCCATAAAATACTACAGCATAATTCAGTCCTTTAAGCTTATCAAGGGGTCCGAAACTTAGAAAATTCTAAGTAGGTTCCCAAACTTAGCCTATCATTGGCCTTTGAAAGTTGGCAATCTCATTTTGACACCTTACCATCCTTTAATGGACCGTATTTTTATTAGTTCATGATCAGGATGGTCAATAGGTGTTCCCAAAGAGGTTTTAGATTTTTTGGAACATATTTAGATCATATTTGGAGTCCTAAAATAGTGGACCAACGTGATCATGGAGCTTCACATTGCCAATTGTCTTGGTCAACGTTTGTGCAAGCTTCTAGACCCAAAACTTCTGAGTCTCGACATGATCATGGAATGATGCATCGAGTATCGCATCGCAGCTATCAACGCACCATGTTGCATGTAGCGTCGGCACCCAGTTTTTTTTGTCATTAAATGTCCGCATTTTTAAGAGCAAAAAGATCAATATTTCATCCTTAGATAAACCCAATAACATATGATTAAGCTATATTTCACCCAAAATATAGAGTTTCTCTAACGTCTCTCTCAAGAACATGTTAGGTTTTTCAATTAAGAATTCAAATTCAATACTTAAATTCAAGAATCTCTCCATCAATCTTTGTAAAATCAGGAACTAAGGTTTATAAAGTGTTGATTTATGGATTCCTTTCATACATGAAGTCCAAGGACCCTCTTTCAAATTATAAAATATGATATTTATGTTGTGGAGTCTTTTAACCATGTTTATCTTGCTGTATGATTCCCGAGTTGGAATCTTTATGTGTTTTCATGAAACTACGTTAGAATGCAAGATGAAATCCATGAATTGAGTTGTTTATGATGTGTAATTTGATGATTTTACCTATGCCCTAAGTTGTGCATGAAGGGTGTTTGAAAAATGTCTAGGAGGATAGAAATTAGGTATCATAGCTCAATTGTAACTCAAATAATAAATACATGCTTTACCCTTATGACCAAGACTAACTTCTATGATATTGTGTACATTATGAGTATTTGATGGAATGTTCATAATATTAGGTTGATGAAAGTATGACATGTCTATATGAAATTCCATCCATTTACAATATTATGACAACCATGTATTTCATGACATCCCCAACTGATTGTATTATGAATTGTGGATATTTGTTATATGTTCACGAAGTGTCAAGTCTTGTCAGTTTCATGCTATCGAGTTCTGGGGGTACTTGTACCTGAAAATTTCATTGTGTGCCTAGAGCCAGTGTCAGTTTTCTCGATACTCCCATTCAATCTATGATCATTAGAATTTAGTCAGTTGCATTACTCAGAAAAACTCAGTAATCTCAGTAATTTCAATCAGTTATCCGATCTTAGTAGTATTCCATCATTCAATAGAATTTAGTGAACTCTGTTCAAATTAGCTAAAAGATACTATGAGTAACAATTCAGTAAAGTTTAAATCAGTTCAGTGTCTCTTCAGTTGTGAGTAGGATCAGAATCGAGTGAACCTAAGGATGGGGACTCACCTGTTAGCTAGTAGAGGATGTGATCCAGATAAGTAATCTTTGCATTTCAGAACTATGTCGCTAGCGTAGGTTGAGATGTACCCTACGAGTTTATGGATTATACACCTCATTTGAGTTTTTCCTACTAAAAGGGGTTGACGGAAGTGCTCCCTGTCAGAGAGGGTTTACTCACAACTTGCCTTTACCCGTGGCACGGTACTGATACCCTTCCAACTAGAGTTGTAGGTTAGACCCCACCAGTTTAGTTTCAGGGCATATCGGCAAGATGATTACCACCTACAGTCTTAATTTTGGATCTAATTTTAGTAATAGAACTCAATTTAGTTCTACAGTTTTAGGAATATCAGATACAGTCGCTTAACTTAGTACGAAATTCAGCTATTTCCATCAAAATCAGGACTGTCATACACAGTCACCCATTTACTACTATATTAATTATACAAAATTCATGTTGCCAGTATTCAGATTTCAGGACTGTCAGATGCAGTCAATCATACCAGTTTTTCATAATTAGAATTGTCAGAAATAGTCATTTCTTTATCAGTAATTTAACATCAGTTCCTTAGTACTCAATAGCCTTAGTCATTTAGTATCCTATTATTAGTACCAAGATATCATAAAATTCAAGTTATCAGAATTCATGAGTCAGTGTTATCATGATCTCAGATACAATTACATATTCATGCATATAGTCCCACATTCATGTTATTCAGTCAGTTAGTATTTTTCATGCATATGAACCATCGCATTTAGGCTAAGTTACTTGTATACCAGTACATTCAATCGTACTAACACATTTGTGCTATAGTGTTTTATACCATAGGTTCAGAAGTATATGCTCTTAAGCATCAGTAGCATTCCAATTTCAGTAGTCAGAGTCAGCAATGATTCCTCACCATTCGAGGTTGTTATTATTTGATTCTTTCATTCTTTTAGTATTTAGTTTATTTTAGCAGATGGGGTTAGTTTGGGGATTGTCCCATCAACTCTTTATTCAAATAGTTTTGTTTTAGAGGCTTTTAGACTACAGTATGTTCAAACAATTATTTAAGTTGTTTTGGTATTATTTTATCATATTTTCAGTTATGTATCAGTATTGAACCTGATGGACTTTCAATTCATATTTTTGTATTTATGATATTACCATTATTATCCAGGGCTCAGTTACAGATATCAGTCATAGGTTAGCTCGTGGTCCTTTAGGATTATGAGCACCATGTAGCATTCCAGGTACCAGATTTGGGATGTTATATCCCATCTGTCATTTTTATAAGCAGGTGCATTGTGGAGT
This sequence comes from Capsicum baccatum var. pendulum, assembly GCA_030864225.1. Lineage (NCBI taxonomy): Eukaryota > Viridiplantae > Streptophyta > Magnoliopsida > Solanales > Solanaceae > Capsicum > Capsicum baccatum. The sequence continues at coordinate 140,264,807 of CM061550.1, forward strand.
GTGTGACAAGAAGAGGAGTCACTATTTTAATTATGGCCATATTGGTCACATACAATTGGATTGTCCTTCGAGGGTTTCTTCTAGGGCTAATAAAGTTCTGGTCCCCACATTATCTGGTCCTTCCCTAAAGGGTGATATTTTTGGTACCGACATTGGCCGAAATTGTCTTTATGTTCCTTGCACCCATCAAGACTCTAAGGTATCTCCTGATACTATCACTGGTACTTAAATCTTTTCTCTCGTTATGTGTACTATTTACTTTATTTGGGTCTACCCTCTCTTATATGATCCCTTATGTTGTTGTACATTTTGGTTTTGGTCCCGAGTGTATTTTTAACCCTTTTTCTATGTCTACCTTGGTGGGTGATTCTAGGGGTTATGTGGTATCTATATTTTGTTGGGAAATGTTAGTGGATCTAATAGAGATGGATATATTAGACTTTGATGTTATCGATGAAAGGTTAGCGTTCATGTGTATGGTGATACCCTCCCTATAGTATTGAATGTTATGCTCATAGATTTAATGAGAGGATACGTCCTCAAGTCTAGGATTATGACCTTTGAGCAAAGGGGGAGATTATGAACTAAGGTAGATCTTAAATTTTTACATGGTGATGATTTTTAAAGAAGTTTCATGATAAACCTATCCTTATTCTAGCAAATTCCTCATACTTTGAATTAATCGAGAATTCTACCAATATTTTATGTATCCAAATTGTGCCTATGCCTAAAGTTTGTGTTCACTATGTAACTTATGTCCATGCCCCAACCCCTTAACTAGAAGTAATAACGGTTCTCTGAAATCAAAGCTTCAAAGTATTCAAGCTCAATGTTAAGACTCTTATGATCTATAAAATCATGTCTCACTTGATTCTTAGTTCTAAGGAATTATAGTTTTATGTGCTACCGACTCATTTATGTGATGTCTTAGCCCAAGGAGATGCTATCTATGAAAACTCATGATCATTCTCAGTTCTTAAAATAAGAAGTAATAGATTCAAACGACAATCATTTTCTTAATTCTTGAATATTTAAATCTCAGCTTTATGTTATAAGACCCATGATACAAGTACTCATGTTTCTCACTATGCCAAATCCGAAGAACTCATGCTATGTTATATTTATGTAGAACGACCCTCTATTTATGATCTTTGTGGTTACTATGAAGTATTTTGTGCCTATTGTACCATATCTTATTTCACGAGTCTCACCTTATGTAGTACGAATGATAGGAGTCATGATTGAGAAGTAACCCTACATTCTTCATTCTTGTACTCTAGTCCTTCGATGACCTTCTTTATGTTAGGATGGTGGTGGCTATAGAGTCATTTTAATGTTTTTGACGAGGGAGTAGATTTTCTTTTATATGAAATGTTGGGGTGACTACTCGGGCAAAGATTATAGGTAAGGATGGAAGAGTAAGATGAACTTTTGTTATGTGAAATAGTTAAGAAGGGGAGATGTGGTGAAAGCCTTTGTGATAGTAATTGAAGTTGCTAGTTTTTTGTGGGGGAGATCCATAAAGTGGGTGTAGTAAAGATAAGCTTGAATGTTGTGATTGATTGATACACAGACCATTATGTTATACGCGTAGTACTCCTTGATTAAAACTAAAGGTTGTTTGATCGTAGTAGTAAGATGGAGTAGTATTATTAGAAGGGAGTAAGGTATAGGGTCCCATAGCTTATGGTAGCACCTTTAACTCCAATTTAGGATTTAACATGGAAGAAATATGTAGTTATACTCAGTCTCTTGTACCTATGTGTTTTGTGGGAGAATTATAAGATCGAAATGGTTAAGTGTTGTATTCATAGTTGAGAGCATAGTGGGGAAGTATGGCTAAATGTAAAGGCTATTATACATAACATTTGAGGTGGATAATGCTTTTATTCTATTCTTATGCTCTGTGAGAATCTCAGTTTATTTCCTTCATCAATCTTAATTAGGTCGATGATTCCTGGAAAAAAATTCATTCCTTACCTTATTATAATCTTGTTCCATAAAACTAATGCCCAAGATCATGTCTGTGTCATATTTTACTATGCATAATTTGTACTTACATCATTTACTTGGTGATGTCATGAAGCTCATTTATCTGGTGCCTATGTATGTTTTGTTGAGGGATAATTCCTAATGTGAAGTTACATCATTTATTCTGTACTTCTAGAGCTTCACTAAGTTCCTAACCATCATTCAGGGATAAGTGATTCCAAGGGGGATATAATGTAAATCCCATATTTTCGGGCTAAAATTTAAACCATCGGTCCTACGTGCATAAACCCAAACCAAATGATTATATATCAATATGAGTGTGATGATCAATTCTATAGTGTGGAAACATCTTTGGATATGAGTTGAGATTATAAATATCTCCTAAATTAAAGACGAGTTGAGAACTTTTCTATCAATTATGTTTTAGCAAACTTTCATCTTAGGTCAACTCCCAATGACCATTACTTTTTGAATATAATGGGTTAGGTGTCCTAACATTTACCAAATGAAATATCTTCGAGTTTTATTTCAAATGCATCTGGTTTCACCTTAATCCAATATCAGAGTAGAAAGTTATGCTCATTTTACTTGGGAGTGTCTGTCTGTCAAGAAGTGACGACTAAGCTAATGAGCCATCAGCTAGGTACGTCAGCTCAAGTCGTCAGCCTTAAGTAGAAAATGGTAAAATCCATCTTGAAAGTGATGACTAGGGTGACGAGATGTCACCTAACTGACAAGCTATCAACCTTGTTGTTAACTAAAGAATTTCTACAATTTTTTTGGTTTTTAGGGGTATTTTGGTACTTTCCTCACCCCAAATTTCTCCCACCCTCCCACCTGCCCCTATCTAAAAAAACTAAGATGCCCTATTATCTTCAATTATACAACTCAAAACACAGTTATCTCCTCTCAAAATCCCTAAGTTAAGAACACTAGGGTTTTTTCAAAGTTGGTCATCTAAAGATTCATGAGTTGATTTTTCTTAGTAATTCTTGATATCTCAGGTATGTTACTCTTTCCCAAATTTTATTTTATCAAAATCATGTTTTTATAATTGTACCCATGTGATTTTATTGATGATTTTAAATGTGGCTTAAGGGTTATTGAACATTATTAAATTAATAGCTTTTACCATGGCTTTTATGAATCATATATGGTTTGAATTGATAGCTTTGAAATGTAGGTTGCATGGACATGGTGAATAAACTATTGGTTCATGGATTCCCTCAACTATGTGAATTTTTATAATTGAATTAATATAAACTCAACCCACTCTTATGAAATTGGCTTTGAATATCAGTATATTTACATTGAACTATCTTTAGAATTACTGCATGGCATAAAAGGCCTAATGAAACATAATTGATTTTAATTGAAACTTTAGGGTTGTGGATTCCTTGTATGAATGAATAATTGAACCTAGAGAAACTACACGTTGCTCATAATCCCGAAGGACCACAAGCTAACCCAAGACTGGTACCTATTGTAATAACTGAGTAATAAACACTATAATTATGTAAAAATAGGCCAAAAAATATGCCATAAGATTTAAATATGTAAATAAATCTAAATGTGGTATCAAAATATCAAAACTGAATATAAGTACTAAAAAACTATCAGAAAAAGCCTCTAACTATCGGAACTATGGAGTTGATAGGACAAGCCCCCAACTAACTCCATCTACTGAAATAAGACTGAAGTACTGCAAATAATAAGCATTTCCTCAAACTATGAGGACTTACCACTACTCTAAAAGCTGAGAATCTGAACTGCTAAGGGTACTCTGGGTCCCGTGCGTATGAACCTATGAAATAAGACATCATAGCGTAAAGAAAAGCATGTGTCAGTATTCTGAATATAGCGGTATGATCAGTGAGGTAGGATGAAATGTATGGATTCATGTGCATGAACAATAATAACTGAATAAATGAGTATAACTGAGTAAGAATACATGCATGAACACATACACTGTAACAAAGTTCGTGCTAATACTGAGTACTGAATTGGAATACTAATAACCGATATCTGGGTTTATGAATAATGTATTAATGATTATCTAAATGACTGTATTTGACAGTTCTGAGTACTGAGGAACCATACTAAGTTCTGCACTGGGCTGAGTGACCATATCTGATAGTCCTGAATCTGTAGAATTGAACTGAGTTCTATACCGAGACTAAGACTAGAACTGAGACTGTGGGAGGTAATCATCTAACCGACATGCCCCTTCTCTAGTTGATTTGGGGTCCAACCTTTAACCCCAGTTTGAAGGGTGTCAATACCTTGCCACGGGTAAGGAAAAACTATGAGTTAACCCTCTCTGATAGGATACTCTTTCATCAATCTTTTCTAAAAGAATAACTCGGATGAGAAGTATCAACCCTCATAATGTCTTGCAGGAAGATACCTCAACCTACATTAACTACGTAGTTCTGTAATGCAGGGATTACAACTAAGGGTCAAACCCTCTGCTGATAGGAATACCCCCATCCCTGGTTTAACTGCGTGTTGAATCCTACTCCCAACTAAATAGACACTGAACTAATTTCTAGTCTATACTAGGCTGGACTGAACGGTTACTAAGATTACTATTTAGCTAAACTGAATTGAATTCACTGCATTCCATCGACTGACTGAGATTAATATGGATGATTGAGTTTACTGAGGTCTAAACTAGATACTGAATTAAACTGGACTAATATGGATTCTACTAAGTTTTTCTTGAATTCTGTAACTGACTAAAAGTACTACTGATTGTGTCATGAATGATACTGTTCTATGACTGACCATGGCTCTAGGTAATCAGCTAAATTGTCAGGTACAAGTACCCCCAAGACTCAATACTATAAATTAAGAGACATGGCATAACATAAAACTTGTAAACTATGAACTTGATCATCATTCATACATTGGGGCATTTTAACAGACACTTGTATGATATAACTTGCAAATAAGCTAACTTGACATTATTTTATTCTCTTAATAGTTCACATGGACACTTTATCAAGCACTTGGTGAGCATAGAATATGCACATATTATTGAACAACAAGTGATCATTAGAATTCATCTCTTATTTTGCAAGTCAAGGGATTGTCATGAATTCACATGAATCTACACATATAATGATTGATTTCACATAAGATATATATAATCATGAATTATGAACTTAATCCAAATAGCAATCATGGATACACTTTAATTCCAACCACGAAAATCATAAAATCAATTACTTGAAGTTTAAAAGAGATTCTTTGACTCCAATGGTGGAAAGAACCCTTGGATGAACACTTCACATACCTGTGTTGAAGAATTTCTAAAAGTTTATAGTTGAATCTTGAGTTTTTAATTTGAAATTTAAGCACCTAGGGTTTTGTTCTTGAGCTAATTGGAGAATGAATGACTATATTTTCTCTATAAAGAGCTAAATTTTGTGTTTTGGGAGATGAGGTTCAAGGGAAAAAGACCTAAATACCCCCAAGAATGTGGTCTTTTAAATGACTAAAAACTGGGTTATCGATGCATAGGTCAACGTGGCACGTCGATTGTATCAACGTGATAGCCAACGTGTAACGCCATGTTCACGTTGATTCACTGTATTTAGATGCTGGTAGCTGGGGAAAATATTAATCAACAAGATAGTCAACAAGGCGCGCCAAGATCATGTTGAAACACTATTTTAAGGTTCCAAAGGGGCTTCAAATGAAGTTTGAAAAATTCAAAACTTGTCCAGAAACACCTACGGACATTCCTGATCATGAATAAACCTAAACATCAATATTTAATGAATGTAAAGGTCACAAAATAAGATTTCCAACCTTCATAGGTTAAAATGACACTAAGTTTGAGTACTTAGCTAAAATATTCTTAGTCTAGTACCCCATGAAAAGCCTAAAGGACTGAATTAAGCTTAGGATTTTGTGGGGTCTTACATTATCTACCCCTTGGGGACATTCGTCCTCGAATAAAACTGCTGAGATGGAGAATACTGAGAGGCTAACTTACTTATTGGACATGAACATATGGAACATTACTATATGACTGATATTAATGGTATTATGAATTATTATACTGAACATGCATATATGATGCATGGATATAGATGAACATGATCCATGAATGCCTGACTGGGATTATTGATAAACTTAATCTATATACTGAACAAGCAATAGGAACTAAACCACGTTTGTAACTGAAATCCAAACATGAAACTGATTAAGCTTAAGGAAACTATTAGCTTGAGCTGAGTCTGAATTAGAACAGAATAGATAAGGATACTTGGTTCACATGTTTGCTTCTGCTTCCCAAGTAGCTCCCTTAACGGACTGATTCCGCTAAAGAACTTTGACTGGAGGAACTTTTTTTCCTTAGTCTGTGAATCTGATAGCCAAGGATTTAGGCTGGGATCTCTTTATGAGAGAGGCTATTCTAAATATCTATGCCCTCAATAGGGACTACAACTGCTGGGTCACCTATACATTGTTTTAGCAAGAATACATGGAACACTGGATGAGATGAAGATAATTCTAAAGGTAACTCAAGATCATAAGCTACCTTTCCAAATGACTCAGGATTCGGTAAGGATCAACATGTTGGGGACTGAGTTTCCCTTTATTGCCAAAATGCTTCACTCCTTTCATAGGAGAGATCTTCAAGTACACATAGTCATCAATCTCAAACTCGAGATCCTTTCTGTGCACATCTGTGTATGATTTCTGTCAACTCTGAGTTGTGTTAAGCCTTTCCCTAATCTACTAGAACTTTTCTAAGTTATCAAACACCAAGTCAGGCCATACTACTGTGGCCTCAACCACTTCAAACCAACCAATGGGATATCTATACATCCTCCCATAAAGTGCCCCAAACGGAGCCATCTGAATATTGGAGTGATAGTTGTTGTTATATGCGAACTCAATCAAAGGCATGTGGTTATCCCAACTACCTTTAAAGTCTATCCCACATGCTCGCAGCATATCTTCCAACATCTGAATGGTCCTTTCTACTTGACCATTTGTCTGAGGATGAAAGGTTGTACTGAGATGAACTCGGGTACCAAGACTCTTTTGGAATGCTTTTAAGAAATGAGAGGTAAACAGGGCACGTCTACCTGAGATAATGGACAGTAAAATACCTTGCAATATGACCAACTCCCTGATATTGATTTTGGTAAAATCTTCGACTAAATAAGAGGTATGAACTGGAAGGAAATGAGCTGCTTTGGTCATCCTATCTATAATGACCCAAACTGAATCATGCTGACGATGAGTATGAGGCAAGCCTATCACGAAGTCTATGTTCACTTCTTCCCATTTCCAGGTGAGAATACTGAACTCTTACATGGACCCACTAGGATTCTGATGCTCAATCTTAACCTGTTGACATATTGAGAACTTAGCCACAAACTCTGCAATGTCTCTTTTCAACCCACTTCATTAATAGATCTCTTGCAAATCATGGTATGTCTTTGTGGCCCCTGGATGAATAGAGTAACGCACACCATGCACTTCTACAAGAATTCAATGCCTCAAGCAATCAATACCTAGCACACACAGACGACCCTGACAATGAAAAATGCCACCTCCCCCTTGGGAGCAAACCTCTACCTTCTGGTTTTTGACTGATTCCTTCAACTAGACTAGACTGGGATCCTTATCCTGTTTTTCCTTCACTTTGAAAACTAGGGATGGTTCTGAGCTACTCTTCACCCTTACACTACCTTCTGCTGAATCGACTAAGTGAATACCTAGTCGGGCTAGCTGATGAACTACCTGAGTTAAGTTCTTGTTACAATTCTCAATATGGGAAACACTACCCATAGACATTCTACTGAGACCATCAGCCACTACATTGTCCTTTCCTCGATGATACAAAACACTCATATCATAGTCTTTTAATAATTCCAACTACCTTATCTGACGGAGGTTGAGGTCTTTCTAAGTGAACACATACTGTAGGGTATTTTGATTAGTGAACACATCAATGTGCACACCATACAAGTAATGCCCCCAAATCATTCAGGAAAAAATTGCAGCTGCTAACTCAAGATCATAAGTAGGATAGTTTTTCTCATGGGGCTTAAGCTGTCTAGAGGTATAGGCTATGAGCTTACCTCTCTGCATCAGAACATTACCCACTCTGACTTTAGAAGTATCATTGTACACAACAAAACCGTCTAAACTATCTGGTAGGGTTAAAACTAGAGTTGAAGTGAGTCGAGTCTTCAACTCCTGAAAACCCTTCTTATAAGAATCTGACAACTAGAACTTGACTTTATTCTAAGTCAATCTAGACATAGAGGATGCAATAAACAAAAATCCCTCAACAAACCATCGGTAATAGCCAGCCAAACCCAAGAAACTCTTGATATTTGATGGAGAGATGGGCCTGGGCTAGTTTCTCACTGCTTTGGTCTTTTGGTGATCAAATCTAATACCATTACTGGAAATTATATGGCCAAGGATTTCTACTGACCTTAGCCAAAATTTGCACTTACTGAATTTGGCGAATAACTGATGGTTTCTGAGAGTCTGCAATACTATTTTGAGATAGTCTTCATGATTGTGTTACTATAAGAGTAAACAAGAATGTCCTCTATAAAGACTATGAAAAACATATCCAAGTACTTTTTAAACATATAGTTCATCAAGTCCTTGAAAGCTGCTGGGGCATTGGTAAGACCAAAGGACATGAATAAAAATTCAAAGTGACCATGCTGAGTTCAGAAAGTTATTTTTGGGATGTCACTTTCCCTGACTCTAAGCTGATGATAGCCTGATCTAAGGTCTATCTTAAAGAAATAACAGGCACCCTAAAGTTGGTCAAACAAGTCATTGATTCGGGGGACTGGATACTTGTTCTTGATCATAACTTTGTTTAACTGACGGTAATCTATGCACATTCTGAGAGAATCGTCTTACTTAAGCATGAATAACGCTGGAGCACCCTACGGGGACATACTGGGTCTAATAAATGCCTTATCTAAGAGATCCTTTAACTCTTCCTTTAATTCTATAAGTTTTGAAGGAGCCATTCTATATGGCAGAATATAGATGGGCGAAGTATCTGGGAAAAGATCAATTCTGAAATCAATTTCCCTTTTGGAAGAAACTAAGGGAAGATCTTCGGGAAACATGTCTGGGAATTCATATACTACTAATATCGATTCAAGAGTAGGGCTTTTTGAACTAGAGTCCTACACTCAGACGAGATGGTAGACACATCCCTTAGATATCATCTTTCTAACCCGAAGGTCAGAAATAAGTTGACCCCTAAGTGCTGAAGTACTACCCGTCCACTCTAGGACGGGTTCATTCAGAAACTAAAATTGGACAACTCTGTTTTTGTAGTCGATTGAGGAATAACAGGAATAAAGCCAATCCATACCAAGAATGACATCGAAATCTGTCATCTCTAATTCGACTAAATCTGCTGAAGTGACTTTCTGAGATATCATAATCGGATAGTTCCTGTTTACCCATTGGGCTATGATAGATTTACCCACTTGGGTAGAAATTAAAAAGGGATCTGCTAGAATTTTAGGACTGACTCTAAAATCAAATGCTATAGATGGAGTAACAAAAGACAAAGAAGCTCCTGGATCTAGAAAAATATAAATATGCAAATGGAAAACTTTTATCGTACCAGTGACCACATCAGGAGAACTTTCTTGATCTTGTTGGGACTGAAAAGCATAAAGGTTATGTGGGCGCTACCCACTAGTGGCACTGGAAGAGGTACCCTACTGATTCGGGCGATCGAGCTGAGCTAGGGGACGGTTATGCTGACTCTGCGAACCCACTTGAGGACACTGTCTGACTTTGTCACCAGGCTTGCCAAATTTAAAATATATATTACTGCCAGCTCTATAGATACCCTGGTGGTTTCTGTCGCACTTCTGTCAAAGGGGATTGGTTCGAGCACTGCTAACACTGCCCTGGGGTTTAGGGCCTGATGCCTTATCTCGATTGCGATCTCTAAATTTTGGCAATGGAGCACTGGCTGAGAAAGGAGGTGGAACTGAAGATTTTGAGCTGAACTAAGAATGATTCCCACCCTCTAACTTAAGTTGAGTGAAATTTAAACTACCTATTCTCACCCTTTTACTCTTCCTCTCTTTCTTTTTATTCTTGGCCTTCTCTATCTGATAAGCATAGACCATGAGCATAGCTATGTCCATATCCTTAATAAAAATTATGGTCCTACACTCCTTAACCATGCTGCTAGACACTCCTGACATAAAGTTACTCATCTTTGCTTTATTATCGCTACAACATGCAGGGTATATTTGGCTAACTGAGTAAACTTTAGAGAATACTACTTTACTATCATATTGCCCTGATTTAGATTTATAAACTTCAAAACCTTTGCTTCTCTTAAATCTAGTGGAAAGAATCTATCCAGAATAGCAACAGCAAACTCCTCCCATTCTATAGGCCCTACATCTGCGGCCCTCTCTACCTTCCACTATTTCAATCATGAGTGAGACATATCATGTAACTGATATGCCTCCATCTCAAAGCTCTCAATATCAGTCACCCCCTGAGGGTCCTCATCTAACTTAGACTTAGTAAACGATGGAGGGTTTATTTGGATGAAGTCCTAAATTCTGGTAGCAGCAGCATTGGCCACTGGATTGGCCGGAACCACATCTGGACGTTCGTTCTAGGTTGCCACAGAATGATCTAGGGTGGTGAAGGCTCTTCTAAACTCCTATGGGAGACATGCTTGTCTATAGGATCTGGATGGGCGGGCAAAGGGGCTGATTGATCTCCTATACCTCTTCCCTAAGTCCTCTTTAGAGGCATATTCCATAAACAAAAGCGAAACTAGGATTAGAAAGAGAGTGTAACTGGATCTCATGCTCACTCTCATGACATGAATACTAAAAGAAAGAAAACTTTTCCTAAAACATCTCGTAGCCTCTTGTCCATAAGTATGGCGCTCAAAATACCCATGCACAAGACTTTACTAGATGTGGCTTTAAGACTTCCTAGGACTCTGTTGAACCTTAGGCTCTAATACCAAGTTTGTAATGCCCCGAGTCTATACTCCTGAAGCTACACGTGCTCATAATCCTGAAGGACCACAAGCTAACCCATAACTGGTACCTACTGTAATAACTGAGCAATAAATACTGTAATTAAATAGAAATAGGTGAAAACTTATGCCATAAGGTTCAAATCTATAAGTAAATCTAAATTCAGCATCAAAATACCAAAACAAAACATAAGTACTGAAAAATTGAACAACTATCCAAAAATACTCGTCTAAAAAAGTTTCTAACTGTCTGAACTGTGGAGTTGATGGGACAAGCCCCCAATGAACTCCATCTATTGAAATAAGACTGAAGTACTATAAATAATAGGCATTTCCTCGAACTATAAGGACTCACCACTACTCTAAAAGCTGAGAATCTAAATTGCTAAGGGTGCTTTGGGTCCTATGCGTCTGAACCTATGATATAAGACATCCGAGCATAGAGAAAAGCATGTGTTAATACTTTAAGACATCCTAACATGAAGCTCTTTCGTCAACCCTCACTAACAGGATAACTCAGATGAGAAGTATTAACCCTCATAATGTCTGGCGGGAAGATACCTCAATCTACGATAGCTACATAATTCTATAATACAGGGATTGTTGCTAAGGGTTAAACCCTCTATTGGTAGGAATTCCCTCCCTGGGTTAACTCAGTGCTGAATCCTACTCCCAACTGAATAGAAACTGAACTAATTTCTAGTATGTACTAGGTTGGACTAAACGGTTACTGAGATTGTTGTTTAGTTGAACCTAATTGAGTTCACTAAGTTTCATTAAATGATAGAATACTACTGAATTCTGTTAGCTGAATGAGGTTACTGAGGTCTAAACTAGATATTAAATTAGACTGGACTAATATGGATTCTACTGAGTTTTTTGTGAATTCTATAACTGATTGAGAGTACTACTAATCGTGTCATGACTGATACTATTCTATGACTAACTATGGCTCTAGGTAATCATCTAAATTGTCGGTTAAAAGCACCCCCAGGACTCGATAGCATAATTTAAGAGACATGGCATAACATGAAATATGTAAACTATGAACTTGATCATCATTCATACATTGGGGCATTTTAACAAACACTTGCATGATATAACTTGCAAATAAGCTAACTTGACATGATTTCATTCTCTTAATAGTTCACATGGACACTTTATCAAGCACTTGGTGAGCATGGAATATGCACATAGTATTGAACAACAAGTGAGCATCATATTTCATCTCTAATTTCACAAGTCAAGGGTTTGTCATGGATTCACATGAATCTACACATATAATGATTAATTTGACATGTGATACACACACACACACACATACATACATATATATATACATACATATATATATATATATTCATGAATTAGGAACTTAATCCAAATTGCAATCTTGGATACACTTTAATTCTAACCATAGAAATCATAAAATCAATTACTTAAAGTTTAAAAGAGATTCTTGGACTCCAATGGTGGAAGGAACCTTGGATGAACACTTCACATACCTGTGTTGAAGAATTTTTAAAATTTATGGTTGAATCTAGAGTTCTTGATTTGAAATTTAAGCACCTAGGGTTTTCTTGTTGAGCTAATTGGAGAATGAATGACTATATTTGATCTATAGGGAGTTTAATTTTGTATTTTGGGGGATGATGGTCAAGGGAAAAAGACCTAAATACCCCTAAGAATGAGATCTTTTAAATGACTGAAAATTGGGTTACCGACGCGCAGGTCAACGTGGCGTGTCGATGGAATCGATGCGATACCCAATGCGTCATGATATATTTGTGTCGATTCACTGGAATTAGACGCTGGTAGCAGGGAAAATATTAATCAACATAATAGTCGACTCAGTGTGCCAAGATCGCATTGATCCACTATTTTAAGTTTTCAAAGGGGCTTCAAACGAAGTTCAAAAAATCCAAAACTTGTTTGGAAACACCTACAACATTCCTCATCATGAATCAACCTAAACATCAACATTTAATAAATGTAAATATTGAAAAATAATATTTCAAACCTTCATAGGTTAAAATGACACTAAGTCTGAGTGCTTAGCTAAAATATGTCTGGGACCCCTTGACAAGCCTAAAGGACTAAATTAAGCTTAGGATTTTATGGGGTCTTAAGCTTATTGAATGAATTGGTTCAATGAATGAGAAGGTGTGAAAAGTGCCTTAATTTGGCATAAAGGGGCTTGAGTATCTATTCCATGAAAGTTGAAGACTCGAGGGACCAATACTGAAAACCACATTTTCTGGCACAGGAATATATTATTTGGGTGGTTTGAGTCCCCCTTGCGTATGACCGGGTAATTCACATCCTACATGCTTATGATCGAGATGTTTGAGTCCCTCTAGCTTATGACTGGGTGGTTTGGCTCCCCCATATTAAATGACTGGGTGTTCAAGTCACCCCTAATATATGATCGGGAGTTTTGAGTCCCCCGTATTAAAATGACTGAGCGTTCAAGTCACCCCTAATATATGACCAGGTGGTTTGAGTCCCTCATGGTATATATGTCCATAAGGTTGTTCTCTGGTTCATACAAGTGCACACACTGGGACCTTTTAGCGGGTGAAGCTTAACCCATATAGCCAGTGGGTGCCATATAATGACGGTTAAGCTACACAACCCAGGATAATGTTTTAAAGTTAATGCTAAGACTTGTTCCCAATCCCAATAGGTGATATATGTATATACATATGTATATGTATATGCATATGATTATGGGCATTAGTTTTGAATGATTTTGACTTATTGATCATAGCATTACTTTATCCCTTCCCTGAGTTACATGCTAGAACTCAACCCACTAACCATCTATGGACGGTGTATCCCTAAATTATGCAAGAAATGGAAGCACTTCTACTTTTTATGCATAGTAATTATGTGATCGTTGGATAGCTCGTGAGTCATTTTAAAGTGGTGCAATTTCATTCTCTGGAAGACCCTCATTTCATGATTATGGACAGACTTTATATTTTACTTATATTTAGATAATATCAGAAGGTCTACACTTTGACACCACTTTTTAGGGATTTTATGTTATGTTATCTTGATTTCCATTTTTTTAATTTCTTGTGTTGCTTTGACTTCATTCTATAAGTCTTACCTTAGTTACTTTTGTGTTGTGTTTTACCAGTTTGAGTGATCCTCTTACTTATGAAGTCTGGGCCACAATAAGTGACATCATGACCTAGGTTTTGGATCGTGAGATAGTGTAACTAGTAAAGTTGTTGCCATGTGTAACTAGTAACTGCTGCTGACTAGGACTGAACTGCTGAGGATAATCTGGATCTTATGCCTCTGAATCTATGGTGTCAAATAAAACACCATAGCACAAATGCGTCAGTACAAGAATGTATCGAGAATGTAGATGAGGTAGGCTAATGCAAGGGCTCATGCATGCACAATTTTTCAACTGACTAATCATGAAGATGCCGCATGAGAACACATACATGAATGCACAGAACATGAACACAAGCATCGCAACTCTAGATACTGAAACTCAGATACCACCTTACTGCAGACTAAACGCACTACTAAAATTGAGATATGGAATCACTGTCTCCTCTGATACTGATAACTGAGGATTTGGATGTACTTACATCAAGGACTGAATTCTGAGCTTATTGTTTTCGACTGACAAAATTAGAGATCAAATTTTGTAATAGATTATTCCAGCGCGATTCTCAATGATAAGAAGTACGATCATCTCCGAATCTGACAACATGAAGACTTAATAGAATCTAAGATGAAAATCAAGCCTATCTGACGGGAGATCTCTAGATATGATAATAAGAATACTCAACATGTTCTGAGAGTGAGATCAAATTTTCTAATAGATTACTTTGGAAGCTTTATCAATGATAAGAAATATGATTATATCTGAATCTGACGACAAGAATATTTAATAGAACTTTGGTACTATGATCAATCCTGTCTGGCGGCATATATCTAAATATGATATCAAACAACTGTATATAAGACCAAGCCTATCTTACGGGATAATCCATAAATCAATAGAACTATCTGAGTTCATCACTGAGATAAACGACTGTACCACACAATCCTGATTTCTAAAGATTGATTCTGAAACTAAGACTGAATCTAAAACTAAAATTGTGGGAAGTAGTCATCTAATCGACATGCCCCAACCAACCATAGTTGAGGTCCAACCTCTACCCCCAATTGGGAGGGTGCCAATACCGTACCACGGATAAAGACATTATCTTTTCTCTAAGGTCAGGCTCTCTAGCAGTGACCCTCAACAGGACATCACGCTTGCTTAACGAGTGACTCCTTTTTCTGTGCTGGCTACACAGTTCTAGAATGCAAGGATTGCTTTTAAGAATCACCCCCTCTACTAGCAGGTGAGTTTCCATCCCTGGATTTGCTCGATGCTAAATCCTACTCCAAACTGAAAGACTCTGGGTTGATTATTTGACTGTACTAGACAAAGCTAAATCTGATACTGATCATATTTCTCAAAAGATCTGACTGAGTCATGCTAAGATTACTTAGTTCCATATCTAATGGAAAAGATATCGAATCATGGTATCTGACTGATAATACAAAGCTTAAATAGATTACTCAAATCGCTTCTAAGATTAGAATTAAATCAATTGAATACTTTTAGAACTGAGCTGATCACAGGACTGAGTCTAGATTACTAGTGATACTGGGATTACTGAGCTTTCTTAATTTCTACACGTGTATGAGGATATAGAGTTCTATAATTCACTAAGTTCTGAGAATCATGGCTTGACTGAAATTATCGAGAAACTGACAGGGGCCCTAGACAACAGCTCTATTGTCGGGTATAAAAACCCCCAGGACTCGATGACATAAAAGTAAAGCATAATCATTCATTCATCATCACGTTTATTCATATATCATCACAATCATTCATGCATCATCACATTCATCAAAGTATCTCATAATCATTAAAGCATTTTCACATTCGCTGACGGATTACTTTAGGCATCTCGGAATCATAATCATATAATAACGTAGGGGAAACATGGTACTAAATCATACTCCATTCAATAAGGTTTTACCTCAGCTATTTCATACCTATATCAATATTGACACAAGTTTGGATATCACATAACTTGGAGAAACTTCATACTATCACGTCATAACCTACTTGCTAACCACTTGGCATGTATTAAAAGCTTAGCATATATCAAGAACACATAATTGGGGAAATTACTACTATCACATCTCCACTTGTTCACTAAGGTCCTTCAACAAAATACTAGACATGCACAGGTTCACACTTATTTGGAAATTTCCTACTACCATGGAATAATTCATTAACTTGGGTATTTTATTAAACACAAAGCACAAACTAACTCACAAATTGGGATTTCCTATTCAACATAGTATAATGGCCCTTCTGCTTCACCTATGCTCTTTATCAAACCTATGGGGGACATGCTTCACTTATTCAACCATTTCTACACCCAAAAGTCATGAACACATCACATAGAAAACAACTTCAAGAAGGTCTATCACAAACATCACATGAATTCCACATACTAGGGTCAAAGCTCATAAATTTTATAGGCAAACATAAATCAAAACTCAACAACACATTAAACATCAATTTAAACTCTTACAAATCATTAACAACTCATAAACATAAAAAGCTTTTAGTTTTAAAAAAGGGTTCTTGAGCTTCTTGGATGAAAGGGACCCAAGAATAAACATCTACATACCTTAATCTTTGAAATTGAATAAATTATAATTCTTGAGACTCTATCCGCACTCGTAATAAATGATTCTTGAAGTTCACACTATGAGAACATTGATTCTTGAAGAAATCTTGAAGAATTTATGGAGTATTTTTTGAAGATTAGGGTTCTTGAATGAAACCCTAGATATTCTCTCTTTAGAGAATTGGAAGAGAAAATGAAGGAAATTAGGGTTTTGGATGAGGTTTCCCATATTTATAGAGGCTTCCAAATGGTGGAAAATGACCAAAATACCCTTGCAAAAATTTTCTAAAATTGCTGAAAAAATATTCTTGACGACATCTGTGATAATCGGTCAGGCCTGTGATAGGCCATCATGAATTGTCATCACAAAAAGGGGTTAAATTCTTGATTTTCTACCTAGGGCTGATGACATTTGGTGATAGGCCATCACGGGCATGACGACTTGTCACAATTGTCGACACCAGTTTCCCGGCCAGACATGCTGGTGTAGAATGATCATAACTTTTTGCTCTGATATCAGTTTTTGACAAAGTTGGTATCGTTGGAAAGAGAATTCAAAGAACTTTTATTTGATATATAGTAAGTGTTGTAATTTGATCACAAGGATTTATGGTCGATTGAAGTTGACCCAAATTTTGACGGTCACTAAAACTTGAACGGTAGGAAAGCTTTCAACTCGTCCATGGGTTAGGGGACCTTTATGATCTTCATTCATGCTCAAATAGATTCCCACACAATTCAAAGTATTTGACACTTGGGAAGATATTTCTGAAATATTTTGACTCGGATTTTCACTTTACCAAAAATGCTCTAAGGCTCAGACTGGAAGAGGATTTTGTGGGGCATTATATTATATCTCCTTTGAGAATATTCGCCCTCGAATATTGCTTGATAGACTGAGAATACGGATCAACAGAACTTACTCAAGAAATGGAAACATGTCAGATCTGGACTATGCAATTGGAACGACTGATATATAGAGTTCTCACACTGGGCATGCATATCTGATGCATGGACTCATAACTGGGATGATGTCATGAATACACGACTGAACACATGCTGACAAGATAAACTCTTTCTACTGAATGTGCATATCTAATGCATGAATGTCCAGCTAAGCTGACTTTTGAAAGCACGACTTGACAATGCAATAACAACTGATGCTAACTCCATAAAAAATATATGAACATGCATTAGGATGAATCTAATGTCATGCAACATTATAATACTATGGGTTATCTCCCCCTTGGGACTCTATGTCCCTCTAAACACACTTCGCTGAAATACTGGAATAGTGCGCGGGGCACCTACAGACTGGGTCATAATTAACCGATCAAGATCTGAAACTCATGCATGACTCATGATAACATATAAGCTCAAAATGGGAGAAAAGGATCTAACAATGCATATCACAAAGATGAGGGCTCATAACATACCCGGGTCTATTTCAGGGGATCTTTCCTGATCAAGGCGAGCCTAAAACTCATAAAGTCTGCCCCTTTGAGTCAGCACTCTACATTCTCGCATTCTATGGCCTGGTGATGTTTGGCGTATTTATACCCCTAAGAACCATAATTTACCCATATTTTAGCTAAGTTTTGAGGATAAAATATATAATTCCTGCACTTTTAGTCCATTTTCCTTTAAGTGAGTTGACCTACGTGATTAGCATATTTTACAGGTACTAATGATGAAGATTTCAGCACTTTATGGACCTGTGAGCAGAAAAGGGAAACTTCACATTAGAGGAAAGGCAGCTTTTGGACTGAAAGTGATGCATGGAAACTTTTTCTCAGGCAAACCCAGTATTTTTAAAGACTTAAGGAGGCAGTAGCAACTTAGTGGAAAAGGGATATTATTAAAAACCTTATTGCTGAATTTTGCAGCATCATTAATCATTATCATTCGACACTTTATTCATTATTGAGTTTTCAGATTCTGTAAGTTTTGGACAGAGAAAAACGCTAGACTTAGGCAACGGCTAGAGGGCAAAACGTCAACCTCTAGTTGACACTTAAACCATCTCCATCGCCAAGCTTTTTCTAGGTTGTGGTATGATGATTATGTCTACTTTGATTTCCGTTGTATTCATGAGTAGCTAAACTTCTCTGTTAGGGTTATGGAAACCTTGTAAGATACTATCTATTGCTATGAGTTTGTGAATTCTTGATGTGTATGCTACTTATATCATTACTCTCTTCGTTTTAATTGAATTCTCATGGTTGCAAACATAGAGAATACACCATTATAGCATTAACGTGTTCGAGATTACATGTTTGGAAAAGATAGTGTGACAAGAAAATAGGGTTTCCAACCTCTATTTACATAACTAATGCCTTAACCGGATTAATTCCTTGGAGAATTCGTACCAATAGTACACACTTTAGGTTCGAGAGAGCTAAGGTGAAATAATCCTTGATGGTTGAAAAACACTAGGATTTAGACTTAGAATACGATTCTCTATAAGTGCATGCATGTCTAAATTCCGCATTACTCATAGTCAATAGACAAGTAGAAATTACAAGGTGAACATAACCCTAACTTATTATTCTCTGTGATTAAATCTTACAACATATATTGTCTCATTCGTTATTTTGATACTATTAGTTCACGCATAAATCAAACCCCCCTTTTTCCTTGGAATTTTCGACCAACAGTCTACTTGCAACACTTAGTGACCAAGTATTCCTTGTGGAATTCGACACCCAACCCAGTTGGGTTCTATATTTGACAGAGACCGCTTACACTTTCTAACGAGAGCTGTAATTTGGGTGTATCAAATTTTGGGACCACTGCCGGGGAATATGGTTGTCAACTAAGTTTGTGATAGTTAATAGACCCTTTGGTCAAAAATTCTCGAATTTTACTTTTAGTTGTTGTTTTTGTTTTGTTTAGGTTCGGTTGAGTGCATGCCAAACACTCGAAGTTCAGGTCAACCGTTATTACCTGTCAATCCTGAACCACATCTTATTGGCAGAATGGATGCACAACAAGACATTGATAGAAGGGCGGCTTAATAGGAGCAGGCTAGACTAGCTGCATTGGCAGCTGCTCAAGTGCATCAACAGAATATTGATAACCCAGGTCGAGCAACAAATCTGGATGATGAGGACCTGGGTGATGATGAGCTACTTAATCCAAGGCGTGCAGATGAGGTGGCAGCTCCTGTGAATAGGAGAGATCGTCAAGCTACAAAGAGACCTAAACGTCGAGCTGTGCAGGTTCCTTTTGATGATGATGATGACGATTTGGATGGAGCTAGTGCCATAGGGGCTATTATTCCTCCACCCTTGGCACCTGGAGCCAAGTTCAATATCACTAGCACCATGATTCAGTTATTGCAGCTCAAGGGGTTATTTGGTGGACTTGCAGGCAATGATCCGAATATGCATCTGATCAATTTTATCTCAACATGAAAGTCATTTGACAATCCAGGAGTTGGACAGAATGCAATTCGACTGCGCTTATTCCCATTGTCTCTATTAATAATGCCCAAACTACAGCTCTCATAAGAGTGTAAGCGGTCGCTGTCAAATATAGAACCCAACTGGGTTGGGTGTTGAATCCCACAGGGAATACTTGGTCACTAAGTGTTGCAACTATTAGTAGACTGTTGGTCAAAAATTCTACGGAATGGGGGTATTGGATTATGGCGTGAATTAATGCTATCAAAGTAACAATGGAATGCTTTGTTTAGTAAGATTTAATCACAGAGAATAATAAGTTAGGGTTATGTCCACCTTATGAGTTCTACGTATCTATTAACTATGAGTAATGCAGAATTTAGACATGCATGCACTTATAGAGATTCGTATTCTAATGGTAAATCCTAATGTTTCTCAACCATCAAGGATTATTTCACTTTAACTCTCTCGAGCCTAAAGTGTATAACTAACAGTACAAATTCTCCAAGAAGTTAATCCGGTTAAGGCATTAACGTGTAAATAGTGGTTGGTAGCCCTATTTCCTTGTCACACTCTCTTTTCCAAAAATATAACTTTTCTCTCAAACAAGTTAATGCTATACTGGAGTAATCCCTATGTTTGCAACCATAAGAATTCAATTAAAACGAAGAGAGTAATGATATAAGTAGCATACACATCAAGAATTCACAAACTCATAGCAATAGGTAGCATCTCACAACGTTTCCATAACCCTAACAGAGAAGTTTAGCTACTCATGATTACAACGGGAATCAGAATAGGCTTAATCATCATACCAAAACTAGAAGAAACTTCACGATGGATATGAGTTTGGCGTCAAAAGGGAGAAGAACGTCGTTCTCTCCGTTGCTCAAGAAAGCCGTGTTTTTCTCTGTCTAAACTTACAGATTCTGTAAGTTCAATAATACTAAAGTGTCGAATGAAAAAGAAACGAATGAATGAATGCTGAAAAATTCAGCAAATAAGGTTTTTATAACATCCTTGTCCTAGTCCTACTAAGTTACTGCTGCACCCCTAAGTATTTAAAAATACTGCTTTTGCCCGGGACAAATTCGCCATGTGTCACATTCAGTCCATAAACTTTCAAAAGCTGCCTTCCCTCTTATATGAAGTTTTCCTTTGTTGTCCAAAGGTCCACAAAGTGCTGAAATCTTCATCATTAATATCTGAAAACATGCTAATCACATAGGTTAGCTCACTTAAAGGAAAATGGACTAAAAGTGCAGGAATTATATATTTTATCCTCCAAACTTAGCCTAAAATATGGGTAAATTATGGTTCTTAGGGGTATAAATACGCCCAACATCACCACCCCACACTTAAAGCTTTGTTCGTCCATGAAAAAAATATTATGTCCATGCAAACATCTAACTATAATTTCACAGCAGTAACACAAAATGTTCAACAAGACATGCACGACAATAATTAACAAAGAGTAGTTTTCTTTATCACTACTAGAAACAATTCAACCTCCAACATAGACTCGTGATGATGGCTAATTCGTATCCATAAGTTAAGGCACAAAGAATCATACAAAACTACCCAACAATCATCAACCATGTGTGTCTCACACAAGATATCACCCATAATCACTCACAGTTTTGAATTTTTCAAAACATGGGTATAAGATTCTCCTTGCTCTCTCTCACAAAGAATTCATATGTTGCAACTGATGACCATAGGCTTGCCCTTAGTGTAATGCTCTACTAATATCAGAATGTTAAGCTTAGGATCAAATAGGTCTTTACAGGTTGTAATGTAGGCTAAGGGACAGGTAGGACGATTTTGGTCAGAAATAGTGACTATGTTCCCTAAGCGCTTTAATACACTACGTTATGTCATTAACACTCACTTTTAAACAACCCCTCTACTTTCATTTCATCTACCACACCTTTTCACCTATTTTGTTATTCAATTATAAACATAACTATCTTTTTATTTTTCTATTTCTCTTTTTTTTTCGATTATTTTCTCTTTTTTTTTTATAAAACACCTCTATGATAGCCATTCTTTTTCACAACAATTTCAAGTACCAATACACTCTGAGGCATCACTCTCACCCAATTTCCTCTTATTTTTTCACATGACTCTACAATTTAAAGCGCTTAGGAATTTGGATCATATTATGGTCTTGAAAAAAAATGGATTAGGCTACATATAAGGTTGTCAAAGAAAATAGCTAAAGGCTCAAAGGGGTTAACTAGGATAATGTACACAGGTAGGTAAAAAGAAGGTAAACAATTACAGGCTGCCAAAGAAATGCCTAAATCATCTCCTAGACTCACTCTTTATTTCGCTTTACACACACACCAGGTAAGTTCTAGCATCAGTCACAACACAGAATATACTATAACCTCACACACACAAGGCACATGGTCAACTTTATTGGGAGCAGTATAGACTCTTGACCCAACCGATGAATGAATCAAACCACCCATCTATCACACAGTGAGTCACACTTAGAGCCTAAATGTCTCAATAGTAATGATTTTAGCACAAACTCTTGTCATAATACCATGCCGCCTATCAGAACAATTTCATGCAAAATCTAAAAAAAATCTAAAAATCTAAAAATTTAGCTACAAACTAGAATAAATGCAGGCAAAGAAGTATAATACAGCATACAAATACTAGCACCCCATACTTAGACGGGACACACTACCCTCAGTGGAAAATAAATAAGGAAAACCTGATTAGTCAGACTCCTCCTCTATGTCTGGGGTCATACCCCCTACATCGGAATCATCATCAGATTCGTCATCATCAGAGTTGTCTTCCACATATCAGTCTGGTCATCGGAGATCATCATCAGTCGACACATCATCATCGAGAGGTTCCTCAAAATGTACACCTACTCCACACATAGCCCGCGTATGCTCATTCATCGGGTAGTCATAATCCAACTGCTGGAGCTCTGCATCAGTTGGAACACGTCCCCCACTCATCATTGTAAACCTCGTCATGCCATATAAATGGCGAAAGAAGCTTTCGTCACGAGCATGTCTTTCTGCAGTGGTCAGGTTGATGCCATGCCCAGTTTCAGGATCTTTAACCTTCGTAAGATCAACCTTCTTCGGGTTGTGTGGAAGCTTATGATCTGCAGGTTCCTCTTCAATTTTCTCCTTCCTCAATATCGCAGTCAACAAATTGCCAAAGCTTAAATGGGACCTTTTGTGCAGCCTAGCCTTACGCATTGACGATCGTATCACCGCACCAATGTTGATGGGAATATTAGTCATCAGAGAGTACACCAAGCATACTCTATCACGTGTGATCTTTGTGTACTGTGTCCCAGGAATCAGGCAAGATTTAACTATCCTCAACCATATCCGCGCTTCTCTGTTCAAGGAAGCATACGGGAAGGTATTGTGCCGACCGTTATCCTTGTGACGAATCCACCGTGCCATTGACCTTGTTCCACACAGTGCGTTTCTGATTGCCCTGTATGGAGGTCTGTGATAAAGCTCCTTGAGCGGTGATGGATCTACAGATGGAAAACCGAGAAAAACGTTGAAAAACTCCGCATTCAGTTGCAAGACTTGGCCCCAAATCTTCACTTCACTTCCGGTAGTCTTTGGGGACCAATTGGCATAGAACTCCCGCATTAGATCAAAATTGCATTCTCCCATATCTCGAAAAATGAAATCAAGATTTAGCACCATGATTTTAGCCAAAATGCGAGGTTCTCTCTTCGCTAGACTCTCCTTTTGTATCAAATCCACGTGAACATATTTTTTCACTTTGTTGTTCTTGTACCACTCCTTTCCTTCCTCCTCTAGGATCCACTTTATCCCGAAAGTACATCGAAGTATTTGCAGTGAGGAGGATTTAGCTTGCTCTTTTCTTCCCCTTTTCTGACTTTTCTGTGAGGTGGACGCTTTTTTTTCCTTGTCGTCCTTTTGGTGCCATTCTACCTGAGATTAAAATAGATTCATGTTAGCTCATCTCGGAATATTTAGTCGACACACAAACAATTGTGGCACCACCCCCACACTTAATTTATTGGTACAAACTAATTAAGTGAGTGATGTCGATTACTCTGACTTCATCGACATACATATAAGCGATATGTTCCAACAATATGATTAGCACAGTCATACTTTCATGTCATCTTAACTATCCTTTCCAACTCTATTTCATGTAATCTTGACTACACTTTCATGTTTGGATTGATGCACTTTTTGAACAAGACTACTACATAGAGATCGCATCAAGTTATTGCAAAGAAATAATCACAACATCTCATGCTTGTATTCAATCATGATCTTTATCTCGATGAACGAGTCATTCAAACATTCAAGCTTTCAATTTTAAAGATTATGCAATTAACTTCACTATGTCGATTCCGCAAAAGTATGATAGTGTATCAAAATCAAATACAAGTCAAAACCAAGTCAAGAACACCCACACGTATTCTTTCACTCAACTAGATGTATCATAACAAATCAACCACATTCTAATCATCAACACCACTTTAAAATCTAAAATACCATTATAAGCATAGTATTGTAACAACTACAGAATATAAAAGAAGAACTTCCTTGGTGATGGATTCGGAAGATGATCTTGCAAGGTTAGATGAGCAAAAAGAAAAGTTTTGAGAGATTTGGGAAGGTTAGGCGGCACCTAGGTTGAGCAAACAAGTGCTTTTTGTCTTAAGGTTGAAGTTCTATTTATAGACCAAGGCTTGGGTCAGTTTTGATCCATGAAAAATTGGGTTAGGGGCCAAAAATAATAAGTAGGCGGCACCTAATGCTTTCCCTATGCTTGGCATAGGCGGCGCCTAATGCTTTGCCTAATTGGGCATAGGCGGCGCCTATGCTATAGCCTTGTCGATTCAGAGAGCATAGGCAATGGCATAGGCGGCGCCTTTAGCTTTGCCTAGTTGGGCATAGGCGGCGCCTAATGCTTTGCCTAGATTTACATAGGCCTTGCCTTGTCCATTGCTTAGTTGAGGCAGTGAACATAGGCAATGACATAGGCCTTGCCTTGTTCGTTGCCTAGATTCGCATAGGCAATGCCTAACCGATAGCCTTTACTCCTTCATTCCTAACTTACCACCTTTAACATAGCACACTTCCAAATCAAAATTTTTGGGATTAATCCCTTCCTTTGTACACCTTTCACCTACACTTAATCAAAAACAACAAAAACAATTAGAAAGATGGGTTGCCTCCCACCAAGCGCCTTAGTTTTGGTCGTGGCTCGACTCTTCTTTTTGGATTTTTATTTAACAAAAACAACTTCTAGTAAAAGAAAATGATTAAAAACGATGGGTTGCCTCCCATCTAGCGCTTGATTTATTGTCGCGGCTCGACATAGTTATCTCAATTACTTAGAATTCATTGAGATATATGGTGCATCATTTTCTGAATGGATTCAGACGACGTTGATGCTTAATTATAGGTACACAATCTTCTTCGAGATGAATATTGTGAATACATATCCCAGGAGGGATGCCAATTATATCATCAATGGTCCAACCAATACCTCTCTTGTACCTCTTCAGAGCAGAGATGAGAGCCTCTACGTGTTGTTCACCTAAATCAGCCGCAACAATCACCGAAAGTGTAGTTCTACTTCCCAAGAACGCATACTTAAGATAAATGGGGAGCTCTTTCAATTTTAGCACTGGTGACTCTACAATGAAAGTCTTCGCTGTTGGTGACGGTCGATTCTTGAGATCAAGGTCCAGCTTCTTAGGAGCATAAAAATAGGACCTTATTCCTGTTAGAGCACAAACAGTTTCTAAATATTCTTCATCCTTCTCACGTTCAAAATTCAACAGCACAGCAGACAATGGCTCAACAGTAAGCTTCTTCTCTACAGATAATTCTTTCTCATCCTCATGATAAACATCAGCTACAGAGAACACATTCATATCTCTAGGCTGCTTCATCGATTTGCATACATCAAAATGGACCACTTCGTCATTCAGCCAAAATAAAAGCTTATTAGCTCTTAAATCAATAAGCACACTTCTAGTTGCGAGGAAAGAGCGTCCCAAAATTATGGGAACTTCAGAATCCACCTCGTAATCCAAAATAACAAAGTCTGCAGGAAAATAAAGGTAGAAACCTTCACCAATACATCATATAAGATACCAACAGGTCATTTTACCGACCTATCTGCCATCACGAGCCGCATATTGGTTGGTGTAGGATCACCCAACCCCAACTTTCTGTAAATAGATAGCGGCATTAAATTAATGCTAGCTCCCAAATCGCACAATGCCTTAGTAAAATTCATAGATCCAATCGTGCAAGGAATAGTGAAAGCACCAGGATCTGCCTTTTTCTGTACTAAAGACCTCGTGGCAATTGCACTACAATGATGAACATTATCTGCCAGCTCATAGCTTGCTGCCCGCTTCTTTGTCAAAAGGTCCTTCATGAATTTAGCGTACCCAGGCATCTGCTCCAGCGCCTCCACCAACGAAACATTAATAGTTAGCTGCTTCAACATAGTCATGAATTTACTAAACCTGGTGTCATCAGCTTTCTTCTTCAATCTCCGAGGAAAAGGTGGTGGTGGAAGGGGAATAGTTTTCTCATGAACGCTCTCATTCTGATTTTCAGCTTCTATAGAATCATCATAATCTGCATCAATAACATTCTCCTCTGTATTATCAACCACCTGCTTGCCTTTGGACAGATTTTCCAACACTTTACCACTCCTGGTAGTAATAGCCATACATGATCCATCATTCCTTCAATTTTTCACGGTGCCACTAGGTAAGGTGTCGGCCTTTCGTTGGTTGAATGCCGCCAATAGTTGACTCATTTATTGTTCCAGTTGTTTTATTATAGTGGAATGCGAGTCAGCCAATTTCTTCATTGAGGACAAATCATTTACTACCTCAGTTACTCCCGTGTTGGTTGGCTCCACTCCTTTCAACAGCTTAGCCATCATATCTTCCATGGACATCTTCCCAGAGCCAGATTCCATAGCCTCACAATTTCCAGGAGGAACGTACTAACCTCTCCTGTCAGTCTTATTCTTCTAACTCCCTTGATCACGGTCCTTGTATCCTGAATTATCATAATGGTTCCGACCTTGGTTTCCTTGGGCATTGCCTCGGAAACCCCCCTGATTATTCAAGTAGTTCGCTTCCTCCTCAGAATCGGAATCATCTCTTCCCTGTGATATAACAGCCTTGACTTTTTTGGTCTTCCCTGATAATAAATGCTTGGTAAGAAGATCCATCTGCATTTTCATGTAAGCCATATCTTGGTCGCGTTCCTCTTCTCTTCGCCTCTGTTCTGCAGTCATGCCAATAGATATAGCAGAGCTTGCTACCTCAGAATCCATGGTATGCCAAGATCTACTCTGCTTTTTCATACGATCCAGCATATCACTTGCCTCAATAAAAGTAAGGTCCATGAATGACCCTCCTGCAGCATTATCAACCACTAGCTTTGTCACCGAGTTCAAAGCCCTATATAATATTTCTATCAAGTGGATATTTGTCATCTGATGGTTTGGGCACCGCATGAGCTTCTTCTTGAACCTCTCCCATATTTCATGAAGAGCTTCAGTTGGAATTTGTCGAAAATTGCTGATCTCATCTCTCAATTATGCTCTCTTGGATGGCGGAAAGAATCTTTCTAGGAAAGCGTCTTTCAGTTGCCTCCAATTAGTAATAGAATCAAGAGTTAGCCAGTTCAACCATAAAGTTTCCTCCCCAGACAGAGACAATGGAAATAAGCGCAGCCGGATCGTATTCTATCCAACCCCTGGATTGTCAAAAGCCTTGCATGTTGAGATAAAATTAATTAGATGCATATTTGGATCATCGCCTGCAAGTCCACCGAATAATCCCTTGAGCTGCAATAGTTGAATCATGGTGCTAGTGATATTGAACTTGGCGCCAGGTGCCAAGGGTGGAGGAATAATAGCCCCTGTGGCACCAGCCCCATCCAAATCGTCATCATCATCATCAAAAGTAATCTGCACAGCTCGACGTTCAGGTCTCAATCTAGCTTGACAATCTCTTCTATTCACAGGTGCTGCCACCTCATCTGTACGCCTTGGATTTAGTAACTCATCATCACCCAGGTCTTCATCATCAGGATTTGTTGCCCTCTCTAGGTTATCAATGTTTTGTTGATGCACTTGAGCGGCTGCCAATGCAGCTAATCTAGCCTGCTCCTGTTGAGCAGCCCTTCTTTCAATGTCTCTATGTGCTTCCATTCTGCCAATAAGTTGCGGTTCAGGGTTTATGGGTAATAACTAAAAGTAAAATCTGAGAATTTTTTACCAAAGGGTCTATTAACTATCACAAACTTAGTTGACAACCGTATTCCCCGGAAACGGCGCCAAAATTTGATAACGCCCAAACTACAGCTCTCATAAGAGTGTAAGCGGTCGCTGTCAAATATAGAACCCAACTGGGTTGGGTGTCGAATCCCACAGGGAATACTTGGTCACTAAGTGTTGCAACTATTAGTAGACTGTTGGTCAAAAATTCTACTGAATGGGGGGATTGGATTATGGCGTGAATTAATGCTATCAAAGTAACAATGGAATGCTTTGTTTAGTAAGATTTAATCACAGAGAATAATAAGTTAGGGTTATGTCCACCTTATGAGTTCTACGTATCTATTAACTATGAGTAATGCAGAATTTAGACATGCATGCACTTATAGAGATTCGTATTCTAATGGTAAATCCTAGTGTTTCTCAACCATCAAGGATTATTTCACTTTAACTCTCTCGAGCCTAAAGTGTATAACTAACGGTACAAATTCTCCAAGAAGTTAATCCAGTTAAGGCATTAACGTGTAAATAGGGGTTGGTAGCCCTATTTCCTTGTCACACTCTCTTTTCCAAACATATAACTTTTCTCTCGAACAAGTTAATGCTATACTAGCATAATCCCTATGTTTGCAACCATAAGAATTCAATTAAAATGAAGAGAGTAATGATATAAGTAGCATACACATCAAGAATTCACAAACTCATAGAAATAGGTAGTATCTCACAAGGTTTCCATAACCCTAATAGAGAAGTATAGCTACTCATGATTACAACGAGAATCACAATAGGCTTAATCATCATACCAAAACTAGAAGAAACTTCACGATGGAGATGAGTTTGGCGTCAAAAGGGAGAAGAACGTCGTTCTCTCCGTTGCTCAAGAAAGTCGTGTTTTTCTCTGTCTAAACTTACAGATTCTGTAAGTTCAATAATACTAAAGTGTCGAATGAAAAAGAAACGAATGAATGAATGCTGAAAAATTCAGCAAATAAGGTTTTTATAACATCCTTGTCCTAGTCCTACTAAGTTACTGCTGCACCCCTAAGTATTTAAAAATACTGCTTTTGATCGGGACAAATTCGCCATGTGTCACATTCAGTCCATAAACTTTCAAAAGCTGCCTTCCCTCTTATATGAAGTTTTCCTTTGCTGTCCAAAGGTCCACAAAGTGCTGAAATCTTCATCATTAATATCTGAAAACATGCTAATCACATAGGTTAGCTCACTTAAAGGAAAATGGACTAAAAGTGCAGGAATTATATATTTTATCCTCCAAACTTAGCCTAAAATATGGGTAAATTATGGTTCTTAGGGGTATAAATACGCCCAACATCATCTATCTGGAGAGGCAACTCTCTGGTTGAACAGGCTAACTCCTGACTCTATTACTAATTGGAGGCAATTGAGAAACGCTTTCCTAGAAAGATTCTTTCCGCCATCCAAGAGAGCACAATTAAGAGATGAGATCAGCAATTTTCGATAGCTTTCAACTGAAGTTCTCCACGAAACATGGGAGAGGTTCAAGAAGAAGCTTATGCGGTGCCCAAACCATCAGATGACCAATATCCACTTGATGGAAGTATTATACAGGGCGTTGAACTCGGTGACAAAGCTAGTGGTTGATAATGCTATAGGTGGGTCATTCATGGACCTCACTTTTATTGAGGCAAGTAATATGCTGGATCGTATGACAAAGCAGAGTAGAGCTTGGCATACCAGGGATTCTGAGGTAGCAAGCTCTACTTTATCTATTGGCATGACAGCAGAACAGAGGCAAAGACAAGAGGAACGTGACCAAGATATGGCTCACATAAAAACGCAGATGGACCTTCTTACCAAGCATTTATTATTAGGGAAGACTGAAAAGGTTAAGGTCATTGTATCACAGGGAAGAGACGATTCTGATTCGAAGGACGAAGCAAATTACTTGAATAATCAGGGGAGTTTCCGAGGCAATGCCCAAGGAAACCAAGGTTGGAACTATTATGAGAAATCTGGATACAAGGACCGCGGTCTAAGGAGTTGGAAGAATAAGGCTTACAAGAGTGGTTTGTATGTTCCTCCTGGGAATTGTGAGGCTGTGGCGTCTGGTTCAGGAAAGATGTCCATGGAAGATATGATGGCGAAGCTGTTAAAAGGAGTGGAGGCAACCAACATGGGGGTAGCTGAGGTAAAGAATGATTTTTCATCAATAAATCAATTGGTTGACTTGCATTCCACTGCAATAAAATAGCTGGAACAACAAATGAGTCAACTATCAGCGGTACTCAATCAAAAAAAAGGCTGGCACTTTACCTAGTGACACTGTGCAAAATCTAAGAAATGATGGATTGTGTATGGCTATTACTACCCGGAGTGGTAAAGTATTAGAAAATCCATCCAAAGGCAAGCAAGTGGTTGGTAATACAGAATATAATGTTATTGAAACAAATTGTGATGATTCTATAAAAGCTGAAAATCAGAATGAAAACGTTCATGATGTTATCCCTAAATGTCTGCAGCCTGAAAAGATCGATAATCGGAAGCAAGATAAAAAGGAAGTGGTGGAGAAAACTCTTCCAATTACACCACCACCTTTTCCTCAGAGACTTAAGAAGAAGGCTGATGACACCAGGTTCAGTAAATTCATGACTATGTTGAAGCAGCTGACTATTAATGTTCCTTTGGTGAAGGCGCTGGAACAGATGCCTGGGTACGCCAAATCATGAAGGACCTGTTGACGAAAAAGAGGGCAGCAGGCTATGAACTGGCAGATAATGTTCATCATTGCAGTGCAATTACCATGAGATCTTTAGTACAGAAGAAGGCAGATCCTGGTACTTTCACTATTCCTTGCACGGTTGGATCTTTGGATTTTGCTAAGGCTTTGTGCGATTTGGGGGCTAGCATCAATTTGATGTCGCTATCCGTTTACAAAAAGTTGGGGTTGGGCGATCCTACACCAACCAATATGCGGCTCGTGATGGCAAATAGGTCGGTAAAATGACCTGTTGGTATCTTATATGATGTACTGGTGAAGGTTTCTCCCTTTATTTTTCCTGCAGACTTTGTTATTTTGGATTACAAGGTGGATTCTGAAGTGTCCATAATCTTGGGTCGTCCTTTCCTCACAATAGGAAGTGTGCTTATTGATTTAAGAGCTAATGAGCTTTTATTTCGGATGAATGACGAAGTGGTCCATTTTGATTTATGCAAATCAATGAAGCAGCCTAAAGATATAAATGTGTTCTCTGTAGTTGATGTTTATTATGAAGATGAGAAAGAATTATTTGTAAAGAAGCAGCTCACGGTTGAGCCATTGGCTACTGTGCTTATGAATTTTAAGCGTGAGGATGTTGAAGAGTATGAAAAAACTGTTTGTTCTCTAACAGGAATGGGGTCCTATTCTCATGCCCCTAAGAAGCTGGACCTTGATCTTAAGAATTGACCTTCACCACCAGCGAAACCATCCATTGAAGAGCCACCAGTGCTAGAATTGAAATAGCTACCCAGTCATCTAAAGTATTCATTCTTGGGAAGTGTAAATACACTTTCGGTTATGTTGCGGCTGATTTGGGTGAGCAGCAAGTAGCGGCTCTCATCTCTGTTCTGAAGAGGTACAAGAGAGTTATCGGTTGGACTATTGATGATATAATTGGTATCCCTCCTGGGATATGTATGCACAAGATTCAGCTCAAAGAAGATTGCGTGCCCACCATTGAGTATCAACGTCGTTTGAATCCACCCATGCAAGAGGTGGTGAAGAAAGAAATTATTAAGTAGTTAGATGCAGGGGTGGTGTATCCAATTTCAGACAGTAAATGGGTGAGTCCAGTACAATGTGTGCCCATGAAAGGAGGCATGACGGTAGTCTCAAACGAAAAGAATGAGCTAATTCCACTCAGACCTGTCACAGGATGGAGAATGTGCATGGACTACCAGAAGCTGAATTCGTGGATGCTAAAGGATCACTTCCCAATACCATTCATGGACCAAATGCTTGATCGATTGGCAGGGAAGGGATGGTTTTGTTTCTTAGATTGCTATTCTTTCTATAATCAGATTTGCATTGCTCCTGAAGATCAAGAGAAGACCACTTTTAGATGACCGTATGGTACGTTTACCTTCAAACGTATGCCATTTGGGCTATGTAACGCACCTGCCACTTTTCAGCGTTGTATGATGTCCATTTTTCTGATATGGTTGAAGACACCTTAGAGGTATTCATGGACGATTTTTCAGTCGTAGGTGAGTCCTTTGAATCATGCTTAGCAAATCTGAGTATGGCTTTGCAGAGATGTGTTGAATTCAACTTGGTGCTAAATTGGGAGAAGTGTCATTTTATGGTTAAGGAAGGCATTGTTCTTGGGCATAAAGTCTCTAAAAAAGGAATTGAGGTTGATCGAGCCAAGATTGAAGTAATCGAGAAACTACCACCTCTAATTTCTATAAAGGGAGTTCGTAGTTTTCTCGGTCATGCAGGTTTTTATCGGAGGTTTATTAAAGACCTCTCCAAGATTGCTAGCCCATTATGCAAACTTTTGGAGAATGATGCAAATTTGACTTTGGTGAAGATTGCTTGAAGGCATTTGAATGCCTCAAAGGAAACCTAGTTGAAGCTCCTATTATTGTAGCACCCGATTGGTCTCTACCTTTTGAAGTTATGTGTGATGCAAGCGGGGTAGCTTTGGGTGCTCTACTTTGTCAGAAAAGAGAAAGGCTATTTCATCCAATCTACTATGCAGGCAAGGCCTTGAATGGATCCCAGAAGAACTATACCGTCACTGAACAAGATCTTCTAGCAGTTGTTTATGCTTTCGAAAAGTTCCGTGCTTACTTGTTGGGAAACAAAGTAGTGGTTCATACAGATCATGCATCTCTGAGATATCTAATGGCAAAGAAGGATGCTAAGCCACGACTAATTAGGTGGGTGTTACTGCTTCAAGAATTTGATTTCGAGGTAAATGATAGAAAAGGTTGCGAAAACTAAGTAGTTGATCATCTATCTAGACTTGAGAGTGAACACACAGTGCAACCCGACCTTGATATTGATGATGCATTCCCCGACGAAGAGATCCTAGCCACTATGGTGGAAGACTTACCATGGTATGCAGACTTTGCAAACTATGTGGTAAGTAAAGTGATTCCTGAGCATCTCTCCTTTCATCAAAAGAGAAAGTTCATGCATGATGTGAAACATTACTTCTGGGATGAACCGTATCTTTTTTGACGATGTGCTGATGGGGTTATTGGGCGATGCATCTCAGATCTGGAGGTGCCTAGCATATTGGAAGCAAGTCATGCTTCCCAAGTTGGGGGTCACCATGCAGGTGATCGGACGGCCAGGAAGGTACTGCAAAGCGGCTATTATTGACCTTCATTATTCAAGGATGACTACGATTTTGTGAGAAGATGTGATCAGTGTCAGAGGAAAGGCGCTATCTCAAAGCACCATGAGATGCCCATGTCTAAAATGCTTGAGGTAGAGTTATTTGATGTCTGGGTTATTGATTTCATGGGCCCATTTGTGAGTTCGTTTGGGATAAAATATATCCTAGTTGTTGTGGACTATGTATCCAAATGGGTCGAAGCAGTCACGCTAGCTGATAATGAAGGTAAGCATGTAGTAGCGTTCTTAAAGAGAAATATTTTCTCTCATTTTGGGGTACCACGTACCATCATAAGCGATGGAGGATCACATTTTTGCAACAAGCTATTCAGAGCCGTATTGGTGAAATATGGGGTCAAGCAACATAAGGTAGCTACACCCTACCACCCACAAACAAGTGGGCAGGTAGAGGTTTCTAATCGGGAGATCAAGCTGATCCTTGCTAAGACTATAAATGCTAGTAGGAAAGATTGGTCCTGAAAGCTGGACGATTCCTTATGGGCTTATAGGATTGTG
Source organism: Capsicum baccatum var. pendulum (assembly GCA_030864225.1). Lineage (NCBI taxonomy): Eukaryota > Viridiplantae > Streptophyta > Magnoliopsida > Solanales > Solanaceae > Capsicum > Capsicum baccatum. The sequence continues at coordinate 140,299,145 of CM061550.1, forward strand.
TTCAATACACCAATTGGCATGTCACCTTACCAACTAGTTTATGGGAAGGCTTGTCACTTGCCAATTAAGCTAGAACATAAAGCACTGTGGGCATTGAAGTGGCTTAACCTAAATTGGGAGGATGCTATTAATCTAAGATTGGAGCAGCTGAATGAGATAGATGAATTTCGTCTATATGCGTATGAAAGAGCAGATCTCTACAAGGAAAAGATGAAAAAGTACCATGATCATAGGATTATCAAACAAAACTTTCAGAAGGGTGATTTGGTACTTCTTTTCAACTCCAGACTGAAGCTATTTCCAGGTAAGTTCAAGTCTAAATGGTCTGGTCCATTCAAAATTAGACAAGTCTACTCGTCTGGAGTAGTGGAGTTAGAAAACAATGATGGTGGTGTCTTTAAGGTGAATGGCCAACGAGTGAAGCCATATATCAGTCCACCCAATTTGATAAAATGCATGGCCACCATCTATCTCGATGAAATCTAAGTAATCGAGATAACTATGTCGTGCCGCGACAATAAATCAAGCACTACATGGGAGGCAACCCATCGTTTTTAATCGTGTTGTTTTACTAGGAGTTTATTTTTGTTAAATAAAAATCCAAAAAGAAGAGTCGAGCCACGACCAAAACTAAGGCGCTCGGTGGGAGGCTACCCATCCTTTTAATTATTTTTGTTGTTTTTGATGAAGTGTAGGTGCAAGACGTATAAAGGAGGAGATTAGTCCCAAATTTTGATTTAAAAGTAAGCCATGTGAAAGGTGGTAAGTTAGGAATGAAGAAGCAAAGGCTATCGGCTAGGCATTGCCTATGCCAATCTAGGAAATGGACAAGGCAATGCCTATGCCATTGCCTATGCTCACTGCCTCACATAGGCAACAGATAAGGCATTGCCTATGTAAATCTAGGCAACGAACAAGGCATTGCCTATGCAAATCTAGGTAATGCTATAGGTGCCGCCTATGCTAATCTAGGCAATACCATAGGTGCCGCCTATGCCATTGCCTATGCTCACTATCTCACATAGGCAATAGGCAAGGCGCGACCTATGCCAATCTAGGCAATAGGCAAGGCGCGGCCTATGCCAAACAAGGCAATACCATAGGCGCCGCCTATGCTAAGCATAGTCAAAGCAATAGGCGCCGCCTACTTATCCTTTTTTGTCTCCTAACCTGATTGTACATGGATCAAACCCGACCCATGGCTTAGTTTATAAATAGATCCTCAATCTTAGAACACAATTCCATTGTTTTCTCAAGATAGGCGCCGCCCAAGCTTCCAAATTTTCTCAAAGTTTTTCTTTTTGCTCATCTAATCTTTCAAGCTCATCTTCCCGAACCATCACCAAGTAAGTTATTCTTTTATATTCCATAGTTGTTGAAATGCTACGTTTATAATGATTTATTAGATTTTGAAGTGGTGTTTGGTGATAAGAATGGGGTTGGTTTGTTATGATACATCTAGTTGAGTGAAAGAATACGTGTGGGTGTTCTTGACTTTGTTCCGACTTGTACTTGATTGTTATACACTGTCATATTTTTATGGAGTATAAATTGTGAAGTTAATGCATAATCTTGAAAGCTTGAATGTTTGAATGACTCGTTCATCGAGATACTGATCATGATTGACCACAAGCATAAAATGGTGTGATTATTCCTATGCAATAACGTGTTTCTCTATGTGGTAGTCTTGTTCAAAAAGTGCATTAATCCAATGAAATAAAGTTGGAAAGGATAGTCAAGATTACATGAAAGTAAGACTGTGCTAAACATGTTATTGGACCATATCGCCTAAATGTATGTCGATGAAGTCTGAGTAATCGACATCACTCACTTAATTAGTCTGTGCCAACAAATTAAGTGTGGGGTGGTGCCATTACTTTTTGTTTTTCGATTGAATCTTCCGAGATGAAGCTAACATGACTCTATGGTGATCTCAGGTAGAATGGCCCCAAAAGGATGACAAGGAAAAGAAAAAGTGTCCACCTCACAGAATGGTCAGAAACGGTCAAGAAAAGAGCAAGCTGAGTCCTCCTCTCTGCAAATACCTTGACGCACTTTGGGAATCAAGTGGGTCCTAGAGGAGGATGGGAAGGAGTGGTACAAGAACAACAAAGTAAAAAAATATGTTCACGTGGATTTGATGCAGAAGGAGAGTCTAGCAAAGAGAGAGCCCCGCATTTTGGCTAAAATCATAGTACTAAATCTTGATTTCATTTTCCGAGATATGGGGGAATGCAATCTTGATCTAACACGAGATTTTTATGCCAATTGGTCCCCAAAGACTACCGAAAGTGAAGTAAAAATTTGGGGCCAAGTTTTGCAACTATATGCGGAGTTCTTCAACTCTTTTCTGGGCCTTCCATCTTTGGATCCATCACCACTCAAGGAGATTTATCACAGACCTCCCTACAGGGCAATCAGACATAAACTATGCAGAACAAGGTCCATGGCCCGGTGGATCCTTCACAAGGATAACGGTCGGCACAATACCTTCCCGTATGCTTCCTTGAACAGAGAAGCTCGTATATGGTTGAGAATAGTAAACTCTTGCTTGATTCCTGGGACACAGTACACTAAGATCACACGTGATCGAGTATGCTTGGTGTACGCTCTGATGACGAATATCCCCATCAACATTGGTGCGGTTATACGATCGTCAATGCGTAAAGCAAGGCTGCACAAAAGGTCCCATTTTAGCTTTGGCAATTTGTGGACTGCGATCTTAAGGAAGGATCACATTGAAGAGGAACCTGCAGATCATAAGCTGCCACACAACCCGAAGAAGGTTGATCTCACAAAAGTTAAAGAGCTTGAAACTGGTCATGGCATCAACCTTACCACTGCAGAAAGACATGCTCGAGATGAAAGTTTCTTTCTCCATCTATATGGCATGACTAGGTTTACCATGATGAGTGGGGGTCGTATTCCAACTGATGCAGAACTTCAGTAGTTGGACTACGACTACCCACTTAATGAGTATGCGCGAGCTATGTATGGAGTGGGGGTACATTTTAAGGAACCTCTCGATGATGACGTGCCAACTGATGATGATCATCGACTTCCAGACTCAGATGTGGAGGACAAATCTAATGATGACGAATCTGATGATGATTCTGACGCAGTGGGTATGACCCCAGACATAGAAGAGGAGTCCGACTAATTAGGTTTTCCTTATTTATTTCCACTGAGGGCAGTGTGTCCCGTCTAAGTGTGGGGTGAGGGTATTTGTATGTTGTATTGTACTTCTTTTCCTACATTTATTCTTGTTTGTTTTAGTTAGTCATAATTAGTTAGTTAGATTTTAAAGATAAGTAGATTTTTTAGATTTTGCATGAAATTGTTCTGATAGACGGCATGGTATTATGACAAGAGTTTGTGCTAAATCATTACCATTGAGACATTTAGGCTCTAAGTGTGACTCATTGTGTGATAATTGTGTGGTTTAATGCATTCATCTGTTGGGTCAAGATTCTATAATGCTCCCAATTAAGTTGACCATGTGCCTTGTGTGTGTGAGGTTATAGTTTATTCTATGTTGTGACTGATGCTAGAACTTTCCTGGTGTGTGCGTAAAGCGAAATAAAGAGTGTGAGTTTAGGAGATGATTTAGGCATTTCTTTGGCAGCCCTGAATTTTTTTACCTTCTTTTTACCTACCTTTGTACATTATCCTAGTGAACCCTCTTTGAGCCTTTAGCTATCTTTTTTGGCAGCCTCATACGTATCCCAATCCATTTTTTTCAAGACCATAATTTGATCCAAATTCCTAAGCGCTTTAAATTGTAGAGCCATGTGGCAAAATAAGAGGAAAATGGTGAGAATAATGCCTCAGAGTGTATTGGTACTTGAAAATATTGTGAAAAAGAGTGGCTATCATAGAGGTGCTTTATAAATAAATAAATAAATAAATAAATAAAATATAAAAAAAAAAAAAAGAAATAGAAAAATAAAAGATAGTTATGTTTATGATTGAATAACAAAATAGGTGAAAAGGGCTTGGTAGATGAAAGAAAGGTAGAGGGGTTGTTAAAAGATATTGTAAATGGCATAATGTGGTGTATTAAAGCGCTTAGGGAACATAGTCACTATTTCTGGCCAAAATAGTCCTACCTGTCCCTTAGCCTACATTACAACCTGTAAAAACCTATTTGATCCTAAGCTTAGAATTCTGATATTAGTGGAGCATTACACTAAGGGCAAGCCTATGGTCATCAGTTGCAATATAAGAATTCTTTGTGAGAGTGAGAGCAAGGAGAGTCTTATACCTATGTTTCGAAAAATGCAAAACGATGAGTGATTATGGGTGATATCTTGTGTGAGACATACATGGTTGATGATTTATGGGTAGTGTTATATGATTCTTTGTGGCTTAACTTATGGATACGAATTAACCATCCTAATGAGTCTATGTTAGAGGTTGAGTTGTTTCTAGTAGTGATCAAGAAACTTACTCTTTGTTAATAATTGGCGTGCATGTCTTGAGGATAAATTTTGTGTTGCTATTGTGAACTTCTAGTTAGGTGTTTACATGGATGTAATATTTTGTTCGAGGACGAACAAAGCTTTAAGTGTGGGGTGGTGATGTTGGGAGTATTTATACCCCTAAGAACCATAATTTACCCATATTTTAGCTAAGTTTTGAGGATAAAATATATAATTCCTGTACTTTTAGTCCATTTTCCTTTAAGTGAGCTGACCTGCGTGATTAGCATGTTTTTCAGGTACTAATGATGAAGATTTCAGCACTTTATGAACCTGTGAGCAGCAAAGGGAAACTTCACATTAGAGGGAAGGTAGCTTTTGGACTGAAAGTGATGCATGGGAACTTTTTCTCGGGCAAACCCGGTATTTTTAAAGACTTAAGGAGGCAGTAGCAACTTAGTGGAAAAGGGATATTATTAAAAACCTTATTGCTGAATTTTTCAGCATCATTAATCATTATCATTCGACACTTTATTCATTATTGAGTTTTCAGATTCTGTAAGTTTTGGACAGAGAAAAACGCTAGACTTGGGCAACAGCTAGAGGGCAAAACGTCAACCTCTAGTTGACGCTAAAACCATCTCCATCGCCAAGCTTGTTCTAGGTTGTGGTATGATGATTATGTCTACTTTGATTTCTGTTGTACTCATGAGTAGCTAAACTTCTCTGTTAGGATTATGGAAACCTTGTAAGATACTATCTATTGCTATGAGTTTGTGAATTCTTGATGTGTATGCTACTTATATCATTACTCTCTTCGTTTTAATTGAATTCTCATGGTTGCAAACATAGAGAATACACCATTATAGCATTAACTTGTTCGAGATTACATGTTTGGAAAAGAGAGTGTGATAAGAAAATAGGGTTTCCAACCTCTATTTACACGATTAATGCCTTAACCGGATTAATTACTTGGAGAATTCGTACCAATAGTACACACTTTAGGTTCGAGAGAGCTAAGGTGAAATAATCCTTGATGGTTGAAAAACACTAGGATTTAGAATTAGAATACGATTCTCTATAAGTGCATGCATGTCTAAATTCCGCATTACTCATAGTCAATAGATAAGTAGAAATTACAAGGTGAACATAACCCTAACTTATTATTCTCTGTGATTAAATCTTACTACATATATCGTCTCATTCGTTATTTTGATACTATTAGTTCACGCATAAATCAAACCCCCCTTTTTCCTTGGAATTTTTGACCAACAGTCTACTAATAATTGCAACACTTAGTGACCAAGTATTCCCTGTGGGATTCGACACCCAACCCAGTTGAGTTCTATATTTGACAGCGACTGCTTACACTTTCTAACGAGAGCTGTCATTTGGGCGTATCGCCTGGCTCACCACATCCAAAGCATACATCACTACCGGCTCTACGCACACCTTGGTGGCACCTGCCACACTCTTAAAAACTCAAATGTTTATGAACACCACTAGCATAACTCTGGGCTTTGGAGCTTGGCGCTCTCTCAGATCTACCACCCCCAAACATAAGTGTGGGTACACTAGCTGAAGATGGAGCTGGGACTTAAAATCTCTGATCATACTGAGAACTACTATCACCTTGAGACCCTAACTATGAGAAACCTCGACTACCTATCTTAGCTCTCTTACTCACTCTCTCTCTTCAGAAACATGAATAATCTGGGTGATCTTCTTTGCCTCCTCAAGATAAAGCTACGGGTTCTCACCTACTACTGATCAAAATAATTCTGGAGGGTTTATTTCCATGAAATTTCTAACCCTAGCTGTGGAGAAATTCTCATCTTGCTGAGGTGGGGCTGCATCCGGACCTTCCCCTGAACATTAGTCACATCTTGGTCTAGAGCTTAAAAAGCTACTCGAAACTCTGTATGTGCCACACTATCTTTCTCAGTAGCTATTGGATGTGGGGGTTGATCACCAACCCCACAGACAAAATCTCTGCGAGGAGGCATACTCTGTAATTAGAAGAAACAAATGGATTAGACTGAGAACCAACTTGAGCTCATGCTCACTCATATGAAATGATTACTGAAAGAAGATAAACTGCTCCTATGAACATCCTATAGCCTCTTGTATATAAATGTGGTGCTCTACACACCCATACACAAGACTCTACTAGATGCAGCTTTACAGACTCCCTTGGAAACTCTTGAACCTTAGGCTCTGATACCAAGTTTGTAATGCCCCGAGATCCCATCCCGAGATGTCACACGGAGCTTATGACCCCGAAGGACCACAAGCTAACCCTTTACTAATATCTATATATGTATACTGCATAATATCAGAAATAAATGCGGAAACTAGCCATAAGGTTCAACACATCTATGAATACCCATAATACAAAAAACTGAATATTAATACATCCGTATGAAAAGCCTCTAAACTGTCTAAACTATGGATTTGATGGGACAGGTCCCCAACTAACTCCATTACCTAAAAATAAATAAGGTATTTAGCAATAATAGAGAACTGAGATTCATCCTCGAAAGAAGAAGAATCACTGCTACTGCTGCTGACTGGGACTAAACTGCTAAGGATAATCGGGATCCTATGCCTCTGAACCTATGGTGTCAAATAAAACACCATAGCGCAAATGCGTCAGTACAGGAATGTACCGAGTATGTAGATGAGGTAGGCTAATGCAAGGGCTTATGCATGCAGAATATTTAAACTGACTAATCATGAAGATTCCTCATAAGAACACATACATGAATGCACAGAACATGAACATAAGCATTGCAACTCTAGATACTGAAACTCAAACACCACCTTACTGCATACTGAACTCATGACTAAAATTGAGATACGGAATCACTGACTCCTCTGATACTGGATGTTGTTACTTCAAGGACTGAACTCTAAGCTTACTGTCTTTGACTGATAGAATTATAGATCAACTTTTCTAATAGATTATTTCAGAGCAATTCTCAATGATAAGAAGTATGATCATGTTCGAATCTGACAACATGAATACTTAATAGAATTTGAGATGGAGATCAAGCCTATCTAACAGGAGATCTCTAGATATTATAATAAAAATACTTAACATGGTCTTAGACTGAGATTAACTTTTCTAACGGATTACTTTGGAATCTTTATCAATGATAAGAAATATGATTATATCTAAATCTGACGACAAAAATATTCAATAGAAATCTGGCACTGTGATCAATTATGTCTGGCAGCATATCTCTGAATATGATATCAAACAACTGTATATAAGACCAAGCATATCTGACGGGATGGTCTATAAATCAATGGAACTATCTGAGTTCCTCATTGAGATAAATGACTGTACCACACAGTCTTGATTTTTGAAGATTAATTCTGAAAGAGAGACTGAATCTAAAACCAAAACTATAGGAAATAGTCATCTAACCGACATGCCCCAACCTACCACGAGTGGGGTCCAACCTCTACCCCCGGTTAGGAGGGTGACAATATCGTGCCATAGGTAAAGACATTATCTTTTCTCTAAGGTCAGGCTCTCTCCTGGTGACCCTTAACAGTATATCAAGATTTCTTAATGGGTGACTCCTTTTCCTGTGCTAGCTACACAGTTCTACAATACAAGGATAGCTTTTAAGAATCACCCCCTCTACTAGTAGGTGAGTTCCCATCCTTGGGTTCGCTCGGTGTTTAATTCTACTCCTAACTGAAAGATTCTGGGTTGATTCTTAGACTATACTGGACAAAGCTGAATCTGATGCTGATCGTGTTTCTCAAAAGATCTGACTGAGTTACGCTGAGATCACTTAGTTCCGTATCAATGGAAAATATATTGAATCATGGTATCTGAATGACAATACAGATCTTGAATAGATTACTCAAATCGCTTTTGAGATCAGAAATAAATCACTTGAATACTATTAGAACTGAGCTGATTATAGGACTGAGGCTAAATTACTAATGATATAGAGATTACACAGATAACTGAGATTACTGAGCTTTCTTAAGTTCTGTACTTGTCTGAGGATACAAAGTTCTATAATTCACAGAGTTTTGAGAATCATGGCTCAACTGGAATTATTGAGAAACTGACACGGTCTCTAGAAAATAGCTCTATTGTCGGGTATAAATACCCCCAGGACTCGATGACATAAAGTAAAGCATAATCATTCATTCATCATCACATTCATTTATATATCATCATAATCATTCATGAGTCATCACAATCATCAAAGCATCTCATAATCATGAAAGCAATTTTTACATTCGCTGAGGGGTCACTTTAGGCATCTCGAAATCATAATCATATAATAACGTAGGGGAAACATGCTACTAAATCGTACTCCATTCAACAAGGTTTTACCTCAGCTATTTCATACTTATATCCATATTGACACATGCTTGGATATCACATAGTTTGGGGAAACTTTATACTATTACATCATAACCTACTTGCTAACCACTTGGCATGTATTAAAAGCTTAGCATATATCAAGAGCACATAATTGGGCAAATTACTACTATCACCTTTCCACTTGTTCACTAAGGTCCTTCAACAAAATACTAGACAAGCACGGGTTCACACTTATTTGGAAATTTCCTACTACCATGGAATAATTTATTCACTTGGGCATTTTGTCAAACACTAAGCACAAACTAACTCACAATTTGGGGTTTCCTATTCAACATACTATAATGGCCCTTATGCTTCACCTATTCTCTTTATCAAACCTATGAGGGACATGCTTAACTTATTCAACCATTTCTACACCCAAAAGCCATGAACCTATCACATGGAAAACAACTCTAAGAAGGTCTATCACAAAAATCACGTGAATTCAACATACTAGGGTCGAAGCTTATAAATTTTGTAGGCAAACATAAATCAAAACTCAACAACACATTAAACATCAAATTAAACTCATACAAATCATTAACAAGTCATAAAAATAAAAATCTTTTAGTTTTAAAAAGGGTTCTTGATCTTCTTGGATGAAAGGGACCCAAGAATCAACATCTACATACCTGAATCTTTGAAATTGGATGAATTTTAATGCTTGAGACTCCATCCACACTCATAATAAATGATTCTCGAAGCCCCTACTATGAGGAACTTGGTTCTTGAAAAAATCTTGAAGAATTTATGGAGTATTTTGGGAAGATTAGAGTTCTTAAATGAAATCCTAGATATTCTCTCTTTAGAGAATTGGAAGAGAAAATAAAGGAAATTAGAGTTTTGGATGAGGTTTCCCATATTTATACAGGCTTCCAAAAGGTGGAAAATGACCAAAATACCCTTGCAAAAACATTCAAAAATTGTTGGAAAAATATTTTTGACAATATTCGTGACAAACCGTCAGGCCCGTGATAGGTCGTCATGAATTTTCATCACAAAAAGGGGTCAAATTCTTGATTTTCTGCCCAGGGCTGACAGAATTGATGAATTCCCGGCCAGATATGCTGGTGTAAAATAGGTATAACTCTTTACTCTGATATCAGTTTTTACCGAAATTAGTATCATTGCAAAGATGATTCAAAGGTATTTCATTTGATATATAGTAGGTTCTTTAATTCAATATATACAAGGAGTTATGATCGATTGAAGTTGACCCAAATTTTTACAGTTACTACAACATAAACGATAGAAAAGCTTTCAACTCGTCAATGAGTTAGGGGACATCTATGATCTTAATTAATACTCAAATAAATTACCACATGATTCAAAGTATTTCATACTTGGGAAGATATTTCTGAAATATTTTATCTCAGATTTTTGCTTTACCAAAAACGCTCTAAGGCTCAGACTGGAAGAGGATTTTGTGCGGCATTACAACAAGTGACCCAAAGGTTGGCCATAAACTAGAACAAGATGTAAATACTGAAAGAAAGATAATAAAATGTTATGCGGAAGTCATTTAGTGAAATAACTAAATAATCAAATCCATAACAAAGGGATATGAAACACATCGCTGAAAAATATCTGACTGTTTTAAAGCCTATAAATATGATGAGTTGTTGAAATAGGTCCCCAGCTAAATCTGACTACTAAAATAATGATAACTAAAATCATAGAAAGCATGATAAATAATATAACTAGTTCTCGAATGATAAGGACTCACCAATGTTGTAGTTGAGTAATATAGGAATGGACTACGTCCAATCTGGGAACTGAGCACCCGAGCCCATGTTATAAGACAACATACCATAAAAGAGAGCATGGGGCCAGTACTTTGAATGTAATGGTATGTGGGATATGAATTTTTTGGTATACATAAAGGCACTATGAATGAATGAATAAACATGTAAAATAAACGCAACACCAAGCATAAACATGTACTAAAATGATCTGAATAACTAAATAACTGGTATATGGAAACTTGGTCATGCAAACCTAAACTGCCATGATCTCAATTCTTAACTAAAACTGTGAGAGCGAACCTTTAAATGACATGCCTGAATTTGATCTAATCGAGGTCCAACCTGTTGGAAGGGTGTCAACACCTTGCCAAGGGTACCAACACTAGTTGTGTGGATCCACTAAACTAGTGTCCCAAAGGACTAGGGCATCAGTCCTCTACTATAGGGTGAACCCTAAGAGAGTTCCAGTCCTTAACTTGATGGTGACTACTCATAACCTGTGTTGGCAATGTAGTTTTGGAACTCAGGGACTTCTACTATGGTCTTAGTCCTCTATTGGCGGGTGACCTTTCATCCCTAGGTTCGCTCAGTGCTAAGTCTTACTCCTAAATGAACTGGCACTGATACTGATAAAATCTTAACATGGTTCACAACTAATGAATTCTCAACATGAATATCACAATCTGAATATAATAAGGCAATTATGATCTAAATGACTAGTAACTTGAAAATCTGAAACATGCATGAATATCTAGGTATTGGGTGTTCATAACCCACCAGCAATGAATAATACATTAAATATAATAACATTATTAGAATACGGCAAGAAATTTCATAATTCAAGACCCCAAAATATAAAATCTTACTAAACTAACAGAATTTATGATTTTGAGTATAGGAGGAAGTTAAGCTTATGAGGACAATATGTACACATGGTTCAATTTCAAGGATAGATTGTAATTTCTAGAAAATTCATAATTGCAATAAAACCTTAAGCATAAAGCATAGGACTAAACTTAAGAGATTTAGGAAAACTTTGGGACTCAATGGGTTAAAGGGGGCCATTGACAATTATCCCATATACTTGAAGTAAAAGCTTTGGTGAGATTCTAAAAGTTTATCTTATTCTTGAGAAACCCTAATTTGCTCTTAAGGGAGAAGAGAATTGCTTTTCTTTTGTGTAGGAGATGTGATTTTTATGTTTTGAGGGATTAGGGTAATCTTTACCCTTGATAACTAACGTTTTGGGAGCTCAAACGACGTGGGTTTAGGTTAAGAAGGGAAATTACTAAACAACCTCTATTAAAATGTAGAGAGATTCTGGGTCCCCAGTTGTTACAACTCACCCTATGACTCATGGCGACTAGTTACGAGTCGTAGTCTGAAGCATGAGTCTTGGGTCATTCATTGGTCACACTATAAGTCCACATTATGACCTATAAGGTCTGAATACGAGTCGTATGTTAGACTCATAACCACTATGATGAATACTTTAATTATACACTTGTTAGGTCACAATTCTACCTAACAACTCGTAAGGTTTGACTATGAGTTATAGGCTAGACTTGTGATCGAAGAACTGGTTTCTTGGTGGACACTGGTGTAACTATGAGTCCATCCTCACAACTCATAGTCACTAATTATGACTCGTTATCACTAGAATAGCTTTTAATTACTTATTATTGTGACTACGAATGCTCGTAACAACTTGTTACATTTTTTATGGGTCTTTATGTAAGTCATGACCACTCACAGTTCACAGGTACTTAACGAAAACTTGTATAACTTTTTCCACAATTTTGGATTAAGATGAGACTTGACGCGTTGTGAAGCTAATTTAGAGGCCTATTTTTAAGGGGTCTAGAGCTGGAAATTTGGGGTATTATGATAGATTCCCCTTGGTATTATTCGTCCTTGAATGAAACTAGCTGAGTTGGAATACTAGGAAGATAGAGATCATGCACTGAATACTTATGGTCTAAATCATGACTTAATATCTGAATATGAAACATGATACATGGACTGAACTGAATTCATGAATTTGTGCTATGGCATAAGGATGGTTGGGTAGATGAGTAGAAAATGAGAGAATTGATTTAAACAAACCATTACCTCAAGCTAAATATGAATTCATAGGGAAGAGATAAGAATACTCGATTCACATATCGGCTTCTGCTTTCCAAGTAGCTCCCTCAACGACTGATTCCTCCACAAAACCTTTACTAAGGTGACCTCCTTATTCCTCACCAATGATCTGACGATCAAGGATTTCAACTACTACTTCCTCATAGGAGAGGCTATCTTTCATACCCATATTCTCTACCAGAATGACTGAAGCTAGATCACTAATGCATTTCTTTAGCAAAGAGACATGGAACATCGGATGCACTAATGCTAATTTTGCAGGCAACTCTAAATCATAGGCTACCTTCCCAACATGGATCAAAACCCTACATGGACAAATATAACGGGACCTAAGCTTTCCTTTCTTACCAAATATCTTCACCCCTTTCATGGGAAAAAATTTTAGGCACACAAAATCTCCAACATCAAATTCAAGCTCTTTTCTCCTCATATCTGCATAGAATTTTTGACGACTTTGGGCTATCTTCATCCTTTCTCGAATCAACTAAACTTTTTTCATTGTCTTATATACTAAATATTTCCCTATCAAAGAAGCCTCACCAACTTCAAACCAACTAATAGGTGATCTAAACCTCTTACCATAGAGGGACTGAAATAGAGTCATCTGAATATTAGAGTGATAGATGTAATTGCAGGAAAACTAAATCAAAGGTAAGTGGTAATCACAAATACCTTTGAAATAGATAATAGACGCCCTCAATATGTCTTTTAAGGTATGAATTATCCTTTCTAACTAACCATTTATCTATGGATGAAAAGTTGTACTGAGATGAACTTAGGTACCAAGACCCTTCTAAGAAGCTTTCCAAAAATAAGAGGTAAACTCGGTATATATATCTAAAGTGATGGTAAACAGGACTCCATATAACTTTAACATCTCTCTGAGATAGAGTCTAGTGTAATCCTTGGCTGAATATGAAGTGTGAACTTACAAGAAATGAGATGACTTGCTCATTATATTGATAATGACCCAAAAGGAATCATGCTGACGATGTGTATGATTTAACCCTATAACAAAATCCATATTCATCATATCCCACTTTGAAGTGGGGATGTTGAACTCCTAAAGTGTACCAATAGGCCTCTGATGCTCAACCTTAAGCTACTAACAACTCAGGTATTTAGCAATAAACTCTGCAATATCCTTCTTCAAACCATTCCACCAATAAACCTCCCACAAATTATGGTACATCTTAGTGTCTCCTGGATGAATAGAATATCATGAACCATGTGCTTCTACTAACATTCATTGTATCAAATCATCCATATTTTGAACACATAACCTGCCTTAAAAATGAAGTGCACAATCTCCTACTTAGGAGAAAACCTAAACTTTCTAATCTCGAACTGTTTCTTTTAATATCACTAGAATAGGATTTCTGTCTTTCTTTATATTTACCTTAAGAAAATTCTGAACCATTATAAACCCACTCATTTTCTTCGGCTGAATCACCCAATCGAACACCTATTCTATCAAGCTGATGAACTTCACGAACTAACTCCTTATCTTTCTCAACATGAGCCACAGTTACCATAGATAACTTGTTGAGGGCATCGACCACAATGTTGGCCTTACCCAGATGATGCAACACACTCATATCATAGTCTTTTAACAACTTAAGCCACCTTCTTTGATGAAGATTTAGGCCTTTCTAATTAAACACATACTGTAAACTCTTTTGATCAGTGAACACATCCACATGAACCCCATAAAGGTAATGCCTCAAAATTTATAAGGGAAAAATAATTTCCACCAACTCAAGATCATAAATCGGGTAGTTTTTATCATTAGTTTTGAGTTGTCTAGAGGCATAGGATATGACCTTACCTCGATACATCAACATATAACCAAGAACAACTATTGAAGAATTACAATGAACTATGAACCCATCTGAACCATCTAGCAGAGTCATAACTGAAAGCAAAAGAAAGTCGAGTCTTCAACTCCTGAAAAATTTTCTCGCAAGAATCTGACCATTAAAATTTAAATTTCTTATGAGTTAGTACAGACATGGGAGAAGAAATACAAGAAAATCCCTCAATAAATCATCTATAGTAACCAGTTAAACCCAAGAAACTTTTGATATCTAATAAGGAGATAGGTATGGACCAATTTCTTATTGCTTTAATCTTTTGAGGATAAACTCTAATGTCATCACCAGAAATGATGTGACCGAGGAAAGATAGTAATTTCAACCAGAATTCATGCTTGCTGAACTAGGGGAATAACTGGTGATCTTTAAGGGTCTGCATGATCACCTTCACTATAATAATAGACAAGGACGTCATCTATGAAGACCATGACGAACGTGTCCAGGTACTACTTGAACTCTTTGTTCATCAAGTCCATGAAAGCTTCAGGAGCATTTGTTTATCCAAAATACATAACTATAAATTCAAAGTGACCATACCGAGTTTTGAAGGTTATCTTTAGAATATCACATTCTCTGACTCTAAGTTGATGATAAAAGGATATAAGTTCTGTCAAATAAATAACTTGCACCCATAAGTTGGTCGAACAAGTCAAAAATCTTGGGGAGAGGATACTTATTCTTAATTGTGACTTTGTTCAACTGACAGTTATCAATGAACTTTCTGAGTGAATTGTCTTTCTTGCGCATGAAGAGGACTGAAGCACCCCGTAGGGAAACACTAGGCCTAATGAAGCACTTATATAAGAGTTATTTCAACTATTCTTTCAATTTATTAAGCTCAGCAGGAGCACTCAATTAGGTGGGATTAAAATAGGCAGGTATTTAGAAATAGATCTATTCCAAAGACACTTACCCTTTTAGGAGGAACTTTAGGAAATACTTCTGGAAACATATTTACTACTAGAATAAATTCAAGATTTGAAGTTTCGAAAATTGAGTCCTTGACTCGAATAAGGTGACAAATACAACTCTTAGAGGACATCTTCCTTGCCTTAAGGTAAGAGATAAATCAACCTATAAGAACCGAGGTACTACCCAGCCATTCTATGACTTGCTCATTAGGGAACTAGAACTACAAAATTCTATTTCTATAATCAACTGAGGCATAGCAACAGTAGAGACAATCCATCTTAGGAATGACATCAAAATCAATCATCTATAATTCTACAAGGTCTACTAAGGTAACTTTCTAAGATACTATGATTGAGAAATTTTTGTATACCCATTTGGATATGATAGAACTATCAACATAGGTAGGAACTAAGAAGGTCTCTATTAGGATTTTGGGATTGGTGCCAAAATTTACTACTATGTAAGGAGTCACAAAAGAAAGTAAAGTTCCAGGAATAATGCATAAACATGAAGGTAGAAGACTTGTAATATACCAGTAACCATATCATGAGAACTCTCCTAATCCTGACACGTCTAGAGGGCATAGAGTCAATTTTGACATTGCCCACTTGTGGCACTGAAGGTGCCCCCCTACTTAGTCAGGCAACCTGTTGGAGTTGATGAGAAGTCAAACTGACCTGATGATGATAATTTTTACCTTCTGGGAAACCACTAGGGAATCCCTAATCTTGTGTCCTGACTTGCCACATACAAAACACACATCACTGCCTTCCATGTACTCACCCTCATAATTCTTACCATTTCTCTTAAAAATTGGATTTGTACAACCACTGTTTAAACTATCCTGGGACTTAGAGCCTGGCACTCTATCATGATTATCCTATCCGAATTTAGGAACTGGAGCACTGGCAAAAGATAGGGATGGAGCTAAAGATTTCAGGCAGAATTAGGAATGATTACCCCTATCTGACCTCTGTTGAGAAAAGTTAAAGCTACCAATTCTGGACCTCTAATTCTCCCTTTCTTTTTCTTTGAGATTCTCTTTCTCAATCTGCTAAGCATAAACTATTAGTCTATAGAGGTCTATTTCCTTAATCAATATAGGGGTTCTACACTCCTTGACTACATCCTCAGAAACACCAGACAAAAGTTTCTCATCCTAAACCTTAGAATCAGCACCCATAGTTAGAGCATACCTTGCTAACTGGGTGAACTTGAGTGAATAATCCTTCACACTTATGATAACCTGTTTCAAATTTATAAACACCTATAATTTGGCCTCCCTCAAGTCGAGTGGGAAGAATATATCCAAGAAGCAGTAGCAAACTCATCCCACTCTATAGGCCCTGCATCGGTACCTCTATCCTTCTTCTACTGTTTAACCCATGTGTGAGCCACCCCTTATAATTTGGTAAGAAGTTAAGTTAGCACTCTTACTCATAGTAACACTCATGATATCTATCACCATCTATACATAGTCTAAGAACTATTGTGGTTCCTCCTCAGACTTAGATCTAGAGAATGTTATAGGATTCATCTGAGTAAATTCCTAGATTCTAGTATCTTCCATGCTCACCACAGGGTTGGTTGGACCAATGGCTTGTTGATTATTCTGGGCATCCATTAAGTGCACCAATTCTGTGAAAGCGGCCCTGAATTCAGCGTGATAGCCCTACTCTTTTAGAGGGTCTTTGGGAACAGATGGTGCGGGATAGTCCTTATTTATCCTTCCATTAGCCCTTATGGGAGGTATTTTCTATAAATTCTATAGAACAAGTTAGAAATAGAAGTTTAATGCAGCTTGCACTCTATCACATGACATAAATACTAAAATAAGGGAAACTTTCCTAAAACGTCTCATAACCTCTCGCCCATAAGTGTGGCGTATTTCATACCCATGAATAAGACTATTTAATGCAGCAGTTATACACCCTAGGAAACTTTAAACCTTGTGCTCTAATACCAAGTTTTTCATGACTCGAGAATGCTCTCTAGTGGTAACACGGTGCTTAAGGCCATATGTGACCTCAAGATAACCTATGAACTGGCACAATCTATAAATACTAACAGAAATATAATAAAATGTTAAGCAAAAGTCATTTAATGAAATAACTGAATAACCAAATCCATAGTAAAAATGTCTGAAACACATCACTGAAAAACATAACCAACTATCTGACTATCTGGAAGCCTCTAAACATGATGTGTTTTTGGGACAGGCCCCCAACTAACTTTAACTACTAAAACAATGTGAACTGAAATCCTTGAAATTGTGATAAATAATAGAACAAGTCCTTGACTGATGAGGATTAACTAATGCTACAGTTGAGTGATATAGGGACGGACCACATACGATCTGGGAACTGAGCTTTGGAACCTATATTCTATAACAACATAGCACAAAAGAAAGTATGGTGTCAGTACTTTGAATTTACTATTATGCGAGATAGAAATTTACTGGTATATATATTGTCATTAAGCATAAATTCATGAGCATGTAAAACGAATGCAAGACCAAGCATAAATATGTACTAAAATGATCTAATTAACTGAATAACTAATATATGGACACTTGATCACGCAAACCTGAATTGTCATGATATGAATGCTAAACTAAAACTATGGGTGATGATATTAAACTAATATACCCTAATCTGAGCTAGTCGGGGTCTAACCTGTAACTCCAGTTGAAAGGGTATCAGTACATTGCCAAGGGTACCAATAATGGTTGTGTGGATCCATTAAACTGGGGTCCCGAAGGACTAGGGTATTAGTCCTTTACTGGAGGGTGACCCCTAAGAGAGTGCCAGTCCTCAATTGGAGGGTGACCTCTCACAACCTACGCTAGTAACATAGTTCTAGACTCTATGACTTCTACAAAAGGTCCCAATCCTCTGCTAGAGGGTGACCCTTCATCCCTAGGTTATCTCAGTGCTAAGTGGTACTCCTAACTGAAATAACATTAACACTGATATTGATAAAAGTTTAACATGATTCACAATTGATGAACACTCAATATGAATATCATAATGCAAATATAATAATGCAATCATGATCTGAATGACTTGTAACCTGAAAATCTGAAACTTGTATGATTATCTAGGTATCGAGTGTTCACAACCCGCTAGCACTGAATAATACATTAAGTATAATAACATAATTAGAATATGGTAAGGAATTTCATTATTAAAGACACCAAGATATAATATCTTTCTAAAGTAAGAGAAGTCATGATTCTGAGTATGGGAGGATGTTAAGCTTATGAAGACATCATGTCCATATGGTTCAAATTAATACATAGACATTGGTTTCTAGAAAATTCATAATTGCCATGAAACCTTAAGCATAAAGAATAGGATTAAAGTTTAGAGTTTTGGGATAACTTTAGGACTCAATGGGAGAAAAGGGTACATTAATGAATATCCCACATACCTGAAGTAAAAGCTTTGGTTAAATCCTTAAAGTTGATCTTGTTCTTGAGAAACCATAATTTTCTCTTAAGGGGGAAAAGAATTGTTTTTCTTTTATGTAAGAGAAATGATTTTGATGTTCTAAGGGATTAAGGTAATTTTTATGCATGATAATTGGTGTTTTGAAAGATCAAATGATATGGGTTTGGGTTAAGAAGGGAGTGAAACTACCCAAAAGCCCATGTTAAAATACGCAGAGATTATGGGTCCCAGTCATTATGACTCACCCTATGAATTGTGACGTCTAGTTACGAGTCGTAATCTAAAGCTTGAGTCTTGGGTTATTCACTGGTTAGACTATGAGTCCACAATACACTCATAAGGTCAGACTACGAGCCATATGTTATCCTCGTAATCATTGGGATGAATATTTTGATTATACACTTATTAGGTCATGAGTCTACCTAATGACACATAAGGTCTGACTATGAGTTGTAGGATAAACTCGTGATGAAAGTACTAGGTTCCTTGGTGGAAACTGGTGTGACTATGAGTCCCTCCTTACGACTCTTAGTCACTGATCACGGCTTGTAAGGTCTACTCTTTGTCAATAGAATAGTTTCTTGATTACTTATTATTGTGACTATGAGTGCTCATAAAGACTCGTAATGTATGGTTATGGGTCGTTATTTGAGTCATAACCACTAATAGCTCACATGTACTTAAGGAAAACTTGTATAACTTTTTGATACGATTTCAGATTAAGAAGAGACTTGAAACATTCGAAAGCTAATTTAGTGTCCTATATATTAAGGGGCCTAGATCTTGAAAATTTGTGGTATTACACTTACATTAGTTTGTGAGGTGCAAAATCTTATTAGGGAAGACTCTAATTATGCTCCTCTACATGTTATATGTAGAACAATACAGGACATGTGGTGAAACTATTTATATTTCTTAACTTATGGACTAAACACCTACATACATAGAGTCGGTGGAAAAGGTTTGAGAGGATAGTAGAGAAAGATGACCTTTCTATGTTTTTCAAGAAAAGTTGAAGAGGTTAAAAAAAGCCCTAGCATTGTAGAGTAAAGCTACCTATGGAAACATTATTCAAAAGTTGGCAACTCTTGATAATGAGGTGAGAATGAAAGCAGTGCAGTTAGAGATTATCCAATTGAAGAAAATAGATATGATCTAAGGAACGAGGAAATAAGTTGAATAAATTTTAGAAGATAGAAGAAAAATACTGAAAAAAAAGGTAAAATATAGTGGTTCAGAGATAGGGACAGAAATACTAAGTTTTTACATGCATATGTTAGAGGAAAAAAGAAGAAGTTAATAATACATAAGATAGATAATGAACAAGGAAAAACTTTTTAAAACAATCAAGATATTAGAGATGAGGCAGTCAGAGTTTTTAAAGAGAAATTTAAGGAAAACATAAGGTCTAAGGATGATTCAATGTTGGAACATATCCCAGGTTTGATAAATAAATAGGATACTAAGTACATGATAGGATCACCTAACATGAAAGAAGTGAAAAAAGTTGTTTTTTGCTCTAAAAATAATAGTGCTTGTGGCCCAGATGGTCTTTTGGGAGACTTTTATAAGTATAGCTGGGAGATCACAAAGTCAGTTGTCTTAAAAATAGTAATGGCCTTTTTCTTGATATGAATTACCTAGATATATTACTCATACTAGCTTGGTACTAATTCCCAAGAAGAAGAAAGTAAGAAAATTTTTAGACCTTCGGCCTATCATTCTGGGTACATTCATGAATAATGTTATCTCTAGGATAATATATAAAAGGTTAGGGGAGAGTTTTTCCAAAATAATCTTAAATAGCCATACAAGATTTATGAAAAGGGGGAGTATTGTTGAGAATTTTTTTTGGCACAAGAGATAAACAAGGATATTAATATAAAAAAAAATAACACCACAATGTTGTTGTTAAATTAGACATGACAAAAGCTTATGATAGAGTGTCATGGATATATTAACTAAAGTAATAAGAAAGTTTGGATTTGGAGAAATAATGATAGATATGATTTAGAGACTGTTCTCCAATAACTGGTACTCTATACTAGTTAATGGATAATCCTATGATTTCTTTGTATCTAGTAGAGGACTAAAACAAGGGTATCCCTTATCTCCCACTTTGTTTATTATTACAGCTAAAGTCCTTGCAAGAGGCCTTAACAATCTCAAAGAGGATAAGGAGTTCAATGGATTTGGCCTTCCAATATGGAGTGAGAAAATCAATCATTCATCCTATGTATATGACACTCTTCTATTATGCTCAAGATAGGGAAATTCATAAATAAGATAATTAAGATTCTAAAGGAATGAGAAAAGTGTCAAATCAATTGATTAATCTGTCTAAGAGATTTTAATATCTACATGAGAAGGTGCCTACAATGGTGGGGTAGAGATTAAGAAGGATAATAGGTATTGGGCAAGGCACTTTCCCATTTGCTTATCTAGGATGCCCTATATTTTATGGGAGAAATAATAAGGTGTACTTTAATGGTTTGATAAAGAAGATTATAAGAAGTTTCATGATTTGGCAAAGCAAGATGGTTACATATGCAGGAAGATATACGTTGATAATGCATTTACTCTAATCAATGCCCATATACCAATGTCAGCAAACGAATCCACCAAAAGGTATAATAGATCAGATACACAAAATAATGGAAAAAAAATTCTGGATAATATAGAGGGCTCCAAAGTAAAACATTAGGTGATATAGGACTCATTTTGCTGTCCAAAAGAAGAAGGGGGATTAAATTTATATCCTTAAATCATGTTGTACATGCTCTTTTTGTAAAACATTGGTGAAAATATAGAAAATCCACAAGCTCATTGTGGAGTAATTTTATATGAAACAAGTATCGCAAAAAGTGGAATCCACTTTTAGAACAAGGATCAGGAGTATCTCATGCTTGGAGAAATATGATTATGCTGAGAGAAAATATAGAACATAATATTTTGTGGCAAGTCAAGTCAAGGGGTGCTAGCTTTTAGTTTGATAACTAGACAAAATTAGGTGCTCTTTACTGTGTAGAGGAGGATAGACAAGATGAGGAAGAAATAAAGGTTAAAGATTTTATAGTAGACAGGGGGGAATGGAGAGAAGTAGATAGAGGGTGGAATAGAGAGAAACTAGTATAGTATAGCTCAACTGAGATGGTGGATCATATTTTTGAAAACATTATCCCAATAATTTATGAAAGAGAATTTGATAAGCATAGTGGATGGGGAATACTAAAGGGAAACTCTCAACTAAATCAACTTAGGATATAATAAAAAATAGGAAAGAAGTACAGGAAGTTTACAAGCCGATATGGATGAAAGGAATACCTCTTTAATAGTAATTTTTTTATAAAGATCTTGGAAGGTAAGGATTGCTACAGATTGTAATCTAAAAAGAATTAGAATAAATTTGGTGTCGAGATGTTTGTGGTGTGAGCGGAATAATGTTGAAATAATGACATATCTTTTTTTTAATAGGTCCCATAGCTAAAATGCCATGGAAACAGTTTGCTACTTGTATAGGTATGAATATTGAAGGCCTACAACTACATTTGTTGATTATGAATTGGTGGACTACTTAAACCAACAGTAAATTACAGCAAGTATATAAGGCACTTCTAACTTTAATCCTATGGAAACTGTGGAAGAGAAGGAATAAAAAGAAGCATAGAGAAGAACCAGCTTTGCTTTAATGGTGAAACTTATTCAAACATCTGCACATTAGATGCTGAAATTATTATTTCTGTAGGTACAGCTTCAACGAAAAAATTGGAGAGATGTGATCAATACTTTGGGGAGATATAATCCAATACTACACCACCATGTTGTCAAATGGGAGTTACCAGTCATAGGAGCATAAAGTTTAACACAGATGGAGCAAGCAAGGGCAACCCTTGTCCCAACTCTTAACATTTCTACTTAAGAGATCACAAAGGGGATTTAATCTATGCAAGCTAGAGCAGTAAGTCAGGCCCCAAATATGGAAGTAAAATCTAAAGCTATCCTTGAGGCTCTAATATTTTGGTCGAGTATTGACGCACAAGAGAAAATCCTTGAAAATGACTCCCTTGCAATGATTAAACTTATCAAGAAAGTTTGAAGAGTACCATGGGAGATAGTAGAGATAATGGAGGAGATTAGAGGAAAGTTTCAAACTAAAATATTGAGCTTCATCATATTTTAGAGAAAGTAAAGTTGTCTGACTATTTAGCTAACCTAATAGAGAAGGAAGGCACTAAAATAGATTTTCACATTTTCACAAACCTACCAACTATGGTAAGAGGATCCTTCATACGAATAAGCAGTAAATACCAAACAACAAGAATAATCACTACAAATATTAAACCACAACAAGCATGAGTGTTCATAGAAGTCACATGCAAGAAAGTAGACATAAGTTCAACAATAAAAGTAAAAACAATAGAGTTATTTACAAAAGTGTATGCCATATACCCACGGACATTAATGATGCTAAAATGGTTTTGCTAAACTATGTTAGAACACAAAAGAATTCACAAAAAAATAGAAAAGATCGGTGTCATATATGCTCTTAACTTTAGGAGGTTATCTT
This sequence comes from Capsicum baccatum var. pendulum, assembly GCA_030864225.1. Lineage (NCBI taxonomy): Eukaryota > Viridiplantae > Streptophyta > Magnoliopsida > Solanales > Solanaceae > Capsicum > Capsicum baccatum. Next base: position 140,322,657 of record CM061550.1, read on the forward strand.
TAGATCCTAGTCTGCGTAGATTGAGGAATCTCCATTCCAACACACAGTTGAGAAAAAGAAAGATTGAAAGTTTAGAACAAAGATCAGAAGAGAGTAAAGAAATTGAATGGAATCACTTAAAACTGGGAGACCTACAAAGCTGAACGAATGCCTCCTTCATCTCCAGACCCAAAACACTTAATCAAAGAAATGGTCAAAAACAGAAGAAAAGAATAATAAAGTGTTTGAAGAGAAGGACATTACCTTAGTAGAGTAAAGATTCTTTTGTTAATAGAAAGGTCAATCGACATAAAGGAGTTAGGTCACAGATGACTCACAAAAGGAAGCGGTATTAATGGAGATTCCGATGACAATCAGGTAGAAACATCTCGCGATTATTGACAAATTTTGAAAGGATGAGAATAAGAAAAGAGTACAGGGGAAGGGTCATTTTATTATAAAGGATTGGGTATTTTTTCTTAGTGGGATGAACAAAAAATATCTCTTATCTTTGTTTATTTCTTTTGTTGGTTTCTTGGCCCATGGCCAGACTTTTCAAAGTTTTTCTTTGATTTGATTAGTAAAATATCTTCACAACAATCGATAATCTTACAAAAAAAAAAGAAATGCATACATTATTTTCTAATACGTCCTATCAAATCATACCTAATAGCAAGCCTAAAAAGTTGATAACCCTCCTAAGTATTCGACTATATGTGTATTTTAGCCCTACGGGTCGCTGTGTCAAACTCTGCTCTTATTAGTTATTACATCTTCAACATTCGAACCCAACCAATTCAATCCAATCATATAAGGTAGCCACAGACAAGTGAAATGGGTTGAGATAAATGTTAGGTCTTTTTTCTTCTTGGATTTCGATAGACTGGAAAAAAATAATGGATTACATACATAATTACTTTTTCAAATGGAAAAGGATATGGACTGACCCTTTTTAAAAGTAATGACCCATGTTTGCGCCATTTAACATATTATGGTCAGCCGGCCTAACTTATTATCAAATTATGGCCAATCGCCAATACTATTCCCAATTAATGGCCATTGTAAGCCAATATCTCCCATTAGCCACTTAGTTGCATTCTCTCCATGACCCTTTCCTTTCTTGGGCCATTTCGGCCCATAGAGACGTTTTTTTTTTTTTTAATTTGTTTTTAAATAGTTATTTTTTTAAATTTTCCTATAGTTTTTTTTTGGGATAAAACCCTACTTTAATATTCTTAAAAAAATAAATACAATTATATAAAAATTATGTATTGTTGTATATCCTATTACCACTTCCACTCACCATTATACTTCCAAAAATATATATATAAAAATTATATATTCTTATATAAAACACATATATGAACAAAAGTTGCAGAAAAACTCTATAGGAATGTGTATAAAAACTGTATATTTTATTGTATAGAATGAGCATAGAAAGTGTATATTTATTGTATTGAATATGTTTTTATATATGATGTGTATAGAAACTGTATAAATGTTGTATAAAATATGCATCTAAATAATTATTGTTACTATATATTGTATAGGATGTATATAAAAATTGTACAACTATTGTTATGATATGTATATAAGTTGTATTAATATTTGTATAGAATATATATGTATATGTATAAGATGTCTATAGTAACTGTATACCTATTGTATTGTTAAAAATAATGCATCAGCAATAAAAATATAGTTATTTTTGTTAAAAAAAAAAAGTTGCAAAAAATAGCATAAAGACAAAACAGTGAAAAAAAATAGCAATGAATATTTATTTTAAAAAGTGTAGTAGTGGATTTAGAAAAAATAGAAATGTGTTATTAAGAAAATGAACAACGATTTTTAAAAAAAAAAATGGAACAACAATTTTCCTTTTTAAAGAAAAGGACATGAAGCAAGTACCGGCAAAATGGCTAGAATTAGGAATTAATTTTTGTGGCTAATTACAGCAAATTAATGTGGATGTCTATTTTGGTAGAATTACTTTAAATTGAAGGGTTATTTTTGTCCTTTTACCTTTTTCAAACTAGTTTCTCAAAACGTAAGCTGTATGTTTTTCTCAAAATATTTAGCAAATAATTTTATTAAAATATGATACAGACATATTAATATTTTCTTTGAGATATAAAATAGAAATTAAAATAGCAAATAATTTGAAACCAGAATCTTATAAATATGATGCAACTTTAGTGACGTAGTGTTTTAGTTTAACAATAAACACGTGCTCGAAGATATATAAATAACGTGCATATAATAAAGGTATTTACTCAGAAAAATTGTATTCTCTTCGTTTAAAAAATAATGATCTATTTTTCATTTTAGTCTGTTTAAAAAGGAATGATCTCTTTCCTTTTTGACAATACTTTAATTTCAAATTTCTACATGACATATTTAGTACTACAAGATTAAAGGGCAGACATTTTGGTATACTTGACACAACTTTAATTTAAGGCCACAAGATTCAAAAATCTTCTTTATTTTTTTTTAACTTTGTGTCAAATCAAAGTAAATCATTCTTTTTAAAACGGAGGGAATAATAATTATGGATGAAAGTTGAAAAACAAAGGTAATATCTTAAAGGAAACGGATGTGACATTCTAAGAAATCATTTGACATTTGAAGCAATTTTCATATTAACAAAATACAGGATAAATATTGAGTATGTTAAAATAGAAACAAGTCTTAGAATTAGTAGTTTAGCTATGTGGACGAAACTCATGTAAGTGTTGACCAAAACGAATAATATCACGTTTAGACTATGTTATTTCATCAAAGAGTGATGAAAAAATTCCAAAAAATTAGTTGGCGTCCACCATGTTGCATCGAATATGGCACTATCTGGTTCTAAAGGAAAACAAAAAATCATGGTCAAGGGCTTTTATCATCTTTAAACTTCCTATTACCACTTTCACTCACCATTATACTAATGATTTTGCCATTATCAATCATTGAGTAAGCAGTTTCTTTCAATTTTCGGATGAAATATATCACCCCAAGTATACAGGAATGCATTACCAGCCAATGACTGCAAATAGACACGAATTACTTTATGCGTCAAGAAATCATACATCGGCCACTAATTTAAGTCACGCTTCAACCTTGCAACAATTTCTTCCATAATCTCACTTACCATGACCGCATCAGTCCCCTAGCCCCTACCTTTTGCAACTCCCTTTCCTCTACAGAGCTTTTGCAATGATGCTTCAATTTCCTACCCACCAACTCTCTATCAAAATCGTCTCTAGGCCCTCTCAATCTTTTCTGAGACCCCACCCCCAACTTGGGAGTACTTGACTATTTTACCGATATCTAATTCATTCAGTTTTATTCTGTAGTATTGTGGGCTACTCCTCGTACATTTTCAAACTATAGACATGTGTGTCATCCCCCAACTAAATAAAAATCATGTGTTTCAACTAATAAGCAAGCAGCGACGGACTCAAAATTTTGGAGCCGTGGGCGCTCAAAATATTTATACACATATATTAATGATTTTAACCTAGCATGAAGAACAATAAACAACAGTTCTTTTAAAATCATATAAAAGAATTAAAAAGAAAAGAAACGACGAACCAAAGCAAATAAAAAAGTATCATATGCTACAAAACAATATATATGAATAACTCAAAGAAGTCAAAAAAAAAAATCATCAATATCTATGAAAAACAAAAGAAGTGGAATATTAATATAATTTTAAACCCCTTTTAATAGGAATATTAAGTACTAAAACGTTTCCTACTTATTTTAATATTGTTCTTTCCTCTTAAACCTATGATAATATGTCTTCTTCTCAAATAAAAATTGAACTAAAATAGTACTAAATTCCCTAAACCTAAAGAGTTTTGTGGGGCTGCAATAGAACCTGAACTCGATTTCAACAGACGCATTGTTTGTTGCAACAGATGCATAGTCTATTGCAACATATAATTCACCTGTTACAACAGATGACTCATCTGTTGAAATCATCTTCAGGATCATAACATGAATCCCAACAGGTAAGTAATTTATTAGGATTCATCACTTACCTGTTAAAACATATTACACATTTATTGGAATTCATGTTACGGCACTATGAAATCACTATTAACTTTTTTTAACAAATGACTTTATTTAAGTACCGCTAATGGAGAGATCAATAACAATAGGGGTGGATTGTCATGGTCAATGGATAGAGAAGAGCAATCTATATGTATGGATTTGGAAGGAGGGTGAAATGCTAGAGACGATAGCTATGACAGTCCAAAGTGATGTTTCGTATGATGATTTGGTGAACTTAATCATCAGCTATTATGGACTGAATTATCAACCGGAAGAACTCATCATCAGCTACATGCACAACTCCTTTGAAAATTAGAAGGTACTATCTTTCAAGATAACTGATTAGGTTTAGTTGTGTGCTTATCTTAGTGATTCATCCAGGCTGGTGTTAAGGGTGTATGTAGTTGAAAAGACGGGAGAGTATGAGAACCAGAATGTAGAAGAACAACAACAACAGGATATCTTTGATGATAGGTTGGATGATCTAGACATGAACATTCCAGATGATGATCAAACACTCACACCCATTGATGCGACCAATACTTTGGGCAGTTCTTCTCGATCAACATAGTCTAGCAATCGTTAAGAAGATGAGACCGTCTTTTACAAGGGAATTTCATTGAAGTACATGAAAGAACTACCTACTACTTTGTTTATTTCTTACTTAAAAAATTATTTCAGAATAACGAAGGTGATTAATTCAAGCAAAGTCTTTTGCTACAAATATGCTAATCCGAACTGCAGGTGGTGGTTAATAGTGGTGAAGTACTTAAGTTCTAATAGATTCATTATTCATAAGCATGAAAAGTATCACACGTGTGGTTCGAAGCACGTTTTGGGCCAAGATCCTCATGCCACAACAAAGGTCCTTGGTGAATATTTCAAGAATAGATTCTCAGGAGGCAAAGGCCCTTCTACAAAGGTTATGGCCAATCAACTTATTACGAAAATAGGTGTCCTGGTAAGTTATTGGAATACATATATGATATAAGTACGATAATGTAGATGGACTTATGAGGGTGTATGTTAGACCCAAGACTTGGTGTGTGCAAATGAAGTGCAAAGGAGGGCCTAAAAAGGCTCTACAATAGCCCACATTCTACATACCAAAGGCACCTAAAGTGAAGCAATTGACTAAGGGGTCTTTTGGATATTTCACACTATTTTTGCAACTTGCTATCAATAGAATATGTTGTAAAATTGAAACACTCTCTCTTGTGAGAAAGTCCTCTTAGCCAAAACAATGTAACTAGAGTTTTCGACTTGAGTGTAGAATCACTCATGTTGGATTCAAGCTTGGAAACGTTGGACGCTTGGGAGATCGAGGTCCTCTTGTACCAACGTAAAAGATAGGTGAATTGTTGTGAGTAGTGTTAAGGATCCAAGAGTGGAATATGCTCTTGGGTTTTTAAGATTATTCCTTCATGTAGTCTATCTATCTATCCTTTTGTTTATTGTAATCTTGTAACCGTTATGTGTTTTACTTGTGGAACACATTAGTATTGTTATAATATTGTTATTTTTCTTCGTGTCCTTTATCTTGTGTTGATAATATTTGTTTTTGGTGGTTGTTTACTTATTGAAGCACAGCCCTATCTCATGTATTTTTGTTCTTGTTTGCGAATCCGAGTGTGGTCATTAAAAGGGTTCTCAGATCTTTAAACATGTGGACTGATTTTGGTGTTTGTTTCGTGATCCCTTGTCTTTCTTTTATCATTTGGAATAAAATTATGGCTTGATATTTCTCCTACAAGATCAATCTTGGTCTTGCTTATTAGAAAAATAAAAAAAAGTGTTAGAAAACTGAAAAATAAAAAAGAAGCAAATTTGTTCGTGTTTGTGTTCTTGGCCAAAAATTGTGTTATTGTTGTGTCTTGGCCAAGATTTTTACTTCATTTGTTATTTTTAGTATTATTTTTCTTCATCTCTAACACTCTTGAGTCTAAATCGAAACAAACAATTCTATTTCCACCCAAGATGCAAAAGATTTGGTCTTATCCATTTATGCTTTGTCGATGATCTCTTAATGTTTTGTAGGGCTGATCTGTCATCTGTATCCATGTTACAATAGTCCTTTCATAAATTCTCATGTGCCTCAGATTTGAAAGCTAATCAGGAGAAGAGTTTTATTTACATGGTCGGGACCATAACACATATAAAAGAAGACATACTGCAATTGCTGGGTTATGTGGAAGGAAGGCTACCTTTCAAGTACTTGGGGTTTCCCCTATCCACAAAGAAGTTGACTGTATCTCAATGCTTTCCTCTGGTATACAAGTTCACAACTAGGATTACATGTTGGTCAGCAAATTTATTATCTTACTCACGTCAGCTACAACTGATAAAGGTTGTTCTATTTGGCATGGAAAGTTACTGGGCTCAAATCTTTGTGCTTCCCAAAAAGATAATCAAGATACTGGAAACTGTATGTCGAACATTCCTTTGGATAGGTCACATTGAATTATCAAAGAAAGCACTGGTCACGTGGGAAAGACTTTGCTACCCAGAATCAGTAGGTGGGCTAAACATTATTAATCTTAAGTTGTGGAATAAGGCATCCATCCTGAAGAACTTATGGGCTATCTTGATAAAAAAGATACACTATAGATTATATGGGTACAATACTACTACATAAAGAAAATCAAGCTTGAGGACCTGACAATTCCTAAGAACGCGGCTTGGGTGATGTAGAAGATCATAGACAGTGGTAAATTCATCATGTTACAGAAATGCTACCAGGGGAGTATAAATCAAACCTTGAGAAGTATTGTACAAGGTAACAAATTCAAGATTAAGAAAGCTTATCTAGAACTTTAGCCTCAATTTCCAAGGGTGGTATGGAAGAATATCACACTACATAAGAGAGTGTATCCTAGATATAAATTCTATTTATGGCTTGCAATACAAGAGAGATTATCTATAGTTGATAGACTTTAGAAGATGGGGGTGCAAGTTCCTATAAGCTGTGTTTTTTGTGATCAATAGGATAAATACTACACCACCTATTCTTTAGATGTCCTTACCGTAAGTAGATCTAGACCAGAATACTCATATGGATGAGAGCACACAAAGTAATGGGTACATGGCATCAAGAGGTAGAATGCATATGGAAGATAGCAAAGAAGAAAGCTACGATCACTGAGATGCTATGCAGTGTGTTTGCAATGGTAGTACACAACATTTGGAAAGATATAAATATAATAAGTTTCCAGAAAGGTAGAAGTGATGCAACTAAAACATGTCATGAAATAGCTATGTACCTGCATATTCAGGGGAGAAATAAAGCTTCTTGGCGGGAAAAGCTACAATTGTTGAATTATTTTCCTTAGGAGAAGTAGAATTGATACTTATTGTAAATGGATCATGGATATATTAGTGTATAGATAACATGAATAGGTCATAGAAAGACAAATAAGGTGGTAGATGGTCATCTTCTACCCGACTATGTAACGACTCACTTTCTTATTAATGAAAATACCTGTTAATAAAAAAATATAACTTGGCCAATTATGTTGGCATCGTTGTTGTGGCTTCACCTTTGGTCGTGTATTGGTGACATCGTTTATTGTTGTGGACGTTAAAATCATTGTTCTTAAGATTGGAAGTGAATGTTGTTAAAAATTGGTTGCCTAAGAACATTTTGTTGAAGTGTTGGAGTCTTGGCCGTGTGAGACATTGTTGTTATGGGGTTGGCCGTGTGAAAAATTATTGGTGTTCTTGGAGATGATTGTTGTAGTTCTTGGTGTTGTTGTTGTTGTTCTTGATGTTCATCACCACCTTTATATATTGTTGAAGATAAAGTGAATGCTAAATCCAAAAACTTGAAAGAAAAGGGTGTATTATTTGTTAGTCTTGAAATACACTACAATCAACCAAGACCTATCGATCAAGTCTCAACCATTTTCCAATACTTTTCCATGATTTAAGGAACCATGTTTTAAGGATAAGTACAAGAAAAAGTCAAGTTTTGAAAATTAAAAATTGAAAAAGGACCCAAGACTTATTTTTTCCCTTCTAAAACAAAATTCCACCAATACAAATTAAATTTTTGACCAAGACATAAACATTCGAGAATAACAATTTGTTAGAAAGACCGCAACCAATACGTGGCTGCCATGTCATTAAGTTACTGTTTATGCATCAAATTTTGGCTCAAATTTCAGGTTTCGTAGTTTCCATTTGTTGTTACTTAGTTTTAATTTCATTGGTTCCAATCCTAATTGGAAAACTAGTACTCATCTACTAGATTTTTAGTTAGTCTTTATGTTCGTTCATTCGTGTTAAGTGTTTATTGTGTGCTTTTCCCTTTTGCGAATTCGTTGAATCTTGTTGGCTCATGTCTGTAAATAAATTTTCTTTGACTCAACTCAAATGAAAATCTATTCCAGGCAAGAGTAGACTCGATCCTCAATCACTCGCAAAGTACAAGCCGGCTTTCAACACTTATGAAACCAAGTGTGAGACTATCAAGTATGTGAGAGTGTGGCGAGATTGTTTCGAACTAACTTATGTTTTATTTTGTAGGCTTGTTCTTTTCTTTTCTTTTTATTTTTAGGTACAATTAAAAGGGAACCCACGGATTCAACCTCTCAACCCATGGATAACAATGCCACCAATTTTATTTTTGCCTACCTTGATACTATGTCCCGAGACCTAGCTATGGCAAATGAAAGGTTGGATCATATGGTAGGTCAAAGGGAGCAAGTGGGATTCTTGGACACATGTAAAGAGGAAGGCCATAGCTCGTGTGATCTACGAGGTAAAAATGTTATCCCCTACCTTCCTATAAGCTTGGAATATTGTGATGTGGCTAGTAGTGGCCAATTGGATATAGTTGTGGATTGACCTAGAGTAGAGGTGTTTGAGTCTCCCTATGGTGATACTCTTGGTGATGTTAGGTTATGTGAGGACCACACTATTTTTGTATGTACGCAAGCACTAGTTGATCCTTTAGATGACGAAATTGATTCTTCTTGTAAGAATGATTTATGTCCATCTAGTGCTAGCCTTTATAACTTGAACAAGGTTCCATTACCAATTGACAAGAGTACTAATACACTAGTGGACCCTTTTGAAAACCAAGGTGAGTCTACATTGGTATACAGCTTACAAACAACTAGTGAGGGCATGCAAAATATTCAATCGGGTGAAGATGACCTTGATTTGTTAGAAAGTATAGGAAACTCGAATTGTGATTGTACTTGTGAAAATGGTTTTGATCGTAACCCCTTGGCTACCCGTGATGGTGTGAAGCTAAGCGCTGGTTACCCTTTTGAAATGGAGTATGATCAAAACTCGTGCTCAAGGCTACTTCTCACATTTGACCCCGATGCTATTTTAGAGTATGGAAGGAGTACTCTCGGATTTTATTTTTTATTTATTTAGTGTGATCCCTTTGCTGCCCATAATAGTTTATGTCTATGTAGGGACTACTCTAGTGAAAGAGAAAGAGTTACATGCCTAGAAACGCTATCTACTCCTTCTTTGTGTGTTTTTTTTATTGATCATACTAATGATGCTGAACTTGAAATTAGTAAGTACTTACATGAGGACACCCTAGTTAGATTTGACTTGTGTGACACCTTTCTCTACCCTTTTTGTGCTCATCATATTTTCCATAGTGATATAGAAGGTATGCCTAATTTTGAAGATGGCACCATAGGTGAAAGTAGGAGTGACCGAGACCTAAGAACTTGGTTACGAATACCATTTGATCCCGATGCCAACTTAGGATGGGAGATGATTATTCTCGAATTAGGCTCATTTTTTTTAGATGTTTATTCGAGCCACTTCCGTTGTAACATTTGTACTAGTCTTTCCATGTTTAATACAAAGGACCCTTCCCCCGACATGACTTGTTGATGTGTTTATTTTGATAACCCTAACCTTCATGTCATGAGGATGTGTTCTTGTTTGTCTTCTCTTAATTTTGCAAGTTATGGATTTGAGGTCGAATCATTTTTAAGAAGGGGAGGATAATACAAGTAGGATCACGCAGATGGACTTATGAGGGCGTAGTTGGACTTGAAACTTGGTGTGTGCAAATGAACTGCAAAGAAGGGCCTAAAAAGGCTCCAAAACAGCCCACATTCTACACACCAAGGGAACCTAAAGATAAGCAATTGACTAAGGGGTCTTTTGGACTTTTCACACTATTTTTGTAACCTACTATAAATAGAATATGTTAGGTCATTTACTACTTAGTTTTTTAATATTATTGAAAGTTATAAAATTAAAACACTCTCTCTTGTGAGAGAGGCCTCTTGGACGAAATAATATAACTAGGGTTTTCGACTTGAGTGTGGAATCACTCGTGCTGGATTCAGTCTTAGAAATATTAGACGCTTGGGAGATCGAGGTCCTCTTGTACCAATGTAAGAGATAGGTGAATTCTTGTTAGTAGTGTTAAGGGTCTAAGAGTAGAATATGTTCTTGGGTTCTTAGGATTATTCCTTCATGTAGTCTATTTATCTATCCTTTTGTTCATTGTAATCTTGTAACTGTTATGTGTCTTGCTTGTGGAACCCGTGAGTATTGTTATAATATTGTTATTGTTCTTCATGTCCTTCATCTTGTGTTGATAATATTAGTTTGTGGTGGCTGCTTAGGTATTGAAGAACACCCCTATCTCGTGTATTGTTGTTCTTGTTTGTGAATTCGAGTGTGGTCATCAAAAGGGTCCTCGACTCTTTGAACTTGTGGACTGATTTTTTTATTTGTTTTGTGCTCCCTTGTCATTTTTGTATCAATATATGACCATGGGGACTTCCAAGTACTTGGTTAGGGGGACACACGAGCATGGTTATGCAGTCCTCAATGCCTACCATTACATGCTTGATTCCACAAATCGTAGAAGTAAGACAACATTGTATGTTGATGAAAATAGAAGGTTCAAGTACGTTTTTGTATCCTATGGTGCTTGGATTCAAGGTTTTCAATATTTCAGAAAAGGCATAGCAATCGACTGTACCTTGTTGAGAAGCAGGTATAATGGAGTTATACTAGCGACGATGGTGCAAGATGCAGAGAATCACATCTTTTTTGTCGCTTTTTGTGTAGCAGACAAGGCATGTGATCCCTCTTATGGATATTTTTTGGAACAACTGCAAAGCTTCATCAAAGATACCGATGAATTGTGTTTTGTTTCAGATAGGCATCCAAATATTCCAAATATGGGTTCAATTTTCTTCACTTAAGTTCACTTTGGTTGTTGCATTAGGCATCTTGAAGAGAACATTCGGATCAACTTCCACAATGAAATGGTCATGACCCTTTTTTGTAGAGCAGCTAAAGCATATAGTAGATAGGAGTTTTTAGACCATTTCAATTAAATAGTGGATATGCATCCCAAGGCAACAAAACATCTCGTATGTGTTAATTTTGAGAGATGGAGCCGGGCAGTCTGTCCGTCAAATAGGTATATTCTAATTAATCTAATGTCTTGTTTGAGTTACAACTTTAGTATGACATCATACTAAGTGATTCTTTTGTATAGGTATAATATTATGACGTCAAACATAGATGAATCAGTGAATTCATTGCTTGGCGATGAAAGAAAATTTCTCATTGTGGCTCTGTTTGAAATAATAAACAAGAAGTATGGCTAATTTTTGCACAAAAGGCGTGTGGAGTTCGAGGACGCAGGAACCCCATTTGTTCTAAAAGCCGAAAAAATAATTTCAACGAACATCAGTCTGGGGAATAGGTTATTATCTCATCAAATATCATATTACAAGTTCAGTATCAATGGTCATGGTGATGTTTCCACAATCGATCTTCAAACAAGATCTTGTACGTACAAAGTTTTTGACTTGGACAAAATACCCTATCCACATGCTATGATAGCGCTTCGAGCTCAATACGGTGCAAAATATGGAACTAAAATTAATGAGTACTCCTCTCCATATTATTTGGTGGAAAAATATACAATGGCATATTATGGGCATATTACTTCAGTGCCTTTCGAAGAATCTTGGGTTGTTCCTGCAGAGCTTTTAGGGACATTAATACCTCCTCCATATATTGATCCAAGCTCTATCAGAACGGGAAGAAGGACATATAAGAGGAGGCTTGGAGTCGGAGAATCATTTCCATCAAGAAGAAATAAGTGCTCTGTATGTAAGAGTGCTTTCCATAAAAGAACTACATGCCCAGATCGTAATCCACCATGATCACTGTAATTACAAAACTTCTGTTGTTGTTTGTTGTGGACTTTTATATATTTAAATCATTATTTTGAACGCATATGTTATCATTTCTTATATAAAATATCTTTTTTAATAACTTGTGCATCAATAAAAAGAGGCAAAACATGAACTAAATATAGCAGACAATAAAATATTTTTCAACAGATGGACAATAGCTAGAAGAACACAATACAATTCATCAAACTGGAATGTTTTCCTCCAACAGATGACAAATTTGTCACAATAGATGGATAATCTGTTGACATTAACCCAATTGATGACTAATCTATTCCAACACATGGTCCATCTATTGAAAGAACTCAAAATCCGAAACTATTATTGCTACTGGATTCAAAATTGCTCCTTACCTCCAACCGTCGACATGTTAACATGTTTAGAAAAAGAAATAGACAGAATGAAAATTAAATAAGAATTAAAAAACCAAAGTGATCAGAAATAAATTTCTCATTAAACAAAAAATAAAATACATTAGGTATAGATCCGATATAGAAAAAAATTAAAATTCATACACTAAAAGAAAAAACACTTTATCAATATAATTATCATTATTATTGCCAATCAGACAATCGTCAACCGACAGCAGTAGGGCCCTCATCAATATCTTCATCTCTCTAACATCATTGTTCTCATGGCGATCAACTCCCGCTATAGGTCGTTAACTTGCCTCTGAAGTTTCCGCATGGTGTTGTATATAATAACTATGTCCCAAAAAGGATCAGCCAAATCTAGAACACGTATGAATTAAAAAAAAATATAAACACAAAAGTAAAGAAAAGAGTCTGAATGTAATATAACGTATACTACCAACTGGTAGATTTACACATAAAAAAAACTTACCTCAACGAGAAAGGAATATGCTATTTGAATAGAAGTGGTTGAAGATGTAATACGAAGAGACAAAATAAAAGAAAGAAATAAAAGTGGAGTAGAATTAAGATTAAGGAGGTACCTATTTATAGAGGATTGAATCTTAATGTGTTAGAAAAAAAAGGCACGACTATTCAGCTCCACTATATTAATTACATTCAAACTGCTGGCTTTTTATTTTCTAGGAAAAGTCATGACTTTTTATTTTACATTCAAAATTCTCATATTTTCAAAACAGTTTGAGACGTAATAACAATAGTTATTATTGAGCTGTTGCAATAGATCATCCATCTGTCATAACAGATAACCTACTGTCACAATCGATTTACCATCTGTTGCAGCGGTGGTCCCTATGCATAACAAATGAGACATCTGTTGCAACATATTTATTATCTGTTGTGACAGATAGACCATCTATTGGAGGAGATACTTTTATTTCTTCTAACAGCTGATTCATCAATTGCAATAGATGGGGAAGTTAATTCATCAACTGTTTTGAATGTGTTAGACAAAAAGTCACGACTGTTTACCTCTTTTATAATAGTCATCACGTACCTTAATTAACCTAAATTGGTGAATTATTATATAAATATATTTAAAAACAAAAAATTTGAAAAATCACGACTTGTAGAACTTGTTTTTTCTTGACGGGCAAGTAGTTATTGACATTGAATATGGTTACCCTTTGAGCCTCTGTAGTCTTGTGCACTACGTAACGATGGGATGTGAAGAATAAACATTGTTTGACATTGATGAATGGATCCACTTTCATGCATGGGAGTTATGTATTATTTATCAGGGTATCGTGACAGACACACATAAAGTACAATGATTTCGTGAATGCAGTTTTTTTACGATTAGACATTGATCCTTCACACAAGATCTTTCATTTTATAATTTAGTTTGATAGGTACAAATTGGTAAGGCCGAAGGGTTCCAAGACAGTGGTGTCAATACCCTATTACAATTTAATGACGGTTTTGCTCATGTTTATGTGTCAAATTTGAAGAAGGGTTCAATTTTTTGGTGGCGCTATAAATATCCAATAGTGATTGGACCGATTTTAATGGTGCAATAGACTTTTAAAAGGCCTCTGAAGCCTCACACTACAACAAATAAGAATAAAAAACCAATAGAAATTACTCTGGTCTAAATTTATATGGATGGGTTACTCGAGGAGAATATTATATAGTAGAAGGTGCTTGGGAGAATACCTGTATAGGAAGAAGGATGTGGAGAAGACCATATATTATCTAAAACCTTATTTATAAGGAAACACAGGGAAGCAAGTAAGGAACTTCTAGAAAATCTAGTCACTGAAATTAACTTGAGAGATGAAACAACTGAATGAGCTTCAAATATAAAAGTGTATCCAAATATTAAAATCTGCTAGTCGTTCTAAAAAAAGAAAAATAATCTAGAGGACTGGAGCTGGACACTTTTCTATGGACTGCGACTAGTAAGCGCGGACTTAATGAAGACCCACGAAGTGCAAGACCAGAACTCTAAGAAAGCATCTTAGCGATTATGGAGGATTATTAAGATTTTTCGTCAAGAATGAAACCTGAACAAACAAATCCAGAAGTAAAAATAAGGAAAGCCAAGGCGTCAATTTCTGAAGTCTAACTTGCATCCTATGCCTTCTTTTTGTGGTTCTGGTTAGGTTAATAGTAGTAGAAACAAAAATGTTTGAAGTTTAGTATAAATCCCATGCCTTGTTTTTTCCGCTATCTTTGACCAAACCAGAGCCATAAATAGGAGGCATGGGATGTAAGTTTAACTTGAGAAATTGCCACCTTAGCTTGATCCCTTATTTTTACATCAGTAGTTATTGGTTCAACTTTTATTTCTAACCGACAATCTTACCACCATTGGTTCTCGCAAAGCTAAAAACTTAGAGTTCTAGTTCTACATTTTGTGGGTCTTCATTCAGGTCATGCTAGTTAGTTGCAGTCCCCTAACAAAGTGCACAACTCCAATCCATTTCAACATTTTTCTTTTCAAAATGGACTGATGTATTTTTAATTTTGGATACACATTCACATTTGCAGCTCATTTAATTTTTTTATTTTTCATGTCAATTTCATCATCTAGTTTCGCTACACTTTCCTTCCTACTATGTGTTTCTTCTTTAAGAAGGTCTGAGTTGATATACGGTCTTCTCCACCTCCTCCTTTCCGCACAGGTATTTTTCCAATCACCTCCTGCTATTTAATAGTTTCCTCCAGCAACCTATCCATATAAATTTGGACCAAAGAAATAACTATAGTCATTTCCTTTCTTGTTTGTAGTAGTTGAAGGCTTCAGAGGCCTTTCAAAAGTCCATTGAACCCTTAAAATCAGTCCAATCACTATTTAAATGTTTACATTGTACCAAAAACTTGAACCCTTCTCCAAACTTGACACATAAACATTAGAAAAATCTTTATTAAACCATAACAGGGTATCGACACCACCTACTTGGTCCCTCAGCCTTACCAGTTTGAACCTAACAATCTTAATAATAAAATGCCATATCTTGTTTCATAGATTAATGCTTAATAGTTAAAGAACCAACATTCAAAAAATTAGTGTACTGGATGTGTGTTTTCACAATATGTTGACTAGTAATACATACCTCCCACTATGATGTGGTTCCATCTGCAAGCAGCTTATTCCTTTAAACCCATCTTTACTCTTGCCTTTAATGCTGGTCGGGCAAAGATTGATCCAGTTTTACTCTTTTTTATTTGCAAACAGGAAAAAAACATTTGATGTCAAACAAGAGAAGAACAAAAAAACATTATAAAAGGGTAACACAAAATTAAATGAATCAATAGATGACCCATCCGAGGTAATAGATTCCCCATTTGTTGAATAGATGAGTCATCTGTTGAAACAAGAGACGTATTTATGAAAACAAATGGATGACGTGTTGCAACAGATGGGTCAGCAGTTGGAATAAATCAAACCTACCTTGTTACTGGTTTGATTTCTTCCAACAGTTGCTCTATATGTTCCAACAGCTGACTCATCAGTTGCAACAGTTGCAAAAACTATTGCAACACCACCAACAACATCAATAATAAAGAAACATTACCATATATTCAAACACCATCAACAACTCAAAAACCACATATTCCAACAACACCAACTTCCCCAAAAACAGCACCACCAAAGTAACAAACAAAGGACATAAAAAAAATAATACAGACAACAAAGCTTTTTAAGTTCTCCCGACAGATGACTCTTTTTCACATATTTTAATAAAAATAATGATTCGTTCATTCAAGACTTAAAAGTCACCTTTTCTTCAATTTTTTCAATAAATAGGAAACTAGTAATGGGTAAATCAATAATAAAAACATATGTAAATATCTAATTTAAATAACATACAAAGAAGAAGACGAGAAGTAAAGAGCAATAGTGACCATGCCTGCAATAACAAAAAGCAAATGGATCAAAACACATATTTTAGTCGAGAAATGATATTGATCGGTTGAGATTCTAAAGGATCCTCATCCAAAAAAAAAGAGAGAAAAGAGAGAAAAAATGAGATGGTTGTGATTACCCAAAAGAGAAGAGAAAGGGGATAATTCTGAATAAAGAAGAGAGATGAGTTAATCTAATTAATGGCTGAAGGAGAGAGAATTCTAGATATACGTTTTAAATATTCATTAATAACTTTGAGGGGCACGAAGAGACGGTCACATTGAAAAACAAGATAAGACTACTCAATGAGGAGATTTTTGAGTTATCCAAGTAATATTTTTTACCTCCTTAGTATTTTATCTTTTTTATCTCGGGCGGAAAATTTGGAAATTTCTTTAAACCTAAAAAAAAAATCTTAACACACATAAGTCATACTTTGCCACAGATGATAATTTTTGTTTGAAAATTTCTAATGGCTCAGTTATCTATTAGTGCCTATTTGATAATTTATAACAGATAGTTAATATGTTGCAATAGATGATTTAATTTATTTGATAAATTCCAACAGATAAGTCATCTGTTGCAATAGTTTGAACATTTATTTTTATATAATTTTAATTGAGTTCATATATTCAACTACAACTTTAATTGATTAATCTAGAACTAGGGGTGAGCTCATAGGGTCAATTACAACTTCAATTGAGTCTTTGGCAATTTCATTATGTTGGTATTGTGTTCCTCCTGACCTGAGTCATCGATCGATTATTATGAGTTGAAACGATTCTTATTACCTCATTGTAAAGATAATATCTAAATTTATTAAGCTAGAACTAGGGGTGAGTTCATAGGGTCAACTACAACTTTAATTGTATCTTTGGCAATTGCATGATATTTGTATTGCATTCCTCCCGACTTGAGTCGCCGATCAATCACTCTCAGTTGAAACAATTCTTATTACCTCATTGTCAAGATAATACCTAAATTGATTTAGTTATAACTAGGAGTGAGATCATAGGGTCAACTACAACTTTAATTGAGTTTTTTTGGTAATTGCATGATGTTGATATTGTGTTCCTCTTGACCTGAGTCATCGATCGATCTCTCAGAGTTGAAACTATTCGTATTACCTCATTGTCAAGCTAATAATTAAATTTATTGATCTAGAATTAGGGGTGAGTCCATAGGGTTAACTACAATTTCAATTGAGTCTTTTGGCAATTACATGATGTTGGTATTGCATTCCTCCCAAACTGAGTCGTCCATCGACCACTCTGAGTTGAGGTAATTCTTATTACCTCATTGTCAAGATAATACCTAAATTTCTTTAAAATAAAAAAAAGTTCTTAAAACATATAAGTCATACTTTACAACAGATGACAATTTTTATTTGAAAATTTCCAATGGCTCAGTCATTTGTCACTACAAATGGCAATGTATATTTAATAATTTTCAATAGATAGTTAATCTGTTCTAACATATGACTTAATTTCTTTGATAAATTTCAAAAAATAAGTCATCTGTTGCAATAGGTTGAACATTTGTTTTTATATAATTTTAATTGAGTTCATATGTTCAACTACAACTTAAATTGATTAAGCTAGAACTAGGGATGAGTTTATAGGGTCAACTACAACTTCAATTAAGTCTTTGGAAATTGCATGATATTGGTATTGTGTTCCTCCCAACCAATGTCATCAATCAATTACACTGGGTTGAAATGATTCTTATTACCTCATTATCAAGATAATACCTAAATTGATTAAGCTAGATCCATGGGTGAGTTCATAAGGTCAACTACAACTTCAATTGAGTCTTTGGCAATTGCATGATGTTGGTATTGTGTTCCTTCCGACCTGAGTCATCGATCAATCACTCTAAGTTTAAGCAACTCTTATTACCTCATTGTCAAGATAATACCTAAATTTATTAAGCTAGAACTAGGGGTGAGTTCATAGGGTCATCTGCAACTTTAATCACTCTGAGTTGAAATGATTCTAATTACCTCATTGTCAAGTTAATACCTAAATTGATTAAGCTAGAAATAGGGTTGAGTTCATAGGGTCAACTACAAATTTAATTAAGTCTTTGGTAATTGCATGATATTGGTATTACGTTCCTCCTAACCTGAGCCGTCGATCGATCACTCTTAGTTGAAACAATTCTTATTACTTCATTGTCAAGATAATACCTAAATTGATTTATCTAGAACTAGGGGTGAGTTCATAGGGTCAACTACAACTTTAATTAAATATTTTGATTATTGCATGATGTTGGTATTGCATTCCTCCCTACCTAAGTCGTCGATTGATCACTCTAAATTGAAACGATTCTTAGTAACTCATTGTCAAGCTAATAACTACAATTCATCAGTGTACCAGTTGATCTTAATACGCTTTATTATGATGAGATGTTTAAAAATTAATTAAGATTAATTCAGACCAAATTAATATTTTCAAAACTTGCCATTTTTTTCCAAAATACAAATCAACCCATACAAATTATCCATTTGTAGGAAAAATATTTCATTATTTCAAATCTAGAGTTTTCTCTCTTTTCTCTCTCTCAACAATACGTATAATAACAACTCAACAAATTGCTCAACCCTTTATGACAGATCAATTTTCTTCCCATTTTCGACCACATAAGTGTTCTTTTCGATTTTATTCTTGTTTGTATCCATTTTTTTCTCTGTCTTCGTAAGTAACAGAGTTCAAAAAGAGTTCTATATTTGTTATTTTTTTGAAAAATTAGGTCTTTTAAGTTAAGGATGAAAAATAAAATTTTTAGTTGTATTATTTTCGATAATGTGTTGACAATTTTGAGTTTTGATGGTAATATCATAGGAAAAAACTAAGCAAACCCTATTTTTTGTCGCATATTCTGTTTACTGTTGTGGTATTATTGGATAGTTTTTGTGGTGTTGGTGGTCATGGTGGTAGTGTTGGTGGTCATCGTGGTGAAACTGGTGGTGTTTGTGGTGGATGGTGGTGGTGGTGTTTGTGGCATTGGCTGGTTGTGTTTGTGGTGGTTGTTGGTGGTGTCGGTATTGGTGGTGTTCGTAATATATTTTTAAAAATTTATACATACATTAATTGTAATGTAATTTTTATTTTTCTATTGTTTGCAGGTAAAATATGTCTCTCAAAAAAAAATTGAAAGAGTATCAACTTCTGACCACCTAACAAAAAAAGCTACAGTACAGAGGGATCCTGAGGATCTTGCTGAACAATCTCAGTCAGGGCTGAGAAAAGTTATGAAAACGATGTTGAGGGATATAGAAAAGGCTATGTAGATGGTGATGAGGAAAATAAAAGTGGGGAGAAGAAAGAAGAAAATAAACAATAAGTAAAGGAAGAAAAAAGTGAGAAAGAGGATGATAATGCATCACTAATGGGGCATGAATTAATATCGAAATCCCAACATGAGGCTGTCAAAACTACAAGTATTGATAGATTTTAAATTGCAATACCGATAGATGACCCTGCAGAACTAACTGGTGATCTTGTACTTAAATGTCAGTTGGGGAAACCTCTTGACGAATTTAGGAGTATTATGAAGAATGAAAACATAGATGGACTTTTTAAGAAGAGCTACTTTGGACACTTTCTTGAGCTTCCTAAGGGCCATACTGCTCATTTCCAAATGAGCATGGTATATGGTCTTATCAAGTAAAGAATCAAGTACATGGGGGATGATAAAAATTCCAAGGAGGGGGGAAAAGTTGGATGAAATCTGGATCAACTACTGTGGCATATCCGTTTGTTTTGGCTTGAAAGAGTTTGCCATAGTGACGGGCTTGAGATGCGGTCGTCCAAAAGAACCTCTCACCAAGGAAACACCATGTAAAACGTCCAAAGCAATCAGGATAGCGAAACCACCACCATCAAATAGTGGTAAGGCATTGTCCCAGCGACCACCCACCAAAACAAACAAATGCAGAGAAAAAATAGATGGGTTGTTGGACATTGTTGGTTGTGGGTGAAAATACAATAAGTTGATAAAATATCTTAAGGATAAAACCATACCAAAATAGTATAGGGAGAAATTGTGCTTAGTTTGGTTTTCCCATTTTGTTATATTGACAAGAGACGTCAACAAAGTCATAGAAAATGATTTGTTGAAGCTTGCTAAGGATTTTGAGAAATTCAATAATTATCCCTAGGGATATGGCAGCTACTACTTGACTGTCAAATATTTACTAAAAGAAATATCCACAAAAATGATCACATTATATGGCTTTCCTTGGGCTTTCATAGTAAATCTAATCACTATTTATTTACTCATCCATTAATTTATATTGAATAATTACTATGACCTTTTTCTTCTTGCCTCCTATTTACATTTTTTAGGCTTGGGCATTTGAAGCCATTCCTCACCTTCAAAAGCAGGTTAAGGATTACCCGGATGAGGCTTCTCATCCAAGGATCCTTAGATGGTTGGCTGCAAAGAGAAACATAAGAATTAAGGAGGCTAATCTCTTTAATTCTCCAGATGATGCAGTACATCTTCTTTCAAGTAAAATACTTCGACTTAAAGAAATATATTGAAGAAGATGTGCTTTCTATTGCGACAGATGGGTCGTTTGTCGTAATAAATTACTCGTTTACTATAACTGGTGCAACAGATAGGTAATATGTTGCGATAGAGATCCATATTTTGCAACACATTAACCATATGTTGCTCTAGTTCTTTGAACACGACTCAGCAGATTACCCATCTACTACAAATTATGCAACAGATAGGTAATCTGATGCAATATATTGTTAATCAGTTGCGACATACAAATCAGTTCTTGCGGCACATAGATCATCTGTTACATAAGTTTTGTCCACTGCAACTGGTATAATAGATGGATAATCTATTGAGATGGATGATTCATATTTTGCATCAGACTACCCATCTGTTGCTTTGGTTCTCTGAACCCGACTCAACAAATTACCTATCTACTAAAAATTATGCAACAGATGGATAATCTGATTCAACATATTGTTAATCTATTGTGACAGAATATCATGACCCAAGTCGGGACCCTAGCCATGATGAGCATCCCAAACCATATAGGCACGGCCGCTCTTTTCTATCTGGTACATCATGAACACCATTCATAACCATAAAGAAAAGATGTGGAACATATACAAAATGGAATCATTGTCACATTCTGAGTTAAGTGTATCAATACGAAAGAATATCCATCAACTCCTAAACAATATCTATTTCTATCTGTAAAATCTCTATTACATATAAAATTATCAAACCATTTAGAACTGCCCTCAGTGGACCAAAACCAAGTATAGCAAGTATATGAAAAGAAATAGGCCTTCTAGAATAGAGAAAGCTCACCAACAGCACACTTCACTTTTCTCTAAAAAAAACTCTACGGCTTAGCAGGACCTCTAGACTGAGCCTCAGACCCTGAAATATAGGGGGTCAACACAATTGTACTTATACGCAGAACAACCTAAAAACAAAATATATATTTTAATAACCACATAGGTAAGAGTGTTTCATAAATCACACATATCATCTTCAAATAGTTGAAAACACATTAGCATAATCTTATACTTTCAAAACACATTCCGTAATTCATTACTCTACTATTTACCTTACTTCTGAGCTAGATGGTACACCCTACAACGCTGCTATTCCATAGTCTATATGGAATCCGCCCTTGACTCAGCGGCCAAGCACCCAACTCAAGTTTGCCGCAAGAGTTGGAGTCTCTGCTTCTCTACTACGCCACAGGGCCATCGGCAGTGTACAATTTCTCTTTTGGGTATTATAAACCCATGTCGGCAAATTACAGTTTTGGTCAATAAGTTGTTTGACTCTTTCCTTCATTGGATAACTATCTAACTCTCTTAAGCCCAATTTTTAGATTCTTTAAACCATATCTTATTTGAAAAGTTCCTTCTTTCTTAATTTCATTCGGGCACATAAAAAATAGGGCATCGTTATACCCAGACTTGGAAGACCTGTGAAAATATCTCTAATGTCCTTATTTTATTTCAAAAGATGTTTATTGACCACCTAAAAGCTTTACTATTTGAACAAAAGTTCATATTTCAAAAAAGTTGAAAAATAAAACCATTCTCAATATTTATTCTGCGGTGGTCACCCTTTTTCAATCTCTTGAAAACCATTCTAAATAAGAATTATGATCATTATACAATGAGTAAAAACACTCTTTCATTATTTCATGAAAACAACCATTACAATTCATCCGTAATAATCTATCTACAGATCAAAGCTTTTGATAGTTTGTAAATTCAATTCACAATATGTAAATTCAATGAAATTTGTAAATTCAATGAAATTTGTAGTAAAAGAGAAAATCACAAGTCTCATGCACTCATCAACTTCTCAATATCTACATCACAAGATCACACGAAAGTATTTCGAGTTGAAACAGTTCATCACAATCTCCAAAATTTCTTTACAACAATATGAAATCCTTGACACATAATCATCAACAATCTTGAAACAAAATTCATTTGTTGATATATATATATATATATATATATATATATATATATATATACTTTAAAACTAATTTAAAAATAGTAAAATCCATGCCCATGAGGTTTAGGATATTTCCACATACCTTAGATAACTTATGAGGGAGAGTGGAACCCGAATCTTGTTTACGTTCTTGAAATTCTTGACATCAAAGATGAACTCTTGATCTATGAAGGAGGGACTAGGGTTTTCTTTTAAGATAATAAGAGTAGCTTTTAATGGTATTTGCCCTAAATACTCATTAATTTCGTATTATGGCAGGGTTATGACGAGGGAAAAAGAATTATTTGCCATCTCCAAGGCCTATTATTTAAAATAATTTATGAATTGGGGACCGACGTGATGCGTCGAGATCTTTCGGTTCACTATTTCATCGATGTTATTATCAACATGATGCGCCGAGTTTGCGTTAGTCCACTGCTTCAACAATGAGATAATTATTGCGGTGCATCAACTTCGTGTTGGTTCACTGCTTTACCAATGCGATAATCGATGCGGTGCACCGACTTCATGTCGGGCCACTGTTTCAAACATCCAAACACATCCCTAACGTTGTTTGAATAATCTAAAACATTACCGAGACATACCCCTTACTCCCCCAAACATGAATCAACTTAAAAATCCATATCTCAAGGTTGGAAAAATCGATTTAGAGGTCACACAAGTTTAGGAGCTTAAAATATGACTAAGTCCTTTTGACGTTTAGGAAATTTTTAGGTGATTATCCCCTTACGCATGCTATGATGTGAGGTATTCAATCAAGGATACCATGGGGTGTTATATTATCCCCCCTCCCCCGGGATCATTCATCCCCGAATAATGGTTCGAAATACAAACAAGCATAATTTTAAGCATACTAAGGAAAAGATAAATAGAACAGGTTATAACTCATACTATTTAGGTCGTCATCATAGTCTCAAACATAGTTGGGTATCTGATCCGCATATCATCTTTTGATTCCCAAGTAGCTTCCTCAACTTTTTGATTCCTCGACAGTACCTTAACCGAAGTTATTTCCCTATTCCATAACTTTCAAACTTGGCAGTCTAAGATATAAATAGGTTCTTCTTCATATGATAAGGATCCGGTTACTTTGATCTATTCAACAGGCAACACAAGGGAATGATCTCCAACGCACTTTTTCAACATAGACACATGGAATACTGGGTGAACGAAAGCCAGACTTACAGGCAATTCTGACTCATAAGCAACCCCACCTATCCTTCTCACAATTTGATATGGTCCTACCAAACGAGGACGTAACTTCTCTTTCTTTCCAAATCTCATGACTCCCTTCATAAGGGACACTTTTAAAAACACCCAATCTTCAACCTCAAATTCTATCTCCCTTCTCCTAACATCGGCATAGGATTTTTGGCGACTTTGAGCTGTCTTATGTCGTTCTCTAATGATTTTCACCTTCTCCATTGCCTGATGAACAAGATCAGGTCCAAATAACCGCATCTCACCCACTTCATACCAGCCAATCGGTGATCTACATCTCCTCCTATAGTTTACATCAAAAGGAAACATCTTAATGCTGACATGGTAACTATTATTATAGGCGTACTCCACCAATGGAAAATGATCTACCCAACTACATTTGAAGTTAATTACACAAGGTGTCAACATATTCTCTAAGGTCTGAATGGTGCATTCCGCTTATCCATCGGTCTGAGGGTGGAATGCAGTACTAAGATTCACTTAGGTACCTAAACCCCTCTAAAATGATCACCAAAACTGTGAAGAGAATTGCATACCTCAATCAGATATAATGGAAACAGTTGCTCTATGTAAAAAAACTATTTCTTTGATATACAACTTGGCATAATAGTCTCCCGAATAGTTAGTCCTCACCGGCAGAAAGTGAGATGACTTAGTCAGCCGGTCCACGATTACCCAAATAGAATCATGTTGGTTTTGGGACCTCAGAAGCCCCATGATGAAGTTCATATTGATCATCTCTCATTTCCATATAGGCAAAGCTATCTCTTGGGAAGTACCACCAGGTCTTAAATGTTCCTCTTTAACTTGTTAGCAATTCAAACACTTGGAAACAAAATCAGCAACATCACATTTCATATTATTCCACTAATATATAGCTTTAAGATCATGGTACATTTTAGTAAAGCCTGGGTGAAAAACATACCTCAAAGTGTTAGCCTCATCGAGGATCCTCTCTCGCAAACCATCAATATTTGGTACACATAGTCTGCCTTGGTACCTAAAAATACCATCACCGCCAATTTCAAGAGCCATCACCTTATGTTGACCCACATCTTTCTTAATCTGCATCAAGATAGGACCCTCGGCGTTTCTCCTTAACTTCCTCACATAAAGAAGACTTAGCTATTTCATGCACAACTACTCTGTCGTCTTTAAAATCCAAAAGTCGTACCCCTAGATTTGTAAGCCGATGAATATCTTTTACCATCTCCCTCTTTTCTTCCTCAACATGAGAAAGACTACCCATAGATATTCTGCTGAGGGCATTGGCCACCACATTCTCCTTACTCGGATGATAGTGTAGGCTCATTCCATAATCCTTCAACAGTTCCAACCACCGTCTTTGCCTATAATTCAACTCTTTCTAAGAGAAAACATACTACAATCTTTTGTGGTCAGTAAATATGTCAACATGTACCCCATAAAGATAATTCCGCCATATTTTAAGTGCAAATACCACAGCCTCTATATCTAAGTCGTGAGTGGGGTAATTTCACTCGTGCACCTTCAACTTCTTAGATGCATAAGCTACCACCTTGCCATGATGTATAAGTACACATCCAAGTCTCACTCGAGATGTATCATAGTATACAACAACACCCTCTGTATCCTCCGGAAGAGTTAAAATAGGTGTGGTAGTCAACTTGTCTTTCAACTTCTCAAAACTATTCTCACAAGAGTCAGACGACACAAATGTCACCTTTTTTTGTGCAAACCTAGTAAGTGGAGCAGCTATGAAAGAAAAAATCTCTACGAATCTTCTGTAATACCCCACCAAACATAAAAAGCTCTGAATGTCAGTTGGAGTCAAGGGCCTGGGCCATTTTCTCACTGCCTCAATTTTTTAGGGATCAACCTTAATTCCTTCACTAGACATAATATTCCCCAAGAAAGCAATAACATTAAGACAGAATTCACACTTGGAAAATTTTGCATACAATCTATGATCTTTGAGGGTCTGAAGGATGATTCGGAGGTGACTGGCACGATCCTCCTCACTCTTAGAGTAAATCAAAATGTCATCAATGAAGACTATGACAAGTTGATCTAGAAACTGGTGGAACACCCTATTCATTAGGTCCATGAAGGCTACAGGGATGTTAGTCAATCTGAAGGATATGACTAAGAATTCATAATGGCCATATCGGGTTTTGAAGGCTGTTTTGGGAATATTAGCCTTCCTAACCTTCAATTGATGATACCCCAAACAAAGGTCTATCTTTAAAAAACACCTAGAAACCTAAAGTTGGTCAAAGAAATCATCAATTCTAGGAAGAGGGTATTTGTTCTTAACAGTGACCTTGTTCAGCTGACGGTAGTCTATACATATACAGAGGGAACCACCTTTCTTATGCATGAAGAGTATA
This sequence comes from Capsicum baccatum var. pendulum, assembly GCA_030864225.1. Taxonomy (NCBI): domain Eukaryota; kingdom Viridiplantae; phylum Streptophyta; class Magnoliopsida; order Solanales; family Solanaceae; genus Capsicum; species Capsicum baccatum. Next base: position 140,349,274 of record CM061550.1, read on the forward strand.
GGTGCACCCTGGGGAGAAACACTAGGTCAGATAAAGCCTTTGTCAAGAAAATTTTGTAACTACTTTTCCAATTCTTTCAACTCTACTAGAGCCATTCTCTATGGAAGAATAGAAATAGGACGAGCGTCCGACAACAAGTCAATGCCAAAATCTATCTCCCTATCAGGTGGTATTCCTGGGAGATCATTGAGAAATACTTTCAGGAATTCATTTACAATAGGAATAGACTAGAGAGAAGGGCTCTGGGAATTTATTTACTACAAAAATAGACTTGAGAGGAGGACTCTTAGCACTAGAATCCTTGACCCGAATAAGAAGATACAAACAACCCTTAAATATAAGTTTGCGGGCTCTGAGATAAGAGATAAATTTTACTTTTGGTGCTAAATAATACCCCTCCCTTGCTATCACAGGTTTATTTAGAAAAGAGAAAGTAACCTTTTGGGTTTTACAGTCTAGGATGGTGTAGCATGAGTAGAGCCAATCCATTCCCAAGATGGCATCAACATCAATCATGTCAAGCTCTATAAGATCTACCATAGCATCATGGTCACAAATAGTCACTATATAATTTTTATAGACCCTCCTAGCTACAATAAATTCACCAATAGGAGTAGATACGGAAAAAGGTTTCGAAATAACTTCAGGCTCAAACCCAAAACTAACTGCCATATACGGGGTCATATAAGACAAGGTAGACCCTGGGTCAAGAAACACATACGCATTATGGGAAAAGATTTATAACATACCCATGACAATATTTGGGAAAACCTCTGCATCCTGATAGTTGGACAAGGCATACAACTGATTGCGACCATTTTCGGTAGCTGAAGTGGCACCCTTAGAAGGAGAAGCTGTGGAATTCACCTGAGACCTGGAACCTCCAAGGTTTTCTTTTGTTGTACGACAATCCCTTTTTATATTATCTGGCAGGCCACAGGCATAGTAAATATGAGTACTGAACTGACATAATCCAGGATGATCTTTCCCATATTTTCCACAACGTGGGTAAGGCCGAGAAGTATGAGATAAACTCTCCTGAGACTGAGTTCCTTGCATTGTCGATCCATGGTTAGGCTGAAAATTCTAAAACCACCGATCAACTAGAGGTTTAGGAACTGGAGCACTGGCTGATGACTGGGCATGACTCCAAAGCTTTTTTTTCGGCCACCTGTTACCTTAATACCATCTTGGTGCTACTATAGTTCTGGTCTGCTGGCCTGGCCCTCTTACCTGTTTATCTTTCTCTCTTGCTTCAGTAACCCTCTCTTTCTAATCCTCAACCTACTGTATATGAATGGACAAACTGAGAATTCCATATCTCTGTTCAACATCGCCCCTTTTCACTCCAATACCAAGTCATTTGAAAGAACGGATGCAAACCTCCTTATACAGGCCCTTATGTTTCCCGCCAATTTAGGAGCATAATGGGATAGTTGATTAAATTACAGGGTGTACTCCTTGACACTTATATTCCCCTGCTTTAAATTTATGAACTCTTCAGCCTTGGACTCCCTCAACTCCTAGAGAAGAATTGGTCTAGGAAAACTTCTACAAATTTTCCCCCATACAGAAGGCTCAGAATTTTCACCTCTCAAACATTTCCACTAATTGTACTACTGATTTTCTACCTCCTTAAGTTGATAAGTCACTAGTTTAACCCCTCCCATTTCATCTACATACATCACTCAAAAAAATTTATCCATCTCATCTACAAACTCTTGTAGATCCTCCTCCACCTTTGTACTAATAAACTTAGGTGGGTTCAACCTCATAAACTGACCCACCCATGTAGTCTCAGATACACTAGATGCAGACCCAACATCCTCTAACCATCGGGTCTGTGAAACCACCAACTGTGCAATTATATGCATCGATTGTCAGAACTTACCATTTGATATCTTTCTATGGAGAGGTTGGGTGTGATTAGTCCTAGACCGGGGATCCCTAGGTGCCCTAGGTGGGCTGGTCTAAATGGGAGGGACTCCCAAAGAAGCAACAAATTCAGGAGTGTGAGCCCTATTACGTGTCCTCATCCCATAGGTAGGACGAATATCTTTAATTTGCGCATTCTAATCATTGAAGCAACGTGGAGGCATGATTGTTTTTCTCAAATACAAGAGACCACTAATTAGGGGACATTTCAGACTCTACAGTACGAACTAAATCACAAAGAAGGGAGATATTCCTAGATGCCTAGTAGCCTCTTATTTATAAGTGTAGTGAGCTACACATCCATAAATAAGACTCTGCTTGACGCAATTTTGCATATACCCTGGGACCATGAATCGAGCTCTTATACCAAGTTTCGCATAACCCGAGTAAGGACCCTAGCCATGACGAGCATCCTAAGCCATATAGGCTCGGGCACTCCTTTCTATCTAGTACATCATGAACACCATTCATAACCATAAAAAATGCAGAGCATAAACAAAATAGAATTATGGTAATATTTTGAGTTAAGTATATCAATACGAAAGAATATCCATCAAATTCTAAACAACATCTAAATCTCTATTACATATGAAATTATCAAACTATCTGAAACTGGGACAAGGCCCCCAGTGGACCAAAACCAAGTAAATAGCAAGTATGTGAAAAGAAATAGGCCTTCCAAAATAGAGAAGGCTCACCAAATTCACACTTCACTTTTGTCTGAAAAAAACTCTACGGCTTAGCAGGACCTCTAGACTGAGCCTCAGACCCTAAAATATAGGTGTCAATACAATTGTACTAGTATGCAGAACAACACAAAAACAAAATATACATATTTATAATCACCTAGGTAAGAGTATTTCATAAATCACACATATCATCTTGAAATAGTTGAAAACACACGGGCTAATCTAAGACTTTTAAAACACATTCCGCAATTCATGACTCTACTATTTAACTTACTTCTAAGCTAGATGGTACACAATAAGTAAATTCAATAAAATTTGTAATAAAAGAGAAAATCACAAGTATCATGCTCTCATTAACTTCTCAATGTTGACATCACAAGATCACATGAAAGTATTTCGAGTTGAAAACACTTCATCAAAATCTCCACAATATCTTTACGACAATATGAAATCCTTGACGCATAACCATCAACAATCTTAAAATAAAATTCGTTTGTATATATATATATATATATATATATATATATATATATATACTTTAAAACTAATTTAAAAATAGTAAAATCCATGCCCATGAGGTGTAGGATAGTCCCACGTACCTTATATTACTTGGGAGGGATAGTGGAACCCAAATCTTGTTTACGTTCTTGAAATTCTTGAGTTCAAAGATGAACTCTTGATCATTGGGGGAGGGACTAGGGGTTTCTTTTGAGATAATAAGAGTAGTTTTTGATTATATTTTCCCTAAACACTCTTTAATTTCATGTTATGAAAGGGTTATGACAAAGGAAAAAGACTAATTTACCCTTCCCAAGGCCGGTTATTTTAATGAATTTGCAAACTGGGAACCGACGAGTTACCCAACGTGATGCGATGAGATCACGTCGGTCCACATTTTCATTAATACTATTATCGACATGGCGTGTCGACTTTGAGTTGGTTCACTGCTTCACTAATGCAATAATCAATATGGCGCACCGACTTCACGCCAAGCCACTGTTTCTAACATCCAAACACATCCCTAGCATTATCCAAAAAATCTAAAACTTTATCGAGATATCCCCCGAATATGTATCAACTTAAAAATCCATATATCAAGGTTGGAAAAATCAATTTAGAGGATACACAAGTTAGGAGCTTAAAATATGACTAAGTCCTTTTAACCTTTAGGAAATTTTCAGCTGATTATCCCCTTAAGCATGTTATGACATGAGGTATTAAATCAAGGATACCATGGGGTGTTACACAGACAGATCAGCTGTTATGATATAAAGATCATCTATTGCATAAGTTGTCTGTGTTAACATGTAACCCATCTGACTGTAAATTATTATACGATTTAAATATATCAATCTTGTTTTCTAGGTTGTGTATCCATGGAGCATGCCTACTGAGCAGGAGTTAGGGTTGACTTATTTTATTAATCTAGGTCTTATTGATACATTAGCAGACCCAATGGTGGAGTTAATAAAGAAGGAATTGGCTGGATCAACACCCATAAGAAGATCAATTAGGCAAAGTCAGCCTAATGTTAAGGCTCTTCATGACCAACTTACTGCAATAGATCCGAGTGATTTTTCTTGGTGTGTTGCTGGTGGAGTTGTTGATGTTGGTGGTAGGCATGTTGGTGCTGCTGTCAGTCATAATTTTGAGCATATTGATGCTCAAGAAAAAATAAATATGTTTGAAAACACCCCTTTAATAGGTCTCTCTCACCCTTACGTAGGTCCCTTTCACCCTTGCACCGGTCCCTCTTACCCCTCTTCACCCTTATATTCTCATTGCAAATGCAAAGAGTGCAAGGATAGCCAGGATAAACTCTTTGAAATATTAGAGGCTATAGCTAAAGCTATTGAGGGATTGAAATCTAAGAGCGGTGTCATACTATCCAGGAAGGTGAGGGAGTCATACACTCCTACAATGGCATTTGGGAGGAAGAAAAGAGCAATTAGCCAAGTCCTCTTCAGTTGAAAATCCAAACAAATTACAACTCCTCCCTCTCCAAAAGTTTTTGAAGTTCAGAGGCCATTTAAAAAGGTGGACATAAACACGGAACTTAGAGACAAAGAGAAGAGGGATCTACGACGGGCCTAGAATGACAAGCAAGGCACACAAGTTCACCCCATCCATACCTTTTCTTCCCAAGACATCAAAAGTATGACAGATATGCATACGCAGTATATGGACAGGGTAAGTTTACTTTTCCTAACCTATCCTTCTAATTTACGCCATGAAGAAGAAACTACGCAATAGATGTGTCATCTATTGCAACATATGTGTATTCTGGTGGAACTTATGGTAGTTCTGTTACAACATATTACCCATGTCTTGCATAAGTTGCATTAAAAGGGTAACAAATGAACAAATTCAGGGAACCCTCTGCAATAGATGGACCAACTATTGCATTTTTCCACCATGTTTCCTTCTTTACAATTACTAACCTATTTAAAAATTGACATTTTATATCACAGTATGTTGAAGAAATTCTATGCCTCATGAGGGGAAGGCAATTAGCATACCTAGAAACTTATGATGTTGCCTATAGGATAATGGACCTCACCTTCTACTAGAATCTCAAGGATAGGTACGATGATCTCAATAAGCTAGCATCAACTCCCGGTGGTGCGAGATTTGGTTCATTACTTTCTGGGTTCCAATAGGATAAAGAAATTATAAAATATGTTAGAGGGGAGAGGCCTAATCCACATGGCAAGAGCTCGACCAAGGCAAAGAGGATTCTTGGAGTTATGAACATGGATGACATACATTATCGGGCTATTGAGATACTACTCGAGGAGGGAAAGATTAAGGTTTATGACTACAACTTACCTGCGTTGGACGAGGCCAATTTTTTTAACAACCTCTAGCCACTGTTGGAGTTGTTCCCCATTTTTTTGAGGCAGAGTAAACTGATGGATTATTTGCCAATAGAAGTATTGATGAAGCAACCATGGGATTTTGAAGGCCAAAATAAGTACATGTACCTTCCAAAATATAAAATTATTGACGCATGTAGGTTACACGTTTTTGCACACATCGAATGTTTGTTGACCAGCACAGAAATGGTTGAGCTAATGACCTTTCTATACCACAACGTTGTGATAAACATGCCAGAGGTCTGGGATTATGGGTTACTAACTGGACGCTTGGAGACTGTGTATAAAGAAGAGCCAGTGAAATAACAATTTTCTTATTTCAAGTCACTTCACTTTACATACTTTACATACATGTAGTGGAAATTTTTTTTGTCATATGAAAGTTGAATTTTTTATAATGCAACAGATTTTCCATCTATTATAAAATATATTTTATCTGTTCTGACAAATAGTTTATCTGTTGCAATAGGTTGGTCATCTGTTGCATTATGTCGATGTTTCTATCTAAGTCTTATCTATTACAACAGTGGAAAGTCTTATTTGATAATTTCCAACAGATGACCTACATATTGCAACATATGTTTAAATCTCTTTGATATTTTCCAACAATTATGCTTGAATATCCATATGCTTAACAACACCAAATAGTAGAAAATATAAATACACCACCATAAAAATTTTAGTAATTAGGCTTGAATATCCATATGCCCAATAACACCAAACTAGTAGCAATAATGCTAACAATGTAGTATCCCCTTGCTCGATTTTGTTTCTCTTCAAAAGACTTAACTTTCTTCAACAAACCCCAGATTACACGATGTGCTTATGAAGGGTGTCATTCTTCATACCAATCAAAGTAATCGCATCCATCCAACTTCTACAATAACAAGACCACAATTACAAAATAATTACAAGTCAATAATTAATCAACTAATTAAATAGAAAAATATTATCTTTGAAATCTTACAAGTAAAAAACCTACGACCGGAATTTTGTTGAGTCTAAGAAATCTTTAATAGAGCTTCATGACCACACTTACAATATCAAAAATCTTCATCACAAAAAATAATGAAAGATGAGCTCGACATTGTCAAGCTCAGTTGGAAAAAACAAAAAAAAATATGCAGAAAAAACAAATATAAATAATTTAAAGAATTTGGATAGAGAAAAAAAATAAAGAAGAAGAAGAAGAAGATTTGAGAATTTAGGGTTCAATTTTAGGAAGAAGATAAATATATAAGACATTGAGGAAAATAACTGTTGGGGGGCCAAATCAGATGTCAAGTCAGCAAAAATGGGGTTCAATGAGCCTTTGTTGCGTGAATTACACGCGAGTTGCCAATAGGGCAAAAAGTGTCAAACTAACACATTTGATGCCTATTTTATTTTAGGTGTTTAAAATGAACATTGTCTACTTGATGCCTATTTTATTTTAGGTGTTTAAAATGAACATTGTCTATGGATTCTGTCTTTTTATTTCAAGTCACTTCGCTTTACATGTAATGGAAGCTTTTTATGTCTAATGAAAGTTAAATTTTTATAATGCAACCGATTGTCCATCTGTTGTAACATATATTATACATGTTCTGACAGATAGTTTATCTGTTGTAATAAGTTGGTCATCTGTTGCATTATGTTAATGTTTCTATCTAAGTCTATTTGTTGCAATAGTGAGAAAACTTTGATAATTTCTAATGAATTACCTACCTGTTGCAACACACGTATAAATTTGTTTGATATTTTCCAGTTGATATGTCGTCTGTTGCAACAGATACCATATCTGTTACAGTATTTAAATCTAATATTTTATTTCAATTAATAAGTTCAAATCTAAGGATAAAATAAAATTCATAGATAAAATAAATTTAAGCCTTCGGAAACTACATGAAATAAATCAACAAATAAAAAAAATATAAAAAAAATAATTATGGGTCGAACCTCAACAAATAAATCAATAATTTAAGTTTTGATGCCAATAGTTCCTAAGGAGAGGTGAGGTTATTACTTTTACAGACTTAATCTATAAAGATCTGCTCAATATAGAAAAGCTATTCTTCATCCGATGCTATGGAATTTGTCTTTGGTCGTCGTGGATCTTTAATGTCGCTTGCGTACAGTTTCTGCGCTTTCTATTCTCCATATTTTCATAAAAAGAGTAGCATATTGTCAATGTTGTTCAGCAGTAGCTTCTACAGTGACATCCACCTGAAAAGGCAGAATTGGCCAATACTAATCAGGGAGATAAAAAAAACAAAAAAAAGATAACTTATCTATTATAGAAAATCAAACAGGTCTCTCTTGTTTTAAATTGTCCCAAACAAACTATATTTCTGTTACAACAGATGGATCAACTATTGGGATAAATTATAACATGAGGAAGACTTGTATGATAATTTCTAACAGATGAATCATCTGTTGCATCATATGACTCATCTATTTGGAAAAACTAAAACGGTAGGAAGTCTTGATTTAATTTGTCCCAACAGATGACCCATCCATTGTAGTAGATAGGTCATATATTGGTACAAATAAAAGAAGCTCATAGAGCTATTTGATTTGCAAAAGTAGACTAGACATATGTTGCAACAAAATACTGTATCTGATGTAGTAGGTTAGTCAACTGTTGCAACAGATATATATATTTGTTTGATAATTCTCAACAGATGTGTCATCTGTTGAAACAGATGTGTCTATTTGTTGGTTGGAACATATGATATATATCCACCTTCTTCAGCTCGTTCTGCTCGTTTTTTGCCATTGTACAGAGCTCAATAGTGCAACACACTGATAGAGGAGTTGCAATTTTGCTTTTATGGATGCTTGATAATGATTTAGAAATTACTTTTCTTGTCCTCTTAGCCTTAATCTCTAATGGAGTGGATGGATATAAAATTCTCTTTGATGGAATGACACCCCTCTTAGATATCAATTCCTTTACAAAAGTCATTAATGCATTAATAGCATTAATCACTACATAACGTTTCACCTTGCAGTCATGACATTTGCATGCAGAACATTCGCTAGGAGAGGCAAAATCTATTTAACCAATATAATCATGCTCATAATGGTTTTTTTAGAAACTATAAGACGAACATCATTAGCACCAACAGCGGCACCACTACCACCACCAACAGCTCCATCACCACTAAGACCATCAGCAACAACAAGCTCACCCTCCAAAATTATTTTTCTTATGATGGTTGTTGTTCCAAACAATTCTATTTTTATTCTGTTAATGACCTTAGGGTCTGATAAAGTTTGCACGAATCGTAAAGTAAGAAAATATGGCATCTTCAACTCTTGATTGATCAAAACAAACGACGGGTGCACAATCTAACATAAATTATTACATATATTAGAATGATGACTATATCATTCAAAAAGATATTAATTAAAACAAAAACTTCATTATCATTATACTTACTGAATCCTTCGCGGGGTTGAAGAGAGGAAGAAATTTATCATTTTTATCAATTTTTGCCAACAACCACCTCAAGATTTTTGAACAAAAAACTTCTTTCTAGTAGTTCACTAATTGTTTCAAATAAGGAATGGCTTCAAATGCCCAAGCCTATAAAATAACGCCAATAAATTAAAACTATTATTGAATTAAAAAATAAATCATATCATAATTAAAGAAACATTTACCATGAATGCCTTTGGAAAGCTATATAAGCTGACTGTCTTTGGCTTTTAATGGAGTCAACAAATATTTGACTGTCATTTTGAAGCTTTCATAACCCCAATGATAGTTGTTAAATGCCTCAAGATCCTCAGAGAGCTTTATTAAATCAATGCTTATATTGTTGTTAATGTCTCTGGCCCAAAGAATATTATGTACAAACCAAACCAAGCACAATGATTGCTTATGCTTTGTTGAAATTCTTTTATCTTTCAACGCTTCTATCAAATTTTTATTTTTGAAGCTTGGACCAACAATGGACACCAAGTCATTACGATTACTCAACTCACCTTTGCCTTTTTGGGATGTCCGGGGTGCTTTTTGGGATTAGAATAGGTATAATTTGAGAAGGAGAAAGAAGGTAACACTTTAGTCCAGTGGCAAACTCCTTCCAACCAAAACAAAAAAGCATGACACAGTAATTTATACATACATCATCCATCTTATCTTTACTTTCATACATAAACCTACGCTTAAGAAGATCATATACCATTTTCATTTGGAAATAAGCATTTTTGTCCTCCGGCAAATCAACATATTACCCAAAGCAGTTGTCCCTGAAATAAGCATCCAATTTTTGTTCTCGAAGTATTTTTCTAAAGGAGTCAAAAGATTTTCCCATGGCTGAATTAACCATGAAATTACCAATTAAATTTGTGGCACCATCGTACTGCATTCTCATAGGATAATGATAATTGCTGAAAGTTTTGACCAACTCTTTGATAGAAGGGCTATTAGCATTCGGATCATCTCTTTTGAAACATTTCTCTTGCCTGTTGATAACGCTCAACTTACACCTCGAATAAGTGCAAGACGGTCGTCGTTAATATATTTACCCAACTTCAGAGTCGGGGTCGAATCCACTAGGAACAATGTGACTGGCGATCAAACTAATTTAAAACTACAGGTACAAGTTGAATTTAAACAAATGATAGAAAAAAGATAAAATTTGAGGGTTTTAAATGGTTAAACAAAAGTTGATAAGCACTTCGATTTAACAATGCTATGGGACACTAGAATTATGGTTACCAAGATGCTTACATAGGTTGGGGTGCAAATCACTTTAGAGTTCTATAGGTTGGGTTGCAAATCACTTTAGAGTTCCAATTGACACTTCACTTACAAGAAGAGTTGAATCCTATTATTTACCCATTCGTCTCTCAACCTCAGTAGGTAGTGTATCCATTAATTCTCTCGAACTTTAAGGATGTGTTTGCTATTCAACTATGTTCTTATGTAGGCAAATTCGGTTAAGGCATTTTCCATTAAACTAAAGATTAAAATCTTTCAAGTCCATGTAAACTCTTTATTTTCCCACATACACTTTCCTCTCGAACAAGTGATGTTCTTGGGCTCACCTTTCAAGTTGCAACTAAGAGAGATCGTTACATTGCTCGACAAGCACTTTTCTCTTAGACAAGTGATTGTTTCATTGAAGTAACCTAACAAAGACTTTCCTCTTAGACAAGTGATGTTTGTAGTGCTGACTCTATTAAGTTGCAGCCAAGAAAGATCATTAAAATAAAGAAGGGTTTATACAATATCAATTTCTTATGGACATACATTAGATTCACAACCCAAATTAGTATTCACATCAAGGTTCCCATAACTCAAGTAAAGAAAATTAGCTATTCATGATACAAAGATAAACAATAAGTATTGAATTCAAAATCAAGAATAAGTAATAAATCATACCCACAATCAATCTTCAAATGGAAGATGTTTACAAGAATATTAGGAACCTTCAATGAGAGGTTTCTCTCCTTTTCTGCACCCAGTAAAATTGTTCAGATAGATGAATTATGAATGAATCAAAAACCCTAAAAGATGTTATTTATACTAAAGCCTAATTAAGGAAATAAAATAACAAATTTAATAAAATTGTTCAAAATAGGTGACGCCCAAGATGACGCCGCTTGACGCCCTATCACGGATGGCATCAGAGAGGCTTCAGTTGACTTTAGGTTCTATCTTAGGCTTATGATGTGGCTGACGCTGCGTCAGGGATCTGACGGTGTATCACCAACATCGTCAGATATCTTCTTCCCATGCTAACTTTCTGCTTAAGGCTAATGCCATTCTTGATGCCTTATCACAACTTTGACGTCATGTCACCAGCGTTATCAGAATTGCTCCTCAAACTGCAACTCCCTGGTTAAGGCTTACGCCAATGCTGATAATCTATCACGAGGCTAACAACTTATCACGGAGGTCATCAGCCATGTTTTCTTCTATTTTTCTCATATTTTTAACTCTTTTGCTCCATTATTGTTTATTCTCATTTCTTCAGCCTTTTTCTGCAATATCATGAGCAAACACATCAAAATAATAAGAGTTGCTTCAAAATTCACAATTATTCTGAGCTAAAAAACATTAAATGTGTTAGTTTTTGCTAAGACATCAACACCCTCAACTTAAAACAATTGCTTGTCCTCAAGCAACTACATAACACCATACTATGATGCTTAACCAAGAGACATATAAGATACCTATCACAGTTGATTATCAAATTTAGCTCAAAAATCATGCCACTCTCCACGTTCAATTACTTATAAATCCAATTATGCATATCCATGAAGATTAACAATGTAAACCAAAGGAATCAAGATATGGCATCAATTCAGAAACAATAACCATGCATATGTACAAATTACACTACCCAAACAAGTAAACATCTAGCAATGCAACTGATATACCCTTACAACAAAGAAGTCCCTCCTCACTCATATATAAACTTAAGCATGTCAATGCAAGGATAGTCAAGAGACACTCACTCTCAGAAAGAATTCCAATCAATGCATGTCAAATACCATATGCTTTCCCTTATTTTCATTACCAAGGTGTCCAGACAGATAAGTTAGGATCACTATAGGTCTTTTCTTCGGCTTGTAATGTAGGCTAAGGGATGGTATGCTATTCAATGGAATTTAGAGTAACTAAGCCTCTTTGGCACTACCTTAACTTTTGGGGTTCACTTATTAACCTTTTTCTTCTTTTTCTCCTTTTCTTGATAGCACATTATTCAGGATTGATGTGGCTTTTCTTTTTCATTCGTTTTCTTTTCTTATTCTTCTTCCACACCACCCAGCTTTTTATTATTTTTCACTTCTTCTTTTCCTTTTATTCTACCTTTCTTCATATCCAGTTTATATCACGTACCCCTATGATAGCCACCCTCTACTTAGGTTGTATACCTAAGTCAAGGTGCATAGTGTCCAAGGAGGACCAGGGCCAAAAAAGGTTTATTATGATCTAAACAGGAAGGTGATAGGTGTCATAGAAAGAAATGGTCAATTCAGGATTAAAATAGGGATCAAAAGATATCATGCATACATGGAAGGTTATTTATGCAAAAAAAGTGACTTAAAAATCAAAACAGCCTATGATCATTTCCTAACCCCTATCTTTCAACCAAGGTAAGACTAACCGGGCAAGTTCTAGATTCAACACACATAGGGAATTGAGTAAGACCTCACACACACACATGGTACAATGGTATATCACAAGCTACTACCCATTTGGTTCATATAATTGTTAGCATTGATTATCATGTCGCTAGTACTAATGCCATAAAAAGATTCACAGTAGTCATATATAAATGTATATCACATAGTTATAAAACAGACCAACGGAGAGGTGTTTATCAGTCTTAAAAATTAATAAAAAATATGTCAACTGCTCTAGATACTTATTTTTCTCCAGTTAACCACAACACATCACAAAAAAAACATAATACGCCTAAACATGCCGGCTCTACTAGGAACAAGACTCTGGAGAAAAGAGACACGGCAACAAAAACCCCAAGAGGACATCAACACCCACAAGTAGCCCCACCCTCTACTTAATATCATGCATTATTCCCAACACGTCAAATCAAAACAAGAGAGTTAGAAATATACCTGTGACACCATGGGTGTCAAGATCTGATGTCAATCACATAATACAAATACAAACAACAAAATACCTTGGGTTGTCTCCCAAGAAGCGCCTATTTTAACATCACGGCATGACCTAACTCAATTTTTTCCTCCACCTTGAGGACATGAATTTCACCACCAACTTAGAGTCTATCTTTTTGCCTCGCTCATAGGGAGGTGGTATAAAGATTAAGAAGCCGAGTAATGAATGATGCATGGTAAACAACTCGACCTTAAAGTAAGGTGTGTTTTTATGTTGTTTATCAAGTGTAAAATAAAGAATACAGGAATCTTGTTCCTCATCTTTACAGTCTTCCACTAATTTAGATGATTCCACAGATAAGATATCATCTAAACATAATATGGAACAATGCTTTGAGTGTGGCCCAACAAATCCTATGTCAAAATTTATACTATCCTTTACACACTCACTTTTATTCATCTTCTCAACATTTTCACTTTGAATTGGGCTAGAGTCTTCATAAGAGATTGGCTTGTTTTCTTCCTTTGCCTCTACCACCATTTCCTCAATCTTGGCATCATCCCTCATGGTTGGTTCGGTTGGTTGAAAAATATCCAAGGTCTGCTTAACATCAAGCACAACATCGATATAGGTTTCTTGCTCTTCATCTTCACACTCATTCATTATGTTAAATGAGTCCACAAATAATATATCATCTAACCACAATGTAAAAATGTGTTTTGGATAATTGGCCTCAATATTCATCTCTTCTATCATTTCTCTTCTCTCGTTAAATACCCTAATGTCTTGACGTATGTCACATATGGTATCATTCGTTGTGTCTGTACAATCCAACATTAGTTGAAGCATAGCTTCAATGTCACTCTTTTCAGTGCTTCATTCTTCTTGTGCTTGACTATAAGACTTGTCAAACTCATAAAAAGAACTAGAACTTGGGTTAGCACAATAGGGGGAGGGGGCATTTGGACAATCACTCCAATGTCCATCTTGACCACCACATAAAGAATAATTATACTCTTGGTAGGATAGAGATGGTGCACACATCTCTCTCCGGGGAGCATATCTAAATCTTGCCAAAAGTGGGGTCCATCACAATATGAACATGGATCATCCAGATAAGATTTCCAACCATCAAACTTACATTCATTCCATGATGCCATAGTAAGAAATAAACAAAAATAAAGAAAATCTACCTCACAGAAGAAATAAAGAAAATCACAAACAAATATTTACAAGTTAGCATTCAAGCAAGTAAGTTAAAATTCCAAACTAACTCAATACGCCAAATTGTTCCTCGGCAATGGCGCCATTTTTAATAATGCTCAACTTACAACTCAAATAAATGCAAGGCGGCTGTCATCAATATATCTACCCAACTTTGAAATCGGGGTCGAATCCATGAGGAACAATGTGACTGGCGATCAAACTAATTTAAAACTACAGCTACAAGTTGAATTTAAACAAATGATAGAAAAAAATAAAATTTGGGGGTTTTAAATGGTTAAACAAAAGTTTATAAACACTTTGATTTAACAATGTTATGGGACACTAGATTTATGGTTACCAAGATGCTTACATAGGTTGGGTTGCAAATCACTTTAGATTTCTAATTGACACTTCAATTGCAAGAAGAGTTGAATCCTATTATTTACCCATTCGTCTCTCGACCTCAGTAGGTAGTGTATCCTTCAATTCTCTCGAACTTTAAGGATTTGTTTGCTATTCAACTATTTTCTCATATAGGAAAATCAGGTTAAGGCATTACCCATTAAACTAAAGATTAAAATCTTTCGAGTCCATGTAATCTCTTTATTTTCCCACATATACTTTCCTCTCGGACAAGTGATGTTCTTGGGCTCACCTTTCAAGTTGCAACTAAGAGAGATTGTTACATTGCACGACAAGCACTTTTCTCTCGAACAAGTGATTGTTTCATTGAAGTAACCTAACAAACACTTTCCTCTCAGACAAGTGATATTTGTAGTGCTAACTCTATTAAGTTACAGCCAAGAAAGATCATTAAAATAAAGAAGAGTTTATACAACATCAATTTCTTATGGACATACATTAGATTCACAACCCAAATTAGTATTCACATCAAGGTTCCCATAACTCAAGTAAAGAAAATTAGCTATTCATGATACAAAGATGAACAATATATATTGAATTCATAATCAAGAATAAGTAATAAATCATACCCACAATCAATCTTCAAATAAAAGATGTTTACAAGAATGTTAGGAACCCTCAATGAGAGGTTTCTCTCTTTTTCTGCTCCCAGTAAATTATTCAGATAGATGAATTATGAATGAATCAAAAACCCTAAAATATGTTGTTTATACTAAAGCCTAATTAAGGAAATAAAATAACAAAATTAATAAAAATTTTTGGAATAGGTGACGCCCAGGCTGACGCCACGTCAAGAAGTTGACGCCTTATCACGGATGGCATTAGAGAGGCTTCAGTTTCCTTCAGGTTCTATCTTAGGCTGGCGATGTGGCTGACGCCGCATTAGGGATCTGACGGCATATCACCAACATCGTTAGATATCTTCTTCCCACTCTAATTTTCTGCTTAAGGCTGACGCCATTCTTGATGCCTTATCACGACTTTGATGCCACATTACCGGCATCGTTAAAACTGCTCCTCAAATTACAACTCCCTGGTTAAGGATAATGCCAATGTTGATAGGCTATCATGAGGCTGACAACTTATCACGGAGGTCGTGTTTTCTTCTATTTTGCTTCATTATTGTTTATTCTCATTTCTTCAGCCTTTTTTTGCAATATCATGAGCAAACACATCAAAACAATAAGAGTTGCTTCAAAATTAACAATTATTTTGTGCTAAAAAACATTAAATGTGTTAGCTTTTGCTCACACATCACCTGTGTTCATCAGATTCTGCTCCTATTTAAGATAACACTTATAAAGCAAGCTCATAGAGTGGTAGATGTAGCCTAGCTGCTTCACTTGTTTCTTTACTTGGACTTGATTTGGTTTCTATTCTTTTGGGAACCATATTATATAAAATTAACAGGAACATAAAATAAATTATAGTTGAATAATGTATCATTAAAAAGGGATAACAGTAAATCTAAAATGCCAAATAATAAAATAACTGTTCAAATATATCACACATCTGTTGCACCAGGTAAGTTATCTGTTGCACCAAATAACTAACTTATTGCAATGGATGAATAATTTATTATAATAATACAAAATATTTCACTCATCTATTGAGACAAATGAATGGTCTGTACAACAGATCACACATCTATTGCAACATATGAGTGATATGTTAAAATAGTTAACTAAACTGTTACAATGGATGAGTAATTTATTATAATAATACAAAATATATCATTCATCTGTCTAGACAAATGAATGGTCTGTGCAATATATCACACATCTGTTGTAACATATGAGTAATCTATTGGAATAGTTATTAGCAGTCAATATTATTTAGATTTTTTCCAATAGAAGAGTCGTCTATTGCGACAGATGAATGATCAATTGGAAAAATTAAGTCTTGGACATGTCCTGTTAGAATAGTTAATAGGATTTTATCCAACAGAAGTTTCATCTATTGCAACTAGATGATTAATCTGTTGTATCATATTTTTAATCCGATGATTCCTCCATTGCATCAGATGGTTAATTTATTGCATCAGATTTTTAATTCAATGGTTCCTCTATTGCATCTTGTATATCTATTGCAACATATGGTTTATTTGTTACATCAGATAATTAATCTGTTGTATCATTTGTCTAATTTATTACATTAAATTTTTAATTTGATGGTTCCTCTGTTGCATTAAATCATTAATCTATTGCATTAGATGGTTAATCTGTTGCAAGATATGGTTAATCTGTTACAACACATGGTTAATTTGTTGCATCTGATGGCTAATATGTTGCATCATTTGGTTAATCTATTGCATCAATTTTTTAATTCGATGGTTCCTCTATTGCATCAGATGGTTAATCTGTTGAATCATGTGTTAAATTTGTTGCATTTGATGGTTAATATGTTGTTGCATCAGATGGTTAATCTGTTCCATCAAATGGTTAATCTATTGCATCAAATGGTTAATCTGTTGTAGGAAAAAAGCAGTAACATGATTTTGTTCAATAGAATAACAACAATATCACCATTTTTACCAAAAACAAGAATAAATCAACCCAGCAACGAGCGCAACACAAAAAATACCAACATCGTTATTTTTTTTGTAGTAACACAAATGACAAAAATCAAACTTCAAAAAAATACAACAAACAACAAAAAAAATCATAATTCACTCCGAAAAGAAAAGAGAAGAAATATCAGAAATTATAATTTTATTCAAACCACATTTCAGATTAAAGCAACAAATATTGAAATTGTTAACCATTACTAGAAGAAAAGTTGGGTCAAGTTCCTCATTTTCTTGAAAACTAAAAAGTCCATAATTTTTTACCTGTGAAAGAAGAAAAGAGATGATGAAGAATTGAAAGTTGTTGTGGCCAGAGGGCAAGGCTATCACATCGATTGATGGTTGAAAGTTGAAAAGGAACTTGAAGCCCAACTATTTGACGCTGGAGGTTGAAGTCGTCGGGGATTTAAAGGATAAATTTGTAGAACTATTGGTTGGGAGAAACTGTCGAGAGAGAAAGAGACGAGACGGTTGATTTGGAGAGGAGAGGGGTGTGAGTTGATTTATATTTTTAAAAATATTAAAAAGTTTTAAAAATACTAATCAAGTTCATAATTAACTTAATCAAGTTTATTAATTATATTTGACCATTTAAGTTGGTCAATGTCACCAATCCTTCATTCAAAACTTAAATGACACGTTTCCTTCCACTTTCTCAAGATTTGTCGACACGTTAACAAAGTTGTAAGTTCATGCAATATTTAAAGACACATAATTCTTCAACCTTTTAAAGGAAAATATATTCATCTTGTTTTTTTTAGGCGTACACAAGGAAAAAGTAAATTTATCAATATAAATTTACCATATATTTTTCTCTTATTACTAAATATTTTAGGATTCTTTAATTTCTAAATACTTAACAATTAATGATTCAGAGAAATAACGTGAAAAAATAATTTTTCAATTGCTAGATTTTTTAATGAAGGGCAAAAACTCCAAACGATATTTATAAGGAACTTCACACTTTTAACTTAACTAATTTAACCGCATGTGCCTCACACGTGTAACCTTTGATTATTTAAAATTAAAGGATTTTGTCTATGGCGAAGATTTTTAATGAAGTTCAAAAAGTTCAAATCACTCCTCAAAATGTTTTCTTATTTTTAAAGTTAAATATTTACAAAATCTTTGATTACTTGTTTAAAACTTTTTGAAATTTGGTACTTCGTATATTTTTCTTATTTAACGTTTTCATATTTATTTCTAGATTTTTCAAATCTTCTTAAAATCAAGTCTAGTCGATTTAAAATTATTTAAAAAATGAAAAATGTATTAGTTGTCTTTAATTTTGATGACTTCTATTAAGAAAAGGTTTTATTATAAATATTTAATTAATTTTTAACTCTTTAATTTTATGAAAATAGTGAAAAGATAATTTTGTTTAAAACAAAGACTTTTATTAACAGGCAAAATGTTTAAACAATATTTATAAGGCTCTTGACACTTTCAATGTAGTACTAATTTAGTGTATGTTCTTTGCACGTGTGTCTCACATCAATTAATAAAATTATAAATAAAAAAATAAAAATATTTGAAAAATAGCATTGTGTTAAAATAAATGGTATAGCATTTCTTTGATCATGCTCACTCCCAGCTGGATAATTATCATCATGCTCATACCTATCTTGATGATTATCATCCTCCTTCACCAATTGCAAGGACTCAAGCTACTTTACATTGTGTTATTAATTAATGTCTTTATCATCTTCTTTACAATCATAGATACTATTAATATTTCATAAAAAGTTTCTCAATTAAAAATTATCTATCAAGAACCCATCAAACTTATCTCAAATTACGCAGAAAAAAATCATAAATTTGTAATTTTTTTTTTAAAATACTAACTTAAAAAAAATTATTTCTATAATAGGTTGATGTTGGCATGACAAACATTATTTGAAAAAAAAAAAAACGAAATCTAATATGTATAAACCTAATTAATTAAGAGAAGAGAACTAAGGCTATGAGTATAAAAGACATTAGCAATCAAAAAAATCTATACAATTAAATTAATCTTACTAACTTAATAATCGGTTCGTGTTAAACGGTTGGTAGCTAAAAAAAAATTCATAATTCATTACTATTATTTATTAATTAACTTTAATTCATGTTTATTTAATACTGAAGTAATTTATTTAGTATATTGTTTATTTTCTACTCTTTCATCCTTGTTACTTTAAATTTATATTTACTATTTTGACATTTAATATGCTACAATAATCAATTTGTTATAAACTAATAAAGGAAAAAGAAGAGTAGAGAGAATAGAGAGAGTATTTCTTATTTCTCTTGATCCTCATTCACAATGAGGGAGAACCCCTTTATTTATAGGGGAAAACTAACTTTGGGGTTTGTAAATTTTCCATAAATAGACATACACAATATATGGTAAAGTAGGTATTCACTATATATGGTAAAGTAGACATTCACTATATATGGTACATTTATAACACTCGCCCTTGAATATCTAATTGATAGATAATACGCATATATGCTGCCTCATTAAAACCTTATGATACAAGTGTGATCACGTAGATGAACTTATGAGGATGTGTATTGAATTCTTCCATGTGTGTGTGCAAGAGAAGTGGAATTAAGGGCTTAAAAAATATCAAAACAGCCACTAATTCACACTAGAGGGGCACCAAATCTCTAAGGGGCATTTTGGACTTTTTACCTTCTATGTGTAATACACTATATAAGAAACATT
The DNA here is from genome assembly GCA_030864225.1 of Capsicum baccatum var. pendulum. Classification (NCBI taxonomy): domain Eukaryota; kingdom Viridiplantae; phylum Streptophyta; class Magnoliopsida; order Solanales; family Solanaceae; genus Capsicum; species Capsicum baccatum. The sequence goes on from CM061550.1 coordinate 140,369,261, forward strand.
TTAGGTTTACTTTACTTAGTTTTTTTATATTGAAGATTGTATAACACACTTGAAAAACACAAGTTCTCTCTTCCATATAGACTTGGCTGAAACTAGGAAACAACTCAGGTATGGAATCACTTTTGTTGTTTGTTTTCTTGGATCATTGGGTGCTAGATGGATTGAGGTCCTCTCTTGTGTCCACCTTATAGTGTAGGTATTTCTACTATCTTTATCAAGGGTCTTTGTTCTTGAATACACTTAGGTTCTTAGTCTTTGTAGTAGTGTATGTATCACTCTATATCATTTTCTTTGTTGTAATCTTGTAGTCGTGTGGTGTATTGTTTCTCTTGTACCCCGTGTGTTTTTATTATTACATTATTGTTGTTCATCTTGTTCTTCATAAATTGTTATTAATATTAGTGTGAGTCTCTGATTTGGTGTCAAATACCCTACGAAATCTTGTATTCTTGTTGTTGGTAGCGAATTCGAGAGTGGTCATCAAAAGGATCCACGATTCTTTCAACTTGTGGACTAATTTTGGTGTTGTTTGTGTGTTCTTTATCGATCTTGTATCATTTGGTATCAAAGTAAGGTTTGATTTTTTTCCAACAAAATCAATCTTAGGATTTTTATCTTGAAAATAAAAAAAATGAAAAAGAAGAAAAAAAAAAGAAAAAAATTATTGTTCACGTTATTAGGATTTTTCAAAAAAACTTGATTTTTTAATGTTTCTAGTGATAGGTCCTTGTTCGCTAACACTATTAGAGTCTAGAAATTGAAAATCCCAACAAAAAATAAGTGTCAAAATAAAAATCCCAAAAAAAATACTAAACCCATTTTTTACCCTAGGCCAAATTTTGAGTTTTTGATTTTGTGTTTTTCTTGTATTTTTAGTGTTATATTTGTGTTCTATAACACTATAGGAGTATAGGGTTCGGATTTGAGCTAAATTGGAGGTAATTTGAGTCATCGACCATTGTTGAGCTTGAGTTTGAATAAACTTGAAGGTTTATTTTTGGTACAATCACAATGGAACCCAAGGCTTCAAATGCTCAAACAATGAACAATAATGCCATCAATCTCATTTTGGCTCGCCTTGAAACTATGTCCCTAGATATGACTAGGTTGAATGTGGGTCTTGAGAAATTAGATACAGATGTGGCATCAATGAGTGGGAGATTAGAATGTGAGGAAAGTCAAAGGAGTCGACCTTTCACCCCTCAAAATATTTCTCCAACCATTTCTCCCAAGGCCTTGCACCAAATGAACAAGTCTCCGAGCCAACCAATAAATGTTCCCTAAAACCGTGAGTATGATAGACCAACCCTTCCTCCACTTCACCAAGTCCAACATAACGGATTTGGAACCCAAATGCCACCAAACCCAAACCCTCCACTTATCCAAATACCTCACTTTCCAATCCAAACTCCATTGAACCAAAGGCCTTGCTATCCTCTAAATCCAAATCCACTTAATCCAAATCCATCGAACCATTTTAAGGGTAATGGTAGGGAGGAATAATATGGGGGTTTGGGGGTTATGGTGATGCTTACTTGAGGGAAGAAGATGAGAGGGGTAGGCAAGGTGATTTAGGCCGAGAAGTGAGGGGTGGTAACCAAACCCGAGAGCTTGGCCTCAATTCCATCAAAGTTAGTCTTCCGATTTTCAAGGGTGAGAGTGATCCCGAGGTATATCTTGATTGGGATTCATTTTTTCATAGGATATTCCAAGTGAATGATCTAACCGAAGAGAAGAAGAGTTGTTATACAATCGCTCACTTTGAAGGGTTTGCAACCACTTGGTGGGAGTATGTGAAGAGGTTTGGTGATGTGTTGATTGTCGGGTGGCCACCTCCATGGTTTAGATTGAGGTACCTTATGCGTCAAATGTACTTACCCGAGGGCTACAAAAAATAACTTCTTGCCAAGTTGTACAACTTGAGGCAAGGAAATAAAAGTGTCATGGCATACTATGATGAGTTTCAACAATTGATGTTGAAGCTAAACCATAGAGGAGAACAAGTGAGCCATGATATTATACGATTCAAATTTGGGTTGAATAGGGACATATCTTCTCGGATGACCCTTCACAAGTTTAAGACGATCGATGGCATTTTCCAAGTGGCCTTGGAAATTAAAAGGGAGATCTGAACCTCCAAACCCAAGAATCACCAAGGACCTTCCTCGAAGTGGAACCAACATCAAGAGCATTCATCCAATGCTAACCAAACCGAGAAAAAGATTGTACAAACCAAAACCAATGCTTCCCAAAAGTATCCTCCAAGAAATGAAGGTAAACCAAATTCTACTTCTCGTCCTAAGGGATTTCAATGATTTAAATATCAAGGGCGGGGGCATAAGGCTAGCCAGTGCCCAAACCAGATGAATGTAATCCTTAGGAAGGGAAAATTATATTGGTGTAGAGGTAGGACTTGAATCGAATGAGGGTGATGAAAAATCTCAAGATGGAGAGCTTGAGGCTGAGGTGGAAATTGATAAAGGTGGGGAAGATATTTGGCCGATAGATGGAGAGCGTGTTGTGACTATGTATATGGAAAGGAGAATCATTCTTAGTGAGGTTGTGGAAGAAGAATCCGAGAGTGAGGTGGGTGAAGAAGAGAAGCCGAGAGTTAGGATTGTGGGGTTTTCCCACAAAGACCCTTTGTTTCCTACTAACCAAGATACTAGCACTTTGCCTAGCATAATTTCTTCTTATGTGTAGGTTAAAGAACATTTCAGTCCAAGTACCAAGCTTTATTACCTCATGGAACCCTTGGTTGAACATCCTAACCTTGGGAGGAACATTGAAAAGATGATTCAATGAGGAGAGCTTGCGGGTGATGATTGCTTGAATTTGTGGACAAATTCCTCTAAAGATGGAGAGGATGATACAAGTGCAATCACGTAGATTAACTTATGAGGATGTGTATTGAATTCTTCCATGTATGTGTGCAAGAGAAGTGGAATTAGGGGCTTAAAACATATCAAAACAGTCACTAATTCACACTAGAGGGGCACCTAATCTCTACGGGGCATTTTGGACTTTTTTCCTTCTATTTGTAATACACTATATAAGAAATATTTTACGGTTACTTTACTTAGTTTTTTTATATTGAAGATTGTATAACACACTTGAAAAACACAAGTTCTCTCTTCTATAGAGACTTGGCTGAAACTAGGAAACAACTTAGGTGTGGAGTCACTTTTATTGTTTGTTTGCTTGGATCGTTTGGTGCTAGACGGATTGAGTTCCTTTCTTGTGTCCAGCGCATAGTGTAGGTATTTCTACTATCAAGGGTCTTTGTGCTTGAATACACTTAGGTTCTTGGTCTTTGTAGTAGTGTATGTCACACTCTCTATCATTTTCTTTGTTGTAATCTTGTAGCCATGTGGTGTATTATTTCTCTTGTAACCCGTGCGTTGTTATTATTACATTGTTGTTATCCATATTGTTATTCATAAATTGTTATTAATATTAGTTTGGATCTCTGATTTGGTGTCAAATACACCACGAAATCTTGTATTCTTGTTGTTGGTAGCAAATCCGAGAGTGGTCATCAAAAGGGTCCATGTTTCTTTTAACTTGTAGCCTGATTTTGGTGTTGTTTGTGTGTTCCTTGTCGATCTTATATCACCTTACAAGGAAAACCAAGTCGGACAAAACCTCGTAAGGAAAAAAGAGTACAGCGTGTATTAACTCCTCCTAATGAGAACATCCTTTAACCTTTGTATCCGATATTGTGCACCATCTTCTTAAAAGTTGCAATTGGAGAAAACTTGGCTAATAAATTAGCCACATTGTCACTTGAATGAATCTGTTGCACGTTAATATCACCATTCTTTTGTAGCTCATGTATGTAGAAAAGCTTTGATGAAGTGTTCTTAGTTCTATCTCCTTTTACGAATCCTCTATTAAGATGTGCTATACATGCTGCATTATCTTTGTATAAAATTATGGGTACATTGTCACATTTCAAACTACATTTTTCTCAAACAATATGTATCATGGACCTCAACCACACACATTCTCGACTTGCTTCATGAATAGCTATTATCTCGGCATGGTTTGATGAAGTGGCTACGATAGACTGCTTTGTACAACTCTAAGATATAACAGTATCCCTACATGTAAACACATTGCATGTTTGAGACCGGGATTTATACGAGTTAAATAAATACCCAGCATTAGTATAATTAAAAAGTTTAAGACTGCAATCTTTAGAATAAAATAAAATCATACATTTGATCTCATTTTGATGTTTCCTAGTAGGATCACAACTATACCTTGATAACAAATTAATCGTAAAGGCTATATTAGGCCTTGTAGTATTTGCAAGATATATGAATGCAAAAATTGCACTAACATATGGTACTTCATAACCAATTTAAATAGGCATATTTCTCATTTCAACAAAAAAAATTATTGTTTTGATAACTCTCCAAGAGTTTCAATAATAAGTTTCTCACTTTTATATGATTCAAATATTTTGAATACTTAGTTTTCATATGATTTTGTCAAGTGACAGTATTCAACATTTCACGTGTGACATCTTCAAGTGTCTGGAATGCAAATTAAATAAGTTTTATACTTAACAAGATACATCCTTTCATGTCACTTGATAAATATTTCTATGTCAGCATGATTAAATAAACATAGAACTCGGATCCTCGTAATCTTTTCTAATATTGAACCAATATTGTATCAAAGATATTATTAATGATATATCATTTTGTATCGGTTCACAATATGACATAACATTTCTAGCTCTCGTCACTTCATTATTTTCAAGTACCTGAACCTCTCATAAGATTTCATGAAATGTTATATCATAGGCTTTTCAAGAATAAATTTCCTTCTTATTATGACTATTTGCTCCTTATCCTTTTTAGGGATTATTTTTTTTGGAATCAGTTGATCTACCATGCTTTACGCATGCATAGACTTTGTTCTTCAAGGACACAAAATAGGAGCACTTGCAGCTTAAATATGAGGTGTTTTTGACATTTGGTTTGAATTATCTTTTGAATGAGGATCTGATGATAATTCCTAACATATTTCATAGATGCTTATGATCTCCCCCTTATGTTAGAAAAACCAACATACATCCTCCATCTTCTTTGAGAAATCCACCTTCGTACATCATGGTATGTTCATTAATCGTATACCGCACATTAAATATTAGATGGAATAGGTTGGTTTCTGGCCTTGAACCAATTGAGAGGGAAGAAATAAACATAATTTATTGGTCTACTGCGGACAAGTGTTATTATATGCAGCATATCATATTTCAGACCAACATATGAAACTTTATTCTCATTTGCAAGGGTTTAACTATTTATCGAAGGCATTCAATGTGAAACCATCATCTTCAAGATGAATTGGATTGATTGCACAATATGAAAATTATACTCTTAAGTCAATTTAATTAAGTATCAACTTTATGAATGTCAAACTGCATTGGTCCAACCAACTTATCATGAGAATACGCAATATTAAAAATAATGAAAAATTTTCTAATTCTTAAATATATGTTCACACATCTTTGAGATGTCGCAATCGTTCAAGTCAATTTATGAACTTTTATTCTAGGAAACTCAAGTTGACCATGATGTGTCTTTTTGCTATAGTAAATTTCAGATTTACTATCACATGAATAAATTTATGAATTTACTTCAAAAGTAGATTTCATAATAACTATTCTCAGTTATTCTGCCTCATTCGGAGGTGAGTTGTGATACCATCACAATCAAGTGCATGCTTGCGTTATAATAAGCTTCTCATTCTCCAGGAATGAAATATAATCGTGCCTTAAGCCTATCAAATTATGATAGCTTATAGGCTCATTTAAAATATTGCTACTTCAGGAGCAAACTAAGGCATGCATATAATGTAGAGAACTTTTCTCCAACATATTTTTAATTATGATAACACTAAGTATGTGAAAATATCATCACTTGTCTTCATTTAGACATATTATACACTTCTACCGCATTCATTTCAAGAATGGAGCAAGTTGTCAACCTTAAGAGTCATCATATATTGCTACCATGTTCAATTCATAGAGCATATCAATAGATATGTTTTACCAAATACCAATTATTTTGACTTAGCCATCATAATATCATCAATATGGTGTATTGAGATTCAAACTCAACGTCTTATCCATATAAAGGCGTCTTAGGCATAAATCGATGGGACTTGAACCAACATATTATGATCCGTTTTGACAATGTTGTTCTTGAGAAATAAATTTAAAATATAAATGATTCCAAACCAATTATTTTTTCTCAAATCCAACAATAATTATATTATTAGTAGAAAAAGATAGATAACATAAGGAATTACTAACCTTGAAATTACCTTTAGATTTAGAATCTCACCTTGTTTGGCAGAGTCTCGTGCAGATAACGTGTTATAAACTAATTAAAAATAAAGAAGAGTAGAAAGAATAGAGAGAGTATTCTTATTTCTCTTGAGGGATGATTTACAATGAGGGAGAACCCCTTTATTTATAGGGTAAAACTAACCTTGAAGTTTGTAACTTTTCCATAAATAGACATACACAATATATGGTAAAGTATGTATTCACTATATATGTTAAAGTAAACATTCACTATATATGGTACATTTATAACACAATTGGCTTTATCTATAATTTTTTTCTCCACTTATACATATTTAAAAGTTTTTTCAATTTAAATGATAAATTAATATATTTTTTTTATTATTATTATTTTATATATATATGTATGTATGTATGTATATATTTATGTATGTATGTATGCATGTATGTATGCATGCATGTATGTATTAGTTCATTTTAAATTTTAAAGAACTAATTGTAATTATAACTTATACTTTATGATACTACTATATGAAATATTCTAGTTCGACTCTTTTGATCTTGTCTTTTAATTTTTTTTTTTTCCCTATCATGTAAAAGTGTCTTATTTGTACGTGAAAGTTCTGTATTAATGATATAAATTTATATATATTTAGATATAAATTAACTCTACATGTAACCATACTAAAATATGAGAAAACGCATATAATTCCTAAATTTAAAAGAAACTAAAAATGAGCAAGGTTAAAAATCTCATGTCCTACTTGCAAGAAACATTCCAGACTTATTAGGAAGTGAATTAAAAAAGGAAGAAGAAATACCTTTAATTCTTCTGGCTATTTTATTCGGCAATAATATTCAATTTTTCGATCAAAAGTTTCAATTCCAACTGAAAGAACAAAATGAAAAATTATCAAAAAGGAGAATCCATTATCAAATTTGTTGAACATGTATAACTCATATAATATCTTAAAAACTACTAACTAAAGGAAATAAAGAAATACAAAGGATGATGATTATTAATGCAAGAAACATTTAAGACTTAATAGGAAGTTAATTAAAAAGGGAAGGAGATACGACTTTGATTTTCTGGCTATTTTTCGGCGGTAGCATAATTTTTCATTCAATTTTTCGATCAACAGTTTCAATTCCAACTGAAAGAAAAACATGAAAATTATCAAAAGGGGGAATTCATTGTCAAATTGTTGAATATGTATAATTCATATAAAATCGTAAAAACTACTAACTAAAGAAAATAAAGAAATATAAAGGACGATGATTATGAATGCAAAAATACACCTAAATCAAAGGAAAAATAAGAAAAAAAAAATCGTAGAAATAAAAGATTCTTTAGTGTTTGATCCAGCATATTACTTAAATGGAATTGTAAAATTATTTTCTATATAAAGTAAAATTCTAATTGATTTAAAAGTGTTAAAGATTATGACATCAGATTATTTATGATAGTGTTACTTTTTATTACTAATGAATTATTTAAAAATTAATTATGGTATCAAATTATTTATGTAAGTGTTTTGTTTCTTACCACATAGCTCACGTAATTCACAATATTTTTCTAACAATAGTAATATAATTTAATGCTTAAATAATAAAAATTCTCAAATCTAACCTAAGTATTACACAGAAAAACATGAGTCTTGCAGAAAAAGTCCCTAGTTTTTTGGTGTTGGTCTTTCTTTAAAAATATAACTATCTCATATAGTTCAAATAAAGAAGGATTTATTACATAAAGTTTAGCTAATTTAAAATTTTAAATATTAAAAAAATAGTAAAAAAATGATTTTGTCTATTACAAAGAATCTTAATGAAGTTCAAATCACATTTTTAAGAATCTTCACTTTTTAGATATATTATAGATTATAGATATAGATTGTAGATTATATATATAAATATAGATTATAGATATAGATTATAGATTATAGATATAGATATTATATATAGTATATAGTATAAATACAGATTATATGGAGAAATATGCTACTAAAGAATCACAGAACATGTTCATTTTGAAGAGATTTGGTTCTCTAGTTTTTTTAATAATTTGTATATTCTTCTCACAAGATGTTATAGATATTTATATTTACGACCTAAATAAAGGTCATATATATATATATATATATATGATAGCACTATCTTCATTTCAATTTATGTGACCGGGCACAAAATTTAGGAGAAAAAGAAAGACTTTGGAGAAGACTTTGGAGACTTATCTAAAATAAATCAATTGGACTGAGGAAACATAAATTTTTATGTATGCAAGAATATAATTGAAAAGGACTTGCAGTGTCAAGTAATCCTTATAAAATAGGTAAAGAGATTGTGGTCGAAAAAATCAAGAAACATCTACGTTACCTTTATTTTACGTAATATAATTCTCTTCTCTACTCTCTTATGACCCAATCAAGGGGTCATTATCAATAGTTGAGGGAATGTAATGGATATGACAATTCCGGCCTCTTATTGCTTTCGTGTGTGGTGAATGGAATAGATCCTTAATTCCAAAAAATTTACCACTTTATTCAAAAAAAAATTATACATATAGTTGGCCTAATTCCATCAATTTTTCTTGACATACTTTACTTTAGAGGAATAAACCTAAGCCCCTAGAAAAAATTAGTCATATTTTAGCCTTTAACCAACCTTATTCCCTTTTATAGCCAAACATACATTACTTTGGAAGGAAAAATCACAATCAGTTTATTGGACAAATACCAAATTGAAGAAGCCCTCACTTTTGTATATCCAATGAGATTTATATTGCATATATATTAAAATAATATTGTGGAGAATAGATTCAAACTTGTAAGAGGGACCACAATTGATAAGTTAAGCTGAATTATACCATTCTTCAATTAAGATAGACTAGTGCTGCTTAAAATACCACATTATTAGAGAAATTCCAGTTGATAACTAAAATAGCATAATCAGCCCAAAAGAAAAAAAAAAAGAAGGAAAGTGCAAGCATTAGGGATCATAAAATTCTCCTAAACAATTCAAAAAGCAATTAGCTTGTGAGCCAAGCCTTCTGATATGTTACTAGGGAAAAATTAACAAAAACTCACTTTCTAAAACTATTTTGTCAAATATCCACTAAATTTTTTTTTGATTTAAATTTTAGGATTAGGAGGTAAAAAGTGGGGAAAAGTTGAAAAAGTGAGGCCCACAACTTTAAAAATTTAATATAATACACCTAACACTCACTACTTCTTCCAATATTAAAAAAAAAAAAATCTTCTCTCTCATCTTCAATTTCAATTCTTCCTCTACTCTCAAGAATTGTCTCCCAAAATGTCATTTTTTATTTTTCTTCTTCTCCATTGATAAAGGGATCGTTTTTGCGTTATAAACTAAGTTAGAATCAAGTTTCAATTATTTGTAGATCCATTTTATCGATTTTTATTGTTAACCGTTTTGAAGTGATGTATAGATATTTTTTTGAATGAGGTTGATTAAATAGTTAAAATATGAGAATTTTATAGGTAATTAGTTTGATTCCGAAGCAATGGTTGAATTTTAATTCGGCAGTTTCGATAGATTTTTTCGCCAATTACAGTGTTGAATTTTAAAATTTTTATTAAAATTTTTTTCTTTATTTGTGATATTTTTTTAGCATTGCAGTGTTGAATTGTGGGATAATTGTTAATTTATGGATTATTTTGGCTATTTGATTCGACAATGACCTATTTTTGTCCGTAGACTTGTGGTCTATGAAATTAATAATTAGGTGGTGTTGAATTTTAAAATTTTTGTTAAGAAATTGTGCTTTAGTGCTGGTATTTTTTAAGCATTGTTGTGTTGAATGGTGGGATAATTGTTAATTTATGGGTTATTTTGACTATTTTATTCGAGCAGTGACTTGTTTCTGTCCGTAGACTTGTGGTCTATATATGAAATTAATATTTAGGTGTATGAAATTCTTTAAAAATATGATTGATGAAATAGTAAAAATTAAAAGATTAATAGCTAATTAGATTGATTTGTAGTAATAGTTGAGTTTTGATACTACATGTTTGATTGAAAAATTTTCGTTCATCACGCTGTGAATTGTCTAATGGTGAAATAAATCTTAATTATTTTGACTTTTTCATTTGAGCATTGAATTGTTTCTGTTAATAGACATGTGGTCTATGAATTGAGAATGTCAGAGTTGTTGAAGAAGAAACTAAAGATGGAAAGAAAGAAGCAACAGACAAAGAAGAAGGATAAGACAAAAAAGATTGACAGAAAGAAGCAAAAAAAAAAAACACAAAAAAAAGATGTGGTCTTGGATATCGTTGATTTCATCAATGATAACATTTGTAATGATGAGGAAAAGGATATTTCAATGCTAAGATTGTTAATGTTTAAGACTTTTTTTTTATGTTTAAATTTAGATTAGATTTACTTGAGATTAATTTATATTGATTAATTATGAGAAGACCATTTAAAAACAGAGAAGCTTTTAGAAAAATTAAAGAATCTTTAATTAGTAATTATTTAGAATATATAAGTATAAATAAAACAAACGAAAACCCACAAAGATTAGCCTACCTAATTACCTTAATATCTAGTATTGAAGCAAAATTAATAATCCATTTAAAATCTAGAAGAATGAGACACATACCACCTAATTATGAAAAAATTAGAGTTACATACCCACCAAAATATTATAAATATGGTTTAAATTAATAAAGTACAAAAATACAAAGAATTAAAATAAATTAATTCTAAAAAACGTAAAGAATTAAAAATAAGAATAGAAAGACTACATTATAATATATTTGCCGGAGTTAGTAAAAACTCAATAAATGCACAAAAAGATGAAATATCAAATTTAGAATCACAAATAGATAGTTTAGAATATATATATCAACATGAACTATTTACAATAAAATGAACAAAGAAGAATTTATAATAGATGAAAAAATATATGAAAATCACGAAGGATTAAAAATAAAAATAGTATTTTCTAATCTAGGAAGAAAATATAAGAAAATAGGTGAATATTTATATTTAATGCTAGAAAAAGAAGAATTAAAATTAGAAGATAAATTGACAGCTATGGTGAGAATAGAAAAAGAAAACGAAGAAATAGATAGAAAAAAACAAATAGAAAAAATAAAACAACGAACTACAGAAGAAATATGAAAAATAGAAGAAACTAAAAATGGTAGGATTGCTGAATTAGAAAAAGAACTACAAATGCTAAAAGATCTGTATGAAAAAGGACAGAAAGAAAAATAAGAAAAAGATAAAGAACAAAAATTATTAAATGAGATAAATCAATTTAAAGAAAAATTAGAAATAGACAATAAAGAAATAGAAATCAAGGAATTAGAAATTAATACAATAGATGTTGAAGAAACAGATAATTATTATTCGGAAGATAGTGAAACATATACAGAAATCTTAACAAATACAAAAAATTTAGGACTCAGTAGAAAACGAAAAGTAATTAATGAAGAAAACTTAGAAAATATAAATACGGAAATAAACACTCTTGATAAAAAAGAAGATGAAAATATAATACCTAAAACATCAGAAATAAGAAAACCTACATATTATAAGAATAAGTTTTAAAGATATAATCTAAAGAATGAATATGACAAATGGACACCAAAACGAATAGTTAATAAAAATTATAACTTTTTAGACTTAGATTATGTAATAGATACAGAAAAAATAATACAATTGTGGATAGGATATATGACAAAACAATTATTAGATAATAATATAAATGTAATAGATGCACCAGAATATATAGAAAGAACACTCATAGGAACAGTGAAATTATGGTTTTTAAATCTAACTGTAAATAGTAAAAGAGTATTAAGAACTGACAAACCCATAGAAGGAACATCATCAACAACCACAACTAAACTAACACCTATAGAATTATTAAAAAAATATGAAACAGCTATAAAAGACGAATTTAGTAGCATGACAACAACAGAAGAAGAACAACATGAAGAGAAAGATACAAATAGGAGTTTAATGTTAAAATTAGTAATATGTAATATGTGTTACATAGATGAATATACTTGCGCATTTAAAGAATATTATTATAAAGTAGCATATAATACAGAAGAAAGTAAAGAAATAAGAAAATTATATTTGAATAAATTACCTGAACCATTTAGTTCAAAAATAATAAAAAGTTGGGATGAAGCAAAAATAGTAGATACTCTAGGAGCAAGAATAAAATTTTTACAACAATGGTATAGAAACCTATGTAAAAAATATAGAGAAGAAATAAAAATAGAAAAAACATTAATAAGAAATTTAGCATGTTGCAAAGATAAAATAGCACCTCAATTTGGATGCGAGGAAAGATATTATAAGAAAAGAAAAAGACATAAGAAATATAAGAAATACAAAGAATCAAAATATAAGTATAAGAAACCAAGAAAAAGATATTATGAAAAAAAATTATAAACATAAAAGATCATATAGGAAAAAGAAATCTATAAAGGAATATACTTGTTATAATTGCAGAAAATTAGGACATTTAGCTAGAGATTGTAAATTACCTAAAAACCCAAAAAATAAACAAATATCAGAAATAAAAATAGAAAATACAGAATATATGTAAATAGATTATATAGATTACGAATTAGAAAGTGAAGACAGTATATATGAAATTTTATAGAATGAAACAGATAATGAAATAGAAGATAATGAAATAGATAGTGAATTAGACGAATTAAATGGCTGAAGAAGATATAAAAATAATAACAAAAGAAGAATATTTAAATGATGAAGGAACATATCAAAAAATAATATTTGATAACAATGTATTTGATGAAATAAAAGGAAAAGAGTTAGACTTAAGTGTAGAAAAATATTAAAAATACCAACAATAAAAAATATATTTACTAGAAAAAAGGAATAATATTACGTAGTAAGTCAAAAGGAACATGTAATAGACTGCAGATATGCAAAAGGTAAAGCTAGTATACCACTAATAACAAAAAGGTTAATTAATAAAGAAATAAACGATATAAAAAGTAGAGGAGACCCAATAAAATATGTACACCTTGGAGGTACAGAGATATTAATAAAAATATGTTTTAGAGAAGGAATAGATACACCAATAGAATTATATTTAGCAGATGATAGGATTATAAGACCTATAGAAAAAAGTATAATAACCGCGATTAAAGAAAATTTAATATACCAAAAATTTAAATTTATAATAAGTGCAAATTATTCAGTAGCAATAACAGATAAAAATATAGTTAAATCATTAGTATTATATTGAAAAATATCAGGAATAGAACTAACCCCAGGAAGTAAAATATTTACAGCAAGATGTAAAAATCTATATGTATTAACAACAAAACATAAAATAATGGGAAAAAATAAAATTAATAAAATACAAATAGAAAGTCCTTTTGAACAATTCGTAAAAACAATTGATAATAATGATTATAGTTACAGAAATATAGACATAGAAAAAGATTTAGAAATAATAAATGATAGAATAAGTACAACAAAAAGAATAGCTTATGAAAAAACATAATCATCAAATTCATCAAAAATAAAAAGTTATCAAACAAGTTCAATAGTTAATTTAAATTAATATTACATAACAGGAACAATAAATGAAAAGGAATATTTAATACTCCTAAATACAGGACAAGAAGAAAATTATATAGCAAAATATCTAGTAAAAATGAGGAAATAAAATCTGATAATAATATATGCCCAGATCTACCAAGAAGCTTAATAAACACTAAAAATATAGCAGAAAAAGAAATAATAGGAGTTAGAAAAATGAAAATGGAATCTGAAATAAAGGAAGAAATGCAAAAAGTAGACATAATATTAGAAATTAAATGGCTAGAACAAGTAAAACCATACAATATAGAACATACACAATTATCTATAACATATAATAGGGAAAAATTATTCCTAAGAAGAGCTCTAACTTGATATGAAAATATATGTATTAATGAAGATAGTAGTAGAAGGATATTATAGTAGATATTATACGCCTATGATAAATACAGGAGTAAAAACTAATTTATGTAGATATAATTGTTTACCAGAAAGTAAATGGCATAAATTAAAAACACCAATAATAGTTAAAGGATTTAATAGCGAAGGAAACTTAATTACTTATAAAGCTAAGAATGTAAAAACAAAAGTATGGGATAAAATATTAATAATAGAAGAAATCTATAATTATGAGTTAACATCAAAAGATATATACTTTTAGGAATACCCTTTTTAGATAAATTATACTCACATATAATAACTAGAACAAATTGGTGGTTTACAACACCATGTAAACAGAAAGTAGGAGAAAAAAGAGTTATTAATAAAATAAGAAAGAAAATTGATTCGATAAAAGAAAGTAAAAAAATTACACAAAAATTAGAAAATATAAAAAATACTGAAGATACAATAGAACTGACTGTATTTTCAATAAATAAAAAGGAAATAACTATATTTTCAATAAATAAGATTGAAATAATTAAGAAAAATTTAGATCAATTATATAGTGAAGATGTATTAAAAGGATGGGGAAAACATAAAATCACTATAAAAATTGAATTAATAGATAAAAAATAGTATAATAACCCAAAAACCATTAACATATAATTTTGATGATTTAAAAGAATTTAAAATGCATATAGAAGAATTATTAGAAAAACAATATATACAAAAAAGTAATAGTAAACATAATAGCCCAGCATTTATAGTAAATAAACATAGTGAGCAAAAAAGAGGAAAAAGTAGGATGGTTATTGATTATAGAAATTTAAATGCAAAAACAATAACTTATAATTACCCAATACCAAATAAGATATTAAAAATAAGACAAATACAAGGATATAATTATTTTAGTAAATTTGATTATAAATCGGGATTTTACCATTTAAAGTTAGAAGAAGAATCTAAGGAATTAACGGCATTTGCAGTTCCACAAGGATTTTATGAATGGAATGTACTACCATTTGGATATAAAAATGCACCATGTAGATATCAACATTTTATGGATAGTTATTTTAAACAACTACCTAATTGTATAGTAGACATAGATGATATACTATTATATACAAAAACTAAAGAAGAACATTTAAAATTATTAGAACAGTTTACAGATGTAATAGAAAAATCAGGAATAAGTTTAAGTGAGAAGAAAGCAGAAATTATGAAAAATCAGATAGAATTTTTGGGAATACAAATAGATAAAAGTGGAGTCAAAATGCAACAACATATAGTACAAAAAATAATAAATTCAAAAGAAGAATTAGATACAAAAAAGAAATTACAATTATTTTTAGGATTAGTAAACCAAGTAAGAGAATATATTTCAAAATTAGCAGAAAACTTAAAACTATTACAGAAAATTTTTAAAAAGATGTAGAATATAACTATAACGAAGAAGATAAAAAACAAGTTCAGAAAATAAAAATACTTTGTAAAGAATTACTAAAATTACAATTTCCAGATGAAAATAGAAAATTTATATATATAGTAGAAGCAGATGTTAGTGAATGTAGTTATGGGGGAGTACTTAAATATAGATATGAAGGAGAAAAATTAGAACACCATTGTGAATACTACTCAGGTACGTTTAATGAAACATAAATAAAATAGAAAAAAATTATGCTCATTATATAAATGTTTGTTAGCATTTGAGCCATATATTGTATATAACAAGTTTACTGTACGAACAGACAATACACAGGTATGTTGGTGGTTAACAAAGAAAATACAAAATTCAGTTACAACAAAAGAGATTCGGAGACTAGTCTTGAATATATTAAATTTTACATTTACAATTGAAGTAATTAGTACTAACAAAAATGTTATTGCAGACTACATATCAAGACAAAGCTACACAGACTGATATAATAGAAGATAATGCTTTAGAAAAGATATTCAAAACCCTAACTACGCTTTCAATGAAAGTGGACAGTATGGGTAATGAAGTAGAAAAGCTAAAGACTAATGAAAATAAACTGAAGTCTATAGCTACAAATCAGATAACTCAGCAGTGCGCAGAGCTATGTCGATCGGAAAACATTAAAATTCCAGAGCTAGAAGGAGACGTTGGGGCACTCCTTAAAACCCATAAAGTTTACCAATCTACTTTTGCAGGTACAAGCAAAGAAGTTAGGAAAAACACAAATATGAACCTAAACAAGCTATTTGATAAACCATATATTCCAAATACATCAAAAGATCCCATGTTTATATCCCCACAAATTACCACATACCGAGATAGTTTAAACCAAGACAAAAAGACCTACAACTACACAGCCTGAACATATATAGAAAATATCTACAATGTACAAACCTTTTTAAATACTAACCCTAGAGCTATAAACATCCAAGAACCAGATACAAACTATATAACTCAAAGATTGACCGGATACAATAAGCTAATTGCTTTACCTAAAATCAAACCAAATCTAGTTAAAACTTTTTATGAATATGGACTACTCAGTACTGTATATACCTCTGACGGAAATGAGATATCCACTATACTGGAAATATATAAAGCATTTAGCATTTTTAAAAGAATAACCAAAGGTACCCTATTTTTTATAAAAATTTACACGGCACCAGCAGAGATATTATATGATGAAGTTAAAAAACTCATACAGGTTGTAAAGATAGGAATGACACGAGATATGATTATACCACAAGATATTATTCCACAACCAGAAATACCTTAGAATTGAGATACCAAAATTTTATGCGAATAAGAGAATTATCGGACTATCTACAATTTTGCAAGAGCTAGCAAACACATACCGCAACCAAAATCCCATATGGAGTTATTATTCAAGAAATCATGTACTAATATATTTAAATTCAAAGGAATTATGAGAAACAGATATGGAAACTATTAGGTAATGGATTCTTACATTGCTCAAACTAGAGACGGAACCTATCACTAGAGCTATCAGAGAAAAATTTATTTCAGAAGAATTATTAACCAGATATTGCAAGATAATTGGACATAAATATCCAGATCATAAATGTTCAAAATGTAATGGAGGAGATAATGATATCCCAGAAGTTCAGCTAGAATAGAAGAAAAATCAACCAAGAAGATAAGAACGTCAGCTGGAAGATACAAGATAAGAAACAATAATGAAGATATGGAAAAGCAGCAGATATGACAACGAGAAGATATCAACGGAGTAATAATAGAAGAAAATCTATTAAATTTTGAAAGCGACATGTAAACTTTCATAATTTGCTTTACGTAAATTATTGAAATCTTTTGTATAGGTTTTTGACTATTATTAATCTAGGAATTAATAACTTTTGTTTTATTAGAAGACATTTGTAAAGTAAAGTAGATTAGGTAGATAATTTTTTAAAAGACTTTTTAAAAATGTGTAAAAATAGGAATACTCTTGTAAAGTTTCAGTCTATAAATAAGATGAACCGAAGGCATTGCAAGATAAACCTTCATGAGTTGAAGCACAAATACTCTCACTTTTCCACAACAAATATTTTGCTTAGTTATTAAAAAACAAGTATATTTCAATAGAAAAAGCTATGGAGGAACAAAACTTAGAATTATCAAACCTACCCGAACATGTATATTTATTTATGATTATGAATAGTTAAATTCATAATTCCCAACAATCATGGTATGATAAAATAAATTCATGTCAGTTACTTTATAGTAGAATTATTTGAAGAATAATATGTTAAGAAGTTTATTCGCAAAGTGAAAAAGGAGAAAAATCCCTAAGAACTATGCCATCCTAAAGGTGAAACTAATGAGGCAAGAAGTCGTGGTGGGGATTAACCAGAGTAGAGGCGCTGTTTAAGAGAAAAGTATCCAGATTACCATGCTAATAGTGACCAAAGAATATGTTATTTAAGAATAATCTAGTATATAGTAATCTAAGATGACCATATTTTGTTCTGTATATGATTGAAGGGAATATTTTGAAAATAACAATTTTATGAAAATAAATAATTATTTATCTGATGTAATGGTAGATAAATTTAAAATACTTATTTTGTATGTGATTAAGGATATAGGAATAATAGATATAAGAAAAATTATATTAGAAAAAATATTCGGTAAAGATTATATAGCTAGAATAAATTACATAGACATAAAGAAAATAATATGGGAAAAATTACAAGATTATGAAGAGGAAGAATTATTAAATAGTATAGAAAACTTACACATATATTATGAACATCAATATTACTACTATTCAGAATAAATAAATGTTAGAATATATATAAAAATTAGAGAAAGGCAAAATTGAATATATGAAGAAGTTAATTACAAAAATCAACTTGAAATAGAAAAAAGACAACTAGAAAAAAAATTACTTAAAATGAAATTAACCTTAGAAAAAGAAGATACAGATAATGATTTATTTAATACAGATGGAAAATTACCTATACATGAACAACAAATACTAGTTAATCAGATAAAGAACATAAACCTATGCATTGAATATAGCAAAGTTAGAATAAAATACTACATAGAAATTGCAAAAATTTCAATAGGATAAAATAATAAACTAAACAAATTAATGAATACATCTTACGAAAGGAATAAATCATTAAAAGATATCGAAACTAAACTATATAGATTATACCTAGAATACAAAAGATTATATAGTACTAACGAAGATCCTAAAACATTAGATAATTTAATTACGTTAATATCCAATTTAGAATATGAATTAATAAAACATCTTAAGTCAAGAAGATAAAAATAAAAATTAAACCAACCAATAATATACATGAAATAATCTTCTTAAAAATAAATACTTATTAAATATTGGTTAATAACTATTTATTTCCTAGTAAAGTTACCGCGCCTAATCTGCACCCCCTACAACTGCACTGAATCTATTTTTATCAAACTGTATTATTGCATGAAATTTGAGTATGCCTTGTGTTGTCATAACTGATACAGTGTATGATTGACTTCATAGAATGCATATTTAATCTTTCTATACTGTTAGAATATTCTATCATTACCATGCTACTCGATTTTAAGTTGATGTGTAGTTTGATCAACTACGATTCTATGAAAACAATATTAACAATATGAAAAATAATAAGTATTTTTATTTATTTAATCTCACTACATCTATGTTACACCTTTTCAACTAATGAATACTAACATTATACCACGTAACATTATTTTTAGACCATTATTCCTTTCTTCGGCTGAAATTAATTACACAGTTATAAAATTTGCGACCTAAATTTGAGTCCATGCGTGCTTTCCTTAAGACAGTCGCATTTCCACATTGACAAACTAGAGTCTTTTTAGAATTGGATGTTTAAGATGCTTGAGACATTGTAGAATTTTAAAATAAAAATAAAGTGGATGAAATAAAATAATAAGGGATGGAATACTTTATATATGAAGTAAAAAAAAGTGTTAATATTGAAGGAATACAAAATTAGCCGTTTGTTATCGTTGAAACAGTAATTGTATTTTTTGAACTATTGGTGACACTTAATAGACTACCATCGATCATGACCTATGTCAATCATCAACGAGATATTAAAATCTACTGTAGACACTCGTAATCGATGGACCCTCAATAACATGTTTAAAAAGAAAATAATTAAGTAAATAATATACTTGTGCTTTTTAGAGTCCATTGATTCAATTGATCTACCATAGACTTACACTGTAGGTAGTGCATTGATTGATCTCTGAATCATTGGCAGATCTCATAGATGTATGTACATGATTATAGATTCTTACTAGCATGTTGTTTAAAAATGAGTAAATAAATACAATATAAACATAGTGTGAAATTCTATGCATATGAGTGAGTTTAAAAAAATCACATAATCATATTCGAGCTTATACAAATCAGGGGTGGTGAATTAAGGTGTGTGTAGATGGATAGTGATTGAATAAATAATATCCTAGGAGTAATGTTTGTCAAAGCACAAGTATATTTTAGAAGATATTGTCTATATTTGATGCCTACCCATCCACATACTTCTTCAATCACCACCCTCAAATCAAAAGAGTATATAGATGGTTAGTCATCAAATACAATCAACATCCTCAAAACCTACTTGTGCTTTGGCAAACATCACTTTGAGGATGTTGATTGTTCAACCACTATCCATCCACATAATCTTTTAATCACCACCCCCAATTTGTATAAGCTCTAACAAGATCATGTGACTTGTTTAAAGTTCTTTATATGTGTAGAAATTCACAATTTATTTATTTTTTATTTAATTTTTATTTTTAAACAACATCCAAGTGAGGGTCTATAACCATGTATATAGATTTATGTGATCTACGAATGATCAAGAGAGTAATCGATGCATGACCTATAGTGTAGGTTTACGATAGACCAAATGAATCGATAGACCCTCAAAATACAAGTATATTTCTTATATGGTATTGACATAGGTTAGCACCGATGACAGTCTATTAAGTGTCACTAATAGTTCAAGATTATTTGTTTAACCAACAGTTCAAGTGATTATGTGTTTAAACTTTTTTAATTTAATTATTTTCTTTCACCGCTCCCAAATGTGATTATGTGTTTAAACTTTTTAAATTTAATTATTTTATTTCAAACTACAAGCTACCGATGGTTCATCGATTCATATAATTACGATTGAACTATATGTCTGGTCAAGGAGTGACAGTGTCTCAGATCGATGACAGTGCATAAAATATTATCTGGTGTAGTGTAGATCGATTTGCTTGTGTACGATAGACTATATATGTGATTTGAATTTATTATAACATAATTTTTACTCTTCGTGATATTAATCAAGGCAATCTACAATTGTATTCATAGAACAAACATCTCCCTAAACACAATCCTCTGAATTTCTGTTATGCTTGGACCCTTACAATCACGAAAATAATTTACGCATAGTAAACCAATCATCTCGGATGAGATTTTCTTATTCCTACTCGTGGCATGTTCAACACCACACGTGTAGAACCAACATACTTGTATAGGCGAAATTTGATTGAGGATTCATACTTCCTTGCCCGTAACAACCAGTCGCAACCACGAGATACACATTTCACCTTCAACAATTTAGTGCAGCTCTTCTTCATAAAATAATTAAAATACTGCCTCACTGATGCTCCGTCTAGTAGCATTTTCTGCTCTTTCTTGTCGGTGAATGTTTGATCACGATAGAAATTGATTTCATCGGCGAAGGAATTTCTTGGTTGTGATTCCGTTTCACAATCTTCTTCCGTATCTTGCTAGTCCGATGAAACGTATTCCATATGCATAGAATCATCTTCCATATTAATTGAATGATCGTCATCGTTCTTATAATCATTCAAATTATCGTCAACTGTCGGGTGCTTAGGTGGGGTGGTGATGAATTCAACGGTTCTTTAAAGAGTCCCTCAACTACATTTATCCTTAAAATAGGCCTAAAGCCATCAACATCAACATCCACCATGTACAACGACACACATTTATCATTATTTATGACTATAGAATGCATCTTTTCTCTTAAATACATTAGATAACTAATCACCACATCGCTCGATGCACAAGCTAGATTCCCGCTCTCCATTACACTTGCAACCAACTCATCGTATGAACTGTTAATAAAAGATTTTCATTTCCAACATTTGAGAGTCTCCTCCCATTTTTCCATGAAATCGCCAGAAACCAAAAAAAGTTCTTCAATAAAGATACTAGAATTAAGCTTTGATCAATGGTAGATTATGCTGAGGGTCTATGTCAGAATGTATGCATGGTCGATGATTGATTATGACTGGTCGATGACTGGGCAGATATTCGTACAAAAACCTTGAAATTGTAAATATTGCTTGTAATCAACGATAATTGAGTTAATGGAATAGAGGAATGAACTTGGAGTCACCTGAGCTGCTGTAATATACTTTCTAAAGTGGTTTTGAGTAATGTGAGTTATTTAAAGCTTTTTAATAATAGTGGAAAGTATATTTGAGAAGATAACAAACAAATGGGGTAACAATGGATGCAATGGACAAACTTATGATGTTTGTGGACTGATTTAAAGCTGATCGCCGGAAAATAATGCCGGAAAAGTGGCCGAAATCAGAGTTTTTTGAGGGAAATGGAAGCTTCTACTTTAAGCTATTGAATTTTTTTTAAATTATTTTTTATAATGGTGGATGATGGAGTGGGTTGAAGTGTATTATTAGAAACTTGTAGGTGAATTTATTAAGTTGGAAATATTGGGTTAAAGTGAATTATTATAAAACTTGTGGCTAAAATTGTTAAGTTGTAAAAGTTGGTGGTGATGTGAAATTAAGTGGGTATATGACCAATTTTTTTAAACTTGTGTTTAATTGAAAAAATAATTTAGAAGAATATCCTTTTTGGCAAACTTGCCCATGTTACTAGAGTATGTAATCATTATATTTATACCAAGAATCATTTAGCTGATGAAAAATATATAACTATTCCTTCATTGCAAAAACTTTGTAAATTTATTGAACATTTCTTTTTCTTTATTTGTCACACTCTACTACTTGCACTACCTTTTTAAAAGACAATGTTTTACCAACTTTGCATGCATGTAGCTTTCCTAAGGGTACCAAAAACTTTCTTTTTTTCGATAAAGATGGATTGGTCCATTTTCTTAGCATGCTAAAGATAAAAAACTTGGGCGCACAATTGTGACACGCATACAAAGTGCAAGAATATTGTCTCTTTTCACATTGTAGGCTTAGGGTTTTGGCTTTTCTTTTTGATGGGAGAGGGTGTTCTTCACATGGGTCTTCTGGAATATATAGATGGAGGAGAGGGACTACCTAATTGCTTGTGGAGACAAATACATTACCTCATTCTCATATATATACCTCATGCATTATTATTTTCTTCTTTTAAATTTATTGGTTTAACTTTCTTTTAGTCCGTTTTAGAAAATCTTCTCACTTCCTTTTTTATTGCTTTTTTATTGAGACACTAATTACTCTTTAATTTTAACTTTTCACATAACATGTTTAAGACTATAATATTAAATGATATTTTTTATATTCCACTTATCTTTAATTTAAGACCACAAGATTCAAAACTTTTTTTTTATTTTTCATAAACTCCGTAGTCAAAATCTGTCAATTAAATTTAAATTGAAGGAGCATTTATTAAATCAAAGGTGTCTTGAAAGAAGGTAATTGGTAGGGATATCTGTACTTTCTTGAGCCAACTTTCTGTGGACATATATAGATCCTGCATTGCATGAAGGACCATAGACTCATATAGGAAAGAAGCAGAGAGTGACATGGCATATAGAGAGCGCCACCACATAAATAGTAGGCGCATATATATAGAGAATCAAAGGATCTCCAAGTTGGCAATGGCCAATGAGACGTTTAATAGCAAAGCCAGCTCATTAATCATTAATTCATTTTCATGCATGGGTCCATATGCTATTTTGAACTTTCACGTGTACATGGCCTATATACCATATGACAATATGTAGTGCATTCGAGGAATAGTAAGAAAATTCTCTCTTGTTCTTTTGATTCCAGTACGAGAAAGTTTATTCAGTTAATACCATTGGACTGAAATGGACTCATCCAAGTCGATTTATTCTAAATATAATTGCGAGGCAAGTTTATTCATAGTGATGGACCGGTACACTTCCTGAAATTATCCCTACGGTGACGGTTGCAAAATCATTGCAATAGACAGAAAAATCGTTGCCATATCTCAACCGTAACGGTTCAGCAACCGTCCTATAGGTGGACGTTGTGATAGGTCTATGGCAACGGTTTATGCGACGGTTGTCTAAACCGTCGCCGTAGGTCAAGCTATGGCGACGGCTGACCTACGGCGACGGTTTCAGACAGCCGTCGCCATAGCTTGACCTATGGCGACGGTTATTTTTTGACTTATTGAGACGCCTATTTTCATCTATTGCAACGGTTACAACCGTCGCCATAGCTTGACCTATGGCGACGATTATTTTTTGACTTATTGCGACGACTATTTTCATTTATTGCAACGGTTACTAACCGTTGCAATAGAAGCTATTGCAACGACATTAAACCGTTGAAACAACATCTATTGCGCCGTTTGCAACAACATCTATTGCGATGTATTGTAAATTAGTATTTACATACATAATAAATTACAATAAACAATTATTCACACATTAAAAAACAAAATCATTCATTAATAATCACATAATCCAAAATATGGAACAAATTAAACTAGTGATCTAAAACCAAAAGCAAAATGTATGTTAAGTACTCAAATGATTAGTTAAGTTTTTACATAGTATCAAGTTCTAGTCGCGATAAGTTTCAAGAAATTATATGTAGCCTGCATTTTTCTTCTTCTTGTGTTCTAGCATCTGTTTTTTCCATAAAGCTGCAAGTGATCCGGATGAAACAAAGTTCTTTAACTTTCTGATGATTTCTTGAACACCCTTGTAGTTTCATGATTGTTCAAGTCACTATAAGTTCAAAAAATAAAATATCAAATGGGTTCACAGTAATTTCAGATAGCATGTTATCACTACAGACAAACAGATAACACTTGTTATAGACAAGGAAAAGCCTGAAGTCCTTGAACTTCAAGAACCTGCTTAAGAAGGCTTCTCAACATAAGGAAGAAGCTCGATCTGGTCATTTCTATCTATTATCTGTCTTTTCCAAAGCTAAAAATTTCCCCAAAAATATCAGACTTCAATTTCTATGTAAATTAGACAATCTCATGAAGTAGATGATCTATTTCTTTCTCATTTTTCTCATATATGAAAAACAAAGTAAAGACACATGGGACTCCTACAGTTGAAATAAGATGAACAGAGCACCTAAACATGGGATTGAACTTGCATAGCTTGAGCTGCTATTTGCATAATAGAGAGAGCCACATATTTTCTTCTTTCAATGTCAATATTTGACAAATAAATGGTAGAGTTATTTACCTTTCAAGACCATTGGTTAAGAACTCTAAAGCTTAAAATTGTTTTCAACCCTGGAGAAGCTTCATCAAGTGTGGTGTTTGTGAAAAGCTAAACATCGGTCACATAATTATATCAAATTAATTTCATTGTATAAGAGAAAGAATAAGAAAACTATGCTAAGTAATTACCCTAAAAGCAAATGATAAGAAGGCTATAAATATAAACATGGTATATTAAATCAGAAAAGGTTGTGAATTCATATATTGTCAAATGACCACTAAAGACGATGAGTAGAAATCCAAGAGCACCATACACGAGTGGGATGACAAAATAAGCAGTGAAATAGAAGAGAGAATTGTAGAACTCACATTGGATCTTGAGTCTAATTTAATGTCAGTTGTAATATTCTTTTTCTTCAATTGAGCGTTAACATCATCCAGAAAAAGATCACCCTTCTTCCATCCCGATGAAGAAAGAACCTACTAGAACAAAGAAATTGTTAAAAATGAAAACATAGAACAAAAAATGTCTCAAGTCATCCATGCGAGCTTTTATAGGAAATAATGTAGCAGATATTGAGAATTATAACTAAAGGGACTATTAGTTTATATAAAAGTATATTTCCTCAGAGAGAACAGGAAATTAGTGCGAGGCAACCATACACAAGTATCTCAAATTTCAACATGATTATGCTGCCTAGATGCCGCAAAAACAATATCTACAAGGATATAAAAACTTTTTATCTCAAGGGATCACAGTTAAAAGACGAAGTCCATCAATGATCCAACATTGGTCTAGTGCATAGGCCACTTCAGTAGAACTGGACTTCTCTAAAATTTTCCTAATTTCTACGTTTGTTTAATCCTTATTCAGTTACTTACTGAGACAGACAAGAAAAAAGGATAAAAAACCAAACAGAGACAACTATGACCAAAAAAACAAATCGATATAATGCAATAAATCAGGTAAGCATAGATTTCCATTAGAAACTGACAAACACAAATCATGTGAAAACAAATGTATGCTGAGATGAAAAATAAGAAATGTCCAATATCCATTGCAGAAGAAAGCTAAGGAAAGCAAATCAATGCAGACATTAGAAGAATCGACATAACAGATACGTATTATTTTGAAAGGAGCAATCAAACTTTGTCATGTGATTACATCTTTCAGTTAATCCAAGCAATTCTTACTATAATGATATTAAAAAAATCCTGTGAATATGGAGTAAAGTGCCATATATTAGCTGGATTCAAGATGATACATATAGTTAAGACAATCAGAGTACACAGAATTATGGGAATTCCAAGAATAGGAACTTCAATCCCCTAAGGTGGCTCCATCTAACACACCGAATGACAAAAATAAAGAAGGAATCAGAGATAATGATCATAAGATTGGTGAAGGCAACACAATACGACCATACATAACTATAAAAATATAATCAACTTTCCTCAAATCTAATATCATGAAGGGGAGAAAGAGTACAAAACATATAAACAAACCAATACAAACCAGTAAAGTCGATGGCCACCATGAAGTTAAGTTCATAACCCCATGCCAAGTAATCGAGGATTGTGTGCTTCTTTTCTCGAAAAAGCATTCCACAAAAAGCTGGCTCTTTATGACCTGGTAAAATTAGTGACCTCAATAACCAAATACATAAAGTTTAAACTAGAAGTATCTTTTCCATACATTAGAGATTTTTACCTTGTTTTGCAAAGTTTGGCCCACAGCAGCTGCTATGAAAAGATTTGCGCCCGAACCAGTCGAATGCAATATTTCTAAATTTGCTAGTGATTTCTGAACCTTTCTTACAATTGTCATATGAGAAAGGCTGTCAGTTTCCGATCTGTAGAGGTCAGATATGACAGAAGAATGAAAGAAAGATCATTTACCTAATTAAATCATGCTATATGTTTGAATCAAAGTCACAACACTCAATAGTCATAGACTGTCCTGCACTAGTTCAAATGTTATTGATATTATAATACATTTTCTTGACATACCCGAAGAATGGTTATTATTTAGAAGATTCATCCCTAGCAATTTAGTAAGATTATTAGAGGTACAGGCCCTTTCAAAGCTATAGATGACTACGGTAATGTGAGAACCTTCGATTGTATTCTGCAATGGGAAATACATGAAACACTTCTGAAGAATTCTTCTAATATATTATTTAACCAGCTAATAAAATCAGAAAGTATCATATTACATTAAAGAGCAAAGAAAAGGGTAGCCTGGTGCACTAAGCATCCCACATTCATGTAAGGTTCGAGGAACAACCGCATCCCTAAGGGATGTGATGTCGGAATGTTACCCTGATGCAGCATCAGTGGCTGATTCCACAGATCGAACTCGTAACCTAGAGGTCACACGAAGACAGCTTTATATTACTCTAAGGCTCCCCTTCAGATTTTCACTGCATATATGGAGCAAGCTAACACAACTTGTACATGAATGGAGTATATATCTCACTGATGATTTGGATTTGAAAGTTTATCCATTTCCAGATCTAAACTCAAGTTATATGATGTAGACCTGACAGAGGTAAAATACATTACTGTTGACTAGGACAAAGATCTTTTGAACTCAAGTAGATATATATCTGTGGAATCAACCTAGAAAATTCATATCCCCCTTAAAGGCCACAATATCATATAAGACTTTCTTAAGGTAACTAGCTAATTTATGCAGATTGCAGTCTTGAATCGCACCGAATACGCGACACTCCTGCAAAATAAAACATTTGTAGGACACCGAATACACTTAACCTTTCTCGACATAAAAAATCACCTAATATACAATAATAGACAATTTTATTTACTCTGCAATTGAATCATAATGTGTGGTGAATACAATGTGTATCATATGCATTTATCCAGAATATATTATGTAAGCATTCTGAAGCATATTGGTACACATAATCAAGGTTGCCAACTCCGTTAATAGGCTTCAGAAGTTGCAACTGATGTTGTTGTACCTCCTGCTGAGGTTCAATTTGTTACAAGGGCTGCACATGACCACCCTCCATCACTATTGCTGCAGTAGTTGGGGTTCCATTTCCCTCTATTAACCGCCACATATACCATGCCCCAATCGACCGGCATGGCCTCCATTTCTCACACAATTGCTCTATTTGCGACGGTCCTCCAACCCATATAATATTCTCACTCCTTTCCAACATAGAAAGGCCTTAGCATATTTTGCTAGCATATAATCAGCGTATATATCTCACAAAAGTCACAAGAAAGAAATATTATACTATATAAAAAACAAAATATCTCAACCGTATAATCCGATATCAATCTCGGTCTTTCAATGTCAAGCTCCAGTTCAGGATTCAAATCGGGATCCGATTGGAAGTCTCAGTGGCAGATTTCATAATTAAAGAAGGATTAGAGGGCGGAGATTAAGGAATACCTGCTAACTCATCTTCATCCAATTTCTTAAAGGACATCGACGCAGGCTTCGGGTTGGACGATAAGATGTAACTTGAGTGGCCACTAAGGGAGGAGGACGGAGGTGTTATACGACAAATATGGGTTCATCGAGGTCAACAAAGTCATCAATATCATCGATGTTGAAACCCTTGAACTGGCAGTGCTCGACGGAGATGGGAGAAATGTGGTGAAGGAGGAAAGAGGGGAAAGGGAAAAGGAGTGTTTCGCAAAGAAGAATGTTTAGATTCGATTTCTCTCTCTATGCTTTTGATGAAACAAATAGCATAACAAGTGGAGGGAAAATAAAACCTATGTAATAGCCTTTTTTTTCAATAAAGCTTTGCCATAGGTGTGTCTATGGAAACGATTCATGCAACCGTCACTATAAGACACCCTATTGCAACGCTTATCCATCAATAGCAACGGTTGTAGTACCAACTAGCTCTATTACAATAATATTTTTTTGCAACGGTTACAACAGTTGCAATAGACCTTCTATAGAAACACTTTTGGAACCATTGTCAAAAGGTTTGTTGCAATAGGAGTAATTTCTTGTAGTGTTATAGCGATTCATTCTACATATTAAAGTTGAGATAATTAAGTGTTTCTTTGACCCCATTCAAGTATTGCTTATAGAATGGAGAGAGGGCCTCTAAGGCATCTCACATGATGTGTTATTACTAATCGTACCAGAAAACATGAAAAGGAAAATGACAATGTTTTAATTAATTTCATTAAAATCCTGATCATCTCCGTCTACGAAATTGAGATCTATCTTTTAGGATAGTGTCCAAGCCGATGTACAATATAGAGATAGATCCATGATAGGTTCGAAATTATCAGTTATCACCATCCAATTTATCTTAGTCATGACACCTACACCCCTAAGGTAGTAAGAGAGCCAATTCAACAAAAAACTGATTTCCATAATTAAGAAACCGAAACTTAACATCCAAAATAGTCACAAGTTCATGATGCTTGTCCAATCAACGATGCCAGAAAAAGGAAGGTGCACTATACCCTTTAATCAAAAGAGTATGAGACAAACCTTAGGCATGAAAAAGGCAAAATGTTACCTAATGGTGATAAATCTGTGTTTATCACAAGTGCCTTGTAAAGTATAGGTATTAAGTCACGACTAATGGCTTGAGCATTTTATAATAGACAATGAATTGCTTCGTTACAAATTGACTTGCTAATGTATATGCATGACAACCAAGTTCTCACATTCTAACTGCTCTAATGCAATGCACGTGCAACTAGTTTTGGGTTTGTAGGAAAGATCTATTTCTTGGTTCATATAAGGAATGCAGTCGAGGTAAATTGTTCTCATTGAGGAAAGAGAATCCCATGAGGGTTTTAATTATGAAAGTTGTATTCAATAAGGAGTGTAAAACCTTATGAGATAGAATTAGGATTACGGAGAAACATCTATTATTATCTGTATATAAGGTAAACTCCAAAATCATAAATACCAACTTATTGCGTACAAAGAAAAGGCTTTCTCAAGGTAGAGAGAATATTAGATTGATTGTTCTTTATTCTAGTTTGTGATTGTAATAGCTATTGGGTTTTATCTATTCTATTATTGTGTTAGTGTAAGTTTGCGAGGTTTATAACAATAAGTGAATTTATCTTCTTCGAGAGTTAGTTAGAAAAGTTAGAGTTAACCATTATATTGAGTTGAGGTACTATAGTTAGTCCAATTGATTAAAGAGTTGTAATCTAAAATCGTTCTTTTAAGTTAGTGGAAGTTGGTCGCAAATTCAAGACACGGTAGATCATAATTTTTAGTCCCTTAAGTAAAGAGTTTTTTCATGATAAATCTTGTGTTCTTTATGTTACAGTCTTTAGTTCTTGTTTCAGGAACTTGATTCCTGTATCGAGTTATTGGTACCAGTTTTATTTAATTGGGATGAGAAGATCTTTTTATTAAGACTAACATCTTGAAAAGGATCCTATGACTACTCCACAAACTGCTCAGGAAGGCACATCACAGACAAGACCACGCTTTTCAATGATATTTACTATAGATAGTAGAGAAGATTTAGTTGAAAGACCACTTTGAAAACTTATTTTGAGAAATAGACATCATTTTATTTTTTATTTAAATTTTTAGGATTTTGAATAAAGTGGTGGGGTATGGGTTAAAGTGTTACCAAAAAAACATCTTTTGTCATCCCTTAAGTATTTATTAAATACTTTTTTAACTCCATTTTTCTATTAAATACCAAAAACTTTTTCCTCTGTCCTCACTCTCACTCAAAAAACGATGGCCATTTCTGTTTCCTCTTCCCCCAACTTTCATTTTCCATTTTTATATTCTTTAAAGTTCTAAGATCTTTCATCTTCCACTTTAAATAATTTCTCTTCATCTTCCTAGTAATTTGTGCTCCATATTGATATTTTTTATTTGTTTTTTTTTTTTGATTTTAGTTTGTGGTAATTGAATTGATTTGGGAGAATTTTTTTTCTTTTTTAAAAAGGGGATTGATTTTACTGATTTTTTTTATTTTTAAGTTGGTAATTGTTTGATTGTTGATGAATTATGATTGTTCTTGACGATTGCATGGTGAGATTTTTTCGCGAATTTAGTCGGCTAATGTTCTAAGAAATTCGGATGTTATTTTGTTAATAGACCGTTTGGTTGATTAGGTATTTGTTTGATTTTGATGAAAAAAATTTGAAATCTTTTCAAAAAATGAAACTTGAATTTACTGAAAATCTGTGTTTTTAAGTTGATATTTGTTTGATTGTTGATACATTATGGTTGTCGTCGATTGCATGATAAAAAAAATCGCAAATTTATTTAGCTAATGTGCCAAGAAATTTGAATGTTGTCCTGTTAATAGACCGTTCGGTTGATTAGGTATTTGTTTGGTTTGGATTGAAAAAACTGAAATCTGTTAAAAAAATAAAACTTGATTTTATTGAAAATCTGTGCTTTTAAGTTGATAGTTGTTTGATTGTTGATGGATTATGATTGTCTTTGTCGATCACATGGTGAAATTTTTTCGCGAATTTAATCAGTTGATGTGCCAAGATATTTTAATGTTGTTCTGTTAATAAACCGTTCGATTGATTAGGTATTTGTTTGGTTTGGATAGAAAAAACTAAAATCTTTTTAAAAAATGAAATTTAATTTTACTGAAAATCTATGCTTTTAAGTTGATATTTGTTTGATTATTGATGGCTTATGACTGTTCTTGCCGATTGTATGATAACTTTTTTTTTGAATTTCATCGGTTAGTGTGCCAGAAATTTGGACAAAGAAAACAAATTCATTTATGATCCTAGACTTAATAGACTGTAGCCGTCTTTTTCTTACCTGATTTTCGTATAATATTTGATATCGCTTTTTCGATGACCACCGAAATCATGCAACGAATTAAAGCTTGAAACAAGCTAAGGAGTGTTTCAAATAAGAAAGAGAGACATTGATATTGTTGAATCAAAATGAGAAAATGATGAATAAATGAACATTGAGGAGCTCAAAAAGGTCATGCCATTTATATAGTAGGGTTACAAAAAGAGTGACAGTTGAAAAAGATGTAAAGAATATTTATGTCTTCTATAATCGATTATCAAGATTTATTATAGACTCTATCATTGTATGCATGAAAGAGTTGTAATTTTAAACAAGACATAATTGAAGCTTCTTAAAATTGACGAAGTAAAAAAAGATTGAAGAAATACTAGACTATGCAAATTATTTATTATATACTGACACCATTATTGATTTCTACACATGATAGATAGATTATCAATATTTTGAGAAGTCAATTATTCACCTACTCATAGGTCTAGGATCAACTATCTGAATATATGGACAAGTTAAAATAATGACAAAAAAGAGAAATTAAATTAAATTAAATTTAAATATGATAATTAACACCTATCAAACATTGTAAAACAATTTAGATAAATCAATTGTGAAACCAAATCACTTTTGAACATGATCAAGTGATATTTAAGGCATGCTATAGTCGTAAATCGGTGAGATGAGATAAAAAAGGGAAGAAATAAAATAAAATAAAATAAATAAGCACCATTTAAGCAATGCAAAACAAATAGATATCATCAAATGAGATTAGACGTGTCTAATAAGTATAAAGAAGAGTGATGGTTGTGACTTGTGGGTGTTCATAAGACAAGTAGTGTTTGAGAATAAGTAGTCCTTCTCAATGCAGACGTTTCTAATGAGTAATTGATTGTTAATATGATTTCTCTTTATTATACTCATTTGATCTAGTGTTCAATTATTTTGTACTCTCATATGATGATATTTGGTCACTTTTCATTGCTTGAATGATGTTAATTTATTTTATTTCTCTTTTTTTAGGAACAAAAAATTTATTATTTTACTTTTATTTTTTGTTGATTGTGATTTCATTGGTTCTCTCTCTCTCACACAATACATTCTCTCTCAACGATCTTTCTCTCCTTCATACTGTTCTCTTCGGTTGCTGACGGATGGAGCCACCAACCCACTCCTCTCTCAAAACCCTCTCGCCAACGGGACCAGCTGTCAACTTTCACCAACCACCATTGCAAAACCGGCCACCACTACGCCTCTACCACCATTAACATCAGTGAACCAACCCATCGCCGCCGTTGGTTCCCTTCTCCTCATAGCTCTTCGATGAACAACTAGCCCCCGTCCCCGAACCAACCCAAGTCACCGCTGCCCTCCCCATCTCCAGCACCCCCAACGATGGCAACAGTGATGCCAACCATCGCCAAAACCCCCGACGCCGCCGTTCTCGCCCCTCAGAGCACCACACAATATTTTTCGCTGTTCCACCGGCAAAATCCATTAAAATATTCATCCTCCGCTTTTTCTTCTCCTTATCGCACCAGCCAGTTGACGTCGAAGAGAAATAGAATTCTTGATGGATTCTTGAAATCCGTCTCAGGTACCACAAGTGTAGAATTTGGGGATGAAAAACACTATTCCGGTGACATCAATACTATTCCAGCGACAGTAGTACTATTCCGTTGACCAATTTCAGTTGTAGAGTGCCGGAATCCAGCGACTCTATCAAGTAAATGGACTCAATTGATCAGGTGCACTCACTCCATTTTTTCTAGTTAGGTATAATATTTCTGTCTTAATTTTTTTCTGAGTATCTTGGCTGCCTATCTGGATTGGGGGTGACGACTTGGTGATTTTGGTAATTCTTAATAATATTTTACCTGTTAATACTATTTGCATTTTTTTTTGCTTCTAGTTATTTTAGTAGTTTTGATTACTGTTACCCGAGGAAATATCATATGTATTTAGTTTGGTAGTATATATTGGTTGTTGTCGGTGTTGGGCAGTAGATTTTAACTCATTAACTGATTTCATTATTACCAGTTTGTCCTTAGCCTTATCTTTATCCTTCTCTATTATCTATTTTTTTCATCTTTTTTCTCCTATTTGTGTAGTAGCTGGACTTGGCAATGGTAGACTAGGGTCATATCATAGGTCGGGATCGGGGTTGGGAGGCAGGGGGCTGGGTTGGGGATGAGTATGGGGTTAGGGACAAGGGATAGAAAGGTTACGTGGGATAAGGGAGTTTCTAGGTTGCGAGTTGGATCTTGGAACATATGAACTTTGCAGGATAAGTCTATAGAGCTGGTGAAGATTCTTCGAAATAGGAGGGTTAGTATAGTGTGCGTCCAGGAAACTAAATGGGTAGGCACTAAGGCGAGAGATATGGATGGTTATAAATTATGGTACTCGGGTAGCGTGAGACATAGAAATGAGGTAGGTATCTTAGTAAATAAAGAACTTAGGGAGCAGGTGGTTGAGGTAAAAAGAGTTAGTGATAGGTTGATATCTATTAAGTTGGTCATTGGAGGGTCTACGGTGAACAAGGGTAACTCTTTCACCTTTGTTCCCAAAAGGCTTGTTTACATCATTATTTTGCTGAAATATATGAGGTTTTTACATGAATTTAAATTGGGGTTTTCACCCATTGTTATTGAATGCATTATCATGATATTTCCCATTAATTGAGAGTTAAATGGCATGATTTCTATATGTTTTCTTGAGTATTTACAGCTGGGTATAAACCCCATGATTTTACTCTTTGATAAGCTAATATTTGCATTGTTGAGATATTGAAGTATATGACTATATTGAGATTTTGAGGTAAATTGCTGAAATTCCCAGATTTCCACATGATTTATGAATCTATATGCTATATATTATGCTTTTGATAAGCTTTAACTTGAGATTGAATTATGGGTTAGTAAGCCCTATTTGAGACTTGTGAAAGTATGAACTCTTGTGCTATGAGAACCCATGTTTTGAGTATTTTGAGATGATTAAGAAATTAATTGACCTAATGGTCCTTGAGCTTTGAAATCCACTTCACTATATGAGATTATCGATTTGATTATTGGGTTCGTGGTGAACCATGTGATTATTCTAATAGTGAATTTTTATGAGATGAGCGCAGATAATCTAAAGGGAGTAGTATTTAGCACCGACCGGGTAAGTTACTACGGTTTCTTACCACCAAAAACTATGTACTACCGTAGGATGTGAGCCTGAGGCTGATTATATTATGATTATGTGTGGGCCCGAGGCTGAGTTTCGTTTAGTGATCACTAGACCTAGGTTATACTCCCTGGAAAGAGTATGATGCTCCTCCCCAACATGGGGTCTCTTTCTTAGGAGGAAAAAACGTTGGACTCTATGTAGCTCGCATGGTTTATGTCGGTTACGAGAACCTCCCTTGCATTTCGAACACCGAGATCAAATACTCATTTTCCTTCCCTATAGTCTATTTTCCTAAATGGTTGAATTGTAAAAATGTTTCCTAACCAAGGTATTTTCTTGATGTGAGTTATTTTCCTAAAGGAAAGCATCTTCCCTTGTTATAATATTTTCATAAAGCATTGAGATAAGTTGTTTCTATAAACTAGAATGTTTTTCCCATTCGAGATAGAATGATTTTTTTTCTAAAGCTTGAAATAAGATATTTTCCTAAAGTGAATGAAATCCCTTCAAGCATGTTTCAAAGTTATATGATTCCAAATTTCAAGTATTTGAGTTCAAAGAGTTATGAGATCTTGAGCATTGATTAGGTTTTACTCTCCATGAGACATATAAATAATTTGAAAGTATCGTGTAAAGTTTCTTTATCCCATGAGTGTTAAGAATAAGAGGAGATTTGTTATTTCAAGTTAAAGTATGATGACTCATGAGATTTGTGATATACGTTTCATCCTACATGATTTATGAGCTTTACATTTTATACTTGTACAAGCCATTTGAGTCATCCCATATTGTATGCACGACTTGATTGAAGAAGATTGGCACTATTTTATACATATGCATTCACCCCCACATACTCAGTACATCCTCAAAGTACTGATTCACATATACGTCTATGTGCTACATTGTCTCATAATATAGGTATAGGATTGTAGTGCATGTACCATGTCCAATCAGTTCACAGTTTCCAGTCATCACGTGATGGGCCCCTTTGATTCAGGCCCATGAGTTAGTGATATAATAGAAAAGTGTTATATTTTTCTCAGTCAGTCGTATTGCGTTGGGGTGGTTGGGAGTCATGACCCAGCTATCCATGGTCAGTACTAGTAGAGGCTTTATAGATAGTTAGTAGAAGTTAATGTATTGAGTTTTAGTTTGATGAAAAGTAGAGTTGTAACCTTGTGACTTCAGTTTTGTATCGAGAAAATTCATAATAGAGTTACCTTCCGCTTTATTCCTCTAGATTTATGCATTTTATTCAGTTATTTATGTGTTATGCCAAGTGAAGGGTTAACTTGGGATCACTTGTGACTCTAGGCACCGTGTAGCATCCCAAGGGGTGATTTTGGGTCGTTACAATAGAGCGCTATGTAAAGACTGTAAAGTCATACCTAGCGAGAATATTTCAACTCAGCATAGGTTGTTGGTGATGGATTTGGTTATCAATAAGGAAAAAAAGAAGAGAAGCATGGAGGCTCGGCCTAGGATTAAGTGGGGTAGCTTGAATTTGGATAATGCTTTGGAAATAGAGGAGAAGTTGAAGAGTAGGATAGCTTAGGAGAGTAGAGGAGGTGCGGATAGTATGTGGGAAATGACTTCTTATTGTATTAGGAAGACCGCTAGAGAGGTGTTGGGTGTCTTGAGAGGTCAATCTGGAAAACATCGGGGCTACTGGTGGTGGAATGAAGAGGTTAAGCGAAAGGTGGAATATAAGAAAGTGGCTTATGCTAAGTTGGTTGCGATCAAGGATAAGGAGGAAAGACAAACGACTAAGAAGGAGT
Organism: Capsicum baccatum var. pendulum; assembly: GCA_030864225.1. Lineage (NCBI taxonomy): Eukaryota > Viridiplantae > Streptophyta > Magnoliopsida > Solanales > Solanaceae > Capsicum > Capsicum baccatum. The sequence continues at coordinate 140,406,170 of CM061550.1, forward strand.
ATAAGGTAGCTAGGAGAGAGGCTAAGTTAGCAGTTACGACGGCTAAGACTGTAGCTTTTGATCACCTGTATGTGGCTTTAGATGAGAAAGACAGCCATAAGAAGTTGTATAGGCTGGCTAAGACCAGGGAGCAAAGGTCTCGTGACCTTGACTAGGTGAAGTGCATCAAAGGAGAGGATGGTACAGTATTGGTGAAGGATGCTCTCATAAGGGAGAGGTGGCAGTCTTACTTCCATAAACTTTTGAATGACGAGGGGGACAAAAATTTTGTGTTGGGGGACTTGGATAATTTTGAGGATTGTTGAGATTATGGGTATTGTAGGCGTATCAAGGTTGAGGAGGTCAAGGGAGCTATTCGCAGGATGAGGCGGGGTAGGGTAACGGGTCAGATAAGATTTTAGTAAATTTTTAGAAAAGCACTTGTGGGGAAGTTTTAGAGTGGTTGACAAGGTTGTTTAACAGTATTTTTAGGACAGCAAAGATGCCTAAAGCGTGGAGATAGAGTACAATGATTCTAGTGTATAAGAACAAGGGAGACATCCAAAGTTGCAATAACTATAGAGGTATTAAGTTGTTGAGTCATACTATAAAGGTTTGGGAAAGGGTGGTAGAGGTGAGGATGAGAAGGATCATGATGATTTTGTAGAATCAGTTCGGTTTCATGCCAGGTCGCTCGACTACTGAGGCCATTCACCTTGTAAGGAGATTAGTAGAGCAGTTTTAGGAGATGAAGAAGGAGTTACACATAGTGTTTATTGATCTTGAGAAGACATATGACAGAGTTCCCAGGAAGATTTTGTGGAGGTGCTTGAAGGCTACAGGGGTGCCCGTGGCATACACTAGGGCGATTCAGGATATGTATGATGGGGGCGAAGACTCAGGTGAGGATAGTAGGTGTAGATTCAGAGAACTTTCCAGTTGTGATAGGGTTACATCATGGATCGACTCTTAGACTATTTTTATTTTCCTTGGTCATGGATGTTTTGACGTGACATATTCAAGGAGAGGTGCCTTGGTGTATGTTATTTGCAGATGTTGTGGTTCTGATTGACCAGACTCGGGGTGGAGTTAATGATAAGTTGGAAATGTAGAGGCAAACGCTTGAGTCTAAAGGATTTCGGTTAATTAGAACCAAGATAAAGTACTTGGAGTGTAAGTTCAATGATGTGTCGTAGGAGGCTGGAGTGGTTATGAAGCTGGATTCTCAGGCCATTCAGAAGAGGGAGATTTTTAAGTATCTGGGGTCTATGATTCAAGGAAATGGTGAGATTGATGAGGACGTCAGGCATCGTATTGGGGAAAGATAGTTGAAATGGAGGCTCGTTTCAGGAGTTATATATGATAAGAAGGTGCCTTCAAAGCTTAAAGGTAAGTTCTATAGAGTGGTAGTCCGACCGGCTATGGTGTATGGAGCGGAGTGTAGGCCAGTTAAGAACTCCTACATCTAAAAGTTGAAGGTGGTGTAGATGAGAATGTTGCGATGGATGTGTGGGCATACCAAGAAAGATAGGGTAAAAAATGAGATTATTCGAGAGAAGTGGGAGTTACCTCGGTAGAGGACAAAATAGGATAAGTTAGGTTATGTTGGTTCGGGCTCGTGATGAGGAGGGGCTTAGATGCACCTGTCCGGAGGTGTGAGACACTGGCTATGGATGGTTTTAGGCGGGGTAGAGGTAGACTAAATAAATATTAGAAGGAGGTGATTAGGCATGATATGAAGCAGTTACAGCTAACAGAGAACATAGCCCTTGATAGAAAGGTGTGGAGAAAGCAGATTAGGGTAGTGGGTTAGGGGTGGGAGGGCATCGGTAATAGTAGGGATGCGCTCCTCGGGGGATGGAGTTTTTTGTTTGTGGCCAGTGGTGTTAGTTTATTTTGCTTACTGTACTAGTTTATATATGTACTTATCTTTTGTGTTTGGTATTCTGTTAGTTTGTCTTGTGTACCATACTAGTTATATACACTTATATTTCGGTTGGTATATGGGTATCGGTCCTAAGCTGGGGGTCTATCATAAATAGCCTCTCTACTTCTCCCGAGGTAGTGGTATGGTCTGCGTACACTCTACCCTTCCTAGACCCCACTAGGTGAGAATACACTAGGAATGTTGTTGTTGTCTACTTTTTTTAGTCTCGTCTTAGTTTTCACTAGACTCAATTGGTCAATACATGACTATTAATTTAGTCTAGTATAGATGCATACATTTATATATAATATATGCACAATATCTTTATAGGTCTAGCATCAATAATCTAATTCTATTGACAAGTAAGACGAGACTAAAAAGGGGAGAAATAAAATAAAATAAATTAAAATAAATAAACATCATTCAAGCACTGAAAAATGACTAAATATCATAATATGAGAGTACAAAAAAATTGAACACTCGATCAAATGAGTATAAGGAAGTGTGATGGTAGTAACAACCAATTACCCAGAACAAACGTCTGCATTGAGAAGGACTACTTGTTCTCAAACACTACTTGTCCTATGAACATCCACAAGTCACAACCATCACTCTTTCTTATGCTCATTAGATGCGTCTAATCTCATTTGATGATATCTAGTTGTTTTGCATTGTTTGGATGGTGCTTATATATTTTATTTTATGTCTTTCCTTTTTCATTCCATCTCACTAATTTACGACTATAACATGTCTTAAATATCACTTGATTATGTTAAGTGATTTTGTATCACAATTAATGTATCTAAATTTTTTTACAATGTTTGAAAGGTGTTAATTTTTATATTTAAATTTTATTTAATTTAATTTCTATTTTTTAATCATTATTCTAACTTGTCAATATAGGTCTGGAGTTATTAGAATCATTGAAAAGTATGTATAATTTCACTTGTCTATCATTCCTTATGAACGTTGGATAGATTCCCCCTCCTCCCATTCATCAAGTAACTAATTACCACATCGCTTTGATCACAACTTAATTCACCGCTCTTCATTACTCTTTTAACCATATCAGCGTATGAACCATTGCGACGAGAGGCAATGGACAATGTATCCTTAGACACGATTTTCCAAATCTAAAATTAAGGAGTCTCCTCCCATACATCAGAAAATACACCACCAACAATCACGTAATCTATAATAGACATGATATACCTCGATGATAGTATTTAATAGACTTGAGTAGTGGTTTATGAGCCTAGACTTAATATAGTGTAGTCGTCTTCTTCTTAGCTGCTGTCCGTACAGTACATGATCGAGACTTTTTCGACGACCACCGGAATAATCTAATTACTTACAGCTTACAAACAACCTAGAGTGTTGAAATGTTGCTATTGAGTAGATAATCAAAATGTGGGACTGATTTTCAACCTTTTTGTATGAAAATGCAAGAAAAATTGGGCCTAAAAATATGCAAAAATAACTTAAAACAATGGAGATAATGTCACTTTCTGATGGATGCTAGAAAATTCAACGAGAAATGGCAGCAAAATTGGGTGGTTGGTAGTGGATTGGTTGAGCAGCTTGATATTTTTTTTTTAAAAATTAATTATCCAATATTTATATTTTTGGACATGGACTAAAGTGTAGTTTATAAAAAATTGGGGATGAAATAAGAAAGGAGCTACAGTGTATATTTTGTAAGTTGAGTGATAGGGTTGCCTTTTTTTTGTGGTCCCATTAGGGTGTCTATATTTCCAATTAAAAAAACCTAGTGTCTAAATGTCAAAAAAAGTTTGGAAGTGGACTTTTAGCAAACTCGCCCAAGATAGTAGGCTAACAAAATGATAGATCACTTAATTGGAGAGAGTCCTAATCTCTGGAGTGTCATTCTTGATAGTCCCAATATCCCATAAAAATACTAAAGATGGGAAGAATCAAGTTCCAAAGGACATAAAGGAATGGAATGTGATGTCAAAATAGCATGCAAAATAATGCAAAAGCTAAGAAAATCCTCATCTATAGGGTAGGTCTTGATGAATATAACACAATCTTGTTATGCTCAACCCTAAGCAAATATAGGAAACTTTGTAGAAAGCCCATGAAGAAACTACCACAGTCAAGAAGTCAAGAATATACAATTCAAACAGGAAATATGAAACTGTTTAGACTTATGGATATTAAGTCTATTCAAGACATGCGGACCAGGTTCCTTACCATAATAATAAAATCTATTCACTAGGAGAACTCATACCTCACGCAAGTGTATTTGCAAACTATTCTAATGCATGAGTAATGGAAAAGCAAAATGGAGACCATTATCAAAGCCAAAACTTGAATGATATTTCCATGGATGAGATTATTGGAAATATGACCACCTATGAGCTCAAGAAAAATCAAAAGAAACAAATTGGATCAAAGCAGAAGGACAAGAACCTAGTCCTTAAAGCTTTACAAAAAACAGGATGATAATCTAGCTCTTATGACTAAAACGTTTCTGTGTATGTTCAAAAAGGCAAAAGTTCACAAAGAATGACTTCTCAAAAAAATATGGAAAAAGAATTACATGAACAATTATATCACATGTGTGGAAGCCCTGATCACTTTATCATGTTTTATCCCTTATGGAATGTAGAACACAAAAAAATCTTGAGAAAGCAAAAGAAACCAAAAAAGATCTGATCATCCCCACTCATAGAAGAATGACATAAAAAAGCTAATCTTGATGTAAGTAAAACTTTTACTTGAATGAAAAATTCTTCAAGTGATGAATAAGATGAGAACAAGCCTAAAAACCAATATCTGCTAGCCATAAAAGAATTTGATGATGAAAGATGTGCTGACACTAGTAGCATTCTCAATAGCAGATGATGATGGCGATGATATATAACCTCTAAGTAGGATATTTTGGCACTTATGGTAGGATATGACTCTGATGATGAAGAGAATGAGAAATAGTCTGAGATAAACTTGATTGTTAAGGATAATCTCAATTCTTATTCTAAAAGAAAAGTGGAATCACTATGTTTATTCCTCGTAGATGCATACCATTTAGCATGTTCTTAAAGGGACCAAATTCTAGAAGAATATGCTTCAATAAGACTTGAAAGTGAGAAATCTGAAAACATAATGTCCGTTTAAGGGACACTATTAAAATTTTTCAGGAAAAAAATTGAGTTTGGTGACCCCTTTGATAAGGGAAAAACTAAGGCTAGTCTTGCTTAATTAGCCCTTGAAGAAGATATGGAAATATGACTTTCAGATTTCAAGAATCCTCTAAAGAAAAAGCTCTTTAAGAGAACTTAAACAAGGCTAAATTGGATATTAAATACAATTTTTGGTGGGCCAGGTCCTCCAAAATGTTGGCCAAAATCAATGAAAGTTGCTCATTAAATAGATTTGACATAGGTTTTAATTACAATGGAACAAAAATCAAGCACTAATGACTAACATAATTCCAAAATATGCACTAATTATAGAATATTTTACCATTAAAGTCACCAACGCAATCTGAAATTTCAAACCCTATATAAAAAAATTTCTTTTTTGAGAGATAAAAGAAAGTATTAGGAAGAATCTCACTATTAAATCAAAAGGACTTCTTAAATAGGACAAGAGAAATGTGATTCACCCTTTTAGTCATACAAAGGACCTGAGTTGATCTGTGTGCCCAACACTGACCTTTGATTTCTTGAGGAGGTGAAGATGAAGACAAAACACAAACTATGGTATCTAAATAGTGTGTGCTCCAAACAGCTGATTAGAGCATATGAGAATTTTCTCTTACTCACACATTTTTAAAAGGGGAGTATAGCCTTTAGAAATAGAAAGACAAGAGAAATTGTTGGAATTGAAAATTTTAGTTTGTCACATTCTAAGTTATAGAAAATATATAATATGTTCTGGGATTGAGGAACAACTTTATGAGGGTATCCCTAAATGTGTGACAAATAAAATAACATGCTATTTACATTATCAGAGTATCGAGTGTGAAACTCAAAGAAAGAAAGTTTGGTACTTAGAGAAAAAGAGAAATATACATTTATAAGACCGATATTATGGATTCTCAAGAAGAAAAGTTGAAATGTCTCAATGTCATAATGAACAATTCACTTCTCTAACCTTAGAGATTGAGACATAAAAAGTTTTTATTTCTAAACAAATAAGTGACTAACGACCTTATCTTGGCTTACCCAAAGCCAAGTTTAGTAAAGGCATAGTTTCTGATGCACGTGTATGAGGTAAGCATGTTAAATCATACTTCAAGCCTAAGAAGATGGCAAGCACCTCTAAGTTACTTGAACTTATGCATATGGATCTATGTGGATCCCATGAGAGTGATCAACACAGAAGGTAAGAGATATGTTTTGTTATTGTTGATGATTAGTTAAGTTTCACATAAATTCTATTTCTCAATACTAAAGATAAAATATTTGATGCTTCATCATTTTGATAAAATTGGTTCAAAATAAATAAAGAACATAATTCATTAGCATAAGCATTGATCATAGTATTGATTTAAAAATGCTTAGTTTTTGGACTGTTGTGATAAATATGGAATAGATTCCAATTTTGTACTTCTAGAACACCTCAACAAAATGGTGTTGTGAAAAGAAAAAATAGATCTTTAGAAGACATGGCTAGAGCTATGCTATTAGATAACGGTCTTCTAAAGAGTTTCTGGACCGAGGTAGTTAATACAACATATTATTTCATTAATAGGTTTATTATTCACTCACTACTTGAGAAAGCCCTGATGAATTACTAAAAGACAGGAAACCAAATCTTACATATTTAAGAGCTTTTGGGTGCCAATGTGTAACAACCTGATATGTAAAATTTTTATTTTCATGGGTTTTGACTATTTTGTTCTTTATTATAATTTTTATATATTTCTTTTGAGGTGTGGGGATAGTTCCAATGCTTCTCAACACTTTTGGGAGTGATTTGAGAGAGTTTAGGACTATTGCGTCTTTAAAAATCATTAGTTTGACCTAGGTCAATAATTTAAGTATTGTGCATTAGATGGCGATTTAGACAGTTCAATCAAATCCAAAACATTGATTTTAGATTAGTAGTATGCGTAGTCCTGATCTAGATCCTTTATTTTGCATTTCGATCATTCGTTAAAAAACCAGTGAAAATTAAATAGGGTCCTAAGGATAATGCATTGAAAACAACTTCTTTTTGATAATTAAATATTTCCATTGAGTCTAAAATAACAAATTCAACCTAGTAGCATATTTGGTTTGTTCCTGTGTATTCCCAAATGAATCTCGAGGGTCCATTCAGAGACCTTGACATGAAAACTTTAGCTGGTGCAAAATTTTATGTCTAGCGTAGTCTTCCATTAGGATTTTCTGGACATGTTTCATGATCATGGGACTCAGTTATATCTTTCTTTAGTATCACGTGATGGGTGGACCCTGAACTTTGAATGCATACTTTAGTAGATTTGGTCAGGTTTGACCATTGCAATCTTGAGGCCCTTCTCTCGCGATTGCAATGACCAAACTTAAGCAAGTGAATTTTCACCCTTGCAATCACGATGAATGGGTCAGCGATTGTGAGGCACTATTTACAAAATAGTATAAATGCTTTTTTTTTTATGATTTTTATGATTTTTGGACCTCAAACTTTGGAAAAGGTTGTTTCTAAGGATTTTCTTCATCAGTCATATTTGGGTAAGTTCCAAACTCTTATCCCTGATAATTTCAATTGATTTTATCTTCAAACAACTTCAAAACCTTAATTTTAAATTGGATATTTGGGATTTTTCTAGTAAAGCTTTAAAATGACTTTTCTTGAATGGCCTCATTTTGTACTCATTTGCACATGGATTTCAACTATAGACTCCTATAATCTTGGGAACCATGTTTCTAAAATAATATTTTAATTTTTCTTCTTTTATTTTTGACATCATTTTTTGAACTAGTTTTGGTCCCGCCTTAAATATAGTTGATATGGATATCATTAATTTTTTAGTGGGTAGAATCTATATTTAAATGATTTATCTCATTTCAAGGCTATTCAAATAAGGAAGTCTGAATGTTGAAGGCTCTAGGCTAATATTTTTATCACTGTGAGGTAGGTTATGGCTTAACTTCCTTCAGACTGGGCTGGATAGTTAATAAACGAGTAAAACATACTATGGATTGAGAAAATTATCCATAGGAGTATTATTTTAAGATTATAATTTTGTTGTGTTCCCTTGTGGGGGATTATATTCTTATTACTATTAACTTGAGAATCATATATTTCGTATTGTCTGTGCAGGGGCTTTATTGACATCCTAGGCCTTATTTGGGTATTTTATGCCATTATTTTTAATATGGTGATCACACGAGGGCTTGAATAGATATTATAATCCTGTTTAGCTTTATTGTTGTTCTCATGATGAAGATACTTGAGTATGAGGTCAATATAATATTATTGATGTCTTACATGCCAATTTATTTCAGTTGTGCAAACCGAGAACTTATATTATGAATTATGGACATATAAATTACTCATACATGTATTTGAATGATTTATATATTAGTATTAATTGGTTGTGAGCATTTTATCCTCATTCCATACATATATATATATATATATATATATATATATATATATATATATATATATTCATTACACATTGGTACCATTAAGAAGCACTGATTGTCAAAAAATAAGATACTTTTAAAAATAGTTGATCCGTGAACAATACCCGGATAGGTGAATGTGAAACTTTATAAAATACTTGATTCATGAATACCATTTGGAGAGATGAGTTGATATTTGGGTAGTATATAGGTTGCAACCCCCGATGGGTCCTATCTTGAGAGCATTGAGACTCGATGGGTTATATGAAAATTCATACAATTAATTTCAATTATTCATCATGATTCCATCATCATTGCATGTCATTAAATATGCATATTCCATGTTTCTTTATCCACCCTTGATGTTTACTTTATTTCCATATATGTTTTCATTTTTAGGTGCTTTTGTAGCAATCTTATATTAAAGAACTGTTACTGCAGATGGTGTAAGCTATTACTTTGAAACTTTTCTTTTTGCAAGTGACGTGGTTATAGTATCTTTTACTTGTATTATTTTCTAATTTTCTCAGTTGGCCTATAATACCCACTGAGTACATCTGGACCATACTCACCCTATGATGATCTTTTGGTGCAAATTCTAGATCGAGTAAAAGATGCGACAGCTGATTCAGGCTGGTTAGAGTTAAGTTTTGGGGTCTAGTGTGGTCCAGTGTTCAGAGCTGATTTCGGACCTCCTCTTATCCTTATCTTATCTTTATTCATTTTTAGAGAAGGATTTATGTATTTAAATATTGGTTCCGTCATAGATGTCCTTTACTTATGATATTAGATTTTGAGAATTTATGTATGTTTTATTTCAGACTTCCATTACATATATGCGTGTGTGTTCATGTGTATGTGTGTGTCGTGTTGACCTGACTTCTTTTTAGAAGTCTCGCTTTTTGTTCTTTTAGACTTCATATTTCTTTTTTCTTTTTAGGTAATTGGCTACCGAGGTTAGGTGTCGATAGGTGCCATCATCACCTCAATTTTTGGGTTGTGAATAAATATTTTGTTCATAATAATAAAAAAGATATTTGGTAAGTTTGACACCAAAAGTGAAGAGGGAAATTTTATTGGTTATTCCTCTCAGCGTAAAGTTTACAAGGTTTTTAATAAAACAATTAAATGCATAGAAGAAAGCATTAATTTCATATGTGATGAAACTAATCACTTGGATGAGGAAATTTGCAGTTTGACCATAAAGGTACTAGTATGGTACCTGATTCTTACGATAAACAAGTGAAGTCTCAAGAACTTGATTCACTAAAAGGCATTACTCCAAAAGCTGACTAAATGAATAAACAAAACATTATCGGAGAAGTGTTGGGATTGGGGGAACTTCTAAGGAAAGTAGAGAACTAGTGCCTTCAACTAGATGAACCTAACCCATCTGGGTTATTTGGACTGTAGAAGATCCAAAGCAATAACTAGAATCTCAAAGGATCTCATCCAATCCAAAATATTCTCTGCCAATAGATTCAAGAATGCTCATTAAATCAAAAGTGAGAAATTTGTGTTCCTTCTAAGCTCATCTATCTATGATAAAGCGTAAACCATTGACACACAATACAATTATTCAAAACCACCATTAATACATATAAAAGCATAATTAAAATCATGGGAAACCATAACCAACCATTTAATATCACAACCAAAATCACACAATCAATGAAATCATGAAAACATTCATGAAATCATGTCTTTAGATAAAATTAACAATGAGGAAAGAGAACATGCCTTAAGCCAAGATGATGACAAAAAGAAATCACCAAAACAAGCTCCAAATTGATTCTTTAGTTGAAACACTAGCTTCTGTTGCCTAAAAGCTCTTGAGAGAATTTTAGAGTGCTTAGAAGAGTTTCTAATTGTTAATGAATGGAATAATAGGGAGAATAACCTCCCAAGTAGGTTAGAAGTCATGGGACCATATTAGGATAAGTAGGAAAATGTCCAGGGATACGACTGACCCACACATGGAAAATTCCATCACAAGGATATGACTGACCCACACGTGGAAAATTCTGTCTTAGGCACATGAATGACCCATACGTGTTGTAACCTCCATTACGAGTGGTATCCTCTAATCATATCCTGTCCTCAAACCTTGGATCCAATACTGTCCAGAATACGACTAATCTAACTAAGTCATATCCAAAGCATACGATCCATACCCTTCATCCGTACCTTTGGCAAATTTAAACCTAAGGTAGATTCAAACACTGTTCATCATACAAGTCCTGGGTACGACTCATACCCTAGCTTACAACTCATGGTGATCCACTTGTACTCAAATCTAACCTAAGTAAATAAGTCTAAGATTAAGTTAAGGGTCTAAATGATCCGTAACCACCAATACGATTTATACCCCTAAGTCATACCCATTCTAGTAACAAAAATCCATCTCACCAACCAACACTGGTCAATATACGACTAGACCATACCATCCGTAACCCAACATACGAATCATACCCATGAGTCGTATTGGGTCCAAAGATAAAAATTCTAGGAAATTTTCTAAGTTTCATCAACTAGGGGGTTTCAGTATCCCCCACTAGGAATATTCATCCCTAAAAGATGGACAATGTAGGGGTAACCACACGCAAGAGTCATTTGAATTATCGAATATATTTCTAATCTCTAACAAAGTTTGAAAACAAAGAGATAAGGATATTAATCTTTCATTTGACAAGTTCTAAAAATAAAGATATGTTGAAGACTCATACCTGCCCCATGAATCCCAAGAGCATGAAACAAATGCAGATATTTAGACTTCATGTCCTCCTTCGCTTCCCATATAGCGTCTTCCACCTTATGGTTCTGCCAAAGAACCTAAATCAAAGCCACATCCTTGGTCCACAAACGACGAACCTGCCTATCAAAGATCTCAATTGGGACTTCTTCATAAGACAAAGAATTTATGATACCCAATCCTTCTAAAGGAACAATTGAAGAAGGATCACCAATGCAACTCTACAACATGGAAACATGAAAGACTAGATAACCAAGCTCAAGCTAAAAGGTAACACTAAATCATACGCAACATTACTAATTCTTCGCAAAACCTCATAAGTACCCACATACTAAAGACTGATCTTTCCCTTCTTGCCAACCTGCACCACTCCCTTTATGGGAGATACCTTAAGAAAAACCTTAACCCAAACCTCAAACCAACTCTCTACGCCTAACAACCATATAGGACTTTTTGAAACTTTGGGCATCCTTAAGCCTATCCAGAATCACCTTCACCTTCTCCATATCCTGGTAGACCAAATCAGCACCAAACATATCTACCTCACCAAGCTCTAACCAACTAATAGGAGATTATAACGCCCCGAGTCTAGTACCCCGAATGCTACACGGTGCTAAAAATCTCAAAGGACTACTAGCTAACCTATGGCTAGCACCTGTTGTGAGCTTTGCATAATAATAATACTATAACAATAATATAACTGAATAAATACAAAAATCTGATGAAAATTTGCCATAAAGTTCAAAACTGAAAATACTGAGTAAAACAATGCCTGAACAAGGTATAACAATACCAAAACTAAAAATAACTATCTAAAATACTCTAGTCTAAAAGCCTCTAAAACTGTCTGAACTGCAGAGTTGATGGGATTTGTCCCCAACTAACTCCGATTGCTAAAATTACTAATTATTGAAATAATGAAATAATGAAACAATTATGTCCTCAAACTATGAGGACTCACCACTGACTCTGACTATTGATATTTGAGATGCTAAGTGTAATCGGGAACCTGAGTGACTGACCCTATGGTATAAAACACCATAGCATAAGAGATAAGTATGCATTAGTACATGAGAATATACTAGTACGCAAAGTGAGGTAAGGCTGAATGCAAGGGTTCATATGCATGAACTAAAACTGACTGAATAACATGAACATACCTGCATAATAATACATGCATGAATACATAACTATGACTGAAGTCATAAGGATTCTGAATACTGAGTTTACTGTTAACGTGGATCACTAATAACTGATGTGACTGATAACTATTATACTATTTAATGAGTGAATGTGTTTGACAGTCCTAATTTTTTATGGAACTAGATAAGTTCTGTACTGAGCTGCGTGACTATATCTGTTAGACCTGGAATCTGTAGAACTATCTGTGTTCTTTACTGAAGGTTGTGATTGAATCTAAAACTGAGACTGTGGGAGGTAATAATCTAACTAACATACCCCTTCTCTAATTGATTTGGGGTCTAACCTATAACCCCAGTTGTAAGGGTGTCAATACCGTATCATGGGTAAGGAAAAACTGTGACTTAACCCTCTGGTGATAGGGAGCTCTTCAGTCAACCCCTCGCTGTTATGAGAAACTCAAATGAGATATGTTAATCTTAGATTTGTAGGGGTATATCTCAACCTACTCTGGCTACGTAGTTCTGGAATGCAAGGATTGCTTCTAAGGATCACACCCTTTTCTGGTAAATGAGTCCCCATCCTTGGGTTTACTCGGTGCTGAATCCTACTCCTAACTGAATAGACAATAGGATGATTTCCTAGCTTGTACTAGACTTGACTGAGTTATTACTAATCGTACTGTTTAACTAAATTGAGATGAGTGTACTGAGTTCTGTTGACTGATGGAATACTACTAGGTTCTGTTAACTGACTGAGTTTATCAATGACTAAACTGACTACTGAATGGGACTGGACTGATATTGAATTTATTGAGTTTTCCTGAGTTTTGTAACTGAACTTTATCACTACTAATCGTGACATGACTGAGATTACTCTATAACTAACACTAGCTCTAGGCACATAACTAAGTTTTTGGTTATTAAATACCCCTAGGACTCGATAACATAAATAGTAATAAGATATGACAACACTTGCATACTTGACAATATCCAAGAACTCATAATACAATCAATGTGGCATTTTATCAAGCATTTGAAAGTCATGAACTTGTACATGAATATGAATGCACATTAGTGTGTCATAATTCATTGACTAAGACCTTTCATCAAACACTTAGCATGTATTAACTTGTACATGAATGGGGATTTCTTGTCAACATACTATAATGGCACCATTCCATTCACATAGGCATTTTGTCCAACATATGGGGAGCATGCTTTGGTCACACAATAATCAATACATCCTATTACAATGGCTATATCCATAAACTTGCAAATTGAAAAGTTTGTCATGAACATCATTTAAATCATCACATAATAGAATGAATTTTTGTAATTAATAGTTTATAACATGAATCAAAATCCAACAACAACATAAACATGAAATTAAAATCAAGTAACTCATGAAAACACATAAATATATAATCTTTGTATTTTGAAAGATATTCTTAGGCTTCATGGGTGAAAGGTACCCATGAATAAACACCTAGAATACCTTAGAATATTAATCCTTGAAGGTTCATGAAGGAATTCTTGATCCTTGTTCTTAAATTTTGAAACTACGGTTTCTTGCTTTTGAGAGAGAATGATAAAATTGGGGAACAATTGATTGAATAATGATATATTTAGGTCATATAGGATAAATTTCATCTTTTAGGCTGACCTAGTTCATGGGAAATGTCTAAGATGTCCTTGGGATTTAAAATCCCACAACTAGAATGCAGATTAAAGCGTTAACGCGATGCGGTTGAGTGGCCATCACTATGCTCACCTCGACATGGCCCAATCGCAGTGAGCTACTGGGTCATGACATTTGCTGATTTGAGTCTTACCAAGATGCAGCCTAATCATGGTAAGCTATTGGAATTTGCCAAATTCCAAAATAGCTTTTATTGCAACAGCATTGCTATACTCACTGCGACGTGGTCTAATTGCGGTGAGCTACTGTTATTAAAATTTGTATTTAATCTAATTGCAATGCCCTGATTTTCTAAATTGGAATGCTACACGATGCTCATGACCCCAAAGGACCACAAGTTAACCCATGACTGATATCTGTACCTATAACTGCATAATATACATATAATATGCGGAAACATGAACAAAAAGGGGGTAAGGTTCAATCTTGAATAGTAAAATATCTGAAATAAGGTGGTATCATAGTACCAAAACAAAACTAAAAATACTAAAGTCTAAATCTGAAAACTTTATAATCATCTAAAAGCCTCTAAACTGTCTGAATAAGGAGTTGAAGGAACATTTCTCCAACTAACTCCCTAAACAGAAAACAAATAGAAATACTGGAATAATGAATATAACGATCATGTCCTTAAAAGATGAGGACTCACTGCTTACTGAACTGCTACTGCTGATCTGGAATCTGCACCTCAGAACCTATGGTGTAACATAAAAGAAAGCACTATAGCGCAAATACGTCAGTACAACTAAAGTATTGAGTATACATAGGGGTAGGCTAAATGTATGGGGTTTATATGCATGAACATGCTGACTAATATGGACGTGAGAATATATACATACATACATATGTAACTGTTACTGAACTCATGGAGATACTGACTACTTAAGTTTGAACTCTGACAATATGAGTTTCGTGATACTAAGATACTGAATAACTGATAACATGAATGACTGTATCTAACAGTCCTTATTCTAGGGAACTATCTGAGTTCCAAACTGTATTTAAATATCTGAGTCTGAGATTAGTCCTAGCTAATGGATAATCTATGAAACTGATAATGATAATACTCAACTAAATCTGAGATTGAGATCAAGCCTATCTGTCGGGTGATCTCTATATCTAATAATAAGCATCTGAATATGAGACCAAGCCTATCTGATGGGATGGTCCCTGAATCAATAGAACTATTAAAGTTCCTCACTATATATGATTATCTGAATCTAATATCAGTCCTAGCTAACGAGTGATCTATGAATACACTGATAAATAAGAATGACTTAGCTTAGTCTGAGATCAGTCCTACCTAATGAGTGATCTCTAGATCTGATAATACTGATAAGAATTGATCGTGTCTAATGGTTCTGAGTGTGTACTACTGAGCTGAGTTGACTGTATCTGACAGTCCTAATTTCTGTAATTGATACTGTAACTGTGGGAAGTAGTCACCTAACTGATATGCCCCAATATTGAACTGGTGGGGTCCAATCTTTGCCCTGATTGGAAGGGTGTCAATACCGTGCCACGGGTATAGACCTCTGCTATGGTCAAGCCTCTCTAACGGGTGACCTTGAACAGGAAATCAAGCCTAAGGAAATATAATAGTCATGTATAGCCTTAATCTGACAGGTGACTCTTGTCCTGTGCTAGCTACGCAGTTTTGGAGTATAGGGATTTCTACTGATGGTTCTGCCTCTCTGACGGGGAAATCGCCATCCCTCTACTTGCTCGGTGCTAGTTCCAACTCCCAACTGAAAGACACTGAATAGATTAACTGAGCTGAACTGACTAACTGAACTGAATTGATTCTGAGTTTACTGAGCTACTTGGACTGACGGAACACTACTAACATTTGATATCTAGCTAATTCATGAGATTGCCGATCTTACTGAGTACTGAGTTTTCATGAGATTTCTGAGTCTTTCCTGAGTCACATGACTAACTACAATTTATGGGACATAGCTTGAATGACGATGTCTTGAAACATGACACTAGTTCTAGGCACACAGCTATAGTTTTTAGGTACAAGTACTCCCAGGACTCGATGGAAGGAAACTGACACACTTGACTGACTTGATCATAAGAGTAGAGTCCACAATTCACAATATCATAAGTAAGGATTTCATAATAAGAATGATTCTCAACAAACTATCACATGATCGGGAATGCACACAACATATATATACTTGTATGGCTTCAATATCATGGTCATTCCATATCACAACAATATCATGAGCATCTCATACAACATCTTCAATTCAAGACAATAGCATGGGGATCACGTTGAACATAAACTTAGAACATGGAATAGTCATTTAGGACTTATTATGTCATAAAAGCATGATTTCTATTCCCTTAGGTATTTTCACAAACACCTTACATGCATATCTTAGGCATAGGTGGATTCATCAAGATTACAAATATTCAACCACTAATTTTACATATTTATTCATTAAATACCACCATATCTTCACACAAAACATACAAGGATCCCATCTTAGGCATCATCAAACTCCAACCACATGAACATCAACCACTGACAACATAAAAATCATAATACATAATTTAGATGATGGTTATTGAGCTTCATGGAGAAAGGAGTCCATGAATCAACTAACGCATACCTTAGAAGGAAGATTCTTGATGATTGACGGAGGAATTTCCTTGAAATTGGATCTTCAAGCTTAATTATACAACCCTAGTTGCTTTTCTATTTTAGTGCTCTTGGATGATGAACTTAAGATGTTAGTAGGGTTGTAATGTAATTAGGAGCTATATATTTCGTAGGGATAAGTTTAGGGATGTGTAAGGAGTGTTAAGAGACTTAATTACCCTCAAAATAACTCAAAATGGAGTGTTTTGGCACTTGGAAATGACTTAGGCGGCGCCTAAGTAATCGTACAAGCCAGGTTGGGCGGCGCCTAACCAATCACCTAAGTTTGGTTGGGAGGCGCCTAACCAATCGTATACACTTACTGTCTCTCATGAAAATGGGCATAACTTTTTGCTCGGGTATTGGATTAAGGCGAAATTGGTATCGTTGGAAAGCTAATTCGATTTTCTATAATTTGGTGGGCAGAAATATAAATAAATACCATATTAAAATTGAGTTATACTCTTTCAAATATGACCCTTACGAAATCAAACACTAAAACTTGATTGATTTGAAAACTCTTAGCTTGTATTACCTTAAGTGACTCATATGAACATGCTTAATGCATCATAAGCTATCTTATTGCTAGGATACTCATTGTAAGTCATGTACTCAAGTATGAATCACAGGATAGAAGATTTCATATGTAGGAAAAATGGTTCGTCTCCTAGCTTAGAAACATGCGGGGTATTACACTAATCCTCATCCAAAAAATCTAAAACTTACCCTAGACATGCTATTTCCATCCCTAAATATAACCCAACTTAGAAATTAATGTTTCGAGGTCAGGAAGGTCATAAATAAATTCACTGATGTTCGAAGGGCATAGAAATGACTATGTCCTAATAACTAGCTAAAATTTTCTAAATTTGGGACCTCTCAATAAGATTTAAAGGTTGAGTTAAGCTTAGGATTTGAGGGGTCTTACAATATCTCCCCTTTGGGAACATTCGTCCTTCAATAAGACTGACTAAGTTGAGGACATAGATAAACTGAACTTAGTAACTGATCGTGGACATCTGAAACATAGTTACATCACTGACATTATTGATAAACTAAAATCTCATAATGAGCATGCATATCTGATGCATGATTTCATGGTTGAGTTGTTTCATGACTGCATGACTGGGATTTTCTCAAAAGAGAGACTGTTCTAAATTTCTAAGCCCTCTTTACGGACTATGACTGCTGGGTCACCTATGCATTTCTTATGAGAGGAAACAAGGAATATGGGATGGAATGAAGCTAGATCTGAAGGCAACTCAAGAGAGTAAGCTATCTTTCTGAATCGGCTGAGAATTCAGTAAGGACCAATATATCGGGGGCTGAGTATTCCATTTTTCCCAAACTTTTTCACCTTATTCATAGGAAAGATTCTAAAGAATAATAAGTCACCGACCTATGACTCGGGATTATTTACTAAACATGCATGTGTGGGAACATGAGGACATAAATGAGTCTGGAATATAATACATGGACTGACTATCATGAGCTGAACTAAATCCCTGAATAAATGGGGTCAACCTATGAGTACCCCATTTTAGCTGGATTTGTTACGTGAGGAGAAACTGGAGGGTTTAGGACATAATAGCTTAGGGGTTATAGAGCATCTCCCCCTTGGGACATTATGTCCTCCGAAGAATACTGACTTAGCTGAGATACTAAGAAAAATTAAAATGATGCATAGGGCACCTAAAGACTGAGTCTGGGGTCTGAAACTGAGACATGATTCATTAACTGGGCTGAACACACAACTACTTAGTTTCCCTATACTAAAACAATTACATTCATGAGACTTTAGATAGAGCGACTAGGTGGAAAGACAGTATACCAGATAATCTTATCCGCCTGATTGCTAAATGACTTACTGGCTTTATAGACCACTCATATTGAAAACTTATTCTCAACTATATTCTCCACCTTAGTATGACACTTCACCTGGGACTACTGAAAATATTCACATGAGCACTGAGCATGAGTGCCAAAATATATTATTTATCTAATAATCTAAATAACTGATAGCTGAATACTAGACTTGTAAGGGCGAACTGTATTTAGTCTGAATAGATGGACTAAAATTGAACATGAATTCGTGAAGACTGTGTTATCAGAGAATGCAAGACCAAGCGAATAACATGGTTCTGAAATATTTTATAAACTTAGGTATTGAAATATTAAAAATTTGAGTGACTGATAACTATATGCTATAGTTGAGAAATCCTAAAACTGAACTGAGTTACGAATCTGATTACTGGACTGAAACTGAGGCTGACACTATACCTGAGAGTGTAACGTTGACTGCAATCGATATGGTAATAAGGCTGAACACACTGTAAGTCATAAGAGTAGTATTCATGAGCTGCATGACATAAGTTTGGAGTTCCTATATTCACAGAACATGATTCGTAACACTGAGTGAACTAGAACTCCTTATGCTACGAACTGGAAGCACACATGGTTTTATGAAAAGTGCATGAACATGGTTTGTGACCATAGGATGGACATGTAAGGCCTGAGTGGGTACCGTGATAGCTGAAGTACAAAACTTTCCACCAAGGTAAAGACGGTTTGGGCATCATTCCCACCCCTTTGCTTTTCTACACATACTTCATAATAGCTGAAGGTAGTGAACCGATGGACATAATCCTTAATAGTCCTCATGTTCCTGTAAGAGAAATCAAAGAAGGATATATTACTAAAATGGTTATCAAAAGAAAAAGGGAGTTTAATGATTAAGATAGAAAAAGAATTGAGAAAAACTACAAAGCCAAGAAATTGCTTTTCTGTGGCATAGGACTAGATGAATACAATAGGATTTCATCTTATGAAACAACTAAGGAAATCTGGGACTACTTGAAGACTGCTCATGAAGGTACCTCTGATGTGAAGGATTCAAAAGTGGACATGCTGACTATACAGTATGAAACCTTCACCATGAAAGAAGGAGAAACAATCCAAGAAATAGATACAAGGTTTTCTTCCATCACTAATGAGTTTCACTACTTAGGAGAAGTAATTCCTTTATAAAAACAAGTGAGAAAAATTCTATGTGTTCTTCCCAAGTCATGGGAAAGTAAAGTGGATGCCATAACCGAGGCAAGAAACCTAAAGACCCTTACTATGGATGAACTTATTGGGAATAGAAAAACCCATGAACTCAAGAAGCAACAAGGAGAAGAGAAGAAGAAAGTAAAAGGGAAAAATTATTGGTACTAAAAGCTTTAAGGTCTTGTCAAATGAAGAAGACACTGATTTTGCCTACTTGGCAAAGAAAATTATGAGAGCAATGAGGAAAAGTGGCTAGTTCCAAAGAAGTAGAAGTAGCAGCAGAAAAGGTGTCACTATGGAGGTGTTGTCACAAATATGGCAGTCCTGAGCATTTCATAAAAGATTGTCCAATGCATAAAATGGAACATTTTTAGTATTTCAATGTTGGAAGTGACAAAGGGAAGAATAGGGACCAGGACCCTATAAAATCAAGAAGATAGACTATAGCTGATTTTACAGTTAAATAAGCATTAGTTGGCTAGGGTGACTCCTCCACTGAATCTGATGACACTGAGAAGTCTGTAGAGATTTCCATGCATGTTGTGGAGGATGATAAGGTGACCTTTGATTCCTTGTTTTCTTTTATGGAAAAATACTAAAGATGAAGAAGAAAATAAGGTAACACTATCTGATCTTAAAGAAAACTCAGACAACTATTCTGCTAGAAAGATAAAAAGTCTTGCAAATATGCTGATTGACTCTATGTGTGAAATTACTGAGAAAAATTTACTCTAGAAGAAAAAGTAAAAAGTCAAGAGCTTTAGTTAATTTCTATAACTCTCTAAATAACTGAAACTTAAGAGCAGGTTATTAAGCTAAAATCATAAAATCTGAATTTAGTGCATCAACTAGAGAAAACAGATGATGCTTGTGATATGGAAAAGAATAATGCTCTACACAAAAAAATAAGAGACCAAGAGCTTAAATTGATAGCTTTGACTCTTCAAATATTGGAAATTGAGCAACAAGTTGCTAAGCTCAAATTTGAAATTTTGAGCTTGGTAACTAAAATAAGAAAGAAGATGCCTCTGAGAGTAAAGGGAAGAAAGAAACATCAAAGGTTTAGGTCGAGCTTGAAGAAAAATTAGAGGATTCCCAAAAGAATCTTATGAATAAACTCTAGAAGAATGAGGAGTTGGAGAGGGTTCTGGTCTGTCTAAGGAAATAACTCAAAAAATCCCTTCAATGGACTTCATTCTCACAAATCCTTTCTAACCTGACTAGTCAAGGAGTCGGTAATGGTAAGGGCCTTGGGCATTAGCACAAAACTCCATTATCTGGGTCATAAAATAAGGTTGCTCAAACTATTTAAAAAAGCACATAAATCCTTGTGCACTTACTATGGAAGTGATGGACACTTGAAAGAAGACTGACGATGCTGGCTCAAAGAAAAAAAAGATAAATGTTAGATATTTTCACCAAGGGAGCACCTATACCAAATGTGTAAGACCTTGAAAAAACATGAAGAAGTTCACATTACCTAGATGGTCAAAGAAGGATTTGATCACAACTCTGTCCTCCTACTAGAACTCAAACTTTAATAGGTTCCTAAGTCTAATAAATGATTGCAAGTGTAGGAGGGAGAAAAGGTTTTCCATTATAATAATCTTTTGGATATGAAATAGCTCAAGTCTATGAATGGAAGATCTATTTGTATTTTCTTTCCTGAGACACTTCAAGGTAAAGGTGTCTTATGTGAATAAGTAAAAAGGGTCAAAAATTGCATGTAGATGATAGGAATAGTCAAGAGTCTCATAATGTAGAAAAAAATGCAAGATGATGATCCAAGATGTCAATCATAAACATCATCTCAAATAAAGGAATTCCAAGAAGTGTCTAGTCAAGATTTCATATGGACCTGGTCCTAGTGGAATTCATCTTAAAGGATCAAACATCTGGAGGAAAGAGTACAAACAAGAGCCTAAGTCAGAAATCTCATGGCTTTTTTAGGATTCCTATCCTAAGAATGAGCTCACAAAGATGTGAAAGAGTCTAACAAGCTCAAAGCAATGCAGAAGAAACCCTGGGAAATTTAAGAATGCCAAGTCTAGGACCTTCTCCTAAGATCTATTTCCAGAACAAGTCAAGGTATGATGTGGTGTAAAAAATCAAACAAGCTGGAGCCGGGATTAATTAAATCAACCTGATTTACTAGATAGATCTGCTTTCCTTAAAAAATTTTGCTATGTTTAGGAGGCAAGTATACTTGGTAAATTAGGTACATGTTGGTCTAACTTGGCTCCGTACCTTTCCAGGTATACACCCGTGTGAACAACTTTGGAGGTGGTTAGATATGACAAGTACAAAGTTAAAGATTCACACAAACTGGATAGGGAATGGTCCCATCTCTTAGGTTAGTAGCTTGTATGTGAAATTTTTGTTCGTTCTATAAAAAAACTCGCATCATCCCCATCTTTGTATCAGAAAAATTATCCTATTCTAAAAAGAGAGGTGAGTCAGCTAAAATTTGACATTGATCATATCTTTTTCCCCCACAAAACCCTTTCATGTGCTAATTGTTCCTTTAAATCTATTTGCACCCACTCTTTGTCTTATCAAAAGGAAAATCCAAAACCCAAATAGCCTTTCTAAGAAAAAGACTTTCTTGATGACTGCAGATTTTTTATTGTCACGCCCTTTAAAAGATTCTGAGCTTAGAATTGTTTGAAAAATACCTTCCCAAAACTTCCTAAAAACATCTTTATTCTCCTACTCTTCCAAATCTTAACTCCATCGTAATTCAACCTATTAATGAAGAATCATCCCTGAATCCTTAAAACTATTCTGATGATATTGTGATAGATGAAACCTGGGTTTATAAAAATCTTATATTGTTTTAAAATAGCCCAGGAAAGAGCATAGTTGATCACAAGAAAATCAATGTTAGTAAAACACCAAGAATTTTTGGAAGATGGTCTGGAAATTTTATTGAGAAGTAGCTGACTCTTGAGGGACCTAGTCCCAAAAATAGAAAAGTAGCTGAAAGGGAATTTGTGATCACTTATACTAGAATAAAGAATGGGGAGAAATTTAAGGTTGTATCCAAGGAAGTTAGAAACAAGTTCTTAAAGAATCAAAAGGTGTTAACTGGAAGGATTTTTTATTCAAACGTACTAACATAACCTGGTATGGTGGAACTAGTTAAGCTGGTTCAACATCAAGGTTGGATGTATCTCATGGAAGGACCTATTCCCACTATTTTTTATGAGATAGTCATTAAATTATATTTCACTTTGGAATTCTTAGAAGATGGGATGAATCTGACAGCACAGGTTTATGGAAAGGAAATAAAGCTGAATGAGGAAACATTGAGAAAAATTGTTGGAAGTTCCTATATATGGGCTAAGAACCGTTCCAAGCATCTGCCTTTACAAAAATTCATTGAATACATATCCAAAGCTCAAAGGGAAATCAATGGCTGTAGTGAATAAGAATTCATTCAAGATCAAGTTTCAATTGATTTATGACTTCGTGAACAAGGTAATTTTACCTATGTCATAAAAGAGAAACATTGTATCAGCTACTGATTTGTATGTAATGAAATGCCTTAGTACCTTTGAATCATTAATATACCTGTATTGATGATAGAACACATTCACAAAGTGGTTCTTGGAAAAAATGTAAATCATGGCATGCCTTATGAATACTGGTTGAACAAGGTATTTGGCCAATTTGGTATTGTCTATTAAAATAGAACCTAAGTATATGTGGTTTAAATGCTTTGCATAAAAAAATGGTCAAGATTGAATGTGTCAAATCAAGTAGCATTTATCAAAGGGAGCTCAGTAAAGAAGTAGAGGAACTGAAGTTTAACCTCTGCCATGGATAACAAAATCACCAAGCTCCAAGTGACAATTTAGCATCACTCCAAAAAAAGCCCATGTGACATTGACATTCTCAGAACTAAGAATGCTGAACTAAAGAAGAGGCTGTCAAGCTTAACTGATGAGGTCCTTATCTTGAATGCACAAATATGGCATCTCAACAACAACCTGACCCTACTTCTTGAAATTTTTTTTCCAATTCTTCATTTGTTAATTCCTCCTGATTCCAGAGGCTTTTTCCCTAAGAATATTTAATTTATGCATTGTAATAATACTTATCCTCTGCTAATAAATGATTGTTTTGTTTGTGTGTTACATCTGTTACCTTTAAATTGCATAGTTATTCTTCATGTTACTGTTTTCCTAGTGGCCATGAGTTAACAAATTTGTAATTAATTTACTCTTGGTTTACTGTTCTCACTTTTTGATAATGCTAAAAAGGGGAATACTGAGTACATATATAGGAGACCAAGTACCAGGTAAATATGAATGCATGTCGATGGCTGCAAATGAAAACAAGGGACCAGGTCCCTTTGTTGCATAATGTGGAAGCATGATGATAGGATGAACATTCATCTTCAGAGTGGTAATCATACTAATTAAATATGATAGATGTGCTTAAAGCTGTATGGTTGGTTTGTCATCATCAAAAAGGGGGAAAATTTCTATTTGTAGTTTTGATGGTAAGCAACTAACTGCAAGGGACCAGGTCCCTGGATGTTCATGGTATAGTACAACTAGCACACATGTCTTCACAGTTTTGTCCTCTTGTGTAACAAACTTTTAGGTGCTGCTTGTACCAATTAGGACACCTGGTCCAATGAGATTTTGGCCCTAATTATCACCCAACAGTTAAAGAAAAAAATGGCCTCTTCATCAATTGGTTTTTGGCAAATACAACGAGTGAAGAGAGGTAGCAGCAACCCTATTTCACCAGTGCTTAAGTTCTTAATTTTTTATGTGTGCTTAAATATAAATTATTCTTAAGTGAGTCCTGATTTGTAAATGAATTACTTGTGTTATAAGAGTAATGAACTTTTCTCTTTGATTAGAGAGTGCTTAGGTAGAGTTGCCTAAGTTTTTATATTGATTAGAGCTAATTAGTGTAGAGTGTCCTTTGCAGAGTTGCCAAGATAAGTTTGTGGTAGAGTTATTACAAGTGAAAGAAACCTAGAGTTAGCTTCAATAAAGACTCTAATCAAGAGTTTGTATTATAATTGATGTTGAGGTGCCTGTGAGGGCAAATCGTGATTTTTTCCTTCCTTGAGAAAAGGGGTTTCCATGTAAAAATCTTGTGCTTTTATTTTTCATGCACTGTCTTTTGATTCCTGGTTATTTTACTGTATTTTGCCTGTGATTGACTTCGAGGGACCTGGTCCCTCGTTGTGTGGTGCATCCCCCAAGGGTTCCACACTAACCAAAAACTTATATGCATCCTTCTCAAGTGCACCAATGAACTTGGGAAGACCCAATCTCATAAACCGATCAAACGTCCTTTATTCAACAATTTTTATCTCTAGTCTAGGAATAATTGATAGAGCAATAAGTCTTATTTATAAAGCATAAATATGAAGGCCTATCAGTTGTCTATGACCAAGAGCCTGAGAACCATGATGTTTTATCTGAGACCTATCTAGTGCGACAATGCCCATGTCGTTGCACAACCTCCAAATGGCTCAAGAGTCGAATCAACACATCCTAAAGCACTGGTTTGATTATAAAACCTCTTAGAGCTTGGGTTGGTTTCATTACCTCTTACTAACATATTACCTCATCAATATTAATATTTGTAATAAGAGATTCCATGTTGGAATGTCTCCTAGGTGATGCTCACAACATGCTCTACTTTTTCCATATATGAAGCCTCAACCTCGACTCTAACTAGGCCCCCAATTGTGGGTGCTAACTCATCACCCTCGATATTATATAACCACATCCTTAACATTTGTGTAAAAGAGTAACATACAAAGTTTAGAATTCCAGAAGTGAATAATGTACATATTATAGAGTTAAATAGTAGAATATTTTTTAAAAAATGACTCATAGCCTCCCAAAGATAAGTATGGACGTCAATATACAAAACCATAAGAGTCTACTAGACATTGTCTCTTGTACTTATGATATTTGTAAACGTAGCACTCTGATACTAACTTTTTACGACGCAAAAACTAAAGAGTTACGATGATACTTACCCCATCCCATGCATGATAGGTGAGCCAAATCTTCAAAAACACAAGGTAATTGAGATAACTGTAATTAATAAATTATCAAGTCTAATATCCAACAACAATTAATAAATGTAAGAAATTAAAGAAGAGCAAAATAATAGTATTTGAAAATATCTCGAGACTCAGTTTCTGGAGTACAAAGTACTCTAATGCCAATAGAGATAAATAATGTTTACAATACTGTCTTTGACAGTATATAAGGATACAATAAATATAGATGAATTATAGAGACCACTCCAATCAAGAATCTCAACACAACTATAGAATAACACAAGTATGCATGATCAAGAATAATATAAAGCATTCATACTCCGATCAACATCAAAAAGGTACAAAAAGTTAAGAGTGAGTACAGTTTATTTACACTTGGTTGCCTTAAAATCCGTTTGAGCTTAAGTAGAAAGGGATATTCAACAAAATGCAATAATATATAACGTTGAATGCCTTCAAGTATGCACCTCTTGAGAGAATTCTCTCCAAGATAGGACCAATGGGGGACTCGTGAGGTCTTTATATAAATCCTCTCTCATTAAGATATATCAATGACCTAGACTCATACCAAGACTAAAATCATTTATTTCATTCAAATTAATTTTTCATATCATTTCCTTTTGAAAACAAAATCATTTACCATTTCCATGAACCATTTTATGTAAGAATATGCATGAAAACGAAAATAAATTAAAATTAGATGCAGTAGTTTATCCACAATCTTAGAATCATAATCATTCCATGAATAACAACTTCGACCCTTAATGTTAAATTAGGAATCCAAATCCCTTATCACCAAAATAATATAAAACTCTAATCAGACATTACAATTATAATCCATCTCTT
This sequence comes from Capsicum baccatum var. pendulum, assembly GCA_030864225.1. Classification (NCBI taxonomy): domain Eukaryota; kingdom Viridiplantae; phylum Streptophyta; class Magnoliopsida; order Solanales; family Solanaceae; genus Capsicum; species Capsicum baccatum. Next base: position 140,432,837 of record CM061550.1, read on the forward strand.
TTAGAACTCAAATAAACATACTCACCCGACCCATACCAACCTTTACATGGCAAGCCCCCACCTAAATAAAGTCTGAAGAAAGTTAAAACATAACCTATCTCAAAGAAGAACCATAAGTCATACAAAAATTACAAATTAAATTTTCCTTTTTGAGCAACCTCAAAATACTTCTAATATATAAAAATAAAGTTCTATGCATTAACAAGACTCTAATGATAACCATTTTGCGAAGATTATAATCTGGGACCAAAAGTTAGTATGAAAGTCAACCCGAAGAATTTAAAGGAAAAATCAAAATTTTATTAGAAAATCAATTTACATATAACTTGAGTAGTTTAAATAGTAAACTTTATCAAAAATAGAGTTGGAATCTAGTTTGAAATCATCAAAATACCATACTTTAACTATACTAGGGAAATCCCAAAATTTTAAGTTGAAAAATTGAGATTTGAGGATGAAATCATGAGATAATTATTGAAAAATGTTGAAATTATTATATAGATGATTACCTATTGAAGAAACCTCAAAATCCCTATTTTGAATCTTACAAAGTAGTGTTTTAAAGTTCAAAATGTGAGTTATGGAGTTAATGACTAAAAAAGATACTTTAATACTACTAGGTACATCCTTCATCATAAATGTAGGATCTCCTTTGTATTTGTGAAGGTTCCCGACCTAGACTAATTACATTTGTCATAGTGAATTGCCATTTCATTAAGTAAAAGATGACTCAAACCCTGACCCAATTTTAACCCTGTACGAGTGCGAGCTATCATGCCTCAAATAATGACAAACAAAAATCATGTACGTTTACTTTACAAGCACTCTATGACATATATGATATTATGGGATAATGCTCAGCAGGGTATCCTAAATAAGTTCTATAATTCACGATGAGTTATATTAATAAAAATTGTACAACAAAATACTACATGATGTCCACGAATCCTCTCGTCAATCTAACACACTATACTATGAATGAATAGTTGGCATAGGGTCATACATACCCCACTAAAGACATGTAGATATAATATATACTACTAGATATAGACTGTATCCAAGGGAGATTGAGCTCACCCAAATATTAGCTGAAAACGACAATAGGTCCCTAGGTGGTTGTCTGCTATCCTGAGCATCTGAGCTTGCATCAGTAAAATATGGTGTTCCCAAGAGTTCAGTACATAAACAACACATACTAGTATGAAAGTAGATAGAATAACAACTGGGCAAGTACGAAAGCTCATATGAATCAAATAGCAAAGTAAAAGAAATCGTTCCTTATATAATATTTAGGAAATCGTTCATTATAATATAGGGACTATAATTTACCTAACTGATGTATTTATCCTATATGTAGTACAAATGATCACAAGATGGCCTATCGAAGGCAATTTGAGGAAAGTATAAAACATATGTTGCTCAAATACTCATATGTATAACTATAATCGCAGTCTGATACCAAGTACGCCCTTAAAAGGGGCTCTCTATGAAGCTCTACCTACAGTCCATATATGCCATATGTTGGCTTGACTCATAAAAAAAATTAATGAATGACATTTCATATGACTCCAAATACAAATGATGACACAAAAGCGGGTACGCCCAAATATTTGGGCTTACCACAATGGTCTGCTCTCGATCATGTGTACATAATCATATCAAGTGGATATACCAACCAAAGCCTATGTACCTTTTTGCCGTAAATGTTTATCAAATAATGTGTTAAAGGCCTATGACATGTGAATAATAGTAATGATCGCTTAGCTAATACATGCAAGTACAACTATGATATTACTATTTTCTTTTATTCGTAACTTGTGATATTTACAACATGTGGCCTAAGAATTTTTAAGTAAAGAAACATACGATAATACAAAATATTCTAAAGACATGACACAAAGATAGCAAGGTGGATACTGATAAGCTTGATGGTAGAACAATAAAATAATATTTAAGAAAATATAAAGATTCTATCTTTGTATATCATGTGAATTATATTAACATTGACAAAAAGGAGAACACAATGTAGGGTGGTGCCTTAATGTCTAGGGAAGGCTTAGCTCTACATACCTTAGTGCTTTATTAACTACGATTGCATCTTGAGCCCCAAATAATTCAACCCGCAGAAGAGTATATTTTATCCTTCCAGCCACCAAATCTTGCTATCTAATTGGAAATGAATTAGCTACAAAGATATAACGAACGACCATCAATGACCCATAAGAAAATTTAATAATTTATTTCAATAATCTTCAATTATGCCCAAAATTAATCAAATTTCTTAACAAGAATATGTAATGAATCCTTTAACCATTCCAACTTATAAAATTCAATATTAAAATCCACCCAATTGATAAAAATCCCTAGAAACTCCTCTTTTTATCAAAATTTTCCATTTTTCGCCTTTCTCATGAACCCATTTCAAAGAGTAGTGCAAATATTCAAATTAAATAATAATCAGTGACTAACATTACATCCCAACATATATTCTATAATTTGATTCGAGTGTGTAGTTAAAAAAATTACCTTTTTAGAGTTAACCCCAACTTTAATTCTTGATAGAGTTTAAAAAATTCTTAGATGAAAACTAGCTTAGGGTCGTGGTGATATGCCTCTCCTTCGTAGGAATTTCTTCCTAGCCTTTAATCCCCACTTTGATTTATGTAAATTATTTTTCCTTGGTGTAAACTAAAGAAATAGAGTATTATTACATATTCTTGTTCCTGGAAACATTTCCAGTAAAGTGTAAATTCTCCCTCCCCTTTAAATACTTGGTATTATTAATTTTTTTGGAGAAAAATTAATAAAATAGACCCCACCACTTTCCAATATTAGCAATTATTATAAATAAGGGAGCATACTTTAATTTCCTAACCTTCCTAGCAAACAGTACACTATATCACACAAAATACAATTCCTTATAAAGTTTATGCACCATGTAATAATCCTTCATAGAACAAAAGTTTAACTTGTTTAAAGTACAAAAATTAATTCATTTTTTGTTGATGTGCTACATAGTCCCTCCGTCATAATCTTGTGGGTCAGAGAAAATCCTTCTTTGGAAATATGCCGAGAGGCTTACAAACATTAAGAAGGGTGGGAGCACACCAAATATTGTGCACTACCAATGATTTTAAATTTGAAAATGTTTCAAATGGAACCCTAAAATTTGTTTGTGACTTCATATAAATAAATCAACTATTCTACTAGACTAAATTTGATGCTTATGACTCGATAGAACCATAAAAAATACCAAAAAAGGTTGCTATCATCATCTGTTTATCAAAGTTAAGCATAGTTAAACTTTTTAGTATCTCGCCTAAACAGCCAAAATCATATTGAAAGCTTTGATACTAGAGGTTACTATGTTACTAACCCAAAAATGACTTGTTAGAGATAATGAAATTTTCATACAATGTCTAAAACCCCAAATATTGACAAAAAAAAATAAACCCGACTAACTAAAGAGCCATTAAAACTAAAAAATTTGTAGAGAAAGACAATACGGGATGTTACAACTATGAGAAAGGGTAAGACAACAACAACAAACAGGATAAAACAACCATTACAAATGGAGCAAAACAATCAAAATATGTAATGTTCTAAAATCACTAAAAGGGTTGTAACATACTAATACACTGAGGTTGGAGTAGAAGGGTACCCAATATTTATATCCTAAGAGAGTGATTTCTTTTTTGAAGGCACAATTATTAGCTGATAGGGGTTGTCATTCTTATTTAGTTTATGTTCATGATACTAGCATTGACACGCTTCTTTTGGAGTCAGTAATGGTAGTTAGTGACTTTCACGATGTGTTTCCTACATATCATTGGATGTTTCACCGAATAGATATGTTTATTTTTTGGCATTCATTTAGAGCCATTCACTAAGCTTGTATTTATTCCTTCTTATAGGATGACTTCTATAGAGTTGAAGAAAGGGATTCATTAGATCTATTATTTCATCTTAAGGTGCTATGATGGTGTTGTTTATGAAGAGGAAGGACAGGTTTATGTAGACATGTATTAATTATTGATAGTTGTACAAGGTGACCATTAAGAATAAGGGATTTTTCTAGGCATTCATGATTTGTATGAGCATCTTCAAGGTTCTTCAATGTTTTTTAAGATTAAGTTAAGGTTAGGATACCGTCTGCTGAAGATTCAGGCTTTAGATATCCCTAAGATAGATTTGAGGACCTAGTATGATCATTATGAGTTCCTTATTATGCCATTTAAGTTGAACTGTTCAATAAAATCTTGACTACTTTAATATTATATTCATTGATTATATCTTTGCATTTTCTAAGAGCGAGCAGCAGTATGAGTAACATTTGAGAAATATACTACAGAGATTAATGGACGGATGCTTTTATGCCAAGTTTAAAGAGAGTGGGTTTTTGGCTTTGTTCTCTAGTATTGTTGTGATATATAATGGCTAATAAGGGTATTATAGTCAACCCGACTAAGGTTAATGGAGTTTTGGATTTTTCTAGGGCCACTTTCCCTTTCAAGTTTTGGAGTTTTGTTGGTTTGGTTGGCTATTATAGATGGTTTGTGAAGCATTACTACATTATTTCATATCCTTTGACAAAATTGACTTAGATGAATATTGCTTTTCAGTGTTCTGGTGAAAGTGAGGCAACTTTTATCTTTCAAAAGCTCAAGAATTTATTGACTTCAATTCCTAATTTAACCTTTACCTATAGAAGGCCAAGGTTTTAAGGACAAGGTTTTATAGGGTATTGTGATACTTTGAGAGTTTGCCTTTGTGAACTTTTAATATTGAAATGGAAGATAATAGATTATGTTTTTAGGTAGTTGAAGATCCATGAGAAGGACTATCCTAATCATGACTTTGAATTAACACTGGTTGTTTTTTCTTTGATGTTGTGGAGGCACTACTTTTATGGAGTTTGTGAGTTGTTCACCAATGATTCTAACCTACAATACTTATTTTACTAGAAGGATATATTTTTAAGACAACAAAGGTGGTTGGAGTTATTAAAAGACAATGAAATATGTGATATGTATTAGGCGAATAAGGCTAATATAATGGCAAATGCCTTCTACAGAAAGGCAGCAAGTTTGGGTAGCCTTGTTTGTTCATGGTGGAGGAGCAATATTTAGTTATGGATGTCAGGGTTTAGCCAAAATTTTTGTGAGACTTGATATTTCTTAGCCTGGTGGAGTTATTGCTTGTGTTTAGGCTTGATCATAATTTATGTATCAAATTAAGTATATGTAGTTTGAGGATGGAAAGTTCTGCATTATTTGATATATACAATTTAAGGATGGAAAGTATTTCATTATTTGTAATAAAGTTTTGAATAGTGAAGCTAAGGAAAATATTTTTGACCAGGAGGGTGTTTTGAGGATCTAGGCTGGAATTTGTTTTCCTAGAGTTAGCGATTTGACTAGATTGATGATGGAAGAGGTTTATAGTTCAAGATATTCTATTCATTCAATTTCAACCAAGATGTTTTTCCAAAGTGTTTGTTGTTTAGATAAAATGTTTTAGTTATTTCTTGAGTGGATGACAACAACTTTAGACTTATGTTGCACAATAAGACCCTACCTTTCACCGGTTTCTAGCTACTTTAGGTTGTGAATAGATTTTTATGGCAGAAAGCCATATCTTTTGTTTGATTGTCATAGTACTTCTTTTTCTCGATTGTTGATTGAGCTCCCTCCTTGTCTAGTAGTATGGGGGTATGGGAAAAAGTTAGTAGATCACTTGGAATTATTAGGAAAAGGTATGTTAAGGCAATCCTTTCTTTTTGACACTATTCATTAAATCTTAGAGCTTTATTTTAGCATATTTAAGATGGGTTTCTTGTTTCTATTGTTGCTTATATTTTATGCCCCAAGTTGAAATATTTATACTTTATTAGATCTCGTATCCTTTGATAGAGATCCCGTTGTAAGGTACTACTTTCAAAATAGTTGCATAGGTCTTTCATAGTTTAATTGACTTTCATACTTAGTAAACTTTTTGGTAGTGGCCCCTATTATCTGAGTCACAACCCAATTTCTCAGAACATGGTGGCACCTAATATAATTTACTAGTAGGTAAGACAACCCATAGGCCGAAACTACCAGTAATGGACTATTAAGAGAAATATATGTATCTATTTCTCTTGATAGTCTGTTACTGGTAGTTTCGGCCTATGGGTTGGCTTACTTACTATTAAATTGTATTAGGTGCCATCATGTTCTGAACACTTGGTGAAGTTAGTCAATAGCTTCTAATACAATATGAGTACAAGATGGAATACTAGATAATATACATTTACAATCCATAGTTGAATACAACATATACATACATACATACATATATATACATACATACATATTTATACATACATACATATATATATATATACATACATATATATATATATATATACATACATATATATATATATATATATATACATATATATATATATATGTAACAGTCCAAAAACTTGGTGAAGTTAGTACAAGAGCTTCTAATACAATACAAGTACAAGATGAAATACTAAATAATATACATGTACAACCCATCGTTGAATACCTTATAAAGATCAGTCTAGTCCATAGGAGGAGGGTAGTAATACTCAAAATGCTAGGAGCTCACCCTAAACCTCCGATCCATATCTGCTTTCCAAGATGCACATAATTCGGAGGAGTACTATTATCTGTAGGCTGCAGAAGTGTAATATGAGTACCAAACACATGGTACTCAGTAGGTAACTGCACACTCAGCTCCAAAGATAATGCAAATATATATAACATGCAAAGAAGGGATGTAAACTGCAGGCAACTATCCAAAAAGCTAATGACAATTGGCTAGAGAGGCAATAAGGATAAACCCTATTCTTGCCATATTCAGGAACTAAAGAACTACATCGTATATCATTGGCCAATATACAAATAAGGGTGGAAGAAGGATATATAGTAGTATAGAAGTCCAAGGAATATGTATACAATATGAAGGACGAAAGGTATATACGATAATATATATATATATATATATATATATATATATATATATATATATATATATATATATATATAAGACTAACTCAAAGGTACAACCTAAGATAGTCAATATAACCTCTTCTGTGAACCCTATCCAAGTATGAAGGTTAATGCTAGCATGTTCAGGGCCTACAGTCGAGTAGAGAACTACGAATACACTATCCATAATGTAAAATATCCTAAAAAGGGAAAACGAATTACAAACAAACCTCATATCTTAGTACCGGTCTATAATCTTCCTACCACAAAATAGTCGTAATTACAATAATACAATAATCGACTAGTTCAGACAAATAATACCTAATTGAGTCCCATAAATTAGAAGGTTCAATCACCATACAACATACAACAAACAACACTCATAAGATATATCTATGCAACACCATATAAGCCTAATAAATATAGGAAACAAACAATAAATAGGTGATAGGCAAAGCACAAGTAGGAACGAATGCAAAGTAAAACCATAATACCATAAACTATCTAAGACCCATAATATACCTAGTGTATACATCTAATCCAGCTCGACGGCTCACAGAGGGACGACCTATGGCGACCTCTCTTCTCCAACATGATGGCTCATAGAATAAGGGGCCCCTAGGGAGTTTGGGAGTACCCGTTTACACTAATCTAGTCCAGATCCAAGATTTACAATCATCATCATCATTAGTTTACTCCATAAAGTACCTGGGCGAAGTATATATAATAAATGTAGGGACTTGGACTGTGGATAAATAGTGTAAGTCTATAAATCTATTGCCCGAGTAAACTCTAGGACTAAATCATCATAATGTAGTAGAAATAGTTAAAATCTCTCATAACCAAAGTAAATATTAGTTAAAACCATAGGCCGTAATCTATCTTGATCAAATTTTTAAAATATTTAGTTCCAAAATCTCGTAAATCATTCATTATGGTGGTACGATTCTCATTATGAAATAATCTATTTTAAAGGTGAAAAGTTGTAATAAATCCCTTTTTAGGAAAAAAGTAGTAAAAACAAAATTTAGTTGGAATCATACCATTAAGTGAGCACGAATGTACCATAATCTGTGCATTCCATCAACAATATCCACAAAATTTAATTATGAGCATCCAAGCGTCCAAAGACTAAACCACATCCTTTATAAAGATAAAATACTAAACTGGAGTCCAACTAGCATTATAATTATGGACTCGGGCCTAATAGTACATAACCATCATAATACCAATATTATAAATAGGTAAAATATGATCTAATTTACTAAATAAATTAATAAACCTTACACTAAAGGATATTTAGCATCGACTATGGTTAACATGCTTATAATCTAGGGTGATAGGCTTCAATCGCTATAATACATATTTCAACTTAAAGGTCGGTTCACCTTCGATACCAAACTCATGAATTAGGCTAAGACATGATATTTCTCCAAGCAATAATAGCCTATTATCCTTACCAAGAATGTAATATATATCATACACTATCTCATGAAGAAGAGTAGATCGAAGCCTACCTCAATGCCGAACCGTAAGTCCTGAGTCATCCATAAATTGTTCACCTTTTCTCCATGATCCTAAAATAATGCCATGCTATAATAATAGTAATCTACATATCATTAGGAGTAAAATGAGACCCATATTTCCATATAAGGGGTTAGATTAGAACTTTGGTCAAGAACAGGCCCACGGAGCCCGCAAATAGAATCCAAAATTGAATCCATCACGAGGTCCCTTGAAGGACGATGAATGTGTGCTCAAAATTTGAGCACAAATGTCGCAATAATCGGGACCCAAATCATACCCTAAAGCCCAGGGATTTAAAGAACAAATTTCTTAAAATTTACCATGAAATGGGTAGAAATTGATGGAAAACGGGAAATGACCAAAAAGTGTTAGACTAACTTACCATAGCTTCAATAGACCATTCTCCATTTTTTCTGCTCTTTAAGCTCCCAAAATGGTTTAAAAATGGAGGAGAAAATAATGGAAAATTAGGTGAAGAAAGAGGATTTAACATCCATCATGTTCTGCTAAAGAAGTTGTTTTTTCTACTTAAGCAGCTATGAATTAAGCAACCCAAGTATGCTAAAGCGGTCATGCACCAGGTTGTGGGTTCTGATAAAATGGAGCTCAGCCAAATGGCCAAGGCATTTAAAGAAGCTCATGGGCATTAAAAAGCTTGATGCTAAAGAGGTAACATTATTGCTAAAGCGGTTATACCGAATATCAAGCGCCGTATTTTACTTAGTCCAAAATGGACTTCGACCGGGTGATCGGGGTTCATTCAAAACCCCATGCGTGCAAACAAACTATGATACCATACCAAATTTTAGATTTCAGAGACAATGGGACCATTAATTCTTCTTCCGAGATCGTTTTGACTTAATGTAGGCTCGCACCTCTAGTTTTATTTTTTATATTATCCACCTAATATCCCCCAATGAGCCTGGAATCATCGAGACATAAACCATGATTTCCTATCTTAAAATCAATATTCTGGAGCTGATAGTGCACTATTATAATTCTCCTCCATGTCCTTTTGATAGGAATTTTGGCCTGATACCAATTCCTTAATAGCGAGATCTCAAAAATAGAGAAATGAGTCTAAAACCCAAACAAATTGTCCAATAACCAAATTGACAGTTCTGACAAGTCAAAAATAACCTATAGCCACTATGGGAAGGCTCAAAATATTGTAAATGCATGTAAATCGAGAAAAAGGCCTAGATAGTTATTACAATATCCACTACTGAAAGGACTTGTAAGAAAAAATCAATGTATAAGAGGAGTACAAAATATCGAATGAATGAGGTACTGGGATCGTATTTTATGATCAAGACTCCCCAGATAACCTCTAAGAAGAACAACACTTCCATGGGATTTTGCCATAGTTATTTCTTCTTTATCCTACTTCCTTACTTCACTTTTCAAATTGCCATAACTCAACCTTAACAATTAACTGATCTCTAACTAAACCGAGGATGACTGATGCTGTCACGACCCAAACCAAGGTCTAGTTGTGACGGGTATCTCAAGCCCACCATGGACTGGAGACCACCCTATTAGCCTAATCTCAAGATCACAATGATCATAAAAATAAAGCGGAAGCCAATGAAACCAATGATAATAGTAATATGAATAGATGAATGAAATGACAGTTCAAAAAATTCAAATAACAATCCACCCACATTTGTCCAGGAAACTCCGTAAAACTAGAATAACATCTAAATCAGGACATTCCACCGACTATGAACGAAAAAATCCAAAATTACTATAATAATAAGGAAAGAATAAGAAATAACAAGGCCTTCCAAAGGATAGAGGCTCACCACTTCACAACAACTCAACAAATGTACTCAACCAACTAATGTTGTACGGGAGCAGCAGAAAACCCTTTGAACCATACATCTTGAAATGATGTAGCATCCAGGAACGGTCATTGGGATAGCCATTAGCATATAACTTAGGGAATAAGGATAAAATAATGCAATTTCCGAAATCCAGTCATAAACTACATGCATCACATTTATATAGGATACCAGGATAGGGACAAGGTTCATGAACATAAGAGTTTAAAGATTTAACCTAAACTATGTAGCTCGATTCGTCCTAAAGGCACCCATGGGCTATATGAGTCTAACTCTCCCTGTTGGAAGGGCCACAGTGCATGTTAGCCACATGAACTAAAGAAAATCCAAGGGAAAACTAAATACACCAAGGCAATAATTGTTACAACAAACACACACACATAAATATATATATATATATATATATATATATATATATATATATATCAAGTGTGCACCAAGAACACAATCATATAGACCTCAAACGCTGGCAAACATGGTTTTTAGTGTTTGTCACCTCAGGACTTACACCTTCATAGTGAGCTACACAAATTCCTTTTAAGCCTAAATTAAAATAATTTGCTCATAAACCAATCCATTGATCTAGGATTCATTCATTAAGGCATTTACCACTTGGTATCATCATACCAATATGCTTGCAAAGCTAAATTAATTATGCAAAACTAAATCCACATAAACAAATTAGACTCCCAAGTTCTATTTAAAATCTAAAACCAAGGCCACCAAGGCTATCCAAAATCATATTCATGTCTATTTATCCTTTAATTCTATGCAATAGGTTCAATACTAGTTAAACTATACAATTATCTGTAGTTAATACAAAGATTGCAATGTAGGTTGCCGTTAATGCAAATTCAAAGACAAAATTCATCCTATTTAGGGAACCTATGTCCCCTATTACAATCATATAATCAATACACTAATTAAGTCCTAAAATTATCAATTTAAATCATCGTTAATCAATTTAAAATATGGGACAAGTAATTTAATCAGTAACAACCAAAACCCCTTAACTCAATTTCAAAATAAATAATTTAAATCTAATGAAAATCTATTCAATTAGTGCCACAATGTAAAATTCAAGATTAGGGAAGAGAAACATGCTTTAAATACACAAGAAATTAAAGTCAATTCAAAGTTTGGAGCCCAGATAATGAAGTCTCTATAAAATCCTTGAATATATTTGGGTTTTGAGTTTAAGGGAGAAAGAGGATGATTTGATCTTTGACAACTGAAGGGAATGGGGTTATTTTATGTTTAAAGGTCGTACAAGGGGTAAAAAGACCAAAATTCCCTCACCCCAAGTGAAAAACATTTAAAAATTGGACAAAATTAAAACAACGATGTGGCGCGCCAATATCACAGAGGTTGTCTCCATGTCACGCGAATATAATGAAGGTTAACCTCTGTGACACGACTTTATCATGGAGGCTTACTGACTCGGGGTCCCAAATTGACCTTGAATCCCTTCCCTAAAATCCAAAACTTTCCTATAACACCCTTTTAATACCCCTAAACAAGATTCAAGTCAAAAATCAACATTGCGCTCGTGGGAGGGTAAAAAAAATCAAATGATTGAAATTTTAAGAGGTCTTATAGATGCATGCAAATCCCAACCACAACATATGTTTACCATAATGATACCATCAGAAACAACAGAAAACTCATCCTAGTCAAAGGCAATTAAAGGTGTAAATCATGTAGCCAACTCCAACATAAAATATAACCTTATTTTTGCCTTTCCAAACCTGGTATCCACTCCAAACCAAGAAAAAGGTCATTCGAGTCCTATTAGTGCAATCCCATCACACTAAACTCGAAGAACTAAAGATGAATAATAAAAATCCATAATAGAAAGCATAAGAATAAGACCATAAAGTGCTACCACGGCACACAAATAAGGATGAACAATGTCTGTAACCTTCTGCCAATGCCATAACTAGTCTGGATGACCCTTGAAGCAAATCATAAGGATAAGCCCATCGAGTGCTACCTAGATACACAAATAAGGATAACTAATGTCTATAACCAGTTGCCAATGCCATAATTGGTCCGGATAGCCCTCAAAATTAGTAGTCAAGAGTTTAAACATAAACACCTATCACCAAACAATCTGCACCAAGATGTCCTACCAATTGAGGATAAAACCCAGCTGAATCTAACTCGAGCACACTGCTCCTGTTTATCAAATACTTAAAATTTTTAACAAAAATTAAAAATGAGGTTAAGAGTGAAATAAACCATTATCAAATGCCAATGGGCTATCATGAACACCTATCAACCATAATCTCTTCTAGTTAAAGACCAAACCCATAGCTAACAAGTAGGCTCAACAAGTTTATAGGTGAAACCCCAATTGAGGCAAATCTAAAAATTAAGGCTGCACTCAAGGTCTATAATCCCTATTGAAATCTCAATATAAGGGTCGAACCACTGGATCTCAACTATCCAAATCAATATGGTAAATAGGCAAACATCCATACTCCAAATCTATCACAACTGCTAGGACACTATACCTATGCACCAAATCCTAAATAGAGCCAACAAGTCTAAACTAATGCCAAATACCCAAATTGACCCTACTATCTAAATTTAGGCATATCCCCACTGGATTTTACCATAGTAAAAATGTAAATATAGCTGAAGAACAAAATCACAATGTAGGATAAACTATAAGCTAAAAGCACAACAATCAACTCCATATCTACTGAAGGGCATGAATTATCAAAGCATACTCCAGAACTCTCCAAGGATACAAATAGTACTAGTAGTAACCAAAACTCTAGCTACTCAGAGAAATGCAACCTTATCTATAAATTGGTCAATTCAATACACCATCTCAGGAATGAATACTCAATTTGCCAACTTAAGAATCGATCACAAGATATATCACCTACCTCTACCTCTCTAAACTCTACTAGAACAAAAACATCATAGCTAAAATAGAGTATCTAACTCCACACCAATACTTAGATCAAGGCTATCACTATACGACAAACCTAAAAAAACCTAAAATGCAAGTTCAAAACCTCTCTATATCAACGTCAAGACCACTATCAGGCGATGAACTAGCCAAATTAGGAGAACAGATCCCAAACATGCCAATAATAAGAATAAGCTATAGAGAAGGATAAACAATGATGAAATTTAGTAGACTTGTAGGTAAGCCCTATAATCTCAAACCCCAAAATAGCTAATATAACTAAATTTCCAACTCTAGGGCAATAATAGAACCAATAAATATGACCTACCTCCACCTTCATAGCCCACTCAACAATTGATCTAACTTCACCAATAAAAGAGGAAAATTACCAACCTCACCTTGCTACAACAGAGAAATCATCCAACCAAGTAATAGGCCAATAAACAAGAATCATGAGAAAGGACATTTTAGCTAGATAGTGCTAGTCTAGTCATCTATCAAGCAAGGATCGATCAACATCAAACAATGGAAATAACAAAAATAACAAATAGAAATACTAGTATAATAAGTATGTGTTATCATACATGAAAATCAATATCAAGTACCAGTTTACGGCCATAAGAAGGCTAACATGCCAAGGTAAATGGGACTCGAACCCACATGCTACACCCCTTAGGAAAAAAATGATATTGATCCACTCTATCCATTACTACAAGAAATTATCTATTGGGGTAGTCATATAATCATGAATTCTATACCAAGGCATAGAACAAGTAATATAAATATACCAAGGCAAAAAATCATCCATGGGTAAAAAACCCTAATGCACTCAAAAGAAGAGGTAAATTTAGGAAACTAAAGGTGGTGTCACAAAAGAATCCTAAGTCACATGCCTAATGTGACCAAAAGAGTATGAAACTGAGAAGGTTCAAGCTCAGACTGAGTGTCTGAATCACTAACTGAGGTACTAAGTGAACTACCTCTAATTAAATATGCCACACACTATGAGACCGATCTAGATGAGCTGAATGACTAATAATCCTATGTTAGGGACAATTTTTAGACCACTGAGCGATCTCTCTCTAGTCATAAAAAACCCTTAAAGATCCAATCTAGGGAGAAACATGGGTAAACCCTAACTAGCTAAACTACCAAATTTAAGGATACTCCTTATTGATTAGACCATCCTCCCCGAAATCATAATATACCTTGGGAACTCTAGGATAGTGAGAAATATATGCTAAATAACCAAATTATGTATTGATCAAATTCTATACTAATGACCAAACTTTCCATAACCATGGTAAGATCAAAAAATACTCTAGGGTACTGCCTCACTGGTCTAGAATAACCGCTATAACTTAAAGATCCATTTCGACTATTCTACAAGTTTTAAAAAACTCTGATCACTATGATTCCCATGAATGATTTGAGATCCACCAAGTGTAATACCTTAACTTATCAAGATCTAAAACCAATAAAAAAAAGGCCACTAAGTTTTCTTTCCAACACCATATTTTTTGCCTCGATCTAATATCGTGGTAAGAAGTTCTACAATTTTTTCTTTAAGTGTCAGTCAGCTTCCAGTGGTTACGAAACATATGATGACTTGTAATTAGATGTTATGGTTTGTTAAAAGTAGTCGTAGTTAAAATAGAAAGAACCATAAATTTAAGAAAAGTAACCATGACTCAACTCCATGATTCATAATTAAACATTGTGAGTCATTAGGAGGGACTCGTAGTCGCAATAGTGTTCAATCAAGAATCCATTATAGTAGTTACAAGTCTAGAACATGACTCATAGTCGGCCATTATCAGTCATTGTATGGACCCATAGTCTGACTAATATATGATCCAAGAATCAAGGCTCATACTATGATTCAACCTAATGACTCATAGCTAGTTATAATAGGTCGTAGGAGAAAGGTCATAGTCATAGAATAAAGAACCCAAGACCTTAGGGTTCTAGGTTACAACTCAGACTACTACTCAAGACCATTCATAACAAATCATGAGGTGAGTCGTAATGAGTAGGAAAAGAATTCCTACATGATTTTAATAAGGGGTATTTGGTAACGTCCACCATGTTTAACCCTAAACCCATGTCCTTTAGATACCCTAACATTAGTTATTGGTGGATTAAAACTACCCTAAAACCTCATAAGTTTAAAAATCACTCTTCTTAGCAAAATAAAGTGATCCCCTTCTTCCTCAAGAGCAAACTAGGGTTTTCTAAGAACAAGATCAACTTCAAGGATTTCACCAAGGTATAGGAGTTCATTAATTTAAAGTAGGGTAGCATTAAAGTGAAAGAGTATTCACACAAGTTTACCCAATTAGGAAGGTATGCTCTAACCATGGTGGCTGATTCTCGGGCAAGGATAAGCAAGTTTGTATTTGGTGTTTCTGAGGATGAAGTCAAGGAGTGTATAATAACTATATTGATTAAGAAAATGGACCTTTCTAGATTGATAGTATATGCTTCAGAAATTGAGGAGAAGAAGCACAAGGAAAAGGAAAGAGAGAATAATAGGGCAAAAAATGGTAGCTTCAACTTTTCTTAGCAAAGGTTAGATGGCAGGAATCATTCTCAGTTCTACTAGAAATCTTCAGCCCTAGTCCAATTCTCTGCTAGTGCTCCAGTGCCTATGCTCAGATAGGAACATCGAAATAGAGCACCAGGCTCTAAGTTCAGAGATAGTGTTAATATTAATAGTGGCTGCATCAAGCCAATTTATAGGACATATAGTAAGAACCATAAGGGTAAGTCTATGGACACCAGTTATGCATGCTTTGTGTGTGAAAAGTCAGGCCATAGGATTAGGGAGTACCTAGGGGTTTCCCAAAGAGGTAAGGATTTTTGTCAACAAAGTCAGACTAATTTCTCTTCAACCCTAGTAGGCCGCTCGACTCAACAAAGCACCACCTCCAATGCCACTAGTAGGTAGTATCAGAATCAAATTTATGCCCTGCAGACTCGACACGGTTAGGAAGTTTCACCTAATTTAGTTATTGGTACGTTACAAGTCTTTCACCTTCATGCTTATTTTTTATTAGATCCCATAGCCATATTGTCCTTCACGAGTATCTATGTAGCTGTAGAATTTGGTATTAGCTTAAAAATTCTTGTAGAGCCCTTCTTAGTGTCTACTCTAATGGGTAATTCCATTTATAGCAAAAAGGGTATATTGAAATTATGGAGTCACAGTGTCTCAGAATGTTACCTCAGTAGACCTTGTAGAGTTAGAGATGACTAATTTTGATGTCATTCTAGGCATAGATTGGCTCCACTCTTTGTATGCCTCTGTTGATTATAGAAACAAAATAGTCCAATTCCAGTTCCCTAATAATCTAGTCCTAGAAGTGAAAGGGTACTACCTTAGTCTTGATAGGTCAGTTTGTCTCTTTCCTTAAGGAAAGAAAAATAATTTCTAAGGGCTGTATCTATCATCTCGTTCGAGTCAAGGAATAATGTTCTGAAAATGTGATTCCTAAATAAGTTCTAGTAGTAAATGAGTTTCAAGAAGTGTTCCCTGAAGGTCTGTGATGTTGGGTGTGTTTATGCACTCTAGCGCTACTATTCTAGCATATTTAGCCTTGTTTTGAGGATAATTCATGTGATTAATGGGTTGAGAATGATATAAATGAGCATTTATGTGTCCAAGTATGTGTTTACAATGTTTAATGGTGGTTTTACATGATTTTTTATTCAATTTAAGTTTTTAGAGTCCAACCAAGAAAACTAGTGTAACTAACTTAAGCTAGGAGTTTTTCTAGTCTATTGTGTTAGGTTCTAATGTATTTTAATGAGTTACTAAGGTTTTTATTATGTATTTATATGTGAAAAAACTTATTTATAATGTTCAAGGGTCAATTGGATAAATAAAAGAGTTAAAATATTAAGTTAAAGCTGAATGTGAATTTAGGCTATGCTTAGCTCGTATTTCTAGTTCATCGTTGCAGATGTTATGTTGTTATGAGATCTAAATTGTTATTTTTAATGCTATAGGATTCCTTTTTTAATGGAATATGATGATATATGAAGTATATGCAACATTCAAATCAAGTTTAAACAGCTCAAAAAGGCTAACAATTAACCATGGAAGCACAAGACACAAGATGGATGCAATTAGGACCCCTGGAAAATATTGAGTGTATGTGGGATGTATGTTTGGAAAATGGGTGCATTATTCATACCATTAGATTCAGAAGGGGGCGAAAATGGTAAAACACTATGTCACGGAGCCATGTCAATTCGCAATTGTCTAAACACAGTGGCTCAACACGATAACACTGCTTCACATTAAGGACAAAAATCGGGAGAAAAGTTCCCTGTTATGCCAAGTGATGCCATTTGACACTATGGAATGACGTGGTGACCACAAAAATTGGGAATATTTTTCCTTGAATTACGTGGAAACCTAATCCAAGTGGGGTTAAAATACTATAAATATAACATCTTAGAACATGTTTTGGGACATCTTGTAATCCCTAGATTGCGTGAAACAACTTTGGAGGCTACCACAACTTCTTTTTAGGTTTTTATTTCTTTAATTCTTCTTTATTTTATGGTTTTAATCATTCATACAATTAATTGGATGTTTATTATGACTATGAGTGGCTAAAAAACTGCCTTTCTGGGGTTGAATCCAAGAACCTGAGTACGATTGTTTTGAATTAAGTTCGTTTGATTTGCTTATCATTAGTGGTTGTTTTTTTATTCTTGTTTTAACTATTTTAAGGATCTGTGAGCCTTAGAATACATGAATTGGCAACCTTGTGAACTCGAGAGAGAGAACATGGGAATAAAAAAAGTATGGGTTTTTATTCTTTTATGAAATAAAGAATTGAACTTAGAAACTAGCACAGGGATGTACTTAGAATCCTTACTTGATTTGAACGTAGGATGATACATTTAATACACTTAATTGTATTATTACATCCCCGCTCAACTATATAGTTGTAATATCTAAATTATTTAAAGGATTAGAGGTCGGGAGACCATGATCATGCAATTAACCTTATGAATCAACAACCAAGATAAGCAAGTTAACGAATGAAATTCAATAGAGTAGTATGATTGTTCAAGGTGATTCAACCCTGGTTTTTCTTCTATTGATTGTTTCAAGAATTTTATTTATGCATTATTTACATTAATTTCAAGTTACAATTTCCAAAATCTTATCTTGGTTACTCTTGTATCAAATTAATCTTAAAAGTTAAACTAGAATTGAATAGTTGTCAGATAAAGTCTCTGTGGGATTGATTCTTGGCTTTCATTTGGCCACTTTACTACTTGATAAAACCACATACACTTGTGTATGCGCTTGGGCACTGTCAAGTTTTTGGTGCTATTACCGGGGACTTGTTATTTGGTAAGGTTTATTTTAGGTTTAATTTTAACTTTATTTGGTGTTTATATGCTTGGCCTTAGTTTTGTCATTGTAGGAAATAGGTTGTAGGATAATAAGCTGGAAAGGGCTCAGGATTTGTTTACACCAAGCCCAAAACTTGAAAAACTATTCCATCAACACAGGAGAGACGTAATCCTTCTCCCCCATATTTCTTAGATCTAAGAAGGTCAAGAGAATACTGTTCCAATGGCTGAACAACAAGCATCCTGATGGACAATTAGGGAAGTGGCAGTCCCACTTCTGATGAACTTGACTTCCCCAATTCAAAGATTGAAAACTGGGGGGGGGGATTTCTAGTTAAAGCTCAATATAGTGCAACTTTTTATTAGCAGTAGACAGTTTACAGGGCTTTCACACAAGGATCCATAAGTTCACTTGCCGAATTTCATTGAGCTTACAGAAACATTCATTCTGACTGGGGTGAGTACAGATTTTATGAGGTTGACACTTATTCCCCATTCACTGTTGGGGGAAGAAAAAAGATGATTGAATGCGAAGTTGGCCAATTCATTTACGTCATGGGATAACTTAGCCAGAAAGGTCCTCATTAGATTCTTCCCATCTGGAAAGACTGCGAGACTTTATAGTGAGATAGTGATCTTTAAACGATGGCCAGAAGAGAACCTTTATAATGCTTAGGAATGATTCAAGGCACTTCTTTAGGAATATCCACATCACCAATAGTCTAATGAGGTACTTTATCATACTTTTGTAGAAGCATTTCATCATAATACAAACATTTTGCTAAATTCAACAACAGGTGGTCAAGCGCTAGAATTGACATATGATGAGCTGTACACATTGTTGAACCATATAGCGCAAGAAAATCTAGAATGACATTCTGATGCTAGAAGTTCTACGAAAAGAATTGCAGGTGTATTGAAGGTAGATCAGTTCACAACCTTATTGGCTTAGTTTTCTTTATTACAAAATTTCATAAATACTCAATTCAGCAACCTAAAAGTTAGAGTTCCACAGGCTACAACAGCAGTCAATGCAGTTCAGTAAACTAGTGGTTGGTGTGAGATATGTAGAAATAGTGGTCATTCTGTGGAGATGTATGCTTCAAATCTGAAATTTATGATGTATGGAGGCAATGCACAAAGGCTATATTATGGTAATGCCTACAATATGAAGTGACAGACTTAGCCACTCAATCAGTAATGGAATGCCCCACAGCCACAGGCCCAACCAAATTAGTCAACTAGCAACATGGAAAAGATATTGAAGCAGCTTCTTGCTGGTAAATCACAAATAGCTGCGGATATAAAAAATCAACAAGAATAATTAACATATCATAAAGCGGCTCAGAGAAGCTTTGAAATTCAACTGGAGCAGTTACAACAGGCATTAAATACTAGGCCACAAGGTGGTTTGCCAGCAGATATAGAAACTTTAAAATAAGTCATGGCAATTACCTTGATGAGTGTTAAGGAGATTCAAGAATAACCTCCCAAGGCAATAAAGGAGGTAGATACAACTAAGTCTGAGTACTTGAATGAAAAAGTTGCTGCAGAAGAAGTAAATAAGATACCGCCACTACCATTTCCTCAAAAGCACATAAAATCAAAAGAGGAAGCAATGCTTAAGAATTTCTTTGATATGTTTAAAGGGCTTCATAACCTAGCTTTGTTAGATGTTTTGTAGGGTATGCCTAACTATGCAAAGTACTTGAGGGATGTATTGGTGAATAAGGTAAAATTGCAGGATATGGGAGCAATAACAGTCACTGAAGAGTGTAGCACTATAATGACACAAAAAATCTCTAAGAATTAGGAGATCTAGGGAATTTTACTCTCCCGATCCAAATCAGGAGTAGAGGGGTCCACACACTGAGTGACCTATGGGCGAGCATAAATCTGATGCCCTTATCTTTGTTTGATACATTAGGCTTAGGAAAGACTAAATCAACCAAGCTAGTTTCACAGCTAGTAGACGGGTCAATAGTTTATCTAGAAGGAATTATTTAGGATGTCCTCATAAACGTTGGTAAATTTGCTATTCCTGCTGACTTTATTGTTTTTATTTTGAGGCAGACAAACAGGTATCAATCATCTTGGGGCATCCATTCTTAGCAACTAGAGAAGCATTGATTGATGTTAGATAAGGCATACTTAAAATGAGGGTAGATGATGAAGAAGTGGTATTTGATGTTTACAAACCACACAATGTAATGTCCCATTATAAAGATTTATATATAATTGATGTTGTTGAAAGGGATGAGTGTGGGGTGGTTAGTCTATAAAAGACCTCTTTGGATTACCTGATTGAGTGGCCTAAGTCAAAACTACTACTTACCAACATGAGAAAAGATGAAAAAGATATTGACGTTGAAAGTAAAAACTTAAGAGGTCAGAAATAAATGAAAAAATAGCTCCCAAAAGGGAGTAAAAAGATGAAGGAATACACTTGAGTTGAGTTGGGTCGTGCTGTGACACTAAATTATGCACTTCTTGGGAGGGAACACAAGATAAGGTATGTTTTCTTTTTAGTTTTTAGTTTTTACATCACGTAGTTTTTGTTTTTTATTGAGTCACAAGTTCCTGGGAAGTCTGACTACCATAAACTTGAGCTAAGGAGCACGGTAGAGACTGAGTGTGGGGTCCCACAAACCTCCTTTATGTGTAAAGATGCCACTTGCTAGGCCTAGAGGCATCAGGGAGTATTTCTATGTCTTACTTTTAAGTTCACTCGGGGTACAAAGTAGATTTTTAAATGTAGGGTGGGGAATTCCCCAAGTTTGGGCTCAATTTAAAAATTTTTAAGTTAAAAATAAGTGAGATATTCTTATTGGTGCTATTTTTTATTGCATGATTCAAGTAGGTTTGTTTGTAAAATCATGTTGATTGATGTGAATTTCTACTTTTGGGACTCTTAGGCTCATGTTTGTGACTCTTATATTTGTTGGCTTAAGTTTGAATTCATGCTATTATTTGGTTGAGAGTCTATGATGATCCTGTAGAGTTGAGCATGTGCCAAATGCGTGTGAGATTTTTGTATATTCCTTGTTGCATGTGATATCTAGAACATTCCCTGTGTGTGTGAAGCGAAATAAAGAATATGGGTTTAGGAGATGATATAGGCATTTCTTTGATAGACTTGTGTTATACCTTTTATTTGTCCTACCCTATGTGCTTAATCCTAGTTAACCCCCATTGAGCCTTTAGCTTTTTCTTTGGCAACATCAGAAGTAGCCTAATCCCCTTTTTTGATAGACTATAATTTTATCCAAAAAATTCTTAAGCGCCTTAATAAAAAAATTAATTGAGTAAGGAGTTTGAGAAATAAAAGGGAAAAGGTAAATTTGATGCCCCAAGGTAATAGTTATTGGTGTTTATAATTGATGTTTGGTGGATGGGTGTGATGTAATTTATGCTAGAAATATTCCCATGATTGTAGAAAATGAGAAAAATTGAATTTTGAAGGAATAGACAATACTCCCACCATGTTTTTGTGAGAATGCTTAAAAGAGATAAGGCAAAAACAAAAGATATGAGAGGATGAAAAAGTATAATTTGGTTGTTGAATATTGGTTTTAAATGTATAATGTAGTGTATTAAAGCACTTAGAGAGGTTAGTCACTATTCCCAAATAGTTCCTACCCATCCCTTAGCCTACATTACAACCCGGAAAAGACCTAATTTATCCTAAGTTCATCATTCTAATATTAGTGGATCACTACACTAAGGTTAAGCCTATGGTTCATTATGTGTAACTTGTGAATTCTTAGTGAGAGTGAGTATAACTTGATTTGTATACCCATTGTGATAATTTGCATTATTGTGAGTGATTATGGGTAACTCTCATGTGGTGAGGGGCACATGTTTAATGAATATGGGTGATTCTTGTGATGTCTTTGATTGATAAATTAGCATGAGTTTTCCAATTTTGGAGTCCATTCTTGAGGTGAGGATGTTTTGGAAGTAGGATTCTTGAGCTTTGAATTGTGTATAACATGCTTAGTGTTGTAAACTTGCAAATTGTGTAGTCATTATAGTGCTAGCTTAAATCTCTTGGATGTAGTAGAAGTGTGGAGTCTCTTCAGCTCATGGTGTTTATACTTAAGAGTTGTTCGAGGATGAACAAGGCTTTAAGTGTGGGGTAGTGATGTTGGGTGTATTTATGCAATCTAGCGCTACTATTTTAGTCTATTTAGCCTTGTTTTGAGGATGATTCATGTGATTAACGGGTTAAGAATGATATAAATGAGCATTTATGTATCCAATATGTGTTTACAAGGTTTAATAGTGGTTTCACATGCATTTAGAGTTCAACTGAGAAAACTAGTGTAACTAGCTTAAGCTAGGAGTTTTCTAGTCTATTTTGTTGGGTTATAATATGTTTTAGCGATTTACTAAGGTCGTTATTATGATTTATATGTGAAATAACTTATTTATAATGTTTAAGGGTCCATTGGAAAAAGAAAAGAGTCAAAACAATAAGTTAAAGCTCAATGTGAATTTAGCCTATGCTTAGCTCGTGTTTCTAGTTCATCGTTGAGGATGTTGTGTTGTTTAGAGCTCTAAAATGTTGTGTTTAATGCTATATGATGCTTATTTAATGTAAAATGATTATATATTAAGTATATAAAAGCTTCAAATCAAGTGGAAACAACTCAAAAAGGCTCAGAAATAACCACAGAAGCACAAGACATAAGTTGGATGCAATTTGGACCGCTGGAAAGTATTAAGCGCGTGAAGGCTGTGTGTTTCGCCAATGAGTACTTTCTACATACCATTGGATTTCAGATCTTCCCAAAATGGTAAAACACCATGCCGCGGAGCCGTGTTAATTCGCAATTGTCCAAAAATAGTGGCTCAACGCGATAACACTGCTTCGCGTTAAGGACCAAAATTGGGAGAAAAGTGCCCAGTGATTCCATTTCACACTATGGTATGATGCGGTGACCAATAAATTTGGGATAATTTTGCCTTGAACGATGTGGAAACCTAATCCAAGTGGGGTTATGACTTATATACTATAAATATAACATCTTAGAACACATTGTGGGACATCTTGGAACCCCTAGATTGCTTGGAACAACTTTGGAGGCTACCATAACTTCTTTTTAGATTTTTATTTCTTTCCTTTAGCTTTCTTTTATGGTTTTAATCATTCATACAATTAATTTGATGTTGATTATGACTAAAAGTAGTTAAAAAATTCCCTTTCCGGGGTTGAAGCCAAGAACATGAGTACGATTGTTTTGAATTAAGTTCGTTTAATTTGCTTATCATTAGTGGTTTTTTTTATTCTTTTTTTAATATTTTAAGGATTCGCGACCCTTATAATTCATCAATTTTCAACCTTGTAAACTCGAGAGAGGGAATAGGGAGATAGAATATTGGAATAAACAAAGTATGGATTTTAATTCTTTTATGAAATAAAGAATCGAACTTAAAAACTAGGACAGGGATGTACTTAGATGCCTTACTTGATTTGAACATAGAATGATAGATTTAATACACTTAATTGGATTATTATATCCCCGCTCAACGATGTAGTTGTAATGTCCAAATTAGGTAAACGATTAGAGGTTAGGAGACCATGATCATGCAATTAAGCCTATGAATCAACAACCAAGATAAGCAAGTTAAGGAATGAAATTCAATAGCGTAGTATGATTGTTGAAGGTGCTTCAACTCTGGTTTTTCTTCTATTGATTATTTCAAGAATTTTATTCATGCACTACTTACTTTAATTTCAAGTTACAATTTCAAATTCTCTTCTTGGTTACTCTTGCATCAAATTAATCTTAAAAGTTAAACTATAAATGAATAGTTTTCAATCAAGTCTCTGTGGGATCGATACTTGGCCTTTGTTAGGCCACTTTACTACTTGATAAGACCACGTGCAATTATGTGTGTGCTTGGACACTGTCAGATTTCCTGGAGTTCACCCCGAGAGGGAAATCGACTTCAGAATAAATCTCCTTCAAGATACCTAAACTGTCTAAATTCCACCTTACATGATTTCTTAAGCAGAGCTTAGGGAACTTAAAGAATAGTTGAAAGATCTGATACAAAAAGGTTTTCTTGGGCCTAGTATCTCTCTATGGGGTGTTCTAGTCTAGTTCATGCATAAGAAAGACGGTTTTGTCAAAATGTTCATCGAGTACCATCAGCTGAACAAAGTCACAATCAAGAAGAAGCATTCTCTCCCTAATATTGATGACTTGTTCGGCCAACTTTAGGGTGCAAATTATTTCTATATATTAGACCTCAGATTCAGCTATCATCAACTTAGACTTAGAGAATGTAAAATTTTGAAGACAACCTTCCAAACTCGGTATGGTCACTTCAAATTTATGGTTATGTATTTTTGACTATCGAATGGTCCTGTATCTTTTATAGACTTAATGAACAAGGTGTTCAAGAAGAACTTAGACATGTTTATGATAGTCTTCATAGATGATATCCTCGTCTATTCTCATAGTAAAGTTGAGGATGTAGACCATTTGAGGATTGTCTTGCAAACCCTTAAGAATCATCAGCTATTAACCAAGTGTTAATTCTGATTGAAATTAGTAGCTTTCCTCGGTCACATTATATTTGGTTATCATATTACAGTTGATTTCAAAAGACCGAAATAGTTAGGCACTAGCCTAGACCCATCTCTCCCTCAAATATAAGGAGTTTCTTGGGCTTAGATGGTTTCTACAGATGATTTGTTGAGGGATATTCTTTTATTGCTTCTCCTATGTCCAGAATAACTCAGAAGAAAGTCAATTTTAGTGGTTTGATTCTTGCAAAAAAGTTTTTAGGTACTAAAGACTCGGCTTACTTCCACCCTAGTATTGACTCTACCAGAGGGTTCAGATGGTTTCTGATTTATTATGATGCTTCTAAAGTTTATCTTCGTTGTGTTTTGATATAGCTAGGCAATGTGATAGCCTATGCCTCTAGACAACTTAAAACCCATGAGAAGAATTACCCAACTCATGAGCTTGAGTTAGCAGTAGTAAATTTTTTCCTTAAAGATATGGAGGAACTACTGATATAGGGTTCATGTTGATGTGTTCATTGATAATAAAAGATTATAGTATGTATTCACCCAGAAAGACCTAAAATTTCATCAAAGAAGGTGGCTCAAATTGATAAAAAATTATGATATAAGTGTTTTGTATCACCCAAGTAAGGCCAATGTTGTGGATGATGCCCTTAGTAGGTTGTCTATAGGAAGTGTTACTCATGTTGAGGATGATAAGAAGGAGTTAGTTGTTGACATCCATTTGCTGGCTAGATTGTGTTCGATCGGTCGATTCAAATGAAGGTAGTGTTTGGGTTTAGAATGGTTCTAAATCTTTCTTGGTTTCTGAGGTAAAGGAAAATCAACACAGAGATCTTTTTTTGTTTAAGATGAGAAAGGTAGTTCGGGATAAGCAAGTTAAGGTTCTCTCCTAAGGAAGAGATGGTGTGCTTCATTGTAAGGGTAGGTTATGTGTCCAAAATTTGGATGAATTGAGGCAGCAAATATTAGTAGAAGTGCATGATTTGCAATATTCTATTTATCCAGAATCCACTAAGATATATAGTAATTAGCAGGAAGTTTAATGGTGGAATAGTGTGTAAAAAGATATTACGGAATTTGTGTCTTAGTGTCCAAATTGTCATCAGGTTAAGGTTGAGAACCAGAGACCTAGTGTATGCTTCGGGAGTTCTGCATCCCCACTTGGAAGTAGGAAGTGGTGAATATGGACTTTGTTACATGGTTACCTCATATACTTTGTCAGCATGATTTAATTTGGGTCATCATGGATAGGATGACCAAGTTAGCCTATTTCTTGCCAGTTCATAATTTATATTTAGCCAAAGATTATGCTAGACTCTATCTTAAGGAGTTGGTATGGTTTATGGGATTCCATTGACCAATATTCAGATAGAGGTACTCAATTTACCTCACATTTTTAAAAGGCTTTTCAGAATGGTCTTGGTATCCAAGTTCATCTCAATACGCCTTTCCACCCGTAGATAAATGGTCAGGCAGAGAGGACCATTCAAAAATTAAAGGAAATAATGAAGGCTTGTGTTATCGATTTCAATGGAAGTTGGAATAATCACTTACTTTGTAATAAGTTTTCCTAAATTAATAGCTATTACTCCAGTATTCAGATGGATCTGTTTGAGGCTCTATATGGTAGGAGGTTTAGATCTCCTAATGGTTGGTTTAAAGTGGGTGAGGTTGCTTTGATAGGGCCAAATTCAGTACATGAGGCAACTGATAAAGTTCAGTTAATTCGAGAAAGGATGAAGGCATCTCAAAGTCGTCAAAAATCCTATGCAAATGTGAGGAGAAGATAGCTTAAATTTGATGTTGGAGATTTTATGTATCTAAAGTTTTTCCCCATAAAAGGGGTGAAGTGGTTAATAATAAGGGAAAACTCAGTCCTCGCTATGTCGGCCCATATAGGATTTTAATCTATTTTGAGAAGGTAGCTTAGGATTTAAAGTTTCCTGCAGAGTTAGCATTTGTGCATCCATTGTTTCATGTCTCCCTGCTAAAGAAATGCAATGGTGACCCAGCTTCAGTCGTTTCTTTGGAGAGTGTTGGTGTAGAAGATAGCCTATCCTATGAAGAAGTCCTAGTTGAGATCCTTGACTGTTACATTCGTAGGTTGATGAACAAAGAAGTCACCCTATTAAAAGTTTTGGGGAGAAATCATTCCGTTGAGGGAGCTACTTAGGAAGCAGAAGCTGATACGCAAGCCAAGTACCCCTATCTCTTCTCTACTACTTCAAATTCATCTTGAGGTAATGGTTTTCTTTGAGTAATCCTCTCATTTTCACTCTGAAATATCTAACTATCCTCATGTCTTAACATGCATTCACGAATTCAATTCACTCCATGCATCACGTTTTAGGTTTTATATATTTAGTCCTGATTCAGCTTCTAAATGTTCCGTGCATGATCTTAGTCTTCTTAGTGTCCCAACTCAGTTAGATTTATTTGAGGACAAATTATCCCAAGGGTAAGATATTGTAATACCCTAAATTTTCAAGATCTAGTCCCCTTAAAATATAGGCCACTAAGTTAGCTTTCAAACACTTCAAGTCCAGGCTTAATCCAATGTCATGGAAAAGAGTTGTGGAAAGTTTCCCCTAAGGACCTGATACACTGCTATGACTACAACTCAGGAATTAAGTCATAACAACTCGTGATGAGTCATTATGAGTGAGTCATAGTCATAGCAGTATGTGGCCAAGAATCCCTTTCCGTGGTTACGAGTGCAGCATACGACTCATACTATGACCTTCTGAGTTATTGTGTGGACTCGTAGCCAGACTAGTAAAGGATTAAAGAATTAAGCATTAGACTATGACTTCACCAAATGAATCATTGTTAGTCATAATGATTCATTAGGTGGCAAGTTGTAGTCATAATAAAATGTATCCAGAATTCGAAGATCCAAAGTTACGACTCTGAGCACGACTTGTAACCAATCGTAATGAGTAATAAGGTAAGTTATAACGACTGGGAGTGTGTTTTCCTGCATGTTTTTTCAAGGACTTTTATTTCTTATCCCACTCATTTTAAATCCTAACCCATATCATTTAGGCATCCGAAAAGTGGGTATAAATATCCCAAAACCCCCAATTTCATCATTAATCACAATTTAACTCAAAGAAAATAATGAGGAACAGTTTCATTCTTCCTTAAGAGCAAATTAGTATCTCCCAAGAATAATATCAATTGAAAAGGTTTCACTAAAGATTTTAATTCAGGTATGTGGAGTATTCATCGATGGGCTCCGTACACTCATTGAGTCCTAAAGTTCTCCAAATCTTTAGGTTTAATACCCTTTAGTCTAGGGTTCTATGAGAAGTATGAATTTCATAATTTATTGAAATAAACTCTAAAGTTTATCAAGGAAAAATATATTCCCTCATGATAATTATGTTTCCATATGTTTGATAATGCAATTGTCTACATCATTATTAGTTATTAGTTTGGGTGTTATTCATGATTTTCCTATACTATGGGTTGCTCAATATTTCTCAAGATCAGTCTGCATTAGATAGTGCTGGTAGGTTTTGAACACCCGATACCTAGATATTCATATATGTCACAGATGTCAAGTTCCAAGTCATTCGAATATACTTGTACCATTAAATTTAGAATACTACCATGTTGAGCATATGTCAATATCAACCATGTTAAGTCTCTTATCAATATGAGTGTCAGCTCCATTGAAAGTAGGACTTAGCCCCGAGCGAACCTAGGGATGAAGGCTCACCCCCAAGTTGAAGACTGAGACCTTTAGTATAAGTCCCTGAGTTCTAGATCTACGTAGCCAGTGTAGGTCATGAGAGGTCACCCTCCAGTTGAGAAGTGACACTCTTTAGGGGTCATTCATTAGTAGAGGACTGATACTCTGGTCATTTAGGACATTATATTAGTAGATCCATACAGCCAGTGTTGGTAGCTATGGAATGGTACAAATACCCTTCCAACTAGGTTTATAGGTTGGACCCCGATTAGCTCATATTGAGGCATGTCAGTTATGTGATGTCTCCCATAATCATAGTTCAGTATATAGGATATATTAATTAAGGTTTCCAAGACCAAGTGTCCAATCTATCAGTCATTTATTTAATCAGTTTTATAGATTATTTTAGTATATGCTCTACTTGGTATTGAATTTGATTTACATATTCATACATTCATGTTCAATACCACCATATATATATATATATATATATATATATATATATATATATATATATATATATATCAACTAATCCTTATTTATCATAACAATACATTCAAAGTACTAACCGCATACTCTCTTTTGTGCTATATTGATTTCACAATATAGGTTTAGACGCTCAGTTCCCAGATTGCACGTAGTCCGTTCCTGTATTACTCACCTGCAACATTGGTGAGTCCTCATCTATTGATGACTAGTTATATTATTTATCATGAATTCTAGTATTTTAGTCAATGTTTATTTTAGTGGTCGGAGTTAGTTGGAGACCTGTCCCAACAACTCATCATGTTTAGAGGATTTCAGTCAGTCAGATAGTTAGTTATGTTTTCAATGATATATTTCAGACTCCTTTGACATTAATTTCGCTATTTAAACATTAATTAAATAACTTCTATATAGTATTTTTGTTATATTTCTTTGGTATTTACAGCTTGTGCCAGATTATGGGTTAGATTGGGTTGCCTTGGGGCATTAAGCACTATGTTATGACTTGGGGGTAGTCTCGGGTCATGGCACCGTCCTTGTGTATTTGAGGAGTTGAGAAGAGCATGAGTAGCATTTAAGGATTTGTTCTAGACCTTACAAGATTATGTAAATTTTGCCAAGTTTTCTAAGTGTCAGTTTTGGCTTGAGTCAGTGACATTCCTTGGACATATGATGTCTAAGAATAGTTTAATGGTAGACAAACTTAGATTAAGGAAATTTGTGATGGATCTATACCTATATATCTGACTGAGGTTCGTAGTTTCATTGGTTTGGTTGGGTATTTTAGATGATTCATCGAGGGTTTTGCTATAATTTCAGTGCCTATGACCAGATTCACTGAAAAAAGGTTCTTTTTTATGGTCCGAGGAGCATGATTTGACCTTTGGAAATCACAAGGATTTCCTAACTTCAGCTCTTAATCTAGATCTTTCTATTAATGGTGAGGGATTCAACATCTATTCAGGTTATGTTATTGCTTATGCTTCAAGAAAGCTTAAGATGAATGCGCTCAACTACCTCACTAATGGTTTTGGAGTTGGCAATGGTAATTTTTTCCCTTAAGATTTGGAGGCATTATAATTATGTTATACATTATGATATTTTGACCTATCATTACAATCTTCAGGCTCATGATCCAGAGAGAGATTAATTCTAGACAGCATAGATAGATGGAGCTACTTAAGGATTATAATATGTCCATCTTGTCTCATCCAAGAAAGGCTAATATGGTAGCATATTTCTTGTGTTGGAAGGATATGAGTATGGGTTACTTTGCTTGTATTTCAGTTTTTCAGAGGTCGCTGGCACTGGATATTTTGTCCTTAGCCAACTTGATATTTTTCCTTGATATTTTAGCTACTAGGAGGATTCTTGATAGTGTTGAGGCAAGATCTTTATTATTTGAGAAGATTCGGGATCGTCATCTTAAGGATAGTAGGCTTCAGTTCCTTCGTGATCAGTTGTTGAGTAGTAAGTCCAAGAGAAAACTACATTCTAAGGTTGTTTTGTGATTTGATGGCCGCATTTGTGGTACAAGGATTGATGACTTAATTAAGTTCATTTTGTGTGAGGCCCACACCTCAAAGTAGAGAAGGGAATAAATATGTGCTTTTTATTGTAGATGACTACTCCAGGTTCACCTGGACAAGTTTATAAGAATCAAGGATGAAACTTATAAGGTTCTAGTGGCTTTTTCTAAACAAATTCAAATGAAGCTAAATTCCAAAATTGCTGAATTCAGATCTGATCATGGAACTAAAGTTAAAAATTCTCAAGTTGCTGAATTTTATGTTGAGCATGGAATAAGTCACAACTTTTCTGCTCCATATATTTCATAGCGAAATGGAGTTGTTGAAAGGAAGAATAGAACACTCATAGAGATTGCTAGGACTATGCTAATTGATAGTGGTCTTCCAAAGAGTTTCTGGGATGAAGTTATAAATACTGCTTGTTTTGTGACTAATAGGTTCTTGATTAGGTCACTCCTAAATAAGACTCCATACGAGTTGTGTTCAACAGAAAGCCTAAGATAGACTACTTCAGACTATTTGGGTGCAAGTGCTTTGTGTTTAGCAATTGCAAGAAAGAATTGGGAAAGTTTGACTCCAAAAGTGATGAATCACTGTTTGTAGGCTATTCCTCAACAAAAAAGGCTTATAGAGTCTTCAATAAAAGAGTTCTATGTTGAATAAAGTATTCATGTGATCTTTGATGAGTTTGGAAATCAAATGAACCCAAGTGATGGTGAAGATTCAGAAGTTGAAGAACTCATTCATGTTCAAAGAGATAATATTGTTGAAGATGATGATCAAAGGATAAATGATACATATGAGAATGATGAAAGTAATCATCATCAAGAACTCAAGAATAGATCCTAGCTTCAGTATAAGAACAACAAGAAGGGACTAGTCAAGATAAGCAGGGACCTGGTCCCAGTGTAATCAATCTCAGAAGGAAAAACTGGAGGCACAAATCCTGTCATCCCCTTGAGAATCTAACTACACCATATCCCCTTGAGAATCTAACTACACCCTTAGCAATAGGAGTCCAAACAACAACCCAAGCTAGAAATGCTCTGCCACTTTTAGCCTTATTATCCCAAGTTGAGCCTAATAATATTAAAGAATCCTTGGAAGATGCTGATTGGATTAATGTAATGCAAGAAAAACTTCAGCAATTTGAAAGAAGAAAACTCTTGAATTTGTTCCCCTGGTTGGTTGATAGAATAATTATTGGAACCAAGTTGGTGTACAAAAATAAGCAAGATCGAAATGGAACTATTAACAGAAACAAATCAAGGCTTGTTTTTCAAGTTTATAACTAGGAAGAAGGGATTAACTATGATGAGAATTTTACCCCTGTAGCAACAATAGAAGCAATCAGGATTCTTGTTGCATTTACTAAATATATGGGATTCAAATTATTTCAAATTGATGTCAAAAGTGCCTTTTTGAATGGAAAACTAAAGGAAAAAGTCTATGTCAAACAACCTCAAGGTTTTGAAGATTTATATTTTCCTCATCATGTACTTAAATTAGACAACACTCTTTATGGCTTAAAGCAAGCACTAAGGGACTATAAGAGAATCTTAAAGTTTCTCCTGGAAAATGGCTTAAAAGAAGTAAAAATAAATAATATACTATTCTTAAAGACCATGGGTAGTATCCTAATGATTGTTCAGGTATATACTGATGATATAATCTTTGGAGCTACTTCTGAATCCTTAGGTGAAGAGTTTTCTAAGCTAATGGGGAGTGAATTTCAAATGAGTATGATGTGTGAGTTGAGCTTCTTCTTCAGCCTACAGATTAAACAAACTTCTCAAGGGATAATGATTTCTTAAGAGAAGTACATCAAAGAGTTATTGAAGAATTGTAACATAAGATATGCTAAGATAATTGATACCCCAATTGGAACCAACTCACAAGTGGATAATGATGAACTTTTCCTTCAGTAAGTGAGACAATTTATAGATGGATTATTAGATCTTTGTTGTACCTCATTACAAGCAAGACTGAAAATGTATTCAGTGTAGAAATGTGTTCTATATTTTAAGCTTATCCAAAATAGTCTCCTTTGAAAGCTACAAAAATAATTTATGGGTATCAGAAGGGGACAAGTGGCCTGGTCTTATACTATCTATTAGGAGACAATTTTGACTTAGTGGGCTATGTTGATGCTGACTGTGTTGGATATTTGGTAGATAGAAAAAACACTTCAGGAATACCACATTTTCTTGGCTCATTCCTAATTTCTTGGGGATCTAAGAAGCAAAACATAGTTTTTCTATCTACTGCTGAAGCTTAATATGTTGCTGCAACATTTTATTGTGCTCAATCTCTATGGATCAAGTATCAATTGAAAGATTTTGGCATTGTCTTAGAAAATATGCCTCTAATGTATGACAACACAAGTGCTCTAAACATGGACAAGAATGCAATGCAGCACAAGAGAACTAAGCATATTGATGTGAGGCATCACTTCTTGAGAGCCAATATTGAAAAAGGTTCCATATATGTGAAGCTTTACAAGACTGAGGATCAAAAAGCAGATATATTTACTAAGGCACTTCACAACGAACAATTTGTGAAGAATATGTTGAATATACGACTAACCAAAATGACCTGAACCACCATATGAATCAATAGTTCTCCAAAAAATTAGCTATGATTAGGAGACAAGTATCCTTGATAAAGTATGTATTTTTTAGTCTAACTCAGTACCATACCTTTGCAGGTATACACTCATGGGAACAACTTTGGATGTAAATAGAGGAAGTATGCACAAACTTGAGAATTCACTCAAAGAAAGAGAGGGACCTAGTCCTATCTCTTAGGTTAGTATCATGAATGAGCATGTTTTTTCTTTTTGTTCTGATAGAAAAGTTTGCATCTTCTCTCTCCTTTTCAGAAAATTTTTCTTAAACAATATTGAAATTGAACTCATCTTTGGATTAACTCCATAGACCCTGCCCAACTTAGCTAACCTAACCATTCAAAGCCAAACCCTTTATTCACTTACCTTTTGGATGTAGATTTATCCCTAAAAGTACATTACTCCTCTGACAATATGATGACTGGTGATCCATTGGTTGACAAAAATCTTATTCTTCTATCACATAACCCAAAAAGAAGTTTCGATGGTCCCAAGAAACAAAATGACAACTTGAAAACAAAAGTCTGCAAAGTTAAATCTGGGAATCCTCTTCAAAAGAACCAGACATCCGAGGGACCTAGTACTATATGAAGAGAATGCTAATGATGAACTTAGTAGGACTTCTAAAAAAATAAAAAACAAATAGAAGTTGCTAAAGATACAGAAATTAGGAGATTACATGTATAAATTTAGCCATTTCTAAGAGAAGATCTAAAGGTATTTGTAGAACTTAGGAGTGAGATTGGTGAACTCCAGAAGAAGGTTACAATTCTAACCAATGAGGTTCTGAGCTTGAATACAGATATGAAGATGTTAACCAAAGAGTTGTTAAACTATCTTGAGATGGCCTTACCTCTCCAAACCTTCTCTCCAAATCCTCCACCTTTTTAATTCCTCTAATTTTTGTGGCTTTTTCTATGGAACAAGAAATGTAAATATTACACTCCAGCTATGCCTAAACTATAAAATATGAAGGATTTCTTATTTTTGTGCTCTTTATCTGTCTCTACTTTATTTTAAAGTTGTTCTTCATGTTATTGTTGCCCTAGTGGCCATGAGTTAACTAACTTGTGCTTATCTTTATTCTTGGTTTATTGTTTTCACTTTTCAATGATGCCAAAATGAGAAATACTAACTTTATGTTTTAAGGACCATGTGTATATTTTTAATGTATGTACTAATAATGTTAGGGACTAGGTACCAAGTGCACCACATGTGTGAAGATATGTTTAAGTCTGCAGGCATAGTGATAGGGGGGAGTATACAAATGCACTAAATGACCAATGGTGCATGATGATAGAGGGAAGTAATTAAAACTTTATAGAAATTGACAACAAGGGACTAGGTCCCTATATTGTATAATGGTGGAAGAATGATGATTAAATGATAGGGGGAAAATTTATCTTCTGAAGCGGCAATCTCATTGATTAAATTTGATGAATGTGTATTGATGCTCAACACTCTGTGGATAGTTTGACATTATCAAAGAGGGGGAAATTATGTCTTTTTTTGATAATAAGAAGCCCTGGATATTTATGGCAATAGTACAGTGGCATGCGTCTGCACAATTTTGTCCTCTTGTATAACAAACTGCATAGGTATTTTTTGTACTATTGAGTACACATGGTCCAATGAAATTTCAACCCTAATCATCACTCATGTATAAAAGTAAAAGAATTCTTCTATATCAAGTGGCTTTGGTAAATTCAAAAGAGTGAAAAGAGAAAAAGGCAAAAACTCAATTTTATCTCAAGTTCTTAGCTTTGTATGCTGATAGTGAAAATGTTGGTGAGTTAGATATTGGTTTGTAATTGAATTACTCATACTATAGGAGTAATGCTTTATTTTTTCTTTGAGAGTGCTTAGGTAGAGTTGCCTAAGCTTGATACTGATTAGAGTTAATCAGTGTTGAAGAGTCTTGGAAGAGTTGTAAAGTTTAGCTTGTAGTAAATTTATTACAAGTAGGAGGAACCTAGAGTTAGGTTCAAGTCAAGTCTATAACAAAGAAGTTGATTATAGTTCATTTTGGAGAGCTTCTGATGGCAAGCCATGGTTTTTCCATCCGGAGTAAGGGCTTTTCATATTAAATCAGTGTGTTTCTTTATTTTCAGCAAACTTTTACATTCCCTAGTGATTTACTAATTCATTGCATGTGATTGATTTTGAGGGACCTAGTCCCTCACTGTGTGGTGCAATCTCCAAGGTTTAATAGTATCCAAATGACATGATAGTGGTCTCAATGATTAATGTTATTGATGATGAGATGTCACTATTACCTATTGAGAAGAGACTTAGAGTTAAAGCTCTAGCAGTGGTGATTATGAATTTTGATGATTATGATATAGTCGACTATGGTGAGATGGATGATGAACTCACTGATATGGGATCATATAGGTATACTACAATAAAGATTTAGATCTTAACTTGAAAAATCAAGAAACTCCATCGGCCAACCAAGTCTTCTATTAAGGAACCTCCTATTTTAGAGCTCAAGGATCTCTTATCCCTCCTTATATATGTCTTTTAAGAGTTAACAACTATTTTCCAGTTATTATTATAGTTGACTTGGTTGAATGAAAATTGAAAGCTCTAGTATCTATGTTGAATAAGTTTAAAATGGCCATCAGTTGGTCCATGACTGATATCATTGGTATTTCACCAGGTACTTGTATGCATAAAATTTAGCTCCAAGTAGATTGTATTTCTTGAATTGAGAATCAACATAGGATAAACCAAGATATGCTAGAGGTTGCCAAAAACAAAAACCATCAAGTTGTTGGATACAAGGTGGTTTATCCTATTATAGATAGTCAATGACAAAGCTTTATGTAATATATGCCTAAGAAGAATGAAATCATTATGGTTCCTAATGCAAAGAATGAGATTATTTAAATGAGGGCAGTCAAATGCAGGTGAGTGTGCATGGACTATAGGAATTTGAATATTTAAATTGAAACAGACCACTTTTTGATAACATACATGGATCATATGTTAGATTGTATTGCTGGTAATAATGTATTATTTTCTTAATGGTTGTTTAAAATATAATTAGATATTGATTACTCTTAAAGACCAAGAGAATATCACTGTAACTTGTCCGCATAAAGCATTTTTATTTAAGAGGATGCCTTTGGTTATGTAATACATCAATAGCCTTTTAGTTTTTTATGTTATCTATCTTCTCCAACATAGTGGAGGAATCGATTAGGATGTTCAAGGATGTATTTTCTTTGGTAGGTGACTCTTTTGTGGATTATTTAGCCCATTTGCGTAGTGTATTAAAGAGGTATGAATTTTATAATTTGGTTCATAATTAGGAAAATTACCGTTTTATGGTTAAGGGAGGTATAGTTCTTAGTAACAAGATGTCTAAGAAGGGGATCAAGGTTGATAAGGTGAAAATTGAAGTGATCAAAAAACTCCCTTCACTAGATTCCATGAAAGGTATTCGAAGCTTTTCGGGACATACTAGATTTTATCATAGGTTTATCAAGGATTTCACTGAAATTTCACATCCTTTATGCAAGTTGTTGAAGTTAAGGTGTAGTTTGTGTTTAATGATGCGTATCTTTGTAATACCCCACAAACTCCTAGCTAAGTTTCTAACTATTTGTCATATGTTTAGAGGAAAAGATTATATTAAACTGTAGATAAGTGTCATGACCACTCACTTGTGTGTAAGGTGTTTTCAATGCAAATCATTGTCATAGGAAGCACTTAGATCAAAGTTAAGTTGAGAACATTTGCTATCGATTGAGTTTTAGTATTTGAAGCTAGAAGGGTAAGCTTTAAATATGTATAACTTCAATAATATTTAAAGTTTTGGAGCTCAAGACCCACTAAATGAAAGGTCTTGAGTCTTCTTTCCAACATACCTAACTTTACTTTAATCCAATATCAGAGTAGAAAGTTATTATTATTTTACCTGAGAGTATTAGCCAGCCAAAAACTGACAACCTGAGTTGATGAGTTATCAACTAGTTGACGGGCCGTCAACTCCATCGCAAACCTTAACAGTAAAAATTTAAATCAGCTAGATATGATGACTAGAGGATGATGAGCCCTCAACTAGTTGTCGGGCTGTCAACTCTGTTATCAACTAAGAATTTTTGTAATTTATTTTTAGTTTCCTTAGGGGTAGTTTGGTCTTTTCCACACCCCAAACTCCTCCCACACAACTTAAATCACCCTATAAATGATATTTTCACATCATTAGTCAGTTTTTAATAGTCATTCTCCTCTCCACTATCAAGAGAAACAAAATTAGGGTTTTTTCCCCAAGTTCAACTTCTAAGGCTCCGATTTATGTTTCTCTCAAGAAAGTTTATGTAATTTAGATATGTGGGATTAGAACAAGGATAATCTTTCATTATTGTGCCCAAAATCTTTGAATTTATAATTCAATTTATGAGATTTTAGTTAGGTTTCATACCCATTTTTCATGCTTATGAGATTATGTCATTATCATGTGATTTATACTTCAATTTGCATTACTTATGTTTTTACTTACATGATTGATATTATGAGATAATTTCAATATTTTGACATGAAGTTTTATGAGCTGACAAAAGATTTTAATTTGAGCATTGAGTATTTAGTTTATGTAAAGTTCAAGTTTACAAGTTCGAGTTTCAAAAGCATTTTAGCATAATTACAGTTTTAGTTTTATATGAGATTTTAGAGAAGTTAAGAAGTCCACATAAGAAATCAAAAATTTGAGATAGAAAGTGTGACATATTATGTTTTATAACTTATCAACTTATATGCCTATTTTAAGGTGAACTTTATAGATACGGTATGAGCAAGAGAGTAGTATCTAGCATTGAGAAGGGAATGTGGGTTCAGCGCATCCAATTTCCTAGAAACTATGCCCCACCATAGGTGATTTTAGTTATATTATTTAGCTTGCCTAATTGGACATGTTAGGGTGATCACCCGAGATTTCTGTTATACCCTAGAAAAGTATATTGGACCATTACAATAAGGGTTTTAGTCATTGTGCCATTCTCGATGAGGGCTTTAGTCATCAAAATCCATGTTGCTCATATGGTTATGTCGATTAAAAGAGTCTCCCATAGAAAAACAGTATGTAAAAAAACTAAGTGTAAATACTTATAGTTTTGTTCAGATATTGTTCTATGAGTTATTCTCCATGATATTTTAACTTTCAATTTTACTTATAATCAAGGTGAGTCTATTTAAACTTAACCTATATGATTTGAAGGTTTATTCAACTTCAGTTTTACTTATTTTGTAGAAAAGACAGTTTTAGAGACTATGTGTTGTGACTCACCTAGTTTATCAGATTATGCTTTGTTATTCATGGTCTATGATATTCATCTGTAAATTTATTCCAGTCTCTTGGATAGTCTATTTACACTTAGCATGCATGTTTTAAGAATATTCATTGTCAGTTTTACTTATTGCATTCACCCCTACTTACACAGTACATTCTGGGACTACTGACCACATATATGCTTGTGTGGCTATTATTTCATAATGTAGGTACCATTTGTAGCCATAATATCATGGTCAGGAAATTCACAGTTTCCAGACAACAGGTGATAAGTTTTCCATATTTGAGCACTCCAGTCAGTTTGTACATTCGGTAATTCATATTTTATCTAGTTGTATTTATTTAGGGTAGCTAGGGGTTATGTCCCAAATACCTTTTTTCAGTACTAGCAGAGGCTTCATAGACAGTCATTCTGAGTTAATATATTTAGTTTCAAATTTCTTTTGTATAACAAGTTTGTAAGTTTTCAGACAGTATTGTATTGAATAAGTTTAGGTAAGGAAATTTCTTTTGCCGATTATTTTTAGTTATATATATATACGTACATATATATATATATATACATATATATATATATATATATGTATATATATATATATATATATATATATATATATATATATATTTCAGTTGCTCATTAGTTATGCCAGTATTATGGATAATCTTGGGATCACTTGAGTTCTAAGCATCGTGTGATGTCCAGGGGATAGTCTCAAGGCGTTACAAACTTGTTCTCAGAGGATAGAATTCAAGTTTCCTAGTGTACTACCAGTCTCTAAAAGTTTTTTGTCCATCATACGACTTATTCCTTGAGTCGTATGCACAACATACGAGTGGTATGTTGAAATTGTATCCAAAGTGGTATGGCATGGTGAGTAATCTATTAAAGGTATGACTTAACCCTAGGAGTCGTCAAAAAGGGTACAAGTAAGATGAGGCCAAGTCGTGTGAACATAAGTAAAGACTCCTTGAGAATTTGTCAAAGATATGAGTGGGGGGCTAAGAGTCAAGTGAGCATGATATGAGTCGTAGATTGAGCTCTCAGGTTGATGAATACGAGTCATGAAGGCTAGTTGTACCATTTCATATGCGTCGTATGGTAGCTCGTAAATACTGGCGAGTAAATTCAGAGAATTTAAGTTAAGGGGCTTTTTAGTATTTTCCCCTTATAACTCCCAATGCACGACCCTATACTAAAGAGAGGCATTACTTTTCCTTTATTTTCCACTGATTAAACCACACAAAATCTCTTATTCCTTTATCGAGAGCAAGATTAGGGTTTTTGTCAAGATCATCTCCCAAGACTTAAAGGTCAAGTTTACTTCACCAATCCAAGAACTTTGAGGTATGTGGGGTTTATGAACAAGTATATTCATTCATCCGTGTGACCAAAACTTGTTCTAAAGTTAAAGTTATATAATTTTCAATTAGGGTTTATACCCAAATTATTTTTTCTTGAATTTATGAACTTATCATGTGATTGAAGCTTAAAGTACATACATATTCTCATCTATTTATGATTCGACTTGAAGATTCTCTATTATGATTTGAATATCATGAGTTTGATTTGAAACATTAGTTAGCCTCCGAAGTATGTGTTTTAATAATGACAAACTAAAAGGCAGATCTTTGTAGGACATTGAAGATTATTGATAAAGGATGCTGACTCCAGGAATGGAAGGACATTAACATACGATCCACGACATTAAAGAAAATAGATTAGAATGAGGACAAACAGAAGAAGAATCTCAGTCCCATAGGTCTCAAAAAATAAAATCAATCACGGGGAATCTTTGGCCCAAAAGTCTCAACAAATCAGATCAATAATGACTAAATAAAAATAAGAAATGAACACAAGCACATTTGGAAAAGCATCAATATATACAAAACCAAAAGAGAAATCAGATCACGGACATATCTGATATGGAAGTGATCCAAAGACGTATATGGACATAACTTATATGGACTTATCAAATGGCTACATTCCTCAATCAAGAAATCAATTTAAATCCTTGATTGAGAAGAAATCTCTTGGGTTTCCTAATGAAGAGTAGCAGTCAAAGACTATAAAAGATGAAGACTGAAGGCAGACACGGGTACGCAACTTTAAGGAAAAATTCAAAGTGTTTCGATCTTAGTCTCACAAGGCTTTGTAATATCAAATAAAGTTGTGTCACCATATCTAAAGAGCAAATAAGTCTTCAAAACTTGTTTCCTATCATTGTACTTGAGCCCGACATTGAACGATCTAAGGAAACTTTGAAATTCAAAGAGACTAGAAGTAGTCGCCACATTGTTTCTTCGGAAATAGGATATATCTCTTTGTTATTACTTTACATTCTGTTACTAATTTTCTTAATTATTTTAAATCTTATCTATTTTGTGAAGTGCACTGATCTGCAGGCGAGTCAACTGTGAAGAGTCATTAGTTGATTCACAAAAGAAATTCAATTCACCCCCTCTTAAATTTTAGTTGGTATTAAAGTAGGTCTCACCAACAACATTTTTTAACCACAAGTGAGAAAAGATCAAATGGAAAGTTATCAAATCCCCGGTTCTCTTCTTCAGGATGGCCATTCCTCCATAAGACCTCCATACTTTGATGGACAATATTAATTATATTAGAAAAATAGGTTCAAAATCTTTGTCCAATAAAATGACTTCCAAGCATGGATTGATATCAAGAAGGGTCCAAATCCAATTCCAAGACTTAAAGAGAAGTCAAAGGACAAAGGCAAAGAATCTACCAGTTCCGACATAGAAGATCTTGAAAGCTTTGAGGTCACCAAAGATTAACAAGAGGTTAATCAAATTAATGCACATGCTATAAGTTTGCTTCTTTGTGTAGTTAATAAAGAAGAATACAACAAGATATCAACCTGTGAGACTACAAAAAAAGTGTGGGACAAATTTAAGGTAACGTATTGAAGAACCACCAAAGTTAAGAATTCAAAAATTGTTGACATGGTCCATGAATATGAGCTGTTTAAAATTAAAGAGAATAAAGACATTGAAACAATATTTTCCAGATTCAGTAAGATCGTAATTTAAACTGAAATCACTAGGGATGATCTATCCATATAACCTGCATGTCCAGAAGTTGATCCAAGTCTTCCAAAGATTTGGGAAACCAAGGCGGCCATTCTGGAAGATGGATATCTTCATAACATGACATATTATGAACTACGAGGTAAGCTTATTACATATGAGAAATTATATTAACAGGTACAACAAGGAGGGAAAAAAATAAACCAGTAGCCTTTAATACTGCTCTAACCGAAGAATTGGAAATTTATGAAGATGCTAATAGAAAAGGAATAGCCCTCATTCACCGTGGAGTAAGGATGATCATGAGACAAAGATAGCTAAATCCTAATGGGCAAAAAATAATGACTCCACTAGAAATGATGATCATTGCTATCACTGTGGAAGGCCTAGCAACTTCAAACAAAATTGTGTAGAATTAAGAAGAAAAACATCTAGGAAGAATTAAAATTTTGGAGCCTGGAATGATAGGATAAAATCAAAGAAGACATAGAAGTTGCCAGTATATACTTCATAGAAACAAGTGAATCTAGCGAGGTAAGACAACATGACTATCATACCTATAATATTCTTGAATCAAACTTGGATATGATAACCGACGTGCTTCAAAAACTCATAGATGAATATATTAAACTAGCTCAAGAGAAGAAAAGTTGTGAAGTGGAATTTAAATAAAAACTTGAAGAGCAACGATGAAACTGGAAAATATAAATTGAAGCATGTCAAATTGAAATTCACCTACTGCATGAAGATCTTCATAATGCAAAAGTAAAACTAAACAATTTTAAGACATCCCCAAGCCATAGTTTTGTGAGATCAAATTCATTCAAAAACTACTCCACTTCCACATCAGGGTCGTTTAAATCAAATAAGACCTCTTTGTCTCCTCAAGGACATATCTATTTCATTTGTGGATAGAGAGGGTACAATTCCTACTATTGCAGGAATACGCCTAAAAATGTGTGGGTTTTGAAGCCCAAAGGAAGCACATCTAACTCGCAAGGACCCTGACTACTTGGGTACCTAAGAAAAATTAATCTTCTCATTTTGAAGGACGCATGTCCGCAAAAACCATAAAAAGAAAATATGGGCTCCTAATGGCGGATGTTCCAATTACATGACTAGAATGAAAGAAATATCCTCGTCTTTGAAAAATGCAGATGAAGGGTTAATCAAATACAGTGACAATACCAGAGACGGTGTCACCAGAGTCGACTCACTGTGTGGATGATTGGTTTGAAATCTCCCTCAAACAAAAAAATGGTTCATCAAATATGACAACATTGATTTCTATCTGTTTAGTGAATGCCAAAAATAAAAAATAAAACATGCAACATGTCATAGCATCAACAGATATTTCACCCATAATAATGTAGTGATGAATAACAGTAGAATGATTTACAATTCTGAGATATGCTCGCACAATCTCTGAGCCTTCACAAGATGAGTCAACTATACC
Organism: Capsicum baccatum var. pendulum; assembly: GCA_030864225.1. Taxonomy (NCBI): domain Eukaryota; kingdom Viridiplantae; phylum Streptophyta; class Magnoliopsida; order Solanales; family Solanaceae; genus Capsicum; species Capsicum baccatum. Next base: position 140,476,199 of record CM061550.1, read on the forward strand.
CCCTCCAGAGTCAACTTCTACATCTAAAATAATGAGATTGAAATATAGACAGGTATATAGCTCAAGGCTATTCCCTCCAAGAAGGTACCGACTCCAATAAAATCTTTTTCCCTATGTTAAGGTTAGAATCAATACGAATTATCATCATTAGTTTCTTCCCTCAAATAATTTTAAAACTTCTAAAGCACTCCACCATCTGAAGAGAGCTCGAAAGGATTGGCATGAGAAATTGATTACTTTCCTAATTTTTTTTAAAAAGAGGGGTAATTTTGATACAAGTCTAAGTCCTAAAAAATGAAAGATAAAGTTTTTTGTACTTGTTTTAATATTATTCCTGATTATTCTAATATCTTCATGTGAGAATTTTGCTTTTCTAATGAAAGTTTTGTCACATGAGTGATTCCCCAAGTTCATAACTCAGCAAGGAGCAAACTTTAGTTGGCTCTCCAACAATTGAAGTAGTATACACAACCTTTGGGAATTGATGTACTTAAATTCTATGAATCATGTGTCAACTACTTGATTTTATTTTATCTTTTGATTCTGCTCCCAGAATATGTGACAATATGTGTACCGTTAGTCTATCCAAAAGTTCGGTACATCTAGGGCAAAAAATATCTACATTAAGCATCATTTGATTCATAATCATGGAGAAAGTGGGATTTTTTTTGTTGACTCCGTAAATCTATTGATATTTAAAAAAATAACTCATTGCTAAAAGAAATATCTTGTTTTCCTATAAAAAGATTTGGCATTAATGATTTATAATTCATATTTTTTGTCACAAATCCTTTTACCTAGTCCAATTTAATTTTTACCCTTGCTAGAAGAAAGATCTTATTTTCTTAGAAAAAGATTTGGCACTAATGTTTTATGAGTCATATTTTTGGACACAAATCTTTTTGCTTTGTCTAATTTTAACTATTTTACCAAAAAGAGTCTTTTCAAAAGGGAAGTCATTATTAACTTCATCGTTTCCCATGCACCTCTGCTGTCTTTTTATCTTCCTCATTCATTGTCATCTCCATCAGTCTTCTTTCACTTCAAGCCCCTTCACCTTCCTCCTCTCTATCCCTTCTGAACAGCTAACTCTCTCCATTTTGCTTCTAAGTCTAATAACCATTTTTTCCCTTTCTCTCTTATCCTTTAAATCTAATCTCCTCTCTCTCCCATGACAATGACTCACTCTATGGATAGCGTATCTAGAATATCTTTCGATGATCCCATTCTTCTCTCTAACTCATCTGATGAATCCTTGTCTTAATCCACTGTCCTCAAGAGATGATGATTCCTTTCTATCCCCATGTACTCCATCAAAAAACCTCATCCAAATACTTTTAACTCCCTCTCTCAAGAAGAGATGCACCTATTCTAGACAAACTCTGACAAACAAAAATTCCAGTCTATCAAAAATGCTCCATCGTACCCGATCGTATCATCAATATCAGTCTATTAAAAGATACCTCTTGCAATGTTTGTCACTTTTTTAATTTGTAAGATCTGTACTTGTTTTTTGCCTCTACAGACTTCTAGTTTATGAAGACCTTGTCTATATGTTTTATGCTAATCTCTGACTTTCCCCAGACAAGGTGAATTCGACACTCTTGTGCTAGGCACAACAATTGTCTTGAACAACTTCCTATTTTAAAATGTTTTTGAAACTAAGTTTTTTAGTGTGGTTCCTTTTATGAATAATAACTGGCCCGAGGAAGCAAAGAAATTTCTATCTGACTCTAACTCTGTGTTAACCAACTTTGGTCCCTTTTATTTATGTTTTAAATTTCGCATAATGGCCCATATTATTGCCACCACCCTGATTCGGCAAAAAGGATCCCTAAGCAATATCACTTGTTTTAATGTCTTTGTGTTGTACTATCTGGTCAAAAAGGTCAAATTCAATTGGGCAACTTAGATACAAGAGTACATGTTTGAGAGTGCAGGGGAATTCTATGTCTCTATAAGTTTGCCATACAGGCTGCTCATCACCCGAATCCTTCTGTTCTACTCCATTGATCTCTTTACTTATCCTCCTATAGAAGTTACTGCAACTTCTGACTCAAGAACATTTAGCAGCATAGGATATGTCTTGGTGGAAGATGAATGGTGCAAGAAGGAATCTGCCCGTGCGAAGGTTGAACCTCCAAAGGTAAGTAAATCTGCTTCTAAACTCTCTACCTCTTTGTTAAAAGAACTCGGAGAACTCAAAGAATAGTTTAAAGCCATTGAGAAAGGTGTCATACAACTCCAGGAGTCGACTACTAAACTCCTGAACATGGGTTAAGTACAAGCTTTGACATAAGTATGGTTTGGCTGACACTCCATGGGCTCAAATTAAAAGGATTCAAGTTGTTCTCTCGAGTTCTCACTCACATTGACTCTTTCAAATCCTAAGTCTCTTCCCTGAATAATAATCTAGTTGTGTCTATTCAAACTTCCTACTCCTTCTTTGTAAAAAATATTGAAAAATCCTATGACAAATTCTATTATAATATGCATAATACCCTAACATACTTCCTAGAAAAATGGTGAATTATGAAATTTTATTCAAAAGGGGGTTCCTATCCCTTATAGTGATGGGTTGTAAGATAATCTTTATCACACTGCCTGACACTTTTTTTTATCTGCCTAGTTAATAGATTATGATTGTCCATATTTTTCTATCATATTTTGTGTGTTGTTCTGTCGATATGCCTTGTTTTTCCCTGCTATTATTTTTTTACTATGACAAAAGGGGGAGAAAGATAAGAACATCAAGAACATCAAGAAATCAGGAAGTACCAATCAGTCAAGAGGAACAAAAACAAGTCGATAGTCAACTTTTGATACATAAAGGTCGACTGTTGCCCAAGAAACTTGGTACAACAAAAATGCTATCATGGGGAGAAATTCAACTTTTGGTACATAAAGGTCGACTGATGCCTTGAAATCTGGGACAACAAAGATTCTTACAAGTCAGGGGAAGTATGTTGACCGACAGGGAAGCCAACTCATGTTCACTCTTAATTGTCATTATCAAAAAAGGGGAGATTGTTAGCCTCCAAAGTCTATGTTTTAATAATGACATGCAAACAAGTTGATATTTATAGGACATTGAAGATTACTAATAAAGGTAGAAAGCTCCAGGAATGGAAGGACATCAACATAATATCTGCAGTATCAAAGAAAATAGATTGAAATAAGGACAAACGAAAGGAGAATCTCAGTCCCACTAGTCTGGACAAATCAAATCAATCATGGAGAATCTCTGGGCCAAAATTATAAGCAAATCAGATCTATAATGATTAAATAAAATAAATAAAATATCACCAACACATTTGAAAAAACATCAATTTATGCAAGACCAAAAGGGAAATTAGATCACGGATATATTTGATATGGACAAGAACCAAAGTTGTATATGGGCATATCAAACAACTGCATTCCTCAATCGAGGAATCAATTTAAATCCTTGATTAAGAAGAAATATCTTGGGTTTACTTATGAAAAGTAGAAGCCAAAGACAATAAATGATGAAGACTGAAGACAGACATGGGTTAAGGAACTTCAAGGAGAAAATTCAAAGTGTCTCAATCTTAGTCTCACAAGGCTTTGTAAATTTTAGTTTACAGTTGTTATATAAAGAGTAGGATAAAGTAAACTTTGTAAATGTAATGCCTCAAAAACGGTCCTGAGATGTCACACAGTGCTTAGGACCACAAGAGATCCCAAGATAACCCTTCTACTGGCATAACTCATAAGCAACTGAATAAAATACATAATTCTGACCGAAATAAGTACACGGTGACTTTTTTTTATCTGATCAATACAGAACTAAATTAAAATGATTACAACTCTATTTTTACAAAACAACACTGGAACCAATACATTAGCTCTACTAACTGTCTATGAAGTCTCTACTAGTATTGACTATAGGTAGTCGAGAAATGACCCCCAAATATCCCAAATAAACATGAATGAATAAATAAATATAAAATACTTCACAAATTATGTGACTGACTCAAGCCCTTGAATCAAGAGGACTCATCACATGCAGACTAAAAGCTTCAAACTATCTGAATATGGTATGTGTGCTGCAACTAAACTGATATGATACCTATATTATGAGACAATGTAGCACATAGACATATATGTGGATTAGTACTTTGAGGATGTATGACTATATGGGGGTGAATGCATTAGTAAAAACATCATCTCATCATCATAATTTTTAAAACAATGTATGCTAAATGTAAATGACTCACATAAGCTAGAATATATGAAATACTAAAATCATGAATGGCAAATCATACTTTGTAAATCTAGTGAGTCATAACATTTAGGTCTAAACGTTATACTTGTATTCTCTGTTTAAATCATATTGTCTAAGTATAGAATGGACTCACTATTAAATTTGAAATATGAATTTGATGTAGAACTTGATAATCATAATCTTTTACATTAAACGGAATGCATTCTAACATATCACAATTTCACCAATCTAATCTCATGAGCATTCTATCAAACAATTTCAAGGCATAACTTTAGCATGGGAGACTTTCTAAACATGAGGGTAAAGCATGAGTTCATCATTTAGATCACCAATGAGTCATAATGCACAATTTGTCTCACTTAGGCATTTTAACAAACACATAGGATGCATAACTTTAGGCTTAGGCATGAACATTAAACCAATACATCATAATCACATAAATCAACTCAATTTCATATATTTCAATCCACAAACTAACATAATATCATGAAATGTGTTAAATAATGCTACTTGGAAATCATATCAAAACATCAACATGGTTATAATTAACCCACTACATGAAAATCACAATTCATGATTTTAAAATTGGTTTCTTGAGTTCCAAGGATGAAAGGGATCCTTGGATGAACACTTTACATACCTGAGTTGATAATTTCTTGAAGGTTGATGGTGAAATCTCTTGGAAATTGATTCTTAAATTGATAGCCCTAGGGTTTTGTTCTTGAAGATTTTGTGAATAACGCATATGTTTAGCCAATAGAGGGATAAATTTCGTATTATCGAGGCTAGAGGGTTTGGGAAAAAGACTGAAATAACCTTGAGAATGCGGGTTTTAATGACTGAAAACTACCCAGCGACGCTGTAGATGATGCATCGCAGTGGTGTCGTCGATTCTATAGGCGATGTGTCGCATTCTGTTCGCGTTGGCTCACTGGAATTTGACTTGAGCTAAGGAAAACTTTATCTGTTTATGCGATTGGCGATGTGGCGTGCCAAAATCGCATTGACTCACTATTTTGGTCGATAGAACATGGACTAAACGAGGTCTAAAAAATCCAAAACTCGTTCGGGAACCCCTATCGACATTCCTAATCATGAATTATCTTAGGTATTAAAATTTAATGGACGTGAAGGTCACTAAATAGGATTTCCAACTTATGAATCCATAAATGACACTAAGTATAAATTCTTAGATAAAGTATTCTAAGTTTGGGACACCAATAACAAGCATTAAGGGCTGAATTTTGACTTGGACTTTTACGGGGTCTTAAAATATCTCCCCATTGGAAACATTCATCCTCGAATGAGACTGACTGAGATGAGAGAAATTATAAACGTACGTACATACTGTACCTGCATAACTTAAACATGATTTCATGACTGACATGACTGATAAGCTGAATTTATCATTTTGAACATGCATATCTGATGCATGAATAACTGACTCATGAATGCATGACTGGAATTACTGATAGGATGAGTTTTCTCATACTGAATATGCATATCTGATGCATGACTACATGACTAAAATTATCATTAATGCATGAATGAATATGCAATGTTAATTGATACCAAGTTTGTAATAAAAATCTGGACATGGAATTGAGTAGGTTCAAGCAAAACGGTTACCTTAAACTTATAATAGTGATAAACTTGAGATCATTTACTAGATATACATGAACAGAAACATGAAAACATATTTCTGACTGGTATACAGTACATGAACTGAATATCATTAATTGAACTGAGCCCCTTGAATATATGGCTTACGGCTAAGATCGAAATTTGAGGGTCAACTTATGAGTACCCCTTACTCCTAACTAGATTCATTTCATGAAGAGAGAATGACATATTTAGGTCATAATAGTTTAGGGGATTATAGTTCATCTCCCTCTTGGGACACTATATCCCTTGAAGAATGCTGACTTTGCTGAGATATTAAGGAAAAATAGAGTGATGTACAAGGTACCTACGAACTAAATCATGACTGAATATCTTAGATCTGATACTAAGACATGATACATGAACTGAGATAAACACGCCGTTACCTGGTTGGTCCATCTTAAAATAGTTAAATTCATTCATGATATTTTGACTAGTGTGAATAGATGGAAAGATGGGAAGCCACACCATACAAACTTGTTCGTCTGACTGCTAAACTAAATCACTGGGTTTGCGGACTAACTCATGCTGAAAACTTATACTCGATTGGAGAATTTCTATGACACACTTTCTATAGAGTTCTAGTGACTGTAGGGAGAAAGAAAATCTTGGCCTAGTATGAGCAGGACATCTGAATAGGAGATCGCCACATGGTTGGGATTCTTCTATTAGGAGGCAAGGCCTAAGAAATATCATCTAAGATAGGGTGACCAATCCTTATGCACTCTAACTATAAATTTTCAAGCTTAGACATATTCCTCGAATACTCTCTCAACTACAATATCTACCTTATTACAACACTTCACCTGAGACTACTGAAAATATTTACATAGGCGTTGAGCACAAAAGCATAAATTATCTAATTAACTAAATTACTAATAGCTGAATACTAGGCATGTAAGACTGATCTGTACTTAGTCTGAATAATTGGACTAAAACTATAGAGTGTCATGCATAGAAGGTATTGACTGGCTAGGTAACATGAGGTACTGAATGCAAGACCATGCGTATAACATGGTTCTAAAATATTCTGCAAACTAAGGTACTGAAATAATAATAACTGGGTAATTGATGGCTATATGCTATGGTTGGGAAATCCTAAAACTGAAATGAGTTTCTGATCTGACTACTGGACTAGGACAGGAACTGAGATTGTAGCTAAGATGGTAATCGAGACTGTAACTATAACTAAGACTGTAACTGAGATTGAATGTTAGTTTCTGATAACCGGGGTTTAGACTGTTACTGAAGTACTAAATTTTGATGGCTAAGTAGCTGATAGCTAAAAGCCATGGTCCTATAGGACTATCTTTGTACTTTACTGAATATTGATTACTGAACTGACACTGTAACCGAGGCCTGAGGGACAGAATATCAACACTACGAATTTACCAAGGGATCTAAACTGAAGGTATACATGACATAATCTGAGTTTTGTTTATTAATAGGAGTGGAGCATGAATCGTGGGTTGCATGACCTGATTTGGAGTTTTTGTATTCATGGGATATTATTCGTATCACTGAGTAAACTGGGACTCCTCGTACTAGGAACCAGAAATGCAAATAATAATATGGAAGGTGTATGAATATAAGATGTGTTCATAGAACTGAGATGTGTAGCATGCGTAAGTATTGTGATGGTTGAAGTACAAAAATTTTCACTGAGGTAAGAATGGTTCAGGAATCATCTTTCCTTATTAATTTTTCCTACACATGTTGGCACTACTTACTAATATTTGGAAGGGATGAATTTCTGAGATGTCATAATTGGACAGGCCCTGTATACCCGTCAGGCTATGATAGGCTGACTCACTAGGGTGGAGACTGAGAAAGGTCCTGTTAATATTTGGTCTGACCTTAAGATTGACTGTTATGCAAAGAGTTACAAAAGAAAAGAGGCTCATAGATCTAAAACGTAATAAACATATAAATAGTATATTCGTAACATACCAGCGACTGCATTAAGAAGATTTTTCTGATCCTGTTGGGACTAAAGTGCATAGAGTTTGTTTGGGCATTTCCCACTGGTGGCACTGGTAGTGGCACCCCACTGATTTAGGTGATCAAACTGAGCTAATGGATGACTATGTTACCTTCATAGAACAGGCTTAGGACAGTCCCAAACTTTGTGACCTGACTCACCACATCCAAAATATACATCACTAACGGCCCTAGACATACCCTTATTATTCTTACCACATTCTTCGCAAAGCTGATTTGTGTGAACACCGCTTTTACTACTCTGGGTTTTGGAGCCTGGTGCCCCATTATAACTGTCATTCCTGAACCTTGGGAATGGTGTACTAGCTGAAGAAGGAACTGGGGCTAAAAACTTCTGACTAAACTGAGAACGGTTACCACCTCCTGATCTTGGCTGGGTAAACCTAAAGCTACCCATTCTGGGTCTCTTATTTTCTCTCTTTTTTCTTAAGTTTCTATTCCTCAATCTGTAGAGCATGGACCATAATACTAAATATGTCCATCTCTTTAATCAACATCACAGTCCTGCACTCCTTAACAACTCTACCCGATACCCCAGACATAAACTTGCTCATTATGGATATACTATTTGCTATTACATGGGGAGCATACCTGGATAACTGGGTAAACTTGAGGAAGTACTCTTTTACACTCATACTGCCTTGCCTGAGATTGATGAACTCTAACACTTTGGCCTCTTTCTTCTCTAAGAAAAAGAATCTATCTATGAAAGCCGTATCAAACTCTTCCTATTCTATGGGCTCTACATCTGTACCCCTATCTACCTTCCACTACTTAAACCATATATGGTCTACATCTTATAGCTGATAGGCGGCTAACTCAGTACTCAAACTGGAAGTAACTCCCAAAATATCTATGACTTTCTGGACCTGGTCGAGGAACTCCTGTGGATCCTCTTCAGACTTAGAACCTAAGAATAGGGGAGAATTCATTCGGGTGAAATCTCGAATCCTACCTACAGCAGTATTGGCCACTAGTTTGGTTTGAATGGCACCTGGCCACTCATTCTGAGCTATGACTGAATTGGATAAAGTAGTGAATGTAGTCCGATATTTGGTATGGGAGACATGATCATCTAGAGGATCTTCCTAGATGGGATAAGGTACTGACTGATTTTCAGTTCTCCTTTCATTAGTCCTTTTGGGAGGCATGTTTTGTAAACCAAAGGAAGAAATAGATTAAACTGAGATTTTAACCAGAGTTCATGCTCGCTCGCACGACATAAATACTGAAAGAAGGGAAACTATTGCTAAAACATCTCATAGCCTCCTGTACATAAATATGGCGCACTACACACCCATGTATAAGACTCTACTAGATGTGGCTTTTTACGACTTACTAGGACACTGTTGAACCTTAGGCTCTAATACCAAGTTTTAATGCCCCGAGTATGGTACCTTGAATGCTACACAGTGCTAACAATCCCGAAGAACCATAAGCTAACCCATGACTGGTACCTGCTGTGAGCACTGCATAATAGTAATACTGTAATAACAATATAACTGAAATAAATGTGGAAATCTGGTAGAAAATATGCGATAAGGTTCAAAACTAAAATAAGCAATGTCTAATCAAGGTATAATAATACCAAAATTGAAATAACTACAACTATCTAAAATACTCTAGTCTGAAAAGTCTTTAAGTTGTCTGAACTGTGGAGATTATATGACAATTCCCTAACTAACTCTGACTGCTGAAATAACTAAGTATTGAAATAATAAAAATAATTAATTAATCATGTCCTCAAACTATGAGGACTCACCACTAACTCTGACTACTGAACTGCTATGTGTGATCGGGAACCTGAGCATCCAAACCTATGGTATTAAACACCATAGCGCAAGAGAAAAGTATGTGTCAGTATATGGAAATGTATTGGTATGCAAAGTGTGGTAGGCTGAATGCATGGGTTCATATGCATGAACAATAACAACCGAGTAACTTGAGTATGACTGAATGAGAGTACATGCATGAATACGTAAACTATAACTGAGGTCATACTACCAATGGATTCTAAGTTCTGAATACTGATGTACTAACGTCTAAGTTTACTAGTACTGGAATACTGAACAACTGAGACTACTAATGTTGATATCTGAGTTTAATAAAAACTGTAACATTGATAACCGATAAATGAGTGACTATTTTCGATAGTCCTAAAACTATAGAACTATCTGAGTTTGATACTGAAGTAGATGACTGTATGTGATAGTCCTAATTCTGAAGAACTACCTGAGTTCTTTACTAAGCTAAGTGACTATTTCTAAAAGTCCTGAATCTGTAGAACTGAACTAAGTTCTACTACTGAGATTGAAACTAAAATTGAGACTGTGGGAGGTAATCATCTAACCTATATACCTCGAATTTGATTTGGTGGGGTCCAACCTGTAACCCCAGCTAGAATGGTTTCAGTACTATGCCATGGGTAAAGACAAGCTGTGAATTATCCCTCTACTAATAGAGAGCTCTTCCATCAACCCCTCGCAGGTAGGAAAACTCAAATGAGATGTATTAACCCTATCCTCGTAGGGGTATATCTCAACCTATACTGGCTATGTAGTTTCGGAACACAAGGATTGCTTCTAAGGATCACACCCACTGATAGCGGGTGAGCCCCCATCCTTGGGTTCACTCGGTGCTGAATTATACCCCCAACTAAATAGACAATGAACTATTTGTTAGTTATACTAGGCTTGACTAAACTGGTACTGATCGTACCGTTTAACTGAACTGGACTAAGTTCACTGAGTTCCGTTGACTGACGGAATACTACTGAGTTTTGTTAACTAACTGATTTTAATGAGGATTTTTCTGATTACTGAATAGGACTGTACTATTACCGAATTTACTAACTTTCTCTGAGTCATGTAACTGACTAAATTCTACTGATCATGTCTTGACAGAGAGTATCTTGAAAACTGACGCTATCTCTAGGCACACAGCTAAATTGTCGGGTATTAAATACCCCCAGGACTTGATAACAAGGCTATTAATATGACATGACACTTCTTGATCATATGACCATAGTCAACAATTCATAATTCGATCATTGAGGGATTTCATGTAGCACTTGATAATCATAATTTTGTACATGAATAGGAATGCATTCTAACATATTACAATTTCACCAATCTAATTTGATGAGCATTCCATCAAAAAATTACAAGGCATAACTTTAGCAAGGGGGTCATTTTGAACATGAGGGTAAAGCATGAGTTCATCATTTAGATCACCAATGAGTCATAATGCACAATTTGGCTCACTTAGGCATTTTAACAAACACATAGGATGCATAACTTTAGGCTTAGGAATGAACATTAAACCAATACATTATAATCACATAAATCAAATCAATTTCATAGATTTCAATCCACATACTAACATAATATTATGAAATACGTTAAAGATTCCAACTTGGAAAACATATCAGAACATCAACATCATTATAATCAATCCACTACATGGAAATCACAATTCATGATTTTAAAATTAGTTTCTTCAGGTCCAAGGATGAAAGGAATCCTTTAATGAACACTTTACATACCTGAGTTGATAATTTCTTGAAGGTTGATGGTGAAATCTCTTGGAAATTGATTCTTGAATTGATAGCCCTAGGATTTTGTTCATGAAGATTTTATGAATAATTAATATGTTTAGCCAATAGAGAGATAAATTTCGTGTTATGGGGGTTGAAAGGCATGGGAAAAAGACTGAAATAACCCTGAGGATACGTCTTTTAGTGACTGAAAACTACCCAGTGATGCTATAGTCTATGCATCGTATCAGTGTCATCGATAGTATAGCCGACGCATCGCGTTGATTTCACATTGGCTCACTAGAATTTGACTTGAGCTGAGGAAAGCTTTATCTGTCGATGCAATTGGCGACACGGCGTACCAACATCTTATTGACTCACTATTTTGGTCGATAGAACATGGTCTAAACGAGGTCCGAAAAATCTGAAACTCGTCTGGAAACTCCTATTGACATTCCTGATCATGAATTAACTTAGATATAGACATTTAACAACATAAGGGTCACGAAATAGGATTGTCAACTAATGAAGACCTAAATGACCTAAGTATAAATACTTAGCTAATATATGATAAGTCTTGGACCCCTTTAACAAGCATTAAGGGCTAAATTCTTACTTGGACTTTTATGGGGTCTTGAAATCTCAGTCCACTATGGGTACTTTAATCTCAATCCTTTGGTGGCATATAGTTTTGGGGTATGATACCTTGGAATCATACCCAACTCAGTTGTAAATACTACTCCCTTTAATTTGGTACGCTCATCTTATTGGAAATCCACTTTAATTCTAGCATAAGGGTTTATTATGAAACCAGTTATGCACTTACTAGAATCAATCTTTAAATGAAGCTATTTTAATTTATGTAATCTGTAATAAATTTGTAAAGTGGATTCCAAAACTTATCTGAGGATCCAAAGATTAAAACTTTATCGTAAATAAAAAATAACCAGCTCATAGGATGCTTAAAACCTCATTTTTCTTAAAATATCAACATATAAACTTAGGGATTAATAACCCATGCATCAAACTCATGTCAAAACATCATAATAATCATGCTTGATAGTGAAATCAATGATAATAAAACTCAAAATCTGGAAATTGCCATCATAAGCCTGACAACATGAAAATAGACATGCTATTTATCTTCGAATTCTCTTAAAATTCATAATCTTGCAAATAGCAATAATGGGTATGAACCCCAATTCAAATATCATGTATAATCATTCAAAATCATATGAATTTTAAATAAAAGCTTGGTTTTGGGAACAAGGATGGAAGAATATCCTTATTCATAAACCCCACATACCTTGATTGATGATTGGATGAAGAAACTTGAATTATTGATTCCTATTTGAGTTCTTGAAGATGAGTTTTTGATTAGCTTGTCTTGGGAATCTTCAATTTAGAGCTTTCTTGTAGAAGCAATGGTGGAATTTGATTTCTTGGAGAGAAAGCTTTGAGCTCTAGTTTTTTTTTTAGACATAATTGATGTATAATGAGCATAATAGGACTAGAATGGGTTTAATCTCATGTTATTCACGAATTGGGGCTTGATATTTGACCAAAATACCCCTTTTAAATTTCTAAACGGAACTGGAAAAGAAATATTTTCTGAACTTATAGGCTACCGTGATGCACCACTAACATGATGGCTTACTGTAAATAAGACTATTGGGAACTGGGCATTCTCCGCGATGTTCCACCATCGCGGTGCCCCTATGGAATGTCGTTTTGGCCATTGGCGCGATGTTTCAATATCGTGTTGGGCTACTGGATTTTGACAATTGGGAATTTAGACCTCTCCGCGACACGGTACAATCGCGGAGGTCCGCTTAAATTGACAATTATGAAATTATCCTTCACCGCGATGCAGTGACTGCCCAGTTGGCACACTGCTTTACTAAAAATGCCCTAACTTCTCAACCGAGTATCAAATTTGGGCGTATTTGCTATTAATGGAAAGCTTATCAAGTTCTCTACATAATGGAGGGTCCAAATCTGAAAAATTATACATGAAATAAAAAGGTATTCATTTTAGAAGCCAATCCTTAACATTCTAGGGATGAACTTAAGCTAGGAAAAGTATGGGGTATTACAAAAATATCTCCTGCTTGAAAGCATTCATCCTTAAATATGGCTAGTTAACTTGATAATACTGAGGAATCTAAGGCTATAAGATATCATGCATAACTAAAATATACTGTATGACCGAATCTCGATATAGTGAGCTACTGAACTGATCTGTGAGTGCATAAACTTACATGAAAATATCTATATGGCTGAATCTGACACTAGAAAAGCACTAAATGAAGGAAGACTATTACCTTCGACTAAATCTGAGTTTGTGGAGAATAGATGAGGATACTTGGTACGCATGTTTGCTTCTTCTTCCTAAGTAGCACCCTCAACGGACTGGTTGGAATGAGTGTTTTGAACTTAGGCAACTGAGATTACATATTTAACATTCACTTCTGGGAATATACTTATATGACTAAGTCTAGAACATTAGAAACCACTAACATGAAATTAATTTTTGAGCTAACTTGCCTTTACTTCTTATAAGAAGATGATACATGCTGAGAGTTTAGAATTCGCTTGAAGTGTTTATGATAAAATTATTCATATAGAATTGCGAAGTGATGAGTTATGCATGCACCAATCATGAGACAATGAGGCTAAGATTATACAATGGGTATTAAATTGTTTGAGTTGGGATGCTTGGAAAACTAAGATCATTCACTGAATACTTATGAACTAAATCATGACTAGATATCTAAATCTGAAACTAATGCCTAATACATATACTCAGCTGAATTCGCAATTTACCTAGATGCGAACAAACTACCTGTTGAAATGGCCATACTCATGAAATTTCAGGTAGTAAGACTAGACTAAATCGAAAGATGGAAACTATTGAAATTTATCTGTCTGACTGTTACACTGGATTGCTGGCTATACAGACTAAATAGTACTAAATAGTCATACCCAGATGGAGTATTTCTCCAACACATTTCTAAGAAATTCTAATGATTTTAGGGAGCAAGGAACTTTGGGCATGATCTGAACAAAACATCTGAATAAGAAATCACAACATTGCTACCACTCTATAGCATGGAACATAGACCCATAAATCATAAGCTAGGATAGAATTCTAGGCTTTAAGCAATGCAACTTCTTACTTTCAAGCTTATCAAAACTTCTCAAACACTTCCTCAACTATACTATTCCCTTTTAAATACCATATTCACTTGATTCAACTTAAAATTTTCATATGGGCATTGATAAATATGTCTACTAAAGTCTAAACTGAACCAATTTCTCCCATCATGGTCAAGCATCACTCGGAATTATGAGGTACTGCACATAACACCATAATACTAGTCTGAACCATGGATTCAATACCCCAAGAATTGTCATAACTACTCTTCTCTAAGATAATTCTCTTTATCACTTCTATAACAAAATTCAACCTCTTATTAGGAAATCTTTAGCACAAAATGCACCTATCTACTTACATACGAATATAATGTTCAAGCCTATCTTCATAACCACATATGCACTTATAAACAGATACCCATAAGTGCATCTTTCTCATATTCTTTAATACCTCATCAATAACAACTTCTATGCACTATTCAATTCTTAGGAAGACACATATAAACTATTCTCAACTAACCAAGTCATACACAAAAAACTTTATCTCAATATTTCTTCGCTTATAGACTTACATAAAACTAGCATACAACCATCTTTCCCAATATAACACATTTACCCTCTCCCATATACACAATGTTCATCATCACTATCTTGACATAAGCAAAGGTCACTGAAAGGTTGGAATACCAAGGCATAATGTAAATTTGAATTTTGCTGATCACTAAGAGTGTTGCCTGAGTACTAGATCTGAACATACTATAAAGCATGAGTGCGTGAGTCATGAGCTGCATGACCTAAATTTTGGAGTTCATAACTTAATGGAATATGATTCCAACTACTGAATGAACTGGAAATCCTCGCACTAGGAACTGAGAGAGTACATAATTCTCTATAATATGCATGAGCATATACTATGATCATGGAACTAAAATATAAGGTATGAGTAGATGTCGGAGTAACTGAAGTACACCACTGAAATAAGAATTGATTGGGCATCATCCTCCCTTTCTAATGTTTTATAACATACCGGCATCACTACTAGAATCTGAGAGTTGAGCGCTTGACTTAGTTACTCCTTATATCATCTCCTCCTTAGCTTTAATCCATCATTCTAAGTCTGAGGAACCCTTCACTAAACTCTAAATTGGACTACCCTTACTGCACTCTAGAGTCTGGAACAAAACAATATGCGTAAATAACAAACTTACTTTGAAAGACTACACCTGGAAGTGTAAAACCCATTTGTAATACTTCCTTTCGAGATACAACTCTATCTTTCTATAGCCCCACTAATCATCATATAATATCTTGAACACTTACTAACTTAGAATCTTCATGAGTTTCACCACATCCTGAGTTTACACCTTCTAGAGATTCAACTCTCATTTCTATTTGCTCAATCTTCAAAGTTTCAAACTTAGATTCTAACACTTAACACGAATATCTTCAACCTTTAATAAACTACACTGCTTCCATCATAGCCTACTAATATCGCATCTCTAAACTTATATTTCTAAATCATGAGACTCAAGTCACACAAAAAGGCTCAACATTATCTATCCATAACTCGGCTCCTTAACTTAGCTATTAAGAACATCATATACTATATATAACTAGTCTCCTTATTCTTACCAACTCAACGATACTACTAACCACACACAACACATAATAACGTTACAAAATAATACAAACCTATATCACCTTGGGTATACTTCTTCATCATACATACAACATCATACTTAATTACGAATTAAAATGGACTCAAACTCTTGTACATACTCTTCAAGCCTACTAGATACTTCCATATAACTAGCACCACTAACCAAGAAATCATTGCATCCACCTTGATGACCATCAACTTTTCAAAATTAATGTCTATTTCTAAACATGATTTAACAACTCACCTTACAACAATTCTCACTTAGAAGCTAAAATGAAACATCAAGAAACACTAGTCTACTAGAACTTTATAATAATAGTAATCAATCAAAATCATATGACCTATCTCATTATAATCCATTAACACATACTACTTCTACACATCTATACTATTTACCCTTCTATATACCTAAATTAATGGTACTCAATCACCAAATACTTCATTAATATCCTATACTTTTCAATCACCATAAATACCATAAATAAATCCTTCCATACTTCAAGCAAACAATAATTGTCCTTTGCTAATAACTCCTTCTCTACCTTCCACTAAACTAGCAAGGACATATCACCTTAACAAAATAAGACAACATGCCTAAGTTTATCCCTATACTTTCTATCAATCGCCATTCCCACTTTCTTGCGACTACTCTTCTATGCCCATACTTCTAAGTATAATAAGGTTCTACTACTTGTAAATAATAACACTGAAGTTGATAATAACCCTCGAATGCACACTTTATTTAACAATCTAGGTTCATACTGTCTCCTCTTATGAGCACATCTGTATTGAATGAATAATAAGGAATCTGAATACATATCTAATTCTATCTCAACTGAACAACTCATAGGGATGAGTACATAACTTTCAACTTGAGGGACTTATGACACACTAGAGAGCTCCTCTCAAGCCCTTGGTGTGACTTCTGAGATTACTGATGGTAAATCTGAGAGCATTATTTAAAGAGAAAATGGAACTTTCTGATCATGCTATCTTGAAAATAAGTCATAGATGAGGAATTTTGGGGTAACACACAAATAGACAGGAGATTCTGAGAGAACAACTTTACTGCACGATCTAGAGTAAGAAAGAGGAGAAACTTTTTTCTTAAATGCCCTGTAGCATATAAAAAAAGTATAGACGTCTCCATACCATTCTATAAAATTCTACGAGACACTCTTCATAGACACTGTAGGACACTTAAAACTTGTTCTCTGATACCAATTTTATAATGCCTCGAAAAGGGTCTCCAGATGTAACACAGTGCTTAGGACCACAAGGGATCTCAAGCTAACCCTTCTACTGGCATAACTCATAAGCAACAGAATAAAATACATAATTCTAACTGAAATAAGCGGAAGATGATTTTTTATGAATCTGATCAATACAGAACTAAATTAAAATGATTACAACTCTGCTTTTACAAAACAACACTGGAATCAATACATTAACTCTACTAACTGTCTATGAAGCCTATACTAGTATTGACTATAGGTAGTCGGGACATGACCCCTAAATATCCCAAATAAACACGAATGAATAAATAAAATAAAATACTTCACAAACTATGTGACTGACTCGAGCCCTTGAATCAGGAAGACTCATCACATGTAGACTAAAAGCTACAAACTGTATAAATATGGTATGTGTAGTGCAACTAAACTGATACGATACTTATATTATGAGACAATGTAGCACATAGACATATATGTGGATCAGTACTTTGAGGATGTATGACTATATGGGGGTGAATGCATTAGTAAAAACATCATCTCATTATCATAATTTGTAAAACAATGCATGCTAAAATGTAAATGACTCACATAAGCTGGAATATATGAAATACTGAAATCATGAATATCAAATCATACTTTGTAAATCTAGTGAGTCATAACATTTAGTTCTAAAATTTATACTTGTATTCTATCGTTAAATCATATTGTCTAAGTGTAGAAAGGACTCACTCTTAAATCTGAAATCTGAAAGTTGAAATTTGTAGCTAATATCTTTCTGTAAAGCTTAATAAAAATAAAGTTGTTAGCCTTTATACTTAGTTTTCTAAAATCTTTCTATTATTCTTTTTGAGAAACTATTCTAAAAATCTTTACCATTAAGTTGTAAGAAAAATACTTTATCTTAAGGAAATCTTTCAAAGATTTTCTTTACTAGTAGGGAGGTTCTCTTAACCGACATAAACCATGCGAGCTACATGGAGTACAATATCTCATCCTCCTAAGGAAGAAATCTCATGTTGGAGAAAGGTGTTATACTCTTTCCAGGAAGTATAACCTCAGCTTAGGTGATCACTACCTCAGCCCACTATGGGCACTTTAATTTTAATCCTATGGTGGCATGTAGTTTTGGGGTATGAGACCTTTGAATCATACCTAAATCGGTGCTAAACACTACTCCCTTTAATTTGTTATTCTCATCTTGTTGGAAATCCACTTTAAAACTAGCATAAGGGTTTATTATGAAACCAGTTACGCACTTATCCAAATCAATCTTTAAATAAAGCTATTTTGATTTTTGTAATCTGTTATAAATCTATAAAGTGGATTTCAAAACTTATATGAGGATCAAAAGATCAAAACTTTATCATAAATTTGAAATAATCAGCTCATAGGATGCTTAAAGCATCATATTTCTAGAAATATCATCATATAAACTTGGGGCATAGTAACCCATGCATCAAACTCATGTCAAAACATCATAATAATCACGCTTGATAGTGAAATCAATGATAATAAAACTCAAAATCTGGAAATTACTGCCATAACCATAAAACATGAAAACAGACATGCTATTTATCTTCGAATTCTCTCAAAACTCATAATCATGCAAATAAAAATAATAGGTATGAACCCTAATTCTATTCTCATGTATAATCATTCAAAATCATATGAATTTTAAATAAAAGCTTAGTTTTGGTCACAAAGATGGAAGAAGGTCCTTGTTCATAAACTCTACATACATTGATTGATGATTGGATGAAGAAACTTGAATTATTAATTCCTATTTGAGTTCTTGAAGATGAGTTCTTCATTATCTTGTCTTGGGAATCCTCAATTTAAAGCTTTCTTGGAGAAACAATGGTGGAATTTGATTTCTTAGAGAGAAATCTGTGAGCTCTAGATTTTTTTTAGGGAGAATTGATGAATAATGAGCATAATAGGCTTAGAATGGGTTTAATCTCATGTTATTCATAAATTGGGAGCTTAAGAATTGACCAAAATACCCCTTTTAAACTTCTAAATAAAACTGGAAATGAAATATTTTTCAAACTGGCAGGCCACCGCGATGCGCCACTATTGTGGTGGCTTACTGTAAATAGGATAATTGGGAACTAGGCATTCTTCGCAATGCGCCACCATCATAGTGCCCTTTTGGAATGCCATTTTGGCCATTAAAGTGACGCGCCACCATTGCGTTGGGCTACTAGATTTTAATAATTGGGAAATTGGACCTCTCTGTAATGTGGTACAATTGTGGAGGTCCACTAGAATTGAAAATTATGAAATTGTCCTTCACCGTGATGCAGTTACTACCCAGTTAGCATAGTGTTTTAGTAAAAATGCCCTAACTTCTCCATTGAGTATCAGATTTGGGTGAATTTTGTATCGATGGAAAGTTTATCAAATTCTCTACACAATGAAGGCTCCAAATCTAAAAAATTCTACATGAAATAAAAATATATTTATTTTAGAAACTAATGGTTGACATTCTAGGGATGGAGTTAAGCTAGTAAAAGTGTGGGATATTACAGTAACATTAAATGAAGCTGTGTCATAAGATTTGAAGACAAAAATAAGTGATCAAAAATTGTTTCCTATCATTGTACTCGAGCCCGACATGGAACGATATAAGAGAGCTTTGAAACCCAGAGGGACTGGAAGTAGGAACCACATTGGTATTCCGAACTAGGATAAATCTCTGTGTTATTACTTTACATTCTATTATTAATTTGTATAATTTTTCTTATATTTAATCTATTTTGAGAAGTGCACTGATCGAAGGCGAGTCGACTGTGAGGAGTCAGTAGTCGACTCACAGAAAAATTCAATTCACCCTCCTTGAATTTCAACATTAATTAAATATTTCCAATTGAGTTTTAAGCATGATATTGTATTACTAGTTATATGAAAGAAAATATGAAATTTAAGACTTAAGTATAAGCATTAAGTTACAAGATAGTTTGATCTTTTAATTCAATGAAAATACTTGAAATCCATAATTTTTTATCTTGAATATGATTTAAAGTCAAGTGATGTATAATTGGTTTCAAGTATACAAACTCTTATGCTAATTTACGATGGATTTCCAATGTATAAGCACAAATATATATACACTTTGGGTTACTATTTAGCACCAACAAGGGAATGCAGTTGAGCACAACCTAAATTCCCGAAACTATGAGCCAATGTAGGTTGCACTTTTTCCCAATATAGATGAATTTAAGGATAGTAATTACTAAGTTAAGGTTCCATTATGATGGCAAGGGTAGAATAGCTCTCCCTAATTTGGGTAAGACGTTGGACTCCATGGTAGCTCACACGGTTTATGTCCGTTAGAAGAATCTCCCATAAGAAGGATTAAAAGTAAAGATTTTGAGAAACTAAGCGTTATGGCTCACTAAATTATTCAAATGCTTCATGATTTAAGAATTATTATTTTGCAGTTTTTTTAAGTTTTACTCAAGTCCTAGGTGAGTCATTTATGTTTAGCTTGCATCATTTGAGAGTTTGTAAACTTATTTAGTTATTGTCTTACTTTTTCGTTCACCCCCATATGCTCAATATGTTCCATAGGTACTGATCCACATATATGTTTGTGTGATAAATTATCTTATAATGTAGATTCTGGTGGCCGTTGTGGTAAGTCCTCATATTTTGAGGGCCTATATTATCATATTTTATTTACGGATGATAGTACTTAGCCATTTCATTTTAGTTTTATGTTCGGGTCAGCTGGGGTCTGTCATGGTGGCTATCTAGTCATTAGTAGAGGCTTGTCTGACAGTGAACATTTAAGTTTAAGTTCAAAAAGTTTGTGCAATGATTTACAAGTTAAGATTCACTTTACGTTCTTAGATTTCTTATTTTTATTTTTCTTAATATGATATCCATCCTAATTATATGAGTTTTGAATTGAAAAAATATCATGGGTAAGCTTGGGAAAATTCGTAAACCTAAGCACCATATGACATACAGGGGAGGCTCTCAGGGCGCTACAAAATTTGTATCAGAGTCTAAGGTTTTAAAGAGTCCTAGGGAGTCAGGAAAGCCACTTTATGTAAAGTCCTAATCATGGATGTAAAGCGCGCCATATTATGAGCAAGGGGCTACGAGATGAATTAGGAATCTTTAGATCTTTCATGATCTATTGTTCTTACAGTTGTATCTATGTGTCTTAAATAATTCGTTTACACAACAAACTATGCCTCTTCACTGAGTAAATGCATGCAGAGATTGTGATCAACTAGCCCTGCACACTGACCCCCTAAATAAGAACATATCTAATGTTGTGCTTCTAGCTGCTTTTCAAGAGTTGGCCATAGATGTGACCGCCAATGTTAAAGAGAGCTAGTAGGTAGCGGTCCTATTTTAAGAGAATGGTAATTTAGTTGCAACCCAGATTTGAGACTTTCTGAGGATGAATTCGCCCGATTTCCATGGGTCAAAGGTGGATGAGGACCCACACTTTTTATAAATTAGGTGAGAAAGATAACTCGGCTTATGCATGTTACTGAACAGGAGAGTATAGAGTTAGTATCCTATAGGTTGAAAGATGTTTCTTATGATTGGGTTACGATGTGGAAGAATGGTTGGGATGAGAATGTAGCTCCTATGAGTTGGTAGGTCTTCCAGAATACTTTTTTGGAAAATTTCTTTCTACATGAGATGAGAGAGGCTAATGTGGAGGAGTTCATGAACCTAAGGTAGGGCTCTATGATAGTGAAGGAGTACTACCTTAAGTTAGTTTTTTATGTATGCTCCTTAGTTGTTAGCTAATTCTAGAGCTCGTATGAGCAAGTTTATTACTGGGGTATCTGATTTGGTGGTCAAGGAGTGTAGGGAATCCATGATGATTAGAGATATGGAAATTGCTAGATTGATGAGTCATGCTTAATAGATTAAGGTAAAAAAGTTGAAGGAAAGAGAGAAGAGAAATAAGAGAGGTAGGACTGGACAGTTTAAGTTTAGTCAGCTAAGGTCAGAAGGAGGAAACTGTTCGCAGTTTTAGGATCATTCATTAATGCTTGTGCCATCTTCAACTACTGACCCTGCTCCCAAAACTAGGCTGGAGCAATGGGGAAGGACTTTGAATTCCAGATCTCAGAAAAATGTAGTTGGGAGGCCCAATTTTCTAAAATGTGAAAAGTGTGATAGAACCCATCTTGGTGAGTGTTTGATGGGAAAATGGGGTTGTTATGGTTTTGCTAAGATGGTCCATAGAATCAAGGTGTGCCTATATGCTAAAAAAGGAAGCAGAGATACATATCCCTAGACTCAAGCTACTAGTGCAGCACCTCAACCAAGCCATCCATCTCTACCCTAGGGTGTGTCTTCCAATACTAGTGGCTATCA
The DNA here is from genome assembly GCA_030864225.1 of Capsicum baccatum var. pendulum. Lineage (NCBI taxonomy): Eukaryota > Viridiplantae > Streptophyta > Magnoliopsida > Solanales > Solanaceae > Capsicum > Capsicum baccatum. Next base: position 140,499,049 of record CM061550.1, read on the forward strand.
ACACCAAAATTGGTTTTATGCTTTTCCATCCCATCAAGAACAGGAGAGTTCACCAGGTGTAGTAACTGGTATTCTTCGTGCCTTTCACCTTGATGTTTATGTATAATTAGACCTGGGATTAAATTTCTCTTATGTAACTCCTTTGGTTTATGTAAATTTTGGGGTAGGTCCTGAAAATATCTCTAAGCTATTCTGATTTTCCAACTTAATGAGTGAGTCAGTTATTGCCAGATGAGTCTATAGGTAGTTTCTTATTACCGTACTTTATAAGATCACACTGGCATGCCTAATAGAGTTAAAGATTGTAGATTTCAATGTTATTTTGGGCCCCTAGTAGTTCTTCTGGAAGAACATCAGTAAACTCATTGACTACTTAGACCGACTGGATTGTAGGAGTCTCAGACTTAGTTTCTTTAACTCGAACTAAACGGTAAATGTAACCTTTGGATATCAACTTTCTGGCCTTGAGGTAAGATATGAAATGATTCTTGGGAGACACTGAATTACCTAACCACTCAAAGACTAGCTCATCTAGGAATTAAAACTTCACAACTCGAGTGCGACAATTTATAGAAACATAATAGGAATGAAGCATATTCATACCCAGAATAAGATCAAAATCAACCATATCTAACTCTATTAAGTCTGCAAAAATGACTTCATGAAGGACAGTGATAGGACACATTTTATAAATCTGTTTGGCAACAACTGACTCACCTACTATAGTAGACACCAAGAAGGGCTCAGGGATTTTTTCAGAACTTATCCCAAAATTTACAGCAACTAATGAGGTCACATAAGAGAAACTCGACCCCGGGTATAACAACACATAAACATTAAAATAAAAGACACAAAGCATACCAGTCACAACATCAGGTGAATCCTACTGCTCCTGAAGGGATGACAAAGCATAAAACCAATTCTAGCGCTGATCACCAACAGTACTAGATGATGCACCCTAAGGAGGAGCTGGGCGACCTAAAGGAGCTGGTGCACTATTAGCCTGATTCTAAGGATGAATATCTATATTGCCCCATCTAGTATGCGGGCACTCTTTGATTTTGTAACCCACATGGCCATAACCATAACAGCCTTTCTGACCCTGCAAATATTCACCTCCATGATTCTCACCACACTTAGCACATAGAGGATGATTAGGCTTCGTACTCATACTATTCTAAGATTTGGACATAGAAGACTTACCTCTGTATTCTTGCCTATTTCTGGGTGTAGGAGAACTGGCTGAAGAAGGTACAGGTATAGATGAATGATTCTTAAACTGCGAATGATTTCCTCCTTCATACCTATTTTGACCATAATCAAACTGCCCTATTCTAGTCCTTTTATTTGCTCTCTCTTTTTCATTCCCCTTTTATACCTCAATCTGTTGAGCATGCATCATAAATCTAGGAAGATCCATGTCTTTGATAAGCATAGTAGTCTACACAACTTAACTACCAACCCATACACACCAGTGACAAACTTACTCATGCTTAACCTAGGGTCAGCCATCTGATCAGGGTCATACTTTGACAACTGGTTGAACTTGAGGCAATACTCCTTCACTTTCATTGAGCCTTACCTCAGGTTCATGAACTCTTCTATCTTAGTTTCCTTCATCTCATCTTAGTTTAAAAACATGCATAATTCAGGTGATATTTTTCACCTTATCAAGATAGGACTGTGGGTTCTCTCCTGCCTTTAACCCATAGAAATTTTGCAGATTCATCCTCATAAAATCTAAAATTCTAGCTGTGGCTATGTCCCCATTTTGCTGACGTGGGACTGCAGCCTGATGGTTTCTCTGAACATTAGCTATCACAACTTGGTCTAGCGCCTGAAAGGTAGCTCAAAACTCTGCATGTGACACATTATCATTCAAAGGATCTGTGGACTAAGTGGCTGGTTATTATTTCTGCGGGTGTTAGATCGATGAGAAAGAATTTTCTATCATGTTAAAGAATGATTTAGAAGCAGTTTGAGATAATGAATGCACGATAGATATTGAAAGAAGAGATTATTTCCTAAAATTCTCTATAGCCTCTTGCTCGTAGATGTGGTGCGATTCACACCAAAGATCAAGACTTTGAGTAATGCATCTTGTCTGAGTCCCTATGACTCTCTAAACCTTAGGCTCTAATACCAAGTTTGTAACGCCTCAAAATCTAATTCCTAGGATGCCACACGGTGGTCCAAATTACAAGTAGTCCTGAGCTAACCCTAGTTACTTTCTACTAAGTTTGGATCTCAACATAGGGGATATATGAATATAAAAACATAATAATTGCAGAAATCTTATCTAAAGCATAGAAATCTCACAAATCCTGGTAAGACAAAACTGAGAATCTGAATACTGAATTAAAAGTCTAACATTGAATCTAGTAGTCCAACAAGCCTCTACTATCTGAATCTTGAGAGTCACTAGGACAGGCCCCAGCTGACTTAAACTGTCTGAAATAAATAAAGAAATATCTACTAATAAATTGAAAGTATGAATAACTAAGTCCCCAAACTATGAGGACTCACCAACTGCAAGGTTATAGATGAGATGCTCGAGAATCACTCACGTTATTGAAACTAAGCACCCGAACCTACATTATGAGACAATATAGCACATAGATATATATTTGGATCAGCACTTTGAGGATGTACTGAATAAATTAGGGTGCATGCAATTAGTATACAATATCATCACAGTTTATAAAATCATGCATGCTAAATATAAATGACTCACTTGGGCTTGGGTAATATGAAATCCAAAAGTAAAATCATGAATAATAAAACATGTAATCTAAATGTTATGAGTCATCACACTTAGTTCTAAAATCTGTATTTCCGTTCTATTTCTCAAATCACATAGGCTAAGTGAAGTTTGAAAACTTATTTTGTATATCTTAAGGATTCAAATCATTAAGCTATTTTGAAAGTAGGGGACATCTTTTGGGAGGTTCTTCTAACTGACATACACCCTATGAGCATCCATGGAGTCCCACGACTGGACCCCATTAGGTAGGGCTATTTTACCATTTCCATTGGAATAGAACTTCTATCTAATATGATCACAACCTGAGTCATCCATGTAGAATGAGAATAATCTAAATCCTACATTGGCTCATAGTTCTAGGGTATGAAATCATAGTAACTTACCCATCTCGGTGCTAAATACTACTCCCATTCTTATGCTCAAAATCTTAAGAAATCCATTTCAAAATAGAACATGGTTAAATCTCAAGTTATATGAACAAAGTGAATTTTTTATCTTAGCTTAGGACCAAAAGGTTAAATCCTTATCAATAATCTGAGAATAATCTTAACTGAGGGTTTTTATAGCACAAATAATCTTGAAATAGAAATCTTAATTAGGGCATAATGACCCATGCATCAATCTCATGTTAAACTATCTAAAAATTCATGCTTGGTAATGTAAACACTTATAATTCATCATAAAATCTAGAAATTTCAATAATATGCATGGACATATAAATATAATCATGGAATTCAACTTCTAAATCATGGGAAATCTCATAATCTTTCAAATAATGATAATGGGTATAAACCCTAACTTGAATTTCATGGAAAATCATATAAGCTGCAGTAAATTTGTAATAAAAATAAAGTTTTAGGCATAAGAATGAAAGAATTATCCTTGTTCAAACCCCACATACCTTAAATTGATGATCTTTGATGAGAAACTCAAATCTTAGATTCCTATTGATGTTTTGGAGATGGCTTCTTGGAGTTCTTAAATGGGAAATTCTTAATCTATAAAAGTCTTGGAGAATTAATGGAGAAATTTTTTATTTCATGGGAGGAAGTATGAGCCTTAGGGTTTTGTATAAGAGAGAATGATGAATAAAGCATAAAGTGCTCTCAAATATGACTAACTTATTCTTTTTAAATGGATTGGGGGTTGGATATTTACCAAAATACCCCTTTAAACATTTATACGAAACTGCACAACATACATTTTCTCAATTTGGGTGTCCACTGCGATGCGCCACTATTACAGCGGCTCACTAGAAATTGACGAATGGAAAATGGGAAAACTCCATGATGTGGAGACATCGCGGTGCCCCTTTGGAATATCATTTTGGCACATGGCGCGATGCGCTATTATCACTCTAGACCTTTGGAAATTGACAAACGAGAAATTGACCCTCTCCGCGATCAGCCATTATTGTTAAGGACCACTAGAAATTGACAATTGTCACTTAAACCTGCTATGCGTTGCTCTATTGACCTAAATAACGGTGTTTTACAACTGGAACTTAAAATAGCCATAACTTCTTACCCGATCATCAAATTTATGCGAATCCTATATTGTTGGAAATATAACTGAATTTCCTATGCAATGGAAATTTGAAATCTAAGGAATTCCATATAACATAAATAGTATTTGTTTTTGAAGCTATCCCTTAACATTCTAGGGACGAATTTAAGCTAGGAAAATCACAGGGTATTACATCCTTCTACTTCCATTTTAGAGAATATTCTACTAATGTCCTACGTCATGTGTTCAAGTCATGCCTATTCCTATGGTTTGAGTTCTCTATGGACTTATGTTTATGATCTAACTTTCAAACTAAAAGCAATTATGTCTTTCAGTAATCCAGTCTTTCATGTATTCAAGACATATGTTATGTTATTCGTGATCCATGAAAATCTATGTCTCTCAGCATGCTTGGTCCTAAGAAAATATGTTTCTATATGTCACCAATTCATTCTATTCTGGGTTTATCCAAAGTGATAAAGGTTATGCAAATTCATGGCAAATCTTAGTTCCTTAAATAAGGAGCAATCGCTCCAAGCGGAAATCTTTGTTTTAGGTTTAATGTAATACCCCGTAGCATTCTTGACTCAATACCACTCTTGGTTACATGTATTGAGAGCTAACAACCTAAAATTTTTTTTCTGATTGTTAAAAGACTTAGTCATATTTATGAGATCTTGACTTCCATGATCCTTAAGTTGATCTTCTCGACCCCGAGATGTAGATTTTTGAGTTGATTCATAATCAGAGGTATAAATGGGATGTCTCAGGAAATTTTTCAATTTTTTATATAATGTTTGAGGCATGTTTGGGTGATCAAAATAGTGGGCCAATGCGATGTTGACGCATCACATCAAGATCGCCTCGGTAGGGACCGACGCGGTGGTGCGCTTAATGCATTGGGTGCCTAGTTCATCTTACTAATATTTGGGTCCAGGAGGGTAATTCAGTTTTTTCCCTTATTTTATCTTGATATGTGCACCAATAGTTTCTCACTTGATATATGAAGCACTTCGTGTCTATTCTATCATTTCTTCATTTCATGTCCCTACTTGAGTAGTGCAATAAGTATAAGTTGTCGTATAATAGTGTTACTACCATTCATGACATTATGCTCGGGTCCTGCAATGACCCTCCTTATGTTAGTAAAATGGTTGTGGTGAAAGCATAGTAATATGTTAGATAGGAGAGTATATATTCTTGAAGGTAAAAAAAATTAATATGATTCTCGAGCAAAGATTATAGGTTAAAAGGGAAAAGACGGAGATGAACTTTTGTTGTGTGAAATATCTAAGAAGGAGGAATATGGCAAAAATATCTATGAAAGTGATTGAAATTATTGGTCTTAGTGTGGAGAACTATTTAGTGGGTATAGTAAGGCTCAGGCTTGAACATTGTGGTTGTTGAAAACACAAACCTATATGCTATGTGGTTAGTACTCTCTAAATAAAACCCTGAAGGTGTTTGATAATAGTGATAAGGTAAGGTAATATTCTTAGTGGGATGTAGAGTACAGGTACTGTTGCTTAAGTTATCACCTTGTTACTCTGAGTTAGGCTTCAACATAAAAACACTTTGCATTGGGACTCAAACTCTTGTGGTTAGATATATGATGGAGAATTGTTAGTTGGAAAGTGTGAAGTATGCTATTTATTTTTTGGGGTGTATACGATTAGTGCCTCTAAATTTAAGGCTATTCGTTGTACCTTGCAAGATGGAGAATGCTTCTAAATCCTATGTCCCATGAAAACCTTATTTCATGATTAGTACCAATATAAATAAGGTCTATGATCATCAAATAAACCCTTGCCTTATGTTGTAATGCTTAGGACTCAAAGAACTAATATGCAAGATCATCCTTATGTAAAGTCTCATTATCCCATGTTTTGTGCTTATATATTTTACTTGGGGTTATAATGAAAATCGTTTGATGCCTTTGTATGTTTTGTTGAGGAAAATTATTCAATGCGAGACTACGTTCCTTATTCTACACTTTTAGATCCTTAAAATTCCCTACCTATCATTCGGGGATGAATGATCCCAAAGGGGAGATAATGTAATGCCCCATATTTTTGAGCTAGAAATTAAATCGTCGTCCCTACTTGTGTAAGCTCTAATTCCATGGTTTATGTTTAGAATCATGTGTCATGATCTTTTCCCTAGTATATGAAGTGATTTGTGAGGTTAAAAATATTCATATAAATGGCCAAGAGCAAAGTTAAGCGAAGAACTTTCATTTATCAAAAATTGGATATTCGATTCTAAAAGTGGCTACTTTAAACATGTATAACTTTTGAGACACATAAAATTTTGCATCCCAAGACCCCCCCAAGTTTTATATAATTGAATTAGCTTTCAAACGATACCAATTTTTCCAAAATTCGATAACCGACCGAAAGTTATAGCATTTTTTGTGAGAGGCAGTATGCCGATGCGATCTTGACGCGTCACGTCGACTGCACCCCAACACGAAACCTGACATGAATTTAAAGTTATTTTACATATTATTTCAGTTCCTAATGGGTCTAGGGGAATTTTGGTCACTTCCCCTCACCCAAAAGCCGTCCATAATATATAATTCCAACCCCCAGAAGCATCAATTACCTCTTTTATTCAATTTTCTCTCAAAAAATAAGATCAACCTAGGGTTCTCTAAGAACAAGAAAGCAAGGAAAAATCAATCCTTAAGTCCAAGATTTCCAAGGAACAAATCAAGATTCGAGTTCTACTCTTCAAACCTTGTAATCTAAGGTACGTAGGATTTCTTAAAACTACATGGGCTTAGTAAATCCTTTTTAATTATGTTAAAGGTTTAGAAATCATGAACGTACAAAAAGGGTTTTGGATTTACAATTTATAATCATTCTTTTGAAGCCCTTGATGATATTGTTTTGGTCTTTAGGCCTTCCCTTGAAAGTGATTGAACTAGTATATACGTACATTTGTGTTGAATGCCTTGAAACATAAATTGAGAGCATGATTTATCAAATCTTTTACCTCTCCCATTGTGTTACTACTTGATTTACAAGTTATGAAATCCTAAATTGGATGATTTAAAGAATGAGTCAAGAGCCTCATTATCTTACATGAATTTTATGATGATCAAGAATTGGAGAGAGGAATATTATTATGATTTAAATCCTAAAAATTATATATGAAGGAATTTTAGAAAGGTTTTGAGAAATTGTCCAGCACTTATTGAAATTGTTGAATGAATGGAAAGTCTTTACATGATTTTGACTTATGATGTGAAATATAAATTTTCTTATACTATATGCATGTTCAAGTGGCCTGAATATTCTTTAGAGTGAAATAATCATAACTGACACTTTATGGAATAGATATACGACTTATAAGTCTTGGTGTGACGACACTAATACAAATAATGCCATAGTATTTCAGAACAGAAAAGAATGCAGATTTTCATTTAGATATTTAGATTTTGAACTTAGAACTATGCATGTTCAGAAAAGGTTAAAAATGGGCATAAAGAGATGTTAGGAGGTTACTCGAAGAAGGAACGAATTCTGACAACTCATTGTCCAAAACTGCATTTTACCGATACGGGTTATTATGTCCCCAAGACGGATTATACGCTGGCCTAGTGCCCTATGGCGTATCAGAATCAGAATTAGAAACTCCAACCCTTGCAGCAAACTTGGGTTTGAGGCTTGGCCGCCGAGTTAAGGGCAGACTTCATATAGCCCATGGGGTCGTAGAATTGTAGGGTGTACCACCTAACTCAGAAGTAATACAAAGAATAGAACTGCATTTATAAGAATGTTTTAAGATCATTAGAGATTGCCCATGTATTTTAAACTATATCATGCATGATGTTTTCATGATTTCCTCTCATCTATTTTATATATATAAATTCATTATTTTAGATTGCTCTGTGAACTAGTACATCTGTATTGACCCCCTATATTTAAGGATTTTGAGACAGAGTCATGGGTCCCATTAAGCAGTAGATTGACTTGTCAGAAGTTTGCAGTTGGTGAGCCTCCCTTACTTCAGAAGGCCTGGTTATGAAACTTTTATTGTTCTTTTATTTTGACTCATGGTCCAACTGGGGGCTTTTTCCTAGATTTGTCTCAGACGTATGATGGTCAATGTAATGTTAGAGATTTTGCTCACGGTTGTCACATGTTTAGAATATTAAGAATTTCCTTTTTAAATTGATCAAGTTTATGAGATTGACCATGGTTCCATCATGTATTATTTTTTCGTAAATTTTCTTATACTATATGAATATTATGCATAATTACCTGATTTAGAAGAGGCCCGAGCCTTCATGGTTTCGGATGCTCGTTACGGCTAGGGCCTCAGCTCGGGTCGTGACAGTTCAAATATTGTTTTGAGTTATTCTCCATGAGATTTCAGCTTTCGATTTTACTTATAATCAGGATAAGTGCTTTTACACTTAGCCTGTGTTGCAACCAAACACACACGCAAGTGTATGTGGTCTAACGAATTAATACATTGGCCTTATATAAAGCCGAATATCGATCCCTCAGAGACATGTGTTAAGAAGCTATCCAATTCTAATTTAACAATTTAGATTAACTAATGTAATGTAACCAAAAGATTTTTGAAAGTTATAATTAAAATTAAACTAAAATAATGCGGAAATGTAAAGACTTTGGACAATCAATGGATGAAATTCTGGGGTTAAAGAACTATAAATAATCATACTACATTGTTGAGCTTTATTAATTAGATTTCTTATCTTGGTTGTTGATTCACGGGGTTGATATTATAATCATGGTCTCTCGCGCCTCTAATCACCTATCTAATTAGACCCACAACTACATCATTGAGTTGGGATGTGAAAACTAAGCTAAACGCATTTATATTTCATCCGGTCGTGAACCAAAATGGCTTCTAGGTATATCTCTATCCTAGTCGTTAATTAACACCCCTTATTTTATAAAAGAATAACAACCTTACTCTATTCATCCCCACATTCTATCTTCTTATTCCCCCTCTCAAGCTCACAAAGTTAACAATTGATATATTTTTAGGGTTGAAAATCCTTAAAATAATGATAACAAGGATAAACAAACAACCAAACAAGATAAGAAACCAAAAAAAAATCAATTCAAAGCTATAGTAATAATGTTCTTGGCCCTAACCCAGAAAGGGGGCATTTAGCCGCTAATGGACAGAACCGTAATTAAGATTAATGAATACATGATATAATCAATAAATAAACTAAATTAAAATAATAAAAACCCTATTTGAAGTGTTTTACAGACCCTCTCAAATAAGGTATTTAACAATGCGTACAAGTGTTCTATTTATAGGAGGTCGATTTGGCTGGTGCGGGAATGAAGTACGTTGAATGTTGCTTTCTCACATGGAGTATGGTATATGAATAATTGCATTATCCCATGGAATAAGGTGTGTTTTACGTTGCTTTTTTCCAGGGAATAGGGGGTGCGTCACTGTAACGCCCCAAAAACGGGTTTCGGAGCGTCACACGGTACTTGAGGCTACAAGTAGCCCCAAGCTAACCCTTTGAGCTGTGTTCATTCAGTTCAACATGAATCAATGGGGTTTTCATAAATAACCCTCAAATATCAACAGAGTAATCATCATCCAAGAATAAAAGAATTTCAGAAAGATAACAAAATACGACTTATTAGTCAACTCCCAACATCTATACTAGTCTGACAAGCCTCTAAAAAAATCAATAAAACCAGCGAGCCAATGAGACATGCCCCAACTGACTCATACTCATTTATCAAATGTAAAAAATTCTGTGAAACCAACATCAGACATCACGTCCTCGGAACATGAGGACTCACCATGATAGAGGATGTAGAACAGCGTGCCCGAAGAATCACTGTTGAACCTGGAATTGAGCACCTGAACCTACATTCCGAGAAAATGCAGCCCACATCCGAAGATGTGGGTCAGTACCATGGAAAGGAACCAAGTATATGGAGGTGTATGCATTTTTATAAACATCATCATCATAAATATTTATAAGAAATATGTAGGATGTATGAAAGACTCACATAGCCCGAAGAAAATCATCATAATTATGAGAGGATGAAATAAGTATAATAACACATGTGTTCCTTCATATAATTTGTCAAGCACTTTCAGTTCATCAAGAATATCAATTCTCATAATGTAAATATCATTTAAATCTTTCGAAAGAATAACTTTCACAATTCCACTTTCAAATCCCTTCACCGTTCACCATAGGCACAAGAAAACACACACACTGGGAGATCCTATAACCGACATAAACCATGTGAGCCACATAGAGTCCAATGTCCAACCCACGTTGGCGAGAGCCATCCTATCCTTGCAATCGGAGTAGGACTTCCAATATCAATCCAAAAACACTAGTGATCACTATATAAATCAGCCTCAGGCTCACGTCCTATGGGGGCACGTAGTTCTAGGGAAGTAAGGTCACTTTATACCTCCCACTCGGTGCTAAAGAGTACTCCCGGACTTAGCTCAGATCATTTCAAAGACAACCTGCAACAAAACAACTTTCATCAATATATAAGTATACATCGGGAGTCATCATGCTACCCATTTATGATAATCAGACACGTTGCAGATTTCTTTCACATTCGAGTTCAAAGCGACTCCATTAAGAACAAAAGGTCAAATCATTCAACACATCACAAATATTCAACATCAACGTGCTTATAGCACACATTTTCTCAAAGACACAATTTCAAATGGGATTCAAGACCCAAATATCAAAATCATGATAAATATCGTTCAAGATTCATGCTTTATATCACCACACATGTAAATCCATCTTTCAAAATCATAGACATCAAAATTTCATAATAATCATCATAGAATATGAGTTTATGCTTCAAAATCATAATAATCAAGTAAAAATCATATCTTCGTAAAGAAAATTACTTTTGGGCATAAGAACGAAAGAGTTCTCTTGTTGTAAAAAAATCCCACATACCTTGAAATTGACCTCTTGATTATGGAATCATGTTCACACAAATAAGGGGTGCTCCTCGAAGGTCTCGAGATGATGAGTTCGATTATCGGATCAAATTTGAATTTCTACGCTTAAATTGGAAGATATTTGGAGCTCAAAATGGACCTAGGGTTTAGTTCTCTCAATGTATTTTATGGAAGAGCATGAATTTTATGGCTCAATATAGGTATAAATGGACAATTTTCGTCCATGAAGTGAAGGCAAAATGACCAAAATGCCCTTAAAAATGAACTAATTCTCGAATTTGTCGTTTGGTGGACTGTTTTGATAGTCTGAAGTAGGTCAACCATAACGTTTTACTTCGATATCCAAATTGGATGAAACCAATTTCATTAGAAATAGGACTCTCATCTCTTTCCATTGATATATAGTATCTCACCCAGATCATTGTGTACGAGGAGTTATGATCATTTGAAGTTGACCCAAAAATTTACTTTTGGTAGGTAGAAGTAGATCAACCATAACGTTTTTCTCCGATAGACAAATTGGATGAAACCAATTTCATCGGAAAGAGGACTCGCAGAGCTTTCCGTTGATATATAGTAGATTACCCAGATCATTATGTACAAGTAGTTCTGATCATTTAAAGTTGGAGAAAAAATACGTCAGGCCTCAGTTCTTTTTTCCTGCATGTTTTACTGTTCACTACTATTCATGGTTCGATCGGAATGTTCATAACTCGTCACTCGGGTGTCCGTTTTGGATGATCCACATATCGTTAGAAATCTTATTAGATAATATACGAAATGGTGGTTCATAATCTAAGACATTCCTCATGAAAAAATTATAATTTATTTTAGAATATAGAACCCAACATATTTACGCACAAAATTTCAACAAAAAATTTCCCGTGGTATTACATCATCCCCCTCCCTGGAAACATTCGTCCTCGAATGACGCTAGACATGCCAATATTAGATATTGAATAGAGCACACAGATGAAACCATTCGTTAGACTCATCACCACATCGTTTCTCACTCCGAATGCAACATAGAATGCATAAATTCAAGAAACTACAGCTGAACACATAATAAATAACTGCTGAACTGCTGCAACTTTTATCAAAAGTTCATGATTTAGGAAAGAACGGTACCTTTGGCTTGATCGGAGTTCGCAGAAAATAGGTGCGGGTACTTGGATCGCATATCCGCCTCAGCTTCCCAAGTTGCACCCTCAACAGATTGGTTTCAGCACAACACCTTGACCAAGGGAACTTCTTTGTTCCTTAGTCTTCGGACACTGAAATAAAAATCTCAATAGGAATCTCATCAAAAGAAGATTTTCTTGAATGTCAGCACTCACAGAGGATTCCACTACCACAACATCGCAAATATGCTTTCTAAGTATGGAGACATGGAATATTGGATGAAAAGAGGACAAGTCGGAAGGCAACTCGACCTCATAAGCTACCTTACCAACACGACTAAGAATTTTGTAAGGACCAACATAATGGGGACTAAGCTTCCCCTTCTTTCGGAATCTCTTCACCCCCCTCATGGGGGAAATTTTCAGATACACTAGGTCACCAACTTTAAACTCAAGGTCTCTCCTTCTAACATCCGCATATGACTTCTGATGACTCTGCGCAGTTTTCAACCTTTCCCTAATCAACTTAACTTTTTCCATAGCCTCGAATACTGAATTAGGACCACTCACAGCCGTTTCACCCACCTCGAACAAACCTATGGGTAATCTACATTTCCTCCCATACAAGGCTTCAAACGGAGCCATGCCAATACTAGATTGAAAGCTGTTATTATAAGCAAATTCTATCAACGGTAAGTGATCATCCCAACTTCCCTTAAAGTCAAGTACACAAGCTCTCAACATATCCTCTAAGGTTTGGATGGTTCGCTCAGCTTCACCATTGGTCTGCGGATGAAAAGCAGAACTTGGAAGCACTTGGGTACCAAGACCCTTCTGAAAAGCTTTCCAAAATTGCGAAGTAAACTGAGTACCCCTATCCAAAATGATAGACAAGGGAACTCCATGCTGTGTGACTAGCTCTCGGATATACAATCTAGCGTAACCTCAGCAGTATATGAAGTATGAACAGGCAAGAAATGAGCAGACTTAGTAGATCTATCAACCACAACCCAAATGGAATCAGGATGGTGTCGGGAAGAAGGTAAACCAATCATGAAGTCCATATTTATATCTTCCCACTTCTAGGTGGGAATACAAAACTCTTGCATCATACCACCAGGTCTTTGGTGTTTAACCTTAACCTATTGGCATGTTTCACACTTAGCTACAAATGCTGCTATATCTTTCTTCATGCCACTCAACCAATAGATTTCTCACAAGTCTCGGTATATCTTGGTGGCACCAGAATGAATAGAATATCGTGCCCCGTGCTCTTCAGCCATAATCCTCTATCTCAGATCATCAACATTCGGGACACACAATCTACCCTGTAATCTCAACACATCATCTCCCTCTTGGGAGAAAACCTCTACTTTTTGGTCCTTGACTGACTCCTTCAGTCTGACCAAACTAGCATCTAAGTATTGCTTTTCCTTCACTTTTGAAACCAAGGAGGATTCGAAACTACTCTGAACCCCTATACTACCTACAGTAGAGTCAAAGAACTTAACCCCCAATCTAGCCAAATGATGTACATCACGAGCCAACTCTTTCTTACCTTCTACCACATGCAAATCACTCCAATTGACACTCTACTTAAGGCATCCACCATAACATTGGCCTTGCCCGGATGGTACAGCATACTCATATCATAGTCTTTTAACAATTCTAACCATCGTCTCTGCCTAAGATTCAATTCTCTCTGGGTAAGCACATACTGCAGACTCTTATGATCAATGAAAATATTAACATGGACACCATACAAATAGTGTCTCCAGATTTTCAAAGCAAACACAACAGTAGCCAACTCAAGGCCATAGGTGGGGTAATTTTTCTCATGGGGTTTCAACTGTCTAGAAGCATAAGCTATCACCTTACCCTTCTCCATCAATTTGTAACCCAACCCAACTCTCGAAGCATCACAGTACACCACAAAACTATCAACACCATCAGGCAAAGTCAAAACAGGGGCTGAGGTGAGTCGAGTCTTCAACTCCTGAAAACTTTTCTCACAAGATTCAAACCACAAGAACTTCACTTTCTTTTGGATCAACCGAGTCGTAGGAGATGCTATAGAGGAGAAACACTTAAAAAAATGGCGGAAATAGCTAGCTAAACCCAAGAAACATCAGATATCAGTCGGAGAAATAGGTCTAGGCCAATTTCTAACAGCTTCGGTCTTTTGGGGATCAACTCTAATACCCTCGGAGGAAATGATATGACCCAGAAAAGCAACTGACCTTAGCCAAAACTCACACTTACTAAACTTGGCAAACTTGTCATCTCTAAGGGTTTGCAAGATAGTTCGGAGATGATCAGAATGTTCATCCTCACTATGAGAGTACACCAGTATATCATCGATGAACACTATGACAAACATATCCAGATATGGTCTGAACACTCGATTCATGAGGTCCATGAAAGCTACTAGGGAATTAGTTAACCCGAAAGACATAACAAGAAATTCAAAATGGCCATAACGAGTTTGGAAAATGGTTTTTGGGATGTCACACTCCCTAACTTTGAGTTGATGATAGCCGGAACGAAGGTCTATCTTTGAAAAATAACTTGCACCTTACAATTGGTCAAACAAATCATCTATTCTCAGAAGGGGGTACTTATTTTTTACCGTGACTTTATTCAGTTGGCGGTAATCAATGCACATATGCAAAGAGACATCTTTCTTTCTCATAAACAACATAGGAGCACCCCAAGAAGAAACATTGGCCTTATGAAACCCTTATCTAGTAGATCTTTGAGTTGCTCTTTCAACTACTTAAGTTCTGCAGGGGCCATACGGTAAGGAGGAATAGAAATGGGCTGAGTATCGGGAAGAAGATCAATCCCAAACTCTATCTCTCTATCAGGAGGTATCCCTGGGAGATCATCCGAAAAGACATTAGAAAACTCATTGACGATGTTAACAGACTGGAGAGTTGGAGTCTCAAACTTAGTTTTTTTGACTCAAACCAAATGGTAAATACACCCATTGGAAATAAGCTTTCTAGCTTTGAGGTAAGAGATAAAATGACTCTTGGGTGACACAGAATTCCCAGACCACTCAAACACGGATACACTCGAAAACTAAAACTTGACCATCCGGGTATGACAATCAATAGAGGCATAAGAAGAGTACAGCCAGTCCATACCTAGAATCACATTAAAATCTACCATGTCTAACTCAATCAGATCAGCCAACAAGACTCTATGAAGAACGGTAACAAGACACTTTTTATACACTTTTTGGGAAACAATCGAATCACCCACTAGGGTAGAATCAAAGGTGTAACATATGAGAAACTAGATCCAGGATCCAACAAAGAATACACATCAAACTGAAATATACGAAGCATACTAGTAACAACATCGGGAGAGTCCTCCTATTCCTGGTGGGATGGTAAAGCATAGAATCTATTCTGGCGCTGCCCTCCAGCATTGCTAGAAGAGGCGCCCTGAGCTGGGGCTGGGCGAATCACTGGAACTAGAGCACTAATAGTCTGAGTTGGGTCTGAGGGCCATAGTCACGACGCCCTTGTCCATCCTGTGGACAATCTCTAACTCTGTGACCTATGTCTCCACACCAAAAATAACCCCTCTTTTCACCCCAACACTCACCCGAATGAGCCCTACCACATGTAGGACACAGGGGATAATTTGGCTTACTGCCAGCACTGTACTGGGACCTGGATGCATATGACCTACTACCTTGCTACTGCCTATCTCTAGGCATGGGAGCACTAGCAGATGATGGTGTTGGCATAGACGAATGATCTTGATACTGATGGTGACTCCCTTCCTGCGATCTAGTCTGACTTTGTCCGTGCTGCTCAGACCTAGCTCTCTTATTCCCTCTCATTCTATCTCTCTCCTTAATCTTGTCTGCCTCAATCTGTTGGGCATGAGTAATCATCCTAGAAAGATTCATCTCACTATTCAGCATAGCAGACCTATACTCATTAACCACATAAATAGACACACCAATCACAAACTTACTCATACTAGCCCGATTATCAGCCACTAAGTCAGGAGCATACTTGGCCAACTTATTGAACTTTAGACAGTACCCCCTAACAGTCATAGAGCCCTTTCACAGGTTCATAAACTCTTCCACCTTTGCCTCCCTCATATCCAAAGGGAAAAACTTATCTAGGAATGCATCTTGGAACTCTTCCCAAGTCATAGGGACAGCTCTCTTACCTTTACCTTTCTTCTAAGCAACAACCCAGTCATAAGCAAGGTCTTTCAACCTATACGCAGCCAACTCCACACTATGTTCCTCAGATACATGCATCACCTGAGTAATCTTCCGCAACTCCTCTAAAAACAACCATGGATTCTCATCAGACTTGAACCCATAGAATTTCAGTGGATTCATCCGCATGAAGTCACGGATCCTGGCAGCAGCTGAATCACCTCCCTACTGCTGTGGAGCTGGGGCCGGGTTGGCCTGAACATTTGCAGTAATAGCTTGGGCTAGTGCTTGAAAGGTTTCCCGAAATTCAGCATGAGACCCATTTTTATTTAATAGGTCAGTGGGTTGAGGTTCCTGCCATCATTATTTCTTCTCGCTCAACGTGGAGGCATATTTCTGAAAGAGGAGAGCACGAATCAATAGCAAAGAGAGACACTTTAAGCATGATAGACTTCTGAAAGAAAGAATCATACTTTTTCCTAAAACATCTTGTATCCTCTTGCTCATAGATGTGGCACTCTACACACCGATGATCAAGACTCTACTTAACGCGGCTTGTCAGACTCCATAGGATACCTTACAACCTTAGGCTCTGATATCAAGTTTGTAATGCCCTAAAAATGGGTTCCGGAGCGTCACACGGTGCTTTAGGCTACGAGTAGCCCCAAGCTAACCCCTTGAGCCATTTTCATTCAGTTCAACACGAATCAACGGGATTTCCATAAATAACCCTCAAATATCAACAGAATAATCATCATCCAAGAATAAAAGAATTTTAGAAAGATAACAAAATACGACTTATTAGTCAACTCCCAACATCTATAATAGTATGACAAGCCTCTAAGAAAATTAATAAAACCAGCGAGCCATTGAGACATGCCCCAACTGACTCATACTCAGTTATCAAATGTAAATAATTCCGTGAAACCAACATCAGACATCACATCCTTGGAACATGAGGACTCACCATGACAGAGGATGTAGAACAGCGTGCCCGAAGAATTACTATCGAACCTGGAACTGAGCACCTGAACCTACATTCCGAGAAAATGCAGCCCACATCCGAAAATGTGGGTCAGTACCATGGAAAGAAACCAAGTATATGGGGGTGTATGCAATTTTATAAACATCATCATCATAAATATTTATAAGAAATATATAGGATGTATGAAAGACTCACATAGCCCGAAGAAAATCATCATAATCATGAGAGGATGAAATAAGTATAATAACACATGTGCGTCATCATATAATTTGTCAATCACTTCCCGTTCATCAAGAATATCAATTCTCATAATGTAAATATCATTTAAATCTTTTGAAAGAATAACTTTCATAATTCCACTTTCAAATCACTTCACCGTTCACCATAGATACAAGGAAAAAGGCACACACTGGGAGATCCTATAATCGACATAAACCATATGAGCCACATGGAGTCCAACATCCAACCCACATTGGGGAGAGCCGTCCTATCCATGCCATTGGAGTAGGACTTCTAATATCAATCTAAAAACACTAGTGATCACTATGTAAATCACCCTCAGGCTGACATCCTATGGGGGCACGTAGTTCTAGGATAGTAAGGTCACTTTATACCTTCCACTCGGTACTAAAGAGTACTCCCGAACTAAGATCAGATCATTTCAAAGACAATCTATGACAAAACAACTTTCTACAATATATAAGTATACATCGGGAGCCATCATGCTACCCATTTATCATAATCAAACACGTTGCGGATTTCCTTCACATTCGAGTTCAAAGCGACTCCATTAAGACCAAAAGGTCAAATCATTCAATACGTCACAAATATTCAACATCAACGTGCTTATAGCACACATTTTCTCAAAGGCACAATTTCAAATAGGGTTCAAGACCCAAATATCAAAATCATGATAAATATCGTTCAAGATTCATGCTTTATATCACCAAACATGTAAATCCATCTTTAAAAATTATGGACATCAAAATTTCATAATAATCATCATAGAATATGAGTTCATGCTTCAAAATCATAATAATCAAGTAAAAATCATGTCTTTGTAAAGAAAATTACTTTTGGGCACAAGAACGAAAGAGTGCTCTTGTTGAAAAAAAACCTCACATACCTTGAAATTGACCTCTTGATTATGGAATCTTGTTCGCAGAAATAAGGGGTGCTCCTCGAAGGTCTCGAGATGATGAGTTCGATTATCAAATCAAATTTGAATTTCTACGGTGAAATTGGAAGATATTTGGAGCTCAAAATGGACCTAGGGTTTAGTTCTCTCAATGCTTTTGATGGAAGAACATGAATTTTATGGCTCAATATAGGTATAAATGGACAATTTTCATCCATGAAGTGAAGGCATAATGACCAAAATGCCCTTAAAATTAATTAATTCTCGAATCTATCCTTTGGTGGACTGTTTTGATAGTCTGAAGTAGATCAACCATAACGTTTTACTCCGATATCCAAATTGGATGAAACCAATTTCATTAGAAATAGGACTCTCATATATTTCCATTGATATATAGTATCTCACCCAGATCATTGTGTATGAGGAGTTATGATCGTTTGAAGTTGACCCAAAAATTTACTTTTGATAGGTGGAAGTAGATCAACCATAACTTTTTTCTTCGATAGACAAATTGGATGAAACCAATTTCATCGGAAATAGGACTCGCAGAGCTTTCCGTTGATATATAGTAGATCACACAGATCATTATGTACAAGGATTTATGATCATTTAAAGTTGGAAAAAAAATACGCCAGTTCTAAGTACTTTTTTCCTGCACGCTTTACTGTTCACTACTATTCACGGTTCAATCCGAATGTTCATAACTCGTCACTCGGGTGTCTGTTTTGGATGATCCATATATCATTGGAAAGATTATTCGATACTCTACGTAATGGTGGTTCATAATCTAAGATATTCCGCACGAAAAATTTATAATTCATTTTAGAAGATAGAACCCAACACGTTTACGCACAAAATTTCAATGAAAAATTTCTCGGGGTATTACAGTCGCCCCTCTATCATGAGGGCACACTAGAAATTGCATTTTTGGCTTCTTCACTTGTTTATGCCTTTGTCCTTCCATCCCATTCCTTGTGGTGTTATTTCCCCTTTATTTCCATATTTTTTATCCTCCATATATAATCATAATAAAATTATCCTATATCTCCAAACACCACGGCTTAGAGCTCAATGAAACCCAACGTTCAAGACAATGACCCAGAAAATCAAGCTAAGACTTGTGTTATCCTTTAAATCTTTAGCTTAGCGTTTTGACTCTTGGTTTGATTCAATTGCACTTTAAACATTATAAACAAGTTTTTTCAAACACAATTATACAATCAAACCATTACAAACTCATTACACATTAGAATCCATCGAGATCAACTAGACAAACACCTAGCTCAAGCTAGTAAAACTAGTTTTCTCATTTTGCGCTCTAAGTGACCAATTTAAGTACAAACTTGTTTGGAATTCACTTTACACATTGTAATCACATACTTAAACACTTATATGCTCAATTATATCATCCTTAACACATTAATAACATGAGAAGTCCTCAAAACAAGGCTCAATAAGCTAGGATAGCAACACTGAGGTGAATAAATCTACCTTAAATCACCACCCCACACTTAAATCCTTGTTCGTCCTCGACCAATCCTTACTCTAAGAATTGGAAGAAGAGGAGACTATACACTTATACTACAAGAAAGACACTTAAGCTAGTACAACAATGACTACACAACATGTAAGTTTTTATACTAAGCCTATTATGTACATAATTGAAAGTTAAAGAATACTACTCCAAAATATCCTAGCCTCAAGATTGACTTACCAAGTTGGAAAACTCATACATATTTCCTGATTAAAGACATAATATAACTTACCCAACTATCATCAAACATGTGCCCTCACAACATGAGTGTTATCCATAATCACTCACATAAATACAATTTATAATAGAATGATATAAGAATCAAATTGCACTCGTTCTCACAAGGAACTCACAAGCTACACAAGATGAGCCATAGGATTGCACTTAGTGTAGTACTCAACTAATATTAGAATGTTAAAGCTTAGGAACAAGTAGTTTTTTATGGGTTGTACTGCAGTCTAAGGGACGAGTAGGAACTATTCTGGACATTAATAGTGACTATCTTCTCTAAGATTTTTAATACATCACACTTTTTCATCAATTCACCTTTAACAACCCATTTACACCATATTTGTCTACCCCTATCTTTTGTTTTTCCCCATCTCATTAAGCTCATTCATATATACTATTGTGGTAGTTGCTATGTACACATCATTCAATTTTACCCTTCTACACACCTATTTTACGTTACGCACCCCTATGTTAGCCACCTTCAACTTAAACGTTTGCCTTAGTTGAGGTGCACAATGCCCAAGGAGGACCAGGGTTAAAATAGGTTCATTGTAACATAATTGGGCTAAAAATGGGTCTTTCTTTAGCATAAATTTCTCTAACTCCCAACCACTACACCTCAATTACGCACACCAATAACTATTACCTTAGGGATTAAATTTCACCTTTCTCCTACTTTTTTCAAACTCCTTACTCAATTAATTTTATACTAAAGTGCTTGGGAGCTTTGGATGAAATTAAAGTCGATCAAAAAAGGGAATTAGGCTACATATGAGGCTACTAAATAAAAAGCTAATGGCTCAATGGGGCTAACTCGGATTAGGCACAATGGTAGGTCAAAAGAAATTATCAAACAAGGTTATCAAAGAAATGCCTATATAATCTCCTAAACCTGCACTCTTTATTTTGTTTTGCACATACACCTGGAAAGTTCTAGAATCAAGTGCAACATGGAATAGATACCAAAAACTCACACACACATGGCACATGCTCAACTCAAGAAAGATCATCATAGACTCTCAACCAAATAATATCGTGAATTCAACATTAAGTAAACAAGTACAAGAGTAACAAATATGAGCCTAGGAGTCTAAAAAGTAGTAATTCACACAATTAACATGCTCTTTACAACCACAACACTTGCATCATGCAGTCACACATAGCATCAATAAGAGTATCCTACTTATTCCTAACACAAAAAATTTTAAAATTACCCTAAAAAGGAGAATTTCACCTCCCCCCCCACCCCCACATACACACACATACACTTAAGAATTTATTTTTTCCTCAAAATATACTTTTAAAGTAGAGATAAAAATACTTTCTGAGGCCTTTAGGCCTAGCTAGTAGTATCTTTATACATTAAGAGGGTCCTGGGACCCCACACTTAGTCTTCATCATGCTCCGTAGCTTAGGTTTTTCACCACTCATACTTCCCATCAACCTACAACTTAACACAAACATAAAATAGTGAAGTAAATACTAAAAAATACTAAAAATAAAACCTACCTTAACTTGAATTGCCTCAAGCAATGCCTAATTTAGTGTCGCACTATGACCCAATCTTCGACTCACCCATTTTCCATCATCTACTTCCTTCTACTTGGAGACCATCTTGTTATTAATTTCTTACCTCATGAGTGTGAACGCTCAAGATCAATAGATTTCTTAATAATAGCCTTTTCAGGCTCATCAATCTGTATCATTTTGGCCTGGGGCATTTGCGGTTCGGACCACTCAATGAGGAAGTCTAAATAGGTTATTGGTGGACTAAACTCCCCCACCCTACACTTATTCCCTTTAATCACTGTACTCATGCACAAATCTTTATAGTGGGATAGAGTTTTGAGTGGTTTGTACACTTTAAAAACCACTTTTTCATCATCCAGCCTTATTGTGAACGTACCCTCTCTCATATCTATCATGCTCCTTCCATCACCAAGAATAGATGTCCAAAGATGACTGGAACTCTTTATTCTACCTAAAATCTAAAACAATAAAATCAACAAGAATAATAAACATATAAACCTTGATGAGAACATCCTTAATGATTTCTTTGGGATGACTATGGTTCGTTCTACCAATTAGAGTAATACAGATCTTGATCTCGGTTTCCCCAAGCCAAAAGTATTAAACAAGGAGAGGGGCATCAAGTTGATACATTCCTCTAAATCACTAAGTGCATAGATCACATTATTATTGCTAATTCTAAAAGGGAGAGTGAAACTCCTAGGGTATTTGAGCTTTTTGGGCATCTTCTGCATCACCAAAGAACTCACTCCTCAATGAGTGCTATTGTATCAATATCCTATAGCTTAACTTTGTTAGTAACCGCGTCCTTCAATTACTTCACATACTTGGGCATTCCCTACAAAACATATAAAATATGAAGATTAATGTGAAGCTCTCTGAATATGTCAAAGAACTTCTAAAAGAATGCATCATCCTTCATTTTTCTAAGCATCTGTGGAAAAGGTAGCGGTGGTCTCTCATTCACCTGTTCAACAGCTTTTGCTTTCAAGTACTTAGACTTCCTTAAATTTTAGCAACTTTTTCATCTACCTGCTTAGGAGCTATCTCCACATCTACCTCCTTAGTTACAATTGGATGTTTTTCATTGAGCTCTTTACCACTCCTCAAAGTGATTGCCATTACTTATTTAGGAGGTTCAATGTTACTTGGCAAATCACCTTGGATTTTGTGCTTCTGTATTTGCCAAACCTATATCACCAAGTTCTTTTTAGCCACTTGATGGCTCTTTATATCTACTTGTTAGCTCTTCATATTTTCTGCTAATTGTGTGAGAAAATCTAAAAGTTGGTTTAACATCTCCTTCATATTGCTCGTTTGAGTTGTGGTCTGATTACTCTAAACTTGTTGTTGTTGAAACTACTATTGTTGGTCATTCCATGAGAGATTTGGTGGTTGGGTCTACCACTTCAAATTGTAGGTGTTCCCATAATTCATCCTTTGAGTAGTGCCCACAAGTATCACTGACTCAGGATTGCAACATAAATGGCCGTAGAATGACTAATATTACCATATATATCACACAAAGTGCTCATCTAATGAATAGAATTCATCGTTGTTGCAGGCTAAGTAATCCCCAATTTTACATTGTTGAATTGAGTAGTTAACTAATTTTGTAGTACAACAATCTGAGTTGATATAGTAGTAAACTAGTCCACCTACAACACACCTGCAACCTTCTTTGCATCATTTTTTTATTCAAAATTCCACTTTGGATTCCCATGTGAAACCTGGTTCAACAAGGTGTATAGATCATCATACATTAGTTCCAACCCTTAACCACCTATAGCTAAATCTAACAAAATTTTTGTGTTGTGATTAAGTTCCTCAACAAAAGTGTGAGAAAGTAGCGCATTGGACTACTAATGATGTGGACAGTCCGGTAGAAGAGGCTTGAACCTCCCCCCCACATGATATAAATTCACATCTAGCTTCTTTTTTAAGCTCATAATCTTATTGCATAGTCTCGCAGTCTTGACAGATGCAAAGAATCAAATGAGAAATTTCTAGGCTAAGTTATCCTAGGTTGTGATTTAACTTGATGCCTCATAGTTCAAGCACTTCTTTGCTTCCCCCAATAGTGAAAAGGGGAACAGTGTCAGCCTAACATAGTAAGGCAACATACTCGTAGGGATGAATGTATCAATGATCTCCACGAAGTTCCATAGATGTACTTGTGGATCTTTATGTGAAAGCCCAATAAACTGTCTACTACTGATCAAAAGATGCACCATGTTCTGTTAAAGCTCAAAATTACCTCCAACAGCTGGCTTTTGAAAAAAGGAGGTCAAATTTATCAGAAATTGGATTGCCACTTCACGGGATGTCATGCAGGCTGGTATATCTTCACGCATGAGAGCAGGATTATCTTGTTCCTCTTGAATTTATGGGATACGATGGAGAAGGAATGTTTCTCTCCTCAATTGATGAAAGCGTTGCTCGAGTTTAGGGATTGGTTCAACCAATTCCCTATCTCTTTCCAGCTTACTACACTATAAACCTATTTCCTGCAAACTCAATACCAATACCAAGTGTAAAGAACCAAAGAAATCTAATAAGTATAACTAAAACTAAAATAGTTGCCCATTTACAAGTCCCCAGCAATGGCAACAAAAACTTGTTGTGTCCAAGCGCATACGCTAGTGTATGTGGTCGCAAGAAGTACTACAATGGCCTTATATAAAGTTGAATATTGATCCCTTGGAGACTTGTTTTAAGCAACTATCTAGTTCTAGTTTAACAATTGAGATTAACCAGTGAAATGTAACCAAAAGAGTTTTGAAAGTTGTAATTAAAAGTAAACTAAAATAATGCGGAAAAGTAAAGACTTTTGAAAATCAATGGATGAAAGACCAGAGTTAAAGAATAAAGAACAATCATACTATGCTATTGAACTTTATTAATTATATAGCTTATTTTGGTTGTTGATTCACAGAGTTGCTATTATGATCATGGTCTCTCGGGCCTCTAATCTCCTATTTAACTTAGAACCATAACTACATCGTTGAGAGAGGATGTGAGAACTAAGCTAAACACATTTATATTTCATCCATTAGTAAACCAAATAAGGTTTTTAGGTATATCTATATCCTAGTCACAAATTCAAATCCCTTATTTTATAAAATAATAAGAACCTTACTCTTTTCATCCCCACGTTCTATCTTCTTATTCCCTCTCTCGAGCTCACAAAGTTGACATTTGATACTTTCTAAGGGTCGTGAATCCTTAAAATAGTGATAAAAATCATAAAAAATAACCAAAAATGATAATAAACCAAAACAAATTCAATTCAAAGAAATAGTAATCATGTTCTTTGCCCTAACCTCAGAAAGAGAGTGTTTAGTCACTAATGTACAAAACTATAATCAAGATCAATGAATACATGATATAATACATAAATCAAAAAAATTAAAAGTGTAAAACCCTATTTTAAGTGTTTTACATCCCCTCTCAAGGACTTCAAAACGTCCAACCTTTTTAACAATGCGTACAAGTGTTCTATTTATAGGAGGATGATTTGTCCGGTATAGGATTGTGGTCCACTATGCGTTGCTTAATACCAGGGAGTATGGTCTGCGATGCATTGATTTATCACCTTTAATAATGTGTGTGGAACTTTTCTTGCTCCTAGGGAATAGGTGGTGCTTCACCCCTCTATCACGAGGACATACTGGAAATTGTATTTTTGGCTTCTTCACTCGTCTTATGCATTTGTCCTTCCAACCCAAGCCTTGTGGTGTTATTTACCCTTTATTTTTAGATTGTTTATCCTCCATATATCATAATAATAAACTCACCAAGCATACTATATCATCAAACACCACGTATTATGGCTCAAAGCAACATAGCTTTCAAGATAGTAAACAAGAAATTCAAGCTAAGACTAGTGTGATCCTTTAAATATTTCGCTTAGTGTTTTGACTCTTGGATTGATTCAATTGAACTTTAAATATTATAAAACAAAATTCAAAACATAATTACTCTATCAAACCATTAGTAACTCATTACACATTAGAATCCATCAAGATCAACTAGACAAATACCTAGCTCAAGCTAGTAACACTAGTTTTCTCATTTTCACTCTAAGTGACCAATTTAAGTACAAACATGTTTGGAAAACACTTAAAACCTTGTAATCACATGATTAAAAACTTATATTCTCAATTATATCATTATTAACACATTAATCACATGAGAAGTCCTCAAAAAAAGGCTGAATGACCTAGATAACAACACTGAGGTGCAGCCTATATGATTTGAAGGTATATCCAGCTTCAGTTTTACTTATTCTACAGAAAAGATAGTTTTAGAAACTAAATTTAGTTACTCACTAAGATTTTTATATTATACTTTGTTATTCATGTTTTATGATATTTCAGCTTTTAGTTTATTTCAGTCTCGAGGTGAGTCTATTTACACTTAGCATGTATGTTTTAAGATTATGCATTGATTCAGTATTACTTATTGCATTCACCCCCACTTACTTAATACATTCCAAAAGTAATGACCATAAATATGTATTTGTGGATACATTGTTTCATAATATACGTACCAGTTAAAGCCACAATATCATGGTCAGGCAGTTCATAGCTTCCATCTAGCAGATGATGAGTTCTCCTTATTCGAGGACTCCAATAAGTTTTATATTAAATAATTTATATTTTATTCAATTGTATTGGTTAGGTATAGCTGAGGATCATGTCCCAGCTACCTACAGTCAGTAATAGTAGAGGCTTCATATACAATCAGTTAAAGTTTATGCATTTAGTTTTAGATTTCTTTTGTATAACCATTATTTTAAGCTTGCAAACAATATTATATAAAACAAGTTCAGCTAAAGACATCTCTTCTGCTTATTATTTCTAGATATATATAAATATATATATCAGTAACTGACTAGTTTGATGTATCATGGGTTATCTTGGGATCACTTAAGATTCTAAGCACCGTGTGATGTCTAGGGGATACTCACAAAGCATTACAGTCTTAAGCATTTGATTTCATTGAGGAAAAAAGGATATCAGCTCCTATCGTTGTTTTATCCAATTGGTCCATGCCTTTTTAGATTATATGGTATGCTATTGGAGTGGCACTAGAAGCATTCCTACGCCAAATACAATAGAAGATTCTCTATCCTTTCTATTATTCTATCAAGGTACTTAATGCAACTTAGAAAAATTATACTATGATGACATAAGAGTTGGTTTTTGTGGAAGATTTGATCCTACCTTCTTGGCACTAAACTGATTTTCCACATTAACCACACTTACCTTATAGCAATGAAAGGTGAAAAGCATGTATTGTTTGGATGGTTAATTCTAGGTCAAGAACCAAAAGGGGACTAAAACTAAGTGTTGATCACTTGTAACGACTTGATAAAGAGGAAATGCTAAAATCAAAAGATAAAATCAACATTCATGATGACTTTCAAATGAGTAAGTATTGACTACATTACAAGACTTTATTCCATAATTCACAAATTTTGCTAATTACTTAGTGAGTGATGTGGTGCCTTTGGACTTGTCCTTACACCAGAGAAAGAAGTTTATGTCTGATGTGTGGAAATTTTTTTGGGATGAGCTATTCTTGTTCCATATTTGTGTTGATGGGATGATTAAATTTTTTGGGAGCCTTTCTTGCTCCATATTTGTGCTAATTGATGATTCAAAAATGTGTTCTTGAGGTCGAGATGATGAGAATATTGGAGGGATATTACTCATATCTTATTGGAGGTCGTCATAGTAGAGTTTGAAAATCCTAGAAGATTCAATAATATGGGTATTATTGGACACCAATTCATTAAGATGCTTATTATTAAGTTAGGGCATTGATCACGCCCAAGCTACTCCTTCAACCTAAAGATTATGCGACGTTGTCATATATAGTAACCCAACCAAGGTTGGGGTTGAATCCCAAGAGAATACATGGAATTGCAACTTTCAGCTGTTGTAATAAATGGGAAAAACTAGAAAAGTAAATAGGGGTTTGAGTAGCAATATCGAATAAGTAACTAGTATTAACTTTTGTTGTAAGCAATCGTGTGTGAAATCTAGGATTGTGTTCCCCCTGGATTCTCAACTCTGTAGGCTTATCGTGCTTTATTTAACCGACCCGATACCTTAAATACAAAATCTGATAAGTCATGTACCATTAACCATCTTTTGGACTAGCTAATACACATCACCCTTTACTTTTTTAGTATTAGGATGTTTCCTTACTAACCCAGATCCCAGTTAACTATTACCTTTTGAGTCCTTAGATATTAGATGACAACTAAATATCATACTTAGATAATACCTAGTAGCATGGATCGATAGTTAAACTTTAAATTACTATTGTAATAATATTTTCCTAGTCACTACTCCTCTTTTGGAGTAATTAGCAATAATATGGAACCATTGAGATAACTATTAAAGTGAATATAATACAATGCATGCATGGGTATTGGTTCAGAACAATGTAGCACTTCCCCTACTATGTCAATCCAGTAAGGTTTTCACAACCCTAGCTAAGGGTTTTTAGCCACTCATGCTTGTGAAGTAATCAACAACATTCATGATTGAAATCATAGGATGTAATCATAATAATCAGAACATACAAACAAAAATTTCAACTAAATTAATCAACCAAAATCAATAAAAGAGAATTCCAAGACCACAATCGAATCTCAGAATCAAAATATGTTGTAAGTATCAAGAGCGTGTAACTTCTACTAAAAAACACATAAGGGGTATTTATAGTACATGAGAAAACCCAAATATCCAAGTTCAAACATAAAGGACAAAAAAGGGTCGGTGGCCACTTACCTATGTCTACATGCGGCCTGTCCTTAGGCACATATGCCACATGCGTCCTGACCCCGGGAACATGTAGACAAGGGTAAGTTCCATAAGAATTTCCTGCATTGTTCGCTCTCGAGACTTTGGATTTTGGTATTTGTCTTACCCACAAGTATTTTCCATGTGCTACATGCAGTCCCCATGCGCTACATGTGGTCCACATGTTTTATATGCAGTCCATATGTTGACATAGGTAAGTGTCAGAAGTTCTTTTTTATCTCTTTCACTGTATGGATCTCCAATTCTTGTACTTTCCTTAGTCACATACGGACCACATGTGCTATATGCGGTCCACATGTAGACATAGGTAAGTGTCAGGCCTTCCAAATCTTGTAACCAAGCTTCCAAACTTCAAGTTTCAGCACATGCTTTGATCACGTACATCCGTAAAGTGACACAAATACCCAAAAATGATCAAGTAGACAAAAACTCCATTTTTTATCTTTTTCTCACACTTTTCATCCAAATCCTAGTTTCCTACAAAACATACCCAAAACACATCATATCTAACAAAACAACTTAAGAAAACTTGTATATTTTCATAGTTCTGAGCATTAAAATTGCTATATTTCTTTAACACATAAACACCCTCAGCTTAGAACGTTAGCATGTCCTCAGGAAACACACAATAATAAAGTAAAACATGATGCTTAACTAGGAGAATCTAAGCAATTCAGTGCTGTAAATCAATACTTTAAGATCAAGCCACAATACCCTATCCTATTCAACTTTTCAAAACCAAGTACATCTAAACATGAAGAACAATAGTGTTACACAATGGGATCAAGTGATGGCATTACATTAGTAATAGATAACCATGCATATATAGACAATTTACACTACCCAAACAAGTAAGAAACTAGCAAATGGCTCATGTGCCCTCACAATAGAGAAGTCTCACTCACTTGTATGAAATAATGTATGTCAATGCAGGGACAGTCAAGAGATATTCACACTCAAAAGAGAATGCCCTTATTTTCTTTACCTTAGTTTTCGGACAGTTAAGTTAGGATCACTATAGGACTTTATTCGGCTTGTAATGTAGGCTTGGGGGGATGGTATGGTACATGTGTATATTTAGTGACCAAGGCTTCTTAGTATTATACTAACTTTTAGGGTCCACACTTAACCAATTTTTTTTTCTTTTTATTTCACCCTTGTTTCTCCTCTTTTATTCTTTATTGCATATTCAGGTTGGGTGTGGTCTTTTATTCTTTTATTTTTACTTTTTCACACTTTTTCTTTTTTTCTTTTTCCTTTTCTTATTCTTTTTTTTATTTTTCTACAACATTCGACCCTACTAACTTTTTCTCTTATTTTACCCGTCTACATTCCCACTTTACATCACACATCCCTATGATAGCGTCCCTTAAGTTTGGTGATTTGCTTGAGTTGAGGTGCACGAATTCCAAGGAGGAACAGGCCAAACAGTTAATTACAATACAAATGGGAAAGTGAAAGGTGTAATAAGAAAAATAGTGTATAAGGCTAATACTTAGGGATCAAGGGATACAATTCACACATAGAAGGTCATTTTAGGCTAAAAGTGGACTAACATTAAAAATTGGCATATGATCTTTTCCTAACCAAATATCCTACAACCTAGGTAAGACTAACTAGACAAGTTCTGAATTCAACACACAAAGGAAACTAAGTAGTATCTCTCACACACATGGTACAAAGTCACATCACAAGCTACTACTTATCAAGTTTATGCAATTGGCAGTAATGATTATCATGACCCTAATTCTAATGCGATTTCAAGATCCACAATGTTCACACATACATACATTCACACAGTTCTAAAACAAAAATTTGGAGGGGTATCATTTTTCTCAAAAATAAACAAAAACATAACAATTGCCCTAAATACATAAAAATCTCCTAATTACACATAAACACAACACAATAAAAAAAACATATTATGATAGAAATTAATTCTAGACATGACAGTTCTACAACCATACCACAGTTGGCAAGAAAACAAACACGGCAATAAAAACCTGTGGTGGTTATGCTATACCCCACCTCAAACTAAAAACTATGCACTTTCCCCAATGCACTAAAATAATATAGAAAAAAAATAATAAGGATATACATGGGATGTACTAGGCGTCCATGTCATGAGCATCCCCTGATGGAGGTATATCCACCAGTGGAGCCGGTGGTGGTGGTGGTTCACTACTAAAAGATGCACCCACTTCTATCTCGGTATGTCTTTAACTCTCAAAACTGTAGAGCCCATCGAATCATGTCTGACCTTTTTCAAGGCCTAGTTATATAGAAGATTTTGATCTTGTATATCCCCCATGTGTCTTTTTTTTGTCCTGAATAATGGGACATTTTCATCAGCCTCTATAAATAAATCAAAATATCTGGGCCTGTGCGGAATTGATCTCTGAACCACTAGGGGGTATGATTAGGGGAGTGTCTATCATCTGGATCTCTATGAGAGAGTGTACCTCTAATTGCAATGTGTTTACTTCCTCCCTAATATGACCTAGGTTTGACATCTCAATCTCTACAAATCAGGTTACAACACATCTATCAAAAGCATTGATTCATGCCTATAAATTAGCATGCAACTCTAACATAGCAATTATATGTGCTACACCCCATTTAGCCTCTATCATTTCTAGTCTAGTCCAAACCCATAACTAAATCTAGCCATATAGAGTAGCTACCTCGGTCTCAACAATACGTAATTGCTCATCAGTGACTCTCTAACTATACTCTAAGCTCTATAATAACTTAAAATATACCAATATCACACTGTAGCAGCAGTTATAGTGAAAGGGAAAGGGGGTAATGAAGAAGCACCCACCAGCTCTAAATTGGAAGTCGGGGCTGATGAAAAAGTAGTTGGTGTATCCTTACCCCGAGTACTCAAATCTGGGACCTCTCTATGTTCCTCCTATCTTAAGATTAATGGAAACTCCCACATTACCTCCATGTACATCACTAAGAACTGTTGAAACTGAAGGACCCTCATTCTTGACCCAAGGTACTCTGGCAAGCTCAGTAGGTCTACTGGGAAGGGATAGATGTGTCGAATCCTTTATAGTCTCTATCTGTGCAGTAGCTACCACAAGCACTCTCTCACTGACTTATGATATCTTTGGTATAACTGCATCATTACACAACCTCTATATAAGGTATGAGAATAGAAAATTCATCAACTCCCCAAAGGCTCTATCATAAATCTCATGCCAAAGTATAACTTTAAAGTCAATATCATAGCCAACCATTATACTAGCAATCAAGGTGGCTCCCTCCCAAGATAATACATTAGCTAACATAGTTGGAAATAATCGATATGTGATAAGCAACCACCAAAAATTATCAACATATGTTAATGAGAACTTATTTATCACACCATGTCCCTCAATCCATAGGGTGTCATCACCCAAGAGTGATATGTAGTTAGTTATCCACCTAGCTATCTCAACTTTCTCGCATCTATGTTTTGTCTCCCGCATAATATAAATATCACACGTGACTCTTAGTCTATAGTGACACTCTATTATGGATGTTTTATTGATATACTTTGGACCAAAAATAACCCAGCGAATATTCACTACTGAAATGCCAACGCTGACCCCTCTCACTAGGGTTTACTCAAGTTATGGTGGCTCTGTATGTCTTATCAGACCTAGAGATTTGTGCATCTAAAGACATAATATGGCATAATATTATTCATAAAAATATCTTACCAAAGTCAGGTTGTAAGAACCGAGTGTTCTATTCATCCACTTCAACTAATAACAATCAAAGGCGGCCTGCAACTATGGTACTCTACTCAAACCAGATGGATCAATCCTGTGCTCCTCAAAAATAAGAATTTTGGATCTTTCGACCTCTAAGATATAACTTTCCATATAAAATATCATTAGTATTCCCTCCACACACCACCTTATATTATCCTCCTCAAGTGGTGTCTTCGAGGAAGTGTAGGGGCGGTAGAACCCTGTCCCTACTAGCTTATGCCTTATGGTAAGTATTATTTTACCTTCATAAGAATGGGGTACACATGATTGATGTGTATGAGCTATGGTACCCTTCTCATACTTGGTATTTCTGATGACTCCTCCTGATATACAGCCTCAAATAAATTTTGCGATCCCTTATCAAACTGGAGGTCCTGAGCTACACCATGTGGAACAAGCTAAAAATCTACCTCATCCTCATCAACATCATCATCCAGTGGAAGAGAATATGGGGGTGATATCAGTGCTAACCTAATTCTCAATCAGGATACAACTATTTTGACAGCCTAGACAACCTGAACAAACTCAGCTCGAGACCTCAGCAGAGTAAAGGTTGGGCTTCTACCCTACTATGAGTGCTTAGGTAGAAGATTCCCCATAGTGCCTAAAATAATAGTCTTATCTACCTGGAACACTTGTCCTCTAGTCACTCTGCGTGGTACCCCAGCTATAGCTTCTCTAAGTCATGCAATCGAGTACTCCTCCACTAAACATTAGGCTCAGAGGACTCATCCCATCTCCTCAATACAAAAACTTTTTTTTCTAGATTTTGGTGCCATGTGTACCTGAAAAACTAGTCGTTTGTTTCCAACAAAAGATGAGGGATTGCAAAAGTTGAAGGAAAACTCAAAATTCAAAAAGTTCAAATTGTTCCTCAATTTTCATGACCCTATAACATATTTGAAGTCCCAACAAGTCTGATGTGCACACATATATCAAGAATCATGATTTTCAATATAAACTAAAATGCCCAACTTTTGGTATTCCTCTACTTGTTCAAGTTTAACTTCTGTTTAGGGCCTAACCTTAGAATTTAATTCAACACAAAGTCCTACATCAAGATTTTTAGGATACTTCAAGGATCCTACAAATAAGCATGATTTTTTATATATATTTTTCATGAAAATACACATAACAACTTTTTTGTTTATAATTAAATCAAGATATAACCATTAGTAGCAGAGAAACTTACCTCTTTTTTAGATAATTAGAAAGAGAACAATGAAGAAATAGAGCAAAACTGAAATTTAAAGTTGTTTTTTGTGTGTTAGGACAAGATAGTACTGCAAATAATTTTCAATTTATCCCTTCTCAAAGTGTGGGATTAGTTTATGCTTTTAGATGAAAGTTTGGATTTAAAGAGAAAAATGAGATTTGAGGATTTGAATGAGTTAGAATGATGCATATTATGTTTAAATAATTAGGGGCGCCGAATTAGGTCTTAAATAAGCATTGTTGGGCCTGAAATATTAATTAAAATTTAGGACCATACATAAGCTACTAGCGTCATGCTAATGGGCGCATATACCACATGCGGTCTGCATGTGTTGGGCGCAAGTGGGCCTGATCTTTTGGTCTAACTTCCTACTTTTTGGGCTTGGCATTTTGATGTTTACCCAACTACTTATGGTTCAAACTTGAAGTTATAGCTCCAAAAGTATGATATTGTGACAAAGTCCACAACTTCCCATTATCATCCTCAAAATTTTATCTTTTTAATTATTGTTCACATTACCTAGCCCGAGTGGGACTAGTAACCCTAATGAGTTAATCACCAAGTCCCCTAACTTGGAAATTTATGAATGTAGAAATCTTATCATATTTCAGGTATGTCCATAAGTTATAAACGTCTAAAATAAAAATAAACAAAAGTGAACACTAAAATAGTGGGTTGCCTCCCACCCAGCGCTTGATTTAACATCTCAGCACAACGTGGCTATGTTGGTTACTCAGGCTTCACCAACTAGCCTATGGCGTTGCCTTCCCTATAATGTTTTATTTACTATTGCGGCATGATTTTGGTACCTTGATTACTTAGAACTCGTGAATAAACCCATAGGAATACCCTTCTAGGTCATCAATACAATCTATGACCAACACCACCCTTAGTTCGGTAGGTTACTTCATTATTTTACAAATGTTGAATGTGGCCTCCTCACCGTTGACTCTAAACTTCAGCTCTCCTTTATCGATTTCAAACATCGCTATACCTATGTCCATAAATAGTCACGCAATAATGGGAATTTGGGCATCAACCTCATAGTCTAGAATGACAAAGTCAGTCAGAAAGATAAAGTTATCAACTGGAAAAACTGCATCAAAATAAATACCTATAGGATTTTTGACAGTGGATTCATCCATCAATAACTGCATTACAGTTGGTCAGGAGGGCTCAAGCCTAATTGCTTGAATACAACTAACTACATCAAATTTATGTTGTCTCCTAAGTTCCATAAGGCTTTAGTGAACCGAGATGTCCTAATAGTGCATGGTATAGTGAATACTCTAGAATCACCTTTTTTCTAGGCTAGAGATCTAGTTATGACTCAACTATAATGGTGCAACCCATCGACATCCTCAATCGTGGCCTCTATATACTTTATAACTATTTGCTTCATAAACCTGGCATATCTAGGCATCTGCTTCAATGCCTTAAAAAGAGGATGTTCAAGCTCAACTCTTTCAGCATCTTAATGAATTGCTTGAAATTTTCTTTCTCTCTCTTCTTCTTGAGTCTTTGAGGAAAAGGTGGGGGTGGTCGAGGAATTTTTCTTATTTTCATCTCAATGACCTGACCCTTACCTTTGTACTTACCAACTTGATCAGCACTACTTGTTGCCTTTTCTAACTCTATAATAGGTTTCTCATTAACAAAATCTTCATCATGCCTTGGATATTTTACAACAGGTAGTGGGGGATAAATAGTAGTCATACCACTCCTTGTGGTATGGTAAGAACATGACCGTTATTTTGTAGATTTTACACAGTGTTGCTCAAAAGGGTATCTAGCTACCTCTAGTTTAGTGTTGCTAATATCTGCCAAAATTATTGCTCCAACTACTTAATAGCAGTGGCTTGGGATTCAAACTTCTTTCCAACCCTTAAATGTCAACCTTAATCTCCTTAAGGTTGTTATCTTGATTTTTTTGAACTTTTACCAGCTTAGATAGTATCTCTTCCATTCTTGATTCTATATCTCTTCTGCCAGACAAAATATGCCTATCTCCCTTCTCCTTATAGTTATCATTCTTCTCCAGTCACCATCTCGCTTCTTACTCCAGTCTCTGTATCTGTTATAATAGTTTTTACCTTGTTTCCTTGACCCTAGGCTTGGAAACTCACTACCTGACAATCTAGATAGTTTGTTTCCTCATAAGCTTTGGCAGTTGAACATTATGCTCCTACTGCATTTACTTTATTAGAACGTGTTGCTACAAACTGCTTTGCCAGTAACCCAAGACCAGTTCTCAACAGTTTAATTTCTTATGCTACTAAATTGTCAACTATTTTTTAGTCACAGAAGGCACCAATATCATATGTGCTAGATCCCCTCTTAGCCTCTTAATTTTCCTACCCTCGGTTAGTGAACGAGATCTAATCTTACATCACTGAAGCTACCTCCATCGTAGTCTCAAAAAATATCCTCTAGATATGGTGTTTTCCATGGCTCTAGAATTGATGGTCAGGGTTCTATAGGATATCTCCAATACACTTTTCCCTAAAATCCAATTGTTAGGCACCATACTTAGCTTCTTCTTAAACCAGAACCAAGTCTCATACATAGATTCTAACTGCAGTTACCTGAAGTTATAAATCTAATCCTTAAGATGCAACATCTTGTATGGAGGAAAGAATTGGTTCAAGATTTTCCTGAATAAATCATTCTATGTAGTGATAAATCCTCTTGGAAATTCCCCTAACCATAAAGATTCTTCTCCTGTAAGTGAGAAAGGGAAGAACCTCAGTCTAAGCACTTCTTGATTCTCTCTTGGATTTGTATACAAACTATAAACCCAATGAAATTTTTAAGGTGCATGTTGAAATCATCTATAGGCAAACCCGCAAATACACCTTTTAGATTTAAGAGCTAGATCATTGCACTCGTTATGTCAAACTTAATACCTAGGGGTAAAATAGAAGGGACAATAGCTTCAGTCTCTATCGGCTCAACATAGCCCAGGTCTTCTTTACCATTTGTATATGGCTGCCAATATTGGTACGCTGGGATTACTTGATCATGGCCACCTCTAACTCTAATCTGGATTCCACCGAATGTTGCTTGGCATTTGACTCCCTACCTTTAAACAGCTAACTCTACCTCCTGAGCTATCCACTAGGCATCTCCTATAATTAGCATACTATGCTAATAGCACCCCTGTCTGCATAATGTCCTAAACTAATTTATGAGCAAGGGGGAGCAACTAATGTCCATCATCACGAACCCATTTAGGGATATCATCTCTTTTTGGCTCTGTCATCAGACTAGATGTTTGTAGGATCCTTTCTAGAATCATATTCATTGAGAGTATGGGATTGCCTCTACTCTATATTCTAGGCATACACCAGTGTATACCTAACTAAAAAAAATGAAGAGACCCAAAAACTGCAATAACCTTGATTCACAACTCACACTATATTCCCTGGAAACAGTACCAAAATTTGATCACGCCCAAGTTACACCTTCAATCTGAATATTATGTTGTCATTGTCAAATATAGTAACCCATTAAAGGTTGTGGTCAAATCCCAAGGGAATACATGGAATTATGACTTTTAGTTGTTGTAATCAATGGGAAAAATAAGAAAAATAAATGAAGGGATTTGGGTAGCAATAGCAAAAAAGTAACTAACATCAACTTTGGTTGTAAACAGTCGTAAGTGAACACTAGGATTGTGTTCCCCCTTACTTTTCAACTCCATGGGCTTGTATTGCTTTATTGAACAAACCCTTTACCTTGCATGCAGAATACAATAAGTTATGTACCATTAACCGTCTTTCGGAATAGCTAATAGATATCACCCTTTACCTTTTTAGTCTAAGGATGTTACCTTACTAACCCTTATCCGAGGTCCCAATTAACTATTACCTTTTGAGTCTCTAGTTATTATATGACAGCTAAACATCTTACTTAGTTAATACCTAGTAGTATGGATCAACCGTTAAACGTCAAATTACTATTGTAATTATCTTTTCCAAGCAACTACTCCTCTTTGGGAGTAAGTAGAAATAATCTAGGAAGGATCCTAATGTTTGCAACTGCTGAGATAACTATTAAAGTGGAGATAATATAATGCATGCATAGTATCGATTCAAAAAAATGCAACACTTCCGCTACTTTGTCAATTCGCCAGAGTTTCCACAACTCTAGATAAGGGTTTTTAGCTACTCATGGTTGTGAAGTAATCAACAACATCCATGATTGATAGCATAATTTGTAATCACAATAATCATAACTAAAACCGTAATACTTTAACTAGATTAAACAACCGAAATAAATATAAGATAATACCAAGACCAAAATCAGATCTCAAAATTAAAATATATTTTTAAGTATCAAGAGTGCGTAACTTCTACAAAAAACAAATAAGGGGTATTTATAGAACCTGGGGAAACCCTAAAATCAAAGCCGATACGAAAAAGGATCAAAAAGAGTCGGTGGCCACTTACATGTGTCTACAGGTGGCCTGGCCTTGGGAGCATATGCCACGTGCGTCCTGACCTTGGGAGAATATAGACATGGGTAAGTTCCAGAAGAATTTCCTACATTGTTTGAGATCAGTAATTTTGACTTCCATCACTTTCCTTACCCGCATGTGGTCCTCATGTTGACATAGGTAAGTGCCAAAAGTCCTTTATCGGCTATTTCACTCTCTAGATCTCAAATTCTGGTACTCACCTTAGTCACACACGAACCCCATATGCTATATGCGATCTACATATAGATATAGGTAAGTGTTAGACCTTCCAAAACTTGTAACCAAGATTCCAAACTTTAAGTTTCAACTCATGCTTAGATCACATACATATGAATAGTATCACAAATACCCAAAAATGATTACTTAAGTATCCAAAAACTCCATTTTTCATATTTTTGTTGAACTTTGCATCCAAAACCTAGTTTCCTAAAAAACATACCCAAAATACATCATATCTAACAGAACAACCTAAAAGACTTGCAAATTTTCATAGTTTTAAGCATCAAAAGTGCTATATTTCTCTAGCATATCAGGCATGTGGATAATTCAAAAGGAAAGGGGGTATATCAATAAAGCATGAACTTCTCTCCCATATTTTTGTGGTTGAGATGTTTAATATTTGGGGTACTAATTTTATGGGTCTATTTGTGATCTTGAATGGGATTAAATACAAACTTGTAGTTGTTGACTATGTGTCCTAGTAGGTGGAGGTGGTTGCACTTCCTAATAATAAAGGCATGAGCATCAGATTATTTTGGAAGTGCAACATCTTTTTAATGTTTTTTACATCAAGGGCAATCATTAGTGATGGAGATTTTTCTTCTTATGAACTAGTATTTTGAGCCCTACTTTAGAAGAACGATGTGAAGCATAGGGTATAAACACCATATCATATGCAATTTATTGGGTAGTATTACATGTACAATAGGTATATAAAGACACCCATTGCAAAAATAGTGAATGCAAATAGAACAGATTAGTCGAGAAAGTTGGATGATGCTTTATAGGCATACCGGACTACTTTCAATACCCCTATAGGTATACCTCCCTATCAGCTTATATATGAAAAATCTTGTCATTTGTCGATTATGCTTAAGCATATAGCCTTATAGGTACTCAAAATGTTGAATTTGAATTGAGGAGATGCATCTAACTTGAGGCTTAATCTATTGAATGAGTTGGATGAGTTTTAACTAAAACCTTTGATTGTCAATATATTTATGAAGTGAAGATAAAGAAGTAATAGGATCAAAAGATAGAAAAGAGAGTTTAATCCGGGTAATTTTGTCTTATTTGATTCAAGACTTTGCTTGCTTCCTAGAAAGTTAAAGTTTAAGTAGATGGGGCCATTTTGAGTGGTACATGTGTTCCCATAGAGTGCAATGGAACTTGTAAACCATTATGTCTAATGGTTTGAGGTAAATATTAAGTGTAGAAGTCATATTTGGGAATGAATGGAGAAATAAATGTTGTGAAGTCTAGGCCCTTAGTGAAGTCTGAGTTACCAAGGGACTCGAGTCGTGCCGCCATGTTAAATCCAGGCTATTTGAAAGAAAATCCAAAGTTTTTGTATATTTGGATTTACATTAGTTTTATTATTTAATTAGATTGATGTTTGGAGAAGTGTGTACAAACAAGTTAAGTTAAACACAAGAAAAGAGGAAAGCAGATAATAAAATAATTGAGAAT
The DNA here is from genome assembly GCA_030864225.1 of Capsicum baccatum var. pendulum. Lineage (NCBI taxonomy): Eukaryota > Viridiplantae > Streptophyta > Magnoliopsida > Solanales > Solanaceae > Capsicum > Capsicum baccatum. Next base: position 140,538,998 of record CM061550.1, read on the forward strand.
CACATGCCAAGTTCATGGATCATGGAAAAATGTATTGATTAAGGTCCTACTTATGGGAATCGGTACAAGGTTTCACCATTGTAGAATATGTTCCATAAGTTTCCAGTTAAATTCATAGAATATTCCATAGGTCATAGACCTCTCCGTACGTAGAAAATTGGTTATAAATTGGTGAAAGAGAAAGCCCACAAACCCATTCCACAAACTGTGGAACATTTCATTGTATGTCAATAGAACTCATGGACCATAGATGAGACTTTTTTACTCTTATTTTAGGTCAGTAAAGTCAACTAAACCAATAAAAACCCTAATTACTAAAATACAAAACCAGATCCTATTTTATTTTGAAATATCAATTGATGAACAACTCCCTCTTTCATATTAACTCCTACATTTCAAACTCTATCTCCACCACTTTGGTTGAATACACCATGTACCACCCCCTTGACAATTGAAATTTTATCAACCTCAATGTGGGTCTATTAGCTTTCACATTTTCACAATTCTTTTCCTGAATTTCACTAAATCAACTAAGGTATCAAAGTATTCTCCACCCCTACTTAGATTTTGGTTCAAAACACACCTAACTTAGGGGTTGACTATATATGATTCTTGAATTTGGAACCCATGAGGATGATAGTAATTGAGCAAATCCATTGACATGTAGTTATTGCTTCTGTGTTAAAGGCAAAAAAATTGGTAGAACGACATGTTAGGGAATATTTAATGAGTAAATGATGAATGATTGAATTTTGCTTATAAGTTTTGTTGATTGATAGTTTGGGGTAGTAACACCCACTGAGTTGGCTGACATTATAGTCCACCAAAGTTGTTTGAAAAATAATCAAGAACTGTTTTGCCCGCCAAACTCACAAATGACGCAATTCATAATAAATAGATGAGACTAAGTAGCCCGACTCTATGATTAATGGTTAAAATATAATGTTCAAACTTTAGTAACTTCACCTAATGTTGACACTTACTACCCCTAGAATTATTCTTGTAAGTTGTAACCTTGACTTTCAAATAAAAATACTATGATTTCTACTATTGTAATTAAACAAAGTTGAAAAATTTAATAAATCCACAAGAAGAGTTTCACAAGTGTCTTTCAAATATTATGGACCTAGTTCATGGGTCATGAACCCCTCTCATAAAAATTAGAGAACAATCACTTTTGATCCTGAATCCATGAATGGCTTTCACGAGTCGTGGACATAGCTCACAACTTATGAAAGCCATTCACAGAAATTAGAAAAAGGTTTTTCCTCTAATACATATGGAGTATAAATTTAAAAAATGTCTTTCAAGGATCTTGGAACAAGTCCATGACTCATTAACCCCACTTATGAAACACATCCATGAAAATATTTTTTTTGTGTACTAGTACTCTTACCACGGGTACTATGCCTCCAAAAGAGAATTCAAAATGAGGGATAGCAACCACACCATACATAAATAATCGATACATTATGAAACAAAATTCAAACTTTGGGATGACTATCTCAAACCAAAAAAAATAGGTCTTAGAAGGTGTATGAGGTCGGCTATGATGATATAAAATTTATGTCTCAAAACATGATGTAAAGAGAAAAACAACAAGTTATATCTTAGGTTTAAAAATAGGCTATACCTTAGGCTGACACATAGGTGCACCTCAGGATAAGAACAGCCATATGTTATCTTCTACCGTCTAAGAAGGGAGAGAGATCATTTGGTAAATGAAAAAGTAATGACTTGAGTTTTGTGGACTCCAACTCGGGCATGAATGATAGGAGTTATACTAATACATCAACCAATGGAAGTAGGATTGAGTCTTTACGGGATCAGTTTTCTCTGAATCATAAGAATAGAAGGTAGTTCTTTCTAGGTATAAAAGGTTCTATGTTAGGGACGTAGCCCCAACTGATAAAGGAATACCAAAAAGAAATATCTTTAAGGATCCATACATTTGGACATCTAATTTTGCAAAATTCTCGAGATACAGGCTATATTTAATTGATATAGTATTAGTTTGATGGAAAATCGATCATCTAGTTATAGTATGGAGTTGGTTTGTGACTTTTTTTCCATATATGCCACACCAGTGGACCTTATTACTTGCCTGAGGAAATGGGAAAGGGAGCGACTGTAATGACCCTCTGATTATTTCCTCAATTTATGTGAATTTATGATGTTTTGAGCCTTCCCACATTGGCTATAGGTCATTTGTAACTTGTATGTTTTGTTATTGGATAGTTTATTTGGATTTTAGGATTATTTCCCTATTTTGGAGCTTTAGTTGTTAATGAATTGATCTAAGATAAAAACTCCTTGTAAACAACCTCACATGATAATTTTGATAATGAGATTAGATTTGAAACATTGAATTTAGGCTAGGGGTACCCATGGATCAGGTCTCAAAGCTTTAAGGTTCATTTTGGGCTATTGGTAGATTCTATAGAAAATGGAAGTATCATTGTGGGCTCCATATTTAGTCAAAATAATCTCTGATGAAAGTTTTTATGGAACTATTGAGTTTGGTATAGTTTGTTTATGCGTATAGGGCTTTGAATTAATTTCGATCTCTCGATCATAGTCCACTCTGGACTTAGATAAATCTGGTACCTGATATTTGGTTTGACCGCTTAAGAGTTAGTCGTTTTAGCAACCTTGAGCTATTTTTGCATCCTTGGCCATTTGATCGAGGTTTTCCTTAGTAGTCAAGGAATTCTTAAGCGGATATTTATTTTGTGGTCAAGGACTTCTTAAGAAAACATTTCTGTAGTGGCCAGGAGATCGCTTTAGAAATGCCCACATTCCACTGCCTGACCACTTTAGAAGACTTGTGACACTTAAGTGGTAGGTGATTAAGCTAACAAGTGACTGCTTACCTACACCTAGGGATTCTAAATCCCCTATCTTCTCACAATCATCCAATCATGTATTCAACTATTTTCCACCATTTTTGAGATCTTGGATCATGGAAAAAATGTGTAACCATCCATTAAAGCTAAGACAAGTTAACCTAATGCTCATTGGTCACTTACCATTATTTTCCCTATCAAGTTCCATTTTTTTATGGTAAATTCTTAGAAATAAGGTCTTAAAATCCTTAGACCTTAGGGGCTGATTTAGTCCTTGATTTATGAACTATTTGTGTTCAACTTTTGAGCACACATTCCTTATCTTTCAAGGGACCTCGTGATAGATTCAATTTTTTATTCTGTTTGAGGACCTCGCGGGCTCATTCTTGACCTAAATTTTTCCCTGATATTTTAGATAGAAATATGGATATCATTTTAATCCTATTGACCTATTGGTTATTATTTTGATGGCTTGAAGAAATTTCTATATCATAGAGAAAAGGTGAACGCTTTGAGGATGACTAAAACTTACAGTTTGGCATCGAAATTGTATTTAATCTACTTTTCTCTACAAGATGGAGTATGTATTGATTTCATATTAGATAGGGATAATAGTATGTTATTATAATTAGAACCTATAATTTAGCCTAATTATGTAGTTTGGGTTATAAGGATAAACCAACCCTTAAGATAAAATTCTTGTTATAGTTATTGGTTTATAACACCCTGGACTAAAAGCATGTGATCATAGTTGATGCTACGGACCCTTTAGTATAAGGTTTAGTATTTGTCTTAGTAAATGGATCATAGTTTCTCGGATTATGGTATTACTATTATGGAATTTATATACTATTGGGCCCGAGGGTATGGTTACAAAACCAGTTGGACACCAGGTGAGTATTCTATTCTTATAAAGGACATGGCTTTAGTAAATTGTAGCCTAGATGATAATTAATATATTTTTTGGATATTGGTGATGACATGCATAATTTATTGTTCAGTTATTCTCACTTAGTGCTACGATTCCAACTAAAATCATAATTTTACTATTATTTCCTAAAAATGGATTTACTCCCACTTTTCACTGAAGATTTTTTTATAACTGGAATAGTACCACCTTACTTAATGCCTTATGATATTTTGGAACTAAAAATGATGTTTTGAAAATTATACCAAGATTGAATATAGTTCGTGGTTTACCCACTGTTTATCACTTCTAGTTACTTTGATCGAGAGAGATTTCGACCTTTTTTACTCTATGATATTAATTTAGTCCCGGAGTTGATCTCGGGAAATGGATTTATAGGATTACATTCTTTTTATCATGGTTTGAGTCCAAGAATTTATTATACATAAATCTCTCTGGTATTGGACGAAGTTGATTGATGATGACGATAATTGGAATCATAGATTGGGACAAGGTAGTGTATACAAATATTCCTAAATCCTTAAGGGGCTCTTTGTCCGTCAATCATCATGCCCGAGAAGACAGATCCCTGTAGGTCCTATCATTATGAGTTGTTGATATGAAAGATTTATATAAACTTGGTACATTATGTCACTTGGATCAGATATGTTCTATGAATTTACTTTGTAATCATTCATTCATATGCATTGTCTATCACTAATATATTGTTTGTTGCTTATATCTATCAATCTTATGGAGAGTTGCATAGGTATAGGCTATGATTATTGTTTTTTGAGTGTTGATTGAGCCTTCTGAGTTTATGTTGACCCAGTTAAGTATTACTTGTCTGGAATAGCCTATTACTTTATTATTCTTATTAGGATTAGTTTGTCGTTGGTTGATTATGGACTGGTAATAAGGTTAAAGGTGCGATTTTCATCCCTTCTTTTATGGTAAATTACATTATGGATGGTTATCTCATGGTTATAAATTACAATTAGGAACCCTAATTATGTTGGCATTAGCTTCTCACTTGGTTAGGATACCTTGGGGAGGTTAGTTTAACTATCTTAGATTATATCTTTAAGTTAATATTATATATATATATATGTATATATATATATATATATATGTATATATATATATATATATATATATATATATATGTATATATATATATATATATATATATATATGTATATATATATATATATACATGGTATTATTGTATAGCCCTCTCTTACATTTTCACTAATATTGTGTACATATTTCTTGGCCTTGTATACTACTACATGTATATATGTGTGTGTGTGCATCATTCTTTCACTCTTCATTAGTATATTGTCTAGAGATATACGGTATTGATCTTTAGACCCAAGTTACTATTATGACCAAATATTTTATCCTTATTGACTCAGAAGCCTTATTATTTTTTGCTTCCTCGATTGTTGCCTGTAGATTATATTTCTTATTTAAATATTATCTATACTTGCATTATCTTTGGAGCTGAGTCGATAGTTTTCTACTGAGTATCATGTGTTTTGTAATCATACTACACTTTTGCAACCTGCATATCATAGTACAAGTTCTTTTCATTGGTGTGTGCATTATGCAAAGCAGTTACGTATCAGAGATTTAGTGCCACAACCCAAGCCAGGGCACTGGCCACGATGGGTATCCTGAATCACAAAGGTTTAAGAATCCCTTAGCATACAATCATGAGCATAATCCATACAAATTAAATTTGCAAAAGATAAACTGAAACACGGTAAGGCGTTTAGTGAAATAAGAGAAAATATATCTTTACATTAGTTCATGAAAACCAACTTCAATCCAAACCAGTCTATGAAGCCTCTACTTAACTGAACATACTAGTCTATCTAATTCGGTACAAGGCCCTCGGCCGGACCATAAAACTGAAAACAAAATAACCTATGGATAAAGCACCTTCAGAAGTAAGGGAGGCACACCAACTCTAACTATCTAAGGAAAAATCTACTACTGAGCTAGAGCATGGGACTGTGCCTCAGAACCTGCATTGTAAGGATCAATACTTGGAAAGTACTGATATGTAGAACTAACTCAAAATAAAGTATACTTGATGTAAAATAATTTAGATCATTGTGCAATCACTTTTCATAATAGAGGAAAAGACACATGGGAATAATTAAAGAGTTTTCAGACCATGCAGGTAAAAACACAAACAACACTCTTTGTTTTACTTCTAAACCAGATGATACACTCTACAAATCATAGTACCCATAGTCTATATGGGTCTACCATTATCTCTTCCGCCAAGTCGCCAACCCAAAATTTTTCACAAGGGGTTAGAGTGTTGAAAATCTAATATGCCACAGGGACGTCGCTGGCGTACAATCCCTATTTCAGGACATCATAATCCTATATCAGTAAAACGCGATTTTAAGGAATGAGTTATCTGAACTCATGCATTATTTGGGAAACCATCTAGAACTCTTAGAGCTCATTTTTAGTCCTTTAAATCCATGCGTAATGCTTGTAATAATCTTTTCTTTCAGGGTAAGGTCATTTCGTAACAGGTATCGTCATACCTGGACTTACAAATCATATCATGTCATGTCATAATCTTAGCCCTTCTATTAAATCACATTAATGACCACCCAAAATATTTAAACATCATATATGAGAGTTATTATTTCAAATAACATATGAAACATATGGAAAACACTCTCTTTTCATTACCTTAACATGAGGTGGCCAATTCTTACATTAAACATATGCAATTCTTCATTAGGAAACAAGATCATTCAGAATAAAAACCTCTTTGAAAACATGTAAAATAACCATGCATAGTAGGTAATGAGGAATTTAAAACTCAAGAATTATCATCATTCATAAAAACAACCCCAGCACTAGTCATATATAGATATCATGATTGAAAAAGGGGACTTATAATTCATGCTCTCAAAACCCATTTCACAATTCATAATACGTTAAGACAGTAAATTTCAACATGCAAGGGGGATTTCATAAATCATGCTCTTAAATCGCTTCTCAAAATTGATAACAAATGTAAACATGACCACAATTCAAGTTCATGGAAAAACCCCTATTAATTTCATAATTTCATCAAACATGGGCTCATGATGCATGCTCTTCAAATGATTTCCAAAACCCATTATATATACATACATATATACCTTTGAATCATGTAAAAAAACATAAAATTTATGCCCATGAGAGTTAGGATAGTCCGACATACCTTTAAATCAAAGAGAACATTGGGAAATTTCCCCTTGAAGCTTAAAAGCCTCAAACCCTAGGTTGTTCCTCCCTTTTGTTGTGGAATAATGTTTTTGGGATTTTCACAAGTGATATAACGTTTAAGGAATGGTTTAATTCTTGGGAAAAGAGTTATAAAGGAGAAAGACCATAAATCCCTTCCTTAGTCTTAAATGACTGCCCAAAAATTATAATGAAGCATGGCACGGAGCTTATCGCGGAGGCTAGCCTCCTTGCCATGGACCTTAATATGAAGGCTATCCTTCGTGTCACAAACCCTATCACGAAGATTATCCTATGTGAAAAGGAGATATTGTATAGGCTTACTGCCCCGAGGGTCCAAAATCATCCCAAACTCAGTCCAAAAAGTCCAAAACTCTTCTAGGACACCACTTTAACATACTTAAGTACAATTTAATTCAAAAATCAATGTTTCAAGGTTGGGAAATACAAAAATATAATACTCAAAATTTTGAGGGTGTTACATTATCCCCCCTAGGGATCATTTGTCCCTGAATAAAGGTTCGGACCACATTAAACTTGATTTAAAATGTTACAAGAACTAAAATAAGTAAGATAAGATCAATAACTTTCATGTCATCATTTGTGGATTCAAAGAGTGATGGGTATCTCACACTCATATCATTCTTCACTTCCCAAGTTGCTTCCTCAACTTTCTAAATCCTCCAAAACACTTTAACCGAACCTATCTCTTTACTTCTTAACTTCCGTACTTGCCGATATGGTATAGCTATGGAATCTTCCTTATACGATAAAGATTCTTTCATACAAATTCCTCAACGGCCAACACAAGTTAATGATCTCCAGCACACTTCTTAAGCATTGACACATCAAATACAGGATGGACTGAAGCTAAACTTGTGGGTAAATCAGACTCATATACCACACTACAAATCCTCTTCGTAATCAGGTAAGGACCTATGTAACGAGAACTGAGCTTTCTTTTCTTCCCAAATCTCATGACTCCCTTCATAAGGGAGACCTTTAGAAACACCCAATCTGCAACATCAAATTCTAACTCCCTACTTATAATATCAATGTACTACTCCTGGCGACTTTGGGTGGTCTTAAGTAACTACATAATGATTTTCACTTTCTACATCGCCTGATGAATAAGGTTAGGTCCAAACGGATGGGTTTCACCCACCTCGTACTAACACATTAATGACCTATACCTTCTCCCACAAAGAGCCTCAAAAGGAGCCATTTGGATGCTAGAGTGGTAGCTCTTATTATATGTGAATTCTATTAGAGGCAAGTGATCTACCCAACAACCTATAAAGTCAATTATGCAAGCCCTTAGCATATATTCTAAAATCTGAATGGTACATTCTTCTTGCCTATCGGTCTGATGGTGTAAGGTAGTGCTAAGGTTCACTTGGGTTTTGGAAAATACTACCAAAACTGAGAAGAGAACTGAGTACCTCTATTGGATATAATGAATATTGGATCCCTATGCAGTCAAACTATTTCCTAAATGTACAACTTTGCATAATCATCTCCCAAATAAATTATCCTCGCCGAAAAAAAGTGAGCGAACCTGGTCATCCTATCCATAATCACTCAAATAGAGTCATATTTATTTTGGGATCTCGATAGTCCTGTGATAAAGTTCATGTTAATCATCTCCCACTCCATAGTGGCAAAGCTATATCTTGGGAAGTGCCACCTGGACTCAAATGTTCCACCTTAACTTATTGACAGTTCAAACACTTAGCCATAAAGTTAGCAGCATCTCTTTTCATGTTGTTCCATCAGTAAATCTCCTTCAGGTCATGATAATTTTTTGTGGAGCCAGGGTGAACAACATACCTAGAAGTATGAGCTTCATCAAGAATCCTTTCTCATAACCCATCCACAACCAGCACATATTACTTACCTTGGTATCTCAAGATTCCATTATCTCCAATCTAAAACTCCATAACCTTTTGCTAACCAACATCCTTCTTGATCTACATCAATATAGAATCTCTGTACTGCTGACCTAACGCGACCAGGGCTTTGTCGTAATAGGCATTCCAAGTCTAACCAAGATCGGGGACCACCCCCAATACCCAATCCAACCATCCAATGAACACCTTGAGTCAGATGAATTCCGAACATATAACAAGATAGTGTATTTTTACCAATCAACACTCTGGGATAGGTCTATGACCCAGACCAACCCAAAAAAGTCCAACCATCCAATACCCAACTGATAACCATACCAAAACCAAAACCATAACCAAGTATGAGTCCATAACATAAAAGAATGGAACAATCATAAATAAAGTCAAATGGTATCATCCCTAATACCAGTGCCAATACTAAGGTTGACACTAATACTGACACCTCCTATTCGAACCCATAGTAGTTCCATAAAGCCTATAACCAAAAGAAAAACAATATCCGGTTGGGAAATACGCCCAACCATAGCCAAAACCAATGTCTATAAAAAGAACCAAAGTATGTAAAAATATCCATGACATAAATGGAGCCTTCCGAAATATGGAAGCTCACCGCTTCAATCCAACCAAACTGATCCCAAATTTGAGCATAAGAAAGAGGAGTAAAATGGTTGGTTCCTAAATCGCGTGGGGATATAGCTATTCGAAGATGGGTTAGCGGGTGAGCTCTAGCAAGTACGAAGGATAATGATAAAATAATCCAACCTTTAAAACCAAGTAAACCAACCATATGCATTCACAACCATACATATATGTATAACCATGCTAGAAAAGGGAATCGGGTTTAGCATGCCTTTAAAACGATTAACCTGGGTATGTGTAGCTTAATCATACTAGAACTTTCTATGAGCTATATAGGGCGAGTGTAACCCTCTGAATAGGCCTTGATACATGTAGTCGCATGAACCGAAGATACCATAGAAGTAGGGGATTCCCGAGTACCCTTCGCTCTCAATAATTACATATGTAAAAGTATACTTAGGGGATTTTTGTTTAACCCATAAGTATCATATATGGTCGCCATAACCACTCCTCATATCGGCAAACATGAGTTTCCAGTGTTCATCCATTGGACTCACACATTTATGGTTAACTATCACAACCCACCATTATTGCCCAATTAAAATCATTATCACACAACCAAACCAACATACTATTTATTATTAATAAAGTTTATAAGTAGTAGTATCGTTATACTGACTATAACTTTCAAGCAATATCCTTAGCCATCCTTTTAAAGAAAGGGATTCCCATGTACCCATATATTACATTATGAAGTTGACTTAGGGGGATATCATGTACCCCACAAGTGATCATTATTATTCTTCATTGGGGGATCCCTTGTACCCCACAAGGATTTTAATTAGACCAACCATAATCACTAAGACCTTACCATTGAACCATTACAAACCATTTAAACCATTTATGCCATTTAGGGTTCTATTACCAAGTTATACCGTGCATAGTTCAATGAAAGTCCAATAATATAACCAAAAACATTCTCATAGGCATTTTATCAACCATGTTAAGGGCATACCATTTCCAAAGCCAAAACCAAGTACCAATTAACCTTTCCCATGCAACCAAAAGGTCAAACCACCATAATATGAAAACCATAGGTAAAAGACATGGGAAAACCATAACCAACTATTGTAACCAAACCAACCTTAAAATTTGTTCCAAAATAAAAATACTTAAAATTTGAGGGCATTAAACTTGGGGTGAGCTCCAAACCGTCGAAGCATTACTACTACTCCTCTTATGTATTTGACTAATCATTATATTGTTTTCAGAAATGGATTGCACCTATATATTTATGCAGTATTTACTTTGTACTATGATTTTATTAAAAGCTCTTGTATTAGCTTAACCAGGTTTTAGGATTGTTTTATGTATATTACCCCCTCTTTATTAAATTTATTCTACATATTCTCTTTCATTTCCTTTGATAGTCTATTACTAGCGATTCTAAACTATCTTTTTGGCTTACCTACTTATGGGTTAAAGTAGGTTTCATCATGACCCAAGAAATTAGATCGTGACACCAACCTCTATGGGCTAATTTACTAATGCAAGATAAGACCATCTATATCTCAGAGCACATAATTTTGTATATATTATTTGGTTTTGACTTGAGCTTCTACTGAAAATGGTTGAATTTGATTACTGAATGAGGAAAATAAATGATATAAGCAAAATGAAATATCCTAAAAAAAAGATTTGTTAACATAGGTTGTGGGTTATATTGCTGAGTAGGGGGTGAGACTGACTAGGTTAGTATAAAATCTAAAACAAAGAAGGCATCACTGAATTTTGTGAAAAAGTTTTGGTGGGTAATTATGCTTATCGAATTGGTTTTAACAGGTGTTAATGAAACACTAAATATAAATAGTGTGGTGTTAATAGAGAGCATTATAGTTGGGTATGACATTAATATACAATGATATATCATTAATGAGATCTATGAGAAGGATTTTCCTGATATTACTAGCATTCTGTCATGTTTGGTACATCAACCATCTTATAAATGTAACACAAATTTAATATGTAGGGTTGATTAACGATGACAAAAATCTAGTTGCCCAAAGAAAACCCAGACATCTACTTTATTAGGTGTAATGTTTTTTGAGGGTCTAGTTGAGATAGATAAACAAGTTGACATCCTAAAATCAATTATTAATAAATATGGAACAGATAAGCGTAAAGAGAGTACAATTCCCAAGGCTAGTGGAGAAGTAATGTGTACCACATTTCCTCCTAGAGTTCCTCTTACTTCACCTCATTTAACATCCATACCTTCAATATCTACTCCTAACATGCTCCTATGCCCTTCTGTATTTCATATGTTACTGTATCTTATGACTTTATGTAGATGGTTGATAGATAGACTTAAATAAGAATGTAGTTGTATGCGTTGCTTAAGTTATTGAGTCCATGGAGTAAACTTTGATTAAGGCCTCAGAGAAAAAATTTGAGTCAAAAATTAGAACTATCATGAATTGGTTTATTTTAGAATTACATAGGCAGATAGATAGTTTTGAGATCAGCATAATTGGTTGGTTAATGGAGGTATAAAGCTCAGCCTTAGATGGATTGATGGATGAGGTGGTTTAACTTAGGGTAAACAATGTTTATTTAATTGCGAGCCACACCCTAGTCATACCACCTATACCCATAGCTATTACAGAAATGCCCACACTATTTATTAACCTCTTCGCAAAAGATAATTCCCTGATTGATTGGGAAAAGAAAGCATTAAATTAGGATGTCAATAATGAGAACACTAAGCTTAGGATAATGGAAAAAAAAGCATGATATTAAGGTGGACAAGAACAAATCCCTAGATAAGGCTCGATTGAGAATATATGAAGACATAGATAGTGCTTAAGGAGAGTCTACTAGTTTGGCACCAATAGTTAGGGGTATATTTCATACCTATGTTGATGTGGATACTTAGATTGCACTGATAAGGTGTCTCATGAGGTATAAACCCTTTTTTATCAATTAATCATGGCCATTGTTGATGCCACTGTGATTAACTTAGTGAATAAATTTACAGTCCACACCAACTTACTAGACCCATACACGTAGGGCTCTATAGATATGTACCTTCCACTAGCTTGTAATTACTATCTGATGCAGTGGGGACAATGCACACTTTCTTGATAGGGGTGCACTTTTGGGTCCATATTTTAAACCTGGGATTTTTGGTGTCTTATTTCTTTTCCCTCAGGTATTCTATCTATTAGAATCAACATGTTTAGGAGTTTTTTTATTTTTGTTATGTGTTTGGTCTATTCATGAGAGAAAAATAGATACACTTAGTGAAGTCCATGGCATGAAAAATGATTGTGAAGTTAATTTTAACATAAATGGACACCTCTAATATTTATGTGACATGTTATATACTTTGATATATTGATCTCTACGGATCTTTGCATGACTCTATATATATGGATGTGATGAGTTTTTACTAAGCTAGGGCATGACTTGATCATTAGTTGTTGATAGTGTAACACTGTGCCAAGTATGTGTGAGCCTACATTCATACTATTCTAACTTTATGTGTGCAATTTAGAACTTGTCCTATTCCTCTTGCTTAGATCGTAGGGTAGTTGTCTAGGAAAGGATCATATGGAATTTTTTATTTTGGTCTACTTAGCCTAAATGACCTTCCAAAGAATGCATTTAATCTTTGATCCCATTTTTTAGCTTAAATTTACCCTTATTGATTAACATAATCACCTTCCAAATTTACTTTAACTTTTATCTTGGCCCTGGTCCCTCTGTAGACATTATGTATCTCAACTCTGACAAATAGCCTAAGTTAGGGGTGGCTACTACAAGCGAAATAAAAAGGGGAGAGGTGTGTATGAAAAGAATAGATTAGTCTTTAGAAAATAATGGGTGTGAGATGTGTCGATAAAAGTGAAAAGAAAATGAGACAAGAAAAAGAACATAAAAAAAAATAAGAAAATTAAGTATTAAATAAAGTTTCACCCCTCGCAAGAAGGAAAAAAAGAATCAAAGAAGAATAGGATGAAAAGAGTGATCTAAAAATATGGAATAAAGATAGCATAGTGTCAAGGAGGGAGTAGTCATAACTCACATGTATACCTTAGTCAAGGAGAGGTAGCCACTATTCCCAGATATCCCATACCCATCCCTACGCCTATGTTGTAATGCGAGTGAAGTCCTATAGTGATCGTAGTCTAATTGTCGAAAAACCTGATCTAGGGTGTATTTGTACGCTCGCTTGTTGTGTTTTACCTGCATTTGAACAAATTTAGAGAATGATAATGACATGTAGTTTATTGTTTTGATTTAATATTTTTTATAGCAAACTAACCAATGTGATTAGGTGTTTTTAATAAAATTGTGGTTGAAATAGACCCATAGAAGCATGAAGAAAGGTTTGGAGCTTTTGGAGAAACTATGGATAAGTTTTCGAGCATAACCAAAGTTGGGGCTATGGTAGGTACCCTACCACAGAGCCCAAATTTTAGAACACCAAAGTTTGGGCTATGGTAGGTGCAAGTCGCCAAGGGGTATCCGGCCCAAGTTTTTTTTATCTATTTCAATCATAAACCTAATAGGATGAGGATATTTTGTCGTTACTATATAAACTCCTTCTTCATATTTTTGGAGAGGGTTGTTCATTATTTTTGGAAGCAAAGTTCACAATTAGGTTTCTTTTGTCCTTAATTTCTTAGTCTCTTATTTTGATAAAATCATCAAATTATTGTGTTTTTGTTATTGGCATGAGTAGCTAAGAACCATAATTCTAGGGTTAGGGCTACAAACATCATTTTATAGCTTATTGGTTTTTGTTGTTTATAATGATGGTTGTTCTTACAATCTTTTAATTACTAGTTTAGTGATTCACGGCCAATAAAATATATTTTTTAATTCTTGTATGAGCTCACAAGGAGAAACACAAGGATAGAATGAAGAATAAGAAGGATAAATTCTTATCTTTAAAAGTAAGGATTTTATCAGTGTCTAAAATAGGAATGTACATAAGAGTGCCTTGTTTAGTTCAAATATGGGAAGATATATAAATGTATGTATTTGAATTAGATCATTACATCCTCGCTCCATGATACAATTGTGAGGCTAGTTTAGGTAGGCGATTAGTGGCTTGAAAGACCATAATCGTATTATCAATCCCATGAATCAATGACCAATATAGACAACTTAGCTAATAAGAAATTCAAACTAAAAATGATAGTGAATTAAGATTTGGCCTTGGAACCCACCTCAATGTTGTTTACAGTGCTTTTACTTACGTCTTTACTTTTATTGTTGCTCTTAAAATTAAAAATACCAACAAATTCTTTGGTTATAAATCACACTTGTTTAATATTATAGTATTTCTTGAATTGTATTGTTTACTAAGTCACAAGTGTTTGTGGGTTCAACCTCCATCTTGCAAGGGCCACTTTTTTACTTGTATGACCACATACAGTTGCGTGAAAATTTGGACGCAATAAGTTCTTGACGTTGTTGCCGAGGACATTAAAAATTATCAAATTTTTGAATTTTTATTTTCTATTTTATTTGATAAATGCTCACAACTTGGTCTTAGATACTAATCTTGTAGTACATATTTTATTGAACCACATCCTAAACTTAAGTGATGCTTGCAACAGTAAAGAGGAGAAGTAACCCTTCTCCATATAATATCACGAGTTCAGCAAAGTGGGACTATGTTTGTCAATATGGGTTTGAGGAACTAGCCCTAAGGGCAATACATAAAGTGGCAGTCCAACTCATAACTAATGTCTAATGCCCTAAAAATGCATCCCGAGATGTCACATGATGCTTAAGACTATGAGTAGCCTCAAGCTAACCCTGTAAGCCTTCTACTAAGACTGAATCAATGTTTAAGGGATTTAAGAATATAATCAACATGGAAATACTGTATTCTGTCTGAACTATACTAAAATTAGTTGAGCATAATGTTTAAACAACAAATACTGGAAATCTGAGTTATAACTAGCAGTCTGACAGGCCTCTACTACTAACGACTAGAGAGCCACTGGGACAGACCTCCGATTGGCTCAAACTAGCCGAAAAATAACTAAAATTTTACTACTAAGGCAAACTGGAAAGTTAAATAACTAGGTCCCCAAATTATGAGGACTCACCAACTATCGGATGTAGATGGAGATGCTCGAAATCACTCACGCTGCTGAAATTGAGCATCTAAACCAACATTATTAAACAATGTAGTAATAGACATATATGTGGATCAGTACTTCTGGAATGTACTGAGAATGTGGGGGTGAATGCACAAGTAAAACAATATCTCAAGTTTATAAAATCCATGAAAGAATGCATGCTAAGTGTAGTGACACACATTGGCTTGAATAAGTGAAACTTGAATATCATAAATCATATATAAGAAAGCATACTGTATAAATATTGTGAGCCATCACATTTAGTTCTAAAAGCTGTACTTGTATTCTATCTTTAAATCATGCAAACTAAGTGTGGAAAGGACTCACCTTTATATCAAAAAACTTGAAAGCTGAACTATTATGACTAATGTCTGATTTATAGAAATATCTGAATGAAACTGTGAGCCTTCATACTTTATTTCTAAGCTTTTATTTTATTATTTTCTGTAAGATCTAAGCTTTAGGGTTACTCTTTTCTATAGAAAGGTTCTTCTAACCAACATAAACCATGTGATCTGACATGGAGTCCAACATTTAGTTCCCCTAAAGGGAAGACCTTAAATTGGGGAGAGGTGTCATACTCTTGCCAAGTTATATAACATGAGCTAAGTGATCACATCTATAACTGTCATCCATATAGAAATAGTAATAGTCTAAATTTGTACCTACATTGGCTCGTAGTTTTGGGGAAGTAGGATGCGCTAAACCCACACTTCCCACTCGAGGCTAAATTCTACTCCTTTTAATATGTATGCTCATTCTATAGGATATCCACTTTTAAAGCTAGCATAAGGGTTTAAAATGAGAACCAGTTATGTATTTATCTGTTTAAACTAAAATCAAGCAAATTGTAGTCAAAACTGCAATCAATACTGTAAAGTAGCTTCCATAACTCAGCCGAGGATCAAAATATCAAATCTTGATTCAAAAGCTGATTAAATCAAACCATAGGAGGCTTAAAGACAATCATTCTTGCAATATTAATATTCAAACTAGGGGTTAATAACCCATGCTTCAAATTACTGACAGATTATCACAATTCATGTTCAATAGCCAAATTTATGAAGTTTTTGCACAATTCTAGCACAAACAGTGAAATTTAACTTTTAGTACATCTAAAATCACTTCACAAGCAAAAATGTGCAAAATAGGCATGCAATTCATCATCTAAAACACTTGTAATGTCATAATCTTCAAATAACAATATTTGGGTATGAACCCTAATTTAAAATTCATCTGTATTCATGTAAATTCATGTAAAAACATCATTAAAACTAGTTTTGGTTGCAAGGGTGGAAGGATTACCCTTGTTCATAACCCTACATACCTTAATAATTGAAATTGATGAAGAAACTTGACTTTGAATTTCCTATTTGTGCTCTTGAAGATTGATTCCCGAAGGTCTTAAATTGGGAACCTTGAATTTTGGGTTACCTTGAAAAAAGAATGGTGGAATTAGGAGGTTCTTGGTGTTGAATGTTGAAGCCTTGGGTTTTCTTTGAGGAGGATTTGAGCATATTTTGCTCAAAATTTTACTCAATCATCTGTTTTAACGATTTGGGGGCTTGGTAAAGGACAAAAATACCCTTGGGGATTTAAATCCTGCAACTGGAACGCCAATGGAGTCCTCAACTCTTAGGTTTATTTTCAGGTTCTAAGTGTTATAGGCACATACTACGGGCTGAGATAAACTAGGAACGTAAGGGGTATTACAATTTCTCCTCCTTGGGATCATTCATCCTCAAATGAGACTAATTAAGTTGAGGTTACTGAGGAATTGAGACTATAACTGGCATGCACAATTCAAAGCATGACTGCATGGCTAAACTGATTTGCAAATGCAAGAATTATCAAGAGATTTACTATATAAAGCTGAAACTTATAATGAGAAAGAGATAATCGGAGAAAACTTGATGCGTTAAGCTGAATTTGAACTTGCGGTGAAAAGATAAGGATACTTCGTTCACATATCTGTTTTTGTTTCCCAAGTGGCTCCCTCAATGGACTAATTTCGCCAAAGAACATTGGCCCAGGGAACTTCTTTGTTCCTTAGTCTACGAATTTGTTGATCAAGAATTTTAACTAGAATCTCTTCATAAGAAAGGCTATCATGAATATCCGTCCTTTCTAAGGGTACTACAATAGATGGATCACCAATACACTTCTTTAATAAAGATACATAAAATTCAGGGTGGATGAATAACAAATCTACACACAACTCAAGCTCATATGCCACCTTCCCAACATTGCACCAAATCCCATAAGGGCCAACATATCGGGGACTAAACTTCCCCTTTTTGCCAAATCTCTTTACCCCTTTCATGGGTGAAACTTTCAAATAGGCTAAGTCCTCAACTTCGAACTCAAAATCCCTTCTCCTCACATGCGCATAAGATTTCTGACAACTCTGAGCTTTTTCAACCTTTCTCAAATCAACTAGACCTTCTCCATAGCTTCTAATACTACATCTGGCCTAGTCAAAGTAGCCTCACCCACTTCAAACCAATCGATGGATGATCCACATCTCCTCTCATAAAGAGCTTTAAATGAGGATATCTGGATGTTAGCATGATAACGATTATTGTAGGTGAATTCAATCAATGGCAGGTGGTCA
This sequence comes from Capsicum baccatum var. pendulum, assembly GCA_030864225.1. NCBI lineage: Eukaryota > Viridiplantae > Streptophyta > Magnoliopsida > Solanales > Solanaceae > Capsicum > Capsicum baccatum. The sequence goes on from CM061550.1 coordinate 140,557,276, forward strand.
TCCCAACTACCCTTGAAGTCAAGAACACATGCCCTCAACATATCCTCTAGAGTCTGAATGGTCCTCTCTGCCTAACTATCTATCTGAGGATGAAAATTTAAATTAAGATGAAAATGGGTACCAAGACCCTTTTGAAAGGCTTTCCAAAAGTGAGAGGTAAACTGAGTACCCCTATCTGAAATAATAGACAAAGAAATTCCATGCAATCTAAACAACTTTCTAATATACAACTTAGCATAATCTGCAGTTAAGTAAGACGTATGAACTGGCAGGAAATGGGTTAATTTGGTCAGCCTGTCTACAATGAACCAAATCAAATCATGCTGACTACGCGAATGGGGTAACCCTATCATAAAATCCATGTTCACCTCCTCCCACTTCCAGGTAGGAATACTAAACTCCTGCAAGGTGCCGCTAGGACTTTGGTACTCCACCTTAACCTGTTGACAAACAGAACACTTAGCCATAAACTTCGCAATATCCTTTTTCATGCCACTTTGCCAATAGACTTCCCACAAATCTCTGTATATTTTTATAGCACCTGGGTGAATGGAGTAACGCGCACCATGCGCTTCTACCATAATCCACTGCCTCAAACCATCAATGTATGGCACACATAATTTTCTCTGGTATCTCAACACACCATCTTCTTCTTGGGAGAAAACTTCTATCTTATGATCTCTGACTGACTCTTTCAACTTAACTAGGCTGGGATCCTTGTCTTATTTCTCCTTTACCTTGGAAACTAAAGACGATTCTGCACTTTTTTGGACCCAAATATTTCCCTTAGTCGAATCAACTAACTGCACACCTAGTCTAGCTAACTGATGAACTTCTCGAACCAACTCTTTCTTATCACTATCTACATGAGCAACACTACCCATTGACAATCTTCTAAGGGCATCTTCCATAACATTGGCCTTGCCCGGGTGATACAAAATACTCATGTCGTAATCTTTCTACAATTCTAACCACCTTCTCTGACAGAGATTCAACTCTCTCTGCATAAACATATACTGCAAACTTTTGTGGTTCATAAACACATCAACATGCACTCCATAAAGATAGTACCTCCAGATTTTTAATTTAAACACAACAGCAGCTTATTCAAAATCATTAGTAGGGTAGTTCTTTTCATGAGGCTTAAGTTGTCTAGAGGCATAGGCTATGACTCTACCAGTCTGTATCAAAACACAAACCACACCAAATGTAGAAGCATCACAATAGACAATAAATCTATTGGTACCATCCTGTAATGCCACAACTAGGGCTAAAGTGAGATGAGTCTTCAACTCCTAAAAACTCTTTTCACAAGAATCTGACCACTGAAACTTAACCTTCTTCGGAGTCAGTCTGGAAATAGGGGATGTAATAGATGAAAACCCCTAAAAAATATCTATAATAGCCAGCTAAACCAAAGAAACTCCTGATCCATAATGGACAAATGGGTCTAGGCCAGTTTCTTACTATTTCGGTCTTTTTTGGATCAACTCTAATGCCACCACCAAAAATAATATGACCGATGAAAGTTACTGATCTTAGCAAAAATTCACACTTACTTAATTTGGCGAACAACTGGTGATCTTTGAGAGTTTGTAACACAATTCTAAGATAGTCTACATGATTATCTTCACTACGGGAATAGACAAGAATATCATCAATAAAGACTATGACAAACATATCTAGGTACTGCTTGAACACTCGATTCATCAAGTCCATAAAGGCTGTTGGAGCATTTGTTAGCCCAAAAAACATAACTAGGAATTCAAAATGACCATAATGGGTTTTGAAAGACATTTTTAGGATATCACATTCCCTTACTCTAATTTGGTGATAGCTAGATCTAAGGTCTATCTTAGAGAAGTAACTTACACGTTAAAGTTGATCAAATAAGTCATCAATTCTAGGAAAACGATATCTTTTTTTAACAGTGACTTTATTCAGCTGGCGATAGTTAATGTATATTTATAGAGAACCATCTTTCTTTCACACGAATAGGATAGGAGTGCCCCATGGAGAAACATTAGGCCTTATAAAACCTTTGTCTAAGAGATCTTTGAGTTGCTCTTTTAGCTCCTTAAGTTTAGCTACAGCCATATGATAAGGAGGAATAGAGATAGGCCAAGTATCAGGAGAAAGACCAATAGCGAATTCTATTTCTCTGTCGGGAGGGACCCTTGGTAAATTTTTCAGAAATACTTCTAGAAACTCATTGACTACATGAACTTACTGAGCTATCCGAGTCATAGACTTAGTGTCCTTGACTTGAACTAAATGATAAAGGCACCCTTTTGAGACCAACTTTCTGGCCTTAAGATAGGATATGAAATGACTCTTGGGCGACTCCGAACTACCTTCCAACTCGAAGATCGGCCCATCTGGAAATTAAAACTTCACCACTCAGGTGCAACAATCTATAGATGCATAATAGGAATAGAGCTAATACATTCCCAAAATAAGGTCAAAGTCTACCATATCTAACTCTATTAAGTCTGCTAATATGATCTTATGAAAGACAGTGATAGGACATTTTATATAGATCTTTTTAGTAACAACTGACTCACCCACTAGGGTAGAAACTAAGAAGGGCTTAGAAAGCTTTTTGGGGTCTACTCCAAAATTTACCACAACCAATAGTGTCACATAAGAGAGATTTAATCCTGATCCTAATAGCTCATAAACATCAAGATAAAATATACGAAGCATGCCAATAACCATATATGGGGAACTCTCTTGGTCCTAGTAGGATGGTAAAGCATAAAACTTACTCTGGCGCTGACTGCCACTGGTACTGGATGATGCGCCATAAGGATGGACTGGGCAACCTAGAGGAGCTAGTGCACTAGTAGCTTGAGTTTAGGGACGAACATCCCTGTTTTCTTTCTTAGCATACGGGAACTCTTTGATTCTGTGACCTAACTTACCACATCCAAAACAACCTTTCTGTCCCAACAAACACTCGCCGAGATAATTTTTACCACACTTAGAACATGTTGTATAACTGGGCTTTCCACCCATACTATTTTAAAATTGGGACATCGAAGTCCTTCCTCACTATTTTTGCTTAGTTCTGGGTGTGGGAGCACTGGCTGATGATGGCACCGGTAAAGATGGACGACCCTAAAACTGTGAACAATTTTCCACTGTAGATCTTGGTTGGACATACTCAAAATTCCCAGTCCTAGACTTCTTATTTCCTTTATCTCTCCCCTTCAACTTTTCTACCTTAATCTAGAGATCATGAGTCACCAGTCCAGTAAGATCTATATCCCTAATAAGCATAGCAGTCCTACACTCCTTGACTACTAAACCAGACACTCCATTAACAAACTTACTCATGTTAGATCTAGGGTTAGCTATCAAATCAGGAGTATACTTAGACAACTAATTGAACTTAAGGCAATACTCCTTCACTGTCATCGAGCCTTGCCTCAGGCTCATGAACTCCTCAATCTTTGCCTCTCGTAACTCATACAAAAAGAACTTGTCTAGATATGCATCCTGGCATAGCTGACAACTCATGAAAGCTATATTCTCACCTCTACCTTTCTTCCACATAACCACCCAATCATAAGCAACATCCTTTAACCTTTGAGAAGCCAATTCTACATACTCTTCTTTATTAACATGCATAACTTGAGTGATTTTTTTAACCTCATCGAGATACAACTGTGGGTCCTTACCTACCTTTGACCCAAAGAACTCAGGCAAATTCTTCTTCATGAAGTCACGAAGTCTGGATATAGCTAAATCACTCTCTTGTTAATGTGGGACTATAGCATGATGGTTTCCCTGAACATTAGCAGTCACAACTTGGTTCAATGCCTAAAAGGCAGCTCGGAATTCAACATGAGACACATTCTCATTTAGAAGATCAACATATTGGAGTGGTTGGTTATAGCATTAGCTCTATGGGGAGGCATATTCTGCCATGTAAGAGCATGAGTTAAAAGTACATAGAGACAGTTGTAAGAATAATGGATCATGAAAGAAAAGAGATGATTTTTCTAAAATATTTGGTAGCCTCTTGCTCATAAATATGAAGTGCTTCACACCCATGATCAAGACACTATGTAACGTGACTTGTCTAACTCCCTAGAACTCTTTAAAACCTTAGGCTCTGATACCAAGTTTTTAACGCCCTAAAAATAGGTCCTGAGATATCATATGGTGCTTAAGACTATGAGTAGCCACAAGCTAACCCTGTAATCCTTCTACTAAGCCTGAATATCATGTTTAAGGGATTTAAGAATACGATCAATATAGAAATACCACATTCTATCTGAATTGTACTAAAATTAGCTGAGCATAGTATTTAAACAACAATTACTAGAAATTTGACTTATAACGAGTAGTCTGATAAGCCTCTACTAGTAACGACTACAGAGTCGGTGGGATACACCCCCAGCTGATTCAAACTGATTGAAAAATAACTAAAATCAAACTAATAAGGCACACTAGAAAGCTAAATAACTGGGTCTCCAAACTATAAGGACTCAATAATTGTTGGATGTAGATAGAGATGCTCGAAATCACTCATACTACTGAAACTGAGCACCTAAACTTACATTATTAAATAATGTAGCACATAGGCATATATGTGGATCAGTACTTCTGGAATGCATTCAGCATGTGGGGTTGAATGCACAAGTAAAACAATATCTCGAGTTCATAAAATCCATGAAAGAATGTATGTTAAGTGTAATGACTCACATTGGCTTGAATAACTGAAAGTTGAATATCATAAATCATACATAAGGAAGCATATTGTATAAATCTTGAGAGCCATCACATTTAGTTCAAAAATCTATACTTGTATTCTATCGTTAAATCAAGTAAATTAAGTATGGAAAGTACTCACCTTTATATCAAAAAAACACTAAAAGATGAACTATTAGGACTAATGTTAGATATATAGGCTTTTTTGTTATTCTTTTTTATAGGATTTAAGCTTTAGTGTTACTCTTTTCTGTAGGGAGGTTCTTTTAACAAACATAAACTATGTGAGTTGACATAGAGTTCAACGTCTAGTTTCCCTAAGGGGAAAACCTCACATTGGGAGGAGGTATCAAATTTTTGCCAAGGATTATAACCAGCGCTAAGTGATCACATCTGTGTTGTCATCCATATAGAAATGGGAATAATCTGTATTTGTACCTACATTGGCTCGTAGATCTAAGAAAGTAGGATGCACTAAACTCACACTTCTCACTCGGTGCTAAATACTGCTTTCTTTAATATGTATGCTCATTCTATAGTAAATCCACTTTTAAAACTAGCATAAAGGTTTAAAATAAGAACTAGTTATGCATTTATCTATTTAAACTGTAATCAAGCTAACCATAGTCAAAACTGCAATAAATACTATAAAGTGGATTCCATAACTTAGTTGAGGATCAAAAGATCAAATCTTGATTCAAAAGATTATTAAATCAAACCATATAAGGCTTAAAGACATAATCATTCTTGGAATATTAATATTCAAACCAGGGTAGAATAACCCATGCTTCAAATTCATGACAGATTATCACAATTCATGTTCAATAGCCAAATTTATGAAGTTTTTGCACAATTCTAGCACAAATAGTGAAATTTAACCTTTAGTACATCTAAAATCACTTCACAAGTATAAATGTGCAAAATAGGCATGCAATTCACCATCTAAATTACTTGTAATGTCATAATCTTCAAATAACAAAATTTTGGCATAAACCCTAATTTGAAATTCCTTTGTATTCATGTAAAAACATCATTAAAACTAGTTTTGGGCACAAGGGTAAAAGTATTACCCTTGTTCATAACCCCACATACCTTACTTAATGAAATTGATGAAGAAACTTGACTTTGAATTTCCTATTTGTTTTCTTAAAGATTTATTCTTGAAGGTCTTGAATTTTGGTTACCTTGAAAAAAGAACGGAGGAATTTGGAGGTTCTTGGTGTTGAATGTTGAAGCCTAGGGTTTTCTTTGAAAGGGATTTGATGAATAATGAGCATATTTTGCTTAAAATTTTACTCAATCATCTGTTTTCACAATTTGGGGATTTGGTAAAGGACAAAAATACCCTTGGGGATTTAAATCCTGCAACTGGAATGCCGATGGAGGCCTCACCATGATGTGGTGAGGGGGTCATTGCGATACTCACTACGACGCAGTGGAATCACAGTAACTCACTGCATTAAGACAAATGTTGATTTGGGCTTCACCTTGAAGTGGTGACTAGGTCATCGCGATTCCCACCACGATATGGTGCAATTGTAGTAACCCTCGGGAAATTGAAAATTATTAAATTAGCCTCCACCGCGATGCGCTGGCCTCCTCACCGCGATACTCAATACAACGCAGCCTAATCGTAGAGAGCTGCTAGCTTGCAATTCTAAATATAATCCAAACCTTGTTAGAAAATTCAAAACCTTACTCGAGACATGCTATTTACTCCCCTGAGAATAATCTAACTCAAAAATCATTGTCTCAGAGCCCGGGAGGTCAACTTAAAAATCCTCAAAGTTTAAAGTAAGTCAAAAAATACTAAGTCCCTCAACTCTTAGCTTTATTTTCTGGTTCTAAGTGCTATAGGAACATACTAAAGGCTTAGTTGAACTAGAAACGTATGGTTTATTACATAATATTACCTCCAGTATCTGCAAGCTAGAACTAGGAGGAAGATTTTAATTGGAGAGAAATATGGTGTAGTTATTGCAAACCTGTAGGAAGTTTACATACTTGTAAGATAATGATCCACGATAACATTTGCAGAACTTTCTACAAATCAGTGATATATTTATTCCCACTAGCATCTCAAGATATTATGTGTGGCTTATGCTTTCTACTTATCAGTGACATATTTATTCTCGTTCATTATTGAGAGAATACAAGAGGTGGTTGAAGGTTGAACCTTCACTTCAATCACTACTTAGGATGACCTTGTTTGGAAGTTCCTAATTCATTTCTTCCCATCTAGCAAAATCACAAGGTTAAAAGAGTGAAATTTTATGTTTTAAATAGAATCTAGATAAAAATCTATATCATGCGTGAGAGAGATTCAAGTCTCTTCTTATAGATTGTCGACACCACCAATATATAAATGAGGTATTAGCTCATACTTTTTCTCAAAGTCTTGACCATAATCAAAATATTTTTGCTAGATTCAGTGACAATATGTTAGGTGAGGTAACTAGAGGTTCAGTAAAGAAGCCTACTAGTATGTTAAAGGTGGATAGTATCACAACATTGGCTGCATAGTTGGCTTTATTTCAAAACTAGATAATGACACAATATAACAAATCTAGTATAGCTAAGATCAGGCTCTAGTAAATGTAAATCAACTGGTTTAGACTTGGTGTGAAATCTGTAGAGATATTGGTCATGATTTATACTTATTTTTAGCAAATCTAGTGTTAGTTAATTTTGTAGGTAATGCACACAAAGTTAATAGGAAGTTTGGTAACACCTGCAACCATAATTATTAGAGTCATCTAAATATCTCATAGGGTGAAAACCAAAGGTAAAATTGGAACTTTAAACATAAGTTCAAGAAAGAAATGCTAGTTCTTAGTCTAGCAATATAAAAGATATGCTGAAAAATTATGGCTAACCAAGAACAAATGGTTGCAGAAATCAAAAATCAACAAATGGATTAAAAGAAATCTGAAAGGCCAGTGAGTAAGTTAGTTGGGGCTCAAAATACAAAACCTCAAGGAGGTTTTTCATGTCACACAAAATTAAATCCTAGGAAATTAATAGGAATCACTTTGAGATATCAACGAGATTTAGAGAAAGTATCTAAAGAGCAGAAAGATCATGAGGTACCAACAGAGTTAACTAGACAAAGTCCAACTACAGAGAAGGGTTCAAAGAATATGATCAAGATAGTAGAATATAAGAGACAACCACCACCATTCCACCAGAGGCTCTAAGAAAACAAGTAGTTTTTGTTCTTCAAGAAGTTCTTTGACCATTTTAGAAAACTACATGTAAATATTTCTCTACTTGATGTCTTGCAGGGAATGCCTAAATATTATAAGTACTTAAAGGTTGTGTTAACAAATTATATATAGGTTTTATACTTTGAGATTGTAGAACTCACTTACAAGTGAAGCTTGATGGTAATTAGCAATCATCCCAAAAAGTTTAGAGACCACGGGAGTTTCACCATCCTCTTAAAAATTAGTAAAAGTGAGTTGATGTAGGCCTTGTGACTAAGAATAAAAGTATAAATTTGATACCCCTACAGCTTATGGATAGATTAAGAGTGTGGACATGCTCATTAAAGTGGGTAAATTTGTAATTTCTTTGCATTTTTTCATTCTTGAGTATAAAGAAAAATAAAATATTTCAATTATATTAGGATATTATTTTATCCACTGTTGGAGCTTTAATTGATGTGAGAGAGGGAAACTTAAAAATGATATAAATAATAAGGAGGTTGCTTTTAAAATCTGCAAAGCAATCAACATACTATGCTTTAAAGATATCTATGTATCATTACTGATATGAAAGAGAATTAGTGTGTGTTAGAGGAGTATGAAATTATGAATGTTAATACTTAAAATTATTTACATAATTATCTAAACTACTAAAAGATGAGTTGAATTACGATCTTGAATAAGATGTGTTGATGAGAAAGATGCCTTTCTCAATTGTAGAAAACAGGAAGTTGTTTTTGAAAAGTAAAATAAGTTGAAGTAGTCTTGAGTTTTGTTGTGACATGTGTCACGTTGTGATGTTAAATCAGATGTTATTTCAGAGGTAACCAAAGTTGTAATAGAGGTAGTTTTAATTGGTTTTTGTAGTGTCACATTTTTTGGCTTTTGTCCATTTGTTTTGCATATAAGAAGACTAAATACATAGAATCTAATCCAAGGTACATGGTGAACGCATATGTGCGAGGTCCTCCGACCCCTATGATGAAAATGTTTGAGAGCGACATGTTGCTAGCTAGTCCTAGAGCCTCATGGAGAATTTCTAACCCTTTTTATTGATTTTTAATTTATTATTTAGGTAAATATCATTAATTTAAGTATGGGTTGGTAACCTTTCAATTTTTTTAGGGTTAAGTGTGCTGTAGGATTTTCTTTCACTTCTTTAGCTACTTGAATTTGAAAAAAAAATAGAAACATTGAAAAAGTTCAAAAAATATAAAAATATTTTCTTTTTGGTATTTAGCTTTACATAATTTTAGTTGGTCTTACAATGTTAGTTCTTAAGTAGGGTCACACCATATCCACCCTTTGGTTTTTTATTTTTGTTCTCTCTGAAGGAGGACCCATAAGTAATAAATAGAAACCTTTACATATTGGATGCTAGGTGTTCTTGGTAGGTGCTACACATGTCTAATTGGTTCAAGTTGGTTTTGATCTCAAAATCATGATGTGAAAATTGAATGACTTCATTTGAGACACCTAGGATCTTTTATCTGGTTCGAATATGGCGTAGGCTTAAATTTGAACTTTTATGTTTTATTGATTATGAGTCTATGTGGATCCTTTTTATTTGATGATGTGTAATGAGCTTTAGGTATTTATGATATTCCATGTTTTAATATTGGTTTCTAGAACTTTCCCTATGTGTTCGCGAAGTGATATGAAGATTGTTGAATTTAGATAATGAAATAAATATTTATTTGAGTAAACATGTTTTTATCATTTTCATTACCTGCCCACAATGGATGATCCTAGTTAGACCCATTGAGATTTTAGCCTATTGTTTTATAGTAACATGTGAAACTTATTTCTTTTCTTTAAAATGACCATTCATTTGATCCATAAACTCCTGGGTGCTTTGCTTGAAAACTAAGAGTTACAAGCAGTGATAATTATAAATGAGAGATATTTAAGTAGAAAGCTTGTAGAAAGGACTAAGGGTTCAAGTGATTACCAATATATATGTTATCGGTATGGAGTAAAAAAAGAAAAACAAAGTGAATAAGCGTTTGAAAGTTGAGTACAACCTATTAGTGATATGTAAACTTGCTTAAAAAGATGAGAAAACAAAGAAACTCACTAGATGAGAAAAATATAGGATGAAGTTTGTTTATTGAAAAAGGTGGTTACCGAGAAAATTATGATATATTAAAGAACTTATGGAAGATAGTCATTATTACCGAACAGAACAACACCTACTCATCCCTTAGCCTACATTGCACCCAAAAAATTAACTTGATCTTAAATTCCATTGTTCTTTTGTATTAGTGGAGTAGTAAAGTAAGGGCGAACTTATGGTTCTTTGTATTAGCTTGTGAACTTAATTGTTGGAGTCTAAAACCCATTCTTGTGATATATTATATATTCTTGAGAGAATATAGGTATCTCTCTCATTCTGAAGGCACATAGTTGATGATAGAAATGTGATGTATTTGATTTCGTGGTTAGGTGACTTGCATGAGTTTTCTAGTATTATAGAGCCAGTTCTTGAGACTAGGAGGTCTCGAAGTAGTTATTCATTTGAATTTGTTAAATAAAACATGTGTGGTAAGAACTTTTCATCTATGTTAGTCATTTTATCCTTAGCTTAAGTGATCTTATATCGATTAAAGACACCAACACTTTTCATATAGCATGAGATATAAAAGATTTGTTCGAGGATAAACAAAGACTTCAGTGTGGATGGTGATGTTAGGCATATTTGTACGCTCGCTTCTCATATTTTACCCACTTTTGTCCGAGTTTGAGAATGCTAATGACATGTAGTTGCTTATTTTGATTGATTTTTTGGGAATAGCAAACCAACTAATTTGACTAGGTATCTTATAAGAAATTATGATAAAAATAGACATATGGTAGAATGAAAAAAGTTTGGATGCTTTTGTAGAAACTTTAGATAAGTTTCCAAGAAAAATACAAGTTGGGGATATGGGTGGGGCAGAGCAAAACTCCAGAACACCAAATTTGGGGCTATAGTAGGCATCCTGGGCTATTTTTTCAATACTATATAAACCCCTTCTCCTTATTTTTTGAGGGTGTCGTTCATTATTTTTGGAGGTATAAAATAGAGAATAAATTTCACCATTAGGTTTAATTTATGTTTAATTTTAGTCTCTTGTTTTGATGAAAACATCAAATTATTGAGTTTTTGTTGTTAGCATGAGTGGATAAGAACCATAATTCTAGGGTTAAGGCTACAAACATGATTTTATAGCTGAATTTTGAGTTGATTTTTGGTTGCTTCTCACATTTGGTTATTCTAACTATCTTGAAATTACTATTTTAGTAATTCATACCCTTAAAGACATCTTTAATTCTGGTGTGTGTTCAGAAGGAGAAACACTAGGATAGAATGAAGAATATGAGGAATAAGTTCTTATCTTTAAGAGTAATTATTTAATTAGTGTCTAAGATAGGAATATAATTAGAGAAACTTAATTGGCTCCAATACGAGAAGATATATAAATACATTTGAAGTAGATCCTAACTTTCCGACTCAATGATATAGTTTTGAGGGTAATTTATGTACACAATTAGAGGCGCAAAAGACCATAATCATAGTATCAACCCCATGAATCAACAACTAGGATAGACAATTTATATGCTAAGAAATTATTTCTATACAAAATTATGAATTCTTTCTTGACCCTAGAATCCTCCTCAACATTGTTTAAATGCTTTACTTACATCCTAGATTTGATTGTTTCTCTTGAGATTACAAAAAACCAATAAATTCTTTATTTACAAATCATACTTGTTTAATCATATAGTACTACTTGAATTGGATTGTTTTCTAAGTTACAAGTCCTTATTGGTTCATCATCCGACTTACAAGAGACCTTCGCTTGCGTGTGTATTTTGATGCAACAAAATTAATGTATGGACAATAAGGGTCAATCTATTATATTATTCATTCCTGATTTGAATTTCTTTATGAGAGCGAGTGCATTCATACTAGTCCTGATTTGAATGTTTTTGTGTGAATAGGGCTTCTTTGTGGTGAAAGCACTAGGGTAACATTGTTGATTATTGATTGTTTGGATAACTGTCATATGTGTATGCAAACATGTCCATTGATATTGAAATGACATTTATTGATCTTATTGTGTCAATTTAATATGTGGTATACACAAATTTTTTTAACAGAAAATAGGATGTCGAACTTGTGAGATGAATTGTCTAAAATCCTTATGACAGTTGTAGTTTCCTAGTTTTATTTTGCTTAAGCATTATGTTAATATAGTTTTTATTCTACTTCTTGAGGAAAATGTTCTAAGCTGAGGGTGATGATGTGCCATGATTTTACAGAACTTTAGATGCATAAAATATGGGATTGTTATACTTTTTTAGCACTTTTGATAGATATGATTTTTTGTTAGTTATACAGGAAAACACATTTCTTAGGCAAATCCAAGGAAAAAAGATTCAAAACTGACCAAATGAGCCTCGCGGACAGTGTCCACTGTTCAAGGAAACATCCATATATTGTCAAATGAGGTCGTGGATAAACTTCTCATGATATGCAAAAAGCCTAAGATCTAGTAGTAGATTCTACCAATCGTGCATGTGTCTATGAGCTGTGAAGTGCGCTCTTGAACGAGATTTTGAAGAGGTATTAAACTACCTAATTTCCACGAACTGACTTTATGGGTCGTGAACTAATTCATGGACCGTGAATGGACTCATTTAAAGCTATCAACCTTACTTTCATAGTTGTTTTAGGATAGGTTTTATTATGTCTATAAATATTTTCCTAGACTTTCTTTTATGATTTACATAGTATTACCAACTATTAATTCTTAGAAACATAAAATAACTTTTATTCTTAGGTTTGAGATATTAATTCATACATTTATTCTTTATTATTAAGATTTTTTTAATAATTCAAGATTTTGGGTTTCTTTTGTTCATCTTGTATGTTTATGATCATAAATTTATCATCTTTTTCTGGTTGTTTTCTTATGAACACAAGTAGCTAAACCCATAACTAGGGTTGTGGGAACCATTATGAATTAAGAAAGTAGGTTAAAGTTCTTAGTGATTCTTGAATTGTGTTTATGCATGTATATTCTTTCATTCATATTGATTTTTTTTAGGTGGCCAACATTAGAACTCACCTTATGTCACAACCCCAGACAGCCCCTAGTCATAACATGGTGCTCAGAGTCACGAGTGACCCCAAGCTAACCCATGGCCTAGCATAACACAAAGAATACTGAAGAAATAATAAAATGATGAGCAAAAGCTAAACGAAAAACAACTGATAATAAATAATAATGAAATCAAATACTAAATATCAGAAATGAGGTTGTTTTATAATACATAACATACTAAAAACCTAAACATTTGTATGTCTGAAAGCCTCTACCTCATATGAGTTGCTAGGATGAGCCCCCAACTATCTCCAACCATTTGACACTAAAAAAGGAAAATATTAAAAGCAAATGCAAATAAATAGTCCTCGAATGATGAGGACTCACTCAAACACTACTATTGATATAATACAGAAACGTGTTAGGCTTGATTTAGGTGTTGAACATCTGAACCTATATTATATGACAATATAGTGTAGATAAAGTATGTGATCAATACTTTAAATGTACTAAGTATGTGAGAATAAAGTATCTAAGTATGTGAGATGGGAAATAACTAATATAACTGAACATGATGCATTTAACATCATGAACTGAGTGTCTAATGAAGTATATAGCAGGTACTGTATGATAAGATAAATAACTAAATATAAGGTCATGAAAAATCTTAAACTTAAACATAATCTGTGGATATGGAAGCTAACAATAACTGATATATCCCCAGACTGAGTTGACCAGGGTCAAACCTATAACCCTAGTTGGAAGGGTGTTCAGTACCTTTCTAAGAGTATGAACACTAGTTGGTATGGATCTACTAAAATGGTTTCCAAAAGGACTAGGGTGTCAGTCCTAATCTGGCAGGTGACCCCTTATAACCTACGGTGTCACCACAGTTTTATAACTTAGGTACTTCTACTAAAGGTCTCATTCCTAACTAACGGGCGATCCTTTATCCCTGCATTCGTTTGGTGCTAAGTACTACTACCAACTGATAGACACAGATAAATGATATGCTCAATATAATAGTATTCTAAAAATAACAATATGTATGCATGAACTAAATTACTCAATAGTATATAAACTACAGAAGATGGCATACACAAGTATATGCATGAATTCCTAGATATCGAGTGTTCATGACCCACCACCTCTAAGGAATGCAACCAGATATGACAATATTAAAAATGATGATGATAGGGAATTTCATAACTAAAACCCAGAAATCAATAGTCTATCAACATAATAGGATTCTATGATTTTATGTATGGGAAGATGCTTAAACTTATGGGGAAACATATATTCATGGTTTAATTCAAGAAATAAACTAAAAATCTAAGAACTCATGCTTCCCACAAAAACTCTAAGCTTGAAGGGTGAATTGAACTTGAGAATTTGAGTAGTTTTTTCAGACTCAATTGGTGGAAGAAACCCATAGATGAAATCCCACATACCTGGAGATGAAATCCTTGAAGAATTCATTGTAATTAGAATTGAAGTTGGAAGTTGAAGAACCCTAATTTGCTTTTGGAGAAGAAAATCAATTCTTTTGTCTGTTTAAAACTAAGTGCTGGATGGATTTTGATTTAATGAGAGCTTAGGAAAATTTTAACTCCCAATATTTTTCCTTGGGATACCCAAAACGATGTGGGTTAGATGTTAAAATATGGGAAAAGACCAAAAGCCCCTTTTTAGAATGTTCTACAAATTTTAGAAGCAGTTGCGGCGACGTAGGCTATGACTATTATGATCTGACCAGGAGTCGTGGCCTAGAGTCATAACCAGATGACCAAAATATTGGCTTCTCACTATAATGAAAATGGTTCCTTCTAATGACTTATGTAGTCATATAACGAGTTGTCACCAAGGGTCGCATTCCAAGGGATTTTTAATTTGGTTTCCCACTGTTGTGATAACAACTCCACCTAAAGACTCATTTAGTCTGACCACGATTCATCATGAAGTCATAGTGAAGGGACTAAATTCTTTTCTTTCTTACTATTATGATGACGATTATTCCTGACAACTTGTATAGTCTGATAACGAGTCATCATTAGAGGCATCATCACTGGCCGCTTTGACAGTCCCTCAGTAAATTGGCCATAATGTTTTACCCTAATATCAGATTATGGAAATACTAGTGGCATTGGAAAGCTAATTTTATTTTCTATATCTTGGTGGGTCTAGATCTCAAAAACTAGGGATATTATGATCTCTTCCTTAGGATCATTTGTTCCCTAATAAAAATAACTAACCTAAAGTACTAGGGAAAAAGCTGCAGTTTTAAACTACACTCCTTTGAGTTAAACAATGAGTTGATAACTAAATCTATAACTATTACATGGAATGAACCACACTCATGAATGCATGTTCTGACATGAAAATAGTTGGGTGGCCTGAGATAGAATAGAAAGAATTAATTAATTAAGAAAAATATTACCTCAAGTTGGTTCAGAGTTCAAAGAGAAAAAGTGAGGGTACTTGGTCATCATATCTGCCTCTACTTCCCAGGTAGCTTCCTCAACTGGCTGATTTCTCCACAGAAACTTTTGTAACAACCCACATTTTTGGGCTAGAATTCAAAATATCTTTTTTACTTGTATATGCTTAAGACCAATGGTTTCCATGTGATTATAAGTTTCATTATTATTATCCTAGTGTTATGAGTGCTTATGAGGTGGAAAATGTTCATATGAATCACTTAGAGAAAAGTTGAGCTAAAAGCCTTTACTTCGGCCAAATTCTTGTATTCGATTCTATAAGGGTCAACTTTGAACGTGTATAAATTTTGACATATAAGGAATTTTGTATATCAATACCCACCAAATTATAGATAATTGATTTATCTTTCCAACTATACCAATTTTTCTTTAATTAGATACCCGAGCAAAAAGTTATGACCATTTTCATGAGAAATAGTAAGGGGTTGTGATAGCTGAGGTTGTGATAGCCCCACACCGCGAGGGATATTCCACCGTACTATGGGTTGCGTCATGAGGGATATTCCACTGGAATTGGGGGCGCTCCACGAAGGACATTACCACAGGAAAAAGAGTCCAAGGGGCAATTGGCTCCTTTCTTCTCAACCCCAATCATCCAAAGCACGATTTTAAACATTCCAAGGGCCATTATTTGCCCATTACCTCAAAATTACTCACTAGAAACCCTTCCCCTTCCCAGGAATGAAATTCAAGCTCCCTTTCCCCAAGAATCCATGATTTTAAGCTTCCAAGTTCAAACAATATTCAAAAATCTAGCTATTGAGGTATGTGGGTTTTATGAACAAGGACATTCTTCCATCCTTGTGCCCATAATATGTTTAAAAGTTTAAGTTATATGATTTGCAATTAGGGTTCATACCAAAGGTATCTTGTTTTGAGCTTATGAAATTATTATGTGATTGAAGTATTAAAGTGCAGGCTTTTTCTCATCTAACTATGTCTTAACTTAAAGATTTTCATTATGATTTGAATACTATGAGTTTTATTTGAAACATTGATTAAATATTTCCAATTGAGTTTTAAGAATGATATTGTATTACAAGTTATATAAAATAAAGTATAATATTTAAAGATTAAACTAAGTTTACCAGAAAAGTTTGATCTTTCGATTCAATGAGAAGGCTTCAAATCCACAATCATTTACCATCCTTATGATTTAAAGCAAAGAAAGGCATAATTAGTTTCTAGTATACCGACCCTTATGCTATTTTAAGGGGGATTTCCTACAGTATGAGTATATAAGTGATATGGGAGCAGTATCTAGCACCGAGAAATAAATACGAATGAGTGTATCCTTAATTCATAGAAACTACGAGCCACCATAGGTTAAAGTCCCACTATGGGTTAAGTTTAGTGATTACTAAGATTAAGGTTCTATTATAATGGCAAGGGTAGAATAGCTCTCCCCAACGTGGGTAAGATGATGGACTCCATGATAGCTCAAATAGTTTATGTCGATTAGAAGAAACTCTCAAAAGAAAGAATAAAAAAGTAAAGCTTTTAGAAACTAAGTGTAATGGCTCACAAAATTTACTTTTATGCTTCATTTCTCATGTTTATGATTTTTTAGTCTTGGTTTTATTCAAGCTCAAGGTGAGTAATTTACCCTTAGCATGCATCATTTGAATGTTTATATGAATATTCAGTTATTGTTTTACTTATTCATTCATACTTATATACTCAGTATATTCCAGAAGTACTGACTCACATATATGTCTATATGCTACATTGTCTCATATTGTAGGTACCAATTATATCACATCATAATCAGACAGTTCGCAGCTTCCAGTTAGTAGGTGAAAGTTCTTTTGATTCGAGGACTCGAGTCAATTCTAGTTCTAGTAGCATTTTTTTATTCAATAGTATTGATTAGAGATAGTTATGGGTCATGTCTCGGCTATCTATAGTCAGTATTAGTAGAGCCTTCATAGATGGTCATTTAGAGTTGATATATTTACTTTCATCTTTGTTTTGTATATAGATGGTCATTTAGAGTTGATATATTTACTTTCAGCTTTGTTTTGTATAACCAAAGTGTAAGTGCCTTTAATAGTTTTTTATATTACATACTCAGCAAATAATCTCTTCCATGTATTTATTTCAGATCTATGTATCCTATTTAGTTGCTCACGAGTTATGCAAGTATCATGGGTTAGCTTAAGATCACTTGTGGTTCTAAGCACTATGTGATGTCCAAAGGGGTAGTCTCGGGGCGTTACAACTTTACTAAAGCAACCTCTTTATTTCTCAGCTTACAAATCTGTCGATCAAGGATCTAAACTGAGATTTCATCCTAAGAGAGACTACCTTGCATGCCCACACTCTCTAAAGGAATGACTGATGTTAGGTCACCAATGAATTTCATTAACAAAGAAACATAGAAAACTGGACATACTGATGCTAACTCTATTGGTAACTCCAACTCATAGGATACATTACCATGTCGACTCAAGATCTTATAAGGAATAACATAATAGGGACTGATCTTTCCTTTCTTACCAAATCACTTCACCCCTTTCATGGGTGAATCCTTTAGGTAGACAAAATCACTACTATCAAACTGAAGCTCCCTTCTCCTCACATTTGCAAAGGATTTCTAATTACTTTGGGAAGTTTTTAGCCTTTCTCTAATGAAATAAACTTTTTCCATTACCTCATGTACTGAATCTATCCCTATTAAAGCAATTTCACCAACCTCAAACCAACTAATAGGAGATATACACCTACTACCATATAGTGCTTCAAATGGGGCCATCTAAATACAGGAATGGTAGTTGTTATTATAAGCAAGCTCGATCAAAGTCAGATGATCATCCCCAACTACCGTTGAAATCAATCATGAACACTCTCAACATGTCCTATAAGGTCTTAATGGTCCTCTCTACCTGGCCATTTTTTTGTGGGTGAAAAATCATACTAAGATAAACTTGGGTACTAAGACCTTTCTGAAAAGTCTTCCAAAACTAAGAGGTAAACTGGGTACCTCTATCTGAAATAATTGTTAAAGAGACTCCATGCAGATTCACCAACTCCCTAAGATAGATTTAAGCACAATCTTATATTGAATCTAAGGTGTTAACTGGAAAGAAGTGGGCTGACTTAGCCATATGGTCCACTATAACCCACATAGAATGATGTTATCAATGAGTACGAAGCAACCCTATAACAAAGTCCAAATTCACTAATTCCCACTTCCAAGTAGGAATGTTGATTTGTTGAAGAGTTTCATGAGGTCTCTGGTTCTCAACCTTAACTTGTTGGGAATTCAGACACATAGCCACAAATTCTGCAATATTCTTTTTCATGCCATTCCACCAATAGACTTTCCATAAATCACAGTACATCTTAGTAGCTCCTAGGTGAAAAGAATATCAAAAATTGTAAGATTTTTCTAACATCCGTCATCCCAAGTCATCCACAACCAAAACACACAATCTACCGTGATAGCAAAGAACATCATATCCACCTTGGGAGAAAACATCAACCTTATGACTCTGAACTGCTTCCTTCAACCTATAAAAAATAGGATCACTATCTTGCTTTTCCTTCACCTCAGCTAACAATGAAGATTTTCAACCATTATAAACCAAAATATTTCCTTCAGTTGAATCAATCAATCTAACTCCCAACCTAGAAAGCTAATGAAACTTAAGAACTAAATCTTTTTATCATTCTCAACGTGAGAAACACTCCCTATAAACAATCTTCTAAGAGCATCCACAACGTTGTATTTACCCAGATGGTACAAGACGGTCATATCATAATCCTTTAATAACTCTACCCACCTTCTCTGATGAAGATTTAGATATTTTTGGATGCACACATACTAAAGACTCTTGTGATCAGTGAACACATCAACATGAACCCCATAAAGATAATGACTTTAAATCTTTAAGTAAAAAACAACTATTGATCATGAGTCAGGTTGTTTTTCTCATGAGGTTTGAGTTATCTAGAGGCATATGCTATAACCTTGCCCCGCTACATCAATACACAACCAAGACCGAATCTAAAAGCATTATAATAAACCACAAAACCATCTAAACCCTTTGGTCGAGTCAAAACTAGAATAGAGGTGAGTTAAGTCTTCAACTCCTAAAAACCTTCTTGTAAAGAATTGGACCATTAGAATTTGACTTTTTTCTTACGTAGTCAAAACATAGGAAAAGCAATAAAGGAGAATCCTTCAACAAATCATCTATAGTAATCAGCTAAACCCAATAATATCTTGATGTCTGATGGAGAGATGGGTCTAGGCCAGTTTCACACTACTTTGGTCTTCTAAGGATCAACTTGAATACCTTCACCGAAATAATATGACATAGGAATGCTACTGATTTCAACTAGAATTCACACTTATGAACTTAGCGAATAGTTGGTGACCATTAAGAGTATGTAATACAATCCTCAAATGATCTGTGTGTTCATCCTCACTCCAAGAATAAATTAGGATGCTATCTATGAAGATAATGATGAACACATCCAATTACTGCTTGAACACCCTATTCATCAAGTCCATAAAAGTTGCAGGAGCATTTGTTAATTCGAAAGACGTAACAACAAATTCAAAGTGACCATAACGGGTTCTAAAGGTTGGCTTAAGAATTTTACATTCTCTGACTTTGAGATAATGATAGCCGGATCCGAGGTCTATCTTAGAGAATTAATTGGCACCCTGAAGTTGGTCAAACAAATCATCAATCCTAGGGATAGGATACTTATTCTTCATTGTGACTTTGTTCAATAGACAATAGTCAATTTACATTCTTAGAGAATGCATAAAAAGAATAGGAGCAGCCAGTGGAGAGACACTAGGCATGATAAAACCATTATCTAGGAGATCCTTCAATTATTCTATCAATTTCTTAAGCTCAGTTAGGGCCATTCTATAAGATCAAATTGAAATAGGTTGGGTATATAAAAGGAGATCTATTCTAAAGTCAATTTCCCACTGGGAGGGAACATCTAGCAAATCTTCAAAAAACTCTTATGAAAATTCTTTTACGACTGGAAGTGACTAAAAACTTGGGGTTTCGAACCTTGATTCCCTGCCTCAAACAAGATGATAGATGAACCCTTTGGAAATTATTTTCTTTGTCTCAAGGAAAGAGACAAATCGATCTGTAGGCATTGAGTTACTACCCTTCCACTCTTAGACTAGTTTTTTTTGGAAACTAAAACTAGACTACTCTGTTTCTATAGTCAACAGAGGAATAGAAAGTGTGGATCTAATCCATGCCAAGAATAACATCAAAATTAGTCATGCCTAGATCTACAATGTCGATGGTGGTGACTTTCTGGGATGAAGTTATTGGGAAATTTTAATATACCCATCTAGTTATGATTGACCTACCGATTGGTTTAGAAATTGAGAAGTGTTTTGTGAGGATTTTGGGGTTGACCTACCGATTGGTCTTACTCTCTGTTTCCTTCTCCATGAAATTTTTTTCTTTAATTTATTAAGCTTGGAACATCAATATGAATATGTCCATCTCCTTAACCAATATATATGTCCTATACTCCTTTACCATATCCTCAAATGGCTCATACAAACTTGCTCATTCAGGCCCTAGAGTCAGAATCATAGTTGGCGCATACCTTGCTAGCTTAGTAAACTTAAGAAAATACTCTTTCATACTCATATTGCACTGCTTTAGGTTTATGAACTCTTGAACCTTGTCTTACCTCAACTAAAGTAGGAAGAACTTATCTAAAAATACCGCAAAAAGTATATCCCACTCCACTGATCCTATATCTGCACCTCTATCCTTCTTCCTCTGCTTGAACTCTGTGTGTGCCACTCCTTGTAATTGATAAACAACCAAATCAACACCCTTAGTTAAAGTAAATTCTATAATTTTAGTAACCTGCTGAATACTATCCAGGAATTCCTGTGGATCCACTTCGGGCGTAGAACCAAAGAAATCGGAGGATTCATTCGAGTAAAGTCCCAGACTCTAGTTGTTGTTGTATTCACAGCAGGGTTAGCTAGTGGAACCACCTTCTTGTTATTCTAGGTTGTCATTGATTGGGATAATATTTTAAAGGAAGCCATGAACTCAACATGGGAGACCTACTTATCCAAAGGGTCTTCTGGGAATAGCGGTGGGACTTAGTGATTCCAATTCCTCCTTCCATTAATTCTCTTAGGAGGCATTTTCTATAAATGGGTAGAGGATGAGTTATAATATGATTTTTAATAGAGTACATGCTCTATCATATAATATGAATCACAAAATAAGTGACACTTTTCCTTAGACATTTTATAGCCTCTCACTTATAAGTGTGGCGCGCTTCACACCCATGAAGAAGACTCTACTTAATGCATCTTTTAGACACCCTGGGATACTTTAAACCTACGACACTGATACCAAGTTGGTAATGACCCAAGACTTTACTCTAGTCATAACACGGTGATTAGAGTCACAAGTGACCCCAAGCTAACCCATGGCCTGGATACACTAAGAATACTGAAGAAATAATAACGTACTGAATAGAAGCAAAAGTAAAATGAAATGATAATAAACAACAATGAAATCAAATATTAAATATCATAAATAAGACTAATTGAGAATACTCAACATGCTGAAAACCTAAACATTTGTATGTTTGAAAGCCTCAAACTCAAATGGGTTATTGGGATAAGCCCCCAACTAAGTCCAATCATTTGAAACTAAATAAAGGAAATAGGTAAAAATAAATGTTAATAAATAGTCCTCGAATGATAAGTTCTCACCCAAATGTTGTTGCTGATATAATACAAAAAAGTTTTAAGCTCGATCTAGGTGATGAGCATCGGAACCTATATCATAAGACAATATAGAGTAGAGAAGTACACGATCAGTACTTTGAATTTACTAAGTATGTGAGATGTAAAATAACTAATGTAACTAAAAATGATGCATGTAACATGATGAACTGAATTCAAGACCAAGTATATAACAGGTACTACAGTATAACCTCGATAAATTAATACTGTTGGGACTGTTAAATTTTATTAATTTAGCGAGGTATTAATTAATTATATAAATTAATAATTATTAATTTATAAATTATATACTTTTTGGGTCCATATTATGAATGTACCTAGGTGTACGTGAAAACTAATTTCTACATTGACTATTAATTATGCATACTTAACCAAATTCATGTATTTTTGCTGATACATTTTCAATATTCTATGTATATCTTAATAAAATATATAAATCTACTTAATTATTAATGTAGTTACATGCTACATTCATTAAAATGTATAAATCCACTCAATTATTAATGTAGTTACACGTACATACATTAACTAAGTTACTATATAAATAGATGTATTATGCAAGTCTTCAAATTAAAAAACAAAAAAAATGGTTTCTCATCTCAAAGGTGTTAAAAAATCAACCATGACTAATGGTATACGTAGAGAACTGTGTGAGTATAAACAACAAAATCTAGCATGCACTCAAAACCAATTGCAACAATATGTGTTAGAGAAGTTTAATTTGCAAGTGAGTCAAGCCACAATATCAAACACGATCAAGAGGTCAGCAGAGTATCTATCAGCAGCCGACATTCCAAAAGATGAGGCTAAAAGACATAAAGCTGCCAAATTTCCAGAATTAGAGAAGGCTCTGTTCGAGTGGTTTATTCATTACCAAGAGCGTGTTAATATGAATGGGGAACTAATTGTAACAAAGGGAAAAGAGCTTCTAAAAAAGATGTATCCCATCGATACACCTGATTTTCATTTTTCTCAAGGCTGGCTAGAGCGTTTCAAATCAAGACACGGTATCAAGCAATATCGTCGTTTTGGAGAAAGTGGATCAGTTAATATGGAGGCCATGGAGAGCAATTTACAATCCATCATAGAGAAACTTGATTAGTTTGCTAAGAAAGATGTTTTCAATATGGATGAAACTGGATTGTTCTTTAGGCTACAACCAGATCATTCTCTTGCAACGAAGCAACTTGAAGGTAAGAAACAAGATAAAGAAAGACTTACAGTTGTTATTTGCTGTAATGAGGATGGTTCTGAGAAAATTCCTTTATGGATCATTGGGAAGTATTTAAAACCACGTTGTTTCAAGAATGTGAATCTGGGAAGCATGGATTGTGAATATCGAGCCAATAAAAAAGCATGGATGACTGGGATTCTATTCCAAGAATATGTTCAACAACTTGATGCAAAAATGGATGGCAGGAAAATTCTTTTAATTGTTGATAATTGTCCTGCTCATCCAAAAAATGTCGAAGGTTTGAGAAACGTTGAATTATTTTTTTTACCTTGTGATGCAGGGATCATAAGAGCTTTTAATATGCATTATCATAGGCGATTTTATCGAAATCTTTTGGAGGGTTATGAAATTGGGATCTCAAATCCAGAAAAGATTAATGTTTTAGATGCAATGAATCTTGCAATCTCGGCATTGAAAATGGATGTCAACTCAAGTACAATTGCAAATTGTTTTAAGCATTGTAAACTTAGGTTGTTAGATGATGAATCCTCGTAAAATCAAGAACAGTTGAATAATGATGGCTTACAACAATTGCAGAATCTAATCAATGGATTGAAGTATCGAAATGCAATGAATGCTGAAGATGTTTTGAATTATCCGGGAGAAAATGATACGAGTTTTGAGCTACCTACGGATGAACAAATAATTGAGAGTGTTATGGAAACACATAAAGAAGATGAAGTGGAAGATGATAGTGTGGAATTAGAACAAGTTTCGCGCAAAGATGCTCTAAAAGCAACAATCACCTTACATCACTTCCTTTTGCAATATGAGAAGACTACACCTGATATTCTTAATGCAGTAAGAAGGGTTAGAGATGAGATTCAAGGTGATATTGATTTCAAGAAGAAACAAACAACATTAGATTCATATTTTTAGAAACCTGTTTAGTTTACTTATGTATTATGTATGAAATATTTTGATACAGATGAATTATTAATTTATATATCAAATGGGACTTATATGAATTTTTTTTTTGTATTATCTAATAAATTTAGCGAATTATTAATTTACCACGTTGATCCCGACTCGGGACCGAAGAAAATTATTATTTTAGTGAGGTTATTAATTTATCGAGTATTAATTTATCGAGGTTATACTGTATATGATAAGCTGGATAACTGAATACAAGGTCATGCGAAATCTAAAACTGAAACATATTCTGTGGACTGTGAGAGCTAATAATAACTGACATACCCCAATTTGAGCTAACAAAGGTCAAACCTATAACCCCAGTTGGAAGGGTGTTCTATACCTTGCCAAGGGTATGAACACTGGTTGGTGTGGATCCACTAAACTGGTGTCCAAAGGGACTAGGGTGTTAGTCCTAATCTGGTAAGTGACCCCTTATAACCTATGGTGGCACCGTAGTTTAGAAACATAAGGATTTCTACTAAAAGTCAGTCCTAACTAATGGGTGAGCCTTCATCCCTGTGTTCGCTCGCTAATAAGTACTACTCCCAACTGAAAGTCACTGATAACAAATATGCTCAATATGATAGTATTCTGAAAATAAAAATATATATGTATAATCTGAAGTATTTAATTGTGTATAAGCTGAATAATATGACATTCACATGTGTATGCATGAATTTTTAGGTATCAGGTGTTCGTAACTCACTATATCTGAAGAATGCAACAAAATATGACAATATTAAAAGTTAATCATGATAGGGAATTTCATAACTAAAACCAAAAAATTACCAATTTATCAACATAATGGGATTTCATAATTCTAGGTATGGGAAGATGCATAAACTTGTGGGGAAACATATATTCATGGTTTAATTCAAGAAATAAACTAAAAATTTAAGAACTCATGCTTCCTACGGAAACCTTAAGTTCGAAGGGTGAATGAAACTTGAGAATTTGAGTAGTATTTTAGGACTAAGTGGATGGAAGGAATCCATTGATGCCACATACCTTGAGATGAAATCCTTGAAGAATTCTTTGGAATTGAAGTCAGAAGTAGAAGAACCCTAATTTGCTTTTGGAGAGGAAAATCGATTCTTTTGTTTTCTTAATACTGAGTGCTGGATGAAATTAGAGTTAATAAGGGCTTAGGGAAATCTTAACTCCAAATACTTTTCCTTAGGATACCTAAAGCAATATGGTTTATATGTTAAAATAATAGGAAAAGTCCAAAAAGCCCTTTCTTAAAAATGATCAACAAATTTCTGAAAGAATTCGCGATGACTCGGGCTATGACTCGTAGGGTCTGACCACGAGTCTGCTCCTCACTATTATGATAATGTTTCCTTCTGATGTCTTGTGTAGTCTGATAACAAGTCATCAGAAAGTGTTATAGTTCAAGGGACTGGAACTTTGGTTACCCAATGTTATGACAACGACTCCACCTGACGACTCATTTAGTCTAACCACAAGTTATCATGAAGAGTCATAGTCAAGGGACTGAATTCCTTGGTTTCTTACTATTATGACGATGAGTCTTCTGACAAATCATAGATTCTGACAATGATTCGTCGTCAGAGGCATCATCACTGGCAAATTTGATAGTGCATTAGTAAATTGGCCATAATGTTTTACCTCGATATAGTGGTGTTGGAAAGCTAATTTAATTTTCTATATCTGGATGGGTCTATATCTCAAAAACATGGGTTATTACACATTAATTCTTTGTTGCTGCATAAAAGAGGTAGAAAATAGGAAAAGGACTTAATAATAGAGATATAAGGATATCAACCCTCATCTAATAGATTGATCTTGTCAGGACATAGCTAATCTAGGATCAAAGTTAAGGGTGAGTAAAGTAAACATTAATAAACGAGCCAAGTTACATATTGATTTTCATCTATGTTGGGGACTTACAATTTAGGTGAACTTAAATTACCGATTTTGTACGCTAACCATCAGGATAGATTACTAGTACGACATGCTTACTAGTTATGAAATCATAGGGAACACAATCCTTCTCTATCATTCTCATTGATAACAAATGACATTAATTGATATTGTGTTACTTATTACTTCAGTTTACATACAGTTACTTGTTCTTTTAAATCCCCTCATCAAAAATAACCTACTAAAAGTCGAAATAATCACATCAACTGAGGTCTCAATCATATTCCTCGTGGGATCGATCCCAACCCCGGATGGATCCTATATATGAATAATGATCGTCTTTATACTTCACTGTAAGGTTTAATTTGGGTGACATCGTAAGTGTTGGCATTGTTTTCACCCTTTTAACCCTATACACTATCCTGTACTAGTTTATTTATGGAAGGTTGTATTCTCTATAACCACTCAATCATTTTTATCCTTTTGTTTTTCCTCTTCTACTTATTGTTGTCTTAAATTTTTTTACATTTCTGTAGGTCACCTATTGAACTTCGTAGGCAAACCAACTGCATTACGAAATTCATTATTAGCAATTTTTAAAAATTGAAGTAAGATGAAAGCTTATAGTAGAGTAAAATAGAGTATTATAATACAGAAATGTCCGAAATGAAATACATCAAACACCATCAATAATTTGATGTCACTAGTATAAGAACTTTTAAGTAGCATCACAACCCTTAATAAGTATTACACTATTCAAAAACGAAGAAAAAAATAAAATGAAAATGAATGGAGCTTGGTGCTGCGAAAAAGCCAAGCAACTAACCATGAATGCTCCACGATATCACCATATT
Organism: Capsicum baccatum var. pendulum; assembly: GCA_030864225.1. Taxonomy (NCBI): domain Eukaryota; kingdom Viridiplantae; phylum Streptophyta; class Magnoliopsida; order Solanales; family Solanaceae; genus Capsicum; species Capsicum baccatum. Next base: position 140,584,448 of record CM061550.1, read on the forward strand.
GGTTCACGATCACCTATATTGCTACTTTGACATGGGGCAAAAATTAAGAGGAGTATGAAAAACACATGTACTAAATAGATCAATCCTAAACAAAGTGATGATGAGAGTTGATCTTACCATGCTTATCTTAATACTTCTCAATAACTAAATCAATAATAGATATAAAGAATCTAAACATGTAATTGAAATGGTTATTTTAAATATCAAAATCAATCAGACTTCAACAAGTTGGACAAATAAACTTCAGATATTATCAACCAAATGGTTAAGAATCAATATAATGTAAAGAAATACTCCAATGACATCTAATGCAAGTGATTTGAGATGAGATGCAGTGAAGAGTGTACTAGTAGAAATACTCCTATTATAGGTAGGAATAAGCTCTGAAGGACTCACAGGGTCTGTGTACTACCTCTAGAATATGGTCCATAGACCCACTGAATAAAAATGTATCATAACTCTAATCAAAATCTAGTCATTTAGATTCATTAGATAATAAGTATTATCCCTCTATCTAGAATTTAATCTTCTAAACCTATTGGATTGTATCCATATTAGTCATCAAGTATATTATGCATGAGACATGATATGAAAATATGATAGAATGCTATAAATATGAAATTCATGAAAAATATAGGTAAAATGCCATTCAATCCATCATTACTTTGATTATGAATAATCATGAGTGATGAGTATTTATTAATTTAACAAGTGATATATCAGATAAAAATCAAATTAATCAAGTTTCCATTATTTTTTCCTATCATAAATCAATCGAAGTCAATAAAAAATCTATCTTTTATCTATATCATGACCCCAATATTCATATAAGTGCTCGTTCTCTTACTTATATAGGATATTCCTTATGAATTTCTCTAAATCAAATAATTACCAATACAAATCCTTGAAAGAGTCAAGAAAATCTTAACTCGCCGTAAGTTCGATGTATAACTAATCAAAAGGTATTTTCCTTCTTCAAATCCTTTGAAAGATTTCATCATTTTTAAATACTCTATTTATGTAAGTATATGAGTCTATAAATATCCATATTTCTTGACTACAACTTCAGCCCTAAAGGTCAAAGATATAATTGTACTTCAGAATTACTTTATCCATAACAAGAGTCTCAAATAAAAAAATTCATCAAAAATCAAGTTCAAATTGACCTACAAATTGATGAAATATGATTATTAATTTGAGAAAAATTTCCCTAATTTTCAACACCCAAACATGGATTATAAAGATAAATAAATGATGAAATAACAGAAAAATCAAAATCAAAAATAAAATCTTACCCTCAAGTCAAATCACGGAGTTTAGCCTTAAAATTACCCTAAATTGACATCCCAAGCTTCTAAAACCATGTACTGAAAAATGAAGTAGATATAGGAAAATAAATGCACTATGTCCAAGCATACTTGCAAAAGCATAAAAATATTATACACTCAACATCACTAAAGCAGGAAGTCAATTGCTCAAATGAAATCCACTTTTTTCAACTAACTTCGCAAATGAGATATCTGCTTGAAGGATGTGCAATATCACGGAGGCAAAGACCACCTCATAGAAGCAGAATCTGTCACCCTCACCAAGACACGTAAACATAGACTCTTTCATAGAAGTAATACTAGAGAGGCAAAAAATCCACGTAAGTGAGGTTGCAACAGAACACCTAAAACCAACAACAACCAAAATATTTTGAAGGTGGAATAGACCTAGAGTCATAAATCAATAGTACAAACCACTCCTAGAATGATTTTACATATATTGGAATTATTAAATCATGAATCTGAGGTCGTCTTGACCAAATATTGACTATAACCAACTTAAAATTTCCAAATAAACTAAAATCTCAACAAATGGTCTAAATCACTCCCAAGCACCTCAGAATCAGTGCAAGACATTCAACTAAGTAATAATTTATCCTCTGGAACAAATGAAATCGTCAAGACTCAAACCCAACCTTGTTAGTTTTAAATGTTGACTTTGGTCAAACTTTTCAAATTCCAAACTAAAATTGGAATTTCTTCTCCTAGATGCATTCGATCACCTCACAAATCATGCCACCCGTCTCCACAAGGCATAAATAGCAAAAGAGAGCTATGGGGAGTGTCAAACTGGATAAAGAAGTCCAAAGCACAAAATAACTACACTACTAAAGAAAAGGAAAATCGACCACACAAAAGGACCACATGTGGTTGGTTTTTCTGCATTTCCGACCACAAAATCGATCAAAATACATGGTAAGTAAGAGCGTGGTAGCTTTTTTAAAACTGACCACGTGTGGTCAGTTTTTGAAAAATATATATTTTTTTTAAATTCAATATTATTTTAAAAAAAAAAAGAAAAAAAGATTTTAAAAATAAAAAATTTCAAAATAAACCGACCAAAAGTGGTCGGTTGTATTTTAAAATTAATTTTAAAAAAATCAACCACTTGTGGTCGGTATTTTCATTTAATTTGTCAGTTCTTTTAAATTAATTTATTTATTTTTTAAAAAACAACTTGTGGTTGGTTTTTGTAAAATTACCAGAAAAACTAACCATATGTGGTCAATTTTTTCCGACCACAAGTTATTGTCGGTTTTTCTATTTTTTTAGTAGTGCTACATGGGTTACTACAATCCCGGTGGAGTTTGTAGGATAACGAAGTCCGTAAGGTGTCGTTTCGTTTGCAGTTTGGATGTAAATAATTCTGAAATAAAATAATAATCACGGGATAAAAATTTGTTTCACTTGTTTGGTTGTCAATATCTGGGATAACTTATCCCGGGACTAATAATTAGTCCCGGAATAAGTTATCCATAGATATGGTGGGATTATTTTCCCATGTTAAGTTATCCTTGGGATCAAATTAGAATAAGACACAATTTTCCTCCAAATTCTTTTCAATTTATATATATATATATATATATGTATGTATGTATGTATGTATGTTTACTTTATTTTTTTTAATAAAATATAAGACATTTTTATGAAATTATGGACAAATTACTAAAGTATGTTGACATTCGCTTTCTAACTTAACTCATGCTTAATTATTAAATAAAAAATATTTTTATATTTAGCTAAAAATATTTGAAAATTTAATTTTTTAAAAATTAAAATTTGACTCTCTAAATATTAATGATACTAAATAATAAAAAATGAGAGTAATTCTTTCTCACATTTTTTGATGATGAATTTTTTAACAAAAAATGAGATTATGAATATTTTACGGAATTTAGAACAAAATAAGTAATTTAACAAGAAATATTAGAGATTCATACACCTTTAAGAAGTATTTCATTTATGAATATATATGTTAAATTTATTTGAATAATTATTATTTTTATTTATATATTTTAATTTCTCTAAAAAATAATAAAAATGTTGACTCCATTGTTGAATTACATATTTTAAATTAAATATTTTTTTAATCACTTAAAAATTGCTATTTTATATATCAATTAAAATCAATTTTAATACTATATTATATGAATGATATTTATTTAAATGAAGTGACATAAACAACAAATCATCTTTTACTTTAATAAACTTAAGTTGAAATTTTTTATTTCAAACTAAATAAGATGCAGTAAGATTTTTTTTAAGCACACGCGGCATAATCATGAGAAGGCACACGCAAAAAAATTAAAACTAAATAAGATGAAAGTTTTATTTTAAAATACACAGGATATAATTATGAAAATGCACACACACACAAAAATTAAGCTAAATAAGATGAAAGTTTTATTTTTAAGAACAAATATTTAAAGCTTGAAAAGAAATATATATATATATATATATATATATATATATATATATATATATATATATAAGTTAAATAAGTTGGAGGGCATTTTGGTAATCAATTAATTTATTCCTAGAAATTATACCATGCATATTACTTCGGATACAACAAATCAAACACTCAATAAAAAATAATCTCAGTATAACTAATCTCAATATAACTTATCTCAGCATAACTAATCCCGGTATAACTTGTTTTCAAACCAAACGACCCCTATGAGTAGTATAGAAGTGGGTACACACAATCCTTACAGCAAAACCACCCCCTTCAATAGAAAGTCTTCACTAATTGCTCAATGTCTGAATCAAGATTTGATAATTAGATGGAGTAAAAACTTCCCAATTGATGAACATTAGTATGAATTCTAGATCTCGTGAAAGATACAAATTAGTGGAGTATAATTATATTCTGAATAAAGCAGTTATTAGAAGGTGGTCCAGACTCCACATTGACGAGATTCGGATAAATTATGGTCTATGGAGTAAAGGATAAAAGAAATGAAAGGATTTTGGGGTGAGGGTGTTCGTGAAATGGTCGGGTTAATTCAGGTCACAGGACCACATTTCACGAGAAGGAATTAAGGATGTTATATTTTTTTCCTTTCAAGTTGAGACCATCTTGCTAAGCAAAAGAGATATGTATTTCCAAAAGCACTACAAGAAACCAGAAAAACAAATTTCTGGCCTATAAATTTTAAAAGCCACGAATCTTGCAATAACTTTGTTTCTCCCCTTGTTAACACTAGGTCACATACATTGCATACTAGATTTCACTTTTTTTTCTTTCTTTTGATGTACTAATTACCTGTAGGTGGCTATTATCATTAACGTAGAAATTGCTCATCTTATTTCAAGAAATAAGGTGGGATGATGGAGGGTGTCCTCTCATCTTTGATTAGGGATTTGGGCCCAAGACTTAAAGAATGAATGACTCTTTGCAAGGGATCCATTGTTTTCCAAATGTATCTGCATATCAAATTAATCGAGTTAGTGAACTTCAGTTATTGGATGACTAAATTAAAAAAAAAAAGGTCCTTTACTATATTTATACGGAATATGAAACTAGTTTCTTTAAGATCGAAATATTGATGGTTAGACAAGAATGGGGGAAACAAAAGTAGGGAAGACCTAAGGTAGAGTGACATAAGTCCCTGATACTTAGGCTAGAAGCCTTGAAGAATGGAAAGGAAAAAGGAAAGAAAGATGGTGCACATAATGGTATAATCTACTCATGCATGTTTTAGTTAATTCCTTTTCATTCTTCGAATTTAATTCTAATTTATCGGCTCTAAAATATAATTATAGCTACTAATAAATCATACCGACCATAAAGATGTATCCGCGGCCGATTTTGTTCTCCTTAGCATGAAATATTCTCTTGGATGTTTAAAAAAAACAATATGAGATTCTGTTACATGATAATACAAAAAGAGGGTTCAGCCAAATCATATGTTGATTTTGTTAACCTTTACTGGCACAATACATGAAACTAAAACCAGTCTGTATTTGATAAGAATTACGACATATCTAGTACTGGTGATTCTTTTTCTTTTCTTTTCTTTTTTTAAAAAAAAAAAAAAAAAAAAAAGATAAACTAGCTAACAGATCATTTCAATGGTAAACGTATGTAACTATATTTCTCAGTCAAAATTGGTTTGATCATCGTTGTACATCTTTTTGATCTCTTTCAATTATTGCTTCCTTGTGATTATATATATACTAGTTTAGTATACGTGTTTTGCACGTGTATGAGTATCCGACGTTAATATATTTGAGTCACAAAGTCACAAAATAAATATCAACAAAAAACTTTAAGCTACTAAAGTAGTTCAATTTTATGAAGTTTAATTATACATCTCTTTTTAAGAAATTATAGACAACTTATTGCTTAAAACTTCAAAATAAATTGAGAATTTGTTATTTTAACTTTCAAGTTCCTATTCAATATTTAGGTCAAAATATAAAAACTAATATTAACAATTAAATATCTTATAAAACTGAAATTTCAAGGTTTAATATCTCACCTAAATCACTTAAGAAAAATATTGTAACTTTCCAACTTTTCGTGACAAAACGAACAACACTATTAATTCTTTTAAAAGTCAAGATAGAAGAGAAATATTGAAGTTAAAATAAATTTAAATGATGATTTTGACCTTACTTGTTTGCTTTTAGTCCAAAAAATTTATACATTAATTCATTAAGTACGTCTATTTTTTCACTCAATAATCTCATAATGAAGATAATAAAATTTAAGTAATAATACTTAGAAATAAATTGAGAACTTGCTATTTTAATTTTTAAGTTCCTACCCAATATTCAGGCCCAAATATAAAAACTTATATTATTGTTATTTTATTTTTATTTATTTTGACTTATATTAATATTGATACTTTCTAAAATTCAAATTTCAAGGTTTTAATATCATACCTAAATCCCCTATGAAAAATATTATAAACTTATCAACTTTCTTTGACGAAAAGAACTACTACTATTAATTCTTCTAAAAGTCAAGATAAAAGAGAAATCAGGATTTATACATTAATTCGTTAAGTACGTCTATTTTTTCACTCAAAAATCTCGTAATGAAGACAATAAAATTTAAGTAATAATACTTAGAAATAAATTGAGAACTTGTTATTTTAATTTTTAAGTTCGTACCCAATATTCAGGCCCAAATATAAAAGCTTATATTAATATTAATACTTTCTAAAATTCAAATTTCAAGGTTTTATTATCTTACCTAAATCCCCTATGAAAAATATTGTTAACTTTTCAACGTTTTTTTTATGAAAAAAACTACTACTATTAATTCTTTTCAAAGTCAAGCTAAAAGAGAAATTGAGGTTAGTTCCAGAAATATATCCTAGAAAAATATTTTTTTTCATACAAAAATTTTTTAGACTGAAATTTATCAACTGCAAAGACTTTCATGTTTTCCAATTCACTATTTAGATGCTTCATGAATGACAACAAATTCAATATAATCTCATAAGTGGAGTATGAGAAGGATAGTATGTATCAAGACCTTGTCTCTACCTTGAGAAGACCGAACATCCAAAGCCAGTACTAAAAGACAATGGCGCAGCTACATCGACCCATGGGTGGTCACTAAATTACTCTTCGTCGAAAAATTATACTGTCCATATCAGAAAAAAAACTATGCATATAAGTCAAAAAACAAAACTTTTTAGTTATATATACTAAAGCTTTAAACACCCTTAGTAAATTCCTACCTTCCAATTGATAATAAATGTAAAAATCAATTGACAACATTATTTAAAAGAAATAATTCATCCCTAATTAGGGTTGTTTAGGAATATAATAGCAAACATAAAAATAAGAATTCATGAAATTATACAAACTTAATGGTGGCTAATCAACCATCTTAGCAACACACAACCTACTGACCTTCTATCGCCTTTCATTTTTTCCTATTCATGATCATGTCGTGATCAACTACAAATGTGTCAAGTCTTATCTAATCACATCACTTTAAGATTTTTGGTCCTAGCTCAACCTCTCATAATATTCATTATATTTAACCTCTTACACCTTCTCACTAAGACATCTGTGCATCTTCTCTTCTCATGTCTGAATCATCTGTTGCATAAAAGTACGAGCTAGAATAGCACCAAGATAAAATTAAGTACAGTCGTTCTAATAAGCTAATTAGAAGTTATCTAAATTGTTTGATACCTGATATGTGATTAGGGCATTAGGCCGTTACATTGCCCTAATACCCTAATATGATGTGCTTGGAAAAAACCCTTTCAACTTCTAACATTAAACAAAATTCATCCCTAATTAGGGGTTGTTTTGCAATATAATAGCAGACATAAAAATATGAATTCATGAAAAATTATACAAACTTAATGATGGCTTAAAATTCAACTACCTCAGCAACACACCACCTACTAATCTTCTCCTACCTTTTATATCTTCATATCTATGATCATGTCAGTGGTCGTATTCTACCTCTCAAAGAGATATTGAATTAATCAATATAAAAGTGAAATTTATATTACTTTTCATATAATTCTTGCATATCTAAGTTTTAGCTCTGAAAATTAGTCAAATTAATTTAGTAATTCGAAACTCTAAGGATTGAAATTTATGAAAATCGAAAGCACTAATTAATATCCCTAAATTAAAATTTCATCTCCCAAAATAACTTAAGCTCCAAATATTGAAACATGTGTGAAGTTGTTTTCCAAGTCAAAACACCACCTTTAATATAGAACTGCATGATATTAGCTCTCAAAGTCAAAACAACCAAACTATACAATTCATTATTTCTTGATATCCCCCAAATTATATGTACATAATTTACCTGTGAAGAAAGCATATACACAAAAATATATGCAGATGATGAAAAGAAAAGGTGTGCTAAACTTCATGAACAAAGAGGTTTAGATAGAGAAGATGATATACATATAAAGAATAAAATTACAACCTACATCCAGTGTAGCAAAAAACCTCAGTTTTAACCATTAATCATATTGATTCTTCAACCTCAATCTATCATAGAAGTTTCTTATACATAGGCTTCAATTAAACAAAACACAACCTCTAAAATTAACTTGCCTTCAATGTTTTGTTCATCAATTATGTCTTATTGTATTCGTTCATCCATCTTCAAGATATCTACAAAATCAATGCAAAACAAATCAAACATTATCAATATAACCCGCTTCCATCATCTTGTCCACCGCAAGACGACTACTCTTACCTTATCTTGAATAAGGTCATTCCTCATTCCTAATTCTATCATACCTAAATAAGCTTATTCCGATACTTGATAGAAAACTCCATCTAAGTTAAAATCAAGCATCCACCAATCTAGACATACAATTGAATCAAGTTAGATGAGCATTAATCATATTCCCCCAATACGCAAACCGGTTTGTTCTCTAGTTTAACGTACATATTTTAGGAGTATTTTTCTAATTGAACATTAGAAAGGAAAATATTAATTAATTCTCCTACCATATATTTTAGATTCCATATATTTTAGAACATCTAGTAGAAATAAAAATATTAATTATTCTTCTACCATATATTTTTGGAGTTCCATATATTTTAGGAAGTCTAGTTAATATAATAAAAATAATTAACTAATAACTTAAAAAATAGCGAAAAGACAGTTTTGTCTAAAGGAGATGTACGTGCTTTGCACGTGTGCTTTATGTCAAGCCATATGTGAAGTATTAATATCTTGATTGTCTTCTATGATGTGAACTATCACATCACGGATAATAACCAAAACAACAGATAGTAATAGATCAGAAACTACAACAAAATAAATTGATTAAATCTAACCTTAAAAAAAAATTCTCAAAGCCTGACTGAATATTCATCTACCATTATAAACTCAATAAAATAATATGATAATTGAGATATGATAATAGTGTGATTAAATACTAACCTTAAGGAAAATTCTCAAAGCCCGATCAAACGTTAATTTATCACTTAAAAAAATAATAAATAATAACAGAACAAATACTACTGTATTCAAGAATATTACAACAATATCATCAAACATAACCTTAAGGCAAAATTTTCACGATCAAACGTTGATCTATCACTTGAAAAAACAACAAACAATAACAGAACAAAAACTACTGTGTTCGAGAATACTATAACAATATCATCAAACATAACCTTAACACAAACTTTTCAAAATTCGATCAAACATTCATCCCACATAAAATTGAACATAATAAAAACTACAACAAAACAATACGTTAATCAAAATATTAGAACAATACAATTAAACCTAACCTTTTTGTGATTGTAGCTGACACCTTTGAGCTCATTAAAAAAAAAAGTAGTTATTAGAATATCTCTGCCAATATAGTTTACATTGTGGATGTTATTATATCATTGTAGAAAACAAGAATTCACCAATACCTTTCCTACCAAAAAAAAAACTAAGTATGGAAAATTTTTATTTTTATGTTGCGAAAAGGAAAATTTAATTATGGTATCAAATAAAAATATGGAAGATCTTTATTTTTATGTTGCGAAAAAAAAAATATTAATTATGATATCAAATTAAATAAAAAAAAAATCCCCAATCTCCAATTTTCTAAAAACGTGTCAATTGTTTTTTCCTTAAAAAGTTAAAATAACTTGTTTTCTTTTTTCTTTTTTTGGAAACTTTAGGGTAATAGTTGGTTTTGATGTTTTTTAAGGAAAATTTTTCAAAGGATATTTTTCTTTTATCATGTATTATAGAAATTTTTAATTTAAATATTGTAATATAATAATATAATAATTGAAGAAAATAGTAAAAAGACGATTTTGTTTAAAGTGTAGACTTTTAATGAAGGGCAAAAAGTTTAAATCGCTCTTCTAAGGGTCTTCACACTTTTAATATATTATAGTTTATAGATTATAGATATAGTTATAATCGTGCTTAATGGTAGCATGGCTAAAGTATAAGAAAGAACCTGCAAAGAAAATAAATGCATCCTTTGTGTAATTCATTCAACGTAGGGCAAAGTTAGACCCATACCCTAAGAGTAAAATTAGGTCTTTATGCAAATTAGAAGAGCAATTATCGATCTTCTCCTTGGGTAATACGATATGTTAATGACTTAGAGCAATTTTAAATGAAAATTATAATGGAAAGGACGTGCATAAACAAAACTTTTAATAAGTAGCATATATACTTTGTGCAAATTACAAAGATAAATTTGAATAGAGTAATAGTCAGCAGAGTTTAGAGTTAGCTAAACATCAATTGGATGAAACTTAAATAATGCTCTACCTTTTTTTTTGTTACTAGTTTAATTGCACGTGTCTCACACGTGTAACGTTTGATTATTTAAAATTAATTGATATTATCTATTGCGGAGATTGTTAATGGAATGCAAAAAGTTCAAATCACTTTTCAAAGATCATTAACACTTTAATATAATAATGTAAATATAAACATATATTTTAGTATAAGCACATATATATATTATCATAAAAAATTTTAAGTGGTTGATTGATCATCACTTTTGTGTTTATCATACAGTACCTCTTTCCCTTGCTGCTAGAGGCTAAAAAGAGATGCATCAATTTGAACAATATTTGTATTACAATTATTTTTCTCTTTTTTTTTTCTACATTTAAAATCTTTACTAAATCAAACATTGTACTTAAAACTTTTAAAAATTTGGCAGTTCTTAAATTTTTCTTATTCTAACATTTTTTTATTTATTTCTAGATTTTTCAAATCTTCTTAAAATCAAATTTAGTTGATTTAGAATTCTTAAACTAATGAAAAAAGTATTTAATTGTCGTTAATTCGGATGACTTCTAATAAGGAAATATTTTACCATCAATATATTTAATTAATTTTCAACTTTTAAATATTAGAAAAATAGAGGAAAGATGATTTTGTCTAAAGCAAAGACTTCTAATGAAGGACAAAAAGTTTAAACAACATTTCTAAGGTGCTTAACACTTTTAATATAGTATAGATTTAGATATCAATATAGATAGATATGTATGTGTTGAACGTGTGTCATGTTAGTATATAATATTACAATTAGTGTTATAATGTGTGCAATATTATATTCACAAAAAAGAATTATATTTACCCTATACTCTTAGAAAAAGATTATATTTGCTACTATCATACTTTTTCGATAAAATTATCCTTGTCATACAACTTATGGTTCGACCCTCTAGAAGAAATATGACTTTTTTTTAACATCTTTATAGGAACTTTGATGACTTTTTTACTTCCTTGATGACATCCATATGTGATTTATGAAGCTTTCCATATCGCAGACTTGTTTTCAAGAAAGTTTAAGGCAAATGATAGAGAGAATGTGTTTGATAAATCCTCGGCACAAGAAGATATTCTCATGTGAGAAAGCTAATCATAAGACTTTACAAGAAAGTGACTAAAAAATATATTTCAAGGCACATGAGCTATACATATTTAAAAGTTAACGATTTATTAAACCTGTCATTAAATATTTATTAAATGTGATGATTCCAATGAAAATTTAATTTCTATATTTGTAACGAAACAGTAAAAATAACAACAAAAGTGAGCAACTATCAATGTCTGAAATTATAAAGGATTCATAAACCAAAATGGATTTAGCAGGGTTTAACATAATCCAACTTGATGCCAAACTAAAGATAAAAACCTACAAAACAAATTCATGTGGTGTCTCACACATCTAATCATAATGTAAGATTAACTTGTAAAATATTTTCGAATAAAGCGGCTAATAGAAACTCAATGCTTACTACATTACGTATGGTAATTGAGACAATATAAATTTGTATGTTGGGAGTAGCAATTTATTAGATGAAGTAATAACAAACTTACAAAATAAGGCAAAGATATTTGTAACACTCTAATTCCAATTGAAATTTAAAAGAACGACTGTAAAATTTCTATGTCTTGTACCAAAAGAATCAATAATTTTAAATAAAAGTGTATGAACTATAGGTCATGATCTATAATTTTAAAAAAAATAACCAAATAATAATAATAAAAAAATCCAAAATAATGATTAAAAAAATATTATGCACCTGTCCAAATCGCTAGAGAAGGCATTTGTTCACCATCGCTCATCATCTACAAAATTAATCAAATAACGATTAAAAGTTAAATTTGTTAAATAATGATAAGAACTTTCAAAAGTGGAACAAGTGAAATTTATAAGAAAATTACTACCTAGGAATAGTTAAGCTCCAGACATTTAGTCGTATTTTTTTGTAACTTCGAGCCTCAGCAAATTCTTATATATAGAGAGATAAAACATAACCTTTTAAAATCCTAATAGAAGAATTCCTATATTGGGTTAATTAATTATTTAATGCTATTCTAACCCAAGTAAGTAATTAGTAGCTACCGATCCCTATTTAGTCACAAACTTCCCCCCAAAAAAATTTTCGCCACTTTAATTTTTTTTAATTTAAATTTATTTATTATAGTTTTCCATATGTGTGTATTATTTAAGAAGTAAAATTTAAGTCCCTCTCATATATTTTAAAACTAAATATTATAGTCAATATTATATATATAATTAAATAATAATTATAGTAAAAAAGGTGAAAACACGATTTTATTTAAAACAGAATGTTGTAATGAAGGGTAAAAAAGTTCAAATAATAATTCTAAAAACCTTCACACTTTTAATATACAGGTGTATGCGCTTTGAGCGTGTACCTCACTTTAATGAATTCAAACACTACACTAAATATGATATTTGTTTAAATAATAAAGATAAATATAATAATTAAATTCAATATCTTGTGAGTATGTAAAGATGGAGAGTTTATTTATTAAACCTAACCTTTACCAAAAATATTTTTAAAAGTCAATCGACATTTATCTACCATCTATAAATTGCAACAAAACAATACAATGATCGACACATCAAAATAATACAATTAAATCTAATCTTTACACACATAAAATTTCTCAAAGTCATCCGACACTCATCTACCACCTGTAAACAATAACAAAATAATATGATAATAGAGATATCAAAATAAAACAACTAAACCGAACCTTTACATAACAAAATTTCTCAAAATCGACCAACATTTATCTATCACCTGTAAACTGCAACAAAATAATATGATAAAAGTGATATCAAAACAATACAATTAAACTTAAATTTTACACACAAAAATTTCTCAAAGTTGATCGAGATTCATCTACGAACTGTAAACTACCACCAAAAAATAAACTAATAGAGATATTACTATAATACAAAAATCTAACCTTTGCCTAGTAAAATTTTCAAAATCGATCCACATTCATCTAGCATCTGTAAATTAAAATAAAATAATAAGATATTAAAGATATCAAAACAATACAATTAAACCTAACCTTTACAAAAGAAATTTTTTAAAGCCAATCAACATTAATCTACGACGTGTAAAAAATTAAAAAATAATATAATAGTGATCACAAAGTTTCGATTTTGATTCAACTAATTTTTTTCTGAGCGAAAATTTTAACCCTAAAGAATGATTTTGAATGAAAACAAAGAAGATATATATATATATATATATACACACACACACACACAAAAGTTGAATTCTATTATGCTGACAAAAACAGTGAAGAAGTTGAGGGTTAGAATTAAGCATCCACCAATCTAGACATGCAATCGAATCAAGTTAAATAAACATCAATCATATTCTTCCAATAGGCAAACCGGTTATGTAAAGCCTACAAAAGAACTACTACAACTGGAAAAAAAAAAAAGAAGAAGCATAAATCATTCACTTCACAGAAATAAATAATCTTAAACAAGAAAAAAAAAAAAACCTAAATAAAGCACACAAGAAATTTTTTTTTATAAAAAAAAAAAATTAAAATCCTTAGTTTGTCGTTTAACTGCAATATAAACGCGAACATCTATTCACAGTACAACATCGAATTACAGAAGAAACTACAACAATATTAATTAAAAAATAATAAACTATTTGAAAGATAAAAACATAATTAATATACTAATCTTTGGATAATAAAATCTTTTCTATATGATCATTCAAGAAAAAAAAAATAAGAAACATTATTCAAAGACAATTAGCAAATTAGTAGAAAAAAAAAGAACGAATTAACATATTAAACTAATTTTGTTATTGCCCATATTCAGAAAATATTAACTTTCATTAGACTATCATCTTTTCTTGGCTGAAAAGGGAGATGTTTCATAGAAAATGTCTGTGTGTTTGTGTGTAAACGTACATCTCAATATTTATAGAAGTGTTTCCTTAATAGAGTCCTATTTTAGAAGTATTTTTTTAATTGAACAGTAAAAAGGAAAATATTAATTAATTCTCCAATCATATATTTTAGGAGTCCCATATATTTTAGAAAGTCTAGTAGAAAGAAAAATATTAATTAATTTCCCTACCATATATTTTAGGAGTTCCATATATTTTAGGAAGTCTAATTAATATAATAAAAAATAATTAAATAATAAATTAAAAATAGTGAAAATACAGTTTTGTCTAAAGAAGAGCCTTTTAATGGAAGACAAAAAATTTAAATCACTTTTCTAAGGGTCTTCACACTTTTAATATATTATATATATATAGATTATAGATATCGATTATAGATTATAGTATTTTGTTTATTTACTTTTTTTTCTATTAAATTGAACACCACCTCAAAACAATATTTCCAAAGATATTAGGGAAATATAAGTTTTCATATTATACACACACACTTCGTTTATTTTAGAATAAGATGTCACCTCAAAATAACTTTTTTAAGTGTATTATGAAAATAGAAAAAATGATAATTACTATTATCGATTATCATCATGGTTCATTGTAATTTGCTTTCACTAGGGGCGGAGCTACACTTATGAACCCCCTTCGGCGATTAAAATATACTATTTATACATAGTTAAAATTATTTTTTATGTATATACAATAAATGTTGAAACCTCTTTGATTAGTTCGTATGCTTACTTCTGAACCTTCTTAACGAAAATTCTAGCTCCGCCACTAACATTCACGTGAACAAAATTTTGGATCTGTCATTGTTCACAGGATCGAGGCCGGGAACCTAGTAATTTACTTATATTTTAGCATTTTTTTTTAAAAAATTCTAAATATTTGACTATCAACGACATTATTCTTGAAATTATTATCAAAACTCATAAAATAAAAATCTTAAATCTGCTTCTAGATACTACAAAGTTATTATAAACACAAATAATTTTATCAGTTGGATTTTCAGTCTACCGTATGCATATAGAGATGCATGGATCTTATCAAAGAAAACCACATTTATTGATTAAGGGACTTTGCATATCATTAATAGCCCACGCTAAATTACTTTCATGAAATAGGAATTTTTTTTACTATTTTTTTTTTTAAATCCTTACTTTGTCGTTTAACTTCAATATAAACGTGAACATCTATTCACAGTACAACATCGAATTACAGAAGGAACTACAACAATATTAATTAACAAATAATAAACTATTTGCAAGATAAAAACATAATTAATATACTAATCTTTGGATAATAAAATCTTTTCTATATGATAATTTAAGAAAAAAAAATAAGAAACATTATTCAAAGACAATTAGCAAATTAGTAGAAAAAAAAAAGAATGAATTAACATAATAAACTAATTTTGTTATTGCCCATTTTCCAAAAATATTAACTTTCATTAGACTATCATCTTTCCTTGGCCGAAAAGGGAGATGTTTCATAGAAAATGTCTGTGTGTTTGTGTGTAGACGTACATCTCAATATTTATAGAAGTGTTTCCTTAATAGAGTCCTAGTTTAGAAGTATTTTTCTAATTGAACAGTAGAATGGAAAATATTAATTAATTCTCCAACCATATATTTTAGGAGTCCCATATATTTTAGAAAGTCTAGTAGAAAGAAAAATATTAATTAATTTCCCTATCATATATTTAGGAGTCCCATATATTTTAGCAAGTCTAATTAATATAATAAAAAATAATTAAATAATAAATTAAAAATAGTGAAAAGACAGTTTTGTCTAAAGAAGAGCCTTTTAATGAAAGACAAAAAATTTAAATCACTTTTCTAAGAGTCTTCACACTTTTAATATATTATATATATAGATTATAGATATAGATTATAGATTATAGATTATAGTATTTTGTTTATTTACCTTTTTTTCTTTTAAATTGAACACCACCTCAAAACAATATTTCCAAAGATATTAGGGAAATATAAGTTTTCATATTATACCCACACACACTTCGTTTATTTTAGAATAAGGTATCACCTCAAAATAAATTTTCTAAGTGTATTATGAAAATAGAAAAAATGATAATTATTATTATCGATTATCATCATGGTTCATTGTAATTTGCATTCACTAGGGGCGGAGCTACACGTATGAACCCCCTTCGGCGATAAAAGTATACTATTTATACATAGTTAAAATTATTTTTTATGTATATACAATAAATGTTGAACCCCCTTTGATTAGTTCGTATGCTTACTTTTGAACCTCCTTAACGAAAATTCTAACTCCGCCACTAACATTCACGTGAACAAAATTTTGGATCTGTCATTGTTCATAGGATCGAGGCCGGGAACCTAATAATTTACTTATATTTTAGCATTTTAAAAAAAAAATCTAAATATTTGACTATCAACGGCATTATTCTTAAAATTATTATCAAAACTCATAAACTAAAAATCTTAAATCTGCTTCTAGATACTACAAAGTTATTATAAACACAAATGATTTTATCATTCGGATTTTCAGTCTACCTTATGCATATAGAGATGCATGGATCTTATCAAAGAAGACCACATTTATTGATTAAGGGACTTTGTATATCATTAATAGCCCACGCTAAATTACTTTCATGAAATAGGAATTCTTTTTACAATTTTTTTTTTTTAAATCCTTACTTTTTCATTTAACTTCAATATAAATGTGAACATCTATTCACAATACAACATTGAATTACAGAAGGAACTACAACAATATTAATTAAAAAATAATAAACTATTTGCAAGATAAATACATAATTAATATACTAATCTTTGGATAATAAAATCTTTTCTATATGATCATTTAAGAAAAAAAAAACAAGAAACATTATTCAAAGACAATTAGCAAATTAGTAGAAAAAAAAGTGCGGATTAACATATTAAACTGATGTTGTTATTGCCTATATTCCAAACTTATTAACTTTCATTAGACTATCATCTTTCCTTGGGCGAAAAGGGAGATGGTTCATAGAAAATGTCTGTGTGTATGTGTGTATGTGTGTAGACGCACATCTCAGTATTTATAAAAGTGTTTCTTTAATAGAGTCCTATTTTAAGAATATTTTTCTAATTGAATGGTAGAAAGGTAAATATTCTCAGTATTTATAAAAGTGTTTCTTAACAAAGTCCTATTTTAGGAATATCTTTCTAATTAAATGGTAGAATGGAAAATATTAATTAATTATCCAACCATATATTTTAGGAGTCCCATGGTAGAAAGGAAAATATTAATTAATTCTCCAACCATATATTTTAGGAGTCCCATATATTTTAGGAAGTCTAGTAGAAAGGTAAATATTAATTAATTTCCTTACCATATACTTTAGGAGTCCCATATATTTTAGGAAGTCTAATTAATATAATAAAAAATAATTAAATAATAAATTAAAAATAGTGAAAAGACAATTTTATCTAAAGAAGAGTTTTTTAATGAAGGGCAAAAAATTCAAATCACTTTTATAAGAGTTTTCACACTTTTAATATATTATAGATATAGATTATAGATATAGGTATAAATATAGATATAGATATAGATATAGATATAAATATAGATGTATAGAGGTTAGAGATTAGACATTTCTTCCTTTTATTTATTTTATTTAATTCTCCTTTGCCCTCTCCTTTTCTAGTCTACCCCAACTATACAAAATCTGGAAACTCTAGTCTCGTTTACACAAAACCAAGAAGAGTATATTGAAGATTCCAAGAAATTTCTCTATAATTAGCCTTATGTATTTTAAGTACTGGTATATTATTTTACGTTTAAATTAAAATTAATACTGAAAGTGCAAGTATACATTATTCATTAACTTCTTTTTCTACTTCTTTTTTTCTTTTATTTCCCTTTTTTTTGTGTGTGTATGCGTCTTTCAAACTTGTAAATCTTTATACCATCAATCAAATTATGTTGCTTGTTATAACAGGTATGTATCTTTTTTTTTAATGATTTCATACATTTTAAGAAGACAATTGATTGTATTAAAACAAATTTAGATGAATAGTATAAAAACTTTAACTCAAATTCAGATGGGTAATACTAATTAGTAATGGCCTTTGATACGAATATAGCCTTTAAACCCGTGCATTGCGTATAAATCATTAGCTCTTTTTCTAGTGAGCACTGAAAAATATGGAGTATTATTTGATCTAAGCAAAAAGATTCCCTTTGTGGGGTTAAAGATTTGGATGGATAAGGTAAAAATGGATTCTCCTCAATCCTATTATTCCACTGCAAGCTCCTTTTCTGTCTTTGGTTCATGTAATTAGAAGTATTGACACAATTCGAAGAACTCAAAATGTTCTCAAAACATTTGTCCATTTTTCTAGCTACTTGCATCATTTATGATGGCATTATGAATACTTTTACTCCAATCATCTTCTTTCTTTTGATTGTAAGTTTTAAATATTTAACTTCATGAACCACAAACAGAATTTTTCACTTATATATGCAAACAAATGTCCTACTCGCTCACTTTAATTATAAGAACAGTATATTATATTCTTAAACGAGTACAAGAATACGTTTCGCCTACAATCTTCTCATACATTAGTTGTAATGTTCCTCAATCCATTTCACCTTGAAACACAATTTGATATATATATATATATATATGTCAAAAATGTAAGAACTTTATTACTATTAACAAACTTACAATAACAACAAGAAATCCAATATATTCCCACATAGTAGGATCGGGGAAGGATATAGTGTACGCAGTCCATACCACTACCTCAACAGAGGCAGAGAGGCTACTATTAACAAATTTAACTGGCAAAATTTAGTTACTCTATGTATCTCAATTCCTGTGGAAAAATTTATTATTCATAAGTTGAACTTTTGACTTTGATACGTATTTGGTCTTGCAATCTTTAATTTTGAGATAAAATTTATATATTTAAAAACTATATAAAATATACTATAAGACACAATAAATAAAAGATAAAAAATCATGCAAATAAAACTTGTTTGAATATTGAAATTCAAAAAATACGACATAAATTAAGATAAAGTGACTACTGATTTCCTTATTTTTAACGTTATCATATTAAACTAGATATAATAATATAGATTCTTAATTTGATGTGTATGAATTCTTTACCTTGTGCGAATATAATATGAACTCATCAAGTCCTACCCCACCCATCAAACACACACGAGCGGCCTGTCAAATATAATTATAAGCAACCAAATCTCTCTATATAAACCCCCTCACACCATCCTCCTTCAAGCCATCTCAAAACTGCACACAGAGAGAAATATTCTCATTCACCTTTCATCCACAAATATAATTTCTTCTATCTAATTACCTCCATCAAATTACTAATATGTCTGGAGTTTGGGTATTCAAGAATGGCGTGGTCCGTCTAGTGGAGAACGGCGATTGCCAAGGGGTAAACGGTTGCCGGAAAGTGCTTGTACACCTTGCTAGTGGTGAACTCATTACATCATATGCAGTACTTGAAAGGAAGTTGTACTCTCTTGGATGGGAGAGGTACTATGATGAACCTGAGCTCCTTCAGTATCACAAAAGATCCACTGTTCATCTCATTTCTCTCCCAAAGGACTTCAACAGGTTCAAGTCCATGCACATGTTTGATATTGTTGTCAAGAATCGCAATGAGTTTGAGGTTAGAGACATGTAAAAAAAAAAAAAGGCTGTTGGAGGTTGATTTGAAGTCACTTTTCCAGTGTATTTCTTTGGGTTATTTTCAGTTCTACCTTAGGGGTGAATGTCCACTGTGTAGTAATTAAGTTTTTATTTTTGATTTGTGATTTGTTTCACAATGCTGCAGAGGTTGGGAAGTAGTATGGAGACAATGTTGTATATTAGAAGGTTGTATGAATGTTCTTCTTTTTGTAAGTTACAATCAGTTGTTTGGTCATGAAAATTTAAAAAAATTAGAGTTGGAATTAATGTTGTGTATTAAAAGGCATCTATAACTACGAAAATGAAGCTATGAATTTAGAAATCGTAGCTATAACTAATAATAACTGTAGAATTTTGAATTTTGTAGCAATTTTAAAAATTCTAAAACTTTTTTAGCCATGAAAATGAAACTGACAAAGCTAATTCCTCATTTTTGCTACAATTACTAGCAATCGTGACAGTAATTACCTAAATAGCTACAACTTTATTGTTACGGTGAAATTTTATAGCTAATAATAAGTTTTTGCTACGTGATATAAGTTATTGTAGCAATAGTAACCTTTTAGCCACAAAAAATATTTAAAATAAAATTCTGTAGCTAAACAATTTTTTTGCTTCAAGTTATAAATGATATAGCCACGTCTTTTTTTGCTATAACATACTTTCATAGCAAATTTTTAATTTTTGCCACGAGTTGAAATTTATTGTAGTAATAGTAACCTCTTAACCATAATAAATTATTCAAAATAAAATATTGCGGCTAAATAAATATTTTTGCTTCAAGTTATAAGAAGTTAGTGCAACAAGTAAAATGATATAGTCATAAAGTGTTTTGGCTCCAATAAAATTCTATAGCTGACTATTAATGGTTGAAATATGTTTAAATTTGTTGTAGTAATAGTGATCGTTTAACCATGAAAAAGGTTGTCTAAAATAAAATGCCAAAGCTAATAAATATTTTGGCGTCGACTGCCAAAAAAATTGTAAAAATAGTTAGCTTAATAATAGTAGCTACACTCCTCCGTTTCTAAATAAGTGGTGTTTTTAGTTTGAGTGTGCCCCTTATGAAAGTACTCGTTAAAAAATAAAAAAAGTATTTTTATTAACTTATTCTTGACAAATATCTTGAAGAGGATTGTAATACCCCGATCATTTCTTAAGCCTAAATCCGTCTTTTGAGTAGATATATATGACTTTCAAAGTGGTTGATGTTAAACCATGTTGTATTTCTCTAATTTCTAATTTTTTTTTCGTTTAGAGCATTGAATAATCTTTCCATCGATACCAATTTTATTGAAATCCGACATCGGACGAGGAAGTTATGGCCGTTTTACTGAACGGTATGGGATCGCCCAGATTTAACGGTCGACCTGGTGGACCGTCAGGTCCCTGGTGGACCATCAAGTGCCCTGAGTGACTTATTTTTCAGGCCATCCTGCGACGGCCAAGTTGGTGGTCCGTGAAAGAGTTGATGGACCGTTAAGGGGTCCGTCAGGCCGAGACAGAATATCTCATTTCTGGCCCTCGAGTGACGGACGACTTGGTGGTCCATCAGTTTCCTGATGGACCATCACATCGAGGAAGAACGTTTCAGTTTTGGCACTCGAGTGACGGACGATCTGGTGGATCGTCAGGAGACTTGACGGACCGTCAGATCGATCGTCATAGGCCCCGATCAGCGAATTTCAGCTTTTTTCAAAAGGGAGTTTTGGTCATTTCTGCCCCATAAGGTCTTATATATATATATATATCTTAGTAGAGAATAACCCTTCATTTTCTCATTTCCTCTACCAACAAACATCTAGAAAATTAGGATTTCATCTAAAACCCAAAAATTCAATCTTCTTCCAAGAAAATTCAAGAATCTTCCATAGAGATTCAAAGTGATCCAAGAATCAAGCTTTCCTAATTAAAGGCATCAAGAAATTTAGCTCAAGAATGCTATAAAGAAGTTTATATCAAGTTTCTACATCTCCAAAATCATAATCCAAGGTATGTGGGGTTTGAACAAGAACACTCCTTTCGTTCTTGTGCCTAAAGATTTACTTTCTATTACTGATTTACATGATTTTGCAAGTGGGTTTACACCCAAATTTCTTTATTTATGATTTATGAGATTTGAGTTGAATAAGTTTGATATTTATGATTATTTCACCATCATGTTTCTTAAATTGAGAATTTATTCCATGAGTTGTATATTGTCATTACGTATTGATGATTTCTAAGCGATTTAAGACAAGTGTCATGAGTTATACCTTTCCATGAGAAATTTGACTGTTGAATATATATCGATATTTGAGATTGAAAGTCAAGAATGAGTCCTATGATGTTTCCTTGAAGCTTTTGATATTTGAAAATTATTCGAAAAGCAAATGTATTTGATGTTGAGAAAAATTATTTTGATTTTGAGTCGAGTTAGGAATCCACAGTTGTTCATGATTTACAGATGAGATATATTTATGTTTTGATCTCTATGATAGACCCATGAGATGATATTGATTAAGGTGGATCTTCTAACGCGTTTTGAGCTGAGTCTGGGAGGAGTATTTAGCACTGAGCGGGAAATGTGGTATTTCTCCAAAACTACGTGCCACCGTAGGATTGATGTTGATAATTGTGGGCCAGAGGACGAGTATGGGATTGTGATAATGAGATTGAGGTTGTACTCCCTGGCAAGAGTACAACACCCCCGCTAATGTGGGGTTCTCTCCTTAGGAGAGCAAAACGTTGGACTCCATGCGGCTCACATGGTGTTGTTATATCAGTTATAAGAAACTCACACGTCCATAATGATCTAAGTACCATGAGATACCGAGTCACTCTAAGTCATGATTCAAAGAGTTTGAATTGAGTTAAATGATTTATGAGATTTATGAAGTATATGTTATTACTGATGACTTAC
This sequence comes from Capsicum baccatum var. pendulum, assembly GCA_030864225.1. NCBI lineage: Eukaryota > Viridiplantae > Streptophyta > Magnoliopsida > Solanales > Solanaceae > Capsicum > Capsicum baccatum. The sequence continues at coordinate 140,607,546 of CM061550.1, forward strand.
GAAAATGATGTTTTAGATAATTCAAGCGAAGAGTGTTATTAATGTCAGCATGCATGAAATTCTTCAAGTAGATGAAATAAGTTATATAGTATGAGAGAATTGCATTGGATTGATAATTTAAAGGTAATATTTTGTCAGCATGAGTTTTAAGTTGATATTGAGATTTGAGATCTACCCTTTATGAAATTATACTGAATATGTTTTTTGTTGTTGTATTCAAATTTAAACTCTATTACAGGTTTTGAGAAGTTTAAAAAGTTTCCAAGTTTGTTTACTTTTTAGATTGCTTTGCATTTTTCTTAGTTTTATTGTTAAAAAATTTAGCAAAAGAATCACCTAAGGCATATATTTTTCTTCTTGAAATTCTACTTATGCACACACTTATATAATTAGTTGATCTTAATTCTCTTGATGTTATAATATTTTATCATTATTGATAGGCATATTACTAGAATAAGAGAATATAAATGGCAAATTAGGATGGATTTTGATCAAGTTGAGGTGCAACTGAAAACTACAAAAGAAGAGATAGAAGAAGACTATGCTTTGGACTCAAACAAAATAGTATCTCGACAGAATTATATATTGTAATTATTCTCAAAATTATAAAATGCAATATACGTATTTGAAAATTGTTTTAGAATCTCGAAAATAAATTGTAGCTACCTTATGTAACTTTTTTTAATTACAAAGCTTGTAAAAAGATTCTTTAATTTATAATAATGATTTTCTTTTAATTTTAGCAACATTATACAAATTCTTCTCATTAATAATATTTATTAAAATATTCTTCAATATGTAGTAATGAATTTTTACAGTTATGGTTAAACCTCCATATAATTGTAAAAAATATGACTGTATATTTTCACTTTTCATAGCAAATTAAAAAATAATTATAATTTATATATTTCCTAAGAAAATAAAAAATCTATAGCCATGTACAAAAATTTTTGTGGTAAATACTTCATTTTATAGCTATAGATTTTCTAACTTATAGCTAAATACAAGTATTTAATATCACGAGACTAAAATATAAAATAGCCACAAATTTTGAATTTTCAAAGTAAAGATATCAAATCTTTTGCCACGATAAAGTATATTGTGGCTACACTATAAAAAAATGCTATAGATTCTATTTGTCGTGGCAAAAAGTGAATTTATTTGTAATAACTATATATTTCATAGCAAGATTTTTTAATCATCACAGCTACAAAATAAATTTTTATAGTTGTAAGTATTTGTATTTAGCTATAGACCATGTAAAGCTTATAGCTAACTTTTAGTAACGCCATTTCTTGCTACAAATGCTACGGAAAGAAAAAATATGGCTAAAAATTTTAGTTACTAAACTTTTTATATTTAGCTACAACATATTATGTAGCTATAGATGCACTTTGTTGTAGTGATGTCATGAATTTAAATTGAAATTGTTTTTGACTTTTTGTGAGAAAATTAAAAGTGACTTGTTTTGTTTTAATTTGTTATGGCCAAACACTACAATTTTTGTTAAAATAAAATAATTTTCTGAAAAAAATATATAAAATTTCATGACCAAACACCCTCTTATTTTCTGTCGGAGGCTTGGGGCGCTTGCCATTTCACAATGACAAATATTTTATGATAAGAGAGTTTTATTCCTAAAAATATTTTTTCCTCTCTACTTTAAGTGGATTAAAGAGAAACATCCATTATAATCTATAATAAATGATGAGAAACATTTTATAACATGCTTAATGACTCTAATTAATACTACTGTAGAAGTTAATTACTTATGACTTAAATGATAAATCCTTTTATGTACTACGACTTCTTTTAAGAAGATTATAAAATGACGATGATATTTCTTTGTTCTTCCTCTTTGCCTTTAATGGGAAAAATAGTTTGATGGACCCTTGTACTATATGTGTTTTGTAAGTTGGACACTTCTACTTACATGTTTGTCATCTGGACCCTTGAACCCACTAAAAAATAATATTTCAAACACTTTGACCGTTGACCAGACCTATGTTGCATTAAAAGGGCTGACTAGGATGAGGCGCGTGCAGGCACGTGCCTAGGGTGCGAGTGGGGGTAAATTTTATATTAAAAAAATTAAAAAATAAGTCCCCTAACTATAAATATATTTTTAAAAATTAAAAATAATAAATTTTAAAAAAATAAATTAAAAAAGGCCTTTCCCCAAACCCCTCCCCCATCCAGAACCTCCTATACCCCACTCTGTGACTTGGCAATTATTCCAAGATGCCTTTTTAGACAGATTTTCTCCCCCAGAGCTGAAGGAAGCAAAATTAGAAGAATTTATGAACTTGAGATAGGGCCCCATGATAGTTAAGGAGTATTGCCATAAGTTTAATCAGTTATCTAAGTATGCTCTCGGTATGATGGCTGATTCTAGAACTAGTATGGGTAAGTTCTTGGATGGTGTATCTGGTTATGTTGTGAAAGAGTGTAGATCTTCTATGCTTAATAGGGATATGGACCTTTCAAGACTAATGGTTCATGCTCAGTAGATTGAAGCAGACAAAGTGAAGAAGAGAGAAAGAATGAGAGGGAATAAGAGAGTTAGATCAGAGTAGCAGGGGTATAGTCAGTCTAGATTTTCTGGAGGGATCCGCCCTAAGTTCCAGAGCCGTTCACTTGTGCCAGCGCCTTCATCAGCCAGTACTCCTACATTCAGATATAGGCCGAAGCAGGGTAATAGGCCTACTGTGTCTAGGTCCCAGGACATTGTAAGTAACAGATCTCGTTCTCCCCTATATCTGAAATGCGGTAAAGACCATCTTGGTGAGTGCTTAGTCGGTCAGAGGGGTTGTTTTGGTTGTGGTAAGTTGGGCCACAAGTTCAGAGATTTCCCTTATACTAGATAGGGAAGTCGCGATGTTCGTCATCAGAGTCAGACTATTAGTGCTCCAGCCCCTGTAGTTTGTCTTACTCCTCTTCAGGGTGCCTCGTCTAGTACTGCAGGTGGTCAGCGCCAGAATCACTTTTATGCTATACCACCCCACCAGGAGTAGGAGGATTCACCAGAAGTTATTACTCGTGCGCTCCGTGTATTTCATTTTGATGTGTATGTATTGCTGGACCCTGGGTCAAGTCTTTTTTATGTGACTCCGTTGGTGGCTGTGAATTTTGAAATCAGTGCTGAAAAGATTTCTGAGCCTTTTTTCGTCTCTACACCAGTGGGTGAATTTGTTATTGCTAAGCAAGTATAGAAGAAGTGTCTTATCACTGTCCTTCACAGAGTCATGTTTGCAGATTTAATTGAGCTAGGCATGGTTGATTTTGATATTATTCTGGGTATGGATTGGCTTCACTCTTGTTATGCGTCTATAGACTGTCGTACCTGTGTAGTTAAGTTTTAGTTTCCCAATGAGCCAGTCTTTGAGTGGTTCGAAAATTTTGTATCTCCTAAAAGTCATTTCATATCTATCTTAAAGCTAGGAAATTGATATCCAAGGATTGTATCTATCATTTAGTTCGAGTTAAGGACACTAAGTCTGAGACTCCGACTATTCAATCTATTAGTGTTGTCAATGAGTTTCTTGATGTTTTCCCGAAAGATCTCCCAAGGGTATCTCCCGATAGAGAGATAGAATTTGGAATTGATCTTCACCCTGATACACAGCCTATTTTTATTCCTCCGTAGCGTATGGCACCCGCAGAACTTAAGGAGTTGAAAGAGCAACTCAAAGATCTTCTTGATAAGGGTTTTATAAGGCCCAGTGTGCTCACTGGGGTGCACCCGTTAACAAGGTCACAGTCAAGAACAAGTACCCTCTTCCTAGAATTGATGACATATTTGATCAGCTGTAAGGTGCCAGTTATTTTTCGAAAATAGATTTGAGATCCGGTTATCACCAACCTAAAGTCAGAGAGTGTGATATTCCAAAGACGGTTTTCCGCACTCATTATGGTCATTTTGAATTCTTAGTCATGTCCTTCGGGCTAACGAATGCCCGGACAGCTTTTATGGACCTCATGAATCGGGTGTTTAGACTGTACCTAGATATGTTCGTTATTGTGTTTATAGATGATATCCTTGTATATTCCCAGAGTGAAAACGACCATGAAAATCATCTTCGAATTGTCTTACAGACCCTTAGGGATCAACAGTTGTTTGCCAAATTTAGCAAATGTGAATTCTGGCTAAGGTCAGTTGCTTTTCTGGATTATATTATTTCTTCTGATGGTATTCGAGTTGATCCTCAAAAGGTAGAAGCTGTAAAAAATTGGCCTAGACCTATTTCCCCATTTGATATTAGGAGTTTCTTAGGTCTAGCTGGCTACTACCGTCGTTTTGTTGAAGGTTTCTCTTCCATTGCTGCTCCTTTGACCCGGTTGACCCAAACAAGGTTAAATTCCAGTGGTTAGATTCTTGCGAGAAGAGTTTTCAGGAGTTGAAGACTCAACTTACTTCAGCCCCTGTGATGACCCTGCCTAATGGTGTAGATGATTTTGTGGTATATTATGATGCTTCTAGAATTGGTTTGGGTTGTGTGTTGATGCAGAAGGGTAAGGTTATAGCCTCTGCCTACTGACAGTTGAAACCTCATGAGAAGAATTATCCGATCCAGACCTCGAGTCAGCTATAGTGGTTTTTGCTTTGAAAATCTGGAGATACTATTTGTATGGTGTTCATGTTGATGTCTTTACAGATCACAAGAGTTTACATTATGTGTTCACTCAGAGAGTGTTGAATCTTCGACAGAGGTGATGGTTAGAATTACTGAAGAACTATGATATAAGTGTGTTGTATCACCCGAGCAAGGACAATGTAGTGATGGATGCCCTTAGCAGATCGTCCATGGGTAGTGTAGCACATGTAGAGGAAGAGAAGAAAGAGTTAACTCGTGAAGTATACCGTTTAGCTAGGTTGGGTGTTAGATTGGTCGACTCAGCTGAGGGTAATATTTGGGTCCAAAGTAGTTTCGAATCTTCCCTAGTTTCTGAAGTGAAAAAGAAGTAGGATACAAATTCTCGTTTGGTCGAACTGAAAGAATCAGTTAAAGACTAAAAGGCGGAGGTTTTCTCCTAAGGGAGAGATGGTGTATTGAGATTTCAGAATAAATTATGTGTGCCTAATGTTGATGATCTGAGGCAGAGAATTGTGGCTGAGGCACATAGCGCACGGTATTCTATTCATCCTTGTGCTACCAAGATGTACAACGATTTGTGGAAAATTTATTGGTGGAATGGTATGAAAAAGGATATAGCAAAGTTCGTAGAAAAGTATACAACTTTCCAGTAGGTAAAGATAGAGCACTAGAGACCCGGTGGTGTGATGCAAGAATTTAACATTCCTACTTGGAAGTGGGAAGTGATGAACATGGATTTCGTGACCGGTTTACCTCTCTCTCGTCGTCATCATGATTCTATTTGGGTCGTTGTAGACAGGTTGACTAAGCTAACACATTTTCTGCCAGTGCATACATCTTTTACTAAAGAGGACTATGCTAAGTTGTATATTCTAGAGTTAGTCAGGTTGCATGGAGTTCTGTTATCTATCATCTCCGATATAGGTACTCAGTTTACTTCTCAGTTTTGGAGAGCCTTTTAGAAGGTCTTGGCACCCAAGTTTATCTTAGCTCTACTTTTCATCCGTAGACAGATGGTCAGGCTGAGAGGACTATCCAGACTTTGGAAGATATGTTGCGGTCTTGTGTTCTTGATTTCAAAGGAAGTTGGGATGAACATTTGCCGTTGATTGAATTTTATTATAACAATAGTTTTCATGATAGCATTGGAATGACTCCTTTTGAAGCTTTGTATGGGAGAAGATGTAGATCGCCCATAGGTTGGTTCTAAGTGGGTGAAGCTGCTGTGATTGGACTTGATGCTATATTTGAGGCTATGGAGAAAGTTAAGTTAATCCGGGAGAGGTTAAAGATAACCCAGAGTCGTTAGAAGTCGTATGCAGATGTGAGAAGAAGAGCTCTTGAGTTTAAAGTCGATGATTTGGTCTATTTGAAAATTTCACCCATGAAAGGGGTGAAAAGATTTGGAAAGAAAGAGAAGTTGAGTCCCAGATATGTTGGCCCTTATAGTGTTTTGAATCGTGTTGGGAAAGAAGCTTATGAGGTTAAGTTGCCTGGAAAGTTGTCAGCTGTCCATCCTGTGTTTCATGTTTCTATGCTCAAGAAGCACATTGGAGACTCTGTTGGTGTTGATCCATCGAAAGGTTGTGATGTTCAGGATAGCCTTTCGTATAATGAAATCCCTGTTGAAATCCTAGATTATCAAGTCCGTAGACTGAGGAACAAGGAAGTTCCCTTGGTTAAAGTTCTGTGGTAAAATCAATCAGTAGAGGATGCCACTTGGGAAGCAGAAGCGAATATGCAAGCCAGTTACCCTCATCTTTTCTTCACGAGTCTGAATCAAGCTGAAGGTACTATTCCCTTAATTCAGTTTCCTCCTAATCTAATGTATTCAGCTATATAGTTATTCCCTCTATGATTTGTGCATTTGGTGAAGTACTCAAAAGTTTAGAGTATAGTGAGCCCTTTAATGTGAGTCGTTCCAGATGGGCGTCCTCATTTTCTCTTGTTCTTGGCCTATTTGGCAACATTTGAGGATGAATGTTTCCAAGGGGGAGATATTATAATATCCCAATCATTTCTTAAGCCTAAATCCATTTTTTGAGTAGATACGTATGACTTCCAAAGTGATTGATGTTAAACCATGCTGTATTTCTCTAATTTCTACTTTTATTCATGTAGAGCATTGAATAATATTTTCATCGATATCAATTTCATTGAAATCCGACATCGGACGAGGGAGTTATGGCCGTTTTACTGAACAGTATGGGATCGCCCAGGTTTGACGGTCGACCTGGTGGACCGTCAGGTCCCTGGTGGACCGTCAAGTGCCCCGTCAAGCCAAGACATTGACATATTTTTCAGGCCATCATGCGACGGCCAAGTTGGTGGTCCGTGAAAGAGTTGATAGACCATTAAGGGGTCCATCAGGCCGAGACAAAATATCTCATTTCTGGCCCTCGAGTGACGGACGACTTAGTGGTCCATCAGTTTTCTGGCGGACCGTCACTTCGACCGTCACATCGAGGAAGAACGTTCCAGTTTTGGCACTCGAGTGACGGACGATCTGGTAGACCGTCAGGAGATTTGACGGACCGTCAGATCGATTGTTATAAGCCCCGATCAGCGAATTTCAGCTTTTTTCAAAAGGGAGTTTTGGTCATTTCTGCCCCATAAGGTCTTATATATATATATATATATATATATATATATATATATATATATATATATATATATATATATATATCTTAATAGATAATAACCCTTCATTTTCTCCTTTCCTCTACCAAGAAACATCTAGAAAATTAGGGTTTCATCTAAAACCCAAACATTCAATCTTCTTCCAAGAAAATTCAAGAATCTTCCATAGAGATTCAAAGTGATCCAAGAATCAAGATTTCCTAATTAAAGACATCAAAAAATTTAGCTCAAGAATGCTATAAAGAAGTTTATATCAAGTTTCTACATCTCCAAAATCATAATCCAAGGTATGTGGGGTTTGAACAAGAACACTCCTTTCATTCTTGTGCCTAAAGATTTACTTTCTATGACTGATTTACATGATTTTGCAAATTTCTTTATTTATGATTTATGAGATTTGAGTTGAATAAGTTTGATATTTATGATTATTTCACCATTATGTTTCTTCAATTAAGAATTTATTCCATGAGTTGTATATTGTCATTACGTATTGATGATTTCTAAGCGATTTAAGACAAGTGTCATGAGTTATGCCTTTCCATGAGAAATTTGACTATTGAATATATATCGATATTTGAGATTGAAAGTCAAGAATGAGTCCTATGATATTTCCTTGAAGCTTTTGATATTTGAAAATGATTCGAAAAGCAAATGTACTTGATGTTGAGAAAAAATATTTTGATTTTGAGTCGAGCTAGGAATGCACAGTTGTTCATGATTACAGATGAGATATATTTATGTTTTGATCTCTATGGTAGACCCATGAGCTGATATTGATTAAGGTGGATTTCCTAACGCGTTCTGAGCTGAGTCTGGGAGGAGTGTTTAGCACCGAGCGAGAAATATGGTATTTCTCCGAAACTACGTGCCACTGTAGAATTGATGTTAATAATTGTGGGCCAGAGTCCGAGTATGGGATTGTGATAATGAGATTGAGGTTGTACTCCCTGGAAAGAGTACAACACCCCCGCCAATGTGGGGTTCTCTCCTTAAGAGGGCAAAACGTTGGACTCCATGCGGCTCACATGCTATTGTTATATCGGTTATAAGAAACTCTCACGTCCATAATGATCTAAGTACCATGAGATACTGAGTCACTCTAAGTCATGATTCAAAGAGTTTGAGTTGAGTTAAATGATTTGTGAGATTTATGAAGTATATGTTATTACTGATGACTTACGAAAATGATGTTTTAGATAATTCAAGCGAAGAGTGTTATTAATGTCAGCATGCATGAAATTCTTCAAGTAGATGAAATAAGTTATACAGTATGAGAGAATTGCATTGGATTGATAATTTAAAGGTAATATTCTGTCAGCATGAGTTTTAAGTTGATATTGATATTTGAGATCTACCCTTTATGAAATTATACTGAATATGTTTTTTGTTATTGTATTAAAATTTAAACTCTATTACAGGTTTTGAGAAGTTTAAAAAGTTTGCAAGTTTGTTTACTTTTTTGATTGCTTTGCATGTTTCTTATTTTATTTGTTAAAAAATTTAGCAAAAGAATCACCTAAGGCATATATTTTTCTTCTTGAAATTCTACTTATGCACACACTTATATAATTAGTTGATCTTAATTCTCTTGATGTTATAATATTTTATCATTATTGATAGGCATATTACTGGAATAAGAGAATATAAATGGCAAATTAGGATGAATTTTGATCAAGTTGAGGTGCAACTGAAAACTATAAAAGAAGAGATAGAAGAAGACTATGCTTTGGACTCAAACAAGATAGTATCTCGACAGAATTATATATTGTAATTATTCTCAAAATTATAAAATGCAATATACGTATTTGAAAATTGTTTTAGAATCTCGAATATAAATTGTAGCTACCTTATGTAACTTTTTTTAATTACAAAGCTTGTAAAAATATTCTTTAATTTATAATAATGATTTTCTTTTAATTTTAGCAACATTATACAAATTCTTCTCATTAATAATATTTATTAAAATATTCTTCAATATGTAGTAATGAATTTTTACAGTTATGGTTAAACCTCCATATAATTGTAAAAAATATGATTGTAGATTTTCACTTTTCATAGCAAATTAAAAAATAATTATAATTTATATATTTCCTAAGAAAATAAAAAATCTATAGCCATGTACAAAACTTTTTGTGGTAAATACTTCATTTTATAGTTATAGATTTTCTAACACATAGCTAAATACAAGTATTTAATATCACGAGACTAAAATATAAAATAGCCACAAATTTTAAATTTTCAAAGCAAAGATATCAAATTTTTTGCCACGATAGAGTATATTGTGGCTACACTATAAAAAAATGCTATAGATTCTATTTGTCGTGGCAAAAAGTGAATTTATTTGTAATAACTATATATTTCGTAGCAAGATTTTTTAACCATCACAGCTACAAAATAAATTTTTATAGTTGTAAGTATTTGTCTTTAACTAAAGACCATGTAAAGCTTATAGCTAACTTTTAATTACCCCACTTCTTGCTACGAATGCTACGGAAAGAAAAAATATGGCTAAAAATTTTAGTTACTAAACTTTTCATATTTAGCTACAACATATTATATAGCTATAGATGCACTTTGTTGTAGCGATGTCATGAATTTAAATTGAAATTGTTTTTGACTTTTTGTGAGAAAATTAAAAATGACTTATTTTGTTTTAATTTGTTATGGCCAAACACTACAATTTTTGTTAAAATAAAATAATTTTCTGAAAAAAATATATAAAATTTTATGACCAAACACCCTCTTATTTTCTGTCGGAGGCTTGGAGCACTTGCCATTTCACAATGACAAATATTTTATGATAAGAGAGTTTTATTTCTGAAAACGTTTTTTCCTCTCTACTTTAAGTGGATTAAAGAGAAACATCCATTATAATCTATAATAAATGATGAGAAACATTTTATAACATGCTTAATGACTCTAATTAATACTACTGTAGATGTTAATTACTTATGACTTAAATGATAAATCCTTTTATGTACCGCGACTTCTTTTAAGAAGATTATAAAATGACGATGATATTTCTTTGTTTTTCCTCTTTGCCTTTAATGGAAAAAATGGTTTGATGGACCCTTGTACTATATATGTTTTGTAAGTTGGATACTTCTACTTACATGTTTGTCATCTGTACCCTTGAACCCACTAAAAATAATATTTCAAACACTTTGACCATTGACCAGGCCTATGTGGCATTAAAAGGGCTGACTAGGATGAGGTGCGTGCAGGCACGTGCCTAGGGTGCGAGTGGGGGTAAATTTTATATTAAAATAATTAAAAAAATTAAAAAATAAGTCTCCCAACTATAAATATATTTTTAAAAATTAAAAATAATAAATTTTAAAAAAATAAATTAAAAAAGGCCTTTCCCCAAACCCCTCCCCTGTCCAGAACCTCCTATACCCCACCCTACTGTCGTCTACCAGTCCCCCACCCCCACTGTCGTCCACCAGTCCCCCATCCTCACCCCCACCCCCACCCCCACCCTACCCCCCACCAGCCCCCTTCAACATAGCCATGGCCACCAACATTTTAAATCCCTCAACAATAGCCATGGCAATCAACTTCCAAAATTCCAATCTTAAACCTAGAACAACCTTAAACAGCCATGGCCTTTAACTTCCAAAATTCCAATCTTAAACAAAGAACAACCTTAAACAAAGTGTATAAAAAAATTAAAATTTTAATTTTTTTCACAATCCAACTTCAAAATTGTCAAAAACAAGATATGGGTATCAAAGAACAACCTTAAACGAAGTGTAGAAAAACATCAAAATTTCAATCTTTTCACAGCCCAACTTTGGGCACAAAGGGTAACAAGTAATGAAATTATATCTTGTTAATTTTCTCTCCAATCGAAGATGTTACCATCTTAAATTTAAACAGAGCTACGAGTAAACACGACTAAAGTTACATTACTTTTGCTATGTTTATAAGAACGGAGAAGTAGGAACATATCAAAAACAATCCAAGCCAACAAAGGTTTTTGAGCAATTTGTTCTTCACTTGTCATTACTGGGAAGATTATACACAAACCGACGATGCATTCCCAGCATATCAGCAGCCAAATTGGATATCGAACAACTGGTAGTTCCATTAATACTCTAAGATCAACACCTCTTTAGTAGAAGGAGATGCTGTACAGGAGCTTCTACTGGTGTTGTTTCTCAAAATTATTGATGATATCATCAATTGTTTCCTCCCAATTTTCAGTCGCCTCAAGCTGCAAGTGAGAACTTGTATTGTTATTGAGAAACCAAGCAAAATTAATGGAGAGGAGAGAGTGAAGAGATGGAGAAGAGAGAAAAGGAAGAAGATTGACCTTTTTTCTTTTTTCTTTTTTTTTTTAATTTAAATTTTTTATTTTATAAATTTTTAAATGGCATTTTAAAAATGATGTGGAATTTAATATAATATTTAAAATGATGTGGAAGCTGACGTAGGGCGAGTGTGTTACACTCACCAAAAAAATATTTAAAATATTGCTTTTTAGTGGGTTCAGGGGTCCAGATGACAAACATATAAGTAGAAGTGTCCAACTTACAAAACCGACATAGTACAAGGGTCCACCGAACCATTTTTCCCCTTTAATGACTTCTAAAATGCACGCATCCCAATACTTGCTCATCTTCTTCTTTTTTTCTTTTCTTTTCATATTTTCCAAATTTATTTCCCTGTTTCTCCTTTTAATACGGTAGCTTATGATATAAATTGTTATTTCTTAAACCACAACACATACTTCCTTTACAATCTTCATAAACAAAAATAACATATCACACAATTCTTTTAAGCTATAATTAGGTTGATACATTACTAAAAATAATATTATAACACAAATTTTTTTAGCCCGGAACATAAATAAAGATTAGATAATATACTTGTCAATTGTCATACTAACTTCTTATCGTGAAAACTGAAACGAAAAAGGTAGGAATGATTGAAGTTACTTTGTGCAATTTCTTTCTAAGTGTTGAATTAGACGGGTAAATTTCACTTGATTTTGATTCTAATGTATGAATTGAAAATGGGTACTCATAGGTTTGAGGTGTTGAAGATAAAGATCAACATGCAGAATCAAAGGAATGTTATGTGAGTGTTAGACTCAATTGTCAGCTCATTTTTATGTAATTGTAGTAGTATTGAACAACTATTTGTACTTAGCCTAGTTTGAGTGTAACTCTAAGTTTAGAATGCATACCTAGGACTCTTGTATTTATCTAGGATTCTACTCTATTCATCTCCTATAAATTAGAAGCATGTACTTTATTCTGCATTTATCAATATATACACTGATTTCTCGTCATTTAGCTTGCGAATTCTACATGATATCAGAGCAGTAAAACTCTTCTCATTGCTTATTATTGAATTTCTTTCCATGTAAAACTCTTCTCATTGCTTATTATTAAATCTCTTTCTATCTTTTTGCATCATGAAATATAACTCCAGTAGCATCCTTCATCAGTACTTTTTTAACCTCAGCACTGCATTACCTTATTGCCTTATATTCTATCAAAATTAATCCACCAAATTGTCTAATGTTGAGAAAGGTGTTGGATGCAGTATAAAAGACTTGAAGAAAAAAGATGTGTTGCTAAGGAGTAGGATTTCAAGCACACTGATTGAAGAAAGCATGTATCTATAGTAGCTTGCTCAATTTTCAGGGAGTATTATAGGAATGTAAAAAAGAAGCCTATCTTCAAGCAACAAAAGACAAGAAGTTTTAGATCAAATAACAATTGCAGAGTGTTAGGTTGGAAAATAAAAACATTGTTGAATATATCAAGGAGTTCAAATGTATCTGTGATGGTCTTGGAGTTATATACAAGCCTGTTGATGAAGACGATAAGGTTATCAACTCTACTTGGGGACTAGGTATCAAGTACAAGACATTCAGGATTGTCATATTAGTAAGGAGGATTGTCATATTAATAAGGAGGCCATCATACTCTAAGTAAGTTTGACAATACACTTAGTGTCTTTGACATTAGGGAGGATAAAGAAGAAGTATCCCATTGGAACTTCAAAATAGACTTCTCTGATGTCTCTGGCCAAATAGACAAAGGGATAGGAAAATACTCTCAAAAAAAAGGAAATAACAATTTTAATTCCCGAGGAAGATGTTCTTGACCTTCTGAAAAGAAACAAACAATCCGAATAACCAAAGTTTTCAAGGTGAAAATTGAAAAAAATTCAATCAAGTCATGTCAGATTTCTAGTAGGAATAACATACTACTACTCTTATGTATTGTTACAAGTAGTATTACTTTTATGAAGTTACAAAATAACTAACACAAGCATTAGCTGTTGTAAACCTACATAAAATATCAACTGAAGATGACACTATAGATGTATTTTCAGGAGCCAGTACTGACATTAAAAAAATAATTTAGGTAATATCTCTGATCTCAAAGATTATAATGAATGTGATAAGATCATTATTGGAAATGAATCTTAGTTAGACATTACACATGTTGTCAATACAACTACATTAAGTTTGAGATTGACTGTATACAAAAATTTAAGATTGCTAAGAACCTGCTCTCAGATAGTAAAATTGCAAAAGATAATTTTTACATTCTTGAATTTAATGAATTTTGTTGTAAAGAAAAAGAAGATAAGGAAACTATTGATCAAAGGATCTAAGAAAGATGGACTCTATATCTTGGAAGATACAATCTGTATGCTTTGACTGTCATACAAGAACTAGAAGAACTCATAAAATATTTGAAATGGTAGGTTAGGACATTCTAATTTGAAGATTTTAAAAGTTTTGAAAATTAATATATATGCTGAAATTAGTAGTTGGAATAACGTGCCTGTTGTTTCCTCTATAGTCAGTTACGCAAAAGTTGTAAACTATCATTTTTCTTGAGACATAAAATTAAGAACGGACCATTATTAAAAGTCCACTATGGTGTATGGAGTTCTGCTCTTATTGAATCTTCTCAATATATGGGATATTTGTAGTTTTCGTAGATGATAGCACAAGATATACATGATTCTTCCCACTGAAAAAAGAAATTATTTTTTTAAAGTATAATAAAATTCTAGAAAATAATAGAGAGACCATTTTCTAACATTATTAAGCTATTTCATTGTGATGGAAGTGGTGATTTCATCAAAATACTATTCATTAAGAACCTAAGAAGATGTGAAGTTATCGAGCACATCTTTTGTCCTAATATAACTAAATATATTAGAGTCTCTTAAAGAAAATATAAGCATATAGCTGAGACTTGACTAATTCTACTACTTCATGCCAATCTACGTCTCTCTTAATGGGTAGAGGCTTTTCTGAGAGCTATGTTTCTTATTAACAGATTGTCTTTCTTAGTATTAAATATGGTAACTCTTTTTGTTAAGATATATGGTGCACAACTTAATTATAATAGCTTGAAGGTGTTTGGTTGTACATGTTTTTCATGCATAAAATATAGCATAAAATTTAGTCCAAAAACTTATTGATGTGAGAACAAATAGTTATATATTTTGTCATCATTTATCTCAAATTTAATACTTATACTGTCACTTTGAATATTAATTTTATGATTGTGATTACATTGATTGTTTTTTATGTGTAGGATGAAAATAAGAAAACTTAAGCACAAAACATAAATTATTAGTGTTTTGAGTTTAAGTAGAAGCCACAAAAGCCAATTCAAATTTAGTTCAAAGGTGCAATACCAAGCTAAGTATGAGGATTAAAGTAGAGAAAAATAAAACAAAAAATATTGTGAATCTATTGCAATGTACCAAGCTACGCAACCCATGAAATGGCACTAGAAAGCTTGGTGGAAACAAGAAATAATTCCACCAGTGAAGAGGCCTGCTGCATCACGTCATGGTATACAGGTTGTGATGTGGTAGGAAGAATAATGGTCTGTAAAAAATTTTCACCCCATTTAATAAAGGGTATTTTCATCTTGAAATTCTTAGGAAATTTTTATTTGTTTCAAACATGATGTTTTGAGGGTTGTCACACCTAATATGCAGAGAAGGAATGAAGATATTATTTTTGTAGGTTTTCTTTATATTATTTTCTTCTTTTCCATTGGATATATGTTGTTAATGAATTCTTTAATTTATAATAGGATCATTAGTGCCTAATATTTTAATTCTAGAATTATGATGTTACATGAAGGTAATAGCTTGACAAGCTTAAGATGATAAAAAAATCATTATTTAGTTATTTACTTTTTCTGGTGCTTAATAATTACTTAATATTTTGGCCAACTATCAAGGGAATAATTGGCAAAGAAGGAACCTCCAAAACTAATTTGTTAAATACCCACTTAATTTTTTTTTATTTATTGTTTAGGTTTAGGGATTAAAAAGTGGGAAAAAGTGAAAAAAGTGGGGCCCACACGTGGATCAAGGGACCAATTCATCATTTTTATAACTTTACAAATTTAATATAATACACCTAACATACTCCACTTATTCCAATATTAAAAAAAACCCACCCTCTCTCCCCTCTTCAATTCCCAACTCCCGCTTTTGAAACTACTTCTCCGAAAAATGTCATTTTCGTTTCATCTTCTTCTCCAGCTGCTAAGGGGTCGTTGTTGCTTCGCAAGATTAGTTAAAATCAAGTTTCGATCATTTCTAGATCCATTTAAATGATTTTTTTTGCTAATCAATTCACAGTGATATAGGATATTTTTTTTCGAATTTGGTGTTTTGGTTTAGTCGTGGTTTTTTTAGCAACTAAGTATTGAATGGTGGGATAATAGTTGTTTGAAGAGTTATTTTAGCATTTTGATTTGAACAGCGACCTGTTTCTTTTCGTATACCCGTGGTCTATCCATAGACCCGTGGTCTATGAAATGAGAATGTCCTAGATTGAAATCAATTTTAAGACGTATGAAATTCTTTTAAAACATGATTGCTGAATTAGTGAAAATTGAAATATTAATAGCTAATTAGTTTGATTAGGTGCACTAATTCGATTTTTAGCAATTGTTGTGTTTTGATATTGCATTTTGAATTTTAGTTTAGTTATTGTATGTTTGTGTAGTGAACTGTTTAATGGTGGGGTGTTTGTTAATTTTTTTGTGGGGTTTTTATTTGAGCATTGAGTTATTTCTGTTGATGACTTGTGGTGTATGAACTGAAAATGGGAGATTTGTTCTTCAGGTGTAGATTGTGTTGAAAATGGATTAAAAAAAACATCATTCCTAAATGCAAAGTCGGTACCACTGGTAGTAGTAGAAAAAGAAGAGCTAAGGCAGTTGGAAATATCTCAAAAAGAAAGAAAATTTAAGAGTCGGTATCCGAATCAGATTCGGAGTTAAAAGAGATAAGCAACTACATCGATTCTAGTGAAGATGTTTCCAAGAAGAGTGTTAGTGGTGACAGTGAAGAGAGTAATAGTGATGATGGGGATAATGATTCCTTGTCCGTGCCATATCTTTCAAGGTGCATTTCCGTGGAGCGGTATGACCTTTGAATGATAATTGACGAGGTCGGATCTTTCCCAACAAAGATATTGGTCAGATCAAGAATGGATGCTTATCGACAATTTAAGCAAGTTTGTGTCGACCAAGAATTGAAGAAAAGATTCAAGCGATCCTGTTTTGGACACCTGAGAAACCTGCTGGAACATCTCAAGTTCAATGGCCAGTTGATCCATTATTTGCTGTTATGATGCGTCATGATCGATAAGATGCGTCATGAGATGAGGTTCTACGTTAACAACAAGCCTGCCTGTTTTGGCTTGAAAGAGTTTTGTTTGATCACGGGGTTGAACTACTCATCATACCCCAGTAAATAAAAAATGAAGAAGGTGTTAGTAAAGGGGGCAATTTTTGTTTTAAGGTGACCAAAAATAAAAACATTACGGCGGCCAACTTGTTACACCTGATCAGAGGGAATAAGCTGAATGAGGACCAAAAGTTCAAGTGTTGCCTACTGTGGTTCTTGCACACCATGTTACTTCCAAAAGATTCGACGAAGGTTGTCGACACAAAAATGATTCGAATGGTCGATTCATTGAGTTTCTTTGAGAAGTATCCATGGGGGAAAGAGACATTTCAACTAACCATGGAGTATCTAAAGAAGAAAAGTAACCTGAAGAAGCAGAAGAAAGTGTTTGATGAGAAGCAGAAGGTATCCTATGCTCTATTAGGATTTTCTTGGACATTCATGATATCTACCATAAACCCTTCAGTGAGTTTATCGTAGATTCTCATTTTATTTATACTCTTCCATAGACTCTGAGTTATTTTTTTTTACTGCTGTATTGCTTACAGATTTGGATCTATGAGGCCTTTCCTCATCTTGAAGAATTTGCTGAAAAATCAATGGATGAGCCCTTTCCCATTCCTCGCATCCTTAGATGGCACACTACAAAAAGTGATAAGATAATCGAAGGCAACCCATTCAAATATAAAGAAAAAGTTACCGAGGTATGAACTTATTTTCTAATAAGCAATAATACTACCGTTGTATCGCATGTTATGTAATTGTTAATTGATATTTTGTAGAATGTGGACCCGTACATCATCCCTACTGTTAGTGAGACAAAAATAGATTACATGATTACGTTTGAGCCATATACGGATGAGGTAAAAAATAACATCCTCGATGGCTTGAAGAAAGAGTTAGAAGAGGTGACTGTCCTTACTTTAAATGAGGACAGTGATGATGACGGGGATTTGGGTGGTAACCCCGTTGGAGTACGCATTGGTGATAATGATTCTCTGAGCACCTCCAAAGATGCAGAGGGAACCTCATCTCCCGAGGATCTTTATAAACGTGTTGCTGCGCTCAAGGAAGCGGTGTTGGATATTGCTGCCTATATCAGAGAGAAAAGAATGAAGAAAAAGGAAAAAAATAAATGACAACACGAGCGAGGTAACTTCATTCAATAATTGATGTTGTTAATGAATTTTTACTTTAAATATTAGTAACACTTTGTAATATGATGATACAGTGCATGTGGACCTTCGTGAATTAGGGAGGAATGAAGAAGGAGAAAAAAGGAGCAAAATGGATGAGTTGGCCTCTGTTGCGGCAGAAGAGGAAAAAGAAGAAGAAAAGAAGAAGAAATGGAAGAATATAAGAGGCAAGAAGAAGGTGGAAAAGTAGCAGCTGCAGAAACAGAAGAACAAGAAGCAGCAGATGAACAAGAAGTCGAGGAAAAAAAGCTGATGAAGAAGAAGCTGACAAAGAAAAAGTTGAGAAAGAAGCAGTAGGTGAATGAAATAAAGAAGCTGAGGAAGAAACAACTACTGCAGGAGAAAAAAGAGAAGAAGGTGTGGAAGAAAAGGAAACCGAAGAAGCACCAGCTGCTGTAGATGCTGATAAAAAAGGATAAGAAGGTGAGAATGAAGAAGCTGCTGCAGCTGTTGAGAAAAAAAGAACTGAAGATGACCAAAAAGATGTGACCATGGACATTGTTGATGGAATCAACAGTAACACTTGTGTTGATGAGAAACTTAGGGAAAAAGAAATTTGAATCCTAAGCCGTTTAATGTGTTGTTGAATAATGAGTTGTTAGGATATAATTTTTTTTTTTAAGTTCACAAATATCTGGCGGTAGGATATGACAATTATTTTTTTATTTTATGAAACTTGTTTTGATTCTGCACTGAATCTGTTGCTATCAAACTGATTTGTGGCATGGAATTTGAATATACAGGGTGTGGTCATAGTTGGTACAGTGTATGCTTGATATCATAGAAGGTATACTTAATATTTCATATACCGTATGCATAGTCTATCATTACCCTGCTGGTCGAATTGAAGTTGAGGTGTTGTTTAATCGACTATGATTCTATCAAAAATAGTATTAACATTATAGAAAAATAGAACTATTATTATTTATTCAATATCACTGCATCCATGTTATACTTTTTCAAAGAACGAATACTAGTATTATAACACATAACATCATTTTTAGGACATTTTCCCTTTCTTCGGCCAAATCAATTTTTATTTTAGTTGATCCCTCTCTATTTGGGTGTCATGTAGCAATATTGTAAAGTGACCCCTCCGTTCTTCGGCTTCTTTGAATAAAGTCATGAGAAAATCTTTATTTTCTTTGCATTGTTGGAGCCTTTGTAGTAGATTAAATTTTGCCAAGCCTTGAAAATTTAATGTCTCGAGTCTCGGACTTAACGTTGATGGACTAGTTGGAGGTGATAGCTCATCAAGCCATTTAAAAAATGAGCATGCGCCATTATTCTAGGAAAAAAATAATAATTACATAACGATTAACTTAACTTTTTTTTAAAAAAAAACACACACCTCACCTTCGCAATTGCACAATTATAAAATTTGCGACTTGGATTTAAATCTGTGAATGACGTCCTCAAGATAGCCGCATTCCTACAATGACAAATTAGAGTACTTTTAGAATTGGATGTTTGAGATGCTTGCAACATTGTAGAATATTTTTTTACAAAAAACAAAGTGAATGAAATAAAATAATGATGGATGGACACCTTATATATGAAGTAAAAACAAAATGTTAACACTGATGGCTTACAAAAGTAGCCGTTTATTACCGTTGAAAAAGAAATTTTTTTATTTTGAACTGGTGGTGAAACTTAATAGACCATCATAGATGATGACCTATATTAGCCATCGATTTGTCTGGTCTACCATAGACTTACACCTTTAGTAGTGCATCGATTGATATTTTGATTATGCGTAGACTATGGTGATCTGTGTACACTTATATAGACAATCACTTGGATGTAGTTAAAAAATAAATAAATAAATTAAAAATGATTTAAATAGAAAATCACATGTTTTGTGGCTGGTGAAAGAAAATAATTAAATTTAAAATAATTTAAATAGATAATGACATGTTTTGAGGCTGGTGGACGAAAGTAATTTAATTAAAAAAGATTTAAATAGATAATCTTGAAGTGGTGGTGACACTTAATAGACCATCGTAGATCATGACCTATGTCAGCCATCGATTAGTCTGATCTACCATAGACTTACACCTTTAGTAGTACATCGATTGATATCATGATTATGTGTAGACCACGGTGATCTATGTACACTGTTATAGACCATCACTTGGATGTAGTTAAAAAATTAATAAATAAATTAAAAATAAAGGAGTGTAAGCAAGTCACATAATCATATTAGAGGTTAAACAAATTAGGGAGGGGTGAATTAAGGAGTGTGTGGATGGGTAGTGGTTGAATGTTCAATATTCTAAGAGTAATGTTTGTCAAAGCACAAGTATGTATTGAGGATATGATTGTTCTACCACTATCAATTCTACTCACTCTTTTGATTTAGGGGTAATGATGGAAGGAGTATGTGGAATGTGTAGTCATTAAATACAATACATATCCTTAAAACATACTTGTTCTTTGACAAATATTACTCTTAGAATATTGAACATTCAACCACTACCCATCCATACACTCCTTAATTCACCCCTTTCTAATTTTTTAACCTCTAATATGATTATGTGACTTGCTTACACTCCTTCACATCTGTACAAATTCACACTACATTTATTTTAAATTTATTTATTAATTTTTTAACTACATTCAAGTGATGGTCTATAACAGTATACATAGATCACCGTGGTCTACGCATAATCACGATATCAATCGATGCACTACTAAAGGTATAAGTCTACGGTAGACCAGACTAATCGATGGCTGACATAGGTCATGATCTAGGACGGTCTATTAAGTGTCGCCACCACTCTAAGATTATCTATTTAATTTTTTTTTAATTAAATTAATTTCTTCTACCAGCCCCAAAACATGTCATTATCTATTTAAATCATTTTTAATTTAATTATTTTGTTTCACCAGCCACAAAACATGTGATTATCTATTTAAAAAATATGTGATTATCTATTTAAATTATTTTTAATTTAATTATTTTCTTTCACCAGTCTCAAAATATGTGACTATCTATTTAAATTATTTTTAATTTAATTATTTTCTTCCACCAGCCCCAAAATATGTTTTTATCTATTTTAATTTAATCGATGACCCATCGATTCACATAGTCTACGATCGACTAATATGTACAAACGAGGAAATACTGAGTATACAATCGACGATAGACTATATATTACTTTTTAATCTTCAGGAAATTAGTCAAGATAAGCTACATTACTGTAATTTGAACAAGGCATACATATTTGATTTGAGTTTTTGTCAGTACAGAGAATAACCGCCACATAAAAAAATAAGGGATCAGAACAAAGATGGTAAACACAATGTTAAAAAAAAATTGAAACATACTTATATTAAATTTGTTCATTGCATTACATAATAATATTTACAGCAAAAAGAGGAAAATTGAAGATGCTTTATTCTAACAAGATCCTACAAGAAAGCTTCTTCAGCAATGAACAAACCGAAAAAAATTAAAAACATAAACCAAAATAACAAAGTAAACTAAATTATGGGGATGGTGTGTATGGGGGGTAATGTAGTCGTTGCCGTCTATTCCAAGAAGCTCCAGAATTGCTCAAAGAAAATGAGCAATTCGGCGGAGCTCAGGCTCCAAGTACTGTCGATCTTCTCCCAAACTATGGAAAAGACGGTCAAAGTCATTTCAAAGAAGCAACAGATCATAGTGACGAGGAGGGGCTCGTCTGATTGGGCGAAGGGAAATTCTACGACCAGGCATGATTTCAGTTTTGGGTGAAGAAGAAGAAGAGGGTTGCTGATATTTTGGGTTTAGGGACAAGTGAAGTGTTACGTAGAAATAGGCCCTGTACTTATAGACCTATAGATGATATCCTTTCATATGTCCACCCAATGGTCAGTCGACGTGTTTGAAAAGAGAAAACGCTTGGTTTGCATATACCAACAGTTTTCCTCTTGAACAAATGTTTTTTACAGCTTTTCATTAAATGGGAATGGAAAATAAGGAAAATAATAATTTATTGCATCGATTGGAGAGATAAGGCGGGAAAATGATCAAGATAACGTGTTAGATGAGGAATAATATAATCAATACATAATATTTTGTAGACCTTAGGAAATATACACCATATACGTTACGTAGTCTACCGTAGACAACGATTTATTTCTATTACAACTGAAGGTTAAAATCTACAGAAATGCATATTTAGCCATCAAAACAGTAGCTTTACAATTGAAGCTAAGAAAAAGCCTATTTATGATTTGATGGTCATTCTACACGTGGTTCTTTTGTGCCTGGATTTCTTACATATTGAACACCTATTCCTCCTTTTGAACTTGAGTGTCTCACCGACGCCCTTAGTGCGTTTGAATTTCTTTTTTCCGAGTTTGGGATCGTTGGGGGTGGAGAAATTTTAGTGTCTAACAATTCCTGTGGCACAGTCCCTTTGGCCTCCGGAAGGACAACGTTAATTGCTTCTGAGTATGCGAGGAGGTAACTTTCATCTTTGTAAATTGGCGAAGAGTAGTCGTAGATGAAGTTACCATAACCTTTGCCATCGCCATACTTTTCTCGCAAAGCTACCATTGTATGTTCGCACGACATTTTCACCAAGTTAAATTTTTGACAAGAACGACTCCTCTTCAAGAGATTAACCTTGGCAGTGGCGCCATTTCCAAACACTGTGTACTGGTTGAGAACCCCATTTGGATTACTCACATACAAAGAATCGCTCGCGCTCTTATTATCCCTTAGGATCCTTTCCACAAAAGGGACAAATATGTCTCTTCACCATCGACAAAGGTATGCCGCTCCCTAAACTTTTCACCAAATTTTCTAGCAATTGAATTAAATATGTACGACACGGGGTACTCCCGTTCATCCATCAAAATCGAGCGAATGGCGATGTTTGTGGTCATCACATCATACCTATTGCCCGAAAAGTGTGCTCTACTCTATTTTAAAAGAAGTATATTTTTAAGGACATGTGCTGCCTCGGGGAACTTACTCTTCAATTTCGTAAAATTATCGCTAAACTCATCAAAAGAATAAGCCTTTATCACAGCATAGAATAGATAAAGATGTTCTCTATAGTGTTGATTTACGCGAAGATTCTCAGTGAGGTGCCTCATGCAAAGTCCGTGATGTGCACGACTGTATACACAGGAGAAGGCATTGACGATGCTAATATGCCTGTCGGAGATGACACATAGATTTGGTTTATTTTCTATGATAGACTTCAACTTCTGGAAGAAAAAGGTCCAAGAAGTATCGTTCTGTTTATCGACGACACAAAAGGCAATCAGAAATATATGATTTTCAGTGTCCTGTGCAACAACACTCAACAGAATGCCCCCGTATTTTTCATATAAATGTGTGCTATCAACGGCAATTACCTTTCTTATGTGGGCATATCCCCGTATACAAGCTCCGAATGCTAAAAAATAGTAAATGAATGATTCATCCATCCGGTTTACGATGATAGAGTAAGAAGATCTATGATTCAATGACTCCACTATGTGGGAAAAAGTCGGCAAGCAAGCATATCCGTGATTCGGTGTCTCAGAATGACGTTCTTCTCAATTACACTTCCTTTCTAACACATCCAATAGCT
The DNA here is from genome assembly GCA_030864225.1 of Capsicum baccatum var. pendulum. Taxonomy (NCBI): domain Eukaryota; kingdom Viridiplantae; phylum Streptophyta; class Magnoliopsida; order Solanales; family Solanaceae; genus Capsicum; species Capsicum baccatum. The sequence continues at coordinate 140,631,249 of CM061550.1, forward strand.
TGCGTTGCAATGCAACTCCTAAAACACAATTATTTGAATTTCTCTTATGCTTGGACCCTTACCATCCCAAAAATGATTTACGCATACTGAAGCAATCAATTCAGTTGATACGTTCTTGTGCCTGCGGGAGGCGTGTTCAACACCGCACGTGTTCAACCCAACATACTTGTATATGCAAAATTTGTCCAAGGTCTCATACTTTTTTTCCGCAACAACCAGCGTAACCACGAGATAAGAATTTCGCCTTAATCAATTTTGTGTAGCTCTTCTCCATATAATAATAAAAAAACTGCCTCGCCGTTACTACGTCTAGTAGTATTTTCAGCTCTTTCTTATTGGCAAATGTTTGACCACAACAAAAATTGATTCCGTCGGAGAAGGAGTATCCAGGTTGTGATGTCGTTCCACGGTCTTCTTCATCATCTTGCGAGTCTGATGAAAAATCTTCCATATGCATAAAATCATCTTCCACATTAATTGGATGATCACCACTGTTCTCGTAATTATTTAAATCGTCGTCGATCAAATCATCTTCGACTGTCAGGCGCTGCGGTGAGGGTGCTGATGAATTCAGAGGTCCTTTAAAGGATCTCTCAACCACATTTATCCTCAAAATATGGCTAAGTCTATCTGCATCAGCATTCATTATGTACGTCAACATATGTACATCACTATTTATGATTGTAGGATTCACCTTTTCCCTTGAATGCATTAGATAACTAATAACCACGTCACTCGGTGCGTAATCTAGATCCCTGCTCTGCATTACACTTGCAACGAATTTGTCATACAAACTGTTGCGGCGAATAGGAATGAGAATTGTCACCTTGGTAAATGATCTCCATTTCTAATATTTAGGAGTCTCCACCCATTCTCTCATGAAATCACCAGAAACCAGAACAAATTCTGCAATAGACATCCTAGAATTAAGCTTTGATCAACGGTAGATTATGCTTATAGTCTATGTCAGGTTATATGCATAGTCTATGACTGACGATGATGGGTCGATGGCTGCACAGATATCCGTACAAAAACTTAAAATTACAAATATTGCTTCTAATCAATGATTGTTGGGTTTATGGAATAGAAAAATAAATTTGGAGTCGCCTGAGATGCTGTAATGCACTTTCTAAAGTGGTTTTGAGTAATGTGAGTGATTTAAAACTTTTTAACAATGGTGGAAAGTGTGTTTGAGAAGATAGGAAACAAATGGGGTAACAATGGATGCAATGAACAAGCTTATGATGTTTGTGGACTAATTTGCAGCTGATTGCCGAAAAATAACGCCAAAAAAGTGTCCAGAATCGGAGCTCTTTGGAGGAAAAAATAACCACCTTCTATTTTTAGCTTTTGGAATTTTCTTTTGTAATATTTTTGGAAAACCTAGATATTTTTGTACATATAATGGTGGATGATGGAGTGAGTTGAAGTGTATTATTAGAAACTTGTGGGTGGATTTATCAAGTTGGAAGTATTGGGTTAAAGTGATTTATTATAAAAGTTGGGGCTGAAATTGTTAAGTTGAAAAAGTTGATGATGAGGTGGAATTATGTGGGTATTTGGCCAAGGTTTTAAAACTTTTTGGGTATTTGACAAAATAGTTTTGATAATGAGTTGTTTTGGCATACTTGCCCAACTATCAAATACTCTTTGTAGCTCGTAAAGAGAGAGATTTTGTGTGTCAGAAGAACAGCTGGAGTCGGATTGTGAATCTTAAAGGATCATGGGATCAATTCACTAATGTTGATAAGAATGTATCTTTTAGCCTTGATTAGTTAGAATGTATCTTTTAGCCTTGATTAGTTGACCAACGATCATTAGAATATAAGCATAAGAAATAGTGGAGTAGTCTTAGAGTTATCGACATGATAATCAATATGTAGCATCAACCTATAACTAGCAACTTAGGAAAATTATTAAGCGTATAATTGGATAACTTAATCAGATATTAAATTAGCATGACCCTGGACTTTTTCTCATCTAATTTGCACTAAATAATCTTCAATTTGCTTATTCTTAGTTAATTTAGGATTGTGAAACATAATTCTCAAAAAATATTTGTTACTCATTGAATATTTCAAATAATAATCTAAATTAGATAATCAATTCGAAAAGTCTTTGTTAATAAGCTATAGACTTAACCTCATATATTACTTGTAGGACTACATATTATTGACATCGTTGTTGGGACTTGAAAAAAATTGATATACTAATTTGAATTAATATATGATACTCATATTTTATTTATTTTATTATTTCTGTGCATCTTTGGTCTCAGGCCTAGTGCATGCCATTTACAGGGGTTGAGGCAATCCCTTGACACCTTCTGATCCAAAAATTAAAAAGACTTTTAGCGTCAAACAACATGACAGGACAAACATAAGCTCAACCAGTTGTAACAAAGTTGTCTTGTGAGCTGATGTATGCTAAGCACAACCTACAAAATGCTTCTAAAGTTATCATAAAGCAGACCATCCTAGGAAACTTTGAATTTAAAAAGAGAATAGTGCGGATAGTACTAAATTTGTATTAATATAAGGTAAACCTTATGAAGACCTATATAAGCACTTGATGGTATTCATCGAGTTGAGTGAGAAATTTCTCTATCAAAATTTCTCAGATGAGTATGTGAAGATGATATTATTTTCATCCCCATTGATGGTTAAAGCTAAGGAGTAGCTGCAGAATGAACCTGCTAGATCCATCACTTTGAGACATTCTATTAAGGAAATTTCTTAATATATTCTTCTTTTCTAAGAGTACAAAAGAGTTGCGAAAGAAGATATTCAATTTTGTTTAATGGGATGGTAAATCATTGTCGCAAGCATGGGAGAGATATAAAGTCGATCTGCATGATTGCTCATAACGTAAGCAACCTAAGGAGAGGGATTGAGGCCAGACTCTAAGGAACTTCTATTTCTTATTTCTCAAGGGAAAAAATGTTGTCTAAGAGGCCTTGATTAATTTGATGTCATTGAGAGTCGAAATTAGCAGGAGCTAAGCCGAGTCTTTCCCGTGAGAAAGCCCACAGAATATTAGAATTTTTTGGTGTCACAACTATACGGTCTGACATTAGTCAATTGTATGATGACTAAATAGTGGGTAACCTCTCAAAATATAGGCTAGTTATTGCAGGTTCAACAAGTGAAGCTACGTGAGATATGTGGGGAGAACATATTTAGGATACCTTTTGAATCCCAATCCATATAATATGTTAAGTAGCCAAATTGTGGTCATGGATGTAAAGTGAATAGTTATAATAAGAATTACAAAAACCACCTAAATTTCTCTTAGGATAGGAACCAAAATGCTTCACGACTATAGTACAATCAATAGACATTGCAAGCTCTGCAAGTGATTAGTTCTTGTAAAACATCCTAAAGTAGTAGATGAGATAACAACAACAACAACAAATCCAGTGTATTCCCACCTGGTGGGGTCTGGGGGGTAAGATGTACGCAGTCCATACCTCTACCTCTAAAGAAGTAGAAAGGTTGTTTCCGATAGACCTCCGGCTCAAGACACAAGATACCACACAAATACAAAGTAAAACACCCAACAAGGTTACAAGATTACATAACATAAATACGGCAGCCGTAAGTAAAAGAAAACAGAGGAAAGCACCCAGATTCGTACTAAAACAAGGAACACGGAATCATAACAAGGATACTACCTCCAGCAAGTAATTCCCTACACTAGCGACCCAAACTGGCCCTAGTCCTCTGCCCTAATTCGCGTCCTCCAGACCTTCCTATCTAGGGTCATGTCCTCGGTGAGCTGTAACTGCTCCATGTCCCGCCTAATCACCTCACCCCAGTACTTCTTCGGCCTACCCCTACCCCGCCTAAAACCATCCAACGGTATCCTCTCACACCTACGAACCGGGGCATCCATGCCCCTCCTCTTCACATGTCCGAACCAGCTCAATCGGACTTCCCGCATCTTGCACTCCACTGGCGTCACACCAACCTTCTCCCTGATAGTCTCGTTCCGAACTCTATCCCCTCTAGTCAGCCCACACATCTAGCGCAACATCCGCATCTCTGCCACCTTCATTTTTTGGATATGGGAATTCTTAACTGGCCAACACTCCGCTCCATACAACATGGCCGGACGGACTACCACCCTGTAGAATTTGCCTTTAAGCTTGGGCGGCACCTTCTTATCACACAACACCCCCGACGCGAGCTTCCACTTCATCCATCCCTCCCCAATACGGTGCGAGACGTCCTCGTCAATGTCACCGTTACCCTGGATCACGGACCCGAGATACTTGAAACTATCCCTCTTACATACCACCTGTGATTCCAGCTTCACTACCACTTCATCCTCCAGCCTCACATCATTAAACTTGCATTCCAAATACTCTGTCTTGCTTCTGCTCAACTTGAACCCTTTAGACTCAAGAGTTTGTCTCCACACCTCTAATTTATCATTCACACCCCCTCGAGTCTCATCAATCAGAACTATATCGTCTGCAAAAAGCATACACCACGGCACCTCCCCTTGAATACGCCGCGTCAACACATCCATCACCAAAGCAAACAAAAAGGAACTAAGAGTAGATCCCTGATGCAATCCTGTGAAGACGGTGAAATGCTCTGAGTCTCCTCCCGCCGTCCTCACCTGAGTTTTCGCTCCCTCATACATGTCCTTAATTGCTCTGATATATGCCTGCGGGACTCCACTCACCTCCAAGCACCTCCAAAGCACCTCCCTTGAGACTTTGTCGTATGCCTTCTCCAGGTCGATAAACACCATGTGCAGGTCCTTCTTCCTTTCCCTATACTGTTCCACCAGCCTCCATACCAGGTGAATTGCCTCCGTCGTCGAGCGGCCAAGCATAAACCCAAACTGATTTTCCGAAATAGACAATATCCGTCTCAGCCTCACCTCGACCACTCTCTCCCAAATTTTCATAGAGTGACTCAATAACTTAATCCCCCTATAGTTATTGCAACTCTGGATGTCCCCCTTATTCTTATAGAGAGGGATCATGGTACTCCACCTCCAAGCGTCGGACATCTTTGCCATCTTGAAGATTTTGTTGAATAATCCAGTCAACCACCTTACACCAGCCTCTCCAACGAACTTCCAAAACTCCACAGGTATCTCATCCGGCCCCGTCGCCCTACCCCTTCGCATCCTGCGAACAGCCTCTCTAACCTCTTTTACCCTAAAACGTCTATAATAACTAAAATCCCGACACTCCTCTGAGTGCTCCAGTTCCCCTAAATAACAACAACAAAAATAATACTAGTAGATTAATAATGAGACAAAAAAAATAATTTATGACTTGCAATGTTAGCTAGGACAATTAACGACTGCACAACATGCTAGACCGCTAGAAGTGTTGTCAAGTATTCTACAAAAACTAAAAGGAGATCATCAAAATAATCACATTAATTAATGATAGATATCTTGAAGAGGTACCTTAGAAAAATAGGATACACAATGCTAAACTGAGACCAACACAAAGGTCAAAACTAGAAAAGAGAGTAGGGAGTAGACTGAAAGACAACCAAAAGTTATAGTAGCTAAGAAACCACAATAGTTTTCTCAAAGGTTTTAGAAGAAGTTTGATTTGGTTTGTAAGAAGTTCCTTCAAATTTCTAAGTAGGTACATGTCAACATCTATTTGATGGAATTACTGTAGGAGGTTTCAAAGTGTGTAAATTTCTGAAGGATACTATTACAAATAAGAGACACCTAACAGAGTTTGAGATGGTGGAACTATACAAATAAGTGCTATTCAAGGGTTCGGAGTAAGATACCTTCCCAGCTGAAAGACCTAGTTAGTTTTACTGTACACATTAATCTAATAGGTAAATAAGAAGTAGGGTTATTAGTAGTATATGATTTGGGCACAAACATCCAACTATACTACTAACCAAAATTTTGACATTTCCAATGCAATTCAGTGATCAAAAATTCCAATAGTCCATTTTTCAATGAATGTAATATATACTACTTCCTTAACTTTAAACAACATATGTTCTGGTAGGGGTGTGGATAACTTGTGTGGTAAAATAGATCTATTATAAATACAATGGATCTATTTTTATTTGTGTGTGGATATTTCTTAACTTCTCTAAATATTTTTATTTTTATTTTTAAGTTTATTTATGTTAGTTTTATCGATATTCATATCTTGGGGGTGATTATATGGTAATTGGTTAAACGCTTTACTATAGTATTCTTTATTTTTTCCCCTTAGTTTTTATAATTCTTCTATATTATTTTGAAGGTATTATAAATATTCTATATCTTTTATTTCAAAATATCCAATTAGATTATCTTTCATAAGTTTTTCTAATAATATCATTTCTTCCATATTTTGTCTCCAATATTTTAAATATTCATAGTCTGTCATTTTATCATGTAGTAATTGCAGAGTTACAAATTTTTGTATAATAATTTATCCTAATTGTACTGTAATGTATATCTAATTCTAGATTTTCAATGCTATTTATTATCTTGTGTTGTTCTTCTCGTAGCAAGTTTTTTAAATTATATAAACTATCACATGTTCTTTTTCCTAAATTTTTTAGGATTTATTCTATCCATATTAATTTTTCTTTTAGATTCTCCATTATTTTTCTAATTAGGTTTCTATAATTAATTTCTTCATTTAGATTATCTTGATTTTCTCTAGTTTTTCTAATATATTCTAACATTTCTTAATCTGAATAATATTCATCTGGGTAATTATCCAGGTATAACTGTTCTATCCAATTTATAGTTTCAATTTCATAGTCTAATACTTTTTCTAATGTTATTCTCTTAATATCTATAATTTCTATATCTCTAAGTATATATAAGATTAATATTTTAAGATTATCTATCATTTAAAATTTGTTAAATACTTTATTATAATATTTTTTAGTTGTATGTTTTAATCTCATTAATTCTTCTATATTTTCACTAGGAAAATGTATATATTTTATATCTATTTTCCAAAATTCTAAATATACATAATTTATCATAGTTAGTGTGCGGGTTTGGTATGTAAGTATTTATAAGAGTAGTTCGGTAGGTGTGGTATATAATTAATTCTAGTCATAAAATATCTATCAAATTATTTTTCCAATATGATTTTTCTTATATCTACTATTTTAATATCCTTAAGTACGTATAAAACGATTATTTTAAATTTATATATCATTTCGTCAGATAAATAATTATCCATTTTTCATAAAATTGCTATTTTTAAAATATTCTCTTCAATCATACGTATAACAAAATATAATTATATTAGATTAGTATATACTAGATTATTCTTAAATAACATGTTCTTCTGTCACTATTAGCATGGTAATCTGGATACTTTCCCCTTAAATAGTGCCTCTACTCTGGGTACTTCCTTATCACGGCTTTTTGCCTTACCGGTTTCACCTTTAGGATGACATAGTTCCTCGGGATTTTTCTCCTTTTTCACTTTGCTAATAAACTTCTTAACATGCTATTTTTCGAATAATTCTACTATAAAGTAACTAACATGAACTTATTTTATTATATCATGATTGTTAGGAATTTATGAATTTAGCTATTCATAATAGTAAATGAATATACATGTTCTGGTAGTTTTGATAATTCTAAGCTTTGTTCCTCCATAGATTTTTCCATTGAAATATATACCTGTTATTTTCATAAATAAGCAAAATATTTGTTGTAGACAAGAGATAGTTTTTTTGCTTCAACGCATGAAGGCTTGCCTTCATCTGAGCAAGTGCTCGTTTATTTATATTCTTAGAAATGAAAACGCGTACACTGTTTTTCTTTACATCTGCCAGCTACTTTACAAAAGTAAAGAAAAATATCTCTGCAAAGTCCTAAAGCTAATTTTTACACATGTCTAATCTAATAATGGCACTACTTGCCAAAAAAGACTAGTAAATGATAAGAAAAGTCAAAAAGCTTAAGGCTACTTACATAATAATTTACGTAAAGCTATTTAGCTATTTTAAATCTTCCATATGTGTTTTTCACCTTTAATAACTTGAATTTCTTTCTTTGTCTTCTTTCTTTATCCGTAGTTATCTTCTTTTTATTGCTTTATATCTCCATTATTGCTTCATATCTTGCATCTTTCAGCTGTCGATTTTATCTTCTTCTATTCCAGTTGAACTTCTGAGACAGTATTATCTTCTCTATTACATTTTGAACATTGATGGTTTGGATATTTATATCCAATTAACTTGCAATATCTGGTTAATAATTCTTCCAAAATAATTTTTTCTCTAATAGCTCTGGCGATAGGTTTTTTCTCTGGATTGAGTAACGTCAAGATCCATTGCCTAACGTCTTCCATATTTGCTTCTCGTAGTTCCTTTGAATTTGAGTATACTATCACATTACCTCTTGAATAATAACTCCATATGAGATTTCTGTTGCGATTAGTGTTTGCTAACTCTTGAAGAATTGTGGATAGCCCGATAATTCTTTTATTTGCATAAAAATTTGGTATCTCAATTCTAGGTATTTCTGGTTGTGGAATAATATCTTATGGTATAATCATATCTCGGGTCATTCTTATTTTTACAACTTGTATAGGTGATTTAACTTCATCATACAATATCTCTACTGGTGCCGTGTAAAATTTTACAAAAAATAGGTTACCTTTGGTTATTCTTTTAAAAATGTTAAATGAATCATATATTTCTGGTATATTGGATATTTCATTTCCATCTTGGGTATATATGGTACGAGGTAGTCCATATTCATAACAGGTTTTAACTAGATTTGGATTGGTTTTGGGTAAAGCAATTAGCTTATTGTATCCGGTTAGCTTCTGGGTTATGGAATTTGTATGTAGTTCTTGGATGTTTATAGCTCTGGGGTTAATATTTAAGAAGGTTTGTATTTTGTAAATATTTTCTATGTATGTTTTGGCTGTATAGTTGTAGATCTTTTTATCTTGGTTTAAACTGTCTCGGTATGTGGTAATTTGTAGGGGTATGAACATGGAATCCTTTGGTGTATTTGGAATATATGGCTTATCAAATAGCTTGTTTAGGTTCATATTTGTGTGTTTTCCTAACTTCTTTGCTTGTACCTGCAGAAGTAGATTGATAAACGTTATAGATTTTACGGAGTATCCCAACGTCTCCTTCTAGCTCTAGAATTTTAATGTCTTTCGATCGAGATAGCTTTGGAATTTTAATGTCTTTCGATAGACATAGCTCTGCACACTGCTGAGTTAGCTTATTTGTAGCGTCAGACTTCAGTTTAACTTCATTAGTCTTTAGCTTTTCTATTTCATTACCTATATTATCCACTTTCATTGAAAGCGTAGTTAGGGTTTTGAATATCTTTTCTAAAGTATCATCTTCTATTATATCAGTCTGTGTAGCTTTGTCTTGATATGTAATCGCAATAACATTTTGTTAGTACTAATTACTTCAATTGTAAATGTAAAATTTAATATATTCAATACTAGTCTCCGAATCTCTTTTGTTGTAACTGAATTTTGTATTTTCTTTGTTAGCCACCAACGTACCTGTGTATTATCTGTTCGTACAATAAACTTGTTATATACAATATATGGCTCAAATGCTAATAAACATTTATATAATGAGCATAATTCTTTTCTATTTATTTTCCATTTTATTTCTGTTTCATTAAACGTACCTAAGCAGTATCTACAATGGTGTTCTAATTTTTCTTCTTTATATCTATACTTAAGTACTCCTCCATAACTACATTCACTAGCATCTGCTTCTACTATATATATAAATTTTCTATTTTCGTCTGCAAATTGCAATTTGGGTAATTCTTTACAAAGTATTTTTATTTTCTGAACTTGTTTTTTATCTTCTTTATTGTAATTATATTCTACATCCTTTTTAAATTTTTTCTGTAAAGGATTTAGGTTTTCTGCTAATTTTGGTATATCTTCTCTTACTTGGTTTACTAATCCTAAAAATGATTATAATTTCTTTTTTGTATCTAATTCTTATTTTGAATTCATTATTTTTTGTACTATATGTTGTTGCATTTTTACTCCACTTTTATCTAGTTGTATTCCTAAAAATTCTATTTGATTTTTCATAATTTCAGCTTTCTTCTCACTTAACCTTATTCCCGAATTTTCTACTATATCTGTAAATTGTTCTTATAACTTTAAATGTTCTTCTTTTGTTTTTGTATTTAATAGTATATGATCTATGTATACTATACAATTAGGTACTTGTTTAAAATAACTATCCATAAAATGTTGATATCTACTTGGTGCATTTTTATATCCAAATGGTAGTACATTCCATTAATAAAATCCTTGTGGTACCGTAAATGCGGTTAATTCCTTAGATTCTTCTTCTAACTTTAAATGGTAAAATCCTGATTTACAATCAAATTTACTAAAGTAATTATATCCCTGTATTTGTCTTATTTTTAATATCTTATTGGTATTGGGTAATTATATGTCATAGTTTTTGCATTTAAATTTCTATAATCAATAACCATCCTACTCTTTCCTCTTTTTTGTTCACTATGTTTATTTACTATAATTGTTGGGCTATTATGTTTACTATTACTTTTTTGTATATATTGTTTTTCTAATAATTCTTCTATGTGCATTTTAATTTCTTTTAAATCATCAAAATTATATGTTAATGGTTTCTGGGTTATTATGCTATTTTTATCTATTAATTCAATTTTTATAGTAGTTTTATATTTTCCCCATCCTTTTAATGGATCTTCACTATATAATTGTTCTAATTTTTTCTTAATTATTTCTATCTTATTTATTGAAAATGTAGTTTTTTCCTTTTTATTTATTGAAAATAAGACTAGTTCTATTGTATCTTCAGTATTTTTTATATTTTCTAATTTTTGTATAATTTTTTCACTCCTTCTGTCCAATCAGTTTTCTTTCTTATTTTATTAGTAACTCTTTTTGCTCTTACTTTCTGTTTACATAGTGTTGTAAACCACCAATCCGTTCTAGTTATTATATGTGGGTATAATTTATCTAAAAACGGCATTCCTAAAAGAATATCTTTTGATGTTAGCTCATAATTATAGATTTCTTCTATTGTTAATATTTTATCACATACTTGTGTTTTTACATTCTTAGCTTTATAAGTAATTAAGCTTCCTTCGTTATTAAATCCTTTAACTATTATTGGTGTTTTAAATTTATCCCATTTACTTTTTGGTAAACAATTATATCTACATAAATTAGCTTCTACTCATGTATCTATCATAGACGTATAATATCTACTATAACACCCTTCTACTACTATCTTCATTAATACATATATTTTCATATCTTGTTAAAGCTCTTCTTAAGAATAATTTTGTGTATGCTATATATTATATGGTTTTACTTGTTCTAGCCATTTTATTCCTAATATTATGTCTGTTTTTTGCATTTTTTTTAATTTCAAATTCTATTTTTATTTTTCTAACTTCCATTGTTATTTGTTTTTCTGCTATATTTTTAGTGTTTATTAAGCTTTTCGGTAGATCTGAGCATATATTATTGTCAGATTTTATTTTCTTATTTTTTACTAGATATCTTGCTATATAATTTTCTTCTTGTCCTCTATTTAAGAGTATTAAATATTCTTTTTCATTTATTTTTCCTGTTATGTAATATTGGTTTAAATTAGTTGTTGAACTTTTTTCATAACTTGTTCTTTTTGATGAACTTGATGATTCTGGTTTTTCATAGGCTATTCTTTTTGTTGTACTTATTCTATCATTTATTATTTCTAAATTTTCTTCTATATCTATGTCTCTATAACTATTATCATTATTATCAATTGTTTGTACAAATTGTTCGAAAGGACTTTCTATTTGTATTTTGTTAATTTTATTTTTTTGTTATTTTATGTTTTGTTGTTAATACATATAGATTTTTATATCTTGCTGTAAATATTTTACTTCCTGGGGTTAGTTCTATTCCTGATATTTTTCAATATAATACTAATGATTTATCTATATTTTTATTTGTTATTGCTACTGAATAATTTGAACTTATTATAAATTTAAATTTTTGGTATATTAAATTTCCTTTTATGACAGTTATTATTATACTTTTTTCTATAGGTTTTATAATTCTATCATCTGCTAGATATAATTCTATTGGTGTATCTATTCCTTCTTTAAAACATACTTTTATCAATATCTCTGTTCCTCCAAGGTATACATACTTTATTGGGTCTTTACTTTTTATATCATTTATTTCTTTATTAATTATTCTTTTTGTTACTAGTGGTATACAAGCGCTTCCTTTTACATATCTACAATCTATTACATGTTCTTTTTCACTTACTACGTAGTATTCTTCTTTTCTTCAACTAAATATGTTTTTTATTGTTGGTATTTTAAATATTTTTTCTACACTTAAATCTAATCCTTTTCCTTTTATTTCATCAAATATATGACTATCAAATATTATTTTTTTATCTGTTCCTTCTTCATTTAAATATTCTTCTTTTATTTTTATTTTTATATCTTCTTCAGTTATTTGATTTATTCTTATATCTTTTTCAGTCATTTAATTCATCTAATTCACTATCTATTTCATTATCTGTTTCATTCTCTGAAATTTCATATAGACTATCTTCACTTTCTAATTCGTAATCTATATAATCTATCTACATAAATTTTGTATTTTCTATTTTTATTTATGATATTTGTTTATTTTTTAGGTAATTTACAATCTCTAGCTAAATGTCATAATTTTTCGCAATTATAACAAGTACATTATTTTATAGATTTCTTTTTCCTATATGGTCTTTTATGTTTATAATTTTTTACATAATATTTTTTTCTTTGTTTCTTATATTTATATTTTGAGTTTTTGTATTTCTTATATTTCTTATGTTTCTTATGTCTTTTTATTTTCTTATAATATCTTTCTTCGCATCCAAATTGAGGTTTTATTTTATCTTTGCAACATGCTAAATTTCTTATTAATGTTTTTTTTATTTTTATTTCTTTTTTATATTTTTCACATAGGTTTCTTTACCATTGTTGTAAAAATTTTATTCTTGCTCCTAGAGTATCTACTATTTTTGCTTCATCCCAACTATTTATTATTTTTGAACTAAATGGTTCAGGTAATTTATTAAAATATAATTTTCTTATTTCTTTACTTTCTTCTGTATTATATGTTCCTTTATAATAATATTCTTTAAATGCGCAAGTATACTCATCTATGTAACACATATTACATATTGCTAATTTTAACATTAAATTCCTATTTATATCTTTCTCTTTATTTTGTTCTTCTTCTGTTGTTGTCATGCTGCTAAATTCGTCTTTTATAGCTTTCATATTTTTTTAATAATTCTATAGGTGTTAATATAGTTGTAGTTGTTGATGATGTTTCTTCTGTAGGTTTGTTAGTTCTTAATACCCTTTTATTATTTCCAGTTAGATTAGAAAATCATAATTTCACTGTTCCTATTAGTGTTCTTTCTATATATTCTAGTGCATATGTTACATTTATATTATTATCTAATAATTGTTTTTTCATATATCCTATCCATAATTGTATTGTTTTTTCTGTATCTATTATACAATCTAAGTCTAAAAAGTTATAATTTTTATTAACTATTTGTTTTGGTGTCCATTTGTCATATTCATCCTTTAGATTATATCTTTTAAACTTATTCTTATAATATGTAGGTTTTCTTATTTTTGATGTTCTAGGTGTTATATTTTTATCTTCTTTTTTATTAAGAGTATTTATTTCTGTGTTTCTATTTTCTAAGTTTTCTTCATTAATTACTTCTTGTTTTTCATTGATTTCTAAATTTTTTGTATTTATTAAAATTTTTGTATATGTTTCACTATCTTCTGAATCATAATTATTTGTTTCTTCAACATCTATTGTATTTATTTCTAATTTTTCTATAAATTGCTTTATCTCATTTAATAATTTTTGTTCTTTATCTTTTTCTTCAGTTTCTTTTTGTCTTTTTTCATACAAATCTTTTAGCATTTGTAGTTCTTTCTCTAATTCAGCAATCCTACTATTTTTAGTTTCTTCTATTTTTCGTATTTCTTCTGTAGTTTGTTGTTTTATTTTTTTTGTTTCCTTTTTTTCTCTCTCTTTCTTCATTTTCTTTTTCTATTCTTACCATAGCTGTCAATTTATCTTGTAATTTTAATTTTTTTTCTAACATGAAATATAAATGTTCACCTATTTTCTTATACCTTCTTCCTAGATTAGAAAATACTATTTTTAGTTTTAATCCTTCATGGTTTTCATATATTTTTCATCTTTTATAAATTCTTCTTTGTTCATTTTTTATTTAATTGTTAATAGATCATGTTGGTATGTATATTCTAGACTATCTATTGTTGATTCTAAATTTGATATTTTTTTTTTTTTGTGCATTTATTGAGTTTTTACTAACTCCGGCAATTATGTTATATTGTAGTCTTTTTATCCTTATTTTTAATTCTTTACGTTTTTTAGATATTATTTGCTTTAATTCTTTATATTTATATAATTTTTGTACGTTATTCATCTAAATAATATTTTAGGGAATATCTAAATCTATTTTTATCAGATAAGTCAGTCATAATTAATAAATTAATCAAATAAATCTAAATATATACTACTTCCTTAACTTTAAACAACACAGGCTATGATACTAATTGTAGGGGGTGCAGATAACTTGTGTGGTAAAATAGATCCATTATTGTAGGGGGTGTGGATAACTTGTGTGGTAAATAGATCTATTATAAATACAATGGATCTATTTTTATTTGTGCGCGGATATTTTTTAACTTCTCTAAATATATTATTTTTATTTTTGTTTTGAGTTTATTTATGTTAGTTTTATCGATATTCATATACTGGGGGGTGATTATATGGTAATTGGTTAAACGCTTTACTATAGTATTCTTTATTTTTTTTCCCTTAGTTTTTATAATTCTTCTATATTATTTTGAAGGTATTATAAATATTCTATATCTTTTGTTTCAAACTATCCAATTAGATTATCTTTCATAAGTTTTTCTAATAATATTATTTCTTCCATATTTTGTCTCCAATATTTTAAATATTCATAGTCTATCATTTTATCCTGTAGTAATTGCAGAGTTACAAATTTCTGTATAATAATTTATCCTAATTGTACTGTAATGTATATCGAATTCTAGATTTTCAATGCTATTTATTATCTTGTGTTGTTCTTCTCGTAGCGAGTTTTTTAAATTATATAAACTATCACATGTACTTTTTCCTAAATTTTTTTAGGGTTTCTTCTATCCATATTAATTTTTCTTTTAGATTCTCCATTATTTTTCTAATTTGGTTTCTATAATTAATTCCTTCATTTAGATTATCTTGATTTTTTCTAGTTTTTCTAATATATTCTAACATTTCTTAATCTGAATAATATCCATCTGGGTAATTATCCAGGTATAACTGTTCTATCCAATTTATAGTTTTAATTTCATAGTTTAATACTTTTTCTAATATTATTCTCTTAATATCTATAATTTCTATATCTCTAAGTATATATAAGATTAATATTTGAAGATTATCTATCATTTAATATTTGTTAAATACTTTATTATAATATTTTTCAGTTGTTTGTTTTAATCTCAGTAATTCTTCCATATTTTCGCTAAGAAATTGTATGTATTTTATATCTATTTCCCAAGATTCTAAATATACATAATTTATCATAGTTATTATGTGGGTTTGGTATGTAAGTATTTATAAGAGTAGTTTTGTAGGTGTGGTATATAATTAATTCTAGTCGTAAAATATCTATCAAATATTTTTTCCAATATGATTTTTCTTATATCTACTATTTCTATATCCTTAAGTACATATAAAACGAGTATTTTAAATTTATCTACCATTTCGTCAGATAAATAATTATCTATTTTTCATAAAATTTCTATTTTTAAAATATTTCCTTCAATCATACACATAACAAAATATAATTATATTAGATTACTATATACTAGATTATTCTTAAATAACATGTTCTTTTGTCATTGTTAGCATGGTAATCTGGATACTTTCCCCTTAAACAACGCCTCTACTCTGGCTACTTCCCTATCACGGCTTCTTGCCTTACCAGTTTCACTTTTAGGATGGCATAGTTCCTAGGGATTTTTCTCCTTTTCCACTTTGCTAATAAACTTCTTAACATGCTATTTTTCGAATAATTCTACTATAAAGTAACTAACATGAACTTATTTTATCATATCATGATTGTTAGGAATTTATGAATTTAGCTATTCATAATAGTAAATGAATAAACCTGTTCTGGTAGTTTTGATAATTCTCAGCTTTGTTCCTCCATAGATTTTTCCATTGAAATATATACCTGTTTTTTTTTAATAAATAAGCAAAATATTTGTTGTAGACAAGGGAGAGTTTTTTGCTTCAACGCATGAAGGCTTGCCTTTATCTGAGCAAGTGCTCATTTATTTATATTGTTAGAAATGAAAACGCGTACACTGTTTTTCTTAACATCTGTCAGCTACTTTACAAAAGTAAAGAAAAATGTCTCGACAAAGTCTTAAAGCTAATTTTTGCACATGTCTAATCTAATAATGGCACTACTTGCCAAAAAAGACTAGTAAATGATAAGAAAAGTCAAAAAGCTTAAGGCTACTTACATAATAATTTACGTAAAGTTATCTAGCTATTTTAAATCTTCCATATGTATTTTTCACCTTTAATAACTTGAATTACTTTCTTTGTCTTCTTTCTTTATCCGTAGTTATCTTCTTTTTATTGCTCTGTATCTCCATTATTGCTTCATATCTTGCATCTTCCAACTGGCGCTTTTATCTTCTTCTATTCCAGTTGAACTTTTGGGACAAAATTATCTTCTCCATTACATTTTAAACATTGATGATCTAGATATTTATGTCTAATTAACTTGTAATATCTGGTTAATAATTCTTTCGAAATAAATTTTTCTTTAATACATCTGACGATAGTTTTTTTCTCTGGATTGAGTAACGTCAAGATCCATTGCCTAACGTCTTCCATATCTGTTTCTCGTAGTTCCTTTGAATTTGAGTATACTGTTACATTACCTCTTGAATAATAACTCCATATGGTATTTCTATTGCGAAAAGTGTTTGCTAACTCTTGAAGAATTGTGGATAGTCTGATAATTCTCTTATTTGCATAAAAATTTGGTATCTCAATTCTAGGTATTTTTGATTGTGGAATAATATCTTCTGGTATAATCATATCTTGGGTCATTCCTATTTTTACAACTTGTATAGGTGATTTAACTTCATCATACAATATCTCTGCCGGTGCCATGTAAAATTTTATAAAAATAGGTTACCTTTGGTTATTCTTTTAAAAATGTTAAATGAATCATATATTTCTGGTATATTGGATATTTTATTTCCGTCTTGGGTATATATGGTACTAAGTAGTCCATATTCGTAACAGGTTCTAACTAGATTTGGATTGGTTTTGGGTAAAACAATTAGCTTATTGTATCCGGTTAGCTTCTGGGTTATGTAATTTGTATGTGGTTCTTGGATGTTTATAGCTCTGGGGTTAGTATTTAAGAAGGTTTGTATTTTGTAAATATTTTCTATGTATGTTCGGGCTGTATAGTTGTAGATCTTTTTATCTTGGTTTAAACTATCTTGGTATGTGGTAATTTGTGGGGGTATGAACATGGGATCTTTTGGTGTATTTGGGATATATGGCTTATCAAATAGATTTTTTAGGTTCATATTTGTGTTTTTCCTAACTCCTTTGCTTATACCTACAGAAGTAGATTGATAAAGGTTATAGGTTTTATGAAGTATCCCAACGTCTCCTTCTAGCTCTAAAATTTTAATGTCTTCCGATCGACATGGCTCTGCACACTACCGAGTTAGCTGATTTGTAGCTTCAGACTTCAGTTTAACTTCATTAGTCTTTAGATTTTCTATTTCATTAGCCATGCTATCCACTTTTATTGAAAGTGTAGTTAGGGTTTTGAATATCTTTTCTAAAGTATCATCTTCTATTATATCAGTCAGTGTAGCTTTGTCTTGATATGTAATCTGCAATAACATTTTTGTTAGTGCTAATTACTTCAATTGTAAATGTAAAATTTAATATATTCAATACTAGTCTCTGAATCTCTTTTATTGTAACTGAATTTTGTATATTTCTTTGTTAGCCACCAACGTACCTGTGTATTATCTGTTCGTACAATAAACTTGTTATATACAATATATGGCTCAAATGCTAATAAACATTTATATAATGAGCATAATTCTTTTCTATTTATTTTCCATTTTATTTCTGTTTCATTAAACGTACCTGAGTAGTATCTACAATGGTGTTCTAATTTTTCTTCTTTATATCTATACTTAAGTACTCCTCCATAACTACATTCACTAGCATCTGCTTCTACTATATATATAAATTTTCTATTTTCATCTGCAAATTGTAATTTGGGTAATTCTTTACAAAGTATTTTTATTTTCTGAACTTGTTTTTTATCTTCTTTATTGTAATTATATTCTACATCCTTTTTAAATTTTTTTCTGTAAAGGTTTTTCATTTTCTGCTAATTTTTGTATATATTCTCTTACTGGGTTTACTAATCCTAAAAATGATTTTAATTTCTTTTTTTGTATCTAATTCTTATTTTGAATTTATTATTTTTTGTACTATATGTTGTTGCATTTTTACTCCACTTTTTTCTATTTGTATTCCTAAAAAATATAATTGATTTTTTATAATTTCAGCTTTCTTCTAACTTAAACTTATTCCCGAATTTTCTATTATTTCTTTAAATTGTTCTAATAACTTTAAATGTTCTTCTTTTGTTTTTGTATATAATAGTATATCATCTATGTATACTATACAATTAGGTACTTGTTTAAAATAACTATCCATAAAATGTTGATATCTACCTGGTGCATTTTTATATCCAAATGGTAGTACATTTTATTCATAAAATCTTTGTGGTACCGTAAATGCGGTTAATTCCTTAGATTCTTCTTCTAACTTTAAATGGTAAAATCCTGATTTACAATCAAATTTACTAAAGTAATTATATTCTTGTATTTGTCTTATTTTTAATATCTTATTTGGTATTGGGTAATTATATGTCATAGTTTTTGCATTTAAATTTCAATAATCAATAACCATCCTACTTTTTCCTCTTTTTTGTTCACTATGTTTATTTACTATATATGCTGGGCTATTATGTTTACTATTATTTTTTTTTATATATTGTTTTTCTAATAATTCTTCTATGTGCATTTTAAATTCTTTTAAATCATCAAATTTATATGTTAATGGTTTCTGGGTTATTCTGCTATTTTTATCTATTAATTCAATTTTTATAGTAGTTTTATGTTTTTCCAATCCTTTTAATGGATCTTCACTATATAATTGTTCTAATTTTTTGTTAATTATTTCTATCTTATTTATTGAAAATATAGTTATTTTCTTTTTATTTATTGAAAATACGACTATAACTATTGTATATTCAGTATTTTCTATATTTTCTAATTTTTGTGTAAGTTTTTCACTTCCTTCTATCCAATCGATTTTCTTTCTTATTTTATTAGTAACTCTTTTTTCTCTTACTTTCTGTTTACATGGTGTTGTAAACCACCAATCCGTTCTAGTTATTATATGTGGATATAATTTATCTAAAAATGGCATTCCTAAAAGCATATCTTTTGATGTTAGCTCATAATTATAGATTTCTTCTGTTGTTAATATTTTATCCCATACTTGTGTTTTTACATTCTTAGCTTTATAAGTAATTAAGCTTCCTTCGTTATTAAATCCTTTAACTATTATTGGTGTTTTTAATTTATCCCATTTACTTTTTGGTAAACAATTATATCTACATAAATTAGCTTCTGCTCTTGTATCTATCATAGGCGTATAATATCTACTGTAATACCTTCTACTACTATCTTCATTAATACATATATTTTCATCATGTTAAAGCTCTTCTTAAGAATAACTTCTCTCTGTTATATGTTATAGATAATTGTGTATCCTCTATATTATATGGTTTTACTTGTTCTAGCCATTTTATTTCTAATGTTATGTCTGCTTTTTGCATTTCTTCCTTTAATTAAAATTCTATTTTTATTTTTCTAATTCCTATTCATATTTCCTTTTCTGCTATATTTTTAGAGTTTATTAAGCTTCTTGGTAGATCTGGGCATATATTATTGTCAGATTTTATTTCCTCATTTTTATTAGATATCTTGCTATATAATTTTCTTGTTGTCCTCTATTTAAGAGTATTAAATATTCTTTTTCATTTATTGTTCCTGTTATGTAATATTGGTTTAAATTAGTTGTTGAACTTTTTTCATAACTTGTTCTTTTTGATGAACTTGATGATTCTGGTTTTTCATAGGCTATTCTTTTTGTTGTACTTATTCTATCATTTATTATTTCTAAATTTTCTTCTATATCTATGTCTCTATAACTATTATCATTATTATCAATTGTTTGTACAAATTGTTCGAAAGGACTTTCTATTTGTATTTTGTTAATTTTATTTTTTTGTTATTTTATGTTTTGTTGTTAATACATATAGATTTTTATATCTTGCTGTGAATATTTTACTTCCTGGGGTTAGTTCTATTCCTGATATTTTTCAATATAATGCTAATGATTTATCTATATTTTTATTTGTTATTGCTACTGAATAATTTGAACTTATTATAAATTTAAATTTTTGGTATATTAAATTTTCTTTTATGACAGTTATTATACTTTTTTCTATAGGTTTTATAATTCTATCATCTGCTAGATATAATTCTATTGGTGTATCTATTCTTCTCTAAAACATGCTTTTATCAATATCTCTGTTCCTCCAAGGTGTACATATTTTATTGGGTCTTTACTTTTTATATCGTTTATTTCTTCATTAATTATTCTTTTTGTTACTAGTGGTATACAAGCTCTTCCTTCTACATATCTACAATCTATTACATGTTCTTGTTCACTTACTACGTACTATTTTTCTTTTCTTCTACTAAATATGTTTTTTATTGTTGGTATTTTAAATATTTTTTCTACACTTAAATCTAATCCTTTTTCTTTTATTTCATCAAATATATGACTATCAAATATTATTTTTTAATCTGTTCCTTCTTCATTTAAATATTCTTCCTTTGTTTTTATTTTTATATCTTCTTCAGTCATTTTATTCATCTAATTCACTATCTATTTCATTATCTGTTTCATTCTCTGAAATTTCATATATACTATCTTCACTTTCTAATTCGTAATCTATATAATCTATCTGCATAAATTCTGTATTTTCTATTTTTATTTCTGATATTTGTTTATATTTTGAGTTTTTAGGTAATTTACAATCTCTAGCTAAATGTCCTAATTTTTCGCAATTATAACAAGTACATTCTTTTATAGATTTCTTTTTCCTATATGGTTTTTTATGTTTATAATTTTTTACATAATATTTTTTTCTTTGTTTCTTATATTTATATTTTGAGTTTTTGTATTTCTTATATTTCTTTTGTTTCTTATGTCTTTTTCTTTTCTTATAATATCTTTTTCGCATCCAAATTGAGGTGCTATTTTATCTTTGTAACATGCTAAAATTCTTATTAATGTTTTTTCCATTTTTATTTCTTCTTTATATTTTTCACATAGGTTTCTATACCATTGTTGTAAAAATTTTACTCTTGCTCCTAGAGTATCTATTATTTTTGCTGCATCCCAACTTTTTATTATTTTTGAACTAAATGGTTCAGGTAATTTATTAAAATATAATTTTCTTATTTCTTTACTTTCTTCTGTATTATATGTTCCTTTATAATAATATTCTTTAAATGTGCAAGTATACTCATCTATGTAACACATATTATGTCACGACCCGAACCGGGGCCCTGGCCGTGACGAGCATTCCGAACTATAAAGGCCCGAAACACCCCTATCTGTCTGATAATCATGCACATAATTCATGAAAAAAGAAATGCGGAAGATACACAATATAACAGAAACATGGTCAAGAATCATATGAAAACGAAAATGAGGAATAGTATCCCATAATCTAAATCAACATCTCTAAAATCGTCTGTGAAATCTCTACTACATGACTAAAACAGTGTCTATCTGAAAACTGGGACAAGGACCCCAGCAGACCCAAAACTAATAAATGATAAATGAAATAGTAGACATCAGGCCTTCCGAAATATAGAAGGCTCACCACTTGATTCTGCGATCTGTCGGAAGAAATTTACTGGTTATTTGGACCCCTAGACTGTGCCTCCGAACCTGGGAGGGAAGGGGGTCAATACAAAAGTACTGGTACGCAGAGAAATCAAAATAGAAGTATAATATTTTTACACAATATAGGTAAGAGCCATTATAAAGCAATTTTATATTAAATCATTTGAAAACACATGGGCATAATGTAATTATTTTCAATAACAATGAAATGCAGCTGAGCTAGGTTGAATACCCTTCATAATTCACACCAACTGTCAAACCCCGGTTGCCACCGAGATTAGAGTATACGTGAGGAAAAGACACACAAAATCACACAACATGGTGTCTCGACCCAATGGTAGTGCCCAAGATCACTTAGCCCGGGCTCCTACCTAGAATCCCAATTTGAGAAGGACATAAAGTAAAGTACTCAAGATCACTTAGCCTGGTACCAAATTCCCGTGTCGGCAAACACGGTTTTCAGCGATGAGCCCTTACACTTAAACGCCTTCTTAGGGCATCCACCTATCTCATGTAAAATTAATGCATTCAAATTTCATATGATTCAATCACATATCATATTCTGTAGGGTATCGTCATACCCGACTTGCAAGTCATCAATATCACTTCCACATATGCATTATCATGTAAAAACCAAGGTGCTTCATCATTTACAAGTGGTTAACAATATTTATTTTAAATTCATGCTCTCTTTTGTTGGTCACAATATGATATGGGGTATCAAGACATTATCATGGGAATTTGAAAGCAATGTATCATTCATATTTATCATACTTCCATAGAAAATCTCAAATCACATATGCATGGTTTCAACCGTTGAAGTATATAGGCAAACAATTCCCATGACATAAAGAAAAATGACTTAGAAATCATATTGAAAACAAGTTATTAGCATTTGATTGAAAACCCCCATTTGAAAGCATGCATGTTCATAAAAACTACACCCATGAGATTTTTGGATAACCCCACGTACCTCTATATACGAATATGATAGGTGCTTCTTGAAGCCTACATTGCGGAGATTCCAAATCTTCAATTTTTTTTGAAAACCCATGGTTGAATCTTGAACTACTTGGGCTTTTATTTTGAAACCCTAGAGAGAGTTCTTGAACAATTTTGATGAATGAAGATATATTTTGGGGTCTTTAGGAACTGAATTTCGTGTTTAGGGCTAAGTAAGGGTGGAAAAAGACCATTTTGCCCCCAAAATGGAGTGTTTATGTCACCTGAAATCTTTACGTAGGTGCTTTCTATGCTATCGCCTATGTTTACATAGGTGCCGCCTATGCTATCGCCTATGTTTACATAGGTGCTGCCTAATACTTTGAAAGGCCATAACTTCTTGCTTGGGTGTGGAATTTTAGCAAAATTGGTATCGTTGGAAAGCTAACTCAAAGACCTATCATTTGACACATAGTAGGCTCTCTAATTCGACATATATAGAGAGTTATAGTCAATGGAAGATGACACAAATTACAACGTCCACTAAAACTTAATCGATTGAAATAGTTTTAACTCGTCCTTGAGTTGAAATACCTCTATGGTCTAAATTCAAGCTTGAATGGATTCACATACTACACAAATAATTAACATGCCATATCGGCATAGGATTTATGGCTTCGGGATTATCAACGTATCGAAATCATGGTTTTTATTCTAGCCCGAAATTCGGGGTATTACATTATCTCCCCCTTGGGATCATTCGTCCTCGAATGGTGGGTATGAAATTTTTGAAGACTTAAAGATATGGAATAACGTGGACACGACATGTCCTCTAATAAAGAATACACTGATTTGAAACATGACCATATGACTGGAACTACTGATACTCTGAATTCTTATATCGAACACGTATATCTGATGCATGGAATACATGACTGAACCTATTCATAAGCTGAATTCTCATAATGAACATGCATATCTGATACATGGATCTGTGATTGAGTTGTTCTCATGAACGCAGGACTAAATACACTGATAAGATGAACTTTTTCTATTGAACATGCATTTCTAATGCATGTATATCTGACTGGACTAACGTATGAATGTATGCCTGAATACGCCATGACAACTAGTTCAGAGCTTGTAATAAGAATCTATGTATGCAACTGAATGGGGTATCTCCCACTTGGGACCCTATGTCCTTCTATGAATGCTCAATTCACTAAGATACTTGAAAAACTGAGGCGATGCACAGGGCACCTACGAATTGAATCATAACTGAACATTTGGAATCTGAATTTAATGCATGATGCATGAACTAGGCTATACTCGTAACTACTGGTATACTCTATCTTGGAATAGTAGCATGTCTGAGATTTCGAGTAGCATGAATAAGTGCAAAGACGAGAAAACAAGTTATGCGAATCTGACTGCTAAATTGACTTATTGGCCATACAGACTGAATTATACTACACCTTCATACTTAACTGGAGTATCTCTTCAGCACAATTCTCTAAAGAAATTCTAGCGGTAATAGGGAGCCATGAATCTTGGGTATGGTTACACAAGACACCCACTAAGGAATCATCACAATGACACCACTCTATAGTCTGGAATATAGACATATAACTCCTAAATTAGGATAGAATTACCAAACCTTTGGCAATACAACTTCTTACTTTCAAGATTAGCACACTTCTCGAATATCCCTTAACTATACTATTCCTATAAATATCATATTCATTCAGTTCAACTTAAAATTCTAATATGAGCATTGACAATTTTTTTCTACTAATGTCTAAAATAGCTTAATCCTTACACCACGATCAAGCCTAACTCTAAGTCACAAAAATACAACATGCTACACCACACTATTATTCTAAACCATATGATACCACCTTCTATACCTCTTTTAAAGATCACATCCTAAGCATAACATGCCTTACCACTTCAATGACTACTCTGAACTCTTAATATGAAGTCGCTAATGCATATTACGACCTCCACTACAATCCCAAAACGTCATTCAAGCCTATTTTATAACCATATGTTGACTTCAAGGCAACCACCCATAAATACATACTTCACATAGTTTTTAAACTATTGTCAATATAACTCCCACGCGCTACCCTAAGACATACACACACAAACTTTTCCACTAACCATCACGTGTATCAAAGACTTGGCCCCAACTCTTACTTCATACTTATGGCCTTATCTAAGTAAGCATACTGTGATCTTCCATTAACAAGAACATTTACATCGTCACTACTATCATTGCATAGGGAGGGTCACTAAAAGGTTAAAACATAACATCCTGAAGCATGAAAAGATCTTTATACAGGACTGAGCACACTATAAAGAGTGAGTACATGCGTCAAGAGTTGCATGACCTCAACTAGAGTTCATAACATAAGGAATGTGATTCCGATTACTTGAATGAACTAAAACTCATTATCTTGGAACTGGAAGAGTACATGACTCTTTATCATATACCGAAATCATAAACTATTATCATGGAACTGAATCGTAAGGCATGAGTAAGCATCCGGATAACAAAAAAATACTGAGGTAGGAATGGGTTGAGATCCACCCTCACTTTCTGATGTTCTAAATCATAGTGCATCACTACTAGAATCTGAGAGCCTTGGTCATTCATTTTATCATCCCCCCCTTGGCTTTAAGCCATCATCTTAAGTTTAGGAGATCCCTTACTAGACTTTAAATTTAACCGCACTCACTGCACTCTGTGGTTTGAAATATGACAATACACAAAATTAATAAAACTTAACCTGAAAGCCCACACATGAAAGTGGAAAGCCCACTTCTAATACTACCTTCTGAGATACACTCTATATTTCAATAGCCCCAATAGTCATAGTATAATTCTTGCACACTTATTTCTATCGGTTCAACCTTCAAAACTCAAACTTAGATTCTAACACTTAACATGGCTATTTAGATCACCATATGCCATTTAACTAGTCTTTCTCCACTTAACAATTCAATGGCACCACTAGCCACACAAATTATGTAATAGTCTTAGAAAAATATGCTACAACCTCATATCACCTTGGCATACTTCTACACCATACCTACAACATTATATTTCATTACGAATCAATTTAAACTTAGGCCATTTCATACACCATTCAAGCCTATTAGATCACTTTCATATAACTAACATCATTGATCAAGAAATCATCACATCCACCTTTATGAACTTCAACTGTTCAAACTTAATGTCTAGTGCTAAATATGATTTTACAACCCAACCTTACGCATGATTCTCACTTGGAAACCATGAAATAAACATCAAGAAACACTAGTACACTAGAACTTCATAACAACAATAATCGACCTTGAACTTACGGTCTTCCTTATCATAACTCATTAGCACGTACTATTTTAACACATCAAGCCTACTAATATTTATTCCCACAAACATACATCATTAATCTCATGCCACTATTCTTACATCCACATCCTACATTAGATTCAATCCAATGGTTTAGTATCAATCATCTACCACCAATGACGAGGGCAACATAATATACTAATCCATCAAATTGGAATATTCTATCCCAAATACTTCAAAATCTGCTACATACCTTCTCATAAGTAGTACCAGTTTACAACTACTAATAAAAGAAGGTCAAGGGGTAAGGTCACATAATAGACATGATCAACCTTAATCTTATATTATAACCCCATACATTCTTTTCTACTTATACGGATTTCTCACCTCATACTTACTCACTCAATCATACATTTAGACTGCCTTCAAATTCCTCAAACAACCATGAGTCTATAATCATAACTTACTCGCTAATATAGCCATTTTCACATTTAAGCAACCAACAAATCACCCAGAATAACAACTCCTTCTCTACCTTATACTAAACTAACTCACAAGGATGAATTACCTTTTTACCAACTCAATCTCATGCAAACAGATTCAGCCATACATATATTAAACCAACAAAAGAACAACAAGTTAGGCAACAAGTTGCTAGTGAATCGAAATAGGACTCACACGGCTTCACTAGACTTTGGTTTTGTATTTTGAACAAGAAAATGAGATGAATGACAAGGCAACTATGCCAGTGAATCGAAAGAGCCCCACACGGATTCACTAGACTTTAAATTTTTTTTTTCAAAAACACCATAATAACAAGATTACATATTACAAGGGATAGAAAATTGACACATAATATTTAATGTTCTAAGAATATACATATTATTCTGTATAAATAAAAATATGAGTAAAAAACTTCCTCTATGGACTACCATACCCTCCACACACGCTGCTAGCTACCACATTGGTTTATCACTATAAAGGGGTAAATCATCCTCAAACATCGGTTAGTCAACTAAAATATTCATTTACACAAAATCACCCTCACTCTGACTTCTAACTTTGTGAATTTACATCACCAACATCTTGGTCCAATATCACTACCAATAGATCATGAAAACAACACTTTAACTTATGCTACTATTTGGGTAAAAATACAGTTCCAACATTCTGCTATACATTGTCCACATCTGTAATGAGATTTTGAGAGCGATAAGATACATTTAATACCTTAAGCTGGAATGCACAATTCTATGAGGATCAATATTTACATCAGAATCAACACATATTGATGCACTAACAGACTCCTATTGAGTCTTTGCATAATTTTTAAAATCTTATTATAGGACTTAATCGAAAAGGACTATATCATGTATATTCTAAACTTTTTGCACTTGAATCAGCCCAATAACGGGACATGTCTGAGAACATCAGAGTAAGGAAAGGATTTGGGATAACTTTACTTTCAAATGGGTGACACCATAACATGAATTAGAGCATGAAAGAGGAACATTCTAATTCTATTGCACGAACTAGAACATGAAGAAAAAGACATTCCTAAATACCTAGTAGCCTTCTGCTTATAAGTGTGGTGCGCTACACACCCATAAACAAGACTCTACTCAATGAGATTTCGCATACACCTTAGGACCATGAACCGTGATTTGATACTAAGTTTGTCATGACCCAAATCGGGGCCCTGGCCGTGACGAGCATGCAGAACCATAAAGGTCCGAAACATCCCTATCTATCTGATAATCATGCACATAATTCATGACAAAAGAAATGCGGAAGATACACAATATAATAGAAACATGGTCAAGAATCATATGAAAATGAAAATGGGGAATAGTGTCCCATAATATAAATCAACATCTCTAAAACCGTCTGCAAAATCTCTACTACATGACTAAAATAATGTTTATCTGAAAACTGGGACAAGGCCCCCAGCAGACCCAAAACTAATACATGATAAATGAAATAGCAGACGTCAGGCCTTCCAAAATATAGAAGGCTCACCACTTAATTCTGCGATCTGTTAGAAGAAATTTACTGGTTATCTGGACCCCTAGGCTATGCCTCCGAATCTGGGAGGGAAGGGGGTCAATACAAAAGTACTGGTACGTAGAGAAATCAAAACAGAAGTATAATATTTTTACACAATATAGGTGAGAGCCATTATAAAGCAGTTTCATATCAAATTATTTGAAAACACATGGGCATAATGTAATTGTTTTCAATAACAATGAAATGCAGCTGAGCTAGGTGGAATACCCTTCATAATTTACACCAACTGTCAAACCCCTGTTGCCGTCGAGATTAGAGTATGCATGAGTGTCACACCCCTTTTTTGACTAAAAAAAGATATGTATTTTAAGTTCGAAAGGGTTTTATTATTAAGGTGACAAAAATAAAAAAATTATTTTGAAAAAAAAAAGATTATTTACATTATTACTTTTTTTCTTATAAAGAGTCGCCACTTGGCATAATCCGGTGTTCCAAGTCACCTTTGGAAAATCTTTTTCGAAATGGTTTGACTCTAAAAACTGATCCGGGAACAGAGATTTCGGCTAAGAAATTCTATTAATCGAGGAAAAGGTGTTAGGCAACCCTCGATCCCGTGGTTCGACCACAGTCTCTTGGTGGAGCGTATTGGCTAATTTGACATTACAAATGTACAAACCACATAAACACACAAAACAAGCATACAAACAAATCACACAAAATTCAAAACAAACCAAAATAATGTTCTGTCCAAATTATACAATCCAAACTAAAAGAGGTGCTGAAATATAAAACCTATTTTATTCTAAACTAATCCTAAACTAAACTCCACCCGACGTTCCGGGCCTTGATCACGAGCCTCCTTTGCGTACATTCTACTTCGGGGCATTCCCCAGATAAATCAATACAAATCCTTTGGGGCATTCCCCAGCCAAATGAGTACAATTTAAACTTTTCATGCAATAAAGTAGAAATTACCATTCACACACTTATTCAAAAACTCCAACAAATTGTTATTCCTAAATTTTCCTACCCAGCCTATGTTTGCCTACCAAGTTCAATGTATCACAATTCTATCATGTTCAACATTATCAATACATCAAAATTAATCATTATTCATTTTCCTCCATTTTTAATCCCCACCTTAATTCATTTTCAACCACGTGATTAACCTATTTCAATACACAATCTACCAATCGAGAATAACGAAAATTCACCAATCATGCTTAGCACATCACACACCCAAATGTCACCAACAGTTCACATCAAAAAACAAACCACGATATTGAATCACACAAAATCACAATCATATAAGAATTAAATAAAAGAGAAGAAAGAATTGGACCTTAAATTTGAAGCTTTCAAACTCAATGTTATTTGAATAAAGAGAGTCCGCACCCGAAAAACTCGAGCCAAACCTTAACACCAACAATCCAACTCAACAAATAATGACCCGTTTACCGTTACTTTTTATACCATTACTGTTCACCGGTACTATTCACCGATTACTGTTCACCGGTTACTGTTCACCGATTCCCCTTTTTGTTGTTGTTGTTGTTCTCGTTCTTGTTCTTGTGAGGAAGATTATTTTGTGATTGTTATTATTTTGGAGAAGATGATGATCAAAGAATGAGACTCCCCTTTTTCCCTCTTAGAATTTTTCTTTTATAATAGGCATGGATTTGTTATGATGTGGGAATTTTGGTGGGTCCCCTATATATTCTTTCTTTGTGGACAAGAAAAAGGAGGGGGGGATCACATGGGTAGTTAGGGTGGTGATGGTGTTATGTCATTTTTAATAAGAAGGGGTTGTTAGAATAAGATAAAATTAGTTAGGAATTGTTATTTTTGTCTTTTTGTGAAGGGGTTATCACACGGGTGAGGGAACACATTAAGACGAGGGTAAATTGGTAAGAGTGCTTTCGGGGAGGGATAAAATTATGTGTCTACATCATGCTGCTCTTTGCAGGTAAACACAAAGTATTTTCATACAAAGAAGTAGACAACAAGATAGAATTTTGACCCGACCATTATTCACAGGGAAGAAACAAAAGAAAGAAGAACGATCGAGTTGGAGAGTCGAGTGAGGTCCCTGTCTAGGCTCCGGTCCACGGCTCTGTCATTGCATCAAAAATGAAAATTACAAGTTAAAACATAAATGAAATTACAAAAATCCTATCTATACATCTTCTGTTGGACTCCTGACTTAAGTTTTATCACTCTATTCTTTAGGCGGGCTCCAGACTTGCAATTTCTTCAACTTGTTGCTTGATTTTTCAATGCTTTACCTCATTGATTAACTTTCAATTTCTTCACCCTGTTCTTCAGGCGGGCTCCTGACTTGTTATTTTTCAATCCGTTAACTTTTATCTTTTCACGTTGTTGCTTTGTTTTCAACTTCTTCAGCTTGTTGCTTGACTTTTCATTTATTCGCCCTGTTCTTTAGGCGAGATCTTGACTTGGTATTTTTCAATCCGTTAACTTTCATCTTTTCACCTTGTTGCTTTGATTTCAACTTCTTTAGCTTGTTGCTTGACTTTTCATTTATTTTCCCTGTTCTTCAGGCGGGCGCCTGAAATCAGATCAAAACTAAAAGAAAATTATCCCAAACAAGAATTATTATAAAGAGAAATTTTATTTGCCAGAAAAGTAAAGTTCAAAAAAAAAAGAATTATATTTTTGCCCCAGTTTATTATCAGAAGACTTTTGGGAAAGTCACATCATACCTACTTGTATGTTGTAATGATGAATCAAGACTCTGACCAAGAAATGCATCTCTTGAGAGTAAAACTGAATAACCAAGCCTAGGAAGTGTGTCTCCTAAGAATTAAAGTGATGGTTTCTAACTAGAAAGTGAGTCTTTTAGAGATACAAGTTTTAGTTAAAAAGTGTCACCTAACAAATGAAAACTAGCAAGAAAATGCGTCTCCAAAGGATTAAGTGCAATAACTTGACTAGAAAGTGCATTTTTTAGAAATCAAGGGGACTGCTAGGAAGTGCATTACCCAAAAGCAAAGTTTGAATTACCCTATCAAAGAAATATATCTCCTTACCAATGTTGCTTGAATTATCAAAATAAGGAAGTGCATCTCCTTACCAATGCCGCTTGAATTACCAAACCAAGGAAGTACGTCTCCTTACCAATGCCGCTTGAATTACTCAAACAAGGAAGTGCGTCTCCTCACAAATGTTTCTTGAATTAACCAAACAAGGAAGTGCATCTCCTTAGAAATGTTTCTTGAATTGCCCAAGCAAGGAAGTGCATCTCCAATGTTGCTTGAATTACCAAAACAAGAAAGTGCATCTCCTTTGGAAGTGCGTCTCCTTATGATAGCGCTTGAATTCTCAAAATAAGGAAGTGTATCTCCTTACAAATATTTCTTGAATTATCCAAACAAGGAAGTGCGTTCCCTTTCAAATGTTGCTGGAATTACCCAAACAAGGAAGTACGTCTCCTTACAAATATTGCTGGAATTACCCAAACAAGAAAGTGCGTCTCCTTACAAATGCCAATAGTATTACCAAACAAGGGAGTGGGTCTCCTTACAAATATTTCTTGAATTATCAAACAAGGAAGTGCATCTCCTTACAAATATTTCTTGAATTTCCCACACAAGGAAGTGCATCTCCTTATAAATATTGCTGGAATTACCCGAACAAGGAAGTGTGTCTCCTTACAAATGCCGATCGAATTACCAAACAAGGAAGTATGTCTCCTTTGGAAGTGCGTCTCCTTATGATAGTGCTTGAATTACCAAAATAAGGAAGTCTGTCTCCTTATAAATGTTGCTTGAATTATCCAAACAAGGAAGTGCGTCCCCTTACAAATGTTGCTGGAATTACCCAAACAAGGAAGTGCGTCTCCTTACAAATATTGTTGGAATTACCCAAACAAGGAAGTGCGTCTCCTTACAAATGCAAATCGAATTATCAAACAAGGAAGTGCGTCTCCTTACAAATGTTGCTTGAATTATCAAACAAGAAAGTGCATCTCCTTATAAATCCTGCTTGAATTTTCCACGCAAGGAAGTGCATTTCCTTACAAATATCGCTTGAATTGCCAAACAAGAAAGTGTGTTTCCTTACAAATGTTGCTGGATTTACCAAATAAGGAAGTGCGTTTCCTAACAAATATTGCTGGAATTACCCAAACAAGGAAGTGCATCTCCTTACAAATGTTGCTAGAATTACCAAAACAAGGAAGTGCGTCTCTTTACAAATGCCGCTTGAATTACCATGGGTTTGAATACCAAATATGTGCAGCAACATTGCCTCTTTCATTTGTAGAAGTGAGAATATTATGGCCCTTGATGTTTAGGCCTTGAAATCCTTGATTCGAAGGTAACATGTGTTCCTATTTCATACAAAGAAAACTTGTTAGTTTGAAAACATAGTGGTAGGTTTGTGGCTTAGCTTTCACGGCAATCGCTTTTGCCCCCGTCACATTTAACCTTGCTTCCAACCATTAACATAGGTCGTTGACTTGCTGCATCATTGACCCAAACTCAGATTATTAAGAGTGACTCTGGAACAAATACAGTATCTCTGCTTTGCCATGATCCTCAAATAAACCCTTTGAACCTTGGTATTTTCATGAATTCCTAGACTTGTTTGTTGACAAAATTTGTATGCCTTATTTCAGCTAACAATCATGTCTCTTTTATATGCTGACTTTTGTCTTGCTTTGTGCAATTGGAGAAGTTGGTAGCAGTTTTGAAATATTTCCTCACTTGTTTTGATAAGGACTTGACTCAAAGACAAGAAAAAAAATGACAGTGATTTTTATTTGGACAAATGACCCAAGAAAAATAAAAATAAAAATATAGAGAAAAAAGAAAAGACAATGAATGTCCCCGTTTGAAACAAAGAAATAAAAAATTTCTCTAAAAATGACTGTCAACTCTAATGATTATGCCATGCATTTTGAATTAATCTGCCTGATCTTTCCATCAACACCTTCCACTAGTTGTTGTTGGGTTAATGGCCTTGAAACTGAGTTGCTTTCTTAGGCCAATTACATTTGGAGACCTCATTCGGCTAGTGGCACCTTGAAGGGTTTTCGCCAACAAACCTCTCTTATTTTTCTCTCAGCTCACCATCGACTTATGGTGCCCGTAAGGGTTTTTACTGAGAAGACTCTCTCATTTTTATTTCTCTCAACTTACCATCGTCTTACGGTGCCCGTGAGGGTTTTCACCAATAAGACTCTCATTTTTATTTCTCTCTTGATTCTTTATGCTGAGGAAGACATGTAGTTCCCAAATACATCATCATATCCATTGAATGCTTTTCCTTAACATCCCCAAAGATTGATCTGAAGGTCTTTCTTTGGTTGTAACTTGGATTTTGGATAGGGTTAGAAAGAAAGGATGGCATGAGGCCCAAACGACACTTGAAGTGGGTTAGGACTTGTAACTTTTGGAATCGACTCAAACAATGAGGATTAACTCATGCCCCAATTTCTTTTGACTGGGTGATTCTAAATTGTTTATTTGGTTGGACCGAGCCCTTAGTAGGGCAGCCTACATATCTCACCCCCGAGAGAGGAGAATCAGGTCACGTGTAGTTCTGGCAGCTTGTTCTTTCACTTGATTCTAATTCTTTCCTTTTATTGGATCTTTTCTCTTTGGATTTTTATGACTCTATTTGTCTTGACACTTTTTTCTTTTTGGACATACTTTTTGTTTTTGAACTTTTTCTGAATCTATTGTTTTGCTCGACACTTTTATTTTGAGCTTTGCTGACTATATTGATTCCAAAAGAGGGGTATGAAATAAAATAGGACTGAAGCTCAAATGGGGTAAACAAAAGATGACACGATGTTTGGATAGCAGAATGAAATGCCTTCGTCATATCAATCCTTGAAAATGCAAGTACATATCATGTAATATGAAAGTGAGAGATGAAGATCATTTGTGATATCTTTTTAAGCAGATTGAGTCTGTGCATCACTACTTCTTCTACAAACTCCGCCTTGGTTGTACATTCCTCACATTGAATGACTCATGCTTTCGTGGAGCTGCTTATCTTCTTGTTTCTCTTGATATAAGGATCACACGTCCACTATTTGACCTGATTGGGACTTGCCTTTCGATCGATGACCAAGCTGTTCTTGTGATTCTCAAAATAATTTCCTTAACTTGTCACCAAATGTCTCAGCACTTTATCTATTTTCTCATATGCTCTCTTTTTCTAACTTTAACCCTCTGATTCAATGTTCATGCTTAAGCTGGATTTTAAGATCTGGCTGAAAATTTCACTAGTATGTCATATCACTAGACTCAACACAAAATATACTATGTAAAGAAAACAACAAATAGCACATATTTAAAAAACAAAGAAAAATGAGACCCTTCATTTAGTCAAAACAAAAGATAGAAGAGTTTGAACATAAACAACAAAAGGACAAAACAATACAGATCCCGAACTACAACCCTGAAATAATTCGGAGAACAGAAAGTAAAAAAAATAAGCTACCAAACCCCTTCCTGGTAAGGAGAGGGGTGACATCTCAATTGCTCAGCCTGGCATCTTAGCCACTAGTTTGCATATCAGCATGACTAGAGTTTTTCTCACTGTCAGTGTTCTGCACCATGATTGATTTATCTTGAATCGTCTTTTTAATTTCTCTTTTCAAAGCATGACAATCTTTAATACTGTGACCCTGAACATCAGAATGATATGTACATCGTACATTAGGATCAAGACTTCTTGAATATGGGTCAGGAGTATACCCAAGGAGAGGAGTGATCATGCCCTGCTGTACCAATCTCTGGAATAAACTTGCATATGACTCTCCAATGGGTATGAAACTATCCCTCGACTTCTATCTCATTTCATTATTTGGCTTAAATTGAAAACCAGCCCTAGAAGGGCTTCGGTATGTATGTGGAGTTGGAGGATAACTCGGCAGAGTTGGCGCGCGCCAGTATGGGTAAGATGGGGGTTGAACATATGGTTGCACATTTACACTTGATATGGAGATGAGGGAATGGAATATAATGAATTTTGGGAAGGATTCTGTGGAACTTGGCCATAAACTTAGGTTTGAGCCTGTGGGTAACGATGGTATGATCCTCTTGCCCGTGTCTGTTGTCCAACTATAATAGCATATACATCTTCCTCATTTTTCTTTCCTCCAACACTTCCCGAACTTT
Source organism: Capsicum baccatum var. pendulum (assembly GCA_030864225.1). Lineage (NCBI taxonomy): Eukaryota > Viridiplantae > Streptophyta > Magnoliopsida > Solanales > Solanaceae > Capsicum > Capsicum baccatum. The sequence continues at coordinate 140,666,899 of CM061550.1, forward strand.
TTTGAATTGCTTGAGTAGTCGCTTTCAGTGTTGCAAAACTCACAATGCGACTAGTCTTAATTACTTCCTCTATCATCTCCCCCATTTTGAGGACCCTAATAAATGGCTTGCCTAATATAGGTAACAAATGTTGATAATATATTTCATATTGCACTTGAATAAACACCTTCACTATCTTGCTTTCTTTCATTGGTGATTTTACTCTAGAAGCTTGTTCGCACCATCTGATTGAAACTCTTAGTATTCTTCTTTTTTATACCAGTTAGTGATTTTTCGTCAGGTATCAACTCCACATTGTATTAGAATTTTTGCAAAAATCCATTATCTAGGTCATCGCAACCAATCCACTTGTCAATGTCTTAATCAACAAACCATTTCAAAGCTTGGCCTAAAAGACTCACCGAAATATACCATGAGTAATTCTTCCTTCTCTCCAGCGCCCCTTAGCTGGTTGAAATAGCGTCTCAAATGTGCTACAGGATCACCATGTCCATCATACTTCTCAAACTTTGGCATTTTAAAACCAAGAGGAAGATGTACACCACGAAACATGCACAGGTCTTTATATGAGACACTTTTGTACCCCTAAGTCCTTGCAAGTTTTTCATAGTCAGTTCCAATCTTTTCAATTTTCTGGCTATTTTCTCTTGTTATTCTATCATAACAGGCTTCTCAGTATTTAGAGGAAATTCAGGCAGTTGAGGGCAGTCGTAAGGACCAGTCGACTTAAATATGGGCTCGAGAGCGTAATATTGATCACTAAAAATATTCAATATAGGGTCGCTTGTAGAGTGAGGAATCACAACCGTTGGATTGACATTAAAAGCAGGAGCTTTAGACGGGAGTGGGGCTACAAAAGCATGAATAGCAGGCGGAGTCGAGCATGTGGTTATTTTGTATTGAGGAGTGAGGAAATGAATATTGGAAGTGTTTGGATACTGTTGCCTCGAAGTAGGTCCTGATGCATGTTGTGGCGTGTCGACCAAAATAGGAAATTGTGCATGTGACACTGGAGGCAAACTAGAAAGATATTCTAGATTATCTGCAGGAAATGGAGGAGGCGGCAGCCCATTAGCCCAAGCTCGATGCATTTCTATCATTTGCTGCCTCAATTTTCAAATCTCTTCATTAGCTCCTACATTCTCATTCCCCAAACTCCCCATCTGATTAGTGACAACAAACTCGGTATCCTTGTTGGCCATAACTTTCTCTGTGACTTGGAGCAATATGGAGGACCAGCCAAAATGCCACAAACCAACCACCTTAAACTAACTGAACAAGAGATAGCAAATGCGTTAGAGTTCAATGATTTTTCAAAACCTCTTTTTTTTTTTTTCTTAAAAAAAATCACCGAACCCTAGAAGGGTGCCTACGTATCTCACCCCAAAAAGAGGAGAATCAGGTGTGCGTAGTTCGTGAAGTTAAAATGGCCAATTAAACTCTTTTTTCTTTCATGAAACAAAGTGTCAAAAGAATTGACGAAAATCTTTTTTTTTTGTTTTTAGGTTTAAATCTCTATACAAAATGAAACATGTGATTACCAAAGAAAAATCTTTTTTGGGTTTTCGATTTTTGAATTTCATGTGAAAATGAAACTTGAACCTATTAAAGTAAAATCTTTTTGTAGTTTTCTTTTAAAGACGTATATGAAACGCCTACTCTAAATGGAAAGTGAAGAAATATTTTTGGATTTTTCAAATAAGATCCCCGAACCCACAATAGGTTGCCTACGTATCTCACTCCCGAGAGAGGAGAATCAGGGGTGCGTAGTTCGTCCAGATTAGACAATTAACGAATAACTAATAAATTGACCCTAACTTAAGAGACACAACAAAAAACAAACGAATAAAAACTTTTTGGATTTTCAACTAGACACTTCAACTAAAACTGACACCAATTATGAAGAAAAATCTTTTTGGTATTTTTGATTTTGACAAATAAGTAGAAAAGGCAAACAAAACCCTTTGTTGAACTTACGGTACTTTGAGAAGATAAATGCAAAACGTAAAAAAAAATATTTTTGAGTTTTTGGATCGTGAAGAACAAAAGTCATAAAGAACTCTAAAATAAACTACGACACTCCTTTTGATTCATTCTTTTCGACTCACTTTTTCTATTTTTTTTCTTTTTTTTCTTTTTCGTTTTTTGCCTACGCACCTTACTTCTAACAAATGTTTTTTTTCCAAATCAGTCTGTCAAATGACCACGTTACCCTTAAAGATGCAACAATTAGCACGTAGGGATGCTTTAGAGGTGAGTCTCCTACAAAGGGCCATGTGGGTCCTGCTAGGTCTCAGTATGATGCACATAAGCATAACCTAAAGGCTGACCTATGATGTGGTTCACTAACAAGGCTGTTCGGGGGAGCGTATGGTCAATAGTGGCTGTTTTGCTTTCCACCTACTTTATAACACCGACGGCTCCCCCCTAAAATAAGGGTGACTCAACTAGAGGTCGTGTACAACACTTGTATTACGGACTTGTTGTAGAAAGAAGGCCTGGGGGTAGACAAATGATGCTAGATATAAAAGTGGTAACATATAGGATAAATACTGTACACAAAGAGCACGAAAACGCACAACAATGATAACAATAACACAAACAATAATCACAAACAATGTTTATAAACCCATAATGCTAAACAAAGCCGATACGACTCCAAAAATAAGACCGAATTCTGAAAAGATCCCCAGTAGAGTCGCCAGAGCTGTCACACCCCTTTTTCGACTCCAAAAAAAGATATGTATTTTAAGTTCGAAAGGGTTTTATTATTAAGGTGACAAAAATAAAAAAATTTTTTGAAAAAAAAGAATTATTTAAATTGTTTTTTTTCTTATTCAGAGTCGCCACTTGGCATAATCTGGTGTGTCAAGTCACCTTTGAAAATCCTTTTCGAAATGGTTTGACTCTAAAAAACTGATCCACGAGCAGAGATTCCGGCTTAGAAATTCTGTTGATCGAGGGGAAGGTGTTAGGAACCCCTCGATCCTATGGTTTGACCATGGTCACTTGGTGGAGCGTATCGGCTAATTTGACATTACAAATGTACAAACCACATAAATACACAAAACAAGCAAACAAACAAATCACACAAAATTCAAAACAAACCAAAATAATATTCAGTCCAAATTATACAATCCAAAATAAAAGAGGTGCTGAAATATAAAACCTATTCTATTCTAAATTAATCCTAAACTAAACTCCACCCGACATTTCGGGCCTTGATCACGAGCCTCCTTTGCGTACATGCTACTTCGGGGCATTCCCTGGATAAATCAATACAAATCCTTCGGGGCATTCCCCGTCCAAATGAGTACAATTTAAACTTTTCATGCAATAAAGTAGAAAGTACCATCCACACACATATTCAAACACTCCAACAAATCGTTATTTCTAAATTTGCCTACCCGGCCTACGTTTGCCTACTAAGTTCAACGTATCACAATTCTATCATGTTCAACATTATCAATACATCAAAATTAATCAATATTCATTTTCCTCCATTTTTAATCCCCACCTTAATTCATTTTCAACCATGTGATTAACCTATTTCAATACACAATCCACCAATCGAAAATAACAAAAATTCACCAATCATGCTTAGCACATCACATACCCAAATATCACCAACAGTTCACATCAACAAACAAACCACGGTATCGAATCACACGCAATCACAATCACATAAGAATTAAATAAAAGAGAAGAAAGAATTGGACCCTAAATTTGAAGCTTTCAAACTCAATGTTATTCGAATAAAGAGAGTACGCACCCGGAAGCCTCGAGACGAACCTTAACACCAACAATCCAAATCGACAAATAATGACCTGTTCACCATCACTTTTCATGCCGTTACTGTTCACCGGCACTGTTCTCCGATACTGTTCACCAATTACTGTTCACCGATTACTGTTCACCAACGCCCTTTTTTTGTTGTTGTTGTTATTGTTCTTGTGAGGAAGATTATTTTGTGATTATTGTTATTGTGGAGAAGATGATGATCAAAGAATGAGCCTCCCCTTTTTCCCTCTTAGAATTTTTCTTTTATAATGGGCATGGATTTATTATGATGTGGGAATTTTGGTGGGTCCCCCATATATTTTTTCATTGTGGACAAGAAAAAGGAGGGGGGGATCACATGGGTAGTTAGGGTGGTGATGGTGCTGTGTCATTTTTAATAGGGAGGGGTTGTTAGAATAAGATAAACTTAGTTAGGAATTGTTATTTTTGTCTTTTTGTGAAGGGGTTATCACACGGGTGAGGGCACACACTAAGATGAGGGTAAAATGGTAAGAGTTCTTTCGAGGAGGGACAAAATTATGTGTCTACAGTGAGGGGAAGACACACAAAATCACATAGCATGATGTCTCGACCCAATGGTAGTGCCCAAGATCACTTAGCCCGGGCTCCTACCTATAATCCCAATTTAGGAATGACATAAAGTCAAGTACTCAAGATCACTTAGCCTGGTATCAAATTCCCGTGTCGGAAAACACGGTTTTCAGCGATGAGCCCTTACAGTCAAACGCCTTCTTCGGGCATCCACCTATTTCATGTAAAATCAATGCATTCAAATTTCATCTGATTCAATCACATATTATATTCTGTAGGGTATTGTCATACCCGACTTGTAAGTCATCAATATCACTTCCACATATGCATTATCATGTAAAAACCAAGGTTCTTCAGCATTTACAAGTGGTGAACAATATTTATTTTAAATTCATGCTCTCTTTTGTTGGTCACAATATGATATTGGGTATCAAGACATTATCATGGGAATTTGAAAGCAATTTATCATTTATACTTATCAAAATTCCATTGAAAATCTCAAATCACATATGCATGGTTTCAACCATTGAAGTATATAGGTAAACAATTCCCATGACATAAAGAAAAATGACTTAGAAATCATATTGAAAGCAAGTTATTAGAATTTGATTGAAAACCTCCATTTAAAAGCATGCATGTTCATAAAAACTACACCCATGAGATTTTTGGATAACCCCACGTACCTTTATATGCGAATATGATAGGTGCTTTTTGAAGCCTAAGTTGCGAAGATTCCAAATCTTCAATTTGATTTGAAAACCCATGGTTGAATCTTGAACTACTTGGGCTTTTATTTTGAAACCCTAGAGAGAGTTCTTGAATAATTTTGATGAATGAAGGTGTATTTTGGGGTCTTTGGGAACTGAATTTCGTGTTTAGGGCTAAGTAAGGGTGGAAAAAGACCATTTTACCCCAAAAATAGAGTGTTTCAGTCACCTGAAATCTTTACATAGGCGCTGCCTATGCTATCGCCTATGTTTACATAGGCGCCGCCTATGCTATTGCCTATGTTTACATAGGCGCCGCCTATGCTATCGCCTATGTTTACATAGGCGCCGCCTACTACTTTGAAAGGCCATAACTTCTTGCTCGGGTGTCGGATTTTAGTAAAATTGGTACTGTTAGAAAGTTAACTTAAAGAACTATCATTTGACACATAGTAGGCTCTCTAATTTGACATATACAGGGAGTTATGGTCGATGGATGCTGATACAAATTACAACGTCCACTAAAACTTAATCGATCGAAATAGTTTCAACTCGTCCTTGAGTTGAAGGACCTCTATGGTATAAATTCAAGCTTGAATGGATTCATATACTACACAAATAATTAACATGCCATATTGGCATAGGATTTATGGCTTCGGAATTATTAATGCATCGAAATCATGGTTTTTATTCTAGCCCGAAATGCGGGGTGTTACATATTACATATTACTAATTTTAACATTAAATTCCTATTTATATCTTTCTCTTTATTTTGTTCTTCTTCTGTTGTTGTCATGCTGCTAAATTCATCTTTTATAGCTATTTCATATTTTTTTAATAATTCTATAGGTGTTAATTTAGTTGTAGTTGTTGATGATGTTTCTTCTGTAGGTTTGTTAGTTCTTCGTACCCTTTTACTATTTTCAGTTAGATTTGAAAACCATAATTTCACTGTTCCTATTATTGTTCTTTTTATATATCTGGTGCATCTGTTACATTTATATTATTATCTAATAATTGTTTTGTCATATATCCTATCCATAATTGTATTATTTTTTCTGTATCTATTACACAATCTAAGTCTAAAAAGTTATAATTTTTATTAACTATTTGTTTTGGTGTCCATTTGTCATATTCATCCTTTAGATTATATCTTTTAAACTTATTCTTATAATATGTAGGTTTTCTTATTTCTGATATTCTAGTTATTATATTTTCATCTTCTTTTTTGTCAAGAGTATTTATTTCTGTGTTTCTATTTTCTAAGTTTTCTTCATTAATTACTTCTTGTTTTTCATTGATTTCTAAATTTTTTGTATTTATTAAGATTTTTGTATATGTTTCACGATCTTCTGAATCATAATTATCTATTTCTTCAACATCTATTGTATTTATTTCTAATTTTTCTATAAATTGCTTTATCTCATTTAATAATTTTTGTTCTTTATCTTTTTCTTTTTTTTCTTTCTGTCTTTTTTCATACAAATGTTTTAGGATTTATAGTTCTTTTTCTAATTCAACAATCCTACTATTTTTAGGTTCTTCTATTTTTCGTATTTCTTCTATAGTTTGTTGCTTTATTTTTTCTATTTCCTTTTTTTCTATCTATTTGTTCATTTTTTTTCTATTCTTACCATAACTGTCAATTTATCTTCTAATTTTAATTCTTCTTTTTCTAACATTAAATATAAATGTTCACCTATTTTCTTATACCTTCTTCCTAGATTAGAAAATACTATTCTTATTTTTAATCTTTCATGATTTTCATATTTTTTTTCATCTATTATAAATTTTTCTTTGTTCATTTTTTATTTAATTGTTAATAGATCATGTTGGTATGTATATTCTAGACTATCTATTGTTGATTCTAAATTTGATATTTCTTTTTTTTTGTGCATTTATTGAGTTTTTACTAACTCCGGCAATTATGTTATATTGTAGTCTTTCTATCCTTATTTTTAATTCTTTACGTTTTTTAGATATTATTTGCTTTAATTCTTTATATTTTGATAATTTTTTTACGTTATTCATCTAAATAATATTTTGGAGAATATCTAAATCTAGTTTTATCAGATAAGTCAGTCATAATTAATAAATTAATCAAATAAATCCAAATATATACTACTTCCTTAACTTTAAACAACATAGACTCTGATACCAATTGTAGGGATGGGGGGGGGGGGGCGGATAATTTGTGTGGTAAAATGATCCATTATTGTAGGGGGGGGGGGGTGCAGATAGCTTGTGTGGTAGAATAGATCTATTATAAATACAATGGATCTATTTTTATTTGTGCGTGGATATTTCTTAACTTCTCTAAATATTTTTATTTTTATTTTATTTATGTTAGTTTTATCGATATTCATATATTGGGGGATGATTATATGGTAATTAGTTAAATGCTTTACTATAGTATTCTTTATTTTTTCCCTTAGTTTTTGTAATTCTTCTATATTATTTTGAAGGTATTCTAAATATTCTATATCTTTTGTTTCAAAATATCCAATTAGATTGTCTTTCATAATTTTTTCTAATAATATTATTTCTTCCATACTTTGTCTCCAATATTTTAAATATTCATAGTCTATCATTTTATCTTGTAGTAATTGCAGAGTTACAAATTTCTGTATAATAATTTATCCTAATTGTATTGTAATGTATATCTAATTCTAGATTTTCAATGCTATTTATTATCTTGTGTTGTTCTTCTCGTAATGAGTTTTTTAAATTATATAAACTATCACATGTACTTTTTTCTAAATTTTTTAGGATTTCTTCTATCCATATTAATTTTTCTTTTAGATTCTCCATTATTTTTCTAATTCAGTTTCTATAATTAATTTCTTCATTTAGATTATCTTAACTTTTTCTAGTTTTTCTAATATATTCTAACATATTTTAATCTGAATTATATCCATCTGGGTAATTATCCAGGTATAACTGTTCTATTCAATTTATAGTTTCAATTTCATAGTTTAATACTTTTTGTAATATTATTCTCTTAATATTTATAATTTCTATATCTCTAAGTATATATAAGATTAATATTTTAAGATTATCTATCATTTAAAATTTATTAAATACTTTATTATAATATTTTTTAGTTGTTTGTTTTAATCTCATTAATTCTTCTATATTTTCACTATGAAATTGTATATATTTTATATCTATTTTCCAAGATTCTAAATATACATAATTTATCATAGTTAGTATGTGGGTTTGATATGTAAGTATTTATAAGAGTAGTTCGGTAGGTGTGATATATAATTAATTCTAGTCATAAAATATTTATAAGTATTTATCCGGGTTTCAGCCCTAGCACCTAGTGAAATACCTCTCCCACTCTGTGTACTTCTAAACGGTAGTGCCAGTGCTTGCTAATTCTCCATTTGAGAACTCTGTTATGGTCGACCCTACCCACGCCTAGAGAAGTTCCTTGAATTGTGACTCTACTCCCTACAGTCTACAACCAATATATCCTCTGCCCTAAATTGCATGTTTTTGTCCAAAACATCCAAAATAATTGCTATAGTCTAAGAAGTAAAACTAGAAACCCTTGGAAATTTGACCAATCATAGTACTAGAAACTAATAACTGATAACGCTCAATCTACAGCTCTTGTGGGAGTGTAAAGCGGTCGTTAGCAAATATAGAACCCAACCTGGGTTGGGTGTCGATCCCACAGGGAATAGCTTGGCCAACAAGTAAGCAAAATTACTAAACTTTTGGTGCAAGTCTCGTAAACGGGGGGAATTGTAATATGTAACCAGAGTAATGAAATAAAAGCTGAAATAGCAAAGTAAAAGAGAAAGATTGTCACGTAAGTTGTAAACAATGAGAATTGAAGCGTTGGGGTTATGTCCACCTTCTGAGGTATACGTCTCTATCGGCTATGAGTGTGTAGAGTCTTGACATGCAATTGCTTATAGAGAATTGTAGTCGATGGTAAATCCAAGCGTCTCACGACCTAAACAAGGACTATTTCACTTTAACTCTCGCGAGCTTAAAGTGTGTCTAACGGTACGAATTCTCCAAGAGGTTAGTCCAGTTACGGCACTAGCTTTTTAATAGGAAAGGGTGTCCTACTACCTTGACATTATCTCTTTTCCAAACAAATAACCTTTCTCGCGAACAAGTTATATGTTAGACTGGCGTATTCTTGCGTTTGCAACCGCAAAGAATGTAGATTAAGATGAAGAGAATAATGATATAAGCAATATACGTGTCTTGAACTCACAAACTCACAGCAATAGCTAGTAACGCATTCGGCTTCCATAACCCCAACTGAGAGGTTTAGTTACCCATGAATGCGAAGGATATCACGATTTGCATGGTTGATGGTGTGAGAAGTAGGTGATAGGCGTGTGGTTTTGGTGATTCCCTAGCAAGTAACGATTCTCTTGTTGTGGAATTTAAGAATAGAAGAGTAGATTAGAAGTGTTTGTGGTGGAAGATGAGAGGGATGGAAGAAAATTAATTGTTGAATTAAGTGAAGAATGAATGTATCTCTCCACTAAGGGAGGAGTTCATTAAAAATCTCTAGCATGATAGGGTATTTATAATACTCCTATCCTACTCCTACTATGCTAATGAAATAAATAACCAAATCCTACTAAACTAAGGAAATACTTAACCCATTTGTACTAGGTTAATGTAACATTCTCCTAATTCAAATAAACTAATAAAATACATAACCCAATTGTACTAGGTTAATGTATCATTGTCAAAATCCAGCTTTGTGTCTGTAAGTCCCCAAAGTCTTCAGAAATGCTGTTTTAGCCCGGGACAGATTTTCTATGCAGCAGTTTTGGTCCTTAGGCGTGTAGACTTTCTTCCCTTCCTTTGTGAGCTTTCTTTTGCGTCAAGTAAGCCATAAAATGCTGTATTTTGCATCATTTATACCTGAAACTTTACTAATCATGTTCGTTAGCTCATTTATAGGAAAAAGGACTAAAAGTGCATGAAATATATAATTTGTTCTCAAAACTAGGCTAAAATATGGGCAAAATATATTGATATAGGCGCGTAATTTCGCCTATCATCAACACCCCACACTTAGAGCTTTGTTCGTCCTCGAACAACATATCATGTCCTTCTAAACATTAACTTAGGGTTTTTACAACAACAACACAAAACATTCTTCAAGACAAGCACAACAATTATCAACAAAGAGTAGCTTTCCGATTATTAGTAGAAACAGTTTAGCCTCTAGCATAGACTCGTGATGGTGGTCAACTCGCATGCAAAAGTTAAGGCACAAGGAATTATATACAACTATCAAAAACTCATCAACCATGTGTGTCTCACAATATATTACCCATAATCACTCAGAAGTATAGCATATTTTTCAAACATGGGTATCAAAATATCCTTGCTCTCTCTCTCACAAAGAATTCATATGTAGCAACTGATGACCATAGGCTTGCCCTTAGTGTAATACTCCACTAAATGTCAGAATGTTAAGATTAGGATCAAGTAGGTCTTTTGATGGTTGTAATGTAGGATAAGGGATGGGTAGGACTATTTTGGCCAGGAATAGTGACTAAGCTCCTAAGCGCTTTAATACATCACATTGTATCATTGACACTTTTTTCTTTCAACCTTTCTTCTTTCTTTTATTCTACCACCCTTGTTCTCCTCTTTTGTTTTTTAATTTTAAGCATAACTCACTTTTCAGCTTTCTTTTCCTTTTTCTTTTCACAACATACCTCTTATGATAGCACTTTCTTTTCCATAACACATTCAAGCACCATTACAATTTATAGCATTATACTCACCCAATTTCCTCTTATGTTGTCATATGACTTTTTTAATTTAAAGCACTTAGGAATTTGGATCAAATTACGGTCTTGAAAAAAATGGATTAGGCTTACATACAAGGTTGTCAAAGAAATAGGCTAAAGGCTCAAAAGGGTTTAACTAGGGATGATGTCCATGGGTAGGTAAAACTGAAGGTAAACAAATATAGGTTGCCAAAGAAATGCCTAAATCATATCCTAAACTACACTCCTTATTTTCTCTTTGCATACATACCAGGCAAGTTCTAGCATCAGCCACAAGCATAGAATATACTATTATTCTCTCACACACAAGGCACATGGTCGACTTTATTGGAGGTAATATAGACTCTTGACCCAACAAGTGAAGGAATTGAACCACACAATATCACATAATGAGTCACAACTGGAGCCTAAACGTCTCAATAGTCACAATTGTAGCACATACTCTTGTTATAATCTCATGCTGCCTATCAAAATAATTTCATGCGAAGCTAAAAAAAATTTTAACTACTAAAAAAAACAAAACGAAACAAAAATGAAACAAAAGTGAAACAAAAGCAAACAAACATAGATGCGAATAGAGAAGTATAGCATGCAATAACACCACCCCACACTTAGTCGGGACACTGTCCTCAGTGGAAAATAAATACGAGGAACCTGGTTGGTCGGACTTATCCTCTATGTCTGGGGTCATACCCCTTGCATTGGAATCATCATCAGAGTCGTCATCCTTAGAAGTTCCTCATAAGTATCCCACTTAATTCCAAGCGTGAGTCGAGGTGTTTGCATCGAGGAGGGTTCTCCTTGCTCTCTTTGGCCTGTTTTCTTGCCTTTTTGGGAAGTGGTAGCCTTCTCCTTGCCCTGTCTCTCTTTAGGTGCCATTATACCTGAGACTTGAAATAGTGTTAATGGTAGCACAATCTCAATGGATACAATCTATACATAAGCAGTAGGGGTACCACCCCACACTTAGTTTTGTTAACACAAATTAGTAAAGTGAAAGTGGTCGATTACTCAGATTTCATCGACATACGTTTTAGGATTGTATTCCGACAAGAAAATCAGTGATGTATCACTACTTGCAGCCATTACACTACATTCATGTTAAGTATAACAACACTACTACATAGGGTTACATCATGGTATAGTTATTTTCAATAATCACAACCTCCTATGTCGGTAGGCAACTATAAGTCTTATCCCGATGAACGAGATAGTCTAACATGTAAGTATCCAAGTAACAAGCTTAAGCAATGTTCCTAGCCATGGCAATTCTGCAAATAGTATAACAATGCTTATTAAAACCAATTTCAAGTCGGAAAAAAGTCAAGATTTTCCTACGTACATGTTCACTCACATGATTTTGTATCAACAATCCAAACACATGAACATCACCAACAATCTTATACGATTTAGCAATTCATAATAGACATAGCAACGTAGTACTTATGAGAAATAAATGAAGAATAAGAGAGTACTTACTTGCTTGAAGCTTGTGGAGATGGTTTTGTGAATTGGAAGAGCAAAAGAAGAAAATTTTGAGAGGATTTGGATGTATATGCGGCGCCCTTAGGTCATTTTCTAATGTGGTTGTGTTATAAAACTAAGTCCCCTTTATATAGGAAGAGAATGGGTCGGGTTTTGACCCATTTACAATCGGTTTTGGAGACAAAAATACCACATATGCGGCGCATAATGCTCGGCATATCAATGACATATGCGGCGCATTGTCTATAGCATAATGGGACATATGCGCCGCATAGTCTATGGCATTTGTAGACATATGCGCCGCATAGTCTATGGCATATGAGATACTGAGACCAAATGCCATAGCATAGGCGGCGCATAGTCAAAAGCACACTTAGGAATAGGCGGCGCATAGTGTATAGCACACTAGATTCCGAGACCTTAGGCTATAGGATAGGTTGTGCATCGTTCGTGGCCTGGTTTTGCCAAGGCCTAGCCTTCCTCGAAGCCTATCTTGGTGTGAGAAATGCTCAATCCATAGCCTTTTGCATCACCATTCCTAACTTACCAACTTTACCATACAATGCGTCCAAATCGCCAATTGAAATCAATCTCCTCGTTGAATACTTCTTGTACCTATATTTGCTCAAAACAAATGAAAACGATTAGTACGATGGGTTGCCTCCCACCAAGAGCCTTAGTTTTGGTCGTGGCACGACTCTTATTTTTGGATTTTCATTTATCAAGTACTAGAACGAAAGAAAAATCATGAAACGATAAAACGATAAAATGATAAAACAATAAAACAATGGGTTGCCTCCCATCTAGCGCCTTATTTATTGTCGTGGCTCGACATAGTTACCTCAAGTACTCAGACTTCGTTGAGGTAAGTGATGGATCATTTTCTGAAAGGATTTAGACGGCAATGAGGCTTACCTGTGGGCATGCGATCTTCTTCGAGATGGCTCTTACATTTTCCCGGAGAATCTCCAATTATATCATCAATAGTCCAACCCATAGCTCTCTTGTATCTCTTCAGAGCAGAGATGAGAGATTCTACGTGCTGTTCACTTAAATCATCTGCTCTCTCCGGGAGTATATTTCTACTTTCCAAGAACACATACCTTAGATAATCGGGGAGCTCTTGTGATTCTAGCGTTGGTAGCTTGTCAATGGGAGTCTTCGCTTTTGGTTGATTCTTGAGATCACAATCTGGTTGCTTAGGAGTATAATGCTCTATTTCTGTTAGAGCACTCATAAGTTCTTCATAACCTTCGTTATCTTCATGCTCAACTTTCAGTGGTACAGCAGACAAAGGCTCAACAGTAGGCTGTTTCTCTATAGATAATTCTTTCGTATCCTCATGATGAACATATAACTCATTCATATCGCTGGGCTGCTTCATTGTTTTGCATATATCAAACCGTACCACTTCGTCATTAATTCAAAACAAAAGCTCATTATCTTTCATGTCAATAAGCACACTTACAGTTGCAAGGAAGGGATGTCCCAAGATGATGGGAACTTCAGAATCCTCCTTACAATCCAGAATAACGAAGTCTGCAGGAAAGATGAATGAAGAAACCTTCACCAACACATCATTCAAGATACCCACAGGTCGTTTTACCGACCTATCAGCCATCACGAGCCTCATATTGGTTGGTGTAGGGTCTCCCAACCCCAACTTTCTGTAGATAGATAGTGGCATCAAATTGATGCTAGCTCCCAAATCGCACAATGCCTTAGCAAAGTTCAAAGATCCAACGGTGCAAGGAATAGTGAAAGCTCCGGGGTCGGCCTTCTTCTGAACTATCGATCGGGTAGCAATTGCACTACAATGATGCACATCATCCTTCAGCTCATAACTTGCTGCCCTCTTTTTAGTCAAAAGATCTTTCATAAACTTCGCATACCCAGGCATTTGTTCAAGTGCCTCCACCAATGGAACATTAATGGTCAGCTGCTTGAGCATAGTCATAAATTTGCTGAACTTAGTGTCATCCGCCACCTTCTTCAATCTTTGGGGAAAAGGTGGTGGTGGGTATGGAAGTGTTCTCTCCATGGCTTTCTTCTCCTCTTGCTTCCGTTTATTATTTTTTCAGGCTGCACGCCACTAGGTAAAACATCCTTGACGTTTGAAGTAGTTGTTGTGGCTTCTTCTCTTATAACGTCACTAGGTGTGGCGTCAATGTCTGCTGCTACGTCAACCACTTGCTTACCTTTTTCTGAAGTTTCCAGCACCTTACCACTTCTGGTAGTGATGGCCATGCATGACCCATCATTCCTCTGGTTTTGCACAGTATGGCTCGGTAAGGTGCCAGCCTTTCTTTGATTGAATGCTGCTGAAAGTTGGCTCAATTGCTGCTCTATTTGCTTGATAGAAGTGGAATGAGAATCAACTAGTTGCTTCATGGAGGACAAATCATCAATCACCTCCTTAACTCCCGCGCTCGTTGCTTCCACTCCTTTCAATAATTTAGCCATCATGTCTTCCATAGAATTAGATGTGGTGGTATCACGTCTACCAGGGGGAACGTACAAACCACTCTTTTCATTATTTTTCTTCCAACTACCTTGGTCTTTGCTTCCAGATTTATCATAATAGTTCCGACCTTGGTTTCCTTGGGCATTCCCACGGAAACCCCCCTGATTGTTCAAGTAGTTGGCCTCCTCTTCCGAATCAGATTCGTCTCTTTCTTTTAGCGCTACAACTTTCACTTTTTCGGCCTTCCCTGATAATAAGTGCTTTGTTAGAAGATCCAATTGTGTTTTCATGTGCGCCATGTCTTGCTCACGTTCTTCTTCTCTTCTTCTTTGGTCTGCAGACATGCCAATAGATAAAGTGGGGCTTGTTACCTCAGAATCCCTGGTATGCCAAGCTCTACTTTGCTTTGTCATGCGATCTAGCATATTGCTTGCTTGACCAAAGGTGAGGTCCATGAAAGAACCTCCAGCTGCGTTGTCCACCACTGGTTTAGTTATTGAATTCAAAGCTCTATACAAGATCTCCATGAGGTGAACATTAGTCATGTGATGGTTTGGGCATCTCGCTAGCTTTGTCTTGAACCTCTCCCATGTTTCATGAAGAGCTTTAGAGGGAAGCTGACGAAAGTTGCTGATTTCATCTCTCAATTGTGCTCTTTTGGATGGCGGAAAGAATCTTTCTAGGAAAGCGTCTCTCAATTGCCTCCAATTTGTAATTGAATCAGGAGTCAGCCCATTCAACCATAGTGTTGCCTCCCTAGACAGAGACAATGGAAATAGGTGTAATCGAATAGCATTCTGACCAACACCAGGATTGTCAAAAGACTTGCATGTAGAAATAAAGTTGATGAGATGCATATTCGGATCATCGCCTGCTAGTCCACCAAATAATCCCTTGAGTTGCAATAACTGAATCATGGTGCTTGTGATGTTGAACTTGGCTCCGGGCGCTAATGGTGGTGGAATTATTGCTCCAGTGGCTCCGGCACCATCAAGATCATCATCATCATCGTCGAAAGCTGGCTGCAAAGGTTGGCGATCATACCTATACCGAGCTTATCGACCTCTTCTGTTGGCAGGTGTTGCAGTTTCAGCGACATGCCTTGGGTTTATCAACTCGTCATCACCTAAATCCTCATCGTCAGGATTTGTTGCTCGCCCAGGATTATCAATATTTTGTTGTTGGACTTGAGCAGCGGCAAGAGCAGCTAATCTTGCTTGCTCGTGTTGAGCAGCCATCCTGTCGACTTCAGCTTGTGCTTCCATTCTTCTAATTCGTTGTGGTTCAGGATTGATTGGTAATAACGGTTGACCAGAACTTCTAGTATGGGGCATGCACTAAAGTAAAAACCTGCAAGAAACAAAAACAAAAACTAAAAGTAAAAGTACGAGAATCTTTGACCAAAGGGTCTATTAATTATCACGAACTTGATTGACACTCGTATTCCCCGACAACGGCGCCAATTTTTGATAATGCTCAATCTACAGCTCTTGTGGGTGTTTAAAGTGGTCGTTAGCAAATATAGAACCCAACCTGGGTTGGGTGTCGATCCCACAGGGAATAGCTTGGCCAACAAGTAAGCAAAATTACTAAACTTTTGGTGTAAGTCTCGTAAACGGGGGGAATTGTAATATGTAACCAGAGTAATGAAATAAAAGCTGAAAATAGCAAAGTAAAAGAGAAAGATTGTCACGTAAGTTGTAAACAATGAGAATTGAAGCGTTGGGGTTATGTCCACCTTCTGAGGTATATGTCTCTATCGGCTATGAGTGTGTAGAGTCTTGACATGCAATTGCTTACAGAGAATTGTAGTCGATGGTAAATCCAAGCGTCTCGCGACCTAAACAAGGACTATTTCACTTTAACTCTCACGAGCTTAAAGCGTGTCTAACGGTACGAATTCTCCAAGAGGTTAGTCCAGTTACGGCACTAGCTTTTTAATAGGAAAGGGTGTCCTACTACCTTGACATTATCTCTTTTCCAGACAAATAACCTTTCTCGCGAACAAGTTATATGTTAGACTGGCGTATTCTTGCGTTTGCAACCGCAAAGAATGTAGATTAAGATGAAGAGAATAATGATATAAGCAATATACGTGTCTTGAACTCACAAACTCACAGCAATAGATAGTAACTCATTCGGCTTCCATAACCCCAACTGAGAGGTTTAGTTACCCATGAATGCGAAGGATATCATGATTTGCATGGTTGATGGCGTGAGAAGTAGGTGATAGGCGTGTGGTTTTGGTGATTCCCTAGCAAGTAACGATTCTCTTGTTGTGGAATTTAAGAATAGAAGAGTAGATTAGAAGTGTTTGTGGTGGAAGATGAGAGGGATGGAAGAAAATTAATTGTTGAATTAAGTGAAGAATGAATGTATCTCTCCACTAAGGGAGGAGTTCATTAAAAATCTCTAGCCTGATAGGGTATTTATAATACTCCTATCCTACTCCTACTATGCTAATGAAATAAATAACCAAATCCTACTAAACTAAGGAAATACTTAACCCATTTGTACTAGGTTAATGTAACATTCTCCTAATTCAAATAAACTAATGAAATACATAACCCAATTGTACTAGGTTAATGTATCATTGTCAAAATCTAGCTTTGTGTCTGTAAGTCCCCAAAGTCTTCAGAAATGCTGTTTTAACCCGGGACAGATTTTCTATGCAGCAGTTTTGGTCCTTAGGCGTGTAGACTTTCTTCCCTTCCTTTGTGAGCTTTCTTTTGCGTCAAGTAAGCCATAAAATGCTGTATTTTGCATCATTTATACCTGAAACTTTACTAATCATGTTCGTTAGCTCATTTATAGGAAAAAGGACTAAAAGTGCATGAAATATATAATTTGTTCTCAAAACTAGGCTAAAATATGGGCAAAATATATTGATATAGGCGCGTAATTTCGCCTATCATCAATAACCACCATCAAAACCTTGTAATACCACTTGAACAAGCCTACCATACTAAAAATAACAACCTCTACATGAGAAATCCCTACCTTGAGATGAATATCCATTAAACCCCCCCTATTTGTATAAACCTCTTACCTTTACCCCTTGGGTATCACAATGAATGCCCTCAATAATCCTAGCGTAATCCACTAACTACTATAAAGTGCTCCTAGTAGTCACCTATTATGTTATTGACAATAAAAGAAACGTAATCAACCCCTTCACAAACTTTTTGACCCACTACTCCTTTGTCAAAATTCTCATCAAGTCTTGCCTACAAAAGAAAGAAATTAAGTTCCATACTCGATAACAGTCATATAACCCCACACCCAAAGCATTGAAATCATCTCTCAACCTCTATCGGGTGGTGAGGTATATATTTGTAAAGAAAAGCCTAGAAAAATTATGTCTATGTCATGAAAGTTTATCCCACTGGCCTAAAACTAAGATAAGACTTCCACTAATACATTGTTATCCCAACCATAAAAAGGTAGTGTAGTCTATGCCATGTGACTCAACCAAATCGAGGCTATGCAACATCTCTTTGGAAACTAACTAAAAACCTATATGTATCCACCTCATGTGCACCACTAAACTTAAAAAGGCCCAATCTTACCAACTTATCAAAAATATTCTACTTATCAACTATCAACACTAGTTAAGAAATAATTTGTGGATCAGTAAAGTCTGATTGGTAAAACATCAATGTTGGAGCCACTACAATAATATGTTGTGCCTAGGTGTTTGCCGACCATGAAATGGTATTTGTCCTAAGGGATGGAAACACTCTATAGACTAAGACCTATCCTTATTGATATGTAGAGCTTCTGCTTGAGCCTCACGTACTAAGTAACTCAACAGTTGAATCATCGCAGTATGTAATACTAAAGTAACAATAAAACCTTATGGAACCTATATTGGCCCCACACTCTCAGGTTGATATGCCACATTACCAAGCTCAACCTCCAGCTCAGGAGATTTTCCCTTAGTATGACCTCGAGATGGAGCTACACTCTGAATTCTACCGTACCTCTATTGCGACCTTAACCCCTAACTAGGACCCAACAACGGGTGTCCACTCATCACCCTAAGTAGAACTTGATCGCATCCTCGGCATCTACAAAAAGTGAAACACAAGGTTCATAATTCCAAAAATGAAAAATAAGCACGATATAAAATCAAAGAACCAAGTTATTACTATGAATTTCTCATAGACACAAATTGAAAGTATAGGTGTCAATCTACCAATCCTCGAGACACTACTGGGTATTTGCTCTTATACTAATGATACTAGTAAATCTAGTGCTTTCATACCAACATGTCACAACCCAAAAACCCATGAGTTGTGATGGCACCATGTTGCGTCCTTTTGCACGTGTGCACTTATCATATAATAATAAAGGATGTATGTTCGAATATCGTATCCATGGAGATTTGACTAATTAAAGTTTTAATTTGTGTTCATACTTTAACTATTTCGTAGGTGATAAGTAATTAAGAGCGTTTGAATTTTACAGTAGAAATATAACCATTGTAAATAAGCCGGAGATATCATGTTTTGTAATTTAGTTGAGGAAAAAGATCCAGGATTGTGGTATTTTGACAATACATTTGAGCTATCTAATTATATGCCTAATTTGATTTCCTGAGTTACTAGTTGCAGGTTAATGTTAGCTATATTAGGTGTTTTCCAACAAATCAAAGCCTATTCAACTATCTGTAATGCCTATATTTCTATGGTCGTTAGTTAATAGTAAAGTACATTAAGATATCATTTGTATCAACAAAGTTAGGTCAGACAGTATATTTCTTTCCCAGTGATGAATCAATTTCCTTTGCCTATAAAATTCATTAACCAGTATTATTTCCTCTTTTTACACTTTCCATTACCTTTTGTAAATCTAATAAACAAGCCCTAGATAGTATTTGTAAGGTGATTAAGTAAATGAATAATTACAATCAAGAATGAAATAAATAACCCAATAGATGAAAATTGAAATAGATAATATGATCTTAAATATTCAAATTTTATGTTCAATCAAAGGAATATCTACTCATAAATCTCTTTGGAAATAGAGATTTCATGATTATGAGTTAGAAATCAAAAATAAAATAAGAAAATAAAACTAGACCTTGTTCTTGAGCTTTGCCATTGCCTTTGTCTTTACCAAATTAGTTGTATGTCATATAAATATGTGGAGGAGTATTTATAGTGTATATGAATCCGTCAAACTTAAAAAACCAATACAAATTGGGTTATAAGAAGTCCTCACACACGTCACTTTCAAAAAATAAAGCAGCGGTAGAGGGAATAGGTCAAAACTTCAACCAGTTGCACAAACTTGTGCCATCTTTTTCTTAAGGTAAGTGGTGTAAGTCACTCCACTTTCAAACATAGTGCTAAATGGATGGTACGACATTTCTTTGGGCCAGTGACACAAGGCTTCACTAGTTAGGCCTTTTTCCTCTCATTTTATGATTCTTTGTGGCGTTCATCCTCCCTTGATTTTTTTTGGTTAGTTCATTCTCTTTTTCTTCTTGATTAGGCTCGAAATATCTCAAGATACTCCTACATGCACAAAATTCAAAACATACGTATAATTCACATCATTTGAACTTAAGACATTACTATAAAAACAATAAATGTGAGGTGAAAGATAGTAAAATAACATGGTTGTTAGCATTATATCAACACCCTACACCTAAACCTTTGCTTGTCCTCGAGTAATCTATACACTCATGACTTAGAATTTACTATGAACGACACAAATTTAAATAAGATTACTCAAGATAAACTACAATGACTACAATGCATAAGTTTTATCATACATTCTTCAATCATACAACAAAACTAAAAGCTCATGAACAACTACTTTAAGACTTTTCAGCCTCATGAAATGACTCTATAATATTAGCAAACTAATGCAAGTTATCTAAAAAGAGATGAAATACTCACCTATCTTATGTCAATCACGTGCCCCACAATAAGAGACTTACCCATCTTCACTCACGATTATACACGATAACACACACATGAGTATTAAAATAGAATTATGCTCACTCTCATAAAAAATTTCACATGCAACATATACTGAATCTCAAGCTTTTTCTTTGTATACTACTCCACTAACATGAAAACATCAAACTCAAGATCAAGTAAGACTTTTATAGTTGTAATGCAGGATAAGGGATGTATAATAAGTATTTTGGACAAAATAGTGACTATCTTCCTTAAGAACTTTAATGTATTTTAATTTTTACATTATGCACCTTTCTCAATCAACTAATATCTTTCTTCTATTCTTCTCACCAATAGATATTCTTTTATATTTTTGTCTCTTTAAGGAAGTTTACATACCACAAGAAAATAATACTCAATTATCAAAACTTTTTTTTTAATTTTTATTTGTTCGTTTATTTACTCCCTACCAATAACATATGAATTTTTAAACATTTGCATGGTTAGACTTTTCTACAATTTTTCCACCTCATCTTTCTTTTTCAATTATCACACTTTTTAACTCTTATTTTTCAACTAAAGATCTTAGGAGTTTTAGGTAAAATTGAAGGTCTATTATAATAAAAATATTAAGCTTCATGCATGCTACTGAAGAATAGGCTAAAGTCTCAACTATGTTAACTAGGATCATCCATTGTAGGTAGGTAAAATAAAGGATAAAAAATAAACTAACTAAAGAAATGATTAGATCATCTCAAAATTTTGACATTCTTCATTTCACTTTGAAAACAAGCAAGAAAAGTTTTAGACATCAATATGAAAGTATGAATTATCAATAAATACCTAACACATATGGAACATATTCAACTCAAGACTGATCCATGCAGACTCTCAATCAAGCAACTCCAAGAGTTCAAATTTAAGGTAAAATTACATATGAGTCTATTAAAATATCCTAGGTGTATTAAAAAGTCATTATTTTTCTTTATAACACATACTTAAATTTAAAGCATGCATCATTCAGTCATTTATAGCACCTAAAATGAGCACCTCACATTCAATTGATCCTTTATATTTTTTCACTCTTAATTACTAAATCTTCTCCCAAGACGGTCTTCAACCATCCATCATAGGGAAGAGTCACTCTATGTAAAATAATTCAAAAATAAAAATGATAGTCAGTTCATAGGGTCTCCCTCAAAAATAATCAAAAAGAAAAATCAAGGAATGGACAAGGTATGCTCTGATAAAGAATTTAAAAGCTAAAAGCCAACACAAAATTATTCTAATCTAGAAAGGTAAATAAATTTATTTTTGTATTTTCAGACTTATTCAAAAAAAGTTACATCAATAAATAAAAATAATTTATATAGCATACTTCATCCTTCACAATTATTAAAAGATATTTCACCCCACACTTAAAGTTATACTTTGTCCCAAAGAATTAAATAAGACAAAATAGTGGTATGAAATACTCCATCAGGCCCTTTAAGGACTAGCTAGAAGTATGTTTTTCTCAATCTTCTTTCAAAGATGTGAATGACCCCCGTACTTATGCTTCATCTTTCCCACTTAGCTTCCAAATACGGGTACTATGAATTTCCCTAATCTGCACAAAACAAAAAATAGCAACAAAAAGTGACATAAATAGATATTTAAAAATTACCTCTATTTCAATTTGAATTTCCTCCCAAGTAGTGTTTGATTTACCATCACGGTAGGACCAAAGTTACAACTCTCAAAATTCTCATAATGTTTTCCTTCCCATATGATACTACTTTATTCTCTTCTTCACTTTAGGAGGGTCACAATCACCATTCACTCTCTTTATCTCCAAGTCCCTTTTTGGGTCACAATCTGGCCATTAAAATACATGCTCATGCTTTCTCAAGTGCTTGAACAATTCTTCCTATTGTATCTCAAAAGATTCGATAGAAGTCGTTAGTTATTAAATTTTTTGGGTCCACATACATACACCCCACATTTATCATTTACCGCTTCTACGGTGTGATGGTGTAGAGAGTTCCCTATACACTATGAATGCTATCTCTTCATTATTTACTCTCACCTGCAACTCTCTCTTTCTCAAATCAATTAATGTTTTTTCAATTATAAGAAATATAATGGGCATCCCAAAATAAATGGTACTTGCTCATCTACTTTGAAATCTAAAATAATAAGGTTAGCAGGAATCACCACCTTACTTACCTTGATGAGCACATACTTAGTTACTCTTTTTAATTACATGGATGAGTAGTCTGCCTATTGTAATGTGATAATGGTAGGATGTGTCTCTCTCAAACCAAGTTACTAGAACACAAATAGAAGATTCAAATATGTACTTTCCCTAAAATCACATAATATATCCCCAACATTAACTTTACCAATTTTTATAAAAATAGTAAGAATCCCAGGGTGTTTGAGCTTTTGAGGTATCTTTTCTGCTATACTTGTACTACACTTTTAGTGAGTGAAACCTTCTTAAACACTACATGTATTATTTTCCTATCTACTACATCTTTTAGGTATTTGGGATATACATGTTCCTAAAAGCATCAATCAAGGAAATATTGATGTGTAATTGCTTGAAGATATCAAGGAAATTCCTTAATATTGACATCCTACTTGCTTTTCTAGCATATATGTGGGAATAGTGGTGGAGATCTATCAACTACAATCTTAGGCTTCTCAACAACCTTTTTTCTCTTCTAGTCTCTTGTATATATTCTATCTCTGATGTTATTTTTCGGATCATCTTGGTGTGAAAAAAGGGATGCTTGAAGTTCCCAATTGATTACCTATCTCTTTGGAGGCTATATATCCAGTAAATCTCATGCACTTCTAAAGTAATCACCATTAACTTCTTTGGATTATTCATTGTATCATTTAATAATACACCTGAAGGTCTTGCATATTAGGATGGCGTTAGCTAGCCCATTTAGCAATCATGTATATGAATAGTATTTTGCATTTTAGTCACAATTAGAGTTTATTGTCCCACTAACTACTTTCTTGTATCCTCCAAAGAATTTCTCACTTGTGGTCTTATTGCATATACTAATGTCTTTGGCCCTACTAATTTTCATCTAAAGTAAACTTTGGGTGACTTTTGTAAATTTGCTAGCCCACTATATATATATATATATATATATATATATATATATATATATATATATGATTCAAAAGGCATCAATATTAAATATGATTTTCACTACACTTTTTAAAAAACAATGTTTCCACCTGAACCTGGTGTACCTATTGAACTTGACCTACACTTGGAGCTTGTAAACTCTATTTCATTAAGGTACATAATTGACCAATATCAACTTGGATGGATGGCACATCATCTAGCTCTAGATTACTGGTGTTTTTTATGTAAAAATGAACACTCTATTGGGCTCTAAATAACCTCGTTGACCTACACACATAAGATTTAGCAATGCCTTTATTTTATCATAACATTTGGATAGAATTTTCCCTTGAGATGTAGCATTAAAGACTTATACCCTAGCATAAATACTTCAATAAAATTATGCCTGATAATATCCTTGGGCTACTAATGGTATGATAAATCTCTCAAGTATTCTTTCTATCTCTCTAAGCTTGAGGAAGGGATCAACATTTTTCTAACAAACTTGAAAATCCTGCCTCCAAGATCCTTTTGTTCTTCTAGATGAGAAGAATCTATTGAGAAATTTTTCAAACAAAGCATCCTAAGAGGTTATATATTCTTTCGATTTATTTTAGAACTATTTCTTAGGTTCCCTAATCAGTGAGAAGGGGAACATAAACTTCATGTATTTATCTTAAATACCTTTTTAGTGGAAATTAATAAACAACTCAGTAAACTCTTTCATGATGTTGTGTGGTCTTCATTTGATCTGCCCTGACATTGACAAATGCTCTACATTAGTTGTGTCTTGCGATTTTTAAGCTCAAAGTTTTTAGTGATATTGTACTTTACAATAGCTCTAGAGGTATTTTTCTAATTTACCCATGCAAAACTTGACACCAAAATATGTGGTGCAGGAGGGATATGGAATGCAACCATATCCTTTGCATTATTCAGGGTATTTGTTTTGTTCACATTATCACCTATCACTTTTATCCCTCTGAGAGAATGTTCAAGCTCGTGGTTAATGAGAATTAAGGAATTGCCTTGACTCTAGGTTTTTAGCAAATTCTAACTTGTACCATGAAATAAACAAAAAAAAAAATAACTAAAAGTGAAATATAAATAATTTAATAAAAACTCAAAATAGTATCAGTTTCAAAATAAATCCCTGACAACGATGCCAAAATCTTATTGCATTTTCTTTAGCACACATAAGTTCTTATGATAGTACAAGTAATAAAGGATGTTGTAATACCCTAAATTTTAAATCTCTAGACCCCTTAAAATATAGACCACCTAATTGGCTTTCTCATATCTGAAGTCTTGACTAAATCTATTGTCGTGGCAAAAGTTATGGAAAATTTCCCTTAAGGGCCTGACACACTGTTGTGATGACAAATCAAGTAATGAGTTATTACCACACGTTATGAGTTGTTACGTGTGAGCCATAGACACTCTAGTGAAGGCCCCAAGTTTGTCCCAGTGACTACGAGTCTACCTTACGAGTCGTAATCAATGACTACGCGTTGTAAGAAGAGACTTGTAATTATAACATTATTCACCCAAGAACCTAGTCCCTTTGTTATGAGTCTAGTATACGACTCGTAGTCAGACCTTACGAGTTATTATATGGACTCGTAGCCTAGTTAGTGTATGATCCAAGTAGCCCTCCTAGTGGGTACGAGTCCAGCATACGACTTATAGTAAGTCATAACGAGTCATGAGGGGAGAAATAATAGTCAAACTAGAAAGGAAACAAATCTCAGAGTTCTAGGTTTCGACTTAGATCACAACTCGTGATCAGTCGTAATGAGTTGTGAAGTGAGTCATAATGACTACACGCAGGTTTTCCTGCATGTTTTTTTAGGGACATCTAAGTCTTTTCCCACTATTTTAAAAGCCTAATCCACATTGTTTTGGCTTGCTAAGGGGTGGTTTAAAAGACCCAAATTCCCCAATTATTGACATAATCCTTAATTCCACGCAAACAAATCAAGAAAGGTGGTTTTCTCTTCTCCTAAGAAGCAACTAGGGTTTTTCAAGATCAAGAAAATTTTCTAAGGAATTTCCCAAGGCTCTTACTACCAGGTATGTGGGATATTCATCAATGGGTCCCTTTGTCCCATTGAGCCCCACGAGTTCCCTATTTTACAAGTATAAACCCCCTTTCTTTCTTAATGAAATTTTATGTCAAATATAGATTTTATAATTTTTTTGTCAAGTGTTTTGAGTACGAACCATGAAAATATGTTTTCCAAGAGAATTATATTTCTATATGTTTGATAAT
The DNA here is from genome assembly GCA_030864225.1 of Capsicum baccatum var. pendulum. Taxonomy (NCBI): domain Eukaryota; kingdom Viridiplantae; phylum Streptophyta; class Magnoliopsida; order Solanales; family Solanaceae; genus Capsicum; species Capsicum baccatum. The sequence goes on from CM061550.1 coordinate 140,692,984, forward strand.
ATCAGTCACCCACCCCATGATCCATGTTTTGATATTGCATACTATCCATGATATTCCACACCAAGATTTCCTCATCATGTTCAATTGCATTAGTTTATGCTGGCGGGTTATGAACACCCGATACCTAGGTAACTCATGCATGATATAGTTTTAAGGATATAAGTCATTTATATTATACTGGTATCATTAAATTAAGAATATTATTATAATGAGCACTTTTCAATACCAGATCATGTTAAATAAATAGCTATACCAGTGTCACTTATTTGGGAGTACTACTTTACACCAAGTGAATGCAAGGATGGAGGCTTTCCCGTCAGTTAGGTGCGAGTTGTTAGTAGAAGTCCCTTAGTTTTAGACCTATGATGCCACCATAGATTATGAGGGGTCCCCCTTCAGTAGAGGCATGACATACTCGTCCTTTGGGACATCAGTTTAATGGATCCATCCCAGCCAGAATGGATACCCTTAGTAAGGTACTAACACCCATCCAACTATTAGGGTATGTCAGTTTTAGTTATATCCGTTAGTCTCAGTTCAGTATTTATATTGTACCAGCTCAAGTTTGCATGACCAAGTGTTTAGTTTTTCAGTTATTCAAATATTCAAGATTAATTCATTATACGTTTTATACTAGGTCCTGCATTTGATTTTCATGTTCATGTATTCATGTTCAATTTATGTGCATCTCAAATACTTCCTATATCACATACCAGTACATTTAAAGTACTAATTGCATACTCTCATTTGCACTATGTTGTCTTATAACATAGGTTTGGATGCTCAGTTCCCTGATTGTACAAAGACAGTTTGTGTGCTACTCAACAGCAGTTGGGGTGAGTCCTCATACTTCGAGGAAAATTAACCATAGTTACTTTGAGTACTTATTTTATTATAGTTAGTTTGAGTTAGTTAGGGGTCTATCCTATCAAATCCCCATGCTTTAGAGGCTTTCAGATAGTCAGACTTGTTTTCAGTTTTATCATATGATCAGACGTACTGAGTTTTGTTTTCAACATTATATATATTCAGATTCTTTCTGATTTAGCTTCTCCATATTATATCATCATTTTATTTAGTGCTTACTACAGGTACCAGACCATGAGTTTGCTTAGGGTGGTCACTTATGACTCTAAGTACTGTGTTACGACTAAGGGGTAGTTTTGGGTCATAAAAAGCTTGATATGAGATCACAAGGTTTAAAGTGTCCTAGGGTATTTAAAAGTTGTGTTAGGTATAGTCTTGTGCATGGGTATGAAACATGCCACACTTATAGGCTAGAGGCTATGGGACATTGTGGGAAAAGTTTTACTTCTTTCATTATTCATGTCATCAATGAAAGGTGAACTCTATTGAATTTCCTCTTATAAATCATCCTTCATATTAGAAAATGTCTACCAAAAGGAATAACTCTTTGAACGAACCTATCTCTGATATTGAATTCAGGGCTGCTTTCATAGTTTTGGCCCAATCTATGGCCTCCCAGAATAACCAATAGGATATTTCCCTAGCTAATCCAATAGTAAATATGATTGCAGCTACGATCCAACACTTTACTTGGATGAATTCTCCAACATTCTTCAGATCCAAGTCTGAGGAGGATCCATAAGAGTTTCTTAATTATGTGTAGAAAGCGATTGATATCATGAGAGTCACTTCTAGCAAGAATGTTGAGTTAACTTCTTGCCAATTGAAAGGGGGTGGCTCTCACATGGGTTAAGTAGTGAAATAAGGATAGAGGTGCAGATGTTAGGACTATATAGTAGGATGAATTTGCTACCACTTTTCTAGATAGGTTTTCCTACTTGAGCTGAGGAAAGCCAAGGTGCAAGAGTTCTTTAACCTCAAGTAGGTCAATATGAGTTTGACGTAGTACTTACTCAATTTTACCTAATTGGCAAGGTATGCTTCAACTATGGTGGCTGATTCTAGGGCCAAAATAAGTAAGTTTGTGTTTGAAGTTTTTAAGGAAGAGGTCAAGGAGTGAAGGATGACAATGTTGATTAAAGGAATGAACCTCTCTAGGTTAATGGTTCATGCTTAGTAGATTTAGGAGGTGAAGCTCAAGAAAAAGGAAAAGGGAGAGTAAGAAGGCCAAAATCGGTAACTTTAATTTCTCACAGCAAAAGCCTAATGGTGGAAATCATTCTCATTTTTGCCAGAAACCTTACCCCCAACCCCATCCCTTGCTAGTGTTCTAGTGCCTGTGTTCCGGCTTGATACTTGTGATAGAGTGCTAGGCTCTGTGTCCCATGGTATTATGAACAGTGGTCAAACAAACCTTGTTTACAGGAGTTATAGTAAGAACCATAAGAGTGAGTGTATGGCCAATAATGATACATGTTTAGGGTATGGAAAAATATGACAAAGGATAAGGGATTATCCTATGGGTATGTAGAAGCGTAGGAATGGTCGTCACTAGGGACAAACTAATTCTTTAGCAGAACCAATATGTTGCACTACACAGTAGGGTGCCACTTCTACAGCAACTAGTGGATAGCCACAAAACCAACTTTATGCCATTTAAACTCGATAGGATTAGAAGGTTTCTCCTAATGTTGTAACAAGTATCTTAGAAGTCTTTCATCTTTATGTGCATACCCTATTTGATCCTATAGCCATACTTTTTCTTTGTGAATCCTTATATAGGAGTAGATTTTAATATTTTTCCTAACATATTTGTGGAACCCTTCTCAGTGTCTACTCTAGTGGTTATTTCTATTATAACCAGACGGGTATACACAAATTGCTCGACAATAGTTTCCTATAGAGTTACCTCCGTAGACCTTTTCAAATTAGAGATTACTGATTTTGATGTCATTCTCAGCATAGATTGGCTCCATTCTTTATATTCCTTAGTTGATTGTAGAAATAGAATAGTCCAGTTTCAATTCACTATTGAGCTAGTCATAGAATAGAGGGGCAGTATCTTAGTGCCTATAGGTCGGTTTGTCTCTTACCTTAAGGAAAAAAAATAATCTCCAAGGGTTTTATTTATCCCATTGTTTGTGTCAAGGACTTAAGTTCCAAAACCCCAAGTCTTGATTCAGTTCTAGTAGTAAATAAGTTTCTAGAAGTGTTTCCTTAATATCTTCCCAGAGTTTCTCCCAAGAGGAAAATTGATTTCAAAATAGATTTTAATCTAGATACCCAGCCTATTTCAATTCCACCTTACAGAATGGCTCCAACTGAGATTAAGAAATTGAAATAATAGTTTAATGATCTCTTAGATAAGAGATTCATAAGGCCTAGTGTTTCCAGTGGGGTGCCCCAATTCACTTCATGTGAAAGAAATATAGTTGTCTCTAAATGTTCATTGACTACAGTCAGTTGAACAAAGTCATAATCAAGAATAAATATCCTCTCCGCAGGATTGATGACTTATTCAACAAACTTCAGGGTGCAAATTATTTCTCTAAGATAGACCCCAGATTTGGCTACTATCAGCTTAGAGTTAGAAAAATGTGAAATTCTGAAGACAACCTTCAAAACTCGATATGATAACTTTGAATTTATAGTTATGTATTTTGGACTAACGATTGCTCCTGCAGCTTTTATGGACTTGATGAACACAGTGTTCAAGTATTACCTAGGAATGTTTGTCATACTCTTCATAAATGACATTCTCATCTATTCTTATAGTAAAGGTGATCATGCAGACCACCTGAACATTTTTTTGTAGACCATTAAGGATCACAGTTATTTGCTAAGTTCAGAAAGTATGAATTCTTGATGAAATCAGTAGCTTTCCTCAAAAATAGCCTAAATACATATCTCCCTCAGATATCAAGAGTTTCATGGGTTTAGTTGGTTACTACAAGCAGTTTATTGAGGAATTTTATTCTATTTCCTCTCCCACGTCCACACTAACTTAGAAAAAATTCAAATTTCAGCGGTCAGATTCTTGTGAGAAGAGTTTTTAAGATTTCAAGACTCGGCTCACTTTCGCTCCAATATTGACTCTACAAGAGGGTTTAGATGGGTTAGTGGTTTACTGTGATGTTTCCATAGTTTTTCTTAGTTGTGTATTAATGCAGTGAGGTAAGGTCATAGCCTATGCCTCCAGACTACTCAAACCCCATGAGAAGAACTACCCAACTCATGATCTCGAGTTGGCAACAGTTATCTTTAACATAAAGATATATGTTCACTAATCACAAGAGTATATAGTATGCATTCACACAGAAAGACCTAAATGTTTGTTAGAGAAGGTGACTTGAATTGCTAAAGGATTATGATGTAAGTATGTTGTATTACCCAGGTAAGGCGAATGTTATGGCCAATGCACTTTATAGATTGTCTATGGAAAGTGTTGCCATGTTGAGGATAATAAGAAAGAGTTAGTTCGTGAGATTCATCAGTAGAATAGATTAGGTGTTCGGTTGGTTAATTTGGTCGAAGGTAGTGTGTGGGTTCTGAATTATTTAGAATCCTCTTTGGTTGCTGAGGTAAAGGAAAAAAAAGATAGAGATTCTATTCTGGTTAAGTTAAAGGAGGAAGTTCGGGATTAGAAGGTTAAGGTTTTCTTCTAAGGGAGAGATGGTATGCTCCATTGTCAGAGCAGACAATGTTCTTCAAATGTGGATGGTTTGAGGCAATATATGTTAGCTGAAGTGCTTGATTCATCTAGGAGCCACTAAGATGTATTATGATTTACTGGATGTCTATCGGTGGAATGGTATTCAGAAAGATATAGCAGAATTCGTGGCTAAGTGTCTGAATTGTCAGCAGGTCAAGGTTAAGCACCAGAGACCTAGTGGCATGTTTTAGGAGTTCAATATCCCCACCTAAAGTGGGGAGTGATGAATATAGACTTTGTTACTGGGTTGCCTCGTACGCGTCATCAGCATGATTATATTTAGGTCATTGAGGATAGAATGACCAAGTTAGCTCATTTCTTATCAGTCCATACTTCATATTCAGTTGAGGCTTATGCTAGACTCTATCTCAGGGAGTTGGTAAATTCGCATGGTATTTCGTTGACCAATATTTCAGATAGAGGTACCCAGTTTACCTCTTATTTTTGGAAGGCTTTTCAGAAGGGTCTTGGTACTAAAATGCATCTCTGTACCACTTTTTACTCACATACAGATGGTTATGCAAAGAGGAACATTCAAAAACTAGAGGACATATTGAGGTCTTTTGTTATTGATTTCAAGGGTAATTGGGATAATCAGTTGCCATTGATTGAATTTTCCTATAATAACAGCTATCACTTCAGTATTTAGATAGCTTTATTTGAGACTCACTATAATAGGAGGTGTATACCTCCTATTGGTTGGTTGAGGTAGGTGAGGCTGCTTTGATAGGGTCAGATTCAATATTTTAGGCATTAGAAAAGATTCAGTTCATTTGTGAAGGATGAAGACAACATAAAGCCATCAAAAATCTTATGCAAACATGAGGAGAAAAAAGCTTTTGAATTTGATATTGGTGAATTTATATATCTTAAAATTTCTCCCATGAAAGGGGTAAAGAGGTTTGGAAAGAAGGGGAAACCCAGTCCCCGCTATGTTTGCCCATATAGGATTTTAAGCCATTTTGGTAAGGTACCATATGAGCTAGAATTTCCTATATATTTATCATCGGTGCACCCAATTTTCTATATATCTTTGTTGAAGAAGTGCATTGGTTCCCCTACATTAATAGCCCCTTTATAGTGTGTGGGCATAGAAAATAGCCTCTCTTATGAAGATGTCTTAGTTGAAATACTTAACCGCTAGATATGTACATTGAGAAATAAGGAGGTCTCCTTAATGAAGGTGTTGTGGAGAAATTAGTTCATTGATAGAGCTACTTGGGAAGTAAAAGCCGATGTGTGAGCTAAGTACCCCTATCTTTTCTCTAAAAATTTAGATTCAACTTGAGGTAATGGTTTCTTTTAATTAACCCTCTTATTTTCTATATTAGCTATCCAGCCATCCTTATATCATAGTATTCATTCATCAATTTAGTTCATTCCATGTATCATGTTTAAGATTTAGATATTTAATCATGATTCAGCTCTTAAGTATTCAGTCCATGATCTCAGTCTTCCTAATATTTAAGCTCAGCTTATATCATTTGAGGATGAATGATCCCAAGAGGAAGATATTGTAATACCCTAAATTTTCAAGCTCTAGACCCCTTAAAAGATGTAATACTTAGTTGTCTTTCTAATGTATCAAGTCTTGTCTAAATCCGTTGTCATGGAAAATATTGTGGAAATTTTTTGCCTTAAGGTCCTATTACACTACGGTGATGATGACTCAAGTAATGAGTCATTACTATACATGACGAGTTATCATGTGTAATTCATAGTCACTCTAATGAAGGCCGTAAGTTTGTCACAATTACTATGAGTCTACCTTTTGAGTCATAACATATGATTATGGGTTGTAATAAGAGACTCGTAATCATAACAATGTTCACCTAAGAACCTAGTCCCTTGGTTATGAGTCCAGTATACGATTCATATTAAGACCTTTTGAGTCATTATTTGGACTCGTAGACTAACCAGTGTATGATCCAAGAATCCCTCCCAGTAGGTATGAGTTGAGCATATGACTTGTAGTCTGTCATAACGAGTCATGATAGGAGAAATCATAGGTCGACTAGAAATGACCCAAACCTCTGGGTTCTAAGTTACAACTCAGGTCATGACTCGTGACCAGTCATGAAGTGAGTCATAACGACTTGATATGGGTTTTCCCATACATTTTTACAGGGATATCTAAGTCTTTTCCCACTTCTTTAAAAGCCTAACCCACGTTATTTTGTCTTTCCAAGGTGTGGTATATAAAAAATTCTCCAATTCATGACATATTCCTCAATGTCACTTACAGAAATTAAGAAAGGAAGTTTTCTCCTTTCCCAAGAAGAAACCGGGGTAGCTCAATCAAAAGAAGTTTTCTAAGGAATTTCCCAAGGCTTTTATTACCAGGTATGTCAGATATTCATCAATGGGTCCGAATGAGTAGTGATTCTACCACTATTTCGCACTCATTATTCATACACATTACCTTATTTTGAAACAATAAATGAGACATATGTGATTTAATGCACTAACATCCACTCTTTGTAGGTATAGAATTTGACAAGACAAAGATATGTGGATTGGAGCTTGAAATGATCAAAAGGGAGCAGAAAAAGGGTACCTAAAGAACTGCAGTAAACTACCCTCAATTACCAAGATCGTGGCCAGTCAAGATGGTCAATCAACCGCACCCGTGGAAGTCACTCATGGTCGAATATCCACGGTCGCAGCCAGAACTGCACGATCGCAGCTTGGCAGAAATGTTCAGCCCAAGGGTAAAACTATAATTGCAAGTGTTGATCTCAATTTGAACAAAAAGACTCTAACCCTATTATTGAATCCATTACATTCCATCTTCCCCTTCCTCTAGTTTTAGTTTTAGTTTTTGTAAACTCTATTTTTGGAGAACAAAATATTGTGTAAATTTTGGGTGAAGAATACATTGGAGACGTTCAAAGTGGAAGATTTGCTCACTGCCATTGTTGATAGTGTGGGGGATCCAAGTTTGAAGTAACATTCGCTTAGATCTTCTACAACTTTGATTTAATGGAAATCTGGGTATATCTATACTTGTTTATGTGTAGCTAAATCTCCCTCTTGGGATTATGTGTGAATAGGGGTTAAAGTAAATGTGGGTTGTTGTTGTTAGCATTTATTTGGTAGTTCATGTTTATGGGTTTTTATCATTGCTATGCTTATTTGGTTGAGATTTGATGGGTGAAAGCTCCAAATACCCATATCTAGAAAGTTCATGGCTATCTTTGAAAGAAGGGTTTTGAGGTGAAGTTTAGGTATCTATATCATCCTCGAGAGAGGGATGTAGAGAGCAAATCAATGATATACAATTATGTATGTAGTTGCTAAATTCTCACTATCTTAGAAATAAGGGTGAAAGTGAGGTTGAATATGTTTTGGGTGTCATCCTAGAAATAAGGATGCCTTGATTGAGGTTGTTGTTCCTAATTTTTTAACACATCCATTAGGCATTCGAAAGGATCAATGGGTGAAAGTTTGGTGTTTTGTTGAAAGACTAGAATCAAAATCTATAACCAAACCTACCCATATTTGATTTACCAAATCGATGTTGATGACAAACTCCCACATGTCACTGCCTTAGTAATGCATAATCCCAAGAACTGTATAAAATTGTTAAACCTCTAATTATTCGTAGCCCCAAATTTATACTAGAAAATCCCAAAAAGAAACATTAGTTTAGGATCTCACCTCCCCCATTTTATATTTTTGTGCCCTTTGTTTGAATTTAACCCGTAACTATCATTTCTAATTAATTTGATCTCCACTCATATTGTTCCTCATGGATTCGACCCCAACTCCAAAGTTGGGTAAATAAATTGACGATGACCGCCTTGCACTCAAATTGACGTGTAAGTTGAGCCTTATCAATAATGGCGCCGTTGCCGGGGAACAATTTGGCGTATTGAGTTAGTTTGAAATTTTAGTTACTTGTTTGAATTGAAGCTTGTATATTTTTTTGTGATTTTTCTTTTATTGGTTGATTTTTATTTTATTTTACTTCTGGCTATGGCTTCTCCTAATTCATATTAATTTGGTAGTTGAAGCACATATATTTACGGCCTGTGTCTATATTGTGATGGATCATACTATACGAAAGATTATAACTATGCTCCCCGGAGAGAGATGGAATCACCATCTCAACCTTATAGGTAGTATTATTGCACTTCATGTGGAAGTCAAGATGGACATAGCGATTATTACATAAATTCCCCTCCCCTCTAATATGCTAACCTAGTTGCTAGTTCTTTTTATGAGTTTGATAGGACCTATGATGAAGAGGAGATGGAGCAACATACCAGACTAAGTGGTTTCAGAAAATTACTTCAAACTATTTTGGATCAGGATGATGCAATGGCGGAGAATGTAATAGAGATGCATCACGAGGCATTGGCATGGAAAAGTGTCAAGATGGGGGAAATGGGCAAAGAAGAAAAGTTTAAAACTATCACAATATTCCCTATTTCCACAGAGGAGATGCACCAAAAAGAGAAACCAAGCTACGAGGATGAGCTTGTTAGTGAAGAATCCTCGGCGACTTCCCAACCATCCTACTCAAATGAGTAAGAAGAAGCTAAAATAAAAGAAATGAACTTAGAGTCAAGAGAAGAATCAACAGAAATCTCTTATAATGACTCTAACTTATTTCGGGGTGATAATGATTTAGAGGAAGCTATCCCAAAGTTTGGTGTTGAACCTCGTTCAACCCATTTTTTAAAATTGGGCATAGAGGATATGATGGGGATCCATCATTTTGACCAAATAGAGGATTGTGGGGAAATGGAGTCCGACTCTTGCATTTTAGAGTTTGTCATTCTGAAGGAGCACATGGAGCCCCATCCATCAAAGGCCAAGATGTTCAACTTCCAAGGTCCAAGGAATGAGCTATTGATGTACTCACTTTTACCCAAGGAGCAGAAATAAAAGTTTGATGTGAAGATGGGTAAAAGGTTTAAATCTTCAAAATAGTGAGATCAGAGCTTTCTTTCCATTTTACCACCTCTTCCAAGTTTTATCTTTGGAGATTTGAATTTTCTGTTCCTCTGCCGCTCATTGTATATTGAGTGAGAGCTGGGACAAAGATTCAAATTTTCTAAGTGGATACATAAAGGGAAGGAGTGAACCCATCGTACTGTGATGATTAACTAAGCGCTAGATAGGAGGTAACCCAGCATGTTACGAAACATGACCCGTATCCTTTTATTTATGTATGCTATGGTAGATTTTAATTTTTATTATTGTTTGTGAGCATGCATAGTCCATAGAGTATTGATACTTTGAGGTATTTTTGTTGGATTTGGAAAGAAGGGATGTGAGAATTTGGCAAATAGACTAAGCACGACATATAGGAACCCCAGGTGATTGGTCTCAGTTACCGTGACCGCAGTCTGTCACCCTGCAATTGTGAAAACTATGTGGCTACATTCACGTAACTTTGACTGCGACCGTGTTTAACTCAAGATAAGGTGACCATCCAAATTCCATGCACCTATGCACCTTCGTTTCATATTTTCTCATAATTTCCCTCAAAATTGTGGACTCTCAAGAATCCAAGGTTTCATTTCAAACCTTTTGCATCAGTTACCTGGTATGTAGACTCAAACTCCCTTATATTCACTATTATTGTAGGCTTAGGACATGTATCTAGAAATGAGTTTGAAGTAGTGTTATGATGCCAAAATTATGTTTATTTGTAATTATCATTGTGGTTAGCAGCAGTAGGGTTCCTACATGCTTTTTTGGGGAAGGCCTGAGTACCCACAATCTTATCTAGATTGGTTATGATTAGCATGTACAATAGGTGTCCACTCATTGTCCATATGAGTGCAACATGAGTTCCTTTAATTAGGGGTTGTAGTCTTGCTACCTAGGGTTATTTTGTCTGATCCTGACGTTGTATATCTAGTGAGAAGACAAAGTTGGTATTAAGTTCATTCCGTTTGAGCAGTGGAAAAACTATTGGCTGCGATCTTAAGTATCACCACCGTGGTCCTGATGACCGCGACTGCAGTAACATGATCGCGGTCAATGCTCCGCGATCGCCATACCTCAAGACAGCTACCTAGAGAAACTGAACTTTTGGTGCACCTATTTTTCACCTAAGAATTCCCTATAGGAGTGCCACATGTACTTATCTTGTTGATCTAGCATACGTTTTGCTTTGAAAATACTTACCAATGGTCCGAAGTGTCCTATATACAGGTACTCAGCTACAAAATGGGAGACTTAGATGAATCCGAAGCCTTGCTTCTGGATAGACACTAACAGTATTACCACAACCTTCCAAGGTCAAAGATACACCTAGAATGTAGTATTTCTATGAATCGAGCCCCAGTGAAGTTCCAAGAATTCTTTGATAGAATTTCTGCCACTAGGGAACATGCTTCAAGACTACCCCAGGGGCCTGGAGAATCCTCCACCACTCACCATTCATATGCAGCTCAGTCCGACTATGAAATATATCAGGAGGAGCATAATAATCAAGGTGCTAGGGTCACCAAATTGGAAAGATCATATTCGTCCCTAGCCATATCACACAGGACCCTCCGGGAGTCATAGAAAAGGTTTATAAAGAGGGAAAAGAAGAGAGAAAAATTCTTCACCAAGCTGTGGAGAGGGGTAAAGGGCATTTTCAAGGTGCTTAAGCTTGTAGAACATCTACCTTCATCTAAGAGCAACCGTGATATTGGAGCCACTACCGATGCAGGGTATACCAGAGATGATGAAGCTGATTTAGGGAAAATTGTTTACTCTTACCTTTTTAACTAGGTAGTGGAGGCACCACCAACTTTTCTATTGGGGTTGCATGTCCCTGTATTTATACTATTTGGACGTCCTTAGGTAGTACTTTGGATGACGCTTTGGATATTTTTTTTATTTTGTTTTGAGATATTATATTTTTGGGTGCTGTGACGGTACCAATGTTGTATGGATTATCATGTTTTTCTTTTATTTCTACTACTCTTTTGATTTACTTCTATTTTGATCTTATTGATGCATGACTTGTTTTACCCATGATGGATTGAGTGATTACAGTCCTAAGGGTAAAGCATAGTATTTGGGTTTAAGGCATAAATGCAGGATAATTATGAGTACCTGTAGCTTAAATGTAGAAAAATGCAAGGGGAGTATGAGTACCTTTAGCATTTAGTCAATTAAAAGTCCTAACCTGAGCCTACATTACAAGCTTATAAAGTCCATTGAGATCTCCAACCACTTACCTTCTTTGTAGTGTCAATTGAAAATAGGGGCAAGTCTATGGTATAACACTAGTTGTACAGAGATTTCTGTTGTGAGGGAGAGAGTTGTGCACGTAAAGTCCTCATTGCATATGTTGTAGCTTGGAGTGTGAAATTCTTTTTCTTGTGAGGTTGGCATGTGAAACAAGTTGAAAGAGGGTGATTTTGACACCTTCTAAGTGATGAGGCAAATGGAGTGCACTTAAATTTTGGTCTAAAGGTGAGTCACTTCTAGAGCATTAGTGATTGTTGCTTGATTGCCTTTCGAAGTCATGTATATCCTTTTATAATGCATCTTACAATGAGGGGTGTAGTGAAAATGGTTTAGCACTTGTATAATGAGCTATTTATTGTTGCAATTAGAGTTGACGTTATTATGAGCTTTAAAGCATAAATACCGGGCCAAGATAATTGTCTCTCATGGTATGAGGTAATATTGTGCTTGAGGATTAACAAATGCTTTAAGTTGGGGGTGTTGATGAGTTGTGATTCTACCAATCTTTCGCACTCATTAGTCATACATATTACCTTATTTTGAAAGAATAAATGAGACATAGTTGTGATTTAATGCACTAATATCCATTCTTTCCAGGTATAGAAGTTGACAAGACCAAGAGATGTGGATTGGAGCTTGAAATGATCAAAAGGGAGCAAAAAATGTGCAAATGAAGATATGCAGTGAGTTAGCCTTAGTTACCGCGGTCATGGTCCATGGGCCGCAGTCGCATTTATTCAAGATGGTCAATCAACCGTAACCACAAAATTTAATCACGGTTGTATAGCCGCGGTCGCATCCAGAACTGTGTGATCGCAGCTTGGCAAAAATGTTTAGCCGAAGGGCAAAACTGTAATTGCACGTGCTGATTCCAATTTAAGCAAAAAGACTCGAACCCTATTATTGAATCCATTACATTCCATCTTCCCCATTCCTCTAGTTTTAGTTTTAGATTTTGTTGACTCCGTTTTTGGAGAAGAAAATATTGCATAAATTTTGGGTGAAGAATACATTGGAGACTTTCTAAGTGAAAGATATGCTCACTTCAATTGTTGATAGTGTGGGGGAGACAATTTTGGAGTAACATTCACTTAGATCTTCTACAACTTTAATTCAATGAAAATTATAGGTATATGCTTGTTTATCTTATGTGTAGCTAAATCTCCCTCTTAGGGTTATGTGTGAATAAGGGTTAAAATGAATGTGGGTTGTTGTTGTTAGCATCTATTTAGTAGCTCATTTTTTTGGTTTTTATCATTTCTATGCTTATTTGGTTGGGATTTGATGGGCGAAAGCTCCAAATACCCACATGAGTTTGATGGGTGAAAGTCCCAAGCTCTAGAAAGTTCAAGGATATCTTCGAAAGAAGGGTTTTGGGTGAACTTTAGGGATCTATATCATCCCCGAGAGAGGGATGTGGAGACCAAAGAAATGATAGATAATTATGTGTGTAGTTGTTAAATTCTCACTATCTTAGAAATAAAGGTGAAGATGAGGTTAACTATGTTTTGGGTTTCATCCTAGAAATAGGGATTCCTTGATTGAGGTTGTGGTTGCTAATTGTTGAACATATCCATTAGGTATTCGAAATAATCATTGGGTGAAAGTTTGGTGTTTTGGTAAAAGACTAGCATCAAAATCTATAACTAAACCTACCCATATTTGATATACTAAATCGATGTTGATGACTAACTCCCATATGTCACTCCCTTAGTAATGCATAATCCCAAGATTAGTGTAAAGTCGTTAAACCTCTAATTATTCATAGCCACAAATTTATACTAGAAAATCCCCAAAAGAAACATTAGTTTAGGATCTCATCTCCCCTGTTTTTTTCGTACCCTTTGTTTGAATTTAACCCGTAACTATCATTTCTAATTAATTTGATCGCCACTCACATTGTTCCTCATGGATTCGATCCCGATTCCAAAGTTGGGTAAATATATTAATGACGACCGCCTTTCACTCAAATTGATGTGTAAGTTGAGCTATATCTGGTCCCTTTCGCCCATTGCACCCCAAGAATTCCCTATTTTTACAAGTATAAACCCCTTTTCCTTCTATATGGAATTTCATATCAAATATTGATTTTATAAATTTTCTCTCACGTATTTTGAGTTCGAACAATGAAATATGATTTTCGTGAGAATTACATTTTCATATGTCTAATAATCTCAGTCCCCCACCCCATGATAAATGTTGTCATATTGCTTACTATTCATGATGTTCAATACTAAGACCTCCTCATCATGTTTAGTTACATTAGTTTATGCTGGCGGGTTAGGAACATCCAATACCTAGGTAGATCATGCATGATACAGTTTTAAGGATACAAGTCATTTAGATTATACTAGTATTGTTAAATTCAAAATATTATTATAATGAGCACTTATTAGTACCAGATCATGTTAAATGAATATCTATACTAGTGTTATTAAGTTAGGAGTAATACTTAGCACCGAGTGAATGCAAGTATGGCGGCTTCCCCATAAGTTAGGCATTAGTTATTAGTAGTAGTCCCTAAGTTCCAAGCCTACGGTGCCACCATAGATTATGAGGGTCCCCCGTCAGTAAAGGCATGATACCCACATCCTTTGGGAAACCAGTTTAGTGGATCCGTGCCAGCCAGTGTTGGTACCCTTGGCAAGGTACTAACACCCATCCAATTGGGGTTACTAGTTGTACCATTATTTTGCTCAAATTATGGTATGTCGATTGTAGTTAGCTCCCATATCTCAGTTTAATATTCAGATTGTACCAGCTAAGGTTTGCATGGCCAAGTGTTCAGTTCTTCAGTTATTAAGATATTCAAGATTAATTCAGTAAAAGTTTTATACTTAGTCCTGCATTTGATTTTTATGTTCATGTATTCATGTTCAGTTTATATACACCTCAAATAGTTCATATCTCACATACCATTACATTCAAAGTACTAATTGCATACTCTCTTTTGCATTATGTTGTCTTATAACATAGGTTAGAACGCTCAGTTTCGTGACCGTACTTAGATTGTTTGTGTTCCACTCAACAGTAGTTGTGGTGAGTCCTCATCCTTGGAGGATAATTTAAACGTATTTACTTTGCGTTATCTTTTTATTACAGTCAATCGGAGTTAGCTGGGGGTCTGTCCCATCAACTTGTCATGCTCTAGAGGTATTCAGATAGTCAGACTTGTTTTCAGTTTTATTAGATGATCAAACATATTAAGTATTGTCTTCAACATTATACATATTTAGAATAGTTTTGATTTCGCATATTATATTATTATTTTCTTCAGTTCTCATAGAGATAACACACCATGGGTTAGCTAGAGATCACTTGTGATTCTAAGCACCATGTTACGACTAAGGCATAGTCTCGAGCCATGACAGATGTAAGTTCAAATATCACACCCATAGATATTTGAGTAATTGAAATTTTAGTTTGAGGTCCTACTTAATCTATTCAGTAGGTGACAGGTAATTGAGAGTGTTTGAGTTTTAAAGTAGAAAAATAAAAATTGTAAATAAGCTAGAGAACTCGTGTCCTATTATTCGGTTGAGGAAAAATATCTAAGGTAGTGGTATTTTGAAAATCCAGTTGAGCTATCCAATCTTTTTATAATTTGATTTCTTATGTTACTAGGTGCAGGTTCTTAGCTATAATGAGCATTAATCTAATAATTATAAGCCTACTCAACCATCCCTAATGCCTATATTTCTATGATCATTGTTTAATAGAGAAGTGCATTAAGATATTGTTTGTATCAACTAATCTAGGTGACAAGGTATATTTCTATACTCAATAAATAATAAATTCCTTTTCCCGATAAGGTTCAAAAGCTAACCCTATTTCCTCTTATAATGTTGTCATTCCATTTTTTAAGTCCAACATACAAGACCTAGATAGAATTTGTAAGGTGATCAAGAAAATAAATAATTACAATCAAGAATGAAATAAACAACACAATAGATGGAAATTGAAATAGGTAATATAATATTCAATCTTCAACTTTTATTTTAAACCACAAACATAG
The DNA here is from genome assembly GCA_030864225.1 of Capsicum baccatum var. pendulum. Taxonomy (NCBI): domain Eukaryota; kingdom Viridiplantae; phylum Streptophyta; class Magnoliopsida; order Solanales; family Solanaceae; genus Capsicum; species Capsicum baccatum. The sequence goes on from CM061550.1 coordinate 140,708,781, forward strand.
AAAATAGAAGGTTTAGCTACTTATGAATCTTTTTGGAAGAAGAGATTTCATGAATTTACAAGGTAGAATTTGAAAATAAAATAAGAAATAAAGCTAGACCTTGTTCTTAAGATTTTTCCTAACATTTTGCTTCTCTAAATCTCATGTGTGTCCAAGATTCACGAAAAGAATATTGGTCTTGAAGACTCTAGATAAACACTTGAAGAAAACCCTAGCCAATCTTCTTGAAAGAGTTTAGAGAGGATTTTGAGAGGGTTTAGATCTTCCAATGTGAGTTATGAGATGCTACAATAGGTTATAAGACGTGGGGACTTAAGGGTTTTGGGGTGGGAAATGTCTGGAATACCCTTATCTTAAAAGCTGAAAACTTGACTGCAGGAGGGTACGACCATATCCCCTATTTGTACCCTATGGTACAAGTGGTACCCTATCTTATACCTCAATACTGACCAACAAACGACCACAATGGACTAACTCATATCCTAAGATACGAGAAGTACCCTTAGAACCGTACCTTGGTCAGAATCTACTAGGCTCAGCTTAGGGCATCATACGACTTAGCAACATACACCTCGTACCCTATCTTACGACTAGTAAGAAGCCTAATAATATCTTTGACAAAAACCAATCAAACTACACTAACATATGAGGGGGAGAACCTAAACTATACCATATCATACGACGAGTACCTACAAGTCGTATGATGTCTAGTGAGCTCAAAATCAAGAAACTTTCTAAGGATCAAAAGCCAAGGTGTTTCAATTCTCCCCCACTTGTATCATTCATTCTCGAATTACTGGTAAAGAAAACACAAGCACGATTTAACACATTATTTCACATCAAACTAACCTTTAACCAAGTTAGAAACCAAAGATGTGATAAAGAACACATACCTTCCGCATGAATATTTGAAATGGGGAACAGAGGTAGATACTTGGAATTCATGTCCTCTCCTGCCTCCCAAGTTGCTTTTTCAACCTTATGGTTCCTCTATAGAACCTTTACCGAAGCCATATCCTTTATCTGCAATTAACGGACATGAAAATCCAAGATCTCCACTAGGACTATCTCATAAGATAAGGAATCCAAGATATCTAACCCTTCCAAACGAACAACCTATGAAGGATCACCCACACACTTTCTCAACATAGAGTCATGCAAAATTGGATGAATGGAACTCATGCTAGAGGTAAAGTCCAATTCAATCTTACAATTCCCCTTAGACACATCACTATGAGAGCCTGAGTCTAACCATACACTAATTCCACATTTAAGCCTATTAAAGTCAAAGCTAAAGAAGTTAACTTAGGCCTCTGGGCTCTATTCCTTACAACCACTCAAAAACACTACCCTGCCCCGTCACTGCAGTCAAGCATCATGCCACATCAAGATTCTTAATTACCCAACACAACAATTTGTATATTTATGAATCACCACATTTGATCCTAGCTTTTCCATCCCCGCAGTGCGATCTACCCCTCCAAAGACTTGGTAACCTCTACCATTTTCACAAAGATTCTTCACCACTTACTCTTATCCTAACCATTCCTTATGAAGACAACCTTACCTTGCCCTTATTTTCTTCTTCGTAACCTTAGTTCTAGTAGTCACCCCCAGAATCTCCCATATAAGTGACTTTTATTCTCTTTTATTTCAAAACATCACTACTCTTCCATGTTACTACCACCTTATTATAAGAGGGCCACTCAAAGAACTAGATCATAAGCATTAAGAATGGGCGGGGGGGTACTTCCCAATTCCATATCCTATTTGCAGTACTACTCAAGGTACGACCTACAAAATAAGACACAACATAATAAGCATGAGGTACTTCATAGAAATAACCTAGGTCATAAATGAGGAGTCATCCTGACATAGTACACCATAGTAGGAGTCCTTTGGGCTGGACATCAAAAGAAATACGTTTATATATTTCATGGGTAATATAACATAAAGTCTAAATTCATATTCAGGGAACAAGTCAAGGATTACTACTTGATACTATTATTTCTTATAAATAGGCATAACATAAGAAACCAATGTATGAGTCACGAGTTTTATGATGTGGAGTTTGGATACTTGGGAACTCAAATTCTCTGAGAATCATTATTGCCTTTGATCTAGGGCTGGAGTATGGACATATGCGGCATGTAGGATGCTAACCTCAACCATGAGCACTATTAGAATATGCACCACACTAGTAGAGTACCCACTTAACCAGAATAGGTGGGAATCATTTGAATATGAGTAAATTCATCCAACCCAACATTAAAGTCCACTTCTAGAAGAAAATTAAGATTAGCTCTCGATCTATTGAATAAACCTAGACCTCCAACCTATATACATAACACAACATTCCCACTCTCGTATCCCCTTAGGTCATCATCCTCACCTTCTCTGCACAATCTACCAAGCCTACTAATCTACTCCCAAAGTTCGCATTGCTATCCTAGTACTAAAATACTCCTTTAACTAAAAATCAATATCTAAGGTTCGTGCTTAATGTCTATCAACCATCATATATCACCCCCAAAATGCACACACAACACACTAGTTTGCAATAAAGAGAGGTCACTCTAAATCTCTTATCCCATTACTGGCAACCTATACTCATCGAGGAAACCCATCTTTCTATCTTAAGAAAACATACGAGCACCCTATGAAAAATACAAGGGCGGATAAAACTTTATCAAAAGGATACTTTGACTTTTTCGTGATCTATTTTAACTTAGCTTGATCTGTTCTATACGGGGAAATAGAAATTTGATGAATGTCTGAAACAAGATCAAATTCAAGATCAATCTCCCTATTGGGACACTAGGAAGGTCTTCGAGTAGAATCTCAGGACATTCATTAACCACGAGAACAAATTATATGAAAGGACTCTCTGAGTTAGGATCCTTAACCCGAACCAAATCACAGAGACACCCTTAGAGATTAACCTCCGAGCTCCTAGATATTATAAAAAACTTTCTTTAGGAGCTAGGAAAGCACCCTCCAACTCAATAATTGGCTTATTAGGCAATTTAAATATGATCTTACAGGCCCGACACTCTAAGGGAGCATAGCACGAGTTCAACCAATCCATCCCTCGAATAACATCAAAATCACCCATGTCGAACTCTACAAGTATACTAGAGCTTCTTTACTAGTAATAGCTACCACACACCCCTATAGTTATAGACTCCTTTAATAATAATAGAGTCTCCTACTAGGGTAGAAATAGAATAAAAACCGATAGGCACTTAAGAACAAAACTAAAATGCACAACCACAGATGGGGTCACATAAGAAAAGTGGACCCCGAATCAAGTAGATTATGCACCACATGAAGAGAGTTTTTAACATACCAGGGGAAACACCAGAAGAGGCTTTGGACTCCTGATGGTCAGAAAGAGTGTCAAGATAATTTTAGTCAGTGTCGATATTAGATGTAGCAGTCTTTAGTGCTGGAGCTGCTAAAGTGGCATTAGGGACCTTTTTGGCATAGAAGAAATCCTAGAAGGACAATTCCTTTTTATGTGACCAACCGAACCATAATTGAAGCATCTATTTTTCCCTTCGGGACAGAACCTGCGATTTCTCCGTCCATAAAATCGGCAAGAAGGATTGGGAGAAACTAACTGGGCCTCCTTAGACTGATATTGGGCACCTCGCACACTGGGATCACTACTACTCTAAAGGTGACATCCACCGGATGGCCTATGGTAAGGGGCTCTAGCCGAGGTGCAAGAATAAGGTTTTCCCCAGTTCCCTTTCTTAGCCCATTCCTCTCATGACTACCTTTACCACATCGACCTCTACCCTGCCCTTAAGGTTTAGAGCTCTCTTTATGCCTCTCGCCATCCTTTACTGACTCTTTATAATCACAAGACCAGACTAGTGTGACAAAGATACAACTATTTGGGTTAACAACTGAATAAAATGATGGAACTCCATATTTGATGTCTTCTTGAGGTGACTGAATAGGAGTGTTACCACCTGGAGAAGGATCTGCAGGAACCATTGGAACTTTGTGAGAAAAATAATAAGCAGTGACCCCAGACCAGGTCTGGACCCTAAAAATTGGACAAGCTCCATCCAAATTTTCCTTAGTCAGAACCGAAGACTTTTCCTGAACATAAGATCTTCTTGGAGGCATGATCTGAAAGGTTAGAAAATAGAAATTAGAAGAACCCAAGACCTTAGACTCTATATCTTGATATAGAATAACAAGAGATGGAAACATTCCTAAATGTTTCATTCTCTCTCTCTTATAAGTTGGGGCGCTACACACCCGTAAAAGAGACTTTACTAGACATAGCTTTGTGGACACCCAACTAACCATGAACCTAGGCTCTAATACCAACTTGACATGACCTAAACCAGGTCCTTGTCATAATGGAAATCCCAAGTCCAACAAGGACCGGAGATCAGCCCTGATACCCAAACCAACCAAACAACATATACCCTGATTCGGATAAATTCCGAACGTATAACAAGATAGCAAAAAGTAAAACTAATAGTCGTAACTTTTGAAGTGTCTAAATCAATTCATCAAGACAACATACTAATCCAACACACCCAAGTCCGCAGTAATCCACAAAGCCTCTACAAATCTAAAGTCAATAGGATATCGGGACATGCCCAAAACAACAACCCAAAACCAAGTCTAAAACAAGTCTATGGCATAATATATAAAGACCATGAAATGAATTCCTTCCAAAGTATGGAAGCTCACCCCTTCCGTGTCAACACACGAACCTCTCGGACACTTGGTCACTGCACAGGGAAAGAATAAGAAGTTCCAGTGTCTCCATCACGTGGGGATACAACGTCTGAAGATTGTTAGAGGTTGGAGAACTAGCATGTAACTCAAGAATAAGGATAAAATAGTTCCAATATTCAATACCAAGTCAAGTCATAAAGTGTAACCAAATGTATATACAACTCTATATAGTGCCAAAAAAGAGAACAAGGCTTATCATGCATTCTTAGAATATTATGCTGTGTATTTTAGCATAGCTGTCATATTAATAATACCCACGGGCTATATGGGCTCCAGTTCTCACACCCTGGTAGGGCCTTGATTCATGTAGCCGCATGGAATGGAGAATGATCTTACATATATGCTTGGAAGACTTGAACCTCCTACTTATATACTAAGGTGACTTAAGCACCCAATCACGTACATGATATGGGGGAATCGAACCTTCTACAATGTATGTTTGGAAAGATTTGAACCTCCCGACCATATTAAGCAAAAGGGCTCAAACCTCAATCTGCTTTGACCATTCGGACCTCCTGGTCATATTTAGCAAGTGGACTCAAACGTCAAGCCGTTTTGACCCCCACACCGGTAAACATGGTTTCCAGTATTGATCCCTCAGGATGTATACCTTCATAGCTATCCATAAAACCCTCTTTAAAGCCTAATTAAAATATTCAATCGACATATTCACACAACCAATAATCAAATTACATACCTAAGGCAACTTGCTGGTATCGTCATACCAACCTCACTTGCAGGATCATATCGTGCCATTTCCACTATAAGTCAACTATTAATTCATTTAACTTTGGGACTCAAACCTATTATATAACCAAGACACTAGTTCAATTCAAAGTGCAGGGACTCAAACCTACTGCATAGTAAAGACTTAAAACAATTTAATGTTTAGGGACTCAAAACCTTGTTAACCAATTTAAACTACTAAGATTACCATTTAAATCATAACATGACCAATGAGGGCTTCCCAAAACCATTTACAATCCACTCATATCCATTAGGCTAATACCTTAGTTCTAAACACCATTTAACTGATAACTAGTTTATTCTCTTGGACACTCTTACAAACACGTTGAGAACATACCTTTACCAAGACCAAAACTAAAGTAAGAACCATTAAGTTTAGGGTTACCCATGACCTAATTGATAAACCAGAATTACCAAGAACCCACACATGCAAACCATCATATAAAACATGTATAGGAACAAGTTAAACAAGAGTAAACAATGCTCAACCATATGCAGCAAAACTCTCATTTTGGTTTAAAAACCACTATTTAAGAATAGTAATCACACATTAAAACAAAAGATATTTATAAACTAAAAATGAGGGAAGAGTCACATGCCTTATTAATGAAGATTCACAGAAGGAATTTTGGTCTTGAAGCCTCTAGATGAATACTTGAAGAAAACCCTAGCCAATCTTCTTGAGAGAGTTTAGAGAGGATTTTGAGAGGGTTTAGATCTTCTAATATGAGTTATGAAAGGATACAATGGGTTATAAGACGTGGGTACTTTTGGTTTTTGGGTGGGAAATATCCGGAATACCCTTAGCTTAAAAGCTGAAAACTTTAGCGCAAGACAGTATGACCACATCCCCTAAACCGTACCCTATGGTATGAGTAGTACCCTATCTGGCATCCTAGGAATTATCTTGGACCTCAATACTGACCAACATATGACCACAATGGACTAACTCGTATCCTAACATACTAGAAGTACCCTTATAACTGTACCTTGGTCAGAATCAACTAGGTTCAAATTAGGGCATCATACGACTTAGCAACATATACCTCATACCCTATCATACGACTAAAAGATGCCTAATAATATCTTGAATAGAAACCAATCAAACTACACTGACTAACATACGAGAGGGGGGACTCTAAACCATACCACATCATATGACTAGTACCCAAAAGTCATATGATATTCAGTGAGCTCAAAATCAAGAAACTTTCTAAGGGTCAAAAGCCAAGGTAATTCACGAAGCCTACGATCAGCATAACACTTCTGCCTACTCGAAGAATCTTGAAGTCTATCTTGAATAATCCAGCTTCTGTCCAATGACTCACGAAGCAAGTTCATACCTCGAGGTCTCACCTCTGAAACATCAAACCAACCCACTAGCAAGCGATAAAACCTACCATACAATGCCTTAAAATAAGACACATCAATACTAGAATAGTAGATATTATTATAAGCAACTCTATTAAAGCCAAATGTTGCTCCCACTGATTACCAAAATCCATCACGTATGCATGGAGCATATCCTCCAAAACCTAGATAGTCCACTCTAACTGCCTATTAGTCTAGGGGTGAAACATTGTACTAAGATCAACCTGAGTGCCTAATTCATCCTCAAATTTCCTCCAAAAGTGAGATGTGAACACTGAATAATGATATAAGATGATAGGTATTTTCACACCATGAAGTCTCATAATCCCACAATGAAGATAAGGGCCAATCTCTAAGCACTAATTGAAACTTGAACTAGAATAAAATTAGATGGCTTCATCAATCAATCCATAATGACCCAAATACTATCAAAACCACAAGATGTATGAGGCAAGCTAGTCACAAAGTTCACGGTGATCCATTCCCTTTTCCACTCGGGAATGGGGAACTTATGAAACAAATTACCAGGTCTCATATATTCAGTCTTTACCTATTGAAAACATAGGCAATGAGCCGTAGGAACCACTACATCTCATCTTTTACCAACTAACCAATAATTCTATCTCAAATCATGATACATCTTAGTCACACCTTATCTTAGTCATACCTGGATGGATGGATTATATAGAACAATGGGCCTCCCCCAAGATCAACCTAATCCAATCACCCACTCTCAACACACAAACTCAGACCCTAATCCTAAAAATTCCATCTAAAACATATTAGTCTTCCTTTAGCCTCGCCACTCAACACCTTATGTCAAACCAACCTCAATCCCACATCATCAAATTTATGAGCTTAAATCTGCTCCATCAAAGAAGATCTAGCCTTCACAAATGCCAAAATATGCCAAGGTGTCAAAATATTAAGCCTAACCATCTAGTTATCTAAAAACCTCTAAGGCTAGAGGCCTCTCCTGGGTCAAAAGATATGCCTAGCTACACATGCTAGTTGACTTTAGGCTAAAGGCATCAACAACTACATTAGCCTTGCCCGGATGATAGATAATGGTCAAGTCATAAACCTTAAGCAACTCAAGCCAATAATGCTTTCTCATATTAAGATTTTGGTGGTGAAGAAGTACTGAAGTCTATGATTATCTGGGATAATCTCATAATAGACTTCATACAAGTAGTGCCTCAACAACTTCAAGGAAAACAGACACAACCCGAAGAAGGTCCTAGTCGTGTTGGGTGCCTCAAGACCAACCAGGACTGAAGACCACCACCAATAGCCAACCATAACCACATTGCACCCTATGTGGGATGAAGTCTAAAAATATAACAACATAGAAAAATTATAATTGAAAAACAATAGTAAAATCCATAACCATATCTAACTAAATACCCAACTGGTGTCAGTCCCAATAAAAATACAAATGCCAAGGACAACACCAATACTGACTCCGCCCATGCGCATAGTAGTCACACAAAGCCTCTAATCAAAAACAAAAAATAACCGTTCATGACATGCCCCCGACCTTAGCCAAAACCAATGTCCAAGAAACCAAAAATAATTTAAAGAATTCTATATCATGAAATGGAGCCTTCCAGAGTATGGAAACTTACCACTTTAGTCTGACACAAAGCTATCCCAGAATCTAATAAATGAGCGGGAGTAGTAGTATGGCCTGTTTCTGAATTATGTGGGGATACAGTGCTCGAAGATGGGTTAGCGAGTAAATGCTAGCATGTACTCAGGAATAAGGATAATTTAATGCTAACATTTAAAACCAAGTAAATAACCATGTACAATCATATTCATATATATACATATATATATTCCATGCTGGGAAAGGGAATGCGGTTTGGCATGTATTTAAAACTTTAACCTCCACTATGTATCTTGACCGTCTTAAAACAACCTACGGGCTATATATGTCTAGTGTTACCCCCTGAATGGGCCCCAGTGCATGTAACTGCATGAAGCAAAGATATTATAGGGGTCGAGGTGTCACGTGTACCCTCACCCTCCATGATACATATATACATGGTTTTCATTGGACTTACACCTTCATGGTTGGCTATCACAACCGACCATTATTGAACAATTAAAACCTTTAGCACATAACCAAACCACCAATTCCAAAAGTCAACTACCAAGGCATTATGAAGTGGTATTGTCATACCGACTATATCTTGCAAGCAATGTAATTAGACAACATTTAGGGGGATTCCCATGTACCCTAAAAGATTTCTAATTAAACCAAAGGTATGGACATGAAGGACTTTCCAACCCATTTAATTCAATCAAACCAATATAGGTTCCTTTACCATAATATGCAATGCAAAGTTTTCAATAAAAGCCAAACTATGTGACAAAACCATTCTCATAGCAGTTTAACAAACATGTTGAGGGCATATAGTTTCCAAAACTAAAACCAAGTACCAATTGACCATTCCCATCCAACATTATGTTCGAACCACAATTATAACACAAAAACCATAACAAAAACATGGGAAAACATTATCCAACAAAGAACAACCAAAATCCTTAGCACATATTTCAAACCCAAAATAATATCATAATTATGCCTTGAAAACCATTAAGTAAAACATACTTTTAGTTAGAACTAACAATGAGGGAGGAGTAACATGCATCAGATACCAATGAAGATGGAGAGAAATCACTCTTGAGAGCCTTAATTGACCACATTGAGGAAACCCAAGGCTTTTCTTAAACCAAAATCTTGAGAGAGATTTAAGAGTGTTTAGAGTGTGTTTGATTGAGAATAATAGAGTAAATGAAGTACGAAAAGTGTTTTAAGTCATGGGGTCAAAATAAGTTAAGTGGGGAAATGTCCAAAATACACCAAACTTAAATTGTAAAAAAATCACCGTAGGAGTGTACAGTTTGGAACTGTCACTCATACCTAGATCATACGAGTGGTACCCTCGACTCATACCTTGATTAGAAAGTTGGATGTCACACAGTATCCACCATACGACTCCTCTTTCCCAACTTATACCCATACCATACGACTAGTACCCTTCAAGTTGTACCTTAAGCAGACACACTTAGGCTAGATACTAGACAATATATGATTTCACAATACCACTCATACTCTGAATGTATGGCTTATCACCATCAAATCAAAACCATAAAAGAAACTTGACCACCTAACACTGGACACCTTACAAGTAGGTCACCTAACCTTTACCCTCACCATATGATTCGTATGGTGAGTTGTATCATGAACAGTGAGCTCCAAAGCTCAGGAAATTTTCAAGGCCAAAACCCAGGGTGTTCAAATATCACTCACTTAGATCATTCATCCTCAAATGATTGAACAAGGCCTTAAAAGCATGCAACACCTCCACTCTGACCTTTAGCTAAGATAGGAAACAAAAGTATAATGAAGAACACATACCTTCTACATGAATCTCTGGAGCAGAAAATAGGAAATGAATTTTGAACATCATGTCCTCTTTAGCTTCCATGTAGCCTCTTCCACCTTGTGGTTTTTCTATAGAACCTTTACCGAGGCCACATCCTTGTTCTGCAGCCAATTAACCAATCGATCCAAGATCTCAATTGAGACTTCCTTATAAGATAAGAGCCTAAAATACCAATATCCTTGCATAATTTATGACGGATCACCAGTACACTTCATCAACATAAAGATATGGAATATCGATTGAATGAAGCTCAAAATAGAAGGCAACTCCAACTCATACACAACGTTGCCAACCCTTCTTAATACCAAGTACCGACCAATATACCAAGGACTAAGCTTCACCTTCTTTCCAAATTACATCACTCTCTTCATGGGAGACACCTTCAAGAGTACTCTATTTCTAACCTCAAACTCTAACCCTCTTCTTCTCACATCTAATTAGGTCTTTTGGCAGCCTTAAGTCTATCTCGAATAACCTTCACCTTTTTCATGTCTTGGTGAACCAAATCTGGGCCATACATCCCCTCCTCGCTAACCTCAAACTTCCTAGTAGGAGATCTATACCTCCTATTGTACAAGGCATCAAATAGAGCCATTCTAATGCTAAAGTGGTAGCTATTATTATAAGAAAACTCTAAAAAGAGGCAAATTTTCAACCCAACTACCACCATAGTCAATCATGCAAGACCGAAGCATATTTTCAAATGTTTGAATAGTTCTCTCCACTTTCCTATCAGACTGCTAGTGAAAAGTTATAGAAAGACTCACCTTGGTCCCTAAGCCTTTCTGAAACAACTGCCAAAAGTATGATGAAAATTGTGTACCACGATCTGAGGTGATAGAAACAGGTACCCCATGCAACTTCACAATCTCATGGAGATACAATCTCGTATAACCATCAATCAAGAAGTTAGTCCTTACTGAAAAAATGAGTCGACTTTGTTATCCTATCCTTGATGACCCAAACAAAATCAAATTGGTTCCAAGACCGAGGAAGTCTACTGACAAAATCCATGTTGATAACTTCCCACTTCTACTCTGGCAACTCGATTTCTTAATACAAACCTCTAAGCCTCATGTGCTCAACTTTTACTTGATGACACACCATGCACTTGGCCACAAAACTAACCATATCTCTCTTCATATTATTCCACTAATACATCTCCTTGAGGTCATATGACATGACCTAACGTGTGGCCTTGTTGTAATAGGAACCCAAGTCCGTCCGGGTTCGGAGATAACCCACGTTTACCCAACCCAACCTTCAGCCTCCTGCCTAAGTAGGATGAATTTCAAATATATAACAAGATAGCATAACTATCAATATTACAGACTCTAGGATAGGTCTATTACCGAGACCGAACCAACTTAGTCCGACCGTCCCATACTAACTGTCCAACCATACCAACCCAAACCAAACCATGGATCCGAACATACCTAAGTAAGTTCCATTAATAATTAAATTATCCTGCAATAAAATATGGTAGAACAGTGAGAAATTTTTTCCAATGATGTCATCCCTAATACTAATACCAATACCAATACCAATACCAATACTAAGGTTGCCACCAAAAGTGATACCACCCATACCAATCCGTAGTAGTTCCACAAAAGCCTCAAACCAAAAGGATACAAATATCCAGTTGGGACATGCACCCAACAATAGTGAAAACTAATATCCATAAATAATATATATAGAGAGATAAAATATATGAAATAGAGCCTTCCAAATAGATTAAAGCGCACCACTTCAATCTAAAGCTAACCCCCGAGTATCTGAATGCTAATTAGGAGGGGTAGACAACTGATTACTGCATCGCATGGGGATACAGTCACCCAAAGATAGGTTAGTAGGTGAACGCTAGCTGTACTCAAGATAAGGATAAAATAAAGCTAATTATTAAAAACCATCGATATACACACAAACCATACATATATATACCCATGTTGGGAAAGGGAACCAAGTTTAGCATGCCATTAAAAAACTTTACCTGGGTTGTGTAGCTTTGCCATCCTAGAATCACCCACGAGATATATGGGTTCAACTTTTCCTTCTAAAAGGGCCCAGTGCGTGAAACCGCACAACCATAGAAAATAACCTATGATGATTAGTATATCTCTCATAATATAAATTGTGACATCATACATACAGTCACTAGGACCAACCTCAAGTCGACAAACATGAGTTTGTAATTTAGGTCCCCCGGGACCTCCACCTTCCACAACTTTGCACATCCCCCTTAAAACCTAATAAAAACTATTTTCCAACCAAACCATTATTCCATTATTATTAACTTTCACTATTAGATAGTGGTATCGTCATACCAACTATAACTTGCAAGTATTGTCCTTAGCCAAATCTTTTTGAGATCAAGGGATTCCCATGTACCCATAGATCATATTATCCAATTAACTTGAGGGATTCCCCTGTATCCCATAAGTATGTTTATTAAGCCAAACCATTCCAAAATTATTTAAACCATTGATATCATTTATGGTTCCATTACCAAGTTTAAATCATGCATAAGTTCCATTTTAAAACCAATATTATAGTGAAAGCATTGTTATAGGTATTTTATCAAACACGTTGGGGGTATAGTATTTCAAAACCTAAAGTCCATTACCAACTAACCATTCCCATGCAAAAAATTACCAAAACCACCATTAAAGTATATAAAAGCATAATTAAAATATGGGGAAACCCATAGCTAAGCATTTATAACTAAAACCCGCAAATTATATATGAAAATCCAAAATCATACATTATTCAAATCATGAAAACATTGCATAAAACCATGACTTTATTTTGAAATAACAATGAGAGAAGAGAACTTGCCTTAGACCAAGATTATGATGGACGAAAATCACCAAGACAAGCCCCAATTTACTCCTTACAATAAAACCCAAACTTTCTTTACCCAAGAACTCTAGAGATGATTTACGAGTGTTTTATAAGTGTTTAAGAATAGAATAGTAGGGAAAATAACCTCCCAATAGGAATATAAGTCATGGTGACTTATTTGGATAAGTGGGGCATTATCTAGATTGCCCTCACTTAAACTACATTTAATTCCCATTATAGGGTACGATTGATCCTTATGAGTCGTACCCATCCTATACAAATGGCACCCACATCTCATACCCTAGGCTTTCCCCTTTGGACCCAACATTGTCCAAAATACAGACACCCAAACCCAATTCGTATCCAAGTGTACGACTAGTGCCCATAAACCGTTCCCCTACCAGAATAGAATCCCAAGAGGTTTGAACACTAACCACAATATGAGTCCTGGGTACGACTAGTACCCTAGCTTATGGCTCATGGTGATCCACTCGTACTTTAACCCAACCTAAGTCACTAAGTCTAAGGTCAAGTGAAGTAACCAAACAATCCATATCCACTAATACGACTCGTACCACCCAACTCATACCTATTCCAATGACTAAATCCATCCCACCAACCAACACTAGTCAATATACGACTGGAATATATGACCCGTTCCCAAGTGTACGACCCATACCCTAAGTCTTATAATGCCCAGAAACCAAAAATCAAGGAAATTTTCTAAGGTCCAAAATCTAGGGTGTTTAAGTTTTCCCCACTAGGAACATTCATCCTCAAATGACAGACAAGGTAGGACATGCACGAGTCACTTTTATTATCAAATATATTCTTGGTCTTTAACAAGGTTTGAAAACAAAGAGGCAAAGATATTAATCTTTCCTTTAACAAACACAAAAATTAAAGATGTGTTGAAGAACACATACCTTCTACATGAACCCCAGGAGTAGAAAATAGACGTGGATACTTGGACTTTATGTCCTCCTTCACTTCCCATATAGCTTCTTCCACCTTATGGATCTGGCATAAAACCTTAACTGAAGCCACATCATTGGTTCACAATCGATGAACCTGTCTATCTAAGATATCAATCCGAATCTCTTCATAAGATGGAGAACCCAATACACCCAACCCATCCAAAGGAACAATCAAAGAAGGATCACCAATGCACTTTATTAAGATGAAAACTTTAATACCCCGTAAGATCCTAGCTGAATTTATCTCATAGTTGTATGTTTAAGAGGACTAAGACTTTGAAATTTCACTAAGTGTTGAGGACTTAGTCATTTTCAAGACCCCTAAACTTTGATGATTTTTATTTTGGTCTTTCCGACCCCGAGACATTGATTTTTGAGTTGATTTTAGATCGGGATTGATCAAAGTATCTCTCGGGTGATTTTCTTAATTTTCAAATAAGCGTAGGGGTGTGCTTGATAAATCAAACCAGTAGAATTACCAGAATAAGTAGGTGCTACCCATTTTGTGCCCCGCTCTAATGTAGGAGCCACCCGATTTAGTCCCCTGCTATAAGGCAGGCACCGCCTGGGTTATTCTGCTGCTCCAGAGCCCGCGCCGCCCCCTTCTTTTTTTTTTTCCAACTTTGTTCTTGACATTTTATGTGTATTTGAATCAATTCCCTTCACCCAACTTGTCCATAATGTGAATTTGGGACTCCCAAAGAGCATTATTTGCCTTTTTACTCATAAATCCTCTTAAGAAAAACCCTCTTTCTTCCCAACAACAAACCCTAACTCTTTCTCAAGAAATTAAGAAACTCAAGCTTCAAGTTCAAGAAATTCTCAAGGAATCTTCAATAATTCGTTTAGTAAGGTATGTGGTACGTTCATCCATGGGTCCCTTTCACCCATAGAGCCCAAAATCCTATTTTGGTTTAATTTATGAGTTTATACCTATTCTTGATGAAATAAATCCTTAAATCTCTTGTTAATTCAATAACAAGTTATGGTTACAAGTGTTTTCGAGTAGAATGAGTCATATCTTGCTTTAAGTATTTCAATTCCTAAGACATCATTAATTAATTTTAGGATTAACCCTCAAGTTATGAATTTAGCCATGTAATCATGTTGTTTTTCTTATGTTTAAGGCATTCTTTTGTCCAAGTTTATGATTATTACATGTTTGATAAAATGCCCATGTTTTGGTTCTTTTAACTGTGATTTCATACTATAATATTTCAAGTTTGATATTGTATTTTATGATCATTCAGTGTTGGTTGGTTATGAACACCCGATACCTAGTTGGTTTACATAATTTTAGTGTCTCAAAAATAATTTCCATCAAACCATGAGTATTATCACTCAGTCAGTTGATATGATTAGACCATAATGAGAAATGTCAGTTATATGTTCAGTTATATTTATTTAAGCTCAGTTTAGTACCAGTTTCAGTTTAGTTGGGAGTTGGATTTAGCAGTGAGTGGGCCTAATGATGGGGTTCACTCTCCAGTAAGGACTGGGTCCTTAGTAGCAGTACCTAAGTTCCTGAACTACATAGAAAGCATAGGAATATGAGATGTCACCCGCCACTTTAGGACTGACGCTCTCTTAGGGGTCACCTACCAGTTTAGGACTGACTCCTTAGTTCTTCTAGACATTAGATTAATGGATTCACACAGCAAGTGTTAGTACCTGTGGCATAGTACTGACACCCTTCCAACTAGGGTTAGGGTTGGATGTCAATTATCTTAAGTTGGGGCATGTCAGTTATATGATACCTCCCACAGTACAATATTCAATATATTTTAGTTCAGGTTTGCTTGACAAAGTGTACAGAACCTTAGTTATTCAGTTATACAAATTTTAGTTATTCAATTTACAAATTATTTTTTAAATATATTTATACTTGGTCTTGCCTTCAAAGATGTTATATGATCATGCATTTATGTTTAATTATTTCCACACATTTAGATAGTCGTTATCTCATATACCAGTACATTCAATGTACTGACCACATACTTTTTTTGTGCTTTGTTGTCTTATAACATAGGTTTGAACACTCAGTTTCCTGACCACTCTTAGATAGCTTAACAACATTCAACAGCAGTAGTGGTGAGTCCTCATCTATTGAGGACATGGTTTGTTTATTTTAGTTACTATAGTACATTCTTATAGTATTTTGTATTTCAATATTCCATATTTATATTATATTATCAGAGTAACTTCCACATATATTTTTAATTACTATTTTATTCATTACTCATAGTAGGTACGTGCTCATGGGTTAGCTTATGGTCATTTGTGACTGTAAGCACTATTGTTGTAACTAGGGGGTAGCCTCGGGTCTTAACAAAACTTGGTATAAGAGCCTAAGGTTTAGAGTGTCCTAGGAAGTCTAAAAGATGCATTGAGTAGAGTCATGTGCATGGGTGTAAAACGTGGAACACTTATGGACAAGAGGCAATGAAATATTTTTAGGAAAGTTTCCCTTGTTTTAGTATTCAAGTTGTGAAAAAGGGAATGATACTCTATTTAAACTCTCTTTCTAACTTATCCTTCATTTCATTTATAAACAATGCCTCCTAGATGAAACAACAAGAAAAAATAATGGGGATCATCTCGCACCACTGCCTATTCAAGAAGATCCCTTGAATAAGCATATCTTTTATGCCAAATTTAGGGCTGATTTAACTACCTTAGCCTATTTAGTAGCTGCTCAGAAAAACTACTAAGCTATTTCCCAGCCAATCCAGTGGCAAATACAGCTGCAGTTAATATTTGGGATTTTACCCGAATGAGTCCCCCTTTGTTTTTGGGATCCAAGTCTAAAGAGGATCTGCAGGAGTTTTTTGATATGGTTCAGAAGGTAATAGATATTATGGGTGCTAATTTATGTGAGAGTGCAATATTAGTTGTATATCAGTTGTAGGATATAGCTCACACCTGTTTTAAGTAGTGGAAGGAGGATCGAGGTATGGAGGTTGGGCCTATTGAGTGGAAGGAGTTTGCCACTGCCTTCTTAGATAGGCTCTTTACTTAGAGTTGAGGGAAGTTTAGGTGGCAGGAGTTCATAAATTTGAAGTAGTGTAATATGAGCGTGAAGGAGTACTCTCTTAAGTTCACTTAGTTAGCGAGGAATGCTCCTTTGATGATGGCTAATAATAGGTATGGAATGAGTAAGTTTGTATATGGTGCAGATGATAGTGTGGTCAAGGAGTGTAGGACCACCATGTTGATTAAGGTGATGGATTTATCTAGACTTATGGTTCATACTAAGTAGATTGAGGATATGAAGTAAAGGAAAGAGAGAGAGAGAGAACAAGTGGCTAATACAGGTAGTTTAAACTTTTCTCAACCAAAGTTAGAGGGTGGTAGTTATTCTTAGTTACATCAAAAATTTTTAGTCCCATCTCTATCTTCAACTAGTGCGCCAGTGCCTAAGTTTAGGCAGGAAAATCGGGATAGGGCGCCAGGCTCTAAGTCCTAGCGGCCGTACTAATCTGCTCTGCAGAAAAATGGTAGGAATCATCAGGGTGTGTGTAAGACGGGTAGTGATATGAGTTTTTGATATGGAAAGCTGGGTCATAGGTTCCAAGAATGTCCTGTGGTTGCTCAGAGGGGAAAGTATTCATGACAATAGGGTTATTCTAATATTTATCAGCTCTAGTAGGTCGCTCAACTCAGTAGGATGCCACTTCCAGCACAACCAGTAGGAAACATTAGAATAGGATATATGCACTCCAGGATTGTCTTCATTAGTAAAGTTATCCTGATGTGGTTACGGGTATGTTACAGGTTTTTCATCCTCATGTTTATGCTTTGGTAGACCCCGGTTCTTCACATTCCTTTTTGACTCCTACATAGCAATAGACTTTGGTATTAGTCTCAAAACTTTAATAAAACCTACCTTAGTGACTACTCTAGTAGGTAGCTCTATTGTAGCTAGGCGAGCATATAGGAACTGCCCGATAACAGCTGCTCATAAAGTTACCTTAGTTGATGCGTTCCCCATGGGGCGTTCTAATCTTGTTCATGCGTAAGAAATATAGTTCTCTCACAATGTGCATAAATTATTATTAGTTGAACAAAGTCACCATCAAGAATAAGTATCCGCTCCCTAGAATTGATGACTTGTTCGACCAACTTTAGGGTGCCATCTACTTCTCTAAGATAGACCTCAGATCCAACTATCATCAACTTAGAGTCAGAGAATGTGACATTCTAAAGACAACTTTCAGAACTTGATATGGTCATTTTGAATTCTTAGTTATGTCTTTTGGATTAACGATTGCCTCAGCAGATTTCATGGACTTGATAAAAAAGGTGTTCAAGAAGTAATTGGACATGTTTATCATAGTCTTAATTGATAATATCCTTGTCTATTCTTGTAGTGAGCATGATCATGCAGACTATCTGAGAATTATGTTGCATACCCTGAGAGCTCATTAATTGTTTGCCAAATTTAGTCCGTGCAAATTTTGGCTAAGGTCAGTAGATTTTTTGGGCCATATTTTTTTTTCAGTGATGGCATTAGAGTTGACCCTTAAAAGACCAAAGCAGTAAGGAACTAGACCAGAACCATCTCTCCATTAGATATTAGGAGTTTCTTGGGTTTGGTTATCTATTATAGGAAGTTTGTTAAAGGGTTTTCTTCTATTGCATCCCCATATCTCGATTTACTCAGAAGAAAGTTAAATTTTAGTGGTTAGATTCTTGGGAGAAGAGTTTTCATGAGTTGAAGACTCAACTCACTTCTACTCTAGTATTGACATTTCCAGATAGTTCAAATGAGTTTGTAGTTTATTGTGATAATTCCAAAGTTGGTCTTAGTTGTGTTTTGATGTAGAGAGGCAAGGTCATAGCCTGCGCTTCTAGACAGCTTAAACCCCCTGAGAAGAATTATCCTACCCATGATCTTGAGTTGTCAGTAGTTGCTTTTGCCTTTAAAATTTGGAGACATTATCTTGATGGGGTTCATGTTGATTTGTTTACTAATAATAAGTGTTTGCAGTACGTGTTCACATATAAATATCTAAATCTTTATCAGAGAAGGTGGCTTGATTTATTAAAGAATTATGATATGAGTGTGTTGTATCATCCGGTCAAGGCCAATGTAGTGGTAGATACCCATAGAAGATTATCTATGGGCAATGTTGCTCATGTTGAGGAGGATAACGAGAAGTTAGTCAGTGAGGTTCATCATCTTACTAGATTAGGCATTCGCTTAGTTGATTCAGCTGAAGGTAATGTATGGGCTTAGAATGCTTTGGAATCTTCCCTAGTTGCCGATATAAAAGGAAAGCAAGACAGAGATCCTAGTTTGGTTAAGATGAAGGAGGTAGTTAGAGATCAGAAGGTTGAGGTTTTCTTCTAAGGAAGAGATGGTAAGCTTTGTTGTCAGGGTAGATTTATTTGTTCCATGTATTGATGGCTTGAGACAACGAATACTTGCAAAAGTGCATGGTGTGCGATACTCTATCCATCTAGGAGCCATTAAGATGTACAATGACTTACGGTAAATTTATTAGTAGAGTGGTATGAAAAAGGATATTGCAGAGTTTATGGCTAGGTATTCAAATTATCAGTAGGTCAAGGTTGCGCACTAATGACCTAATGGTACATTACAGGATGTCAACATTCTCACTTGGAAATGGGAAGTGGTGAACATGGATTTTGTGATAGGGTTGCCTCATATGCGTCGTCAGCATGATTCGATATGGGTCATTGTATATAGAATGACAAAATTAGCTTATTTCTTTCCAGTTCATACTTCGTACTCAGCTAAGAATTATGCTAGGATTTATATTAGGGAGTAGGTTATGTTGAATGAGATTCTATTGTCTATTATTTCAGATAGAGGTACACAGTTTACCTCTCACTTTTAGAAATCTTTTTTGATGGGTCTTGGTACCTAAGTTCATATCAGTACAAATTTTCATCCTTAGACACATGGTCAAGCAGAGAGGACCATTCAAATCTTAGAGGACATATTGAGGGAATGCGTTATTGACTTTAGAGGTAGTTGGGATGACCACTTACCTTTGATTGAGTTTGCTTACAATAACAATTATCACTCCAATATTCAGATGGATCTGTTTGAGGCTCTCTATAAAAGGAGATGTAGATCTCCTATTGGTTGTTTTGAGGAAGGTGAAGCTACTTTGATGGGGCCAGATGCAGTATTTGATGTGATGGAAAAAGTCCAGTTGATGCAGGAGACTTTAAAGATAACCCAAAGCTGTCATAAATATTATGCAGATATGAGGAGAAGGGATCTTGATTTTAAGGTTGGTGATTTGGTTTATTTCAAGATTTCATTTATGAAGGGAGTGAAGAGATTAGTCAAGAAGGGGAAACTCAGCCCCCATTATTTTGTCCCATATAGAATCTTCAGTTATTTTCAAAAGGTAGCTTATAAGCTAGAGCTGCCTACAGATTTGGCGTCTGTACATCCTGTATTTTATATTTCTTTGTTAAAGAAATGTATTGGTGATTTAGTTGTAGTTGTTTTATTGGTGATTTAGTTGTAGTTGTTCCTTTAGAAGATATGGATGTTAAGGATTGACTTTCTTACAAAGAATTTCCATTTGATATCCATGATCAGTAGATCCATAGACTACAGATCAAAGAAGTTCCCTTGGTTAAAGTTCTTTGGCGAAAAAAGTCTGTTGAGGGAGCCACTTAGGAAGCAGAAGTAGATATAAGAATCAAGTACCCTCATCTTTTCTTGGCAAACTCAGATCTAACACCATGTAAGATTTTCCTCAGATTGACTCTTGTTAGTTCCCTATTTCATCTATGCATCCATCCCTCATGTCATTTCATGCACTCATGAAACAAGTTCCGTTCATGTATCATATTTCTTGTCATGCACATTCAGTATATGATCTCAGTTTTCCTCAGGAGTCCTAGTCTAACTTGTCTTATTCGAGGACGAATGTTACCAAGGGGGAGATATTATAATACCATATAAGATCCTAGCTCAATTCAGATCATAGTTGCATCTTTTAGGGGCCAAGACTTGGAAATTTCACTAAGTGTTGAGGACTTAGTCGTTTTCAAGACCCCTAAATTTTGATGATTTTTATTTTGGACTTCCCGACCTCGAGACGCCGATTTTTGAGTTGATTTATGATTGGGGTTGTCTAAAGTATGTCTCAGGTGAGTTTTAAAATTTTTAGATAAGCATAAAGGTGTGTTTGAAAAACTAAACTAGTAGCACCACTGGGATATGCAGGCACTTCCCCCGTTAGTCACCCGCTCTACGAAGGGTGCCACCAGGTTTAGCCCTCCACTCTAAGGAAGGCGTCGCCCGGGATAGTCCAACACTCCAGAGCCCGCGTTTGCCCCTCCCTTTTCCGTACAACATTGTTCTTGACATTTTAAGGGTATTTGGGTCAATTTCTTTCACCCAACTTGTCCATAACATGGATTTGGGACTTCCATGGAGTATTATTTTCCCTTTTTCTCACAAATCTTCTCAAGAAAAACCATCTTTCTTCCCAAGAACAAACCCTAACACTTTCACAAGAAATCAAGGAACTCAATCTTCAAGTTCAAAAAATTCTCAAGGAATCTTCAAGAATTCATCTAGTGAAGTATGTGGGAGTTCATCCATGGGTATTTTTTACCCATGGAGCCCAAAATCCCCTTGTTGGTTTAGTTTATGTGTTTATACCTGTTCTTGATGGAATAAATCCTTAAATCTCTAGATAATTCAATTACAAGTTATGGTTACAAGTGTTTTCGAGTAGAATGAGTCATATCATTCTTCAAGTATTGCAATTGCCACGTCATGGTCAGTTGATTTCAAGATTTACCCTCAAGTTATGAATTTAGCCATGTAATCATGCTGTTTTCCTCATGTTTAAGGCATTCCCATGTACAAGTTTATTATTATTACATATTTGATGAAATGCCCATATTTTAGTTCTTTGAACTGTGATTTCATACTACAGTATTTCAAGTTTGATATTGCATTTTATAATTATTAAGTGATGGTGGGTTATAAACACCCGATACCTAGTTGTTTACATGATTTTAGTGTCTCATAAATGATATCAGTTGAACCATGAGTATTATCACTCACTTATTTGTTATGATCAGACCATGATGAGCTATGTTAGTTGTATGTTTAGTTTTATTTAATTCAACTCAATTCAGCACCAGTGTGAGTTCTGTTGAAAGTAGGATTTAGCACTGAGAGAACCTAGGGATAGGGGCTCATCGGCTAGTTAGGACTGGGTCCTTAGTAGCAGTCCCTTAGTTCCTAAACTATGTAGCAAACATAGGATTATGAGATGTCATCCGCAAGTTTAGGACTGAAACTCTCTTAGTGGTCACCTGCTAGTTTAGGACTGATTCCCTAGTCCTTTGGGACATTAGATTAGCGGATCCATAACGCCAGTGTTAGTACCCATGGCACGGTACTGGCACCCTTCCAACTGGGGTTATAGGTTTGACCCCAATTAGCTTAGATTGGGGCATATCGGTTATATGATACCTTCTATAGTCTCAGTACAATATTCAATATATTTCAGTTTAGTTTGCTTGACCAAGCGTAAAGAACCTCAGTTATTCAATTATTCAGATTTTAGTTATTATATTTACAGATTATTGATAACGCTCAATCTACAGCTCTCGTAGGAGTGTAAAGCGGTCGTTAGCAAATATAGAACCCAACCTGGGTTGGGTGTCGATCCCACAGGGAATAGCTTGGCCAACAAGTAAGCAAAATTACTAAACTTTTGATGCAAGTCTCGTAAGAAGGGGGGATTCTTGTCTTGCAAGTAAAGTAAACAAAAGCTGAAAATAGCAAAGTAAAAAGAGAGTATTTCGTAGGTTGTGAAACAATGAGAATTGAAGCGTTGGGGTTATGTCCACCTTCTGAGGTATACGTCTCTATTGGCTATGAGTGTGTAGAGTCTTGACATGCAATTGCTTATAGAGAATTGTAGTCGATGGTAAATCCAAGCGTCTCGCGACCTAAACAAGGACTATTTCACTTTAACTCTCGCGAGCTTAAAGCGTGTCTAACGGTACGAATTCTCCAAGAGGTTAGTCCAGTTACGGCACTAGCTTTTTAATAGGAAAGGGTGTCCTACTACCTTGACATTATCTCTTTTCCAGACAAATAACCTTTCTCGCGAACAAGTTAAATGTTAGACTGGCGTATTCTTGCGTTTGCAACCGCAAAGAATGTAGATTAAGATGAAGAGAATAATGATATAAGCAATATACGTGTCTTGAACTCACAAACTCACAACAATAGATAGTAACTCATTCGGCTTCCATAACCCCAACTAAGAGGTTTAGTTACCCATGAATGCGAAGGATATCACGTTTTGCATGGTGGATGGCGTGAGAAGTGGGTGTTTAGGCGTGTGGTTTTGGTGATTCCCTAGCAAGTAATGATTCTCTTGTTGTGGAATAGATGAGTAGAAGAAAAATAGAATTAATGGAAAGGTTAGAAGAGTGAATAGAAGTGTTGTAGTGGAAGAAGAGAGGGATGGAAGAATTGTATTGTAAGAAGATGAATTAATTGCTAAAAATCTCTAGCATGATAGGGTATTTATAATACTCCTATCCTACTCCTACTAGGCTAATGAAATAAATAACCAAATCCTAATATACTAATGAAATCCTTGACCCAAATGTACTAGGGTAAGGTTACAATATCATAATCCAAATAGACTAGTAAAACACATAACCTAATTATACTAGGTTAATGTATCTTTGTAAAAATCCAGCTTTGTGTCTGTAAGTCCCCAAAGTCTTCAGAATTGCTGTTTTAGCCCGGGACAGATTTTCCATGCAGCAGATTTGGTCCTTTAGGCGTCCAGCTCCTTTCCACTTCGTTCGTGAGCTTTCTTTTGCGTCAAGTAAGCCATAAAATGCTGTATTTTGCATCATTTATACCTGAAACTTTACTAATCATATTTGTTAGCTCATTTACAGGAAAAAGGACTAAAAGTGCATGAAATATATAATTAGTTCTCAAAACTAGGCTAAAATATGGGCAAAATATATTGATATAGGCACGTAAATTCGCCTATCATCAACACCCCACACTTGAAGCTTTGTTCGTCCTCGAACAACATATCATGTCCTTCTAAACATCGACTTAAGGTTTTTACAGCAACAACACAACATTCTTCAAGACAGGCACAACAATTATCAACAAAGAGTAGCTTTCCGATTATAAGTAGAAACAATTTAACCTCAAGCATAGACTCATGATGGTGATCAACTCGCATGCAAACGTTAAGGTACATAGAATCATATACAACTATCCAAAACTCATCAACCATGTGTGTCTCACAATATAGTACCCATAATCACTCACAAATATAGCATATTTTTCAAACATGGGTGTCAAAATATCCTTGCACTCACTCTCACAAAGAATTCATATGTAGCAACTAATGACCATAAGCTTGCCCTTAATGTAGTACTCCACTAAATGTCAGAATGTTAAGATTAGGATCAAGTAGGTCTTTTGATGGTTGTAATGTAGGCTAAGGGACGGGTAGGACTATTTTGGCCAAGAATAGTGACTAGGTTCCTAAGCGCTTTTAATACATCACTTTGTATCATTGACACTTTTTTCTTTCAACCTTTCTTTCTTTTATTCTTCCACCCTTGTTCTCATCTTTTGTTTTTCAATTTTAAGCACAACTCACTTTTCAGCTTTCTTTTCCTTTTTCTTTTCACAACATACCTCTTATGATAGCACTCTTTTTTTTTTTCATAACACATTCAAGCACCATTACAATTTAAAGCATCATACTCACCCAATTTCCTCTTATGTTGTCACATGACTTTTTCACTTTAAAGCACTTAGGAATTTGGATCAAATTACGATCTTGAAAAAAATGAATTAGGCTTACATACAAGGTTGTCAAAGAAATAGGCTAAAGGCTCAAAAGGGTTTAACTAGGATGATTTACATGGGTAGGAAAAACTGAAGGTAAATAAATATAGGTTGCCAAAGAAATGCCTAAATCATATCCTAAACTTACATTCCTTATTTTCGCTTTGCATACATATCAGGCAAGTTCTAGCATCAGCCACAAGCATAGAATATACTATTATCTCGCACACACAAGGCACATGGTCGACTTGATTGGAGGTAATATAGACTCTCGACCCAACAATTGAAGGAATTGAATCACACAATATCACATAATAAGTCACAACTAGAGCCTAAACGTCTCAATAGTCACAATTGTAGCACATACTCTTGTTCTAATCTCATGCTGCCTATCAAAATAATTTCATGCGTAGCTAGAAAAATTTGACTCCTAAAAAAATTAAAAAACGTTTGAACGAAAAAAAAACAAAAAAATGGATGGACTCAAAAAAAAAAAACAAAGTAAACAAGCAAACATACAAACATAGGTGCAAACAAGGAAGTATAGCATGCGGATTCTGCCACCCCACACTTAGACGGGACACTGCCCTCAGTGGAAAATAAATGCGAAGAACCTGGTTAGTCGGACTCTTCATCAATGTCGGGGGTCATACCCCCTTCGTCTGAATTATCATAAGAGTCGTCGGCAGAGTTCTCCTCATCATCAGAATCAGGCAAGCGTCTATCATCATCAGTTGGCACGTCATCGTCCAGAGGTTCCTCAAAATATACGCCCACTCCACACATCTCCCGGGCATGCCTGTTCATTGGGTAGTCATGGTCCAGCTGTTGGAGCTCTTCAGCAGTTGGAATACATCCACCACTCATCATAGTGAATCGTGTCATGCTATAGAGATGACGGAAGAAACTCTCATCACGAGCATGTCTCTCCGCAGTAGTAAGGTTGACTCCATGAGTTGTTTCAGCATCTTTGACCTTTGTGAGGTCAACCTTCTTTGGGTTATGTGGGAGTTTGTGGTCAGCTGGTTCCTCTTCTATATCCTCCTTCCGCAACATTGTTGTCAACAAATTGCCGAATGTGAAATGGGACCTTTGGTGGAGTCTGGCCTTCCTCATGGTAGATCGAATGATTGCCCCAAAGTTGATAGGGACATTCGTCATCAACGCATAAACCAAACACACTCTATCTCTTGATATCTTGGTGTATTGCGTCCCAGGAATAAGGCATGAGTTGACAATGCGCATCCAGATTCTTGCTTTCCTATTTAGTGGAGCATAGGGGAAGGTGTTGTGACGGCCTGTTTCCTTATGTCTGCCCCATCTTGCCATCGATCTGCTTCCACAAAGCGTGTGTCTTATCGCTCTGTAAGGAGGCCTACTGTACAGCTCTTTGTATGGTGCAGGGTCGACCGAAGGTAGGCCAAGAAAAGAGTTGATCCAATCCGCTGTAAGCTGTAACACTTGGCCCCGAATTTTGACTTCGTTTCCTGTTGTGTTTGGCGACCAGTTGGCATAAAATTCTCTTGTCAAGTCAAGATTGCACTCTCCTATGTTGCGGAAGATGAAATATAGCTTCAAAGCCATTATTTTAGCCAACATTTGCGGCTCCTTCTTTGCTAAGGTCTCCTTGTTGATCAAGTCGACGTGCACATATTTCTTTTCTTTGTTGCTGCTGTACCATGCTTTGGCTTCTTCCTCAAGAACCCATTTTATTTCGAACATTCTGCGTGGTAGGTGCGCTGAGGATGATTCTCCTTGGTCTTTTCGACTTCTCTTTTTGCCCTTTTGGGACGTGGTAGCCATTTCCTTGCCTTGCCTTGCCTTAGGTGCCATTGTACCTGAGACTAGAAATAACGTAAGTTGCAACACAATCTCACTTTATACAATCTATATGAAAGCACTAGGGGTACCACCCCACACTTAATCTTGTTAGCACAAATCAGTGAGGTGAAAGTGGTCGAGTACTCAGATTTCGTCGACATACGTTTTAGGATTGTATTCCGACAAGAAAATCAGCATTAAATCACTTATTTGCAGCCATTGGCCTACTTTCA
This sequence comes from Capsicum baccatum var. pendulum, assembly GCA_030864225.1. NCBI lineage: Eukaryota > Viridiplantae > Streptophyta > Magnoliopsida > Solanales > Solanaceae > Capsicum > Capsicum baccatum. The sequence continues at coordinate 140,735,848 of CM061550.1, forward strand.
TGGTAGATATAGCAACACTACAACATAGGGGTTACCACATGGAATCGTAATTCGTACAACAAGCACAACTTCCTAAGTCGATAGGTACTATAACCTTATCCCGATGACCGGGATATTTTATCATGTAAGTATCCAAAAAACCATCTTAAGCAATATTCATAGCCATATCAATTCAGCAATGATCATAACAATGCTATCGAAACAAAATTCAAGTCGGAAACAAGTCAAGAATTCCCTACGTATATATTCAATCACACGATATTGCAACAACTATCCAAACACATGAACATTACCACCAACCTCATATGATTTAGCAAAATATAATAAGCATAGCAACGTAGTACTTACGATAAATAGATGAAGAATAAGAGAGTACGTACTTGCTTGAAGATTGTGGAGAAGTTGTTGTGAATTGGAAGAACAAAGGAAGAAAATTTTGAGAGGATTTGGAGTGATATGCGGCGCCTTTAGGGTTGTTTCTAATGTGGTTGTGTTATAAAACCAAGTCCCCTTTATATAGGAAGAGTATGGGTCGGGTTATGACCCATTTACAATCGGATTTGGGGACAAAATCACCACATGTGCGGCGCATATCTCTCGGCATATCAATGACATATGCGGCGCATTGTCCATGGCATAATGGGACATATGCGCCGCATAGTCTATGGCATTTCTAGACATATGCGCCACATAGTCTATGGCATTTGGTCTCAGTATCTCAAATGCCATAGCATAGGCGGCGCATAGTCAAAAGCATACCTAGGAATAGGCGGCGCATAGTGTATAGCACACTAGATTCTGAGTCCTTAGGCTATAGAATAGGTTGTGCATCGTTCGTGGCCTATTTTTACCAAGGCCTAGCCTTCCTCGAAGCCTATTATGACGTGAGAAAGGCTCAATTCATAGCCTTATGCATCACCATTCCTAACTTACCGACTTTACCATACAATGCAACCAAATCATCAATTGAAATCAATCTCCTCGTTGCATACTTCTTGCACCTATATTAGCTCAAAACAAATGAACACGATTAGTACGATGGGTTGCCTCCCACCAAGCGCCTTAGTTTTGGTCGTGGCACGACTCTTATTTTTGGATTTTCATTTATCAAAAAGAAAAAATACTAAAACAATGAAATGATAAAACGATAAAACAATAAAACGACAAAACGATGGGTTGCCTCCCATCTAGCGCCTTATTTATTGTCGTGGCTCGACGTAGTAATCTCGAGTACTTAGACTTCGTCGAGATAAGTGATGGCCATGTCATTCATCGAGTCAAGAGGACCGATATATGGCTTAACACGTTGGCCATTCACTTTGAAGACAACACCGTCATTGTCTTCCAATTCGACTACTCCTGGTGAGTAGACTTGGATGACTTTAAATGGACCAGACCACTTTGATTTTAACTTACCTGGGAAGAGCTTGAGTCTGGAGTTAAAGAGCAGTACCATGTCACCTTTTTGGAAGTTTCGTCGAACAATCCGCTGATCATGATACTTCTTCATCCGCTCCTTGTATAAATCTGATCTTTCATATGCATGGAGACGAAATTCATCTAGTTCGTTCAGCTGCTCTAACCTCAGGTTCTTCACATCATCCCAATTCAGATTCAAGTGCTTCAATGCCCACAATGCCTTGTATTCAAGCTCGATGGGTAGATGACAAGCCTTCCCATAAACTAGCTGATTAGGTGACATGCCAATGGGTGTCTTGAATGCAGTCCTATACACCCATAGTGCATCATCTAGCTTCCGAGACCAGTCCTTCCTATTCGCATTAACCGTCTTGGCAAGGATTTGCTTGATCTCGCGGTTGGAAACCTCAACTTGTCCACTGTTTTAGGGATGATAAGGCGTAGCTACCTTGTGTTGCTTGACTCCATACTTGGCCAATACAGATTTGAATAGCTTGTTGCAAAAGTGAGATCCTCCATCACTTATGATAGTACGAGGTACTCCAAAGCGAGAGAAGATATTCTTCTTTAAAAATGCTACAACACGCTTTCCTTCGTTGTCGGCCAATGCTACAACTTCCACCCATTTCGATACATAATCCACAGCAACCAAGATGTACTTCATTCCAAACGAATTCACGAATGGACCCATGAAATCAATACCCCACACATCAAAGAGTTCTACCTCCAGAATTTTGGACATGGGCATTTCATGGTGTTTTGAAATAGCACCTTGACGTTGGCATTGGTCACACCTTCGCACATAGTCGTATGCATCTCTGAATATTGTAGGCCAATAATAACCGCTTTGCAAGACTTTCCTTGCCATTCGATTCCCTGCATGATGTCCTCCAACTTGCGAAGTGTGGCATGCTTCCAATATAGTAGGCACTTTTTCATGGGATATACATCATCGAATGATACCATCCGTGCATCTTCGAAACAAATAAGGCTCATCCCAATAGTAGTGCTGAACGTCATGCATAAACTTCCTCCTCTGGTGGTAAGATAAATTGGAAGGTAACACATTACTCACCACAAAATTTGCAAAGTCGGCATACCATGGTAATTTCTCCATTGATGTCGCTAGTGCATCATCAATCTGATTTTCTGGTTGTGCCACATACTTATTCTCAAGTCTAGATAGGTGATCAGCCACTTGGTTCTCGCAACCTCTTCTATCTTTGACTTCGAAATCAAACTCTTGCAGCAGCAATACCCATCGAATCAGCCTTGGTTTTGCATCCTTCTTCATCATTAGATACCTAAGAGCTGCATGGTCTGTATGAACGATCACCTTAGTACCCAGTAAATAGGCACGAAACTTCTCAAATGCATACACAACCGCTAGGAGCTCTTGTTCAGTAACGGTGTAGTTTCTTTGGGCTTCATTTAGGACCTTACTCGCATAATAGATAGGATGAAACAATTTCTCCTTTCTCTGCCCAAGAACAGCACCAACGGCTACACCACTAGCATCACACATGACTTCAAATGGGAGCGTCCAATCTGGTGCTACCATGATAGGGGCTTCAATGAGTTTTCCTTTAAGGCATTCGAATGCCTTTAAGCAATCATCATTAAAGTCAAACTTCGCATCTTTCTCCAATAGTTTGCACAATGGACTAGAAATTTTGGAGAAGTCTTTGATGAATCTACGATAAAACCCAGCATGGCCAAGAAAACTACGAACTCCCTTCACCGAAATTGGAGGTGGTAGCTTCTCTATTACCTCGATTTTGGCGCGATCAACCTGTATTCCTCTTTCGGAGATCTTGTGCCCAAGAACGATTCCTTCTTTTACCATGAAGTGGCACTTCTCCCAATTCAGCACAAGGTTGAACTCTACACATTTTTGCAATGCCATGCTCAAGTTTGCCAAACACGCTTCAAAAGACTCACCAACAACTGAAAAGTCGTCCATAAATACCTCCAAAGTGTCTTCTACCATATCAGAGAAAATAGACATCATACAACGTTGAAAGGTGGCTGGTGCATTACATAACCCGAATGGCATACGTTTGAAGGCAAACGTACCATATGGGCATGTGAACGTTGTCTTCTCTTGGTCTTCGGGGGCAATACAAATCTGATTGTAACCTGAATAACCATCCAAGAAGCAAAACCATCCTTTCCCCGCTAATTGATCTAGCATTTGGTCCATGAATGGCACGGGGAAGTGATCCTTGAGCGTCCAAGAATTCAGCTTGCGGTAGTCCATGCATACTCTCCATCCAGTAACGGGCCTGAGTGGAATAAGCTCATTCTTTGCATTCGCAACCACCGTCATTCCTCCTTTCTTGGGAACACATTGTACTGGGCTTACCCATGTACTATCAGAAATAGGATACACGACTCCTGCGTCTAACCACTTGATAATCTCCTTCTTCACCACTTCTTGCATTGGTGGGTTTAGACGTCTTTGATGTTCAATGGTGGGTGTGCACTTTTCTTGAAGCTGAATTTTATGAGTGCAAATCCCAGGTGGAATACCAATGATATCCGCAATGGTCCATCCAATAGCTCTAATATACTTGCGTAAGATTGCAATAAGAGCTGCAACTTGTTGCTCACCCAAATCGGCTGCTACAATGACTGGAAGAGTGTTTCCGCTTCCTAAGAATGCGTACTTCAAATGGCTTGGCAGCTCCTTTAATTCTAACGTGGGTGGCTCTTCAATAGATGGCTTAGATGGTGGTGTGGGTCGGTTTTTGAGATCAAGATACAGCTTCTTGGGAGTATAACGATATGTCCCTAATCCCGATAGAGCACAAATATCTTCATCAGACATTTCAGCATCATCATTCTCTCCTTTCATGAGCAAACCCTCCAAAGGATCATCAAGAATTCGCTCTTCAGCAAGTAACTCTTTCTCGTCATCAAAGACAACATCAGCCACCGAAAATACACTCAGATCTTTGGGTTGCTTCATTGATTTGCAAGCATCAAAGCGTACCACTTCATCATTTATTCGGAATGAAAGCTCATTAGCTCTCAAATCTATGAGCACGCTTCCCGTAGCAAGGAAGGGGCGTCCCAAGATTATGGGAACCTCTGATTCTGCTTCACAATCCAAGATGACAAAGTCTGCTGGAAAGATAAATGAAGAAACCTTTACCAAGACGTCGCATAGAATACCAACCGGTCGTTTTACCGACCTATCCGCCATAACAAGCCTCATATTAGTTGGTGTAGGATCTCCTAACCCCAACTTTTTGTAGATTGATAATGGCATCAAGTTGATGTTGGCTCCTAAGTCACACAATGCTTTAGCAAAGTCCAAAGATCCGACGGTGCAAGGACTCGTGAAAGCTCCGGGGTCGGCCTTCTTCTGAACTATCGATCGGGTAGCAATTGCACTACAATGATGCACATCATCTTTCAGCTCATAACTTGCTGCCCTCTTTTTAGTCAAAAGATCTTTCATAAACTTCGCATACCCAGGCATTTGTTCAAGTGCCTCTACCAATGGGACATTAATGGTCAGCTGCTTGAGCATAGTCATGAATTTGCTGAACTTAGTGTCATCGGCCGCCTTCTTCAATCTTTGTGGAAAAGGTGGTGGTGGGTATGGAAGTGTTCTCTCCATGGATTTCTTCTCCTCTTGCTTCCGTTTATCATTTTTTTCAGGCTGCACATCACTAGGTAAAACATCTTTGACGTTTGAAGTAGTTGTTGCGGCTTCTTCTCTTGTAACGTCACTAGGTGTGACATCAATGTCTGCTGCTACGTCAACCACTTGCTTGCCTTTTGCTGAAGTTTCCAGCACCTTACCACTCCTGGTAGTGATGGCCATGCATGACCCATCATTCCTTGGGTTTTGGACTGTATCGCTCGATAAGGTGCCAGCCTTTCTTTGATTGAATGCTGCTGAAAGTTGGCTTAATTGCTGCTCTATTTGCTTGATAGAAGTGGAATGAGAATCAACTAGTTGCTTCATGGAGGCCAAATCGTCAATTACCTCCTTAACTCCCGTGCTCGTTGCTTCCACTCCTTTCAATAACTTAGCCATCATGTCTTCCATGGAATTAGATGTGGTGGTATCACGTCTACCAGGGGGAACGTACAAACCACTATTTTCATTATTTTTCTTCCAACTACCTTGGTCTTTACCTCCAGATTTATCATAATAGTTCCGACCTTGGTTTCCTTGGGCATTCCCACGGAAACCCCCCTGATTGTTCAAGTAGTTGGCCTCCTCTTCCGAATTAGATTCGTCTCTTCCTTTTGACGCAATAGCTTTCACTTTTTTAGTATTCCCTAATAGATGCTTTGTAAGAAGATCCATTTGGGTTTTCAGGTGCGCCATATCTTGATCACGTTCTTCTTCTCTTCTTCTTTGGTCTGCAGACATTCCAATAGATAAAGTGGGGCTTGCTACCTCAGAATCCCTGGTATGCCAAGATCTACTTTGCTTCGTCATGCGATCTAGCATATTGCTTGCTTGACCAAAGGTAAGGTCCATAAAAGAACCTCCAGCTGCATTGTCCACCACTGGTTTAGTTAGTGAATTCAAGGCTCTATACAAGATCTCCATGAGGTGAACATTAGTCATGTGATGGTTTGGGCATCTCGCTAGCTTTGTCTTGAACCTCTCCCATGTTTCGTGAAGAGCTTCAGAGGGAAGCTGACGAAAGTTGCTCATTTCATCTCTTAATTGAGCCCTCTTGGATGGCGGAAAGAATCTTTCTAGGAAAGCGTCTCTCAATTGCCTCCAATTTGTAATAGAATCAAGAGTCAGCCCATTCAACCATAATGTTGCCTCCCCAGACAGAGACAATGGAAATAGACGTAATCGAATAGCATTCTGACCAACACCAGGATTGTCAAAAGACTTGAATGTAGAAATAAAGTTGATGAGATGCATATTCGGATTATCGCCTGCTAGTCCACCAAATAATCCCTTGAGTTGCAATAACTGAATCATGGTGCTTGTGATGTTGAACTTGGCTCCGGGCGCTAATGGTGGTGGAATTATAGCTCCAGTGGCTCCGGCACCATCAAGATCATCATCATCATCGTCGAAAGCTGGTTGCAAAGGTTGGCGATCATACCTATACCGAGCTTGTCGACCTCTTCGATTGGCAGGTGTTATAATTTCAGCATCACGCCTAGGGTTCAGTAACTCGTCATCACCTAAATCTTCATTGTCAGGGTTTGTTGCTCGTCCAAGATTATCAATGTTTTGTTGTTGGACTTGAGCAGCGGCAAGAGCAGCTAATCTTGCCTGCTCGTGTTGAGCAGCCATCCTGTCGATTTCAGCTTGTGCTTCCATTCATCTAATTCGTTGTGGTTCAGGATTGATTGGTAATAACGGTTGACCAGAACTTCTAGTATGGGGCATGCACTAAAAGAAAAACCTCCAATAAACAAAAACAAAAACTAAAAGTAAAAGTACGAGAATCTTTGACCAAAGGGTCTAGTAATTATCACAAACTTGACTGACACTCGTATTCCCCGGCAACGGCGCCAATTTTTGATAACGCTCAATCTACAACTCTCGTAGGAGTGTAAACCGGTCGTTAGCAAATATAGAACCCAACCTGGGTTGGGTGTCGATCCCACAGGGAATAGCTTGGCCAACAAGTAAGCAAAATTACTAAACTTTTGATGCAAGTCTCGTAAGAAGGGGGGATTCTTGTCTTGCAAGTAAAGTAAACAAAAGCTGAAAATAGCAAAGTAAAAAGAGAGTATTTCGTAGGTTGTGAAACAATGAGAATTGAAGTGTTGGGGTTATGTCCACCTTCTGAGGTATACGTCTCTATTGGCTATGAGTGTGTAGAGTCTTGACATGCAATTGCTTATAGAGAATTGTAGTCGATGGTAAATCCAAGCGTCTCGCGACCTAAACAAGGACTATTTCACTTTAACTCTCACGAGCTTAAAGTGTGTCTAACGGTATGAATTCTCCAAGAGGTTAGTCCGGTTACGACACTAGCTTTTTAATAGGAAAGGGTGTCCTACTACCTTGACATTATCTCTTTTCCAGACAAATAACCTTTCTCGCGAACAAGTTAAATGTTAGACTGGCGTATTCTTGCGTTTGCAACCGCAAAGAATGTAGATTAAGATGAAGAGAATAATGATATAAGCAATATACGTGTCTTGAACTCACAAACTCACAACAATAGATAGTAACTCATTCGGCTTCCATAACCCCAACTAAGAGGTTTAGTTACCCATGAATGCGAAGGATATCACGTTTTGCATGGTGGATGGCGTGAGAAGTGGGTGTTTAGGCGTGTGGTTTTGGTGATTCCCTAGCAAGTAATGATTCTCTTGTTGTGGAATAGATGAGTAGAAGAAAAATAGAATTAATGGAAAGGTTAGAAGAGTGAATAGAAGTGTTGTAGTGGAAGAAGAGAGGGATGGAAGAATTGTATTGTAAGAAGATGAATTAATTGCTAAAAATCTCTAGCATGATAGGGTATTTATAATACTCCTATCCTACTCCTACTAGGCTAATGAAATAAATAACCAAATCCTAATATACTAATGAAATCCTTGACCCAAATGTACTAGGGTAAGGTTACAATATCATAATCCAAATAGACTAGTAAAACACATAACCTAATTATACTAGGTTAATGTATCTTTGTAAAAATCCAGCTTTGTGTCTGTAAGTCCCCAAAGTCTTCAGAATTGCTGTTTTAGCCCGGGACAGATTTTCCATGCAGCAGATTTGGTCCTTTAGGCGTCCAGCTCCTTTCCACTTCGTTCGTGAGCTTTCTTTTGCGTCAAGTAAGCCATAAAATGCTGTATTTTGCATCATTTATACCTGAAACTTTACTAGTCATATTTGTTAGCTCATTTACAGGAAAAAGGACTAAAAGTGCATGAAATATATAATTAGTTCTCAAAACTAGGCTAAAATATGGGCAAAATATATTGATATAGGCACGTAAATTCGCCTATCATCAATTATTTCAGAGACATATTTATATTGGTCTTTCATTCATAGATGTTATATGATCATGCATTTATGTTCAGTTATTCCCATTCGTTTCAGCCAGTCCTCATCTCATATACCAGTACATTCAAAGTACTGACCACATACTTTTATTTGCTCTCTGTTGTATTATAACATAGATTCGGACGCTCAGTAACCCAACCACTCTTAGATAGCTCAGTGACATTTCACAGCAGTAGTGGTGAGTCCTCTTCCATCGAGGACATGATTTGCTTATTTCAGTTACTCTGGTACTTTGTTGTGTTCAGTTAGTCGGAGTTAGTTGGGGGTCTGTCCCATAAACTCCTGAGACTATTTAGAGGCTTTCAAACAAGTAAGACAATCAGCTAGATATTCAGTTAATTACTTTCAGTTTTTATCAGTTATTTCAGATATTTCAATAGTACAGATTTACATATATCTTATCAGAGTATCTTCTGCATATGTTGTTTTATTACTATTTTATTCAGTTCTTACAAAGGTACCAGCTCATGGGTTACTTGTGCTAACTTGTGACCGTAAGAACCATTGTCGCGACTAAGGGGTAGCCTCGGGTCATGACAAAAACATGAAATATCAGATGAATGGAGCTCAAACTAGAAGGCAACTCTAATTTATAAGACATATTACCAACCCTTTACAGAACCACAAAAGGACCAACATACCAAGGACTGATCTTTCCCTTCTTACCAAGCTACATTACTGCCTTCATAGGAGATAGTTTTAAGAACACCCTATCCTTAACCTCAAACTCTAAGTCTCTATGCCTTACATCTGCATAGGACTTTTGGCGACTTTGGGCAAACTTAAGCCTATCCTGAATCACCTTTACTTTTTCCATAGCCGGGTAAACCAAGTCTGGACCAAACATATCCAACTCACCAAGCTCAAACCACCCAATAGGTGATCTATACCTCTTACCATAAAATGCCTCAAAAGTGGAAATACCAATACTAGAATGATAGCTATTGTAGTAAGCAAACTCTATCAATGGTAGATGATCAACCTAATTGAAACCATAATCAATGACACATGCCTGAAGTATATCTTCTAGTGTTTGAATTGTCTTCTCTGCTTGTCCATCAGACTGCGGATGGAAAGAAATTCTCAAACTAACCTTGGTACCCAACCCTTCCTAAAAAGACCTTTAAAAATGAGATGAAAAATGCATACCACAATCTCCTGAAGATACATCTTCGCATAATCCTCCGCCGAAAAGGTAGTCCTCACTAGCAAGAAGTGAGCAGACTTCATCATCCTATATTCAATGACCCAAACCAAATCAATTTGGTTTCGAGACCAAGGAAGACCAATAACAAAATCCATATTGATTACTTCCCATTTCCATTCGGGAAGATCAATCTCTTGATATGACACACAATGCCTCATGTGCTCAACTTTAAATTGTTGGAATATGATGCACCTAGCTACAAAATCAGCTACATCCCTTTTTATACCATTCCACCAGTATGTCTCCTTGAGATCATGATACATCTTCGTCGTGCTGGGCTGAAAAACATAGAGCGATTTATACGCCTCTAACAAGGTCCTTTGCCACAACCCATTGACATCAGGAATACACAACCTCCCTTGGTACTGCAAAGTACCATCGCCATTGATCTCAAAGACCATTACCTTTTGCATACCCATATTGCTCTTGATTTTCATCAAGATAGGATCTAGCACATGCTTCTCCTTAATCTCTGCACCGAGAGACGACCTAACCACTTCCTAAACCATCATACCTCTATCCTTGGAGTCCAAGAGACGAACTCCAAGATTGGCCAAGCGGTGAATATCCTTCAACAACTCCCACTTTCCTTTCTCAATATGAGTTAAAATCCCCATGGATTACCTGCTAAGAGCATCAACAACCACGTTAGCCTTACCTGTGTGATAGTGAAGACTCATATCATAGTTATTGAGAATCTCCAACCATCTCCTTTGCCTGAGATTTAGCTCCCTCTAAGTGAACACATATTGCAGACACTTATGATAAAAAAAAGATGTCCACGTGCACTCCATAAAAGTAGTGCTGCTAGATTTTCAAAGCAAAATCCACCGCCAACAACTCCAAATCATGAGTAGGATAGTTCCTTGTCATGTATCTTTAACTACCTGGAGCATAGGCAATCACCTTCCTATGCTATATCAAGACACAACCAAGTCCCACCCGAGATGAATCATAATAAACCACAAACCCCTCATTGCCTTCAGGGTCCGTCAAAATTAGAGTCAAAGTTAGCTTATCCTTAAGCTTCTCGAATATCCCTTCATAAGCATCCAACCAAGAAAACTTGACCTTCTTCTAAGTCAATTTGGTCAAAGAAGCAGCTATCGCCGAAAAGATCTCTACAAACCGCCGATAATACCCAGCCAAACCCAAGAAGCTCCAAATATCAGGTGGAGTCGTGGGTCTAGGACACCTTTTAACAACAACCACCTTTTTGCGATCCACCATGATCTGCTCACTATAAATAATATGACCGAGAAAAGTCATAGCATTCAACAAAAACACACATTTAGAGAACTTGGCATACAACTATTGTTCCTTTAAGGTCCTCAATACCACACGGAGGTGATTAGCATGATCCACCTCACTCTCGAAATAAAAAAAATGTCATCTATAAACGCAATGACAAAGAGATTTAAGAACTTTCTGAAAACCATGTTTATCAAATCCATAAATTCCTCTGGAGCATTAGTCAAACCAAATGACATTACCAAGAACTCAAAGTGCCTAAACCGAGTACGAAAAGCCGTCTTAGGGATATTCTCCTCCCTAATCCTAAGTTGTTGATACCTAGAACGAAGATTTATCTTAGATAAGAACTTTGCACCTTGCAACATAACAAATAAGTCATCTATTCTTGGAAGAGGATACTTGTTCTTAATCGTTACGCTATTTAACTGCCGATAGTCAATGCACATCCGAAGGGAACCATCCTTTTTGCGCACAAACAACACTGATGTACCCCACGGGGATATACTGGGATGAATAAACCCTTTATCTAAAAGATACTTAAGTTGATCCTTGAGTTTCCTCAACTCAGTCGGAGCCATTCTATAAGGAGGAATAGCTACTGGAGGAGTGTCCGGAACCAAATCAATACCAAACTCTATTTCCCTATCCGGAAAAACACCAGAAATATCATCCATAAAGATCTCAGGAAACTTTATTTATCACCGAAACAGAATGAAATGAAGGACTCTCTAAGTTAGAATCTTTAACTCAAACCAAGTGATAGGGGCTTAGAGATTAACCTCCAAGATCTAAGATAAGAAATAAACCCCCTAGGAGCTAGGGAACCTCCTTCCCACCCTACAACTAGTTCACCAGGGAACCTAAAGGCAACCTTACAGGTCCGACAATCCAAGGACATATAACAAGAGTGTAATCAATCCATCCCCAGAATGACATCAAAGTCTACTATATCCAGTTCAAACAAACCTACCAAAGTCTGCCTACCACCAACAGATACCACACACATCCTACAGACTCTCTTAGAAATAGTCGATTCACCTACTAGGGGAGAAATAGGAAAAGGATTCGATATAACGTAAGGATAAAACCTAATATATACAACCACAAATAGGGTTATATAAGAAATAGAATACCCAAGATCAAGCAGACAATACAAATCACAAGAAAAGAGCTGTAATATACCAGTGAAAACATCAGGTGATGCCTCAGATTCCTATCGAGATACAAGAGTATATAACTTATTCCAGCTTGAGCCTGTAGCAGAAGCAGGAGAAGACACCGAAGTCACACCACTAGTCGCAGAAGTAGAAGATGAAGAAACCAGAGCTTTGACCACTCCCGAAGCTCCCTTACCAACCAAAAAATTCTTGAGCATATAGCCTAGATGGCCATATTATAGATACTTGTCCCTGCCTTTATCACAATAGACTTAATGAAGATGACCACAAAATCGATAAGAAAAGCATGAAGAAGTTGACTGACCCTCACTCTCCTAAGATTAGACACCCTGTGCCAAAAAATTATCATTACCTTATGGACTCCTATCACCCGACTGCCTCGATCAAGGAGAGTTAGCAGTAGAGAAGAAACAAGAACTTCACTACTTCTTCTTCGGCCATTTACTTGCATCCTGACCGCTTGCTGCTGAGCACCACTCTACTTAGAAAACCTACCCTTCTTACCCATTCTTTCCCCAAACTCTGCCGGTTTCCTCTATTCTCCCTCCACCTGCTGCATGTGGACAACCAACCTTGAAATGTCCATATTATTGATCAGCAAAGAAGTCTAGCTTTCAAGGATCATATCTTGAGATATCCCAAAAATGAACTTTCTCATTCTCTCCCTCATGTTAGCCACCAAATTAGGAGCATACCTTGACAACTGATGAAACTTCAAGGCATATCCTGTGATAGATATTTTACCTTACTTGAGATTCACAAACTCCCCTATCTTTGCTTCCGTTATCTCTTGAGGAATAAAATGATCCAAAAAGGAATTAGAAAAAGTATCCCATAAGGAAAACTCCTTCATATCACCTCTATCCCTATCCCACTCTTTGTACCATTGGTACGCAACATCCTTGAGCTGGTAAGCTACAATCTTTACACCTTCCACATTAGTCGCCTATATCACCATGAATATCTTCTCCATTTTATCCAAGAATGCCTGGGGATCCTCCTCATCCTTTACACCAGTAAAAGTAGGAGGATTCAGCTAGATAAACTAGACAGCTTTTGTGTCCTTAGCAGACAATTGACCAGATGCGTCCCGCTAAGCTTGAGCAGCAACCAATTGAGAAATAATATGAATAGATTGGTGAAATTCCACATTAGTCACCTCACCTTAAAGAGGACTAGTAGCAACCGAAGGAACTTTAGAATAATCAGGGATAGGACCCTGAGAACGAGTACGAATTCTAGGTTTAGGACGTACCTCATAACCATCATCCCCAAATGGGACAGTAAAATTTCCTTGTGTTCAGATTGATGAGGCATGGCCTGAAAAATGAACAAACAAGGATTAGAGATTCTAGGACATAGACTTCAAGCTCGAAATAGAATACCAAGAATGTGAAACATTCCTAAATGCCTTGTATCTTCTATATTATGAGTATGGCGTGCTACACACCCCTAAAAGAGATTCTACTTAACATGACTTTGTGGACTCCCAATTGACCATGAACCTAATGATCTGGCACCAAATTGACACGACCTGACCTGAGGCCTTATTGTAATGGGCATCCCAATTTCATCTAGAACCAGAGACCACCCTTGTTACCCAACCCAACCTCCAACCATTTGCCCTGAGTTAGCTGAATTTCAAACATATAACAAGATAGAGTAACTATACAGATTACAGACTCTAGGATAGGTCTATTACTAAGACCGACCAAACTAAGTCCAACCATCCCATACCAACCATCCAACCATACCAAGACAAATCAAATCATATATCCAACCATAACCAAATAAGTTCCATTAATAATTAAATAATCCTAAAATAAAATGTGATGGAACAATAAGAAATTTTATCTAATCATGTCAGCCCATATACTAATACCAATACTAAGGATGCCACCAATACCGATCCCACCCATACCTACCCATAGTGGTTCTATAAAATTCTCTAACCAAAAGAATACAAATATCCAGTTGGGACATGCCCCCAACTATAGCTAAAACGAATAACCATAAATATTCTAGAGTAAGAGATAACATTCATGAAATAGAGCTTTCTGAATAGATGTAAGATCACCAATTCAATCCAAAGCTGACCCCTCTAGTGTCCGAATGCTAAGCTTAAAGGATAGAACGTCCGATTCCTATATTGCGTGGGGAAACAACCGCCCAAAGATGGGTTAGCGGGTGAATGCTAGCATGAACTAAGGATAAAATAATGCCAATTATAAAACCAAGTAAAACCATCCATATGCATGCAAAACCATACATATATATATATATATAAAACTATGCCGGCAAAAGGAACCGGGTTTACCATGCCATTGAAAATATTTACCTGGGCTATGTAGCTTTGCCATCTTAAAACCACCAATGGGCTTTATGGGTTTAGCTCCCCCTGCTGAAAGGGCCCCAGTGTGTGAAGCCGTACGACTAGAGAAAAGAACCTAGGATGACTAGTACATCCCTCAAAATATAAAGTGTGACATTATGCACATGGTCACTTGGAACAACCTCATGTTAGCAAACATAAGTTTCCAGTTTAGGTCCCCCGGGGACATCCACGTTCCATGACTTTGCTACACGTCCCCTATAAGCCAAATTAAAACCATTTTTCAATCAAACCATTATTCCATTATCTTTAACCGAGGCTATTATATAGTGGTATCATCATACCGAATATAACTTTCAAGTATTTTTCTTAGCCAAAAATTTTTGAGATCAAGGGATTCCCAAGTACACATAGATCATATTATCCAATTAACTTAGGAGATCCCCATGAACCTCATAAGTATGTTTATTAAGCTAAACCATTCCAAAACTATTTAAACCATTCATATCATTTAGGGTTCCATTACCAAGTTTAAACCATGCATCATTTCCATTGAAAAACTGAATTATAGTGAAAGCATTGTTATAGGCATTTTACCAAACACATTGGGCACATAGTATTTTCAAAACCAATGTCCATTACCAAATAACCATTCCTATGTAACCAATTATCCAAAACCACCATTAAAGCATATAGAAGCATAATTAAAACATAGGAAAACCATAGCCAAGCATTTATAACAAAAACCCCTAAATTATATATGAAATCCCAAAATCATAAAACATACAAATCATATAAACATTGCATAAAACCATGCCTTTAGTTGGAACTAACAATGAGGGAAGAGAATATGCCTTGGAAAAAGATGACGTTGGAGAGAATTTACCAAGACAAACCCCTATTTACTCCTTAAGATAAAACCCTAGCTTCCTTTTCCCAAGAACTCTAAAGAGGATTTGAGAGTATTTTCTATTTGTTTAAGAAAAGAATAATAGGGAACATAACCTCCCCATAGAAATATAAGTCATGGGGCCTTGTTAAGATACGTGGGGAAATCTCTATATTACCCTTACTTAAACTGCATTTAATTCCCATCATAGGGTACGACTGACCTTTACGAGTCGTACCAATTCTGTACAAGTTGTACCTACCTCTCGTACCTTAGGCTTTCCTGCTTAGACCCAACACTGTCCAAGGTACGAAACACCCAAAACCAAGTCGTATCAAAGTGTACAACTAGTAACCATAAACCATACCCTTGGTAGAATAAAATCACAGGAGGTTTGAACACTGACCACTATATGAGTCCTGGGTCCGACTCGTACCATGGCTTACAGTTGATGATGAGCCACTTGTATGTAGACCTAACCTAAGTCACTAAGTCTAAGGTTAAGTAAATTAACCAAACAACTCATATCCACCAATATGACTCATAACACCAAAGTTGTACCCATTCAAGTGACTAAATACATCCTACCAATCTGTACTACTCAGCATACGAATGGACTATTCAACCCATACCCAAGTGTACAACCCATTCCTTAAGTCGTATCTTGCCCAAGAACCATAAATCAACAAAATTTTCTAAGGTCCAGAATCCAGAGTGTTTCATCATGATACATTTTAGTTGAACTAGAATGAATAACATCGTATGACTACGTGCCTCAACTAAGATCATTTCTCGCAACCTATCGATGTCGGGAACACATAATATCCCTTGGTACCTCATAGTACCATCACCACTAATCTCAAAGGCCATTACTTTCTTCTCACCTACATCACCCTTAATCCTCATTAACATAGGATATAACACTTGGTTCTCTTTGATTTCAACGCCAAGAGATGACTGCGCCATTTTTTGAATAAATACACCACCATCCTCAAAGTCTAAGAGACGAACTCCAAGATTTTCCAAATGGTGAATGTCCTTTACTAACTCCTACTTCTCCTTGTCTACATGAGTTAGACTTTCCATGGATAACCTACTAAGTTCATCAACAACCACATTAGCTTTACCTGGATGGTAGTGAAGACTCATGCCATAATCCATAAGCATCTCAAGCAATCTTCTTTGCTTGAGGTTAAGCTCTTTCTAAGTAAACACATACTATAGGATCTTATGATCAAAAAAGATATCCACATGCATTCCATATAAATAATGATGCCAAATTTTCAACGCAAACACCATAACAAATTATTTCAAGTCATGAGTTTGATAATTCCTTTCATGCACCTTCAATTGTCTGGAAGCATAAGCTATCACCTTTTCATGTTAAATTAGAATGCAATGAAGTCTCGCATGGGATGTATCGCAGTAGACCACAAACCCATATGTTCCTTCAATCTAGGTTAAAACCAAAGCCAAAGTTAGCTTATCCTTCAGCTTTTTAAAACTACCTTCACAAGCATCAAACCGCAAGAACTTTACCTTCATCTGAGTCAATTTAGTCAATGGGTAGCTATAGAAGAAAAACTCTATAAAAACCTTCTGTAGTAGCCAGCTAAACCTAAGAATCTTAGAATATCGATTGGAGTTGTTGGTCTAGGCCACTTATTAACCACTTCTACCTTCTGCGAATCTACCATGATCCTTTTACTAGAAATGATATGACCTAGAAAAGTGACAACGTTCAACAAAAATTCACATTTCAAAAACCTGGCATACATATGTTGTTCCTTCAAGGCCTGTAACACAACACGGAGGTGATTGGAATGATCCACCTCAATGTTAAAGTACACCAAAATATCATCTATGAACACTATGATGAATAATTCTACAAACTGATAAAAGATCCTATTCATAAAATCCATAAATGTCACTAAGGCATTGGTCAACCTAAAAGACATAACCAGAAACTCATAATGCCCATACTGGGTATGAAAAGAATTCTTAGGGATACCCACCTCCCTAATTTTTAACTGATCATACCCAAATTAAAGATCAATCTTGGAGAAAAACTTAGCACCCTACAACTGATCAAACAAATTATCTATTCTTAGAAGCAGATACTTATTCATTACCGTCACTATATTCAACTGTCGGTAATCAATACACATCCAGAGGAAACCATCCTTCTTATATAAGAATAACACTGGTGCACTCTATGGGGATACACTAGGACAAATTAAACCCTTGTCTAAAATATTCTTTAATTGCTCATTAAGCTCTTTCAACTCAGCTGAAGCCATTCTATATTGAGGAATAGAAATTTGATGAGTGTTTTGAACAAGATAAATCCCAAATTCAATCTCTCTATCAGGAGGAACACCAGGAAGGTCATCGGGGAAGACCTTATGTAATTTATTCACCATAGGGACAGAATGCAAAGAAGGACCCTCCGAGTTAGAATTTTTAACTTGGACTAGATGATAGAGAAATCCCTTGGAGATTAATCTCTAAGCTCTAAGATATGATATGAACTTTCCCTTAGGAGCTAGGGAACCTCCCTCCCTCTAAAAAATTGTCTCATTAGGGAAATTAAAGACAACTTTATGGGTCTGGCAGTCTAGATACGCATAGCACGAGTGTGACCAATCTATCCCCAATATGACTTTAAAATCCACAATATCTAATTCAAATAGATCCACTATGGTTTATTTACTATCAACAGATACCAAACACCCCTTATAGACTTTTCTAACAATCACGGAGTCACCTACCGGGGTAGAAATAAAAAATGGGTATGAAACATATTCTGAACCAAAATCAAAATGTACAACCACAAATGGGGTCACATAAGAGAGAGTGGACATCGATTAAAGTAAACCGTACATATCATGGTAAAAGAGTTTCAACATACTAGTCACAACATCAGGCGATGCCTCAGACTATTATCGGGTAGTAAGAGTGTAAAGATGATTCTGACCAATGTCGAAGCCAGATGGTGCACCCTTTGGTGTTGGAGCTGAAGAAGTGGCAACTAGAACCTTGTTTTCTCCTGAAGCAACCTTACCAACAGGACAGTTTCTAAGAGTATGCCCTTGCTGACCATAGTTGAAGTACCTTCCCTTTCCTCATCATAAAAACCGTAATGAAAAGACCACAAAATCTGCAAGGGGTATATGATGGAGCTGACTGAGCCTCACTAGCCTGAGATTAGCACCCTGCTCCCTGAAGTTGTCACCACCATAACACCTATCACCTGATGACTTTGGGTAGGGAGGACTAGCCATCGAGTAAGATCCAAAATTGCCCAAATTCTTCTTAGGACACTAACCACTATCACTATCACTCAACTGTATGCAACTACCCAACTCAGAGAGCCTAAACTTTTTTCCTTATCTCTCCCTAACTCAGCCTGCTTTTTCTTCTCTTTCTCAACTTGCGACATATATACCACTAACCTGGAGATATCCATTTACTTGTTTAACAAGGCTTTCTTACTCTCTAAGATTAATTCTTGGGATAGATTGGAAGCAAACTTTCTCAACCTATCCCTCATGCTAGAAACTAACTTTGGATCATACCGCGATAACTGGTAAAACTTTAAGGTATACTTCCTGACTGACTTTTTACCTTACTTTAGATAATGAACTCTTCCACTTTCACTTTTCTTAACTTCTAAGGAAAAAAGCGGTCAAGAAAAGCATTAGAAAATTTCTTCCATAAAGATGAC
The DNA here is from genome assembly GCA_030864225.1 of Capsicum baccatum var. pendulum. NCBI lineage: Eukaryota > Viridiplantae > Streptophyta > Magnoliopsida > Solanales > Solanaceae > Capsicum > Capsicum baccatum. Next base: position 140,754,866 of record CM061550.1, read on the forward strand.
TTAGCATCGTCACCTCTTGACTGATTCCTCATACCATTACTATGCCACATCCTTCAACTGATAGGTGGAAAACTCCACACCCTCCACATTCGTGGTATACATAACTCAGAAAATATTTTCTATCTCATCCAAAAAACCTTGAGGATTCTCCTTAACCGTAACACCCATAAAGGTCGAAGGGTTCAAACTCATGAACTGACGAATCCTTATGGCCTCAGAAGATGGAGTAATAAGAATTCCACACTCAGACTAAGTAGCCACCAACTGTGCCAACATATGAATAAAGTGACGAGACTCAACGTTCATCACTTTAGCCTGAGAAGTTTGAGATGGACTAGAAGGAACCGGTTGACCTACAGGAGAACAATCAATAACTAAACCCCTAGAATGGGTATGGATCTAATGAGTAGAGCAGGTCCCATCAACATTGTCCCCAGTTGGGATAAAGGAGTTTTCGTGAAATTTTGATCATTGAGGCATGATTTGAAAAGTGAATAAATGGGAATTAGATAAGAATCTGGGACTTATACTCTACAAGTTGAAAATAGAATACAATAAAAAGGAATATTCCTAAATGCCTTGTAGCCTCTCCTTTATGAGTGTGACACGCTACACACCCTGAAAAGAGACTCTACTCATCATGGCTTTGTAGACTTCCAATTGACTATGAACGTAGGGCTCTGATACCAATCTGACATGACCCAAACTAGGTCCAAGTCATGGGTTGTGCCTCAATCCCAACCGGTATAGGAGTCCATCACCAATACGCAGCCATAACTGCCCTGCACCCTATGTAGGATGAATTCCAAACATATAATAATATAGAACAATTATAATTTAAAGACAATAGTAAAATCCAAAACCATAATTAAAAAAATATCCAACCAGTGTCATCCCCAATTCCAATACCAATGCCAAGGCTGGTGATGTTGGGTGTTTTACGTATTCTAATGTCACTATTCAAGCCTTTTTATCCTTATTTTTAGGATGATTCATCTGCAATGTGGGTTGATAATGAGATAAATGTTTGTCAAAGTTAAAATCATGTGTTTATGATGTTTAAAGTGAGTTCCAAACAATTTTGTACTTAAAATATTCAATTAGAGTTTAACTCAGAAATCTAGCGTTACTCGCTTGAGCTAGGTGCTTGTCTAGTTGATTCCGGTGGATTCTATTGTGTTTAAAGTGTACCAAATGGTTTTAATGGTTGATTATGAGTGGAATAACTTTTTTTCAGTGAGTAAAGTTCAATTTTAATGAGTGTATAGCCGAAACAATATGTGAAAGATCAATGCAAACTAGCTTAGCTTAGCTCTTGTTTGATTCATCGTTATGGATGTAGTGTTGTGTTTTGTCTTAATTCGTGTCATTTGCTTGTGTAGGAAGATTTTGGAGATAAATATGGTGATATCTAAATGTTATAGAGGTTTGAAAATCATATAAAATACACCACATGACAGGAAATGAAAGAAGGAAGGACCAATACTTAACCAAAATTCGGAGGACAAATTTCAGTTGCATCATGTTATTAGCATGCGTCGGATGCTCGAGTCCTGTGCAATAAAAGGTGCGATGCATGACCCATTCCATATAAATAGAGGGTTCAATGAATGCTCCACTCCATACCTGGGTGTTTTAAGCTAATTCAACTCCTACACGGACTTGGCTTACCTTTATGTTATAAATACATATTGTATCACATTTTTACATATCTTTTAACATATTTTGGAGATTAAGGGGCTACTAAAACTTCATAATTAGGTTTTTATTAATTTCATTTAGTTCATTCATGTTTTTAATTATTAATTACAACCATGTGATTGGAATTATGACTATGCATGGCTAAAAGCCCTCTTTCAGGGGTTGAAGCCAAGAACATGATTATTATTGTTATGGATTAAGTTTGTTTGCTTTGCTTATCAATATTGGTCATTTTTTAATTCTTGATTTAACTATTTTAAGTATTCACAACCATTAAAATACATCTATTGTCAACTTTGTGAACTTGAAAGGGGGAATAGGGAGTAGAACATGCGAATAAATAACGTTTAGTTCTTGTTTCTTTATAAAATAAGAAATTTGAATTAGTATCTAGGATAGGGATGTACTTAGATGCCTTACTTGACTCATATGTAGGATGATATTTGTAAAGAACTTAAGTGAACTATTACATCCCCGCTCAACGATGTAGTTGTAAGGTTCAACTTAGGTTATGGATTAGAGGTTGGGAAACCATAATCATACAATTAACTCTACAAATCAACAACCAAGATAAGCAAGTTAGCGAATGAAATTCAGTAACATAGTATGATTTTTCCAAGTGCTTCAACCCTGGGTTTTCTCCTATCGATTGTCTCAAGACCTTTACTTTACGCACTGTTTACTTTACTCGTAATATACAACTTCCAATCTCTATTTTGGTTACCCTCGCATCAATTGAATCTAAACTCTGAACTAAAATCAAATCGTTGTTGAATCAAGTCTCTGTGGGATCGATACTTGGCCTTCATTAGGCCACTTTACTACTTGATAAGATCATGTACACTTGAGTGTGCACTTAGGCGCTGTCAGCTGACACCAATACCAACACCGCCCATGCCTAAAGTAGTCATACAAAGCCTCTAACCAAAAACAAAAATGGTCCGGTCAGGATATGTCCCCGACCATAGCCAAAACGAAAGTCTAAGAAACCAAAAATAATGTAAACAAGACCATATCATGAAATGGAGTATTCCAGAGTATGGAAGCTCACCACTTCAGTCTGACACAAATCTTTCCCCGAATTTAATCATTGAGCAGGAGAAGTAGTATGACCAGTTTTTCCATCGTGTAGGGATACAACACCCGAAGATGGGTTAGCGGGTGAACGCTAGCATGTACTCAGGAATAAGGATAAAATAATGCCAATATTTAAAACCAAGTGAATAACCATGTATAGTCACATTCATATATAAATATATATATATTCCATGCTGGGAAAGGGAACTTGGTTTAGCATGCATTTAACACTTTAATCTGGGCTATGTAGCTTGACCATCCTAAAACAACCCATGGGCTATATGGGTCCAGTATTACCCCCTGAATGGGCCCCAGTGTGTGTATCCATACAAATCAGAGATATCATAGGGGTCGGGGATTCCTGTTTACCCTTCGCCCACCATGATACATATACAAGTATAACTTAGGGATTACTGTGTACCCCTTAAGTATATGGTCCCATGACCAACCCTCATGTCAGCAAACATGAGTTTCCAGTGTCTGTCAATTGGACTCATACCTTCACAGTCAGCTATCACAACCCACCATTATTGCCCAATTAAAACCTTTGGCACATAACCAAACCACCATTCCAGAAGTTATCTACCAAGGCATTATGAAGTGAAATCATCATACCTATTGTAGCTTGCAAGCAATGTCATTAGCCAACCCTTAGGAGATTCCCATGTACCCCATACAATTCCATATCAAACCAAAGCCATGGCCACCAAGGCATTTAAAATCCATTTGATTCAATCAAACAAATTTAGGTTCCTTTGCCATATTATGCAATGCAAAGTATTCATTAAAAGTCAAACTATGCGGCAAAACCATTCTCATAAGCATTTTAACAAACATGTTGATGGCATATAATTTCCAAAACCAAAACCAAGTACCATGAAACCATATGTTCAAACAACCATTAAAATATGAAAACCATAAGAAAAACTTGGGAAAATATTATCCAACAAAGAACAACCAAAACCCCCAGCAAATATTTCAAAACCCAAAATGATATCACAATTATGCCATAAAAACCATTAAGTAAAACATGCTTTTAGTTTGATCTAACAATGAAGGAGGAGTAACATGCCTTAGATACCAAAGAAGATGGAGAGAAATCACCGTTTAGAGCCTTAATTGACCAAGTTGTGGAAACGCTAGACTTTTTCTAAAACCTAAAGCTTGAGAGAGATTTGAGAGTGTTTAGAGTGTGTTTGATTAAGAATCATAGGTTAAATGAATTCCCAAAGGTATTTTAAGTCGTGGGGATAAAAGATGTTAAGAGGGGACATATCCAGAATACCTCCAACTTAAACTGTAAAAAAATCACTGCAGAAGGGTATGATTTGGACCCCTCACTTGTACCCATATAATACGAGTGGTACCTTTACTCGGACCTTGATAAGAAATTTAGACATCACACATTGTCCACCATATAACTCCCATAGTGCAACTCGTACCCATACCATACGACTAGCACTCTTCAAGTCGTACCCTAAGTAGAAACACCTAGGCTAAACACTGGACAACATAGGGTTTCACTATACCACTCGTACCCTGAACATATTAGTCATCACTATCAAATCGTAGCCACAATAAAAACTTAACCACCAACAATGGACACCTTACGAGATGTGTCACCTGATCCGTACCCTCACCATTTGACTCATATGGTGAGTCGTATCAAGAACAATGAGCTCAAAAGCTTAGGAAATTTTGAAGGCCAAAACCTAGGGTGTTTCACAAACACAACTGCATGAAACTCTATACCATTGGTAGGATAATTCCTCTCATGAGGCTTCAACTAAAGAGATGCATAAGCAATCACCTTGCCCTCCTACATCAGCACAACACCTAATCCAATACCTGATGCATCACTAAACATAGTGAAATCCACACTCTTCTTAGGCAAAGTCAATAAAAAGCTGAATTCAGAAAATCCTTGAGCTTTTGAAAGCTCGACTCACAAGCATTAGACCACTAAAAAGAAAACTTCTTCAGAGTCAACTTAGTAAAAAGAGTTGTAATAGAATAGAAAATCTCAACAAAATATAGATAATAACCTACCAATATAACAAAACTCTGAATCTCAGTGGGCGACGTAGGTTTAGACCAATTATGACTCGTTGTAGTCTTAGCTAGATCAACCATGATACCTTCCTTAGTCACCACATAACCCAAGAAATAAATAGACTCCAACCAAAACTCACACTTAGAGAAATTGGAATACAACTTCTCTCTGAAGCATAATTCATAAATATTCCTCATGCTCAGCCTCACTCTTGTAATAAACCAAGATATTATCTATAAATACAATAACAAAAGAGTTGAGATATGGTCGAAACACCCAATTTATAAACTTCATGAACGCAATAGGGGCATTGGTAAACCCAAAGGACATGAACAAGAACTCATAATTATCATATCGTGTCCAAAAATCTGTCTTCAGAATATCCAAAGCTCTAACCCTCAACTGGTGATAATCAGATCTCAAATCAATATTCAAAAACACCTCAGCACTTGGAAGCTGATCAAATAATCATTAATGTAGGGAAGAGGATACTTATTCTTAACTATCTCCTTGTTCAACTACCGATAATTAATACACATCCACATAGAACCAACCTTTTTATTCACAAACAATACATGCATACCCTAATGCGACACACTAAGTTGTATAAATCCCTTATCCAAGAACTCCTACAACTGATACTTCAATTCCTTCAACTAGGCTGGGGTCATTCTATAAAGACAAATAGAAATAGGCTTAGTGCAGGGCTCAACATTAATAGAAAACAAATATCACGATCCAAAGGTATTACCAGCATATTAGTAGGAAATACAACCATAAGCTTATAAACAGTGTGAACAGAATCTAAAGAAGGAGGTTAAACAACAATAGTATCACCAATATGAGCCACATAAGCTGAACATTGCCTCTTAACCAATCTATGAACCTGATCAAAGAGATAATCCTCTTAGTATCCGAATGAAGTGCACCCTTTTAAGCTACCGTTGGCACACCTAGTGATGCTAAAGTCACAGTCTTAGTAAGATAATCTAGGATAGTATGATAAGGATCCAACCAATTCATACCCAAAATAACATCAAAATCAACCATATCTAATATAAGCAGATCTACCAAAGTCTCACGTCCAGAAAAAGTCAAAACACATGATCAGTTCACACAATCCACCAATAAAGAATCACCTACTACGGTAGATACATAAATAGGCTTGGCAAGATGCTCAATAATCGAATTGAACCCCAAAGAAAAATATGTAGACATATAGAAAAAGGTTGATCTGGGGTCAAATAACACAAATATAGATCTAAAACAAACAGGAATGATACTTGTGATCACAACCTCAAAAGCCTCTACTACAGGTCGAGCTAGTAAAGCATAACACCGTCTACGACCACCAATCGACTGAATAGCCCCATGATCACCACTTTGAATAGCTAAGTGATCACAATCTGCTTCTGCATCTACATCCATATAAATGGGAATAATCTGAACCAATGTTGGCTCGTAGTTTTGGGGCATGTGAACTAGGACACATACCCAACTCAGTACTAAATACTACTCCCTTACTTATATGTTCATTCTGTAGGAAATCCACCTTAAAATAACATAAGGATTTATAATGAAAACTAGTTATGCATCTATTTTCTTTAAACTATAATCAAAACTAACATGTATGGATTCCATATCTTAACTGAGGATCAAAAGATTAATTCTTGTTTGAAATCTGTATATATACTTAACAAAGATTTCTTAAAACACAATTCTCTTAAAATATCAAGACTTAAACTCAGGGCTAAAAACCTATATCAATTCACATCAAAACTTTATGCTAAATATGATTCTTGAAATACCTCACAATAATAAATTAAGAAACTGCAATCTCATTCACAATCTAAATCATGTAAGTTAGAAAATATAACATAGGAACTTCCTGATATATACACTAAAAGCTTTAAATTTCATGATAATAACATGCTTCAACAAATGTATAGAATTTTGGGTATGAACCCTAATTCAAAACAAGTAATCAAATCTTAAATTCATGCAATTTTGGGTGCAAAGGTTAAAAGATTCCCTCATTCATAAACCTACATACCTTAATTGGTTTGATTCAATGTAGAAATCTTGACTTGAAACCCTTGGAGAAGATCTTGAAAGCTTTTTTTGGAATTCTCAAACTAGGAAATATAAATTCTCATTTATCTTGAAGATATTATTATGGAGTTTTGAATTCTTTGATGGAGGTTAGGTATTGTTCATGAGAAAGAAAGGCTTTCTTAGAGAGAAATTATGAGTAAAAGGGGCAACTAATGCTCCTTGGGGGCTAAAATTATGTGTTATGGATGGATTTCGGTGAGGGAAAATGACCAAAGTGACCCTAGACCCTTGAGAAGTTGAAACAACTTGTGAAAAAACTTTGGGTCATGTCAGATATAGCATTGGGGAGAGCAACGCATCGCGTCGATAAACCGGCATACCACGTCACAATCATGTTGGCTTACTGCCTCACGTGAAAAATGCCATAACTTTTTACTTGGGCATCAGATTAATAAAAAGTTGGTATCGTTGGAAAGCTAACTCAATTATCTACAATTTGGTGGGTCTTGATCTAAAAATTCTATGCATACAGAAAGTTAGACATGGTTAAAGTCGATCCTTGTAGTTTGAATATAAAGATTTAGTCAAATCAAAGGCTCTTAGCTCAACTTTGTTCTAAGTGATTCCTATGAACATATTTCACCTCGAAAGCACTTCACACACTAGGATAATGATAATGAAAATTATATTCACATGGAAATCATTTGTATTGGAGCTTATATGCATAGGAATGATGATTAAAATTCTAGCACAAAAATACAGCATGTTACATTATCTCACCCTTAGAATCATTTATCCCCGAATAATGCTGACTTGGCTGAAATACTAAGGAAAGGCTGAGATCAGATACAAAACACTTACGTGCTAACTCGTGACTTAATATCTGAATCTAAAATTAATGCATGATACATGAATTGAGTTGAATTAGTAATTTATATGAATGCGAATATTTTGCCTCATAGAATGGCCTTACTCGTGAAATTTTGGGTAATAAGACTAGATGGAAATTTGAAAATCTATAGGAGCTTATTTTCTTGATTGCTAACCTAGATTGGAGGATATATGGACTGGATCATACTGAGTGCTCATACTCAAATGAAGTATTTATTCAACACTCTCTAATAAATTCTAATAATATTAGAAAGCAAAGAATTTTGGGCATGATCTGAACAAGACATCTGACTAAGGAATAACAACATTGATAAAACCCTATAGCATAGATCATAGATAAATAAATCATAAGCTAGGATAGAATTACTAGGCTTTAGGCAATGCAATTTCTTACTTTGATTCAACTTTACTATTCCCCTTAATTACAACACTCATTTGATTCAACTTATAGTTCTCACATGGTCATTGATAAATCCATCTACTAATGTCTAAACTAAACTAAATCCTCTCACCATGATCAAGACTAACTCAAACTTATAAGGTACAAAATGCTACATCATAATACTTGTCTAAACCACATGATTCAATCTGCTATATATTTTAGAGCTCATACCCTAAGCATAACATGCCTTACCACTTCATCTTAGTCTATCAATATGATATGCGACGCACCACGTTTCTACCCATCAACGTGAAATACGATACACCACATTTATATCACAAAGCCTCACTATTTTGACCATCCAAACAGGTCTCAAACCTCACCCAAAAAATTCAAAACTTACCCGAGATGTGCTATACATAACCCCGATCATGAATCAACTAAAAGATTTACATTTCGAGCCTGGAAAGGTCGAAAACTAACGTGCAAGGCATTCATCCACTTATACACCAACATGACATTCAAGCCTATTTTTATAACCATATATGAAAGTCTAAACAAATACCTATAATAGCATACTTCTCACATTCTCCAAACCTCTATCATTAACAACTTCCATGCACTACCCCAAGAACATACACACACAATTTGAACTAACCATGACATATATCAAAGACTTTGCCTCAATCTTATTTCACACTTATAGCCTTAGCTAAAATAAGCATACAATGATCTTTCATCAACAAGAAACATTTACTCTTTCCTATCTTAACAACTGTTTATCACCACTATCATTTCATAAGAAAAGGTCACTAAAATGTTAAAACACATAAGGACCTAAAACATGAACAAATACAAAGCATAACTGGATAATTTACTGGGGCCTTAGGAATAGAGTATCAACATGATGGATTCACTAAAGAGATCTAAACTGAGCATATACATGACATAAACTAAATTTTGCTAGTATCATGAGTTTTGATAACTGATCATACTCTGAAACATGAGTTCATACTTTTCATGAGCTATTCAACATAAGACTAAAGTTTATTAATTAATGAGGGATAACTCAAATAACAGAGTAAAGCTATTACTTACTAGAAGTCGAGAATAAACTTGAATACACATAAAGTGTATAAGCATTGACCTTTGGCATGAATCTATCACACAAGACATGAATTTGGTGTGATAATGATTGAAATCCAAGGAATGCTCTAGAGTAAGAAGGGATCACTATCTCATCACAAATCTTATTGACATGTATTCCAACCTAATTCTGAAACTTGAATTAGTTCGTCACTTACCATCTCCCCCTTAGATCAAAGCTGACATTCTAATCTTATGGGTCTACTCCATATCCTAGAGACTAAGCCATAATTTCTTCATTCTAATGTCTACACATAAATGCTAAACTCACAAGAACAAACCATATTTTGAACCTACTGACTTTATTCATGGACAACCCTTTCATATACGATCCTTAACTTGTTATCTTCAATAATCATCACAATAGACTTACACTCTATTAACTCAACAATCATACCTGCCTCACTATACACATAAATCATAGCCAACCAGGATTACACTTCTATACTTATATTCTTCCCAAACCATAAGAATCAAAACTTACTTAAAAGACTCAACACCATCTATCCAAAACTCCTAAACTTAGCTATTAAGATCACCATGTACTATATAACTAGCCTTCTTCCACTTAGCGACTCAAGGGTACTACTAACTACACACAACATGTAGTGACCTTAGAAAATAATGTAATCCCATATGACCTTGTTCACACCTTTACATCATACTAATTATGAATAAATAAACTTATACTCTTGCATACACTGTTCAAGCCCACTAGATCACTTTTATATAACTATCATCACTAACTACGTAATCATTATTTTGACCCCTATGATTATCCACTGCTCAAACTTAGTGTCTAGTGCTAGGCATGATTTACAACCCAATCGCAGATACTATTCTTACTTTGAAGATATAAAATAAGATATCAAGAAACACTAATCTACTAAAGCCTCATAATAACAACAATTGATCATGACCTTATGGCCTACCTTATTATAATACATTAGCACCTCCTCCTTTTACACATCACTACTAATCACCCATCCGTATACCCCAATTATATTTATAGCTCTTAAAGCATCAAACAATCTTTTTCATATAGCCATGCGGGGAAGCCTACATTAATAATACTTAACCACCAAATACTTTCATTAATAACCTATACTTTTCTAACACAATATATACGATCAATAACTCCCTTAACCATTCACCTTAACTAATAGCTCTTTCTCTACCTTCCACCAAGGAACTTATACCACATTCATTACCTCTAAAATAACACACAAGGACATATCACCTTAATACAAACTCAATAATATGTATAAGTTTATCTATATACTTCTAATCAATCTCTATTTCCACCTTTCTTGTCACTACTCTTTTACACCCATACTTCCAACTATAAGAAGGTTCTACTACTTATAAATCATAACACTCTAGGTTACAATATCCCTCATATGCAAACTCTATTTAACAATCTAGGTTCACACTATCTCCTTTAATAAGCACTAACTGTATTGAAGGGTTGATGAGGAATTTGAATACATATCTTATTCTATCTTAACTGAGTAACTCATAAGGATGAGGACATAACTTTCAACTTGAGAAACTTATAACACACTAGTGAGCTCCTTTCAATCCCCTTGCATGACTTCTGAAATTATTGATAGTAAATCTAAGAGTGTTATCTTGGGATGAATTGGAACTTACTAGTCATGTCATCTCATGAATAAGTCATAGATGAAGGATTATGGAGTAACACATGAATCGATAGAAGTTTTTGAGAGAATAACTTTACTATATGATCTAGAGTATAAAGGAAGGGAAGCATTTCTTAAATGTCTAATAACCTCTCGAAGAAAAGAATGGACGTCACTGTACTATTCTATAAAACTCTACTAGACACGACTTCACAGACACCCTAGGAAACTTAAATTCTGGGATCACATACCAAGTTTGTAATACACCGAGACTACCCCCTGGATGTCATATGGTGTATAGGACCACAAGTGATCCTAAGCTAACCCTTATACTAGCATAACTCATGAGCAACTGAATAAAATACATACATCCAAAAGAAAAATGCAAAAGAGAAATATTTTCTAAATACGATTAATACAAAACTATATTAGAATGATTACAACGCTAATTATAAACAAGATTGGAATCAAATACATCAACTCTACTGACTGTCTATGAAGCCTCTACTAGTATTAACTATAGGTAGTCGGGAGATGACCCCCAATAATACCTAATCAATATGATTGAATAAAGAGTACAAAATACTTCTCGAACTATGATTAAGTCAAGCCCTTGAATCAGAAAGACTCATCACCTGCTGACTGGAAGCTGCAAACTGTCTGAATATGATATACGTGCTACAACTTGTACCTACATTATTAAATAATGTAGCACAGACGTATATATAGATCAATACTTTTGGAATGTATTGAGCAGATGGGGGTGAATGCATAAGTGAAACAAATAACTCAATGTTCATATAAACTTGTAAAGAATTTATGCTAAGTGTAAATGACTCACCTTGTCTTGAATAAAATAAAGTTGTAAAAATCATAAACATGAATAATGAAGCATAAGAATAACTTTGTGAGCCATAACACTTGGTTCTAAAAGTTGTTCTTTTATTCTATCTTAGGGAGGTTCTTCTAACCAACCTATACTATGTGAGCTATCATGGTGTCTAACGTCTTATTCCCCTACTGGGAAAAGCTCACGTTGGGGAGAGCTGTCATACTCTTGCCACGGAGTACGACCTGAGCTAAGTGATCATAATCTATATCTGCATCCATATAAATGAGAATAATCTGAACCTACGTTGACTTGTAGTTCTGGGGCATGTGAACTAGGACACATACCATACTCAGTGCTAAATACTACTCCCTTACTTATAGCTCATTTTGTATGAAATCCATCTTAAAATAGCCTAAGAATTTATAATGAAAACCAATTATTCATTTATTTGCTTTAAACTGCAATTAAAACTAACATGTGTGGATCCCATATCTTAACCGAGGAACAAAAGATCAAATCTTGCTTGTAATCTGAATACATGCTTAACAAAAATTTCTTAAAACATAATATTCTTGAAATATCAAGAATTAAACTCAGGGCTTAAAACCCATGCTGCAGACTCATATCAATTCACATCAAAACTTCATGCTAAATATGATTCTTGAAATACTTCATAATAACAAATCAAGAAACTGCAATCTCATTCACAATCAAAATCTTGTAAGTTAATAACATAACATAGGCACTTCTTGATATATACACTAAAAGATTTAAATTTCATGATAATAACATGCTTCAAGAATATAGAGAAGATTAGGTATGAACCATAATTAAAAACAAGTAGTCAAAACTAAAATTCATTCAATTTTTGGCACAAGAGTGAAAAGATTCCCTCGTTCATAACCCCACATACCTTAATTGGTTTGATTTAATATAGTAAGCTTGACTTGAAACTCTTGGAGATGATCTTGAAAGCTTTTCTTGGAATTCTTGAACTAGGAAACTTAAGTTCTTATTTATCTTGAAGAGATTGTAATGGAGTTTTGAAGTTCTTGGATGGAGGTTACAGTTTGTTCTTGAGAAAGGAAGGCTTTCTTAGTGAGAAATTATGAGTAAAGGGGCAAATTATGCTCCTTGGGGCCTGAAATTATGTTTTATGGATTGATTTGGGTGAGGGGAAATGACCAAAATGACCCTAGACACTTAAGAAGTTGAAAAAAAGTGTGAAAAAGCTCTGGGTCGCATCAAATATTGTGTTGGTGAGAGCAGCATGCGGTGTCACTTATTACATCAATAAACCAACGCGCTGCATTCCAATCGCATTGGCTTACTGCCTCACAGGAAAAATGCCACAACTTTTAACTTGGGTATCAAATTAAGGAAAAAATGGTATAGTTGGAAAGCTAACTCAATTATCTACAATTTAGTGGGTCTTGATCTAAAAAATTCTACGCATACAAAATGTTATACACGTTCAAAGTTGACCCTTGTAGAATTGAATACAAAGATTTAGCTGAATCAAAGGCTCTTAGCTCAACTTCACGCTAAGTGATTCCTATGAACATATTTCATTTTGAAAGCTCTTCACACGCTAGGATAATGATAAAGAAACTTACATTCACATGAGAATCATTTGGATTAGAGCTTATACGTGTAGGAACGTCGGTTAGAATTCTAGCACAAAAATACAAGGTGTTACATGTGTATACATGATGGTCAAGTATAAATAGCAGGATATAAAACAAGTATACATATAACAAGTCAATATGGAAATTCAATCACAACATCAACATGATAAAGGAAGTTCAATATATAAGATGCTAATGATGATAATAATAACGTATTGTCATATCGCACAGCTTCCATATACACCCATAGAGGCAAGCCTTCTCGATGGGGGACCAATGGAGGGTTCATCAACCCATATACCACCCTGTATACACCTATGTAGGCAAGCCTTCTTGACGCAGGACTAATGGGGGTTTGTCAACCCATATAACCCCAATATCCATGAGTCTTCTCTATTATAATCTTTTGGAGAAGGTCTATAAGATACAATATATGATACCAATATCCAGTATTTTTAGTTTTTCCAATTTTTCTAGTATTTCTAATATTTCAAGTATTTCTAGAGCACATACATACCATCAAACACTAATCAAGTACACATATGTGACAACAAGTATATATAAAGCAAAACAACAAATAAGTGAAATTATGTATGTGATGACATGAGGATGATGATACAATGTTCACAATCAATCATAGTGAGTATTTCCACAATCAATCTACATGATGTATTTCCACAACCAACCACAATGTTACATTTTCACAACCACGTGAGCCAACATCCACTCATTATTTCCACTATGCCTAAATTTCTACATAATTTATATTCACAATACACCAAAGGTACCACAATATGATTATTCACGTATATTCCAGGGTATCAACATCACAGAAGACCCCACACTAACATAGATATCACATAATATCTCAAGTTCAACAATTACAACACATATAGTCCCCACACGGGAACAACTTATAGATATCCATTTTTTATGATAAGTTTTCATCCTTAACATGCATTTTCATATACAAATTAACTACCTATTCAGTCTGAAGAGTTATGTCATAACCTACCTCAAATGTTGAAATTGATCAGCGACACTGTGAATCCATGACCTTACATTCCATGAATTATCTTGAAATTAAATAAAACCAAGAGATATAGAATCGCCTCATCAAAACCAAGCCAATGGCACCCATATTGCCGACTTTTGATTCGAGATCAAAACAGACCCCCAAAATGGGTTTCTAAAAATAAGGTAAAATCAGAACTTTACTTTAAAAATGTGTTCCTCATATTTTTAGAAATCTATAGCTGAAAACTCAAGTCAAATTGAGTAAAAAATGAGGCTCAAATTAAAGAAAAACTATTTTTGAGATTTATTGGGTAAAATCTTTGAAATCCATGTTAAAAGCAAGAATCAGAGTTGTTTTTAGGTTAAATTGATGAAAAACTAGTAATTATAATATTAACATATTATTCAAGTGAAAGTGAGTGAAATTGGGGTTTAAAATCAAGCCCTAAAATTTTTGAAGTTTTGAGAAATTAATCAAGAAATTAGGGTAAGAAAGGATTAAATCTCACCTTAAATCCGTAATAGAATCAAGAAATAGATGTTAATCAATCTTCCCAAGATCCCACAAGCTTTACTTTTAAGCTCTCACACTATTTTAGGATTTAATGCTAAAAAGAAAAGATGAAATAATGGGCAAAATGGGTCAAAAGGGGCTATTTTATATTGCAGATTTTTCTGCACAAGATTTTTTTAAGTCCAAACGAACTTTGGCGATGTGCTCGAAATTCGTTCGACGTCCAATATAAGAAACCAAACTATTCAACAACACCAGATTCGATGATCCGGACTTAATGGAGATATCCAAATTTTGAAAAAAATATCATTTTTAATAAGTTGACCCCCGAAATTTGAAATTATAATTTTTCAAACCGAGGGTTGAAATGTGATTTAAAAGACGTAAAATTACACCAAAAATGTTACCATCCTAAATTAAACATTTCGGATGTGTTAGTGAAGTCAGATTTTCCATTCGAGGTTGTTTCAATCAAATTTGGGTCCCATTCCCATATTTTTAATTTTTTTAAACTTTTAGACCACCGATCGAAATGAGCTCGGGTGTATCGGGGCATGAACTAAAGGTTTATCTAGCCTAAAATTGATATTTTGGAGCTACTAATAGTCCGTTCAACCATCTATCATACGGATAAAAATAAATCCACAGAAGTTTGAAATAAGGCTCTCGAAGCCACCCAAAATCACAATATCTCACAAAAGGCACCAAAATGCACCAAAAACTATCCCAATCACCCTTGCATCCAAAAATATACCACAATACAACTACGGGAGGGATAAAAAAGTCAAATCACACAAAATTATAATAATTTCACATATTTTATCAAATTTTAGGTCGTTACACACACCGATGACAAGCTTCAACATCAAACCAGAGATCGAAGTCCTGTATTACCAAGATAATATAAGTCTTTATTTGAGCATCACAATGATAATTCATCTCATTCGGTACTCAAAATGAATAATATTTTTCCAACCCATAGCATTCTTTACAAAATAAGTCCCCAACCAAGCAAAATCTAATAAAGTTAAGCCATAACCTACTTCAAAGCTATACTGGAAGCCTTCAAAGAAAAAAAAACTTGTGTTCCTATTCTAAATGGCGTCAAAATAAAAAAATCTATTCAAATCAATATGTACTCATTAATACGAGTCCAAGAATATCCATATTAGTAAGGTTCTAATCTGGATCCAAAAGGTCTACCCTAAGACCCCAAGGATATAATTGAACTTTTATCATAAAATTAATTTACCCACTACTTAAGGAGTTAACATCTAGAATTTTATCAATAATAAGTTAAAATCAAGCTTTAAATCATCAAAATACCATTCTTTAACTTAAGCAGAAAAACTCCAAAATTTCAAGTTGAAAAACCAAGACTTGAGAATGAAATAATCATTGGAGAATGTTAAAATAATGATTTAGAAACTTATCCTATGAAGAACCCTCAAATTCAACTTTGGAATCTCCTAAAATCATGTTTCAAAGCATTAAAATAAAATATGGGGTCATTAATAAAAAATAGAATTATTTAATACTACCATGTATAGTTCCTTCATCATGGTCACGGTGGGTTTCTCATGATTGCAAGGCTGAATCTGCCCAACCAATTGTGATCATGACATCCCTCATCACGAATGCAACTAGTTAAAATAGACTAAATCAAGATCCACGAGATCCCCCTTTAAAATTGTGTGCAACCCATCACGATCACCATGATCAGATTTTTCTTCCATTCACAATCGTGAGGAAAACTTCATGAGCATGAGGAAAAACTAGTGTTGCACTAGATAACAACAATAACAACTTACGACTCAAGTGCAAAATATTTCTGACAGACCATCGAAATGTGTTTTGAACTTCGTGAATATAATCCAACTATGATAATATCCTAAATTTAATATTTCCAACTAATGTCATTTTCAATGAATATTAAGCGAAGTGAACTTTAGTCCTTAACTTTCCAATATCTCATTTAAATGCTCAAAATTATGTTGAAAACCTTGAGGCTTGAACCAACTATATTACTAACCTAAAAATGATGTGTTGGAGCTAAAAGAACTAACAAAATCTAATATGACATCTAAAATACCGAATGTTAATCAAAGTCAACTCTACCAACTTCAAAACCTTCGAAAATTGAAAACTTGCACAAAACCTAAGTAAATACCTCATGAATTGAGCCACCTACTACCGCAACTCATATCTCTTGGAGAAAATATGGAAAGCGATAAAGTGGTTAAAATACCTAAAATTTTGAAAATCACCATGAAGGTTGTTACATTACTACTTTTTTGTTTATCTTGAAGACAGTGATGTGGTAAGATCTCTTTTAATGACACTAATGTCAGATTTGGTACAACATTGTGATTTGGATAATTTATGTTACAAGATACCCATACAGAATTCCATCGAACTCATCTTCATAGAGGGAGATACAATTAAACATATATGGAACTGCATTGGAAGTCTACTAGAATCATACATGGTCTTGGACTAAGAAAAATAAAATTCAACCAATGATGGGAGGTGAAAGCTGAAAGTGAAATACACAAAATTATCTTGGAAATATCACCAGTAATGATTTGTGAAAATTTTTGAAGGAGTGGACATTAAGCAAATTTGGTGATCAAAGAAAAATACTGCATAGTATAATAGAGTATCATACTATTTGAAATATCAAAGCTACTATCCAAATCATGCACCCTATCTATTGCATAACAGAAAAGTAAATGTCATATATAACTTTATTAAATAACTAAACCTTAATTCAACTAGTTGTGAGGTAGAAGCTAAATGTAAGAAGCTATAAATTGATGTTAATTGAATCTATAAGTAGAACAGAAGAGCAGAAACTGGAGGAATTTTAAGAGATAAAAATGGATATTTTGGTATCATCTCACTTTAGGAACTTGGTATATAGGGATATAGAGAAGCCAGTAGAGGAGCATGTTTTCACTCTTGGTGCACAATAACAAAGGTTTACTAACTTCCATATGGTAAGGAAAAATATTGCATTGATGGAAAATATCAGCAAAAGTTCACTCAATCTGGCTAAATTGGTTGTGTGTCTAATGAACCATGGTGGGGTCTGCTTATGATCATGTTTAGGAGCTTCCTACTGCCTACTTACTAGTTAATTCTAGAGGAACAAAATGAGAAATATTTTGACATAGATTTTCAAATCTCGATATTTCTCTGAGACTATGGATTTCTTTTGGAATACTCAACAGCGAGAATACTCCAATTATTCGATATTGAAACCTCAACACATTTTTCTTAGTAGAACCACAAAAGATAAAACCCTCTCCTACATCCCATCTACTACTAAAGAAAGGCAAGATAGTGTTGAATTTTGTCGAAGAGGATGTGAAACCCTAAGAGAAATATTGGTAGAACACCCCAAAGTGTGATTTTATGGCTATTCACCCTAAATGAAGATTATGATTAGCTATATTTTTCTTAATTGGAATTTCTCTAAGAAATCCCAGGTGTTGGCTCATGATACAGGGTACTTCATGTTTAGATTTGATCATGTTAAGGATAGTGAGAAAGTTCTAATAGGGGTACTTACACCTATCACAACAAACTCTTTATCATAAAAAATAGGAGATAGAGTTTAATTTTGATCCTAACTGCTTAACCACTATACCAGGGTTCATGAGTTCTTAGACTTCTAGTGGGTTATTGTTTCTTAGAGCTTTTAGCATGGTTGCTAATGTAGTGGGTCATCTCTTTTACACTAACAAATTCACAGAAGCAATGGATAAAAATTAATATGTTAAGGTACTTATTAAAATGGATGTCTCTCAACCATTATTAAAGGAGGTTAAGATGGTAACCCCAATTGGTACCTTACTCTAGCTAGTGGATGATAACTTGAGACCTAGCTGTTGTACTTTGTGATTGATGTTGGGACATATGATAGAGGAATTTTGGAATAAAAAGAAGGAAAAGGTTGTTGAAGAGGAGTTCTAAGATATCCCTAAAAGAATAAGAAAGAGTAGAAGAAAGAATAAGAGTAGTTAGAGAAGACAGGGTAGCTAGAGAGGAGATCACCAGTAAAATAGTAGAAACTCTTCTATTGTGAGTACCACCAATGTAATTTCCTCATGGGTCTCTATTGTAACTTAGGGTGAATCCTCTAATACTACTTTCTCCAAAGAACAAGGGCATCTACCGTTAAAGGTAACAAATCAATTTGAATGTTTCTAGGCTCTGGATGATACAGGCCAATAAGAAGATCCACCCAACCCCCCTCAATGTTTACAGCTACATGGAGAATAATGGGACTTAACCAAAACCTGAAGTAAAAAAAAGCTTAAGATTTTACAGAAATCATATAGAATTGATTTCTTAGTCACTTAGTAATAAGGGTAAGCAAGTGGAAGTCTCAATGTGTATTAACAGAGATTGATCATGGATGGATTACTTGGTGAAATTATCCCAGGTACCAAATGGTAGAATTTGGTTAATGTGGAGACCTCATGTGCTAGTTTTAGTCCAAGAGACAAGTGAACATTATATTTGTTAGAATTTAGAGCTAAAAGAGAAGAGAAAAGATAGAATTTCAGCAGTAGCTTTCATTCATTCATTCATACATACACAAAAACATCTTACAAAACACTACACTTATAAGCTACAGGAGTCTTACAAGACACACTTCATAAGTCTTACAAGACACACTATCTTACAAGACACACTTCACAAAAGAAGGACTACCATTTAATTTCTAAAAAATACAAAACATAATATTTAATAGAAAAATCTCATATTCTAACACTCCTCCTTGAGATTTTTCTTGGCCCTACAATTCTTCTCAATATGACCCGTTTTTCTACAAAATCTGCATTGAAATAATGGGTTTTCTTTGAACCAACAACCTTTTTCTTGATGATTGGTTCTTTTACAGTTGAAATAATGTGGAAACCTTTCGTTTTGTGTAGATTACATCCATGGCCTTCTCTCTGTTACTTTATCTCCTTCCATTCTCCTATTGTCCTTCATAGGTGATGTGTGAGCAGATGCTAACACATTTGACGCTTTTACCTGAGAATAATTGCAAAGTCTTAAGCAATTTTTGTCGTTTTTGATTGTTTTCTCTTTGTTATTGCAGAAAAAGTCAAGATGAAAGAAAACCAACAATAATTGAGATAAAAGAGTTAAATTTTAAGCAAAATAAAAAGGGAAGTACAGTTGATGACTTTTCTGATAAGTCGTCAACTCCCTGATAAGTTATCAAACTCATCGTCAGTCTTAGATAGAGAATGAACTTCAGCTGGAATCCATGACGACATTTGTAATAGGCTGTTAGAAGTGTGATAAGCTATCAGGCTCATTATTAGGCTTAGACAGAGATGGGCTTCAGCTGAAATTCATGATGACATCTATGATAGGCCATCAGAAGTATGATAAGCCATCAGGCTCGTGTTAGGCTTAGGCAGGGAATGGGATTTAAAGTGAAGAAGCAACGAAAATTATAATAAGTCATCATATGTCTTATAAGCCATCATGTCTCATTGTCACCCTAAGGTAGCATTGCCAAAAGTGAAGAGGAGCTGATGATATTCTAGATAAGTCGTCAGACTTTTGATAAGTCGTCACACATATCATTGCATGTCCGAGAAAATACAGTGATCTATGATTTTGTTTCCATAATTAGGCTGAAGTATTTAAAGCATATGTTAGGGTTTCCTAACAAAGAAAGGGGGCGGATTATATTAAAATGGCTGGAACTCCTTCAAAAGGCAAAGATAACTCTCTTTGGGGATCTTAACTTACAATTGAATTTTCAATTCTTTGATTTGGTTCGGGGAATTTTCTCTTGAACTTGGAAGAGAATCAATGTAATACCCCGTATGTTTCTAAGCTAGGAGACGAACCATTTTTCCTACGTAAGAAACCTCCTATCCTATGAGTAGCATTTTAGTGCATGACTTATAATGAGTATCCTATCGATAAGATAGCTTATGATATATTCAGCATGTTCATACGAGTCACTTAAGGTAATACAAACTAAGAGTTTTTAAATCCATCAAGTTTTAGTGTTTGATTTTGCAAGGGTCATCTTTGAATGATTATAACTCGATGTTAATGTGGTATTTTGGATGATTTAGACCCACTAAATAGTAGAGAATCGAATTATCTATCCAAGATACCAATTTTGCCTTAATCCAATACTCGAGCGAAAAGTTATGCCCATTTTCGTGAGAGACAGTAAGCATAGGCGATTGGTTAGGTGCCGCCCAACCCAAGCATAGGCGATTGGTTAGGCGCCACCCAACCCAAGCATAGGCGATCACTTGGGCGCCGCCTAAGTCAATTCCAGGTGTCAAAAACACTCTATTTTGAGTTGTTTTAAAGGTAATTAAGTCTTTAAATACTCCTTAGACGTCCCTAGACTTAACCTTATGAAATATATAGCTTCTAAACACATTACAACCCTATTAACATCTCAAACCTCACCATACAATAGCACCATAGGAGAAAAACAACTAGGGTTGCATAATTAAGCTTGAATATCCAATTTCAAGGAAATTCCTCCGTCAATCATCAAGAACCTCCCTTCCTAGGTATGCGTAGTGTTGATCCATGGATTCCTTTCATCCGTGGCGTTCAAGAATAAATCTTTAAAATACAAAATATTGGTTGATTGTGGTGATATTATCATACCCATGTTGATGCTTGTTTTTTTTTGCTATATATAGTATGCATGAGTTGATTTATGGATCCCTTTCATCCATAAAGCTCAAAAACCCTCCTTTTCATTATAAAGTATGATTTCTATATAGTTGGGTGTTGATGATCATGTTGTTGATATTGGGTGATTCCCAAGATGGAATATTTATATGTTTTTTTGAGTTTCATGATATCATATGAGTTGGAAACATGTAAATTTTGTTGTTCATGATGTATAATTTGATGAAATCCACCTATGCCTTAAAGAATGCATGCAAGGTGTTCGATAAAATGCCTAGTATGTTAGAACTTCATATTTACATGATTTCATGATATCTAAATAACAAGTTAATGTTAGCTATACACTTCAATATGAATTTCCATGCTAATTATGTATTCTTATGGTAGTGGCATGAAGCATGTATGATGATGAAGATATGAATTATTTATGCGAATTATATCCATTCTTTTCCTATCATGTTTGAGATGTTGAATAAATACATGAAGTTTAATATCCCCAAATCATTACAATATGATCTAAATGTTACATGTTGTCATTCCCTTATGCTTGAATGGTTTCCATGCCCTTGCTATGAATAGTATATGTTGTCGGAATGCCCATGATATTAGAATATGAGATTTATAACTTGATTCTAAGCATTCCTATTCATGATAGATATTATGATGACCATGTACTTCATGAAATCCCCCACTCATGTATTATGGATTTTTATTGATGGTCGTGTACTTAAGAAATTCAAGTTGTGTCAGTTTTCTTCCATCGAGTCCTGGGGGTACTTGTACCTGAAAAATATAGTTGTGTGCCTAGAGCTATGTCATATTTTCATGATACTCCAGTCATGTGACTCAGGAAAACTCAGAAATCTCAATAATCTCAGTAGTCCAGTAATCTCAGAAATCTTAGTGCTCAGTAACCTCAGCAACCTCAGTATTTATGGTCAATCTCAGTAACTTCAGTACTCTCAACAGTCCTTAGAACTCAGTACATTCCGTCAGTCATTGGAATCTACTAAACTTAGTTTAGCTCTGCTAAACAACACCACTAGTATCAGTCCAGTTAATCAGTATCAGTTCAGCTAATCAATTAATTTTAGTTATTTAGTTCAGCTTAATTATTCAGTTCAGTGTCCTTCAGATGGGAGTAAAAGTTAGCACCGAGTGAACCCAAGGATGGGAACTCACCCGCCAGTTTAGGGTGTGATTCTTAGTAGTCATCCTTATGTTCCAGAACTACGTAGCCAGCGTAGGTTGAGACATCTTAACCCGTTAGATTAGGGTTGATGAGGTGGATTAACCCGTCATTTTAGGGTTCCCACTATTCTTATTGAGTACCTGCTAGTATAAGGTTCTCACAACTGTCCTTACCAGTGGTGCGGTATTGCCACCCCTCCAGTCGAGGTAGAGATTGGACCCCAACTTAGCTATTATAGCGCATTTGGGGCATATCAGTTAGATAACTACTTCCCACAGTTTCAGTTATAGATTTCAGGACTGTCAGCTATAACTACCTAGTCTTAGTAAAGAACTTACATAGTCCTTCAGATTTCAGTATATTAGGACTGTCAGATACAGTCAACTCAGAAATAGAATTGAACTCATATAGTTTCCTTCAGATTTATGGACTGTCAGATATAGTCACTTATGCTATCAATCACAAAAGTTATCAGAACTCATGCTATCAGTACTCAACTTTAGGACTGTCAGATACAGTCAATCAGACCAGTTCTTCGTAATTCGAACTATCAAAAATAATCATTCATTTATCAGTAATAAAATATCAGCCTCTTAGTATATCAGTAATACAGTATTAGATCCATCACTTATTAGTGATTTACATATCAATATCAGTAAACTCAATCTTTCAGAATATCATTTTCAGTATACTTACGTTGTCAGTATTTAGACTAAGTAGTTCATTTCTCCATGAGTTTAGTTACTATTACATATGCATGTATGTATACTCATATTCATATCAGTCAGTATTTTTCATGCATATAACCCTTTGCATTTATCCTACCTCACTCCTATACTCAGTACATTCAGATGTTCTGACGCATTTGCGCTATGGTGCTTTCTCTTATGTTACACTATAGGTTCAGAGGCATGAGCTCCAAATCAGCAGTAGATTCCAGGATCTGCAGTTAGAGTTACATGTGAATCCTCATCCTTCGAGGAAATGATGATTTCATTTCTATTTTAGTTTTCACTTTATTTCAATAGTTGGAGTTAGTTGGGGACATGTCCCATCAACTCCTTATTCAGTTCAGTTAGAGGCTTTCAGACTAGATGTCAGATTAGATGTTCAGACTTCAGTATTTATATTTCTTTTTGGTATTATTATACCATATTTTTCAGATATGTATCAGTATTGAACCTTATGGTGTTATAGTTCATGTTTCTGCATATTATGCAGTTTACAGGTACAGATATCAGTCATGGGTTAGCTTGTGGTCCCTCAGGGTAATGAGCACCATGTAGCACTCTATTTCAGCAAATTGGGATGTTACAAACTTGGTATCAGAGCCTAAGTTTCAATAGTGTCCAAGTAAGTCTGAAAGCTGCATCAAGTAGAGTCTAGTATATGGGCGTGTTGTGCACCACACTTATGTGCAAGAGTCTATGAGATGTTTTAAGAACAGTTTCCTTCTTTCATGTATCAAGATCGTGCTATAGCAAGTTTCTTTAAGGAAACCATGTAGATTCATATCATGCACCCCTCATGTTCACTTTACCTTACTTTCAAAGTAACAAAAACAGTGAATTTTAAAGTCCTAAAGACAGGGCTTTCTCAGATAGTCCCTACGGTCAGTTATGAGATTAGCAATAGACTCAAATAGTATCCCATCAGTTCATTATTGTTCCATGGTCTTACAGATTTTATTCATGATCATTAGAACTCATTCTTCAACCCAGAAGTTTAGCAGTAGTAGATTTGGGGTAGTATTATTCTATTTGATCAGATTATATATTCATGGGGATTAGATCAGTAGGATTGAGCAGTACGAGCTAAATACTTAAGTTTATTGACTCAAAATTAAGCATGAAGGTGTGAATGTGATATTAGTAGTATATGAGAAAACAGAATCAGATGATGTGTTTTGTAAGACAGGTAGGTGTTGAACAGAATATAGGTATGTGATGGTAGATCAAGTGACCAAGTCAGACTCTCAAGATTCCAGTAGTAGTGCCAGTATGTATAAAAAAGCAGTAAGGGAAGACAATTCCCAACCCATCCTCTTCTCAGTACAAAGATTTGTACTTTAGCTATCACAAAATCCACTTAGGTCTTACATATCAACTCTATGGTCACGAACCATAATCATGTATCTTTTTTTTCCATGATCATGTATGAATTCGATTTCCAATATAAGGAGTCTCTTTTACTCTACAGTACGAGTCATGTTCCATGAGAATAATCTACTTTAACACACTTTCCATGGGATTATGTGCGCCTTCAGTTCCCAGTATAAGGGGTTCAGTTCCAGCTCCCTCAGTATTACGAATTATGTCCCACGAGTACAGAAACTCTAGACTTAGGTCATGAAGCTCATGACTCATGTACACATATTATGCTTTCCAGTATACTTAGCTTCTATGACTCATGCTATGCCCCTACAGATCAGATACATTTAGACTACGTTATGTATATCCTAAGTTCAGAACTTATTGGTAAATCAAAACTATTGATATTTTATTTCTCAAGTTTCAGTCATGTGTCAAGTTTAGTTTGTATCTATTCATGTTTCAGGTTCTCCTGATTTACTCCTCCAGTTAGCTCTCCTTATGGAATAGTGTAGTGGTGAGCAATTGTTTAGATAAGACAAGATTGTTGCATGCTTACTTTGCACGAGGGTGTATTTGTGAAGATAAGCTTGAATGTCATGATAAATGTGCAAGTAAATGTCTAGCAAGGGGTCGTATTTAGAAGTTGGGAAAGTACAAAGTGTAAGTGTACATTTAGATCCATGACTTAATGTCAGTCCACAGCATGTAGCCAATAAAAACTCAGTTGCCAACTCAATTATAGTTTCAGTATCCAGTACTCAGTGATCAGTGTTCAGTCCTTGAATTCTGTACTTCTATACTAGCCATAGTCTTAGTTATAATGTCATCTTCAGTTCAGTAACTAGATTTGAAACTCAGTTTAGTTCCAGACATGCTTCACCATAGCATTCAGGTTGTCAATACTCAGTTATCAGTGTTTCAGTACCCTAGTTTATAGATTACCTCAGATCCATGTCGTACGCTTGGTCTCGCATTTAAAAATAATATAGAATTCATGAATCCATGCTCAGATACCTCATTATACTCAGTTAGTCCTTATGTTCTATGCATAAAACTCTAAAATCTCTGCCCAGCTATTTAGACTAAGTACAGTTTAGCTTTGGAAATCCAGTATTCAGCTATCAGTTATTCAGTTAATCAGATACGTAAGTATATTTATGCACTTGTGTTCGGCTCAGTTCATGTATCATGTCTCAGTTTTAGATCCTAGCTATTCAGTCATGACTCAGTTCCGAGGTGTCTTGAGCATCGCCTCAATTTCCCTCAGTATCTCATCCAAGTCAGTATTCATTGAGGGACATAGTGTCCCAAGGGGGAGATACATCATACCTCCAAACTTTTATGACATAAACATACTGCTCTATTTTCTTTTGATGAATCCAATTTGGAGAAGGGGTACTCATAAGTTAACCCTTAAACTCCAACTTCAGTCGTATGCCATGTTTTCAAGATTTAGTTCAGATCATGATATTCAGTATATCTACCACGTCCCAGACTTAGTTATGTTCTCATGTTTCCGATCATGCATATGGAGTAATTAATCTCAAACTTGTCAGTATTATCAATTCAAGGTAACAGTTTTCCTTAAACTTACTCGTTCTCATGTTCATATTTCAGTGCCAAACTTGGTATTCAGTTCCATGCTTAGTTTTCATTTCAAACTTGATACCTTTACCATTGCATGATCATGAGTAAGTTTAGTTATGAATTTATGCATCAGATATGTGTGATCAGCTCATTAGTACTTTCAGTCATGCATTCACGTATCATTTTAGTCATATAATCATCCATCATATAAGCATGGATTCAACCTTTCAGTTGTGCATCAGATATGCATTCTCATTTTGAGAAAACTTACTTTATTAGAATCCTCAGTCTTATATTCATGAATCAGCTTCCCATGTATTAGATATGCATATGCAGTATGTTGTGCTCAGCTTTCAGTCATACCAGTCATGAACCCATGTTTCAGTAGTGTATGTCTTGTACGTAATTCATCTTATCATCTCTCAAGCGTCAGTTAATTTCCATTCGAGGACGAATGTTCCCAAGGGGGAGATACTATAATACCCCATATGTTTCTAAGCTAGGAGATAAACCATTTTTCCTATGTATGAAACCTCCTATCCTGTGAGTAGCATTTTTGTGAATAACTTACAATGAGTATCCTAGCAATAAGATAGCTTATGATACATTAAGCATGTTCATATGAGTCACTTAAGGTAATACAAGCTAAGAGTTTTTGAATCCATCAAGTTTTAGTGTTTGATTTTACAAGGGTCATATTTGAACGAGTATAACTAGATGTTAATGTGGTATTTGTCTTATTTAGACCCACCAAATTATAGAGAATCGAATTAGCTTTCCAATGATACCAATTTCCCCTTAATCTAATACCCAAGCGAAAAGTTATGCCTATTTTTGTGAGAGACTGTAAGCATAGGCGATTGGTTAGGTACCTCCCAACCCAAGAATAGGAGATCACTTGGGCGCCGCCTAAGTCAATTCCAGGTGTCAAAAACACTCTATTTTGAGTTGTTTTAAAGGTAATTAAGTCTTTAAATACTCCTTACACGTCCCTAGACTTAACCCTATGAAATATATAGCTTCTAAACACATTACAACCCTATTAACATCTCAAGTATCATCATCCCAGAGCACCATAGGAGAAAAACAACTAGGGTTGCATAATTAAGCTTGAAGATCCAATTTCAAGGAAATTCCTCCGTCAATTATCAAGAACCTCCCTTCCAAGGTATGCGTAGTGTTCATCCATGGATTTCTTTCATCCGTGGAGTTCAAGAATCAATCTTTAAAATACAAAAACTTGGTTGATTGTGGTGATATGATCATACCCATGTTGATGCTTGTTTGTTTCGCTAAATAATAGTATGCGTGAATTGATTATGGATCCCTTTCATCCATAAATCTCAAAAACTCTCTTTTTCATTATAAAGTATGATTTCTATATTATTGGGTGCTGATGATAATGTTGTTGATATTAGCTGATTCCCAAGATGGAATCTTTATATGTTTTTTTGAATTTCATGATATCATATGAGTTGGAAACATGTAAATTTGGTTGTTCATGATGTATAATTTGATGAAATCCATCTATGCCTTAAAGAATGCATGCAAGGTGTTCAATAAAATGCCTAGTATGTTAGAACTTCATATTTACATGATTTCATGATATCTAAATAACAAGTGCATGTTAGTTATACACTTCAATATAAATTTCCATGCTAATTATGTATTCTTATGGTAGTGGCATGAAACATGTATGATGATGAAGATATGAATTATGTATGTGAATTATATCCATGTTTTTCCTACCATGTTTTAGATTTTGAATAAATACATGAAGTTTAATATCCCAAAATCATTACAATATGAACTTAATGTTACATGTTGTCGTTCCCTTATGCTTGAATGGTTTCCATGCCCTTGCTATAAATAGTATATGTTGTCGGAATGTCCATGATATTAGAATATGAGATTTATCACTTGATTATAAGCATTCCTATTCATGATAGATATTATGATGACCATGTACTTCATTAAATCCCCCACTCATGTATTATGGATTGTTATTGATGGTCGTGTACTCAAGAAATTCAAGTTGTGTCAGTTTTCTTCTATCGAGTCCTAGGGGTACTTGTACCCAAAAAATATAGTTGTGTGCCTAGAGCCATGTCATGTGTTCACGATACTCTCAGTCAAGCCATGATCTATAGAATTTAGTCAGTCATGTGACTCAGGAAAACTCAGAAATCTCAGTAATCTCAATAGTCCAGTAATCTCAGAAATCTCAATGCTCAGTAACCTTAGTAACCTCAGTATTCACAGTCAATCTTAGTAACTTCAGTACACTCAACCAGTCCTCAGAACTCAGTAAATTCCATCAGTCATTGGAATCTAGTAAACTTAGTTTAGCTCTGCTAAACAATACCAATAGTATCACTCCAGTTAATCAGTATCAATTCAGCTAATTAGTTCAGTTCATTTATTCAATTCATCTTAGTTTTCAGTTCAGTGTCCTTCAGATATGAGTAAAAGTTAGCACCGAGTGAGCCCAAGGATGGGAACTCACCCACTAGTTCAGGGTATGATTCTTAGTAGTCATCTTTGTGTTCCTGAACTACGTAGCCAGCGTAGGTTGAGACATCTTAACCCATCAGATCAGGTTTGATGTGGTGGCTTAACCGATCAGTTTAGCGTTCCCACCATTCTTATTGAGTACCTGCCAGTATAGGGTTCTCACAGCTATCCTTACCAGTCGGGACAGAGATTGGACCCCAGCTTAGCTATTATAGCATATTTGGGGCATGTCGGTTAGATAACTATTTCCCACAGTTTCAATTACAGATTTCAGGATTGTCAGCTATAGCTACCCAGTCTCAGTAAAGAACTTAGATAGTTCTTCAGATTTTAGTATATCAGGACTGTTAGATATAATCAACTCAAAAATAGGATTGAACTCAGATAGTTTCCTTCAGATTTATGGACGGTCAGATATAGTCACTTATGCTATCTATCACAAACGTTATCAGAACTTAGGCTATCAGTACTCAGCTTTAGGACTGTCAGATACAGTCAATCAGACCAGTTCTTCATAATTCAAATTGTCAGAAATAACTATTCATTTATCAGTAATAAAATATCAGTCTCTTAGTATATCAATAATACAATATCAGATCCATCACTTATTAGTGATTTACATATCAATATTAGTAAACTCAGTCTTTCAAAATCTCATTATTAGTACACTCATGTTGTCAGTATTCAAACACAGTTGTTTATATCTCCACGAGTTCAATTACAGTTACGTATACATGTATGTACTCTCACATTCATATCAGACAGTATTTTTTCATGCATATAACCCTTTGCATTTAGCCTACCTCACTCGTATACTCAGTACATTAAGACGTTCTGACGCATTTGTGCTATGGTGCTTTCTCTTATGTTACACCATAGGTTCAGAGGCATGAGCTCCAAATCAGCAGTAGATTCTAGGATCAGCAGTCAGAGTTAGACGTGAGTCCTGATCCTTCAAGGACATGATGATTTCATTTCTCTTTTAGTTTTCACTTTATTTCAGTAGTTGGAGTTAGTTGGGGACATGTCCCATCAACTCCTTATTCAATTCAGTTAGAGGCTTTCAGACAAGATGTCAGATTAGATGTTCAGACTTCAGTATTTATGTTTCCTTTTGGTATTTTTATACCATATTTTTTAGATATGTATTAGTATTGAACATTATGGCCTTACAGTTCATGTTTCCATATATTTTATGAGATATTATGCAGTTTACAGGTACAGATATCAGTCATGGGTTAGCTTGTGGTCCCTCGGGGTCATGAGCACCGTATAGCATTCCAGTTCAGCGAATCGGGATGTTACAATCAACTTCAGAATTCATCTTTTGTAAGTTTAATTACTTTGAATGATGAATAAAATTATTGCTATCTTTTTCTTTTTCATGTGGCACTAAAACCCACAACTAGGGTTGTGGGATCTATGATTAGTCCTCCATGGATTTACTAGTTGATTAGGATTTGAGTGATTGTGGAGACATTTTGATCATTTCTTTGTTATGATTATTACTTATTGGTTGGAAATAATAGATCCCGCCTTATGTTGATTTGTTCGAACTGAGAAATAAACTAAAGGTAGCAAATTATCAATGAGGATTTGGTAAGGTTAAGCTCCCATCTAATGATTAATGTTGTAAAAAGATTGATCAACTTGAGATAAATCAATATGAATAGAATGTTTCCCTAAGTTCAAGAGAATTAGGGAGCTCAACATCTAGGTAGGTTGAAAAACACTTATATGGAATATCGAAACTGATAATCTGGTATTTCCTGCAAGTCA
The DNA here is from genome assembly GCA_030864225.1 of Capsicum baccatum var. pendulum. Lineage (NCBI taxonomy): Eukaryota > Viridiplantae > Streptophyta > Magnoliopsida > Solanales > Solanaceae > Capsicum > Capsicum baccatum. Next base: position 140,785,669 of record CM061550.1, read on the forward strand.
CGAGAACCCAGTGTTACAGTTATTATTTAATGGGGATTAGTAATCATAGTGATCACGACCCTAGTTTTTCTTTATCATTGATTTGAACTATTGAAATTTTGGCTTTGAGTTCTGAAGCAAGTTACAACCTTAACATTTGTTTGATCATTGAAAACCCCCATTTTATCTTTTTGTATCATTTGTTTGAATTTAACTTATTGTTGTAGTTTCAAATTAGTTTAATCTCCACTTACATTGTTCCTAGTGGATTTGACCTCGACTCCAAAGTTGGGTAAATATATTGACGATGACCGCCTTGCACTAAATTGATGTGTAAGTTGAGCGTTATCAATAGGTTGCTTGCCTTTGTGCTTTGCTTGAAATGCCACTTCTTCTACTTCTTCATCTCTTATAATTGTTCTTTATTCTTGAGCTTGCAACTTGCTAATCAGCTCTGCAATGGATAAAGTCTTAAAATGGCAAGATTTCTCTATTTTTGAAATCTTGGACTCGAGCCTTACTGGTAAGCTTATCATTATCTTCTCCACCACTTTTGAATCTAGAAAAGTTTCACCAAATAATCTTATCTTGTTTACAATTTCCAGAAGTTTTATAAAGTACTCCTTCACAGTATCTCCTTCTTTCATCCTTAACATCTCAAATTCTCTTTTGAGAGTTAAGAGTTTGATAGTTTTTACTCTATCACTTCCATCTGACTCCTCTTTTAGCTTCTCCCATACTTCTTTAGGTGTTTCACAAGCCATTATTCTTGTGAAAATCACATCTAAAAGTGCTGAATGAAGACAATTGAGGGCCTTTGGTTTCTTGGACTTTGCATCTTTATAATTCTTCATTTGTTCAATAGTTGGATCTGGTCCCAGTAGAGGGGGGTTCATTCACTTTCAAATTCTTCCCATAGACTAAGAGCTTTGAGATAAGCCTTCATCTTTATCACCCATATGTGATAATTTTCTCCTATAAACATAGGAGGACCTGCACCTAAGAAGTTGTTGGATGCCATTGTTACTGCTGTTCAGCTTTCTGCCTGCACAGATACCCCAAGAAGAACAACTCTTGATACCACTGTTAGAATTTAGAGCTAAAAGAGAAGAGATAAGATATAATTTCATTAGTAGCTTTTATTCATTCATTCATACATTAATACATACATACATATATAGCAACATCTTACAAAAGACTATAGTTATAAGCTACATGAGTCTTACAAGACACACTTCATAAGTCTTACAAGATACACTATCTTACAAGACACACTTCACAAAATAAGGACTACTATTTAATTTCTAAAAAAAAAACATAATATTTAAAAGAAAAATCTCATATTTTAACAATCTTTATTATAACGTGGCCAGTAACTCTAGTCCTTTTGCAGCATTTATTATTGTAATTTATGAAAAGAATAAGGGATACTCTAGATAGAAAAAAGATAAATATACCCTCACACTATCATAAATAGCATGCATATACCTTCCATTATAATTTGGGTACATGCCCCTGCTGTCTAATTTTTTGATTGTATATATCCTTTACCCAACTAATGAGACATGTGGCTTAATCCTATGCATTTACCCTATTTTTATTTTTTATCTACTTAAATAACTACCCAATTTATACCCAAAATAAAAATCCCTAAGACCATTAACCAAAAATAAATTAACCCAACCCAACCAAATAACCTAACCCAACCCAATTTTTGCTCCATCATCACAAACCATCTCCATTGTCATTTTTCAACTCCCTCACTTTCAATGGATTCTAGTTCAAGTCTCTAAATCCAAATTCAGGGTGATCTCAAAATTAACTTGAGAACAACAACAAACCTACGTGAATCAAATTGCTTTAGCTCCCTCTTTTTTTAGCTCGAAGCTTTAAGTGAACTTAAAAGGAGTTGAAAATATTGCTTCACATTCTTATTCCACATCATGGTGATGGTTTCATTTATTTCCAAACTCAAAAAAATGGTTCCAAATCCAACCAAACAATTTAAATTAATAGACCTTAAATAAATATAGCTACATGTTCACAGACTTCGCACAACAACTCTGATCTTCAATGTTAATTTTTTTCTAAACCAATAATCTCAAGCAATTTCCTTCCACCAATTTCAACTTTCAGGAGTTCTGAATGATAGAGCTCAAAACTTCCAACTCTAATTTCATAAACAACACCAAAATGGTAAAAATAATAATAATAATAATAGAGATTGTCATTTTCAAAATACAAATAGTAAACTTTCTTTGATTAACAATAAAACTATGGAGATAGAGCATAAATAGGGTTTGAAGTGAGGGAGTTAAAGAATGAAGATAGAGTTGTTAGTTTATGATAAAGAAGTATAAATTAGGTTGGGTTAGGCTATTAGGTTAGGATGCTTTTATTTAATTTTGTATAATGGGTTTAGGGTTTTTAATTTCGAGTGTAAAATGAGTGGATTATTTAAATTTGGATAAAATAAATAAAAGTGTGATAAATGCATTGGATTAAGCCACATGTCCTGGTATTTGGGTCAAGGGTATATACAACCCAAAACATAGACGATAGAGGAATATAAGTATCATAGATGGTATATGAATATTATTTGTGATAGTTTGAAAGTATATTTGTCTCTTTTTCATTGTTTAGAAATAGTTTATGGACTGACTTAAAATGTATTGGAATAAATTACTAGTGAGTAGTTACGTTGAGGTGAGTTCAACACTATTTTGTATGATGAGGATAGATTTAAAGCACATGTGGATGTAGCTAAAACTCACGATTTTAAAGAAGTTGTTGATACATTTCAGCTTACCCCCTTGATGAAAAATATTGACGTTTCACTTTCTACAATAAACAGCAACAATGTGAAAGAGTTTACTCAAAACTAAACTAAGTCTTGGGGGAATTATCCATGGATAAGATATATGGGCAAGTGGAAGATGATTTCTATACCTTGGGGTTTCAAATCATTCTCCTATATATATTGAGTATAGACCTCGTATGACCTTACATCTGATGTTGCACAAATTACACCTCTGAAAGAATATATAACTAACATTGATCAAATATAGAACCCAACTAGAGTGGGGTCAATTCTATGAGGTATATGTCAAAATATCTATCAATATGTCTATATAATGAATAAGTAAATGATTTTAAGTAACTGGGGGGTGGAGGATATATGAGTTCAAATAGTAATGATTGTTGATTTTATTGAGTTTGTAATCAATATAAGAGACGCACTAAGACTGTGTTCCCCATAACTTCGTAATTCCATAGGTTCTTCATACTAGTAATTTCTCCAAGGTTCTTGGCATGAAGAATGGATACGTTATGTTCATCTAAATGAATTTACTCACCCTATTAAACCACTATCCTCAATCATGTATTATCATCTCATGAGTTTTGCACGACTAACCCCTACCTTGGATCCTAGATTAGCTATCCTATTTACCAGCTTAAGATATGAAATAAAGGTTGATATATCCAATTCTTATTGTTAATTTCCTTTTTCATATATTACACCTTCCTTTGTTGATATTAATGATAAGGCAAGTTCCTACAATTGAAATCATTAAAAACCAATTAAACCAAAGAGAATAAGAATACATGCCCAGACATCCTTCGAGAATCACTTTGTACAATAAGCCCTACTTTATTATTCCATCACAGCTCCCATAATTTTAGTTGTGTATTTATATACTCTAGATTTCATGAGAACAACAATAACTCTAGAGAGAAACCATTATTATTGACTTACAATGAATAAGATGAACAACCACCAGTCGTGATTATAAATAAAACTCTAAACATTGATGTTTATACTTGTAAAAACAATATTATGTATCAAATGTATCAATAGAATGTAAACTTAAACAATAAATCTATTAAAAATATTTATAGAAAAAAAAACTTATTCTAAATACAATGGTATTTGCAGAGTCGGTGCCTCGAACAAAGGATAGGACGATCACTGATAGATACCACGATTGGTCCGTATGCTTGTTGTTGGGAAGTTGGCTCTTTGACACATCTCAAATGTTTGTTGGAATGATTATCATGACAAGCTTATTCTTTTTTATAACGATCGTCGCATCTTTTCATTATTTCCACCTTTGATTTTTATTATGTTAGAAACTTTATCCCACGATCTTTAGGATAGGATTGTTGTTAACTCCAATGATAGTGGGATCCTCTTATTTGATCTTCTTCTGATTTTGACCTCTATATTTCAACCAAAGATTGCAAGGGATGGCCTTTGTAAGATCCAATAGTGGTTGAATTGTCCTTTTGACGCCCCTAAGTCCTATTTTCTACACTTTTCTTCTCCAAACTTGTTTGACCTGTAAATACAATTAAAGAACATCACACCTATAAAAATATTCCTTTTAACTAGTAAATTTCCTTTTTTTTAACCATTGAAAGTGTTGTAAGACCATGAAATATCAACACCCTCATATTATAATATTTACATGACCTCAGGCGAACAAAACAAAACTAAACCAGAAAACAAACTACATGATGCATAACAAAGAAAAATTTAGGAGTTCTACGATAGTCATATTGTCAAAAATTAGATTTAGCACACATGAATCAAAACATATTTTTAACCCTCTCCCAATACAATAAAATTAAAAATCATTGTGTATAAAAATTATTTACCATGACATAATGGAATCAATCAATGGCATTACATTATCAACAGACAACCTAGCATATATACCATTACACTATGTGAACAAATAACAACCATTATGTTATTTATATTCCCTTGTATCAAAAAAGTCCCCCACACCTAGAATACACAATGAATATGTAACATTAGACAGTTTTGGAGTAGAAATTATACCATTATTTATATCTGTATAGACCCAAATCCAATGATTTCTATTTGGATATATGTTTTAAGATCAATTCCATAGTGTGGTAACAACTTTGAAGATGGATTGAGGTCACAAAAATCTCCTAGATCAAAGTTGAGTTGAGAATATTCTTCCTAATTGATTTTTAAATAGACACTCTTACCTGACTCAACTTCCAATTACTATTAATGCTAGAATATAATGAGTTAGGTGGCCTTTACCTACCAAATTAAAGATTTTTAGTCTTTTTTCAATGCTACCGATTGTTTATTAATCCAATTTTAGAGGTTGTGAGTATTGTAGTAAGGCACTATCCCAGTTGTCTTTTAGCATCGTGGGGCAAAACTCAAACTAGGAGATCACTAGTTATCCTCCATGTTGGGATGCACCCTGATATAAAAATTTGTTTTGCACTTATTAAATTAGGGGCATACTAGTCCTTTCACCCTATGTAACTTTTCCAACCCATTTTACAACTCAGAGTAGTCCTAAACTAGTAGAAATCTCTCAATTTCCTCATTCTCTTCCTCCAAAAAATATCCTTATAAGAAAGAGAATCTAGGGTTCAAGATTCAAGGCTCAAAATCATGTTTTCTTAAAATTTCTTCCATTAAAAGGCATGTTGAACTATCTCCTTTCAATTAAAACTATTCGTGGATTTATTTACCTATTATTTAGTGGTTTATATGTGAAATTCAAACATAAGTCATGGAGTGACTTTAAAAAGATGGATTGATTTAAGATTGTGAGCCCCTTTTCTATGAAATTTCTCTCTAATTGTTATTTGATAGTTAGATTTATTGGATAAACATTGAAACCTTGCTATTATGAAATTTTGTTGGGGACATGTTGGAGTCAAGAACTCATATTTCTTTTATGAATTCACCTTTTGGAATTCTAAACTCGATTTTGGTGAAAACGTAAAATCACTACAACCCTTGGTTTTTGAACAACAATGATATTTAAATGTGACATTCTCAACATTTCAAAGGATTTTCAAGTGAGATGATATAATTTTTCAATAATGGATGTGTATGTCACCCCGTTCTTTTGAACTAATGAAAGTATTGACTTTTATGACATATTTTAAGACTCTAATGGAAATATAACTCTAATTAAGTTTATGATTTTGAATGACAGGATAAAGAGTGAATAATATTTAAAAATAATTATTCTTACATGATATAGATGACTTGAAAGTTTTGGTTTGGCGATAATAAATGGTGAATAGCCTTCTTGAAAGCCTCTATGGATAAATGTTTATTAAAAATATTTTAATTTATCTTTTAAAGAATTATGTATTTCATCGAGAAGGCGTAAATCCTTGAGACCCAATGTAATACCCCATATGTTTCTAAGCTAGGAAGTGAATAAGTATTCCTACGTATGAAATCTCCTATCCTGTGATTCATACTTGAGTACATGACTTACAATGAATATCCTAGTGATAGGATAGCTTATGATGTTCATATGAGTCACTTAAGGTAATATAAGCTAAGAGTTTTTGAATCCATCAAGTTTTAGTGTTCGATTGTCCAAGGGTCATCTTTGAAATAGTATAACTAGATATTAATGTGGTATTTTGGCTGATTTAGAACCACTAAATTTTAGAGAATCGAATTATCTTTCCAACGATACCAATTTCACCTTAATCCAATACCCGAGCGAAACGTTATACCCATTTTCGTGAGAGACAATAAGGATAGGCGATTGGTTAGGCGCTGCCTAAGTCAGTTCCAGGTGCCAAAAACACTTGGTTTTGAGTTATTTTATGGGTAATTAATTCCTTTAACACTCCTTACATGTCCCTAAACTTAACCCTACGAAATATATATCGTCTAAACATATTAAAACCCTATTATCATCTCAAAGCTCATCATCAAAGAGCACTAAAATATAAAAAAAAAACTAGGGTTGCATAACTAAGCTTGAAGATCCGATTTCAAGGAAATTCCTCCGTCAATCATCAAGAATCTTCCTTCTAAGGTATGCGTGAGTTGATTCATGGAATCCTTTCATCCATGAAGCTCAAGAGACATCTTCTAAATTTTGTATCATGATGTTTATGTTGTTTGTGGTTGATGTTCATGTGGTTGGAGTTTGATGATGCGTAATATGGGATCTTTGTATGTTTATTGTGAAGATATGGTGGTATTTAACATATAAATATATGAAATTGGTGGTTGAATATTTGTAATCTTGATGAACCCACCTATGCCTAAGATTTGCATGTAAGGTGTTTGTGAAAATACCTAAGGGAATAGAAATCATGCTTTTATGACATAATAAGTCCTAAATGACTATTACTTATTCTAAGTTTATTGTTCAACTTGATCCCCGTGCTATTGTCTTGAATTGAAGAAGTTGTACGAGAAGCTCATGATGTTGTTGTGATATGGAATGACCATGTTATTAAAGCCATGAAAGTATATACATGTTGTGTGCATTCCCGATAATGTGATAGTTTGTTGAGAATCTTACTTATGATATTGTGAATTGTGGACTCAAATCTTGTGATCAAGTCATGTTATGTGTGTCAGTTTCCTGCTATCGAGTCCTGGGGTACTTGTACCCAAAAACTATAGTTGTGTGCCTAGAGACATGTCATGTTTCATGATATTCGAACTCAAGCTATGATTCCATAGACTTCAGTCAGTCATGTAACTCAGGAAAAACACATGATCTTATTTAGTTGTCAAATATCAGTAACATTCCGCCAGTCAATTGAATTCAGTAAGATTAAGTCATGCACAGTCAGTTATTCATGCACATCCGAGTAAACCCAAGGATGGGAACTTACCCGCCAGTTCAAGGTTTGATTCTTAGTAGTCACCCTTGTGTTCCAGAACTATGTAGCCAGCATAGGTTGAGACATCTTAACCCATCAAATTAGGGTTGATGAGGTGGCTTAACTCATCAGTTTAGGGTTCCCACCTTTCTCATTAAGTACCCACAAGATAAGGGTCACTCACAGGCAGTCCTTACCCGTGGCACGGTATTGACACCCCTCCAATCGGGCCAAATATTGGACCCCAGCTTAGCCATAATGACATACATGGGGCATGTCAGTTAAACACTACTTCCGACAGTTTCAGTATCAGTCTCAATAAAAGAACTCTGGCATTCTTCAGATTTTAGTATATACAAGACTGTCAGATACAGTCGTCCATGTTATCAGCTTCAGTATCAGTCATGACAGTTATCAGTAAACCATGTACTAGCTTACAGGTCATGCTATCACGTATTCACAGTCCCAGTTTCTATATATGTGGGTTTGCACTCCTACGTTCATATTAGTCAGTCAGTGTTGTTCATGCATGAAACTCTTTATGTTCAGCCTACCTTTCTCATATACTCAGTACTCCAGTTATACTGACGCATTTGTGTTATGGTACTTTCTGTCATATTACACCATAGGTTTTGAGACACGAGCTCCAGCCCAGCAGTAGCGGTAGCATTCCAGTCGCAGAGACACAGTGAGTCCTCATTGATTCGAGGACAATATGATTTGATACATTTATTTATTTCTTCATTTTAGTTTTACGGAGTTAGTTGGAGACATGTTCCTTCAAATCCTTATTTAGATAGTTTAGAGTCTTTCAGATTTACGTTCAAACTTAGCTTCCAGATTGAGTTATCTTGGGAGCTTTCAGATTGAGTTGTTTTGGGTATTTTCACCCACATGATTTTATTTAGTTGAACCTTATGGCCTTACAGTTCTATGTATTCTGCATTATCATATCATGATTTGCAGTATACAGGTACAGATATCAGTCATGGGTTAGCATGTGGTCCCTCAGGGTCATGAGCACCTTGTATCATTCCGGTTAAGTGAATCGGGGTGTTACAAACTTTGTATCAGAGCCTAAGGTTCAATAGAGTCCTAGGAAGTCTGAAAGCCGCATCTAGTAGAGTCTTGTACATGGGTGTGCTGCGCGCCAAATTTATGTACGGGAGGCTATAAGATGTTTTAGGAACTGTCCCCTTTCTTCATTATTCATGTCATGCTAGTGAGCATAATCAAAAGTTAAACTCTCAGTCTAATCCATTCTTCTCTTATTCCAGACCATGGCCCCAAAAAGAAGAAACTAGCCAGCTCCTCAGCCCAAAGATCCTTTTGTCGAACATGTTTCCCATGTGAAGTTTAGAGCTGCATTTACCATACTTTCTCAGTCCATGGCTGCACAGAATGAACGGCCACCAGTCATTCTGGCCAATCCAGTGGCCAATCCTAAAGAATCTAGGGTTCGGGACTTCACCCAGATAAACCCTCAATCTTTCCATAGGTGTAAGTCTGATAAGGACCCACAAGAGTTTATCAACCAAGTCTAGAAGGTCATTGACATCATGGGTGTTACTTTAATTGAGAGTGATAAGTTAGCCGCCTACCAGTTATAGGATGATGCTCATGATTAGTACAAACAGTGGAAGTCTGAGAGGCTACATATACAGGCCCTATCGAGTGGGAGGAATTTGTCACGGCCTTCTTAGATAGATTCTATCCCCAAGAGCTAAGGAAAGCCAAAGTTCTTGAGTTCATCAACCTCAGGCAAGGAAATATGATGGTTAGGGAGTATTCTCTCAGATTTACTCAACTAGCTAGGTATGCTCCTCATATGGTTGCAGACAATAGAGCTAAGATGAGCAAGTTCATGTTAGGGGTCAACGATAGCGTGGTAAATGAGTGTAGGTCTGCGATGCTGATCGGTGATATGACCTTAGCTAGACTCATGACCCATGCCCAGCAAGTAGAAGAGTAGAAGTTTAAGACAAAGGAGAGGTAGAACAAGAGAGCAAGGTCAGGTAACTTCAACTTTGCTCACCCCAAGTCAGATAGAGGAAACTGTTCACAATTTCGCTCTAAGTCAGTCGTTCCAGTTCCTTCCTCTGCCAGTGCTCCAGTGCCAAAGTTTAGAGATGGCAATAGAGACAAAGCTCTATGCTCTAAATCTCAGGTCAGTGTTAGCAGTGCTCGAATGAATCCTCTTTGTCAGACTTGTGGTAAGAACTACAAGGGTATTTGCAGAGCCGGTAATGATGACTATTTTGGTTGTGTCAAGCCAGGACATAGGATTAAGGAGTGTCTGCAGTCAAGTCTTCAAGGTCATCAAAATCATTCTACAGCTCAATCCAGTTGCCCAAACCAGTAGGGTGCAATTTCCAGTACTACCAGTGGACAACGGCCAAATAGACTCTATGTCTTCAGTCCTAGCAGGATCAGGAAAATTCTCCTGATGTCGTTATTGGTACGTTATAGATTTTCCATGTTCATGCTTATGCTTTGCTAGATCCAGGTGCATCTTTGTCTTTTGTTACTCCAAACAAGCAGGTGATTTCAGAATCAGTCTCGAAGTCCTAGCAAAGCCCTTCTCAGTCTTTACCCCAGTGGGTAAAACCATCATAGCTCGGTAGGTATACAAGAACTGCCCGATTATGATATCTCAGAAATCCAAATCAACAGATTTAGTGGAGTTATAGATGACTGATTTTGATGTCATTCTCGGCATGGATTGGATTCATTCCTGCTATGCCACAGTCGACTACAAAAATAGGATAGTTCAGTTTTAGTTCCTGAATGAGCCCGTCCTAGAGTGGAAGGGTAGCATTTCAGCGTTCAGGAGTCAACTTATTTCCTACCTTCAGGCAAGGAAAATGATTTCTAAGGGGTGTGTGTATCATCTCATGCATGTTAAAGATTCCAGTTCTGAATATTCTATCCTCTAAACAGTCCCTGTTGTTAATGAATACTCAGATGTCTTTCTCGAAGATCTTCCAGGCATTTCTCCCGAAAGGGAAATAGACTTTGGCATAGACCTTCTTCCGGATACTCAACCTATTTCTATTCCTCTATACAGAATGGCACCATCAGAACTCAAGAAACTGAAAGATCAGTTGAAGGGTCTCTTAGATAAGGGATTCATTAGACCCAGCGTTTCCCCAAGGGGTGCGCCAGTGTTATTCGTGCGCAAAAAAGATGGTTCTCTCAGGATATGTATTGATTATCGTTAACTCAACAAGGTCACGATCAAGAATAGATATCCTCTTCCCAGGATTGATGATCTATTTGACCAACTTTAGGGTGCCAGTTACTTCTCCAAGATAGACCTTAGATCAATCTATCATTAGCTCAGAGTTAGAGAATGTGACATTCCTAAGATAGCTTTTCGTACTCGGTATGGTCACTTTGAATTTTTAGTCATGTCATTTGGTCTTACCAATGCCCCTGCAGCTTTTATGGATTTGATAAACCTTGTGTTCAAGCATTACTTGGACATGTTTGTTATAGTGTTTATAGATGATATTATGGTCTATTCTCGCACAGAGCGTGATCATGCAGACCATCTCAGGATTATTCTTCAGACTCTCAAGGATCACCAGTTATTCGCTAAGTTCAGCAAGTGTGAATTTTGGCTAAGATTAGTAGCATTCCTTAGCTATATTATTTTCGGTGATAGCATCAGAGTAGATCCTCAAAAAACTGAGACTGTAATAAACTAGCCCAGACCCGTATCTCCATCAGATATTAGGAGTTTCTTGGGTTTGGCTGGCTATTACAGATGGTTTGTTGAGGGATTTTCTTCTATTGTATCTCCCATGTACAGATTGACTCAGAAGAAGATTAAGTTTCAGTGGTTAGATTCATGCGAGAAGAGCTTTCAAGAGTTGAAGACTCAACTTACCTCATCTTCAGTTCTAGCTATTCCAAATGGTTCAGACGGTTTTGTAGTCTATTGTGATGCGTCCAGAGTGGGTTTAGGTTTTTTCCTCATGCAGCATGGTAAGGTCATAGCCTACGCCTCCAGACAGTTAAAGCTACATGAGAAGAATTATACTACTTATGATCTTAAGTTAGCAGTGGTAGTTTTTGCCTTGAAGATTTGGAGGCATTATCTCAATGGAGTTCATATAGATGTCTTCACAGACCATAAAATCCTCCAGTATGTCTTTTCCTAGAAAGATCTCAATCTTTGCCAGAGAAGGTGGTTAGAGATCTCTAAGGATTATGACATAAGTGTTCTTTATCATCCGGGCAAGGCCAATGTTGTGGTCGACACTCTCAGTCGACTCTTCATGGGTAGTATTTCTCAGATTGAGGATAGTAAGAAAAAGATGGCTCAGGAGATCCATCAGCTTTCCAGACTACGCGTTTGCTTAGTCAGTTCTTCAGAAGATGGTGTATGTGTTCATAGTACTTCAGAGTCATCTCTAGTTTCTGAGGTGAAAGAGAAACAAGAAAGGGATCCTAGCCTTGTCAAGCTCAAAGAGTCAGTTCAGAATCAGAAAAACGAGGTTTTCTCCCAAGGAGGAGATGATGTTCTTCATTGTTAGGGTCGTCTATATGTTCCAAGCGTAGATGAATTGAGGTAGCAAATTCTTATAGAAGCACATGGTGCGTGATACTCTATCATCTAGGGGCCACTAAGATGTACTGCGATATGCGGGAGATCTATTGGTGGAGTGGGATGAAGAAAGATGTTGCAGAGTTTGTGGCTAAGTGCTCTACATGTCAGCAGGTTAAGATAGAGCATCAGAAACCTAGTGGTTCCATACAAGAGCTCACCATTCCTACTTAAAAGTGGGAAGAAGTTAACATGGACTTCATGATGGTTTTGCCTAGAACTCTTCATCAGCATGATTCAGTCTGGGTCATTATAGATAGAATGACCAAGTCAGCTTATTTCCTTCCTGTTCATACTTCTTATTCCACTGAGGATTATGCCAAACTCTATATCAGGGAGTAATTCAGGTTACACGGTGTTCCACTATCTATCATCTCAAACAGAGGTACCCAGTTCACTTGTCACTTTTGGAAAGCATTCCAAAAGGGTCTCGATACCCAAGTCCATCTCAGCACAATATTTCATCCTCAGACAGATGGTCAAGCAGAGAGGACCTTTCAAACTCTTAAAGATATGCTAAGGGCGTGTACAATTGACTTCAAGGGAAGTTGGGACGACCATTTTCCTTTGATTGAGTTTGGATACAACAATAGCTATCATTCGAGTATTCAGATGGCTCCATTCGAAGCTCTCTATGGTAGGAGATGTAGATCTCTGATTTTTTGGTTTGAAGTTAGTGAGGCCTCAATCATACGTCCTGACTTAGTATTCGACGCCTTAGAGAAAGTTTAGCTGATAAGAGAGATACTCTGGGCTACTTAGAGCTTACAGAAGTCCTATGCAGATGTTCATAGAAAAGATCTCGATTTTGAGGTCAATGACTATGTCTATCTTAAGATCTCTCCCATGAAGGGAGTGAAGAGGTTCGGCAAAGAAGGGAAACTCAATCCCCAGTATGTCGGTCCCTTCAGAATTCTTTTTTGCTTTGGAAAGGTAGCGTATGAGCTTGAGTTGCCTTCAGATCTATCCTCAGTCCATCCAGTCTTCTATGTCTCTTTGCTAAAGAAGTTCATAGGTGACCCAGCAGTTGTTGTCCCCATGACCCAGCAGTTGTTGTCCCTATTCAGAGCATCGACATTCAGAATAGCCTCTCTTATGAAGAGATTCTAGTTGAAATTTTAGATTATCAGACTCGTAGATTGAGGAACAAAGAAGTCCCTCTAGTCAAGGTTCTTTGGCGAAATCAGTCTCATGAGGGAGCTACTTGGGAAGAAGAAGCAGATATGCGTACCAAGTATCCTCACCTCTTCCCCACCAATTCAGATCAAGATCAAGGTGACAGTTCTCCTTAATCTTATTCAATTTCACGTTCATGTTTCTAGTATAAACGTGGTACCTATTAATTGTTTCAAACTCAGTCATGCATTCATTTGTCAGTTGTCCATTGATCAGACATGCACGAGTTTAGTATATTTAGCATGTCAGTCATAAGATCAAGTTTCAATTCTTCATGTTCAGTTCAGGTTCTATTGACTTGTTTCCCTTCTCAGTAAATTCTCATTCAAGGACGAATGTTCCCAAGGGGGAGATATTGTAATACCCCGCGGTTTCTAATCTAGGAAGTGAATAATTATTCCTACGTATGAAATATCCTATCTTGTGATTCATACTTGAGTACATGACTTACAATGAATATCCTAGTGATAGGACAGTTTATGATGAATTAAGCATGTTCATATGAGTCACTTAAGGTAATACAAGCTAAAAGTTTTTGAATCCATCAAGTTTTAGTGTTTGATTGTGCAAGGGTTATCTTTGAACGAGTATAACTCGATGTTAATGTGGTATTTTGGTTGATTTAGACCCACCAAATTGTAGAGAATCAAATTAGCTTTCTAAAGATACCAATTTTTCCTTAATCTAATACCCGAGTAAAACGTTATGCCTATTTTCGAGAGAGACAGTAAGGATAGGAGATTGGTTAGGCGCCGCCCAACCAAACATAGGCGATTGGTTAGGCGTCGCCCAACCTATCTTAGGCAATTACTTGGGCGCCGCCTAAGTCAATTCCAGGTGCCAAAAACACTCTGTTTTGAGTTATTGTAAGGGTAATTAAGTCTTTTAACACTCCTTACATGTTCCTAAACTTAACCCTACAAAATATATAGCTTCTAAACACATTACAACCCTATTATCATCTCAAAGCTCATCATCCAAGAGCACTAAAAGAGAAAAACAACCAGGGTTGCATAACTAAGCTTGAAGATCCAATTTCAAGTAAATTCCTCCGTCAATCATCAAGAATCTTCCTTCTAAGGTATACGTGAGTTGATTCATGGACTCCTTTCATCTATGAAGCTCAAGAATCATCTTCTAAATTTTGTATCATGATGTTTATGTTGTTGGTGGTTGATATTCATATGGTTGGAGTTTGATGATGCCTAACATGGGATCTTTGTATGTTTATTGTGAGGATATGGTGGTATTTAACGTATAAATATGTGAAATTGGTTGTTGAATATTCGTAATCTTGATGAATCAACCTATGCCTAAGATGTGCATGTAAGGTGTTTGTGAAAATACCTAAGGGAATAGAAATCATGCTTTTATGACATAATAAGTCCTAAATGACTATTGCATTCAGTTCAATGGATTCAAAGCATATACCATCTTACTAACATTAATTGTGCGATGATTCAAGGTAAGATATATATATATATATATATATTCAAAATCTTTATTGCAGATGTCACGCTTAAGAGAGAAGTTAGGTAGCTGAATGTTTGGTAAATACTGCACCCTATGAGATTGTATCAAGTAGAGTTTTATAAGCTATGAGTAGTAAGATCATCCTAGAGATAGAGATATAGAGTTATAAGCTTAGAAGACGTCAGTAAGGGTAGTGATTGATATAGAAGGTAGTTATGTCTTATACCTATTAACTGAGTGCTATAATGGCATGCTCTTATGGTGTTGGCTAAAATATGGCAGATTTACAGATTTTATGGTTGTTAGTAGAGAAAGAGTGATTAGTTAAAATGATTTAGAATATATATGTGCACTAGGGAAGAAAATCATGATGTCCTATTATTGTAGAAGCACGGGTCAATTATAGGTTATGAATGGAAATTGAGGGTGATAAGGAAATTATACCTTTATGCTTCAATTTATGGTTCTTAGAGAGATGGAGGCTCCTTGATTCTTAGAGAACTATAAAGGTGGCTGAAATGTATATACGGGTAAGTAGATGTGATATGAAAAAGGAGAATGTGTCAATGAACTGTAATTCGATCGTTTGTAGGTTTGGCTATTCTTATCACAATATTTTAGTAGATGTCATGCTTTTTTATTTTACCTAGAAGTTGTAAGCCAGTCTATTATGTGAGAAGATGTGTAGTAATGTTGTGAAGAAGAATACTCTTATAAGTAGTAGTTAAGTTGAATTGAAAATTGGGGTTGATTAATTTGTCAAATATTTGATGGACTAGTATAGTATATGGGATCTTCTTTTGAGACCTATGTTGTTTCTAGAAACTAAAATTGAACTTTAGGTGTTGATTATAGTTAAAATAATGGTAGAGTAAGGATACATTTTAACCTTAGTGGAAAGTGGGTTTGGTTGGCTTAATATGATGTGTGCAAGAGCTTAGGTTTTAATAACTTGTGGAAAAAATTGAATGTGTAATTATGATATATACATGAGGACTAGTGTTGAAGATGTGAATTGTGGCTAAGTCATTAGATGAATAAGAGACTTAAGTTTATAATAATATGTCGTTGTTGTGCTCAAGCGCACACACAAGTGTACGTGGTCTTACCTAGTAATACAGTGGTCTTAAGTAAAGCTGAATATCGATCCCTAAGAGACTTGTGTTAAGCGACTATTCCATTCTAGTTTAACTATTGTTATGAAATTGGTTCAAACGTAACCAAAAGAGTTTTGAAAGTTTATAGTTAAAAGTAAACTAAAATAATGTGGAAAAATAAATACTTTGGACAATCAATGGATGAAAACCCGGGGTTAAAGCACTACGAGCAATCATACTAAACTATTGAACTTCATTGGATAAATTATTTATCTTGGTTGTTGATTCACGAGATTGATATTATGATCATGGTCTTTTGAGCCTCTAATCACCTATCTAACTTAGCCCCAAAACTACATCGTTGAGCGAGAATCTGAGAACTAAGCTAAATGGATTTATATTTCATCTCGTCGTGAACTAAATAAGGCTTCTAGGTATATCTCTAAGGGATAACTACATAACTTAACAAATATAGACTCCTAATTATCCTATTTAGCTCAAGTTTCAATTAATTATAATTCATATCCCTCTTTTGCCTATTAATTATCCATAATTACAATTCATAGTATCTCTCATGTATTTTCTGTTTTTCTCTATTTTCTATTACTCTTTTTTTTCTTCCTTTTTCATTTTTCTTTTCTTTCTTTTGTTTCTCTTTCCTTTTTTTTTTCATTTTTTTTCTTTTCCTTTTTTCCTTTTTTCCTTTTTATTTTTCTCCCTTTTTTTCTTTTTTTGTTTTTTTCTCTATTTTCTATTACTCTCCCTTTTTTAAAAAATAAAATTCTCATTTTTTCTCCTTTTCATTTCTCTCCTTCTTTTCATTTGTGCGAACTATAAAATACAAATATAAATACGAACTATAACATACATATACAAGTACGAACGATTGATTTTCTTTCTACGAATACTTATTTTTATTTATTAATACAAGTGGTATTTATTGATAAAAATAATTACAATTCAAAGTTTTATACAAATACAATATATTCAAATACATATTGTATTTTTATTTGTAAAATTATTTGTTTCATTTGTTTGTAACTGTATTTGTATCAAGTGATATTCGTTTACTTGCAAATACGAATAATAATTTTGATATACAAATACAAAACGGTACATTTGTATCGAAAGATACATTACATATTTATTTATTTTAGAATCAAGAAAATATAATTAATGCATTTACTTGTTTGTATACAAGTATAAATGATAAATTATACATAATCACGGCTAAATACAATATGCAATCAACTTACAAATACCAATACAAAATAATTCTTTAAAAATAAAAAGGCATCGACATAAATAGAATACGAATACAAATATAATCTAAATATACAAACACAATAAAAGTACAATACAAATATAATCCTAGATACTATATAGTCAATTATAAAACACAAATATAAAACAGTTCTTAAAATACAAGTGTGAATCATATAATAAATGATGGAGCGAATTAACAAATATAAATACAAGTGTGAACTATTAAATATAAATATAAATGCGAACTACAAAATACAAATACAAGAGAGAACCTTAAAATACAAATACAAATACAGTTGTATCAATGAATACAAAAATATAATGACGGTGTGACTACAAATACGATAAATAATTGTGGTATTTACGTTATCACCCATGACTTGTGATCGAGTAGTCATATTTTTCAAAAATATAAAAAATATAAAATAGAATAAAAAATGATAAAGAAAATAAGTACAAAAAAGAAAATAAAAAAATCAAAGAAGAAAAGAAAAGAAAGGAATAAAGAGAAATAGAAGTTAGAGATAGAAGAGAGAAAAAAATAAAAAAATAAATAAAAAAATAGAAAAAAGAAGAAGAAAAAAATGAGGAAAACACGAAAAAGAAAAAATATAAAAATAAAAAAATGATAGTGTTTTTGGCGAGACTAAATATGTAGTGTATTTATAATTTTTTATGAATACAGACCACTGAGTAAAAGTAAATACAACACTGTGAATCGAATACATCGGCTAAATAGGTACTATATTTATATTTTATATGAATACAGACTATTGATGAAATTGAATACAACGGGCGTAAATTGAATACATCGATTATAAATGATAATTATGTAAAATATGTGTATGGAAGGTGAATTTTACAGCAAAGTGTAGCTATTTCTGAAAGATCCCCTTATCCTAGACGCTAATTCAAATCTCTTATTTTATAAAAGAATAAGAACCTTACTTTATTTACCTCCACGTTCTATCCTTTTGTTCCTCCTCTCGAGATCAAAATAGGACAATAGATGTACTCTAAGGGTCGTGAATCCTTAAAACAGTTAAACAAGGATAAATAAACAACCACATATGATAAGCAACCAAAACCAAATCAATTCAAAGCAATAGCAATTATGTTCTTGTACCTTTGTTAAAAATACACTCAGCCTATGTGTTATATGTTCTAGACATGATTAAGTCTAAGATCCAGATTCTATATACACACTCATGTCCATAATCTGACCTTTTAACTGGAAGTAATAGTGTATATCAGTGATTTAAAATTTTTTTGTAGGATTTTGAGATCAAATTTATTTGTTATGATGCTCTTGATCCATGAACCCCTGTCTTATGTTATGCTTAGTTCTAAGAAACTATGCTTTTTTATATGTTACCGACTCCACACTCTCTATGCAAACTAATGACCTTCTTAATTATCAAATGAGATGCAGTAACTTCTGATAGATATCTTAGTCGTATTCCTTGAATTTATGAATTGAGCCTTATATTATACAACTCGTGATATGCATTCATATTTCTCTGTGTGCCCAGTCCTAAGAAGTCATACCATGTTATATGTATGTTAGAACGGTCATCTATCCATTCTCTATGTTTTTTATATATGAGGTATTCGTGCCAATTTCACCTTACCTTGCAGGTCTATTTTAGGTGTCAAGCTCCAATAAAAATAAGTCATGGTTAAATAATATCCCTTTCGTTCTTGATCATTTTTTTGTTAGTCCTCCAGTGACTTTGCTTATGGTTAGAAAGTAGTGTTTGTTGACACCTAATTTTTTCCTTCCACGAAATGTTTATTTTTGAGTTTCTTCGATTGTTGAATAAAATGACAACGTTTATTTTATCTGGAAAAAAAAGGATTTTTAAAGTATTTATTTGGGTAAATTTGTCATTTAAGTAGCGATCATATATTATCATATTCAATTATACGAAATTTTATAATTTTATTACTTAAATATTTATTTTACAAAATATCGAATTTTAATCAAGGCTTATATTGAAAAAAAATTCAAATGATTAAAATTTTAATTTTAATATAATTTATTTGGATATATATTTATTTGATTATTAAATCAAGAAACTCAATATTAACAACGTATTAATTCGTATCGAATTTTAATTAAATTTAACCAAGCTATTTAAATTTGACCATAATTGAAACTAAATTGGCCACAATTGCAATGCTATTGGCTAATTAACTTTTAATTTGGTCAAAATTAAAATAGAATAGGTTAGACCATACTTGGAATTATTTTAATAACCTATAGTTTGGCCGAGATTATTTTTTCTAAATAATTCCGAAGACAACCAAATTTCTAATTTAATTAGGGTTATTTTAACTCCAATTAAATTTAATTGGGGTTATTAAATAACCCTAATTAAAATCCAATGCCTAGCAGCCCATGCCAATTTAATAACCAATAGCCATCAGCCCAATAGCCTAAATAATGGCCCGACCCTACATCTTTCTCCTTCTCCTATGCGTACAACATCACCAGCCACAACAAAAATACGTATATTAACTTCAAACAACGACAACAACTTTTAATAAACAGTGACAACATCAGCAAAATCGGACCCGATTTTGGCGAATCAACCCGATTCCCCTCGTTCTCGACCCAAACCCGTCAACCCGCAACCAACCCATCCTTTTTCTCTTCTTCACGCATCTCACGCACCAGTGGGATGATTAAAATACCCAAAAACCTTCTAGAAACAAGCTAGGTGTCACCCCCAACATCCAAACTCCGCAAATTTTGGGATAACTTGTACGAATTCGTACATATTTGGCAAATTTTCGTTGGTTCTTGGGGAAATTATCCATTTCCCCAATTGTTGTTCGCTATTGTTTTTTAAATTAGTTCAAGAAAATCAAAATGGGGGTACAATCGATTACTACCCTCATTATTTGAATTTCAAATTCCCCCAAAAAAGAATCCCAAAAATATCCCTCAATGGTCCTCTATATAAGCTCTCCATAGAGCTGAAAAAGAAGGATTTTGGATTTTGAAAAACTGAGTGTTAAAGGGAAAAAAATATATTGGTTTTGAAATATTGGTTCGGAAAAAGGTTAGAGAGGGGACTCTCAAGAAGAATACTCTCTTCATACAAAAATATACATATTCTTAAAAACAAAATTGCATCCAAATTTATCGAAGCTGCTGTGAGGTTTCTTATTTTGGTGGTTGGGATCCTGTCGTCATCTCGTCGTCCTGTTTTGATGCCCTGAGAAAGGTAAATATACTTTTTCCCATTTGATTTTATCAATATAGTTCTTTTTCGTCCCTCTTCTCTATGGCTGTGTGGTTGTTTTAATGTTGAAAGTGAAGTTTGTTTGAATGGTCGATTGTAGAGGCTATTGTATGTTTGTAATTATGGTGATGCTATGATTATTCATTGTAGAGGCTCCAAATTCCATGAGTTTTGAATGATGAAAGTAAGGTCTGTAGAATAGTTGGGATAATTCTTTCTTAAATTTCTAATTTTTTAGGTTCATCTCTACTTGTTTTAGCTGTTTTTATTAAAATATGCGACTTCATGTTCATTTGACGTTGCTTGATTTTGTTCACAAGCCTAAAGTTAGAATATTTGTAAGAGCGTAATCGAGAAAATAGCTTCCTGTTTTTGTTCTCATGTTCAATAATGCAGAAAGTTCCTTTTTTCTCGCATAGGAATGATAGTAATATCTGTGGTATAATTAAATTTGGTCATCATTTGCTGTTTTGATGTTGAAAACCCATGTAGTTTGCAGATTCTTCTTGAACCTAGTTTGCGTCATCTTCATCCTAATGTTTCAAGTCTTTCTTCTTATCATCATCACGTTTTTGGCTATGCCTGTGAAAAGTATAGTCCTGTCGATGCTGCTTTGTTGTAATTCAAGACTATTAATTGGTCATGTTGATTTAAATATAGTATGTTGGAGTTCTTTTAATCATCATACGGATAAATGATCTGCTTGACTAAATTATTTTTGTTTCTTCCTCCCCTTTCCCTTTTATTCTTTATCTGGCTGAGCTTTTGTTAAATCGTAGTTGTAATTTAATAAGTCTGATAAGCTGAGATTCTCATAGTTTAATATCTTCTTTGGTTGCGGTTTGTTCAGGTTCTTAACTTTATTCTTTCCTTTGCCTATTTATTAAGTATTTTTTCGTTCAGTTTGTGTCTTTATGTTACCAAAGCTCTGCAACCTTAAAATATATTTTGTTAACTTAGTTTAGCCAAAGTTAATGTGATTGCCTGTTTTATCTTATCCTCTTGGTTTATTGGTTTATTTGGAAATCATTGGTTGATATAAGTTTCTCTTAAATTTTTTCTAGCCGTTGTTTTCTCTATATCTATGTGTTTAGTCGCTAATTTAAGACATATATTAATTACTGTGCTTTTATTTTGCATATGGACACGTTCGAGTCCTACATGGACTCTTTTCCTTTTGCATGTCTATTGTGGGCCATTAAGTCCCAATAACTTTGAGTCAATTTCAAAAGACTAAGTCCAAAAGTCTGTCGCTTGGTGTATGGATACGAGAAGATGGAAGAAGACAAAATAGGCTAAAATCTTATCTCTGAAGCGGTAAAGGAGACTTGAAAGTCTCACTTTTTATTTATTCATTGTTGCCTTTATTTATTTATTTTTATTCATTCAGTTATTTATTTATATATTTATTTGGGCCTCGAAACCAAAATTGTAAATTTAATACAGGTGGGGCAAAACTCGAGCCAAAGGCTTAGAAAACTAGATTAGGACAGGTGAAATGGGTCAAAAGACTAGGACATTTTTCATTGATTGGGGCCCAATGGCTTAAATCTTTTACTTTCTCTTCCCCTTCCCTTTTTATGTGTTTATTTCCTTAGTAGTTTTTTTTAGATATAGTTAAAATCCCTACTAAGTCGCCTAAATCCATTTTTACACAAGTCATTTTCTAAAATCAATCATTTTTCAACAAATTAATCTTTTTTTGAAGATAATCAAAAGATGTTTTCAAACTCTCCGGATAACCGCAAGTTAGTTGACGTTTTAGGTTCCTAACATCTTCCTAAAACGTTAATAGGAACCGTTTATTCAGAATCTCTAACTTAAACAATTTTCCTATTTTGAATCATTTAAAGTATCTTATAAAGGTTTCTTAATTCTTTTTCAAAATTAAGTGGCGACTCTAAAAAGTCAAAATTTCTCCGCAAAACAGAAATAGCAACTGTGCTGGGGACATTTAACCAAGTTCTAACCAAATGTTTGATTTTATCTTTTGATTGACTATTTACATATTTATATATTTTGATTTTGCGGTATTAATTATTGTATCTTATAACATATTCCTGCATTTATTTATAAATTATTTTGGGGTTTCGTGGATGTCCCGGCCCCTGTTGTTCAATTTTAAATAAAGTATTTGAAATATGATGGTTTATTAGCATGTAAGTCATCTTATGACTGTTCGCATTTTTAAACCCAAGTCGTCTGCTTGGGAACCTGTGTTCAAACTTACTCTAGACACTTAGGATAGAGCGAAACCAAAACCTTGTTTTAGGCATGAGCCTAGGATGACCCAATACCTAAGGGGGTTATTGGGACCATTAGAAAACTTGCCCTATGTCTATTGACACCGAGTCAATTATAGACGAATCATATTTATGTGTTGAAGATATATATATTTGTGTAATCCAATCCATTATCCTTTGGGAGTTCAGGAGAACACTTGCTTTACTTACTTTCATATAAGGATGCCTCAATCGTATACCGATTGACGAAGGAATTGAAACAAGCCAAGAAAGAAATTGATTGATTTGGATTGTTGCATGGCATCTATGGCACAGCTATACAATAATTTCTTGATCATTAACGGATGTCGCCGATAACGAGGAGTGGATAAAGCTAATAGGGCGAAGACCGATAGAAGAAGCATCCAGGAATTAATATTTTCTATCCCCTGTGTGGGACATCATTCTTTTTTTCATGTTATTTCACTTTCCCTAAAGGTTGTATCCCTTTTGTACGACTTTTGTAGGCATTTATGTCATTTGTGTATGGAATTGGAGGATAATGGATTGACTTTTAAACGGGCATGTATTTTCTTCAAAGATCTTTAGGCCTAAACCCTTGGCTCAAAAGGGTCACCCCATTTAGGATAAGTGCTATTATAATGTTTAGGTGATATAACTGCCTTATGTGTTATGTGTGTGTGTTTGAATCAAAGACAAGTTTATCCACTATACTCATATGGATCAATTTGGCTATGACAAAAACAACTCTACGTGGTTATTTCTTTTCAAATATCGTGCATTACTTATCACATATGGAAACTAGCATATCTGTCTTTGAGTTATTTTGCTTTACAAATAATAGAAAACTACTCTGTGTTGAAATAAGCTGGCAGAACATCCTTACTTCACTCGGTCAAAAGCGCATAAAATCCCATCCTCTGACCATCACTCAAAAATGACTGAACACGATGAAGAAAATGCATTGACCATCAGGGACAGTGTAATAGCGGAACAAAGCGAGATGATTGCGGAACTCGTAAGAAAATTGGTAATGCTTCAGGAAGGATGAATCATACTCGAGACTTGGCTAACCTAGCTATCACCGTCAATGCTCCAGCTCCAGGAGGGTACGGGACTCCACTCCAGATCCCTCCTCTCAGTATGCCTATTCTCGAGGACCATTCAAGTAACATATCATTCGTCTCCGCTCCTCCACTTGTCAAAAACACCAATCACAAAAATAACCCAGATGCTTACCACCTATAAAATTCATCCCTAACTCCACAAAACCCATCTCCGAATCCATAAAATTCACTCCCAAATCCACAGAATCCACCCCCAAATCTATCTAATCCACCAAATCTATCTCTAAACCCACAAAATTCATTTCTGAATCTGTAAAATCCTTCTCACATACCACCAAACTACTTCTAAATTCCATAAAACTTTCCTAATTTCCAAAATGTCCTCCCCACCTACCAACCAACCTCCCCTCATCCTCAAAATTAAGATTTTCTTCCAAATCCTACTCATGTCATCATATCCCCTGATATCTATAATTCATTTCCTAATATCGAGATAGACCATTACGAGAAGAAGGAAAAAGAGTGGAGGACCGAGCATGAAATGAAGTTTTTGGCTATGAATGAAGAGCTTATGAGGATCAAAGAATCTCATCGGATGGGGGAAAGTGATGACCTAGGTTACGATGGTCTATGTGTTCACCCTGGAGTAGATCTACCAGAAGGATACAAGGTCCCTAAATTTGAAGTGCTCGATGGTACTGGAAATCCAATGACCTATCTGAGATTAAATGGTGGGGATAGGAAAAAATGAGGCATTATTGATGCGCCTGTTTAGTCGGAGCTTAAGTGGTGAAGCCTTAGATTGGTTCACGTCTCAAGAACTGAAAAGATGGACTAGTTGGAGGGCATTGGCTAAATTTTTCTATGATAGGTTTGCATTTAACATTGAAATAGTCCCTGATCGATACTCATTAGACCTGACCAAGCAGAAGAATGATGAATGTTTTTTAGACTATGCCTTCTGTTTGAGAAAAGAAACTGCCAAAGTACAACCTCCCATGTCTGAAGAAGAAATGGTATTAGTTTTCTCTTTCACAAGAGGGAGAATATTATACTAGGATGATATCCGCGGTTAGGTTAACTTTTGCAGATTTGGTGAAAATTGGGGAATCGCTAGAAGAAGGCATTAAAACAGGAAAGATTGTCAAAACCCCAACATCATTTGAATCTTTTGCATTCTCAAAGAAGAAAAGAGAGAATATGACTGTGGTCTCTACTAATTTTGTGGACAAATTGAAGAGGAAATTCAAGCCAAGGAATATTATATCCTCACCTCTATCATTAAGTTTTTAGCCTGTATTCTACGCTCAATCTCAGTACCAAGCTCCACTTACAAATATTCAGCCCCAATATCAAGCTCCATTTCCAAATAATTTACTCCAGTGTCAAATTCTGCAGCCAAATTATCAGTCTCATGTTTAAGTTACTATTCCAAACAATCAAATAAACCTCCAAGCGCCTCCAAATTATCATCAAGTAGCTCCTCCTACTAATCAAAATTAGTATAACCCCTCATATCTAAACCTCGAGAAAAGGCCTCCCCAAAACTTCACGTTATTGGCTGAAAGTCGTACCCAACTCTTCGGGAGATTAAAGGACGCCGGTCATTTACAACCTATTCCACCAAAGCTTGCCAATCTCAATTCTCGATTCTTTCAGGCTGATCAATTTTGTGCTTATCATTCAGGAGCATCCGGGCATAATACTGAAGATTGCATCAATCTGAAACACAAGATCCAGGAGTTGATTGACCAGAAGATCATCAGTATTTCGGTACCGACATCAAATGTCTCCAGTAATACATTGCCTAATCATGAGTAAGCTACGGTTAGCATGACCGAAATAGCAGGCAAATGGGTATTTGGCAAGACTATTACTAAGGTGAATCCGCAAAATTCCAAAAAGACAAAAGGAGTGGAAAAGAATTTGGAAGAAATTATTGAGCACATTATGGTCCCGAAAAAAAAAATTTAAGCATGGAATAGGGTACAAACCAAGAAAAGAAGATGAGATTGAAGATAATTCAAAGATGAGTCCGTCCAAATCATCGCCACTTCTGCACCAATTATTTCTCGTGCGTGAGATGTCAAATGATGATGGTATTGGGGATGGAATAGAAAATTTGTTTAAGAAATTCAGTGATATACCATAATATTTCTCGAAGTCCTATTGGGTGAAGAAGGTTACACCAAGAGAGGTTTGCAAAATTGGACTTTCACTACACTCCTAATTTGTCGCTCGTCGCAGTAGATGAAATGGAAATGACTACTGGTTTTTGAGGAGGCTTTGTGATCCACCCTTTTATGTCTCAAATTTTTATTTCGTGTTTTACCGCTTTCAAAAAGGCATGGGCTCGCATTTGAGCACGTCATGAACCTTAGTTTTTATTTATTTTCCAAAAGACCTCCCTTTATTTAAGAAGTTATTTTTAAATATGATTATATCATCTTTTATTATCTTGTTATAATCTAACATGTTTTGTTTTGGTAGCAATAATTTATAAACCTGCCAATATCATGTCATGAAAATAGTTAGACGAATGAAGTAAAGTGAATGATGATGAATGAAAAGAAGGTGATGAGGAGTAGTTAAAGAAAGATATAGAGGAATTTAATAATCGAAAGAAGCCTAACCTGGAGGAGCCCTAATCCTACCTGAGATGGATGGTCAAGAGTGGACCAAGCCAATCAATTTCGATGCGGTAAAGCGATACTATGTTTGAATGATGTTTCAGTTTTTGATTCCTTTGTTTGTAATCGCCTTTATAATAGCATTTGTTTTATGATGTGTAATTGCCTAGAATCCTTTCTTTTTATGTATGAACTATAGGATACGTAGGCGGCCTATGTCGGCTTCTGTCAAACCCCCTAGGACAATTTATCCTTTTCTCTCATGTATGAACTACGTGATGACCTGAATTATCTAGAATGAGATACGTAGGCGGCTAATGACGGCTTTGGCCAACCCATTAAATTTTCTATATATCCTTATCATAGTCCAGAACTATGTTTAACCTAATTCCTGCTTTAATAGGATACGTAGGCGCCCCAATGGCTCAATCGTATAACCCCCAAGAAATGGAAACTGGGGCAAAATTTTCAAGAAGGAATCTTAAAAATTCACAAGAGGATGATCATCTTTCAAAAAACAAAGAGAACGAAGACTTTGGATCCTCACGAACTGAGATCGTCTCAAACAACTTTAAACTTGGGTAGAAATTTTGAAGAGGTCCTCAAAATTTCCCCCAAACACCGGAATATATTTCAAATTTCCCAGCACCAGAGGTCAAAGTCAAACTTTTAAAGTCACCAGCTGCGACAAAGTCTAAGTAGACTCAATTTTTAGCTATGACAGAATTATTTGAAGAGCCCCTCAACAGTGTTGATGAGTTTTGAAAATGTTTCGTCAAATATAATCAAAACCTAGAGGAAGACGTTTGTTGACCTAGTATATGACATAACTGGCAGAGATTTTCTAAAGCTTTTTAGAAACTTTCGAAACTATTTTCTAAAATTAAAACTACTCTAAAAAATTTATACGAATCTTTTACTTAGTGATTGCCTAGATGTCTATTGGAGCAAGGAGCCAGAGTAGAGGTGCCAAAATGACGGAGCACCTGGAAGATGGCGAGAAGCAAACCAAGGATCAAATAAGGTCAACATGGAGTAGTTTAACTCAAACTAATCATTTTTCTGTGGATGCAGGAATCAATACAAAAAAATAAGAGTCTCTTTCAAAAATCCCCAAGAAAGTTGGGAGCCATACCAGAGCATATATTTTTAAGAATGGTATTTGAGTAATCCCCAAACAAGGGTTTTGCCCTTATTTACTTGCATCTGGTGGATTTGCAATTTAATTATTTCCTCAAAAAAGAGCAAATTGAAAGCAGAATATGCCATTCAAATTATAATGCTCAGTATTTGTCATTAAACTATCATAAAGTTTGATTTTGGTCGCTAGTGAGAGCGACATTGTGTCTACTAATTGTCTACCTTGAGTACAGGTATATGAAGTAAGCAAGACGCAGACAAACGAACCCAGGTGAAACTATTTTCAAATCACCAGAAAAACTATTGCATATCACTACCAAGAGGTCCATCTCATATCACCACCAAGAGGGTCATTTCATATCATTTCCAAGAGGGACATTTCATATCATTACAAATAGGGTCATTCATATCATCGCCGAGAGGGCCATTTCATATCATTGCCAAGAGGTCCATTTATATTATTGTCGAGAGGGTCATTTCATATCATTGCCAAGAGTGTCATTTCATATCATTGTCGAGAGATCCATTTCATGCCATTGACAAGAGGGTCATTCCATATCATTGCCAAGAGGTCCATTTCATGCCATTGCCAAGAGGGCTATTCATGTCACTATCGAGAGGTCCATTTATATCATTGCCAAGAGGGCCATTCATGCCATTACCGAGAGGGACATTCAATATATGTTGACACGAGAGACACAAATGTTGGCGTCGAGGATATCATCATCATTCAATATATATTGACACGCGAGACACAATCGCTGGCGTTAAGGATATCATCAATATTCAATATCTGTTGACATGCGAGACACAAACGATTGCATTGAGGATATCATCATCATTTAATATCTATTAACACGCTAGGCACAAACGCTAGTTTCAAGGATATCATCAGCATTTAATAAATCATTATCTGAATATATCAAAAGCACGTGATTTAAAAGGACACCTTGAAGTCGCTATCTAAAAGCGAACGACATATGAGACTTCCTAGAAATTGACAATCTAAGGGTCATCTATAACTCATATTTTTGAAATAGGATAGTGTGCAAGATTACCTACGAGTTGACAGCTCATAGGTCATTCGTAAGCTGAAACAACATCCTAATCAGATAGTGTGCAAGGTTACCCAAAAAATTGATAGTCCGAAGGTTATCCGTAAGTCACAACCAAATCCTTATTGGAGAATATGCAAGATTATCAAATTGATAATGTCCAAGGGTTCTCTATAAGACGCATCATATCTAGGATCGATTATGTGCAGGATTACCCAAAGTCTAGCAATATGAGACATATCTGTAAGCCATATTGTATCTAAGGTAGGATGATGTGTAGGAATACTAGAGAGCTAACGATTGGAAGGATATCTGTAAGTCATCTCTTATCCGAGATCTGATAATGTGCAGGATCACCTAAAAGCTAGAAATTCAAAGGATATCTGTATGTTGCCTCGTATCCAACATCAATTAATGTGCAAGATTATCCAAAGATTGACAACTCAAGGAAATCTATAAGTCGTATCGATACAAAAGATGCGCAAGACTAACCTGAGATCATATGCAAGGAATTATTATGCCACATACAACTATCATTATATGTGACCAAAATGTCACTACATTAGCACAAGATTACACGGTTGCAAGGACCATTCTGTATAAAGTGTCGTCGGTGTCCAAGAGAGACACCCCACTTTGAAAACATATTCAACCGACAAATGAGATAATTATACAATAACCAAGAAGGTTGTTGTGTCTGTTGTTGCAAGTTATTTTCCTTCCAAACAGGTATAAAAGGAATGACTTCTCTTATCAAGCGACAACTCATGCGGAGATATGGTAAAGACTATATACCTTTTTTATGAATTATGTTTAGCACTAAAATCTTTTGTTTGAAGCATTGTCGAGAGAATCCGAGAGGATGAAAATCTCAAATCAAAGCCACAGGTACGAAAGACTTCAAATGGAATACAGCACAACGGGAAACTCTTTCTTAGCCGCAAAATGAGATATAGTCTAGAAAGGGACGTCAAAATATCTGGACGCGAGCTAAAAAATTATCACTACCACCATCTAACCACACACCTGTTAGAAGGCATGTGGGAATTTTGATTTCAACTTCACCTTCGGGATACTTCTAAACTCATGTCGAGGGTAACCTTCTCTTTCTTTCAAATTCGGGTGGCAACACGCTTAGAGTTTTGGAAATTATGTCCAGGTAAGTTCTTTCCTATGAATTTGAAGGATCCCACACTCATGGTTAAGAGGTTACAAGCCTCTTTTCCACTACTCGATCAACTTGTCTCTCATTCCGAGCCAAAGATCATCTGAAATAAAAGATTATTTTTTCTACCAATTGAGTTAAACTACAAGTAGTTTGATTTGCTGAGTCTCGGGGATATGTAGGCTGGGCTCTATATAGAAAAATTGACTGTATTCTGACCTGCCCCCAAATTCCTTTATTCCTCGGCTTCTCGATTTCATCAAAAACTCTAAAACCGAGATAGCTCATGAATTTTCTTGAAAATTATGCTTTAAATCAAGATTTATGAACTACAAGTGGCCTGAATTCTCATGAAACCTATGTTATGTAGGAAACCTGATACCAAGGTTTGGCCATAACTCTACGAATCTCGTGCAAGAATAAACCTCTTTCAGAAACGAATTTATGGTCAGACAAAAATTAGGAATGTTAACCTCTCTTTGCCTAGGCTTACTTGCATCCACCCTACCAAAAGGGAGGGGGCAGTTGCTGACACCTAATTTTCGCCCTCTACGACTAGGTTTATTTTTTAGTTTCTTCGATTTTTGAATAAAATTACAACATTTATTTTATCTGAATAAAAAAAAGATTTTTAAAGCATTTATTTGGGTAAATTTGTCATTTAAGTAGCGATCATATATTATCCTATTTAATTATACAAAATTTTATAATTTTGTTACTTAAATATTTATTTTACAAAATATCAAATTTTAATCAAGGCTTATATTGAAAAAAATTCAAATGATTAAAATTTTGATTTTTATATAATTTATTACCAAAACAATTTATTTGGATATATATTTGTTTGATTTTTAATAAATCAAGACACTCAATATTAAACAAGGTATTAATTCGTATCGAATTTTAATTTAATTTAACCAATCTATTTAAATTTGATCATAATTGAAACTAAATTGGCCGCAATTGCAATGCTATTGACTAATTAGCTTTTAATTTGGTCAAAATTCAAATAGAATAGGCTAGACCATAATTGGAATTATTTTTATAACCTTTAGTCTGATCGAGATTATTTTTTTAAATAATTTCGATTACTACCAATTTTTAATTTAATTAGGGTTATTTTAACCCCAATTAATTTTAATTGGGGTTATTAAATAACCCCAATTAAAACCTAATACCTAGCAACCCATGCCAATTTAATAACCAACAGCCATCAGCCCAACAACCCAAATAATGACCTGGCCCAATATCTTTTTCCTTCTGCTATGCGTACAACATCACCAACCACAACAAAAATACGTATACCAACTTTAAACCATGACAACAACTTTCAATAAACAGCGACAACATCAGCAAAATCAGACCCGATTTTGATGAATCAACCAGATTCCCCTCATTCTCGACCCGATTCCATCAACCTGCAACCAACCCATCCTTTTTCTCTTTGTCACACGTCTCACACACTATTGGGATGAGCAAAAGGCCTAAAACCTTCTATAAACAAGGTAGGTGTCACCCCCAACATCCAAACTCTGCAAATTTTGGGATAACTTGTATGAATTCGTACATATTTGGCAAATTTTCATTGGTTCTTGGGAAAATTTTCTATTTCCCCCAATTGTTGTTGGCTATTGTTTTTGAAATCTGTTCAAGACAATCCAAATGACGTTACAATCAGTTACTACCTTCATCATTTGAATTTCAAATTCCCCCAAAAAATAACCCAAAAATATCCCTCAATGGTCCTCTATATAAGCTCTCCTTAGAGTTGAAAAAAAGGATTTTAGATTTCGAAAAATAGAAGTTAAAGGGAAAAAAATATATTGGTTTTGAAATATTGGTTCAGAAAAAGGTTAGAGAGGGGACTCTCAAGAATAATACTCTCTTCATACAAAAATATACATATTCTTAAAAAAAAAATTGTATCCAAATTTGTCGAAGCAGCTGTGAGGTTTCTTTTTTTTGTAGTCAAGATCCTGTCATCAGCTCATCGTCCTATTTTCTGCCCGGAGAAAGGTAAATATACCTTTTCCCATTTAATTTTATCAATATAGTTCTTATTCATCCCTCTTATCTGTGGATATGTTGTTGTTTGAACGTTGAAAGTGAAACTTGTTTGAATGATCGGTTGTAGAGGCTATTGTATGTTTTTAATTGTGGTGATGCAATGATTATTCTCTATAGAGGCTCCAAATGCCATGAGTTTTGAATGATGAAAGTAAGGTCTATAGAATAGTTGGGATAATTCTTTCTTAAATGTCTAATTTTTTAGGTTCATCTCTACTTGTTTTGGATGCTTTTATTAAAATCTATGACTTCGTGCTGATTTGATGTTGTTTGATTTTGATCACAAGCCTAAAGTTAGAATCTTTGTATGAGCATAATTGAGAAAATAACATCCTATGTTTGTTCTTATCTTTAATAATACAGAAAGTTCCTCTTTTCTCGCATAGGAATGATATTAATATCTGTAGTATAATTAAATTTGGTCATCGTTTTCTATTTCGATGTTGAAAACCCATGTAGTTTGCAGATTCTTCTTGAACCTGGTTTGTCTCATCTTCATCCTAATGTTTCAAGTCTTTTCTTCTTATTATCATCACATTTTTGGCAATGTTTGTGGAAAAGTATAGTCCTGTCGATGCTGCTTTATTGTAATTCAAGACTATTAATTGGTCGTGTTGATTTAAATATAGTATGTTGGAGTTCTTTTACTCATCATATGGATAAGTGATCTGTTTGTCAAAATTATTTTTGTTTCTTCCTCCCCTTTCCCTATTATTCTTTATCTGGCTGAGCTTTTGTTAAATCATAGTTGCAATTTAATAAGTCTGATAAGCTAAGATTCTCATAGTTTAATATCTTCTTTGGTTGCGGTTTGTTCGGGTAATTAACTCTATTCTTTCCTTTGCCTATTTATCAAGTCTTTTTTCGTTCATTTTGTGTCTTTATGTTACTAAAGCTCTGCAACCTTAAAATATATTTTGTTAACTTAGTTTAGCCGAAGTTATGTGAATTGCCTGTTTTATCTTATCCTCTTGGTTTATTTTGAAATCATTGGTTGATACAAGTTTCTCGTCAATTTTTGCTAGATGTTGTCTTCTCTATATCGATGTGTTTAGTCACCAATTTAAGACATATATTAATTACTGTGCTTTTATTTTGCATGTGGATACGTTCGAGTCCTACATGGACTCTTTTCCTTTTGCATGTCAATTATGGGCTATTGAGGCCCAATAACTCTGAGTCAATTTCAAAAAACTTTGTCCAAAAGTCCATCGCTTGGTGTATGTATACGAGAATACGAAAGAAGTAGAAATAGGCTTAAATCTTATCTCTGAAGCGGCAAAGTAGACTTGAAAGTCTCACTTTTTATTTATTCATTGTTGCCTTCATTTATTTATTTTTATTCATTCAGTTATTTATTTATTTATTTGGGGCTCGAAGCCAAAGTTGTAAATTTAATACAGGTGGGGCAAGAATCGAGCCAAAGGCTCAGAAAACTAGATTAGTACAGTTGAAATGGGTCGAAAGACAAGGACATGTTTTATTGATTTGGGCCCAATGTCCTAAATCTTTTACTTTCTCCTCCCTTTCCCCTTTTATGTGTTTATTTGCTTAGTCATTTTGTTTAGAATTATTTATAATCCCTACTAAGTCGCCTAAATCAATTTTTACACAAGTCGTTTTCTAAAATCAATTATTTTTCAGCAAATTAATCTTTTTTTAAGTTAATCAAAAGATGTTTTCAAATAGTCCGGATAACCACAAGTTAGTGGACGTTTTAGGTGCCTAACACCTTCCTAAAATGTTAATAGGAACCGCTTATTCAGAATCTCTAACTTAAATGATTTTCCTATTTTAAATCATTTAAAGTATCTTATAAAGGTTTCTTAATTCTTTTTCAAAATTAAGTGGCGTCTCTAAAAAGTCAAAATTTCTTCGCAAAATAGTGTTTAAAGAAGATGTGTAATGATTTTTTGGGAAGAAAGTAGATGTTCTTTATTCTGAAAATTGGTGGTGTAATTTCTGCATCCAAAGAAATTATATGTATGGATGACCTATTACAGAAGGTATAGTTAGACAGGGAATATATAGTGTGACTTCGTTAGAAGTGATTAGTTTGATAATTCTAAAAACCCTACACTATATGTATTAGTAGCCTTGGATAACAATATTTATTTAAAAGGGGAACATATGGTGTAAAGCCTTGTGAAAGTGATAAAGGTTTCTAATTTTAGATGTGGTGGTCTACAAAGTGGGTGTAGTAATGAAGGCCTAAATGTTGTGGTTGATTGATATAGACATTTGTGCTATGGGGCTAGAACTCGTTGAATAAGATATGATGCTGTTTGATTATAGATGGAGTAGTATTCTTAGATGGATGTAAAGAATAGAAACCTTGTAGCTTAGCTAACACCTTTTAACTCTGGGTTAGGAAGCCCTATACAGTTAGACTCAAGCTTTTATAGTTATGTGTTTCATGGGGGAATTGTAAGTTGAAAATTCTAAAGTCTGGATTCTTAGTAGAAAGAACAGTTGACAGGTGTCACTAAATTTAAGGGCTATTAGACATATCATTTAAGGTAGAGTATATTTCAATTCTTATGTCTAGAAAAAATCTAATTTCATATCTTATATCAATCTCAATCAGCTGATAATTTCCTTAAAATTCAGGTTTTGCGATATTATGAGCATGATCCATAGAATCATATCCTAGATCATGTCTATGTTAAATCTAATGCTTCTCATTATTCGTGCTTAATCAAATTGTTTATGTATTCATGAAACCTCTCTTGGCATAAGTGAGTCAAAAGAGAATTTTCGAGGTGACGATTCATCCCTTATGTCATGCTTATAGAACTCGATAAGTCCATAGCCATTACAAGGATGAATGATCCCAAGGGGATGATATTGTAACACACTACAATTTTGGCTAGAAATCGAACTGTTCTTCATACGTGTATAGGCTTGAACCCAATGATTTCTATTTAGATATATGTTTATACTAATTTCTTATTGTGGGAACATCTTTGAATTGAATTGAGGTGGTAGAAATATCCTAACTCAAAGTTGAGTTGAGAATTATCCTATCAATTGAGTTTTAAGTAGAAAATCTTACTTGGGTCAAATTCTAATTACAATTACTCCTAGAATATAATTAGTTAGTTGTCCTAATACGTAAAAAAATTAAAGGTTTTTGAGTTTTATTTCCAACACCGCTTATCATTTGTCAATCTGAGTTTGCAGCAAAAAGTTAAAAGTGTTAGTAAGGCACTAGCACAGTTGTGTGTCAGGCAATGTGGGGCTAACCTGAAGCCAGGATATCATAGGTTAGACTTCAATTTGGGCTGCACCGTGTGGAGCACACCTCTATGGCATAAATATCCATTTTTCTCTTATTAAATCAGGGACAAACTAGTCCTTTCACACTATGTAACCTCCTCAACCCATTTTATAACCCTAAAATCATTCTAAAATTTGTAGAAATATCTCAATTTCCTCATTCTCTTTCTTCTTAAAACATCCGTATAAGCAATAGCACCTAGGGTTCGATACTTAAGGCTCAACTCAAGCTTTCTAAAAATTTGTTCTGTCAAAAAGTGTGTTGAACAACCCACTTTCAAATAAAACTATTAGTGGATTGAATTGCAAGTTATAATAGAGGTTTATGTGTCAAATTTGAATATAGTTCTTGGAATGACATTCAAAAGATCAATAGATTTAAGAAAGAGAATCCTCTTCTATGAAATTTCTCTCTAATTATTATTTGAAATTGTGAATTAAGATTTATTGACTAAATTTTGGAATCTTGCTTTTATGAAAATTTATTGGGTCATGTTGGAGTCAAGAACTCATATTTCTTTTATGAATTCACCTTATATCATACCAAACTCAGTCTTGGTGAAAAAGGTAAAATCACTACATTCCTTGGTTTTTGAACAACAATGATGTATAAACGTAAAATTCTCAAACCCTTAAGGGATTTTCAAATGAGATGATATAAGTCTTCAATAATGGATAAGGATCTCACCCCATCCTTTTGAACTAATAAATGTATTGAATTTTATGACATGTTTTAAGACTCTTATAAAAGAGTAATGATGATTACATTTATGATCATAAATGACAGAGTTAAGAGTTAACATTGTTTAATAATAATGAGTTTTTGCATGATATGGATGACTTGCATGTCTTGGTATGACGATACCATCATATGAATACCTCCATAAAAGACTATATGGATAAATGTTTAGGAATAATATTTTAATTGAGCTTAAAATAATTGTGTAATTAATTGACAAGGCGTAAGTCCTCATGACCAAACGACCGAAACCTATGTTTTGCTAACTAGGGATGGTTCACTTTTGTATGATACAATCTTTCTTATGATGTTTTCCTCTATAAGGATATTATTTTGGATAAATTATTTTTATCTCAATTCATTCGGCAAACATGGAATGGGGTCCTGCCGGTTGGGAAAATACTAGACTCATATAACCCGTGGGTTACTTAATGTCGGTGTAAACTATATAGTTTAGACAAAAGTTTTCAAATGGTTATGTCTTTATGTTTTGTGTCCCCTTCCTCATACTTTTTCTATTATTAATAATGATATAAATTTTATGTCTTGCTTTATAAAGATTTTTGTCCTTTCTTCAGGTAGCTCATTTCATTATGATAGTTCAGAAGCATTTTCTCATAATTTTGCATAGTATTAGTACTCTCGGGATAACAATAGGCAAGTAGTGATCCCTCCATCCTTCGAAGGCACATGATTTTCTTTTCATTCAATTTTTAATTATTTTATGGTATTTTTGGGGCCGTGTTCCGACTTAGGATTACCTCTTCATAATGATAGAGGCTTCATAGACATATGTAAAATTGATGTCGTATTTTGGTGTTAGGTGCAGAGAGTGGTGGAGCAGTATAGGGAAAGGAAGAAGGACCTGCACATGGTGTTTATCGACTTGGAGAAGGCATATGACAAAGTCTTTAGGGAGGTGCTTTGGAGATGCTTAGAGGTAAGTGGGGTCCCGGTGGCATACATCAAATCAATTAAGGACATATATGAGGGATCAAAGACTCAGATGAGGACGGCGGGAGGAGATTCAGAGAATTTCCCAATTTTAACGGGGTTGCATCAAGGATTGACTCTTAGCCCATTTTTATTGCTGGTGGTGATGAATGTGTTGATACGGTGTATTCAAAGTGAGGTGCCTTGGTATATGCTTTTTTCAGATGATGTTGTTTTGATTAATGAGATGCGGGGAGGTGTGAATGATAAATTAGAGGTTTGAGACAAACCCTTGAGTCTAAAGGGTTCATGTTGAGTAGTAGCAAGACTGAGTATATAGAATACAAGTTTAATGACTTAAGGCAGGAGGACGGCAGGGTAGTGAGGTTGGGGTCCCAGTTTGTTTGTAGGAGAGATAGTTTTAAGTATCTCGGGTCGATGATTCAGGGAAATGGTAAAATTCATGAGGATATCTCCTATCGTATTGGGGAAGGTTGGATGAAGTGGAGGATCGCCTCGGGAGTGTTATGTGATAAGAAGGTACCGCCCAAACTGAAAGGTAAGTCTACAGAGTGGTAGTCCAGTTTGCCATGTTGTACAGAGCGGAGTGTTGGCCAGTTAAGAACTCTCATATTCAAAAATTAAAGGCGACGGAAATGCGGATGTTGCGTTAGATGTGTGGGCTTACTAAGGGTGATAGGTTTAGGAATGAAACTATCCGTGAGAAGTTTAGAGTGGCTTCGGTGGAGGACAAGATGGGGGAATTTTAACTGAGATGGTTTGGATATGTGATGAGGAGGGCCATGGATTCCCCACTTCGTAGGTATGAGAGGCTAGCTTTGGATAGCTTCAGGTGGGGTAGGGGTAGCCAAATAAGTATTGGAGATAGGTGATTAGATGTGACATAGAGCAGTTATAGCTTACTGAGGACATGACCTTAGATAAGAAGGTGTGGAGGATGCGAATTAGGATAGAAGTCTAGTGCATATGGGGGGTGTATTTGGTACGTTAGTGTAGGGTATTAATGTATGGGTGTCTTATCTCTGTTGTGTCATCTTTTTTCATGCTTTTATTATGAATTTGTTTATTATTCTCTGTCTTGAGCCAGGGGTTTATTGGAAATAGTCTTGCGACCTCTCCGGAGGTAGTGGTATGGACTGCATACATCTTACCCTCCCCAGACCCCACTGTGTGGGAATACACTAGGTTTGTTGTTGTTGTTGTGTTTTGGCGTTTGGTAATATTAATTACTTTTGAAGTTGAACTTCTTATGTATATGTCTATTCCCGCATTTTATTAATAGCATTTATTATGCTATAATGCTAAGGGGTCTTCTCAAACTTTCATTATTTTGCGATGCTCGTCACGTCTAGGCTATGGGCTTAAGTCGTAACCAAATATCAAATCATGGCCTGAATTTAAGCACTTACTATCTCAAAGAATTTCATGTTGTGTGCGTGAAATACTCTAGGCTTGCCCTTTTTTCTATGTCATATCTAGTTAGATAGTTAATATAGGATCACTATAGATCTTCACTGGCTCGTAATGTAGACTTGAGATTAGATTTGAGAAATTCGGATCAAGTACTCAACCCTCTTTGGAACTATGCTACTTTTGGATCTACTTTACAATCCAAGTTATTTCTTTTTCTCCCTTTCAACTTTTAGACTTTAGGTGTGGCCTCTCTTTCAATTTTTCTCATATCTCTTTTTTCTCTTTTTTAAACTTTATTCATTTGTTTCCTTTCAATCTTTTTTTCATACAATGCCACACCCTAATCCTTTTTCACTTGCTAACATCTTCTAAATACCTATTTTCTTTCACACATACCTATCATAACCACCCTCAACTTAGGGGATTTATCTGAGTTGAGATGCACAGTTCCAAGAAGGGACCAGGACCACAACAAATTCATTGTAATAAAATTGGTAAGGAAAATGGACATTTCAACAAAAAGGTCTATTTAGGATTAAAATTAGGATCAAAGGATATCACATTCAATTTGGTAAGGTTTTTAGGAATAGAGTGGAAGAATGGCCTATGTTCTTAACCTAACCTATTATTCGATAACCTTGGAGAGACTAACCATACAAGTTCTAGATTGCATACACATGGTGACTAAGTAAATTCTCAAACACACATGGCTCAGGGTTATGCTAACAATTACTACCTTTTGGGTTCATGCATAGTTAGCCTATGATTATCACGCTCATAATCCTAATTCCTTGATGAGATCAACATTGGTCATACTTCACAGTAAACACATAACGAATCTAAAAATTTGTAGGAGGGCTATCATTTAAACTTATAGCTCAAAAACAAAGGCTACATGCTCTTTTTATTTTGACTACGCCAAGTTCACATATTTCTTGTAATTAAAAAACACCATAAGAAAATACATTTAAAACCAAAAAAAAACTTCTAAACATATTGGTTCTAACTAGATAGCACATCCAAGGTAAAACAAAAATGGAAACAAAAACCATCAACTATCGGTATACACCCCACCTCCAACTTATAAATAGTACAATGTCCTCAATGCACTAAGAACGATAAAACTAAGGGTGGAACATACCTGCAGTGTATTAAACACCAAAAATGATCAGCTACAGTCTGGGATGTAACCCCTCTATGCTCTCCAACTCTCGTGGCTTCGATGGTGGTTGTGGCACTTATACCCAAGTTAGCATCAGCGGTGGTCGTTACACTCAATTATGGTATCATGGGGTTATCCTTTGTAACCCAACACTCTCAACAAAAATATTAATAATGTTAATTAGTTCCTCTCCCCTCTCTGGTATATGCACCTCGAAGGTTCACTAACTCTCTGCAACTACTTATTTTTCCCCTTTTTATATATGTTCTTTTCTCTTCTTAAAAGGTTGTGTATAATCTCCTATATGATCTACTTTCTTACCCTTTTCCCATCTGTCGAGGCATGGGGGTAGAAGTTTGACACCTAAATATCAAATATCTCTTTAATAATTGGTAGGAAAGAAGGTGGCACAGCTAAAAATCGGCGCTCTCTCAGATTATTCACAATGATATTTATTGAGGCTAGCCCAATATGATCGTACTCAAATATGGAGCCTGAACACTCTCAAGCCAATCTATCATCCAGACCTCAAAACTATCAAACCTTGCCTTTGCTCCTATTACAATAGCATTTACTCATCCTGTTCAAAGAGTTTGACCCCTTGCTCTAATTTCTCAATCCTCACCTCAGAGATCGACAACCTTATAACAATCTAATCGATCAGATTATTTAAGATCAAATCATACTCTGCAAGCATAGAGTGGAGTGCAACCAAAAGTACCATGGATGGATACGAAGATAATAAATTGTCATCAGCTTTAGAAGTTGATATCTCAATAGCATAATTAGTTAGAGAAACCCCTCAACTACCTATGGGGACAAATTTAGCAAAGGACCTCAGGCTCTAGCCACCAAATTCAGCATTTTGTGTTGTCTTTATTTGCTGGGTGAATCTGCTATGCGTATTTCACACTATATTACAAGCACATCTTGGTCGCCAAGCTAGGAAATGGTGGAATAGTGTGAAACATGAGGGACTTCTCCCGAATCTCATCTACAACAATCATTGGAATATTCAATTCCATTTCTTCTAAGACAGCTTCTAATATCCCTGCTTTCTCAGCACTCATCACATTGTCATTTTCAATTGTTGCTATGTGGTGCCTGACTATGGATCACTAAAACATGGCAAGGAAACTTAGTGTGTCCTTGTAGATCATTGCTCCATTTAACCATTCAAATTCTTCCTTAGAATTAGTAATGTGGCGAGAAAACCATTTGTAATGCCTTAGGATATCTTCATAACTCAATGCTCTTAATTCTTTTACATCGGGTATCTGGTAAAAATAAATTTTTGGTATTTTTGTTGGTAGTTCAAACTCATCACTAAATAGAGCTCAAGAAATTGCCTACTTTGATATGTCAATCTTCACATCCTACACCAACACATGGCCGTTGACAAATCTATCTACCAAAGTCTAACTGAATCCAACTCTCTTGTTATAGTCAAGCCTAACTCGAAATCACAAGGTATCACATATAAAACCATAACATAACACCAGTCAGAATAAAAAATTCACATGCATCTGCACTTTTTACAACTTCTTATCTCCAGAATAATCCACACTATCACTCTAACAATTACAATCCACCTAGTACTAGACATTCATTAACGCTCAATGTATCCCTCCGCATGTATACAAACATAACCTTCAAGCCTATCTTCATAACCCCATATGCACTTCTAAACAAATGCTCATAAAGAATCTTTTCCATATCCTACAAACCTTTATCAAGAACAAATTCCATGCACTATTCTTAAGAATACATACATAAAATTTCAACTACTCACACATAGCATATAAAACTTTAACACTTCATGATGTGTATCAACGACTTGGCCTCAATCCTACTTCACACTTATAGCCTTAGCTAAAATAAGCATACTACAATCTTCCATTAATAAGAAATGCTTACTCTCTCCCATCCAGACAACTGTTTGTCATCACTATCTTGACTTAAGGAAAGGTACTAGAAGGTTAGAACATGAGGACCTAAATCATGAAGGGATACTTTGTATAACTTGACACTCAACTAAGGCTTGAGGAATAGAATATTTAACATCATGAACTCATCAAAGAGGTTTGATATGAGGACACGCATGATATAAATCCAAATTTTGCTGATTATTAAGAGTATTGATTGAGTGCTTGAATTGAACATACTGTAAAGCTTGAGCACATAAGTCATGAGCTGCATGACCTAAATTTGAAGTTCATAACTTATGGAATGTGATTCCAACTGCTAAATGAACTGGAACTCCTCATTTTGGGAACTAGGAGGGTACATGATTCTCTATCATATGCATGAACATAAACTATGATTACAGAACTGAAAGATAAGGCATGAGTAGGTATGGAATAACTTGAAATACTAAAATAAGAATGGGTCGGGAATCCTCCCCTCTTACAGGTTTTCTACATTACACAGGTATTTCAACAAGAATCTGGAAGTCTGACTTGGTTACTCCTTCTGTCATCTCCCCCTTAGACTTAATCCATCACTCTCAGTTTATGAACTACTAGATAAACTTTAATCTAAACTACAATTAGTTTATTCTAGAGTCTGGGATAAAATCAATAAACATAAACTAAACTTACCCTGAAGGACTATATCTTCACATATAACACCCAATGCTTACACCTCCTTATAAGATTCAACTCTTAGATTTATATAGCCTCATAAGTCATCATATAACAACTTAAACACTCGCCAACTTAGATTCTAACACTAAACATGGATATCTCTAAACCTTTGCTAAACTTCCCTCATACTCTGCTAATATCACATCTTTAACTTACCATATCACCAACCTGTAAACCA
Source organism: Capsicum baccatum var. pendulum (assembly GCA_030864225.1). Classification (NCBI taxonomy): domain Eukaryota; kingdom Viridiplantae; phylum Streptophyta; class Magnoliopsida; order Solanales; family Solanaceae; genus Capsicum; species Capsicum baccatum. Next base: position 140,827,907 of record CM061550.1, read on the forward strand.
TATGTTAACTGATAAGAACACCATATACTACACAACCTCATTCATACTTATCAATTTAAGGGGTACTAATAATCACACAATACTTAATAAGTTTCAAGAATAATAAAGGACCATATTACCTTGGGCGCTCCTCTACATCATACCTGCAACATCATACTTCATTGCGAACAAATAAACTTAAGCTCTTGCATACACTGTTCAAGCCTACTAGATCACCTTCATACAACTAGCCACACTAATCAAGAAATTATTACATCCACCTTGCTAATCATCTACTATTTAAAATTAGTGTCTGGTTCTAGGCATGATTTGACAACTCAACCTACATACTAATCTCACTTGGAATCTATAGAATAAAACATCAAGAAACACGAGTCAACTAGAACTTCATAGCAACAATATTCAATCAAAATCAAATGTCCTATCTTATCATAATCCATTAACACATCCTTCTTCTACACCTTATTACTTTTTACCCTTCTATACATCTAAATTACCATCATAGCCTTATAAATTTCAGCTAAACTCCTTTTTGCAACTTCTAGGGAAGACTAAATTAATGATATTAAACCATCAAATACTTTATTAATATCCTATACTTTCAATCACAATAAATACCATCAATAACTCATTCCATACTTCAAGCAAACAACAATTCACCTTAACTAATAACTCCATCTTTACCTTCCACTAAACCAATACACAAGGACATATCACCTTGATGTATCTTGATAACATGCATAAGCTTATATCTATACTTCTTACCAATCGTCATTTCCACATCTTCTTGACACTACTCTTCTATACCCATACATCTAACTATAATAAGGTTTTACTATTCATAAATCATAACACTGAAGTTAATAATATCTCTCGAATGCACACTACACTTAATAGTCTAGGTTTATACTACCTTCTCTCATGAGCATTATCTGTAAAATAAGGGTCAGCGGGCAATCTGAATACATATCTAATTCTGTATCAACTGAACAGCTCATAAGAATAAGAGCATAACTTTCAGCTTGAGGGACTTATGACACACTAAAGAGCTTCTCTAAAACCCTTTGGGTGCATTCTGAAACTTCTTGCTAGCAAATCTAAGAGCATTATCAGGGGAGGAATTTGGAACTTGCTAATTGTGTTATCTCAAGAATGATGTATAAATGGGGAAGTATAGATTAACATTACGAATTCTGAGGAGGGATCTAAAAGCATATCTGGCTTGGGCTTAGCGCACTATTTCCATGAACATAATAAAGTTTTTAAAAGTTGGAACTTAAAAGCATTGATGAGATACTTTTGAGTCTACGTACAATCCCATAACTATCTGTAGGGACTGTCTGAGAAAGCTCTATCTATAAAGATTTAAGATTGAATATTACTGTTACCTTAAAAATAAGGCAGAGATGGTCCGAATAGAGCAAGATGAGAATCTGTATAAGTTTCTTAGAGAACCTTTTTATAGCACAATCTAAGACTTAAAAGAAGGGAAATATTTCCTAAATGCCCTGTAGCCTCTCGAAAAAAAGTACAGACATTTTCGTACCATTCCCCAAGACTCTACTAGACACAGCTTCACAGACACCCTAGGGCACTTGAAACCTAGCTCTGATACCAAGTTTGTAACACCCCAAAAATAGGTCCCAAGATGTTACACAGTACTTAGGATCATAAGTGACCCCAAACTAACCCTTCTACTGGTATAACTCATAAGCAACTGGATAAAAATAGCTTAATCTGTACAAAATCAGTGGAAGATAATTCTTTTCTGAAATCTGTTCAATACAAAACTGAATTCACATGATTATAACTCTACTTTTACAAAGAAAACTAAAACTGAATACATTAACTCTACTATTTGTCTATGAAGCCTCTACTAATACTGACTATAGACAGCTGGGAAGCTACTCCAACTATCGCTAATCAATACGCTTGAATGAGAAAATAAAAAATATAAATAAGTATAACTAAAGTCCCCAAAGTAGGAGGACTCATTATCTCACAGGCTGGAATCTTTAACTGTTTGAGTCTGAATGTGCATACGGAAACTTGTACCTATATTATGAGACAATGTAGCACATAGACATATATATAGATCAGTACTTTAAGGATGTACTAAGTATACGGGGGTGAATGCATAAATAAAAACATATCTCATAGTCATCATTTATAAAATAATGCATGCTAAATATATATGACTCACATAAGCTAGAATATCTGAAATACTGAAATAAGTAACCATAAGAAGCAAAACATACTTTACAAATCTGTGAGCCACAACATTTAGTTCTAAAATCTGTATTCTCTTCTTGTTCTCGTAATCTTGTAAACTAAATAAAATCTAAAATTTCTTTCTACATAAGAAATATTTTATCTGAATTCATATAGGCTAAGTCAAAAAGAAGTTCACTTTTGTGTCTGAAAAATAAAGTTGTAACTCTGTAACTGAAAATCTCAAGTAAGTCAATATCTGATTAAGTTTTGTGAGCCTTTACAGTTAGTTCCTAAAATCATTAGGGAAAATACTTATCTTAAGAAATATACTCAAAAGTTGCTATTTACTTTTACTAGCAGGGAGGTTCTCTTAACCGGCATAAACCATGTAAGCCGACATGGAGTCCAACGTCTTTCCCACATTGGGGAAAGTTGTTCTACCCTTGCCATTGGAATAAAACCTTAACTTTAGTGATCACTATCTCGGCCTTGGACCCATAAATCTCAATCCTATGGTGGCATATAGTTCTGGGGTATGAGACCTTGGAATCATACCGAACTCGGTGCTAAATACTACTCTCATACTTAGGCTCAGAACTTTTAGGAAATTCACCTAAAAATAACTCAAGGGTCTATAATGAAGACCAAATTATGCTTCTCTTAGCTTTAATTCATAAGTAGTGTGGATTCCTACCTTATCTTTTGAAAATACTTATCAAAACTTGAGATGATAATCTCCTTATAAACTCATCAAGTGTACTTAGGACTCAAAATATAAAACTTTAATGCATCAAAATCATATTTAAACTCATGCTCAACCATCATCTTAAAAAGCTTACAACCATCTCAATCAAGATATTGGAAAAATAAGTCATAACATGAATCTCATGATTTCAACATCTCAAAATTCATGCTTGATAACAAAACATTCATAATCCTCTTAAAATCTGGAAAATTCAAAAATAGGCATGGAAATATAAATAAAACCATGTAATTCAACCTATATTCCATGAAAAATCTCAAAATCTTGCAAACAATAATAATGGGTATAAACCCTAACTTCAATTTCATGAAAAATCTAATAATTTGCTAAAATTTGTATTTAAAATAAGTCTTTGGAACCAAGGGTGAAAGAGTTACCCTTTTTCAAACCCCACATACCTTGGATTATGAATTTGGATTACTTGGGAACCTTGAATCTTAAATCAATTCGCAAAAACTATGGTGAAATCTTGAAGAAGGAATTGGGTCTTGTTCTTGAGGGTTAATTTTGAGAGAAAACCCTAGTTCTTGATGTTTTGGATCAATTTGAAGTTCTATGCTTTGTTTTGATATATCTAGGTGTTAAAAAAGATGAAAAAAGGCCAAAAAGTCCTTTTAAAATAGCTTTAAATTTGCTGAATGGGATCTGCGATGGCTCGTGCGATGGTCCATCACTGGATCGACGGTCCGTCGGCCTGACCATTGCACATGGATTGGAATAGGTACTCACTGCCTTAGCTGTGATGGCTTGGGGGATGGTCGTCGCTAGCTCGACGGTCAATCAGCCTGACTATCGCACTTGGCCAGTGAAAGGGTATACTGCCTTAGTTACGATGGCTTAAGCGATGGTCCGTCGCAATCTCGATGGTACGTCAACCTTCCCGTCGCACCTGGTCAGTTTTGACAGATCTCAGAAAAATGGTCATAACTTCTCACCCCGATATCAGATTTGGACAAAATTGGTATCATTGGAAAGCTAATTCAATTTTACACATGATAAAAAGTCAAAATTAGGAAAACTCTATCTGATTTAAACATTATTCACTTACTAAGTCATCTCTTAATCTTTTAAAGGCTAAATTAGGCTTAAAGAAAGTTTAGAGTATTACATCCAACTACTGAAACTTAATTTTCAGGAGTTTATACAGATGATGGATGCCACGATGTTTATTTTATAGAATGGTTGGTTGTGATCAATCATTGGACCACCTCCTGAAAATTAATTCCTTGGACTTCATAGAGATGATAGAAACCACAATAATTAGATCTTCTAATATTCATTCAATGTGCTCATGGTTTTCATTTTTGTTTTAGGTCCCAAGTCCTTTCTGCATTTCCCCTTAATGCTTTAACACAAGCAACCCTATAAATAAAAAGTTAAAATTAGTAAAAAATCCTTGAGTCACCTCCCAAACAATGATTAATTTAATATCACGGCATGACATGGCTAGTTTGGCTACTCAAACTTTCCCAAACTATCTTATAGGTTGCCTCCAATGTAGATATTGATTTAACATTGCAAAAATACTTGGGTCTACTTTATTACTCAAACTTAATCAAGAACTGAATCACATATCTATTTGACCTCTTCAATATTACCAAGATAGTACTTCACCCTTTGACTATTTATTCCGAACTTCATTCCCTCAATGTTTTCAAGCTTAAACACACCATATGAAAAAAAACGTTACAACTTGATATGACCCCCTTAATTTTTACTTCAACATGCCAGAAAACAACCGAAGTTTGGATTCAAACAATAGAACCATATCATCAATAGTGAACTCTCTCTTTTTTATATTCTGATCATGGTGTGCCTTTGTCTTCTCTTTGTATAAAATTGAACTTTTATATTCTCTAATATAGAATTCATCCAATTATTTTAGTTTCTCAAGTCTCAGTTGCACCGGATTATTCCATGAAAAAATTTATTTCTTTAGTTCTTATAATTCCTTATTCTCAAGTTCAATAGAAAGTGGCATGCATTGCCAAACATCAGCTGGTATGGAGAGGCACTACTATGAGTCTTAAACACTATCTGGTAAGCCCATAATGCTTCATCCAACCTTTTTTTTCCAGTGTGTTTTATTGGTATTTATGTTTTTTTTTTTCAAATGAACTTGATCACTCAACTGGAGACCTCAAATCTGTCGCTTGACTAATAATGGTCAGGTGTTTCTATCCTATGTTTCACACCATATTTTTCAAGTAGGGATCTAAATAAACTATTGAAAAAATGTAAAACCCCATCATTTATGATGCCTCTTGGCATGCCATATCTGCATAATATATTCTTTATCAATAAATATTATAACACTCTTTACTTTATTATTTGGACGTGTAACTACTTTTCCCTACTTTGAGATATAATCGACAACAATCAAAGTATATTTCATACTATATGAGTTCATAAATGGACCCATGATATCAATACCCTATAAATCAAATATCTCAAGCACAAAGATTGGGTCATTGGGAGCTCTTATTAACGTTATATGTTACCTTTTCTTTGGCATTGGTCGCACGACATTAACATGCGCATCTTTATGAACAGTGGTCTATTAATACCTACACTGCTTGATATGTCCACCACTATAATGACCCTCGACTAGTGATGAATGACATGCCTCTATAATACTCATCATTTGTACCTCTTTAATACATCTACATATCAGTCTTTCTGCATAAATTTGGAACAAGTATGGCTCATCCCATAGGAATTTCCTCACATCATGCATAAACTTCTTTCACATGTTAAAAGATAGTTCCTAAGGAACCACATTACTTACCAAATAATTAAAAAAATCTGTAAATCATGGAATCAAGTCTTGTGATGTAGCCAATACCTGCTTGTCTAGAAAAGTTCAATTAATCTCAAGCTCATCCTTCAATCTTAGTATTGCGTCTTCTTCAAGTCATGATAAATGGCCAGCCACTTAATGTTTTAGCCCTATTTTGATCCTTGACCTCAAATTCAAATTCCTATAGCATAAGTACCAAACGAATCATCATTGGCTTTGCATCCTTCTCTATAAGATACCTAAGAGTTACATAGTCATTATGCGCAATCACTTTTGTTTCAAGCAAATAAGATCAAAATTTATCGAATGCAAGAACCACAATAAAAAACTCTTTTTCAATCACAATATAATTTTTCTAATCGGGATTAAGCATTTTGCTAGCATAATAGACCATATGTAGAATTTTATCTCACTTTAGGCCTAAGACCCACATCTTTAGCATCACACATAACCTAAAATGAAATCGACTAATTAGGTAATACAATAATATGGGATAAAATAAAATTCTATTTCTTCCATGCGTCATCAAAAATGAACTTCATCTTCTTTACTAACAACTTACATAAGGGATCTGCAATTTTGGAGAAATTCTTGACGAATCTACAATAAGCCCAACATTACCCAAAAAGCTCAAAATACCTTTCACAGAAAATAATGGAGAAATTTTTTCATTTACCTCATTCTTTACCTTATCAACCTCACTCCTTTCCTTAAAATATTGTGAACGAGCATTATTTCTTTTTTTACCATAAAGTGGCAATTCTCAAAATATAGTATCAAATTGTAATCTTCACGTCTCCTCAAGACACTAGCTAGATGGGCCATGTAATATTTGAACAAATTATCAAAAACTAAAAAGTCATCCATAAATACCTCAATAATGTTCCACCATGTCAGATAATATAGGCATCATACAATGCTGAAAGATCGCTGGTGTATTACACCATCCAAAAGGCGTTCTCTTGAAAGCAAAAGTACCATATGGACAAGTAAAAATAGTTTTTTCTTGGTGATTGGGAGCAATCAAAATCTGGTTTCTACTTGAATAACCATCATAAAAATAATATCATTCTCCACCAACAAGACGATCTAACATCTGATCCATGAAAGGCATCATAAAATGATTCTTTTGAATATATTCATTCAACTTCCTGCAGTTCATGCATACTTTCCAACCAGTGCCTGGAATCTTGAAAATAATCTCATTCTTTTTGTTTTAAACCACAATGATTCTACCATTTTAAGAATATATTAAACCTGGCTCATGCATTTGTTGTTGGCAATAGGATCAACCATACTAGTGTCTAACCACTTGATAATCTCCTTCTTAACTACCTTATGCATGGGAGATTTAAGTCTTTGTTGATGCTTAATACTAGGGACACAATTTGGCTCAGGATTGAGTTTATGTGTACAAATTCCGGCAAAATCCCATTGCTATCAGTACTACACCATCCAATGTCCCTCTTAAACCTCTTCAAAAGAGAAACTAGAGCCATAACTTTACATTCAACTAGATCAGTTGCTATAATAACCATCAGAGTTTTGTTGGCTCCCAAGAAAGCATAACAATGATGGGATGAATGAGCTTTGAGCTTTGGCTCCTCAATAGAAGGCTTATCTAGTGGGATAACCCAATTCTTCATATCAAGATCTAACTTCATTGATGAAAACGAATAGGACCATGAACCAACTAGTACACATACCATCTCATCATACTCATTAATATCCTCACCCTTAAAATTCATAATAACTACTAAAACTGCTTAGACTCCTAGCCTCCCATCAATAGAAGCTAACCATGCATTCTCATTGCCTGTATCGATAACCAAGATGGTTTCGCGTACAATAAATGTTACTTCCTCATAATTCAACTGAAACTTTAAGTGCCCAATTTCTATATCAACCAATGTTTCCCAAATCGCTAGAAATGGTCTCTCTAAGATGGTGAGAACCTTAAAATCAGCCTCACAGTCAATGATGACAAAATAAGATAGAAAAATAAAGGACTCAACCCTCACCAAAATATCACATAAACCCCGTACCAGCTTTTCACAATGTAATCCAAAATAAAGTCTCGTCAAAGTCGATTTTGGTGACCTCAACCCCAGTTGTATATATACTGCTAGCGACATAAAAATTTAATTATATCACCCAATTTACACAAAGCTTTTTTAAAAGCAAGAGACCCAATTGTGTATGGAATCCTGACTGATTCAAGATCTTTTTTTCTTCTTAATTAGAAACTGAAAATCTATTACACTCTAATATTGCACATTATCAATAGGCTTAAAATTCACATTACTCTTTTTAGTCACCAAATTGTTCATAAAATTTGTGTAGCCCGATATTTTCTTAAGTGCCTCAACTAAAGGAATATTCATCGATAATTCTTTTAACATCGTGATGAACTTATGATAATTCTATTCTTTAGATTTCTTCTTCATTGTTTATGGAAACATAGAAGGAGGTTGTGGAATGAAAGTCAATACTTGTGGGACCTTATTTTCCTTTCCTCTTTTAGCCTTGGCATTTTTTTAGCAATTGTAGGTGGCTTTTCAGATACTTTCTTCTTATCAACTAATTCACAAATTTGAATACTTTCTCATCATAAATAACCACCATCATAACATCATTCTTGAGAACCACGGGAATAGGTGGATTGGTATTTTTCTTACCACTCTTAGTAATTGCCAAGAAATGACCATCAACTTTAGATTTTATACGGTGTTTCTTAGAAGTGTACACTATTGATGCTGATTATTGCAGCTTAAATTTGATCAAACTATTGCTCAAAGTGCTATATGAAGGTAGCATGTTATTCACCTTTCCGACCTATCCCCAAAATATCTACTCTATGCTTCTTAAGGCAATCATCAGTTTTCTCTGTCCCTTTTGAATACTTTGGCAAGCATATTTTTGACTTGGGAATTACTCAAATTAGCATCACGGCTCCAAGATAGAATATATATGCCACTTCTATCCTTATAATGATCCTTTATCATTCAGTCACCATCTCTCTTTTGACTCATATATCTATATCGAGACTTATGATAGTTATTATCCCTGTAATAGTTTCGACCAAGGTCCCTTGAATAGAGAGCCAATTGTCTTGATTAAACCCTTGTCCTTTAGCTCAAAAACTCACCATCTCATCATTTAGATACTTATCCTTTTTATCATAATTATATTCATCATGTCCTGGTGTTTTTCTTTGTGAACTAACTATATTCACCTTTTTTGCCCTCGTTGTAAACTATTTTGTGAACAAGATAAAGTATGTCCTAAAATATGCTAATTCCTAGGTGATAAAATCATAAACCATCCATTGTTTAATGGATTCTCTTATCATGTAAGTGTCTGTGGGCACGTTAGACTCTTATATGTGCCAACTCCGATTGGTTTTAGTAATCCTGTCAAGAATTACAGAAGTCTGCTCCTAAGTTAGACTTATAAATGCTTCTTCCATTATAATGTCTACTATGACTTTATTATTTACATTCAAAATTCATCAAAATATCTCAAGCAAACTACAATTAAGGATCCTCACGTAAAGTCCTTTCAAGCTATTTAAGACAGCGCTAGACAACCAAGATTTAAAGAAAATTATTGCAATAGTATGGTCAAGGAACTATAGAGGCACTTGTATGTCTCATATATGCAAAAGTTGAAAAATAAGAGTGCTTTAAAGAACCTCAACACTTTTATGGATTCCTATGAATAAAGACTCCATTATAAAAAGGACAAATCGGAGGTTATACCGATATAAATTACAAATAATCCCTTACGCCGACCCTTGATTGAGAAAGATAAATATAGTTTTTCTAGACATTAATAAATAGAGCGCTATTGAAAAGCATCCCGAGAGACAAGAATCCGAAGAAAGCTAGATTAAGAGTTTTGATGCAAACACTAGTTATTCCATGCACAATAGAAAATTAGAATTAGTATGAACACTATTGACTCTGTATATTCCACCAGTGACACTAAATTAACTAATCCTCTGTTGGTGAAACATAATTTTATATTCTTCTTCATTGACCTAATATAACTATTGCATATAAAATGCCATGTTAATATTGAAGTGATCCAGCAAGGGCCTGGCCTCACACTCTTATAAAAGAAATTGGTTATTGAGGTAGCTAAGAAGCAGAAGATCTAGGAGTTTTTAAAAGCATTCCACTGGATAAATCCTCAAGTATTGATGGGTTCCCAGTTGAATTCTTTTCAAATTAGGATATAGTTAGTAAGGATGATGTTGGGTCGTTCATGAATTTTTTGATTCTTATAAAATGTTGAGGTTAGTTAGTTGTAATGCAGTTACGTTCATTCCAAAAATCAACAATCCTTCTTATGTTATGGATTATAGACCTATAGTCTATTGTACTATAATTTATGAATTGATTATTAAAATTCTCACCAATACAATGAAGAAAGTCATAGATACCATTATAAGCCCCTCACAATCAACATTTATAGAGGGTAGAAATATTATTGATAACATTCTTTTTACCCATGAATACTTAAATGGTATTCCAAGAATGGCTTGTCTCCCAAATGTGTCATTGATGTGTGAGAAGATGCTAACACATTTGAGAATTTTAACTGAGAATAATTGCAAGTCTTAAGCAATTTTTATCGTTTTTGATTGTTTTATCTTTGATTTTGCAGTGGAAGTCAAGATGCAAGAGAACCAACAATGATGGAAGTAAAAGAGATGAAATGTGAAGCAAATAGAAGAGAAGTGTGGCTGACGACATTCCTGATAAGTCATCAGCACTCTGATAGGTTATCAACTTCATCGTCAGCCTTAAACAGAGAATGAGATTCAGTTGGAAGAAGTGACGATGACATGTGATAAGCCGTCGGCCTTGTGATAAGCCATCATCCTTATGATAAGCATCAAAGTTGCCGTTAGCCTTAGACAGAACATGGGAGCTGAGGTGGAGAAGTGATGACATTGTCTAATATGTCGTCATAGTTTTGATAAGCCGTAAGGATTCACCGTCAACCTTAAGCAGAAATTGTCAAAATTGAAGAGGAGCTGACGACATCCGTGATAAGTTGTTAGCCTACTGATAAGGCATCACGCATGTCGTCACCTAATCCGAGAAGAACACTAAACTCTATGATTTTATTTTCATAATTAGGCTGAAGTATTCAAAGCATAGTTTAGGGTTTTCTAAGGATGATTCGGAACCTATTTTGGAACGCACGTATTTTGTTATTTTCTTTCTAGTTTCTTGGTTTGAATAAAATGATTAACTTTGAAGAGATTGTCATCAATATTTTGGGATTTCTACTTTGATCTAATCTGAGAAACACTCGTTGCTATTCATCTTGTTGTAAGTTCATCTTTTAAATTATGAATTCAACTTGTTGTATCCATTATTACATTATGAGTGGCTAAATTCCTTTAACCCAAATTATGGGATCTATGGGTTAGGTCTTGGTAAGTTACTAAGTGTTCAAGATTCTAAAGGTAATAGGACTCCTTGATAATTTCGAGGTTTAAATTATTGTGTATTGGTTGCAAACGATAGATAGCCCCTAATTTGATTTGCTTGAGATAAGAAATCAACTATAGTAGGAAGTGAATTATTGACAGAGACTTGGAAGCTACCGACCTTCCATTTAATAATTGACGTTGTCACAAGGTTAATTAACTTGAGGTGAAGTCTGGTCAGTAAATATAAATTTTCTAAGTTGGAGAGGATTAGGTAATTAAATGCTTAAGTAGGTCAAGAGACATTTAAGCATAACTTCGATAAAAACAATTTGTTGTTCCTACCTATCGTGAGAATCTTAAATCACTATTAGCATCTGTCAAGTACCAAAACTCAGTGAACATAATTCTGATTTTCCATAAACTCTTGATTACAAACACTGAAACCAAAGTGACCAATAATTATTTGCTAATCTCCAAAACCCCCCATTTTATCTTTTTGTATCATCTATTTGAATTCAACTTGTAGCTATAGTTTCAAATTAGTTTAATCGTCACTCACATTTTTCCCTACGGATTCGACCCCGACTCCAAAAGTTGGGTAAATATATTGAGATGACCGCCTTGCACTAAATTGACGTGTAAGTTGAGCGTTATCAGTCATGAAGACAGATTTTACAAAGGCCTATGATTCCATGAACAGTGTTTTAGTATAGTCATTAATGGAGGATTATAAAAACCTTTTCAAGGAAAAAAAATTGATCAGGAAAGGGAGCCGTTTCCCCTTATCTGTTTAGCATAACTATGGAGTATTTACTGATAGAACTCAGTATACTGGCTACCAATGAACAATTCCAGCTCCATGCTAGGTGTAAAAAACATAGATACATGCATATATGCTTTGAAGATGACATTTTAATGTTCTGTAAAGATGATCTTAGGTCTCTAAAGTTCTCACAAGAAGATTTACTGAAGTCTCCAAAGTTTCAGGCGTTTTAGCTAATATTATAAGAGCGACATTTATATTCAGGGGTCAAACACCAAATGAAATCATATATATTGAGCCAGATTAATTTTAAATAAGGGACTTTATCTTTCAACTACTTAGATGTGCCTCTATCTTCCTAGAAGTTGATTGTGGCTCAATGCATGTCTTTAGTTGACAATATCACTAAAAGAGTGAGGTGTTGAGCAGCAAAGTTGCTATCCTATGTTGTTATAATTTACTTATAAAAGTAGTAGTTTTTAGAGTCTAAACTTAGTGGGCTTAGGTGTTTATCCCCCCAAGAGAATAATGAAGACAATCGTATGTGTAGATCCTTACTATGGACAGGAGAGGCAAAGATGTCCAAGAGAGCCCTGATAGCATCGGAGAAAGTTTGCCTTCCAATATCAGTACAGGGCTTAAATGATTAGCATCCGATCACTTGGAATAGAGTAGCAGTACTAAAGCATCTCCTCGTTATAGCTTCCAAGATAAGTAGGGGGAATAGATGTTCAACATTTGATCACTTGGAATAGAGTAGCAATACTTACTCATCTTTGGGCCATAGCTGAGGAAAATATTATCTTTAAATTAAGTGGATCCATATATATATATATATATATATATATATATATATATATATATATATATATATATATATATATGATTACTTAGAATCATGCCCTATCACTGGTAATGCTGCCTGGGTAGTGAGGAAAATTCTAGAGTTACGAAAATTTGTACTTTAAACCTACAATGTGATTTAACGATAAGACTCACAGCTATGGTGGTGAAGCAAAGATTTTCCATAAAGAAGATGTACACATGCCTCCTACAAATTCATCCCAAAATCCCATGGAAGATCTTATCCTTGCACCCCAATATCACCCTACACACAAATTTATTCTCTAGTAAGAAGTGCAAACAAGAAATGTAGTGACAAGACGTGCATAAGTTATGTCCACTTGCGGTGATAGTTTTGACAAATTTTATCTTGACAAATACAACTATTGTGCTACTTACTATACCAAAAATTTCTTAATCAAAATGTATGAGACGCCAATATATCCTCTACCAAACCATAGTATGTGCCACATTCTCGAGCATGTGTCTGTGCATAGTGTACTTCCACCAAATGCAAAATCAGACAAGACAGGTCTAAACAATATAAAGTAAGAAGGATTTGAGCCACATTTTTTTGGGCAAAAATATCATGCAAGTTGTATGCACTCAAAGAACACCGTTGAAGCTGAAGAAATATTCCAAATAAAGTTAATATCTAGCTCTCCTAGATGTACACAAAATTTACCACCACATTCTTATATAATACTCCCTTCATTTAAAAATAAATGACCTAATTTGGCATGACACAGAGTTTAGGAAAGTAAAGTAGACTTTTGAATCATTTGATCCTAAGTTAAAGTTATGTCAAATGTACCAAAGTGTCCTTTAATCTTGTGGCCTTAAACATGCCATGTGAAAAATTGAAATAAAGTATTGTCAAAAAAGAAAAGAGGTCATTCTTTTTAAAACGAATTAAAAAAGAAAAGTAGATCATTCTTTTTAAAACAGAAGGAGTACAATTTTTTAGCATACAAAATAAAATACAAATTTTAATATTTTTAGTAGAAAATGTTTGTCTTGTTAATTTCATAATCAGTCAAAAGTTACTTCATACAAGTAAACGGGAAGCAGTTTTCATCTGTCCTCTATGATACTTTCACAATTTATCTTATGTAATGTCATGGTATCATGGAGGACTGATTTCAGTTCTACAGTGAGATACTTCTCAATTTTCGATGAAACCATCATAATAAATCTTATATACTGTTATGATATTATGAAAGACTACTTTGAGTCATTCAATGAGACACTCTAAGTCCACATAGTATATCTTACATACTAGTATTATATCATCGATGACTACTTCGGTCCTTTGACGAAACATTCCTCAGTACACCATGATGCCATTATAGTAAATCTAATATCCTTGAATGGTATCATGAAAGACTATTTCGTTCTTTCAATGAAACACTTCCAATTCTCTATGATGCAATCATGGAATATATATATACTAGAATTGTGTCATAGAGGACTACTTCAGTTCTTCAATGAGACACTCATCAGTCCTACTTGATAAAATCATAGCATATCTATATACTAGAATGATATCATAGAAGACTACTTCAATCCTTCAATGAGAGACTTCGAAATCCTTCTTGATATCATCACAGTTGATCTATATACTAGCATAGTATTATGGAGAATTGCTTCTATTCTTCAATGAGAATCTCATCGATCCTTCACATTATCATCTCAATAAATGACATATTATTCTGATATCATGTAGGATTAATCAGGCACTTTCCATGACCATTCTATGCTAACACGAAATAATTGATAAGACGATCTGTAACACCCCGAACTTTCGGGCTAAAGTTGAACTGTCTTTCCGATGTATATAGGCCTGAATCCAATGGTTTCTAGTTAAAAATAAGTGTGATTAATATTTCATTAGTGTGGTAACATCCTTGGAGATGAATATACACCATAAGAACCTCCTAGCTCAAAAATTAAGTTGAGCAACTTTCATCGATTGACTTTTTAATTGATGATTTTACTTGGGTAAAATCCCATTGACTTTTTCTCCTAGGACATAAATATTTATATGGCCTACTATATATTAAATTAAAGCGTGTCGATTCTTCTTTCCAACACCATCGACCGTTTATCAATCCGAGTCTTGAGTAAAAAGTTATGTTTGGTGCAATGGAGCATGCGTCGCCCACTTAAGGCCTATGCCATAGGCTATGCGTCGCATATCTTGGTCTGTACCATGGGATGTGCACCGCATGGCTAAGGCATGGCGGTGTAAATGCTCTATTTTTGTGTTATTTTAAGGGCAAAAAGGTCCTTTCATGTTCTATAACAGTCCCTAAACACATATAGACGAGTTACAACCCTTATACATGTTTTATCACTCACAAACCCCCTAATTCATCATCCTTAAGCAAAGGAAGGGAAAACTAGGGTTGGAGAGATTAGGCCTTAAAAGATTAAATTTCCTTAATGTTTTCGTCAATTCAAGGTACGTGGGGTTACCTTAAATCTCATGGGCATAGGTTTTATAATTTTTAAAAGTTTTAAAGTTATATGTGAATATATATGCAATAAGTTTTGAGAAATTATTATAAAAGCATGCATCATGGACCCAATTCGATGAAAGTATATATTTGTCATGGGGTTTTTCCATAAGATTGATTTATATTCTCGTACATATGTGATTTGAGTTTGAAAAGTGATTTATGAATTTGATTTGTGAAATTCCCTTCCCCATGATGAAATTTATGGACTTTGCATGGTATGAATAGTGAATTGTTTTCGAGAGCAGGACTTAAGAGCCCCTTTTAAATCATAAGATTATGTATAACTAAATGTTGGGATTGCTTTATGAATAATTATATTTCTCAAGTTATAAATGTCTCTTTATCAGTTATGCTTTGTTAATTTATATATTTTCAAAAAGGTGATTCTTATTCCAAAGGCTATTGTGTTCTAATGAAGAATTGCATATGATTTATGAGTGAATTGGATGTTTAAGTATTGAAAATAGAGTGTGTTTGCATGATTTTGCATATACTTTTGAAATAAGAACTCTTTTGTGATTTGATAAAATCTTTGGGTGGTCATATGCATGTTTTTGAATGAAAAGGGAGGATATGATGTGGTATGATATGAATAACTTGCAAGTTTGGGCATGAAGATACTCTGATATGATATACCCTTAACAGAATAAGCATTGAATGTTTTATAAGCAAGAAGTATGGTTTTAAAGAACTAAAAATGGGCTTAAATAGAGCTAGTTGGTTACCCAAAGAATGACTGAGTTTAGACAACTCATAGACTGAAATTGTGTTTTGACGATACAGGTTTATGATATCCTAAAATAGGGATTGTACATTGGCGATGGCCTAATGGCATAGTATAAATGAAAGACCCCAATCCTTATGGCAAACTCAGATTGGGGGCTCGCTCGCTGAGTCAAGGGAGGAGTCCATTTAGCCTGTGGATAAGTACATTTGTAGGGTGTACCATCTAGATCAGAAGTAAAATAAATAGTGAGTCATAATTTCAAGAAGATGTTTTGAAGCACATCAAATTATGACCATGTATTTTCAAATGTTTTATGATGAGATATTTTTATGAAATGCTCTCACTTATGTTGTATAAAAATATTTTGCTTTTGGATTGTTCTATGTACCAGTACCTTTGTGTATTGACCCCCTATATTTCAAGTTATGTGGTATAGTCCCATGGTCCATCACATCAATAGAACACTTAGGATTTCATAGAATTGGTGAGCCATCCATCTTTCGAAAGGCATTTATTTATACGTTGAGTCTTTCAGTATATGGTCTAGCCGGGGAATTTGTCCCTACCTAGACAGTTAGTATTCAGTAGAGTCTTCATACACGGTAGTTGAAGTGTTGTACTGTCATATCTCATTGACATATTTGAGATTATAAGTTTCCAATAAACATTGTTATGTCTTTCACACTTTGATTTATGTATGGATTTTGCTTATGATGGTATGCTAAAGGGTCTCTCGGCCCTTTGAGGTTTGGGATACCCATCATGGTCAGGGCCTTGGTTCGGGTCGTGACAAGCTTGGAATCAAAGCATAGTTCATGGTCTCGGGGTGTCTACAAAGTCGTGTCTAGTAGAATCTTACCTATAAGTGTGTTGTGCACCATACATATAATTAGGAGGCTACCGGGCATTTAGGAGTTGTTTCCCATTCTTTCATACTCTAGTTCATGCTATAGCGTCATCCATACAAAATTTATCCAAACTCCTTCCTTCCTCTAATTTTATAGGTTAGTCCTTATTGGCGACGCGATACAAGTCCTAGAGTTTAAATCCCAAAAATGTGGTCCTTTGTGATTGATTTATCCATGAAGTTATGAGATAGCACAAGGACTTGAAAGGGGTCCATTAGTGCTTCAAAGTGTATTGATTCAATTATATACCTCTATCTTAATAAAATTATGCTTTTTAACCAGAGGTACGAAGTATACTCAATCCCTTTCAAAATCCTTTTTATGGATGTCATGCTTAAGGGAAGAGATATGTGATAGAATATAGGAATAGTATTTCTATCTGAGTAGTAGTATATGATAATGTATCGTGGCCTATTGGTAGTAAGATAGCACAGAAGTTAGTAATATAAAGTCACAAGTCTAGGAGTTAGAGTGAGGGTAACTTTCACATAAATAAGTAGTTTTAGTTGTATAACCCTTGACCAAGGGGTGGTTCGCTCTTTTATGGTGATTGGCTAATGTTGTAGAAAGATTTGTAGATTGTATGGTAGTTTGTGAAGGAAGGGATTGGCTATGATTGTTATTTATTCAAAATAGGAAAGGAGCTCGGAGTGGATAGTTATGATGGTTATAGAAATCATCTATAGGTTGTGAATGGAAAGAGGTAGATTAGTCAATAAGTTATGGGTATAGACTCATTGGTGTATATGGAAGTTGAAGGTAGTGGGGGATGTGTGCATGGGTAAGAAAATATGATATGATAAAGTAGAATATGTTGATTAGATCGTAATAGGTTATGTTATAAGATTAAGATGGACAATCCCTATTATCTGACTTTATCCCCTTGATTGTCTTTTCTCTAGTAGTTGTAAACTAGTATCACATGTGAGAAGGTATGTAGTGGATGAGGTGTAGTAGTAATGTCATGGAGGGGATGTGATTATAGGTAGCAGTTAAGTGAAATGAGGTATTTGGGTTGATTTCCTAATTTGATGGCCTAGTATAGTACGTGGCATGCTTTATCGGTGGTACAGGATTAATCCTAGACTATAGTCTTGAAATTTAGATGTGGAGTGTGGTGGTAAGAATAGTGGCTTAAGATTAATGATGCATGTTTTATGGGAATGAATTAATAGGCTTAATGTGAAATGTGAAATAGCCTAGGTTGGCAATTTGTGGAAGACAGAATGGATAATTGTTATATATGTACATGAGGACTAGGGTAAAACGATGAATTATGGTTGAGTCATTAAGAGGATAAGAGTGTTAGGTATATAAAAATAAGTTGAACCCTAAATAGCATGTTTTGGGATAAGGTTTTATGGGTATAAGTGCCATGTGTACCTAGTTTAGATTCTTGAATTATGTAGTATGGGGAAGACTAAGGAGTTGTTGTGTGATGTTGAGAAATTGTTTTAAGAGAATGCATCATGGACCCAATTCGATGAAAGTATGTTTTTGTCATGGGTTTTTTCTATTTTTGTCATGGGGTTTTTCCATAAGACTGATTTATAATCTCATGCATATGTGATTTGAGTTTGGAAAGAGATTTATGAATGTGATTTGTGAAATTCTCTTCCCCATGATGAAATTTATGGACTTTGCATGGTATGAATTATGAATTGTTTTTGAGAATATGACTTAAGAGCCCCTTTTAAATCATGAGATTTATGTATAACTAAATGTTGGGGCTGCATTACGAATAATTATATTTCTCAAGTTATAAATGCTTCTTTATCAGTCATGCTTTGTTAATTTACATGTTTTCAAAGAGATGATGCTTATTCCAAAGGATCTTGTGTCCTAAGGAAGAAATTGCATGTGATTTATAAGTGAATTGGCCACCGCATATTTAAGTTTTGAAAAAAGAGTGTGTTTACATGAGTTTGCACATGCTTTTGAAATAAAAACTCTCTTGTAATTTGATAAAATCTTTGGATGGTCATATACATGTTTTTGAATGAGAAGGGCGGATACGATGTGGTATGATATCAATGACTTGCAAGTTTGGGTATGACAATACTTGGAGATGATATGCCCTTAATAGAATAAGAATTGAATGTTTTATAAGCATGAAGCATGGTTTTAAAGAACTAAAAATGAGCTTAAAGAGAGCTAGTTGGTTACCCGAAGAAGGATTGAGTTAAGACAACTCTTAGCCCGAAATCGTATTTTGCCTATACGGGATTATGTTGTCCTATAACAGGGATTGTACATTGGTGACAACCTAATGGTGTAGTACGAATAACAGACCTCAATCCTTGCGACAAACTCGTATTGGGGGTTTGGCCATCGAGTCAAGGGAAGAGTCCATATAACCCGTGGATAAGTACGTTTGTAGGGTGTACCATCAAGCTTAGAAGTAAAATAAAGAGTGAGTCATGATTTCAAGAAGATGTTTTGAAGTTCATCAAATTATGCCCATGTATTTTCAAATGGTTTATGATGACATGTTTTTATGAATTGCCCTCACTTATGTTGTATAAAAATATTTTGTTTTTGGATTGTTCTACATACCAGTACCTTCGTGTATTGACCACCTATATTTTAGGTTATATGGTATAGTCACATGGTCCATCACACCAGTACAACACTTAGGATTTCACAGAATTGGTGAGTCATCCATCTTTTGGAAGGCATTTATTTATATATTGAGTCTTTCAGTATATAGTCCAGCTGGGGGCTTTGTCCCGGCCTAGGAAGTTAGTATTCAGTAGAGGCTTCATAGACAGTAGTTGAAGTGTTGTATTGTCATATGTTGTTGACACATTTCAGATTATAAGTTTCCAATGAAAACTATTATATCTTTCGTACTTTGATTTATGTATGGATTTTGCTTATGATAGTATGCTAAGGAGTCTCTCGGGCCTTCGAGGTTCATTATACCCATCACGGCTAGGGCCTCGGTTTGGGTCGTGAAATGATCTAAAAATACATAAAAATTGTTTCACATTGACATCTCATAATATTTTAAAGCGTATAGCATATTCATAGTATTAAAAATACAAAACACAAAAATTACACATTATCATTTAAGAATATGCCCCCATTACTACACTAAAAACATTTTAAATTGGAGAATTTTTAGTATGACTATAATCCAATAGGGGACATAAAACTTATGCTATATCTTGTGCGTCCTTCCAGGAGATGAGTTTTCCCACCATCGAAGATTCTTTGAATCATTGCCTTCGCCGGCAAACTGCTTGTTTCTCTCGTATTGCCACAAAAAAATATCATCTAGCTCTAATCGAACTCATATCAAACTTTTCATTAATAATTTGAAGGTTTTCAGTGAACTAGTTAGCAAAGAAACTAGTAACAACTCCACAATCTCTGCATAACATTAGAAACCATGAAAATGATAATAAAATTAATAAATAAAAATAAAATACAACAATAAAAATATCCTAGTGTATTCATAGTAGGGTCTAAGGAGGGTATAGTATACTCAGTTCGTACCACAATATCAGATATGGGATAGAGAGGTTATTTTTTAAAGACCCTTAGCTCAAGAAAAAACAATCTATGTAAAATATGTAAAAGAGATACAAAAAGAAAACAAGGAGTAACACAAAAACATATAGTAGCTGAAAAACACTACCACATAATAGTACTACAAGTGAACAATATGAAACAACATACATTAATAACAATACAAGAACAAAAAACACAAGTGTAGTAATACAACTACTAATAAGGATAACACTCCTACCTACTAGCATGAATGACCTCGTACCCCCTAAGTATACGAAGTCATCTGACTCTCAAGTGATTGATATGATTTGACTATAAGTTGATATGATTTGATTATAATACCTTGTAATATTCTTGTAATTAAGTTGATTAGGATTTCACTACAACTATCATCTTTTATTTTTACTAGGATATCTCATGCCTTCTTGTTTAAATACTGAAACATTATGTGAACAATAGATAGTGAAAATTTAGCCATTGTCTAAATCTTTCATGGAATTGGAGTTGCTAGTCTTACCGCAACTCTAATTTTTTTTTTAGATTCTGAGTCCTTCAATTCTATCTTTCCTGCACATGGATCAAACCACTCAGCCTTTCATTTTATAAACAATGACCATCACTAGTTAAGTTAATCTTCCAGCAGAGTCATTATTAACATCGTCTGCAACTGTTCATCTCTCAATAATTCTTACCACAACATTTGTTGTTTTTACACTTCCATGACTTCCTTCTATTAATACCAACTCCAATGATATAACGTCTATACCACTCACAAACACCACCTTACAAAAAAAATGACCAGCAACTTATCTATTAATACAAATGCTCAAACTCTCGTGAAACTCTCATTATCCAATTACAAACTTTGGTAATCTCGATTGTGTTCTATCTTTATTGGATATAATTTCACCTCTTATGTTGTTTCTCATTCTGTAGAACTACAACTGAACTCTTTGTATTAGGTTCGATAGGACTAATTACTCTAAAGTGTACTTGTAGCCTCTTTCACTTTAGAGGTAGCAGCGTATGTGATTTCAAATGCAACTTCCTATGATGTGTGGATGACTCTCCACAATTTGAATTCCCAAATCTCACATGCTTGTATTCTTACACTCAAGGAGTTTTGACACGAGTGAATAAAGATACTAAATCTATGGCTCTATAGCTTTAATAAGTAAAGCATCTTGTTAAAACTTTGAATGTTGCTGGAGCAAATCTAATAATGTATAATTATCCATTCATGTTTTTAATGGACTCCCCTCTAAGTATAAAATGATATCTGTTGTAATTCATGCACAAAAAACTCCTCTCTCTTTTGATGAACTCCATGCAAAGCTTTGTGATCATAAAAGCAGTGTTGCTCATAAAGCTTCTTCTATTTGTTGTCCAATAATAACAAATTATCAAATAGTCACACTAATTTCACTAATCGTTACTCTCCTTCCAAAGGTCAACCTACCCTAAATCCGAGGCAAAATCATTCTACCTCATCAAAGAATCAGAGAGATGGTTCTAGTGTGATATGTCAATATGGTGACAAAGCTAGACATACAGTGAAGATATGCTATTATTTATTTCCTTAGTGTAATTAAGTCATCTTCTATTGGTGGCTTGAGTTCCTCCACTACTGGAAACTCAAGGGCTCCTCTATGAGAAAATTTTGCACAAACCCCCCAACCTAAATAATCTTAATTAGTTCTTTAACTCTGGTGCATCTCAGCATGTGACTGCAAATCTTCAAAATCTATCAGTTCATTCTAACTCTGATGGTAGTAAAGATATTATGTTGGGTGATAGTAAAAACTTAGTCGTGACACATTTTGGCTCTATTGCTTAACCTTCTAATTCAAGGTCTTTATACCTTAATAATGTTCTTTGTGTCCCTTGAATGAAAAAGAATCTTATTTCTATTTGTCAATTATGCTCATCAAATAATGTTACTATTAGATTCTCACCATTCTCATTTTTTTTGAAGGATTACATCACGAGAAAGCCTCTATTATAGGGAAAGCCTAAGGAAGACATTTATGAGTGGCCATCATTTCTCCCTGCAGAATCTACTTCTTCTATACAACATGTCAATTCCACAAAACTCTACATAGTTTCATAATGGCATTATCGTCTTGGTCACCCTTCCTTTCCTATATTGTGTTGCATTTTATAGTTGGTTCATAGACCTCTTCAAATAAATACTTTAAAGCATTTTTTCAATTCTTGTAAGTGCAATAAAATTCATAAGACTCATTTTCAAGTTTTCTTCCGTTACATCGAGGCGACCTTTGGAATTTATTTATTCTAATGTATGGGGATCTTTCCCTTTAGATTTGGTTGATGGCTTGAAATACTATCTCATTTTTGTGGATCATTATACAAAATATGTTTTTCTCTATCCAATTAAAAGGAAATTTAAGGTTGTGCATATTTTTTCAGTATTTAAAGCCATTGTAGAGAAATTCCTTGATTAATTATCTTATTTTACTTAGATAATGGTGGTGAATTGATCAGTTTAAAGGATTCTTCGCTTCTAATGAAATCTCTCACTTTTTCTTCACTCTTCACATTCCTGAACACAACGACATAACCAAAAAATGACATAGGCATATTTTTGAAACAGGTATCACTCTCCATTGTCATTTTAGTCATGTGTTGTTCAAACGGCTACATATTTGATAAATAGAATGTTTACTCCTCTATTGAATAATGATTAACCATATCTTTGAATTTTTGGATCTATTCCAAGTTATAAGAATATTTATGTATTGGTTGCTTGTGTTATCCTTGGTTAAAACCATATACACAAAACAAACTACAACATCGTTCATCTCCATGTGTCTTTCTTGGGTATTCTTTAAATTAAAGTGCATATAGATGCTATGATCCAGTCACTTCAAAACTTTTTATTTCAATACATGTAGATTTTATGGAGCATGAGTTTCCCTTTAAAACCATCCAACTTAGTGATGTTAGGGTGTCTGATGCTACTGTTGACCAATGGTCTCTTCTTTTCATTATTCCACACTTACCCTTTTCTTACTCGCTAGCTTGTTCCTCTCCTACTACCAGACGTTCCTTTTCTTCTAGTACAAATTTGGTCAGTTTTGAATGTCCTTCCCCTAGTCCAACATTTCAGTGACTTCAAACATCACCATTTCATAATCAAATGAGTCATTGAGATCATTAGTTAATATTTCAAATATGAGCTCCGCACCACATTCATCTTTCGCTCTATTATATTCTAATCATGACAGGGACTTACCAGGAAACACTCATCCCATGATTACCCGAGAAAAGAATAATATTTATAAGCCAGCACAAAATTTATGCATGCACACCATTCTTTCTGAAATGAAAGCCAACTCTCTCATCTAAGCCAATGACACGCTATCTAAACTCCCCACCAATATGTCCAGGTTTGATTTATTTTGTTATTCCATACCCTCTATAGTCTAATCTGTTGTACTACCTGAGTATAACTTATTTTTTAGCATCAAATGTAAGCCAAATTCTATGTCAAGAACACTAAATGATCCTGACAGAAAGGCAGACATTGAAGAAGAAATTCATGCATTACAGAAATAAGGTATATGGAGAGCTCATTCTATCTATTGCAAAGCAAAATTTAGTTATCTCTAAATGCATATAAGTGGTTAGTACTTTGTAATGTACTGAGTATATGGATACATGTACTAAATCATGGAAATATTTAAAACGTGCTTTAAAACTAAGGACATAAGTTATTTTTCAAAACATATATCTAAAACATGGTTATACATGAAAACTGTAAGTCATAGTTAGATTTATAAATCATGAGCTAAAAATAATTTTGTAAGCTGGAAAATGGTAAAACATGAATACTGTATATGAATCTCATATAAAGTTGAACATGCTATAAAATTGAACTGAGGATCATGTATGGATACTGAGCATGGAAACATGAATATGTAAAACTGAGAATGCAAGACCAAGTAAAGTATGTACTGAAATGATCTGAATAACTAAAAATCTGATTACTTGGTAAACAAACCTGAACTTGTATAGACTAAGTACTGACTAAAATTGTGGGAGCTATCATATAACCGACATGCCCTAATCTGAGCTAATTGGGGTCCAACCTGCAACCCGCAGTTGGAAGGGTGTTAGTACATTGACACGGGTACTAACACATAGATGTGTGGATCCACTAATATGATGTCCCAAAGGACTAGAGAGTCAGTCCTAAACTGGTGGGTGACCCCTAAGAAAGTGTCAGTCCTAAAATGACAGGTGACATCTCATAATCCTACGCTAGCTATGTTGTTCTTGAACTAAGAAACTGTTACTAAGGACCCAGTCCTAACAAGCGGGTGATCCCCCATCCCTAGGTTAACTCAATGCTAAATCTTACTCTCAACTGAATGACACTAGTATTATTAAAGGTTTAACATGATATGGCACTATAATGATAAGTGCTCAACATGAATATAGTAGTCTGGACATAATAATGAAAACGTGTTCTGACTGACTGGTAACTTAAAAATAGAAACATATAAAAACACATAGGTACAGGATGTTCATAACCCTCCAGCACTAAATGCAATAACAACATTTAAAATAGTGATATAAAATCATAGTTCAAAGACCCAAAATATAAGACATTTCAATAATTGAGTGGAATACATGAACTTGAACATAAGGATGAGTTAAACTTGAGAAAACAACAAATTCACATTATTTAATTCATAACTTGAATATTTGACATGGAATCACTTGAATAGAACATGAGTAATTGAAATTTGAGGCATGAAATAAACTAGTTTATATGGGAGCATATGTTTACTTGGCTTGAGTTCAAATTACTAAGAAATACATTGATTAAGCTCATAAGTTGCATGAATAATTTCATAAAATAGGACAAAATTCATACTTTAAACCAAAAAGAGGGTTTTTGGGCTCAATGGGTTAAAGGAACCCATTGATAAATACCCCACATACCTCAATTGGATGAATTCTTAAAGAAAAACTTAAAATTGGAACTTGAATCCTTGAATTCTTGGGGAAGAAATCTTGAATTTATTATTCTTGGGAAGAGAAGGGTTTACGTAAGTGTTTGATGATGAAAAGTGGGCTAATAATGCCTTTTTGGGATTTTAATCCATCACTTGGGTGCTTGGGGGCAAGGGGGCATGACTAAAATGCCCTTTAGTCTTGTACTTACAGACGCAAGAAACATATCCTCCACGTCGTGGAGGCTAATGTGGAGTCTAAGGTCCTTATCATGGAGTTATCGCGGATCCTTACTATTTCTCACAAAAATGCTCATAACTTTTTGCTCGAGTGTCGGGTTAAAGAAAAATTGGATGCATTGGAAAGAGGACACATTTATATATAATTTGGTGGGTCTTGATCTGAAAAACTCCACATACTTCAAAAGTTATAAACGTTCAAAATTGACCTTATAGTATCGAATAGTATAATTTGGCCAAATCAAGAGCTCTTAGATCAACTTTTCTCTAAGTGTTTCCTATGAACAATTTTCACCCCATAAGCACTCTTAATACTAGGATAAAGATCATGACACATATATTCAGATGGGAATCATGAGACTAGAGATTATACATGTAGGAACAACGGTTCAAATTCTTGCCCAAAAATGCAGGTGTTACAATTAATGGCATAATTGACAAAACACAAATGGTTGGTGCGAAAGTAGTCAAACTCTCATGTCTATTGGAAATTCATTATGCTCGGAGGACAGCATACATTTTGATAATTTTAAGCTCTATCATATTATATATGGAAGCTATAGTATTTCCAATTAACACGACTAGATATACCCTTTTCCATACACAAGCTAGCACAATTCTCTCATCGTCCAACAAAAAATGATTGGTCTGCAATCAAACGTGTGGTTCGATACTCAGTTGGATTGGTGAACTATGATCTCTTTCTGTATTGTATGTCTCTGCTTTATCTTTATTCCTTCTCAAACGTAGATTGGGCAAGAAATAAGGATGTTTCTCTTCCACCAGTGCCTTTATGGTATATTTTAGTATAAATATGATCTCCTGGAGCTCAAAGAAATAATGGAGTGTGGCTAGATCATTTACTAAAGAAGAATATCGCTCAGTTGCTGTTGTTATGGTTGAAATTCAATGGATTCAGAACTTTATGATATTTCTATTTCATTACCATGTAAGTCAGTTGTTTACTATGATAATTAGGTGTCACAAATCTTGTTAACAATCCAGTCTTTTATTCATGAATGAAGCAACTCCAGGTGATTATCATTTTGTTCGCCTTATAGTTGAAAATGTC
This sequence comes from Capsicum baccatum var. pendulum, assembly GCA_030864225.1. Lineage (NCBI taxonomy): Eukaryota > Viridiplantae > Streptophyta > Magnoliopsida > Solanales > Solanaceae > Capsicum > Capsicum baccatum. Next base: position 140,854,706 of record CM061550.1, read on the forward strand.
ATGCTTTGCATTTCTCATGTTTTTGGAAAAGATCAACTTGCGGAGTTACTTATAAAAGCTCTTCCTAGTTCTCTATTTGTAAATCTTTGGTACAAAATTGGCGTTTCTGATTGATTTCCATCTTTAGGGGGCGTATAAGAAAGGAATTATATTCTCAGGTAATTGATATGATTTGATTATAATCCCTTGTAATATTCTAGCAATTAAGTTGATTGGGATTTTACTATAATTAAAATCTTCTATTTTTGTAGGATATCTTTTCCCTTCTTGTGTGAATATTGAAGCATTATATGAATAATAGACTGTCGAAATTCAGCCGTCTTTCAAATCTGTAACTAATATTCTATCGTAACTTCAGCTCGCCACACCTTCCTACTAAGGTCATGCCATTGATAAGCTACAACTGATCCTATTCTGTCTAATCACCTCGACCCAATATTTCTTCAATCCACCTCTACCGCTCCTAAATCTATCCATACCCAGCTTTTTACACCTCTACAGTGGGTCATCTATGGATCTCCTCATCATACATCAAAACTATCTCAACCTCACTTCCCACATCTTGTCTCCCACCGAAGTTACTCCCACCATATCTTGTATATCCCAACTTCTAATTCATCTCTCCTAGTAAATTCATATATCTATCACAACATTCTCATCTTCTAAACCTCTATCATCACTCCTAGTAAATTTATACTTTTATCACAGTATCCTCATCTCCTAAATCTTTATCCTCTGGATGTAAAAATTCTTCATTGACCATCACTCCACTCCATACAACATGGTTGGTCTACCACCACTCTATAAAACTTGTCCTTAAGTTTAAGAGGCACCTTCTTAACACATAAGACTCTAAAAGTGAGCTCCCATTTCATCCAGCTTACACTAATAGGTAAGTGACATCCTTATGGATTTCTCCATCTCCCTGAATAATAGACCCAACATATTTGAAACTACCTCTCTGTTGAATGACCTGACTATCAACCCCCGTCTCTACATCAGCGTCCTATGTCATCACCACTACTAGAAAACTGTAAATTACATGGGGATTTTACCTAGGGATTAATATCGTAGGAAATACATGCGGATTTACCTACGAAAATATTAAATTCCTTAACATTAAAATATATTACCTGTGAACTATATATTTGCAAAAAATTTCGCTGGTAAATTTGGCGTCATATTGCGCAAATTTCATATTACCTGAGAAAATATATCGGCAGGTATTTTACCTCTAAGTAAATCCACAGGTATATGGACAAATATATATTTTTTAAATCCGTAGAAAAATCCCCAGATAATTTATCCTACGGATTTACTTAGAGATATTTTGGTGAAAATTTATGTAATGGATTGTATTACTTAGGAAATTATTTGGGAATTTTGCTAGAGATTTATTCTTGGGGATTTACCTATGAAATTATTACTTGCGACATTACCTGAAAAAATATATCGGTGGGTATTTTATCTCTAGGTAAATCCGCAGGCATAAGGACAAACATATATTTTTTTTAAATCCTCGGGTAATTCATCCTATGGATTTACTTAGAGATATTTTGGTGGAAATTTATGTAATGAATTTTATTGCCTGATAAATTATTTGGGGATTTTGTGCTGCAAATTTTGCTGGGGATTTATTCTTGGAGATTTACCTTCAAAATTATTACTTACGACATTACCTGGAAAAATATATCGGCGAATATTTTATCTCTAGATAAATCTGCAGCTATATGGACAAATATATGTATAAATATATATTAAATTCATAGAAAAATTCTCAGGTAATTTATCCTACGGATTTACGTAGAGATATTTTGGTGAAAATTTATGTAATGAATTTTATTACCTGGGAAATTATTTGGGGATTTTGTTCAGCGAATTTTGCTGGAGATTTATTTTTGGGGATTTACCTGCGAAATTATTACTTGTGACATTACCTGGGAAAATGTATCGACTTGTACTTTATCTCTAGGTAAATCCGCTGGTATATGAACAAATTTATATATTTTTTAAATTCATAGGAAAATCCCAGGTAATTTATCCTACGAATTTACATAGAGATATTTTGATGGAAATTTATGTAATGAATTTTATTACTTGGGAAATTATTTGGCGATTTTACGCTGCGAATTTTGCTAGGAATTTATTCTTGGGGATTTACTTACAAAATTATTACTTGGGACATTTTTGAGGGATTATATTGCTACAAATTTAGCTGAAATTATGTCTTGGGGATTTACTTACGAAATTATTACTTGAGAAATTATTGGTGGATTGCGTTGCTACAAATTTAGCTGAAATTATTTCTTGGAGATTTACATAGGATTTTTATGACTTGAAAAATTTAAATTGGAAAAGAATAAACTTGAAGAATAAAAAATAAAATAAAAAGAAATTAGACGTTAAATCGGTGGACACGTATAATCAAGCAAAAGATACTCAAAAAATTAAAATTAGTTTGTTGGCATAGATGGTATCACAGATGTATTCGAGTTGAATAAACCTTAGCTTGAATCATTATGTTATCACCAAAAAATTAAAGAGGTGAAATTTTGTTGTCCTAAGATAGGGCAAAGAACGACTCAGGGCTCAAACAAAACATATTTTCCTATTGGTTAATTTTAATATAATTGTAAGGCATCATACTACATGAAAATATAATATATCAATATGATGTACATTTAGGAGTCATTTAGTGTGAGGTATAAGGCATAATAATCACAAAATAAAAAAAATATTTTATTTTACATTGAGTTGAAAGTATTTGGTAGTTTCAGAATAATATATATGATGAGATTATGGGTGGGAATTTTGTTTGTTCGATTTGTTTATTTAATATCAGTTTGGTTTTTCGATTTTCGTATTGACGTAAATGACAACCATAATCAAACCAAAATAAATTCCATTTGATTCGATTTTTATAAATCTGGCTCAGTTATTTTGAATTTTATTTCGATTTTGAAGATTATAGTAGTGAGTCTTTCTTTGTCAGCATTTAAAATTGATGATTTTTTTTTAAAAAAAATAATTTTTTTTTCAAACATATTTTTAATTTTCAAATATAAATAACTCAACATGGATGAAATGAAATGAAATAACAGAAAAATATTATTTATGCTGAATATATAAAAGAAATATATATATATATATATATATATATATATAAACATAAAATTTATATATATAATAAAAGATATATATATATTATTTATATATTTTCGGTTTTTCGGTTTAACCAATTTTTTTTTTGAAAAATTAAAATCTAGACCGTTTTAACCGAATTTCTAAAATTAAAAATCGAAATCAATCTGAAAAATCAAAAAATCAAAACCAAAATTAAATTTTCTTTAAGAAGACAGAGAAGACCCGAAATCAAAGTTTCAATTGTTTGAGAGATATTCGAAATAAGACGTTAGTTTCTTTGATTTATAATTTTGTATTCATAATTTATAGGTGTCTAGTCCGAATTATTGTTATCGTTGATTTTAAATTAATATATTATGTGTCATATTTTTATTTACACAATTTATTCATAACTAATATGAGAATAATTATATTATTTATTTTACTATTATTTTTATTGTATTAATTCGCAACCTTAGTCAATTTAATTTTTTCTAATTTATTTATTTTCTAGCCTAATTTTGCTAATTTGTAACAATTTTAGCCTAATTTAATACAATCCTAGCCCAATTATGTCCAATTGAACTCAAATTCAAATTTCATTCAACTTTTTTAAACCAGAATCTTAATATTTAGATCTCAATTGTTGATCAACATTTATTTATTATTATTATATATAAATATCAACCTAAGTCGATTCAATTATCTTCTCAACTTTATGTAAAATTCTAGCCAACCTTATATCTAATTGATGTCAATTTTAACTGATTTTTGAATTCAATTTGATTAAATTTTAAACCAAATACGTCTTATTACGAGGAAATATACTCGTGTATGTGATGTATATAGTACATATTTCACAGTTGATTGTTAATCAAATGTATATATGTATATATACATATCTCTCATGTAATGATGTACAGAGTAGTCAAAAGTTAGCTAACAGAATCTATATATCCAAATATTTAGAATAATATATGATATATATATATATATATAATATTATATTCAAAAATTAATTAACCAAAATTTTTTTAGAGTATATGTTGACACCCAATTTTAATCGCCTGATATTTCTTTTAGGCTGCTGTTTTCTAAAAATTAGTAATTTCAAATATTAATATTTCTTACACATTATTCTTGCATCAAACAGATATTGACGTATCACATTCATGATTTTAAGAATATACAAAGTATTTTATTACTTTTATTATCATTATCATTTTTTATAATTTATCAATTTAAATGAAATATTTGTTATGGAATTTGTTAATATTTATTAAATTATTTGATATTCACACTCGTAATTTTACAAACATATGGTCTTATTATTATTATTAAAATGACAATTAATTTTATTTAATTTCTTCATGCCTTTCATTTTTAGCCATTTTTTGTACCCGATTAATATCTATTTTAGTTAAATTAATATTAATTTTGATCTCCAAATAAAACTTTAATTTTAAACCACTTTTTAAATTCTTTTAATATTAGTCGTGGATCAAAATTGATCCAACGGCTGAGATCCTATCATTATTTCCTCTCTTTTTAAACAAAACAATAAATCCTAACTCCATTTTTTGTCAATACCAACTGCCCACCTTAATTTTTTTCTCCTTCCTCTTTTTTTAAGCCAACAGCCACCGCCGCCGCCCTATATTTCTGCCACAAATGTACTCACACCATCACCATTACCCCTTCTAACCGGCAAACATATTTTCCCTGATTGTAACAGTGGCTTTGTCGAAGAATTTAAAGACCTCGACCCGATCTCCAATCTGACCCGCTTGCCCGAACCAGTTCTCTCCATGTTGAGTAATATTTTTATTGCATAACTCATGTCTGGTTTGTCAGTTTGAGTTGCCAACCGATGATCATGAGTACGAAAAATAGGGAGAGAGAGAATAATGGAAACACGAGTGGTGGTGGTTCGGGTTATGGAAAGAGGTTTGCTACTGTGTCACTGTCGTGGCCATTTGGGATATTTGGATCAGCTTCATCCTCTATCCAGGGAGGAGGATCGGGGTCTCATGGACAATGGAATAGGGAGTCGAATTAGGTATGTATATACAAAACTTCGATCTTCTTGAATATGTTGTGTTGTTTTGTTCATTTGAGTTAAATTTATATACTTGAATTATTGATCAAGACAGACTAGGATGGAAGGTTAATAGGTAGTCGTGTGTTATTTTGCTTTCCATTCATATTAGTAGTCCTAGTATTGCTCCTTTTGCTTCTTGTCCTTCAATTTCTATTACTATATGTTGTTTCTTGTACCCTGATTATTATATTGTTTTGTTGAAGTAGTGTATTGTTGTTATTTGTTGATCAGAATAGAATTTTATCGACTTGACTTTAGGTGTTCATATAATTCCCAAAGAGCTATTTTTTAGGTATTCATATAATTCTCGAAGGGCTGGTTTTTAGATGTTGATATAATTCCCAAAGGACTGGTTTTTAGGCGTTGATATAATTCCCAATAAGCTGGTTTTTAGGTGATGATATAATTCCCAAAAAGCTGGGCTTTAGGTGTTAATATAATTCCTTAAGGGCTGGTAAATTTAAGGAACTCTAGGCTAGTGGTTAAGATGTTGTTCTTCATTTTACTAGGTAGTTGGAATCTCCATAACTGTGTTCATGAGACATTTCATTCGATCAACTATGCCTAATTCTGTAATAGTTGGGCTCAGTTATATGTGTTGGCTCTAGTTAGATCTGTTTCTATGTTCACGATGTATAGCCGTTCCTTGCTTGAACCCATTGAGGAATTTGCTATAAAAATGACCTAGTAGACAGATTAATATTTAAGGTTCATTGGAATTGTGTTTAACAATAGGTCTATTTCTTTAGATCTACATTTATATCACTTCCATATATACCTAGATGCTATGTATTGACCAACTATTAATGTTACCAATATACATATATATGTCAAGTGAGTGCAGCTACTATAAATTGATGAGACAAACCTTCTTGCTCTATATATGGCGTTTTAACTGCTTATTTATTTGTGGAATACTATTCTTTGTCTTGAGCCAGGGGTCTATCGAAAACAGCCTTGCTACTTCTCCGGATGAGTAAAATCAAACTTCTATGGATCCGTTCAAGTACAACTGGAACACATCGAATGAAAGTGCAATGAGTTTTCAACTGGAGCCTAAACAGGTTGCTAAGACGACTAGTTTTCATTTCACTTAGTCCAATTAATCCTCAAACATTTGTACTGTTTTACTTCATATACTTTTGAGTCTAAATACTTGAAGGATTTGTAACTTTTAAACTTAACATTCTTTAGTTGTTCAAGAATATTGTGAATTTTTATCAATAGTCTTCTTTAAATTATTTGGCTTAAACTGTTATGATTGTTTTCAAGTGATTGTGGTAATAGTCTTAACAACTTGAGATATGTGAATAAGATGAGTGTTAAATACCTACTTGAGAAATAGATTAGCGACTTGAAAATGGTTTAGTGTAGTTACTTGAAAGGTGAACTTGTGTTTTAAAATTAGTAAAGTGTAATCACTTGAAAATATGAATTCATGACTTGAAATTGGTTTAGTGTTGGCACTTGAAATATGAATTCATGACTTGAAAATAGTTAGGTTTAGTCAGTTGAAATGTGAATTAGAGAGTTGAAAATGGTTAAGTGTAGTGTTTTAAAAATTGTTAAGTATAGTGACTTAAAATGTCAATTAGCTATTTGAAAATGGTTTCAGTATAGTCACTTGAAATGTGAATTAGTTAATTGAAAATAGTTAAGTGTAGTGATTTGAAATGTGTACTTGTGACTTGAAAATGTTGTAAGTGTAGTGACTTGCAATGTGAATTAGTTATTTGAAAATGGTTTAGTGACTTAAAAATGGTTAAGTGTAGTTACTTAAAATTTGAATTAGTTACTTGAAAATGGTTAAGTGTAGCCATTTACAATTGTGAACTTGTGACTTAAAAATGATTAAGTGCAGTTACTTGAAATGTCTACTTGTGACTTTAAAAAGGTTAAGTGTAGTGACTTAAAAAGTATACTAGTGACTTTAAAATGGTTAAGTGTAGTCATTTGAAATTGTGAACTTGTAACTTGAAAATGATCAAGTGTAGTTACTTGAAATGTATACTTGTGACTAGAAAATGGTTAAGTGTAGTGACTTGAAATGTGTACTTGCGACTAGAAAAGGGTTAAGTGTAGTCACTTGAAATTTGAATAAAGTTACTTGAAATTATGAACTTGTGACTTGAAAATAATTAAATGTAGTGTCTTGAAATGTATATTAGTGACTTTAAAATGATTAAGTGTAGTGATTTGAAATGTGTACTAGTGACTTGAAAATGGTCAAGTGTAGTTACTTGAAATATGTACTAGTGACTTGAAAATAGCTAAGTGTAGTTACTTTAAAATGGTTAAGTATAGTGACTTGAAATGTCAATTAGCTATTTGAAAATGATTTGAGTGTAGTGACTTGAAGTGTAGTGACTTGAAATTGCGAACTTGTGACTTGAAAATAGTTAAGTGTTGTTACTTGAAATTATGAAATTGTGACTTGAAAATGGTTAAGTATTGTCTCTTATCTTAATATAACAAGTCATAACAATAGTCACAATAATCTGAAAATTTAACTTTGAGTTTATCATGCTTTATATGCTAATATACATGTTTATATTTGTTGATTGTTATGATTTTATTTGATACTATAATGTCATATAATTTATGCGATTAATGCATTTTTAGCACTTTTTATGGCCTGAATTAACATATTCTAATGCAGAATAAGTTTGAAAGAGAGGAACAAGAAATATTAGCTGCTTAAAGTGCATCAATTGTGGAAGAAGGATGAGAAAGGAATTGGACTTGTTGATAAAGCATGTATACAAGAAATCGTGTTCAAATGATGAATGCCCATCTCAAGAAGACAACCAAGCTTGTGAGGATGAAAGTGATGATAACTTTGACGACGTGAATGAAAGTGATTCTAATCTTGATAGCGTGGATCAAAGTAATTTTGATTCTGATGGTTGATAGTTTTGTTGAGGATTCAAGTTTGAAATATTTTATTTTGGACTATTTAAGAATCATACATTATTGATGTGGATGTTTTGAATTATGTTTTTTTGTTAGCTGCAATGATTTACATTAAACTTGTATTGAATGGTGTTTTTGAGAATTATTGAAGGTTTTGAATAGATTTTTGATTAATTGTGAAATATTTCTAGCAATTTATGTGTGAATTACTACTTGAAAATTTTCGTGAAAATCCGTAGGTAAAATCCTTTTTTATGAAATTTTACCAAATAATTCATTCAAAATTTTGCTAGTTAATCGCAAATAAATCTGTAAATAACGTACTTGTGGATTTATTTCCACAGCTAAATTACCTAGGGATTTACTTGAAAATCTTCGTGGGAAATAATTTGTGATTTTTTTCATAGAAATCAGCAGGTAAATTCTTTTTTTATGAATTTTTATCAAATAATTCATGCAAAATTTTGATAGTTAATCGCAAATAAATTCGCAAATAATGTACCTGTGGATTTATTTCCGCAGCTAAATTACCTAGGGATTTACTTGGGAATCTTCGTGGGGAATAATTTATTATTTTTTTGTGGAAATCTGCAGGTAAAATCCTTATTTATGAAATTTTACCAAATAATTCATGCAAAATTTTGATAGTTAATCGCAAATAAATCCTCAAATAACATACTTGCGGATTTATTTTTGCAGCTAAATTACCTAGGGATTTTATAAATCCGCAGGTAATAATTACATACAAAGGTATTTCCTTTGGATTCTAATTGGTAAAAAAATCCATAGGTAATCAAATTACTTGAGGATTTTACCACATTATCCGTGTGAAAATCTCCAGGTAATAAGCAATTTTCTTGTAGTGCTCGCTAAACTTTCACTCCAGGTATTCAGTATTGGTCCTACTCAACCTAAACTCTTTGGACTCCATGGTCCACCTTCAAACTTTCAACTTATCATGTACTCTTCGTCAATTAAACTACGTCATCCTTAAAGAACATACACCGTGGCACTGCACCTTAGATTTTCCTAGTCACAAATAAAATAAATTTTTTAAAAAAATTGAAATGAAAAAACTTTAAGTTCTTTTTTTTTTGTGTGTGTGTTAGATGGTTTTCAACCATTATAACATAAAGTTCATTGTTTATTTGATTACCCCACTGAAGATTATTTTCTTATACGAAGTCACTTCTTTGATAATAGAAACCAATTGTTACCAAGAATAAGGATAACTAGAACACTTGACATGACTCTATTGCCTCTTGAATAGCTATGACATACTGAGAAACATCGTTGAGAATCATATACATAGAAACACCTATCTTAGAACGATAAACATTCAATATCCAATGACACTTCCTTCCCAGGTGAATAGGAAAGAGCACATGGCCAACCTCAATCCATGAAGTGTTGCACAACATTCAAACACCATATGTACACTCCAAAATATCGGTTAACTTTTTAACTGGGTTATCCGTTCTCGGACACAAACTTTTCATGCAACTTAACACTCTTATTAAAAATGTTGTTCGTTGTTGTCAGCCTAACTAGGATTTCCTACACCGTCGTCTGAAGAACATTCTAAATCAGTAAAGTTAGAGAATGATGACCCCACCATCAACTCTCTGCATGATGCTTATAATCCATATAAAAAATCCCCAACAAAATCACTGTTGCGTCCCCTCTCACATGCAAGTGTACGTGGTCGTAAAAATAATAAAAGTTGTAAGTCTATATATCGTACCCATAGGGATTTGACAAATTGAAGTTCTACTTTGATTTCTTATTGGAGTTATTATGTAGGTGACCAATAACAAAGAGTGATTTGTGGTTTTTGAATGTACATAAAAATAATTGTAAGCAAGTTATAGATTGGTTGTGTTATCATTCAGATTTGAGAAAAGATCAAGGGTTACGGTGTTCTGACAATCCAGTTGTGGTATCCAATCATTCGTCTAATTTGTTTTCCTAAGCTATTACTTGCAGATTAATTGTAGCTATATTGAGCATTTTTCCAACAACTCTAAGCCTACTCGACTATCACTAATGCCTATATTTCTATGGTCGTCGATTAATAGTGAAGTGCATCAAGAAATTGTTTGTATCAACTAAGCTAGGTCACAAGGTATATTGCTATCCTCAGTGACGAATCGATTCCCTTTCCCTATAAGGTTCACAAACTAGCTATTTCTTCTTTTTATACTTATCGTTCTTTTTTTCAAGTCCAACTTGGACTAGGAAATCTCTCTTTCGTACCACTGACAAAAAGCAAGTCAGTGGCGCAACAGACAGTAAAACTTTTGAGCATTTTAAAAACTTGTGTCACTGAGCCAAAGCAGGGTGTGGCGATTCTGCAGCGATAAATATTTCGTGCCACAAAGCCAAAGCAAGGCAGTGGCGTAGGAGCTCTTCAACAACAATAGGCGAGGCAATTGGTGCAAACGTTTTATGATGCTCCTGCCTCTTCTTTCAATATTTATTCTGGAAATCCCTCAATATGTTCCTGTAAACTCACGCCACGAAATTCAAGCGTAATTCACATCATTTAAGCTCAAGATAACACCAAAATAGAGATGTGAGGTAAAAAATAGTAAAATAAGGTGATTTTAGCTTTGCATCAATCACACACAAAAATACAACAAAAAATAATCTTCAATATTCTATAAACTAGAAAAATACAAAAATTTTGTAAAATCAAAAACTTAATGGAACCAGCTATTAAAAATACAAAAAAGATAAACAAAGCTCGATGCATATACTCGTTAATGGAGGTTATTTGATAGATGAAAAAGTACCAAACCTACGATTTTTTTCAATTTCAAGTCACGTGAATGGAGGATGAAGGCAATGTACAAAAACTAACATGAAGAAGTTTTTGCATCTGTAGAGTACCGAATGGGCTACCTAAGCAAAAGGGCGTAAGAATTAATGTGGGTATTATTAAGGTAATTAGTTTGGACCAAATAGATATTCACAAAATTAATATTAGAATGGACAAATGAGAATAATTAATTACTTTATAGGGAAAAGTCATCGTTTCCACCTCAAACTATATACAAAAAATCTAGGTCACACCGAAACTATCATAGTGATCTATTACACACTTAAACTATAAAAAAGTGATATTATTACCTCCCCGCGACACCCATGTCCAAGTTCAATGAGTGGAGTGTACTCCACTCACCCCGTGGTGGTGCCACTTGTATAATTTAATTATTCAATTTTATTAAATAAATCTAACCCGACCCATCTATTTTGACCCATTCTAACCCGATCCAACCCAAATAGAAGAAAAAATAAATAAATTTGGAGTGTATGAAGTCCTTCATTCATGTGAAGGAATTTAACACACTGAAATCTCCATACACTACTTAAAAAAGGGGAAAAATCGACCATATGTGGTCGGTTTTTTCCAATTTTCGACCACAAAATCGACCAAAATGTGCAGTCAATAAAGTAGTGGTAGTTTTTTAAAAACCGTCCACAAGTGGTCAGTTTTTTTTAAATATATATATTTTTAAAATTCATTATTATTTTATTAAAATTGGAAAAAATAATTTTAGAAAAAAAAAATGACCACAAGTGGTCGGTTTTATATTAAATTTAATTAATTAATTTAATAAAAAACGACCACTTGTGGTCGGTTTTTTCATAAATTAATTAGTGGTCAATTTTCTATTAATTAAATTTAATATAAAATCGACCACTTGTGGTCCGTTTTTCTGAAAATAAAAAAAAAATACAGCATGCAACAACAACAATGCAATACAGCAGTAACCAAATCAAATACAGTAGCAACAACAACCAAAAACCAAATGTAAATACTTTCAAAAGTGTACAACACATACAAAATGTCCAACAAAAGTGAGTGTAAAACAACTACAACAATAGTTTCAAACAACAAAATGTCTAAATTCAAAGTACAACACATACAAAAATAAAAAAAACTAAAAGTCATCATCATCAAATTCATCCACGTTTTCCATATCATTATCCATACTGAAATCATTCAGGGGGTCTAGACCTTTTGCAGCCCTAACTGTATCACTAGGACATGGACGAATAACCCGCGCAGTCTGAATGAAAGGGCTAAACTGCTGCTGCTGCATCTTGATTTGTGATGTTGTTGCCTTCTCCGTCTTCTTCTTCCTCTCTCTATGTTCATCAAGACTCTCTCTCTATTCAGCAAGATCTTTAGTGAATTGAGAAACTGTATTTTGTAGTCTTTCGATGGTTTCTCTATCAACTGAAAAGCTAGAGTATGCAGCGCCGGACGAACACCTAATATTATCGCCAAAACAATTTGTTTGGTCCATAGAAATGGCCTCTATTTGCAATACCCACAACTTTTGTCCATAAATCCTTCTCTAAATGCTGGGGTATTGGGTCACCCTAACTTTCAGGAGGCTGGGTACTATGATACTCACCAACAAGATGCGTATATTCGTCCTATATTCAAAGTAAAGTTAATACTAAAAGTTAAAAAATATTAAAGTAGTTATAATTGAATAATATCAACTTTGAGAAAAATATTCATAAATTCAAAATTTGTTTCTTACATGGACAGCTTTTGCACGAGCTTCAAACCCGACATCTTCATCAGTCGTGTTCTTTTTTTTTTCCAGATGAGTCTCCTCGAATAGCTCATCTGTTGGTATTTGCCTACCCTTTTCTTTTTCCTGCATATGAAAAAATTATCAATGTTCAAATAATAAAAAAATCTAAATAGAAACAAATAATTAAAACTATTAAAGTTACATACCATTTTTTCCAGCACAACAAGAGAACTTCTGGCACTCGCAGTATGTAGGGAGACACCCTTGAATGATGACCGGGCTTTCTTTCCTTTTTTCCTCAACAATTGGTATTCCGCGCTACTCCAATGGCGTAGATACAGTTTCCACGCGGGTTCAGGAATTCACTTAGGTTTTACCAATTTCTTTTGGGCATAATCCAAGAGATCGTTAAATCTGGCTCTACATCTTATGAAAAAGTTCTTCTTTATAAGAAATTCATTTGCATCATCCCACTAGTAAAATTTCTATAACAAAAATATAATATTCAATCTTTTGTTCTAACAAAGTGTTAAGAAGTAGTCGATAAGTTAAATCCTTACCTTAAATTCTTCAAACATTCTATCCCTGTCAAGTTCTGAAATATTTTGCCAGCTGGTCCAGTAGCCGTTGAAGTGCCGAGTAATGCATATTCGCGCCTTTTGTACAACTCCAGCATCCGACCTAAACCTACAACACAAGATCAAACAGTAATTTCATAGAGTATAGTAATATAGTAATGAAAAAATTAGTAACGTTATTATATTTAGAAATCTTACCCTCTCGTAACTGGAATAAGATATATCCTCCCAGAATTATCTCTATCTCCTGGCTGCCTAGTAAGTGATGGTGGATGCACTGGCGTAGGCGGATCTGAAGCACTAGATAGAGTGCTTCCAATCTGAATATCCAACAACTCAATAGATCCCACAGAATCATTGTGCCAAGCTATGTGACTGCTGCAGGAAGGTATAGATGATGGTAGATGTCTGAAGGGGCCAGCGGCCATCTGATAGTACTATGCTGGCGGTGGCACGGTCATAGAAGCAGAATGAGTCGGTGTAGACCCATCTAGTGTCCCCACATGCATAGGAGTAGGTATCGAATCCTCAGACAACCTAGAATATGAGGGTCGTGTTGTCGCATCAGCAAACCAACCCTCAGATATATGAATACCTGTCGGTCGTCTATAAGGCAGAGATTGTCTATTCTATTCTAGTTTCGTAGTATCAACTTTTTCCTTACCATTGTCATCTTTGCCTGACATCTAAATTATGTTATTAAGTAGTTAGTTCCTACAAAATGAATATATAAGAAAACATTCCATGTAACTAATTTCAAGTTACTAATTCATATATCAAATCGCTCACGAGATATAGACAAGAATATTTCTATTAATATATAAATCATGAAAAAGTGAAAACAACAAACTTAAATAGTATATTACATATCAATCTTAAACAAGAAACATAAATGTAAATATATAGTACAAAGCATAAAGACATCAATACATAATAAATACAACCTACACAACTAATCCTCCTCTTCTGAAGGCTCTCCACTAAACAATTCACCCTCTTCGGAGGTTTCCTCATCTCCTACCCACTCAGCCTCTTCTTCCGTAATATTAACTTCTTCAAATATATTTTTTAGGTGATTCTAACCGTCCACTAATTCAACATCAACTAACTGGTGATCAATCTGTATTTCATTTTGATACGTAGTCTCCAGCACATTCTCAACTTCCACCCAGCCTATAGACTTTGTTTTGATTACAGCCCACCAATCAGACTTGTCATTGCACAACGGATAAGAAGCATAATACCTTGTTTAGAATTTTGCGCTAGAACAAATGGATCGTAAATAAGATACGAGCTATTATGCTTCACTTCAATGATGTTATACTCCATGTGTACATTTGTGCCTCTTGTGCTTGGATCAAACCATTTACATCAAAAGAGGATAATATTTTTTATTGGGAAACCAGCATACTCCAGTTCTAAGATCTCGTGTATGATGCCAAAGTAATCAACATCATCATCACCCTTAACCCAAATACCACTATTATTTGTTTTCCTTGTTCTGGAGTGTTTTTGGTGGAAAATTTAAATCCAATTACTTTGTATTGGGACATTGCATTAGCTTCAACTGGACCTAAAGAAATATTTCTCAAGAGCTGATCGTATGCAGCTGCATTTGGTGAATGATGTACTTAAAAATATTATACATATATATATTTTAGTTGAGGAATGTGTAAATGTTTAAACTTTATAGAAATATTAATACACTTATGAACCTCGTTTTTAAACCATGTTACAAATAATGCATACACTTGATTTTCATGGAATTGAGTCTTAAATGAACTGAACATCCAACATGGAAAACACAATAGTTTCTTTAAGGAAATGAGTAAAAAAATAATATATGTTAAAATTTTAATCTTCTTACTCCAGAAAGGGCTTAATTTTTGGGTAATTCAGCATGACATACAAAGTTACTGATTTATGCTCCGTGGGAGTGAGCCGGCGAGGTATGGTCTTTTTAGCCTTACAACCAAATTGATTGAAAATTGATATCGGTTGCAAATGAGGCTCATTCACATCGTCCTGATGACGATTTAGTCGGTTTCTTGAACAAGCAACCTCATCACGAAAGTAGTATGAACAAAATTGAGAAGTTTCTCTTGCAAGATATGCCTCAACTATAGAGCCTTCCACCCTATGTTTGTTTTTGGGGCCCCTTTTCAATTCTCCAACTACCCTGTATAATCTAAAGGTTAGATGTTTACTATATTTTAAAAAGATATGTATGAATTTAAATATGTTGCAAATGCTTACCATTCGAATGGATACATCCACCTAGTTTGAACTGGACCGCCTAGCCGAGATTCATGCACAAAGTGAATGGGAAGATGTTCCATCACATTGAAGAACGCTGAAGGGAAAATCTTCTCCAGCTTGTTGGTGATGACAACAATATTAGTTTCCATTCACGCCAGATTTTCTTCTTTTAATGTGGTAGCACATAAGTCTTTGAAGCAATTAGAAGTAATTATTTCATGAAAACATGACAATTACGGCTTTTCATTCCATGCAAGATTCCTTGTGTCATATCAACCCTCTTTCCTAAATTTAAGTCATATCCACCGGGCATCTTCAAACTTTGAATCCACTCACATATTTGACGCTTTTGGTCCAACCTGAATGTAAAACTATCCTTGGGCTTAAGAACATTGCCGTTGGGCCCCTGCTGTAAGAGTAATTCTCTGCGATTTTAATATTCTGGTAAGTCTAGTCTGACCTTAGGATTATCCTTTGTTTTGCCGGTGACATCCATAACTGTGTTGAACAAGTTGTCAAAATAGTTCTTCTCAGTATGCATAACATCAACATTATTTCTAATTAAATTATCTGGCTAATATTCTAACTCCAAAAATATACTTTGCTTAGTCCAGTTATGTGAAACTCCATATCCATCAAGCCTGTACAATCATTCCTTGCTGGCTTTAGGCAAACCTGAACTATTTCCCAGACGTCATGACCAGACAGCCTTGGAGGTGAACGATCATGTTCCCTTCTATTCCTTCTGAATGCATTCTTGAGTCTCCTAAATTCATGATCAGGTGGAAAGAAACAATGATGACAATCAAACCATGAATTTTTCCTGCTATGTCTCAATGTAAAAGATTTTGTTTTTTCCATGCAGTATGGACAAGCCAACTTTCCAACTATCATCCACCCAGACAATATTTCATAAGCAGGAAAATCATCAACAATCCACATTAGATATGCACACAGATTAAAATTTTGTTTAAGAGAGATGTCGCAAGTTTCAACCCCCTCATGCTATAAAATTTGAAGTTCATCAATCAAAGGTTGCAAGTAGACATCTATTTCGCTTTTTGAATTACGTGGGCCAGGAATAACATAATTCAAAAATATATAGGCACTAGTCATCAACAGTTCAGGAGGAATATTATAAGGAGTGATAAATACAGGCCAACATGAATATGGCGCACCACCAACTGAAAAAGAAGAGAACCCATCTGCATATAATCCCAATCGAATGTTTTGTGGATCAGTTGCAAAATATGGATAAGTTGCATCAAAATGCTTCCAAGCCTCTCCATCAGATGGAGGACACATAACACCAGTGGACTTTCTATTTTTACTGTGCCATCTCATATAAGGAAAAGAGCTGTTTGAAGCATACAACCTCTTCAACCCTGGTTTAAGAGGTAAATAATGCATCGCCTTAATAGCAATTTAATTTTCAGTAGAACCATACTTATATCGAGAGTGCTGACAAAACTTACAGAACTCTAGGTTAGCATCTTCCTTAAAGTATAACATGCAGTCATTTTCATAATAATCAATTCTAACCGAGGAGAGACCTAACTTTGACACCAATCTTTTTGCCTTATAGAAAGAATTAGGAACCTTCAAGCCGGAGTCAACTAACTCTTTAATAAGGTCTATCGTTGAGTCCATTGCTCCTTCAGCAATATTCCTGTCAAATTTATTACTTAATAATCTAACAGCAACAGACAAATAAGAGTGTGAACACCCGTCAAACAAAGGATGACTAGCAGCATGCAATTCTTTGTAGAAAGCAACCCCGTGTTACATCCCAAAAGCATCTGCACCATTTCTGTCATCCTAATATCTTGATATTCATTATGCCCAAGAGACCTACTACTTTCTCCAACAACAAAGTTATTTTGTGCAACATCCCCATGAATACCACGTAATCTTAAAACGTCCTCATGAAACCCCTTTCTATAAAGATGTTCCTTTGAATCTTCTTTACTTATAAGATTTATAACATTACATCTAACATAAGGACAACAAATAACCTGATAACGTGTCCACATATCAAGTGTCTTAGCATGTTCAACAAATCTTTTGACACCTTTAACAAATTCCTCCCTAATACTATTCTATTATCATTGTTCCGTTGATATATCCAGCTATAATCAGGTTCCATCTACGCAATCAATCAAATTCATCTGATTAGACCAAGTCACAAAAATTTAACCATTTTCAAGAAACTAAGTGACCTAACAAATCACCTTCAAAACAAAAAAATCCCCTTTAAAGTCCCTACACTAAACCATTTTCAAGCAACTAAGTCACTTACCAAACCACATTCAAAACAAACAAATCCTCTTTAAAGACCCTACACATAACCATTTTCAAGCAACTAAGTATCCAAACAGAACCACATTCAAAACACAAAATCCCCTTCAAAGTCCCTGCACTTAACAATTTTCAAGCAACTAAGTCACCTACCAAATCACATTCAAAATTAAAAAATCCCATTTAAAGTCCCTACATTTAACCATTTTCAAGAAACTAAGTCACTTACCAAACCACATTCAAAATAAAAAAAAACCTGTTTAAAGTCCCTACACTTCACCGTTTTCAACCAACTAAGTATCAAAATAAAACCACATTCAAAATACAAAATTCCCTTTAAAGTCCCTACACTTAATCATTTTCAACCAACTAACTATCAAAACAAAAACAACATTCAAAACACAAAATCCCCTTCAAAATCCCTAGATTTAACCGTTTTCAAGTGACTAAGTCACCAAACAAACCACATTCAAAGCAAAAAAATCCTCTTTAAAGTCCCTAAACTTAACCATTTTCAAGCAACTAAGTCACCTAAGAAACCACATTCAAAATTAAAAAATCCTCTTTAAATTTCCTAGACTTAACCATATTCAAGTGACTAAGTCACCTACCAAATCACATTTAAAAAAAGATTCCCTTTAAAGTCCCTACACTTAACCATTTTCAACCAACTAATTATCAAAACAAAACTACATTCAAAGCAAAAAATTCCCTTCAAAGTCCCTAGACTTAACCATTTTCAAGTGACTAGGTCACCAAACAAACCACATTCAAAACAAAAAAATTCCCTTTAAAGTCCCTAAACTTAATCATTTACAAGAAACTAAGTCACCTAACAAACCACAATCAAAACAAAAAAATCCAATTTAAAGTCCCTACACTTAACCATTTTCAAGTAACTAAGTTACTTATCAAACCACATTCAAAACAAAAAAGATCCCTTTAAAGTCCCTATACTTAACCATTTTCAGCCAACTAAGTATAAAAACAAAACCACATTCAATACACAAAATCTCCTTTAAAGTCCCTACAGTTAATCATTTTCAACCAACTAAGTATAAAAAAAACACCACATTCAAAACACAAAATCCCCTTCAAAGTCGCTACACTTAACCATTTTCAAGTGACTAAGTCACCAAACAAACCACATTCAGAAAAAAAAAATTCCTTTAAAGTCCCTAAACTTAACCATTTTCAAGCAACTATGTCACCTACCAAACCAAATTTAAAACAAAAAAAATCCCATTTAAAGTCCCTACACTTAATCATTTTCAAGCAACTAAGTCACTTACCAAACCACATTCAAAACAAAAAAATTTCCTTTAAAGTTCTTAAACTTAACTATTTTCAACCAACAAAGTATCAAAATAATACCACATTCAAAACACAAAATCCCCTTTGAAGTCCCTACACTTAACCATTTTCAACCAAATAAGTATCAAAACAAAACCACATTCAAAACACAAAATCCCGTTCAAAGTCCCTAGACTTAACCATGTTTAAATGACTAAGTCACCAAACAAACCACATTCAAAGCAAGAAAATCCCTTTTAAAGTCCCTAAACTTAACCATTTTCAAGCAACCAAGTCACCTAACAAACCACATTCAAAACAAAAAAAAATCCCCTTTAAAGTTCCTAGACTTAACCATATTCAAGTGACTAAGTCACCTATCAAACTATATTCAAAACAAAAAAATCTCCTTTAAAGTCCCTACACTTAACCATTTTCAACCAACTAAGTATCAAAACAAAACCACATTCAAAACACAAAATCCCCTTCAAAGTCACTAGACTTAACCATTTTCAAGTGACTAAGTCACCAAACAAACCACATTCAAAACGAAAAATCCTCCTTTAAAGTCTCTAAACTTAACCATTTTCAAGCAACTAAGTTACCTACCAAGCCACATTCAAAACAAAAAAATCTCATTTAAAGTCCCTCCACTTAACCATTTTCAAGCAATTAAGTCACTTACCAAACCATATTCAAAACAAAAAAATTCCCTTTAAAGTCCCTACACTTAAGCATTTTCAACCAACTAAGTATCAAAACAAAACCACATTCAAAACACAAAATTTCCTTTAAAGTCCCTACACTTAACCATTTTCAACCAACTAATTATCAAAATAAAACCATATTCAAAACACAAAATCCCCTTTAAAGTCCCTACACTTAATCATTTTCAACCAATTTAGTATCAAAACAAAACCACATTCAAAACACAAAATTCCTTTCCAAGTCCCTAGACTTAACCATTTTCAAGTGACTAAGTCACCAAACAAACCACATTCAAAACAAAAAAAAACCCTTTTAAAGTCCCTAAACTTAACTATTTTCAAGCAACTAAGTAACCTACCAAACCACATTCAAAACAAAAAAATCTCATTTAAAGTCCCTACACTTAACCATTTTCAAGCAATTAAGTCACTTACCAAACCACATTCAAAACAAAAAAATCTCCTTTAAAGTCCCTACACTTAACCATTTTCAACCAACTATGTAACAAAACAAAACCACATTCAAAACACAAAATTCCCTTTAAAGTCCCGACACTTTATCATTTTCAACCTACTAAGTATCAAAACAAAACCACAGTCAAAACATAAAATCCCCTTTAAAGTCCCTACACTTAACCATTTTCAAGTGACTAAGTCACCAAACAAACCACATTCAAAACAAAAAAAAACCTTTTAAAGTCCCTAAACTAAACCATTTTCTAGCAACTAAGTCTCCTACCAAACCACATTGAAAACAAAAAAATCCCCTTTAAAGTCCCTACACTTAACCATTTTCAACCAACTAAGTCACCTACCATAACCACATTCAAAACGAAAAAATTTCCTTTAAAGTTCCTAAACTTAACCACTTTCAACCTACCACGTCACCCTTAAAGTCCCTACACTTAATCACTTTCAACCTACCAAGTCACCAAATATAATCACATTCAAAACAAAAAAAATACCTACCAAGTCCCTACACATTCAAAACCAAGACTTGAGCTCTCATACCAAATGATACAAGATCAAGTTCACAATACAAGAAACAAGCAACAACAAGACCAACAAGATGTCAAGAACAACGCTAGTGAGTCGCACAAGGCCACACACAGCTTTACTAGACTTCAATATAAACAATTAAAGGAAGATAACAACAATAGTGAATTGAAGATAGCCCCACATGACTTCACTATGTCAACATACCTTTGATATTTTCCTTAGTTTCTTGATATTTCAAAATGTTAGCTTCAATTTGCTTATAGATTCTCTCTTGGGAAACTGCAATATCGCAAAAGATGAGCTTAGCAAATTAAAAGTTAGACTACTGCAATTTTCTCCAAAATACCCATCTATTCTATGCAAGATATTACTCATTTCAGTCCATATAACACACAATCCATACTACATTCAAGTTTATCCCCAATTTTCCCATTTTCAACCAAACCATAAGAACTAGAGTTTTAAAATTCAAAATGAAGTGAAGTTAACTCAAAATAAGGTCAACAAATCTCACATTGTTACTTACTTGAGTTGGAGAAATCAAGATTTGCTACGAGAACCCACTTGTTCGAGTGATTTCGAGTGACTAAATAAGTTGGAAGCTCGAAATCTCAATAGTGTAAATGGTAGAAGCTCGGCGAAGATGGAAGCTTGGAACCGACGGTAGTCTATGGCGGCAGTAGGAGTATGGAACCGACGACGACAATATGTGTTTGTGTGTGTATTAGGCATTGAGTGTTTGTGTGTGTATGTGGTGTTTCCCTTTTTTTGTGTATATTTGTAGATTAATCAATTGGGAAAGTGAATTATTTGGGTGGGTCGAGTTATTAATTGTTTTTATTTTTTATTAATAGTAAACCGACCACATGTGGTCGGTTTTCTAAAAATATTTTTGAAAATCGACCACATGTGGTTGATTTTCTAAAAATATTTTTGAAAACTTACCACATGTGGTTGGTTTTTACAATTTTCTTGATAATAAACTTTAATAAACTACAATTAATAAATTAATAAATTAAAATTAATTTTTTATAAATTAATTTTTTAATAAATTCTATAATATTTATAATAATATCCAATTAATTTAATTCAATGTGTATATATATAAATTAGATAATTAGTTATTTTATAATCACATTAACACGAGTAGTATATTTCCTCCATCCTATAATAATATCAATGAATTTCGCAAATTACAATAAATTTTTGGTTCATTAGCTTTTAATTATGATATTTTATATATATATATATATATATATATATATATATATATATATATATATATATATATATATATATATATATATATATATATATATATATATATATATATATATATATATATATATATATACATATATATATACATATGTACGTGTTAATCTGATAATTTATCGACGTCTTACGTCATTACAACTTCAACAATATACACATATCTACATTGACACAAAATAGTATATCTATTTCTTCAATAGTATGATATCAATGTATTATTCAAAATATTTTGATATAGAGATTCAGTTATCGAGCTTTCGATTACTGCATATGTCACTACACGAGATATATGTATATATACATATATTCAATTGTCTATCACTGTTTAAATACGCAATATAAATATCACATACACGATTTTTCTACCCTATAATAATATTCAACGTATTTTACACATACTCATATACAAAATTTTTAAGCAAAAAAACTCAAATTCACCGCCAAAATTTGGCAGTCGTTTCAAATTCAAAATTCAAAGCAAATGGTAAGTATATGCCAGTTTAATGATTCAATTTTCTGTCTCCCTCCCCTACTTCCTTCCCCCCCCCCCCCCCCCGCCATATACCTCATAATACTTGCCTTACGTTATTACAACTTCAATAATATATGCGTGTCTACATTATATTGACACAAAATAGTATATCTATTTCATCACTACACGAGATATACATATATATATAAATATATTCAATTGGCTCTCAACATTAAAATACGTACTATATACATCGCATACCCGATTTTACTACTCCATAATAATATACAACGTATTTCACAAAAACTCAGTTGAATTATCGGTTGGTTTATCTTATGTCATTAATATTTATCTTATGTCATTAATATACCTTCACTATATAATATGTATATACTATATATATATACCTATACATACACACACATATATATACACATTATCAACTATATCAATACGTACTATATACATCATATACGTACACAAGTATCTTATCCAATAATATAATGCAACGTATTTCATATACATACTATATACATCACATACCCGATTTTACTACCCCATTGTATTTCACATATACTCAAATAAATTATCTATTGATTTATCTTATGTTATTAATATACTGTCACTATATAATATGTATATATTATATATATACATATACATACACACACATATACACACTATCAACTATATCAAGTTCAAAATACGTACTATATACATCACATATGTATACAAGTATATTATCCAATAATATAATGTGATGTGTTTCTTATACATACTTAGATTAGTGATAGATTAATTATATTTGATTAGCTTAATATATTAGGTTTTGATTATATATACAATTATGTGTTACTAAAAATTATTTAATTTTTAGTTTTTTTACTTCAAAAACCGACCACAGGTGGTCGGTTATTTTAAACTTAATTTTTTATTTTAATTAAAAAACCGACCACTTGTGGTCGGTTTTTATAAGTATTTTTTAATTATTTCTTTTTTATAAAAATCGACCACTAGTGGTCAGTTTTTTAAAAAATAAATTAAAAAAGAATTTTTAAAAACCGACCACTTTTTATAAATATTTTTTAATTATATTTTTTTAAAAAAATATCAACCACTGGTGCTCGGTTTAGTTATTTTATTTAAATTTTTATTAGTTAAATAAATAATAATTATTATTAAAATTATTGTAATAATTATTTTAATTTTTTAAAATATAAAAGCGACCATTTGTGGTGTTTTTTTTTTTTTAAAAAAAAACGACCACATGTGGTCGGTTGTCGGTTTTTTGTGGTCGGTTTTACCGATTTTTTTAGTAGTGATATAGCCGATCATAAATTCAATTTACACTAGATCTTCATAAGCTTATTCTCATTTATCACTTTTCTTCCTTCCAATTACTTCAAATTTCTCAATTTGACTAACCATTAATATTCCAATATCCACCGACAGTTACCAATATATTCATTGAATTTTTGAAGATTAATCAATCTGATTTTCTAAAAATCTCATTCAAGACTGAATCTTTTTATATTCCCAGGTACAATATTAAACTTTTCAACCCAAATGGTCTGTTTACATACCTCAATTCCTTTGAAAGACCCAAAAATCAAGAATTCAACTATCCCCTTTTTGAACAAGAAAATGTCATCCAGTGATTTTGAACAGTCTCATTCTGTTATCATTGATGTAGTGATCTTGATTGTTGTGGTTAGTGCATCTAGGGTTTTGTTTTATCCTTATGTGAATCGTGTGGTGCATCAACTGTTTATATTTTTCGGAGAAGTGGCTTATGTGTTGAAAGATGAAATTTTGCGATGGCAGGTGCGGGAAGAGGAAGACAAAAGGGAAAGGGGAAGTTTCATTGCCAATTGTAAGGCGTCATTAGAATTTAGTAGTGTTGCCAGTGCGAATTTGTGGTGGTTTTTGTAACTTTGAATGTTAACAATGGTGATATTGTGATTTCGATGACAATTTTAGTAGTGGATGTTGAATTTTATAGTGGTTGTTTGTGATACTAATGGTTTTATTGTGATTCTGATAATAAAATCTATGGTGGATTCTTAAAATTATTGTGGTGAAGATTTGATTTTGATTATGATGGTGTCAATGGTGGTGTTTTAATGGTGATTTTGGTGAAGAAGAAATAATTGAAGACAGCGGGACCCACATATTAAAATGAATAAATAAATAAATTTATTTTTATTAATATTTTTTCAATTGAAAAAATAAAAAAAAATTAATTTTATTAACATTTAGTTACCAATTCTTCAAACAAATGATCTTCAATTTTGATTTTGAAAGACAAATTTGGGAATTAGGGTTCTTAGTTTGGAGCCCCAAATTGGCTTAAATAGGAATTAGGGTTCAATAGATCCGTTGGAAATTAAAAGTGTTGTATTTTTCATGTTTTTAGCCATTTATTTTTATTATTCAAAAGGATGGACACGCCTAAAACGAGTGTAAGAAATGGGCCTTAGAATGGGTGTTGCGGGGAGGTAATAGTTCTACTTTGTTATAGTTTAGGTGTGCAATAGGTCACTATGATAGTTTAGGTATGATCTAGACTTTTCGTGTATAGTTTGGAGTGGAAACGATGTCTTTTCTCTTACTTTATAAGAGAAGAAAACATTGTAAATTCGTGTCACTTGATCATTGATCATTAGGAATACAGTAAAAGAATCCAAAACAAACATGGATGAGCTTCAAAAGTTGTGGGAGGGTCTCAAGTCTTATCAGCATTGAAGAATCCAGAAACTGCTCTGCCAACTTCAATTGAACCCTAATCTCTCTGCAAAAGTGCAATTGCTTAATTGGGAGCCATTTACATGTGCAGATAAGAGCCTTATCAACACGTGCACAAAAGCGAGGACCACTTGGCTAGTCTCCT
Organism: Capsicum baccatum var. pendulum; assembly: GCA_030864225.1. Classification (NCBI taxonomy): domain Eukaryota; kingdom Viridiplantae; phylum Streptophyta; class Magnoliopsida; order Solanales; family Solanaceae; genus Capsicum; species Capsicum baccatum. The sequence goes on from CM061550.1 coordinate 140,880,170, forward strand.
TTGTTCCTTTCATGAAATAGACACCATGCTTAGTTACGAAAGTTCAGAGATCGAACCAGAAATTTAAAATAATATATAAAATCGTTAAATTGCACCTTACTTCAAAACATGCAAAATGGTTATACATTTATCGTTACACTATAATTCAGTAATTTATAGATATGATATGGATTCTAAATTAAATCCACATAGAGCCAGCGAGAATTTTAAGTTTATCGATTTTGAATTTTTAATAATTCAACTTATCAAATTCTTGATAAATTTGTGTGAACTAGGCTATTGGGCTCTATCGAACTCATTACTTTTTCTCAAGCTCTGCTCCGGAATCCATATAGTAGAATTTTTCGATAAAGGGGATGCAGTTGAACTCCTTTTGGATCATGTATCTATGCCACTTGAGGAGTGGGATGACAAAGGAATCGATGAACTCATGGTGATCATAAAACAAGTGTTAGCGTAAAAAGGGTAGTAACAATTAAGTTATTTGATATTCTTGTCAGCAAATGCCATTCCTGAAATGAATGGGCATATGTGACTTCTCCTTTGAACACTGAAATGGTGATATGGGCTTGGAAAGTGAAAGAGACAGAAGAGAAGGAAGATTGGTTTACTTCTCTCATTAAATCCTATTCCTATCCAATCCAATATCCACAAAGTATGGGGCATTGAGAGATCTCCATTTTTCTCACTTTTAATTATTTCCTTCATTTTTATCTATTCCTGTTCATTTCTTGCACTTGCTTCACGTTGTCGTCCTTTTTTAGAAAGATATTATATATTTGGCAAGATTGTTTAATGCCACGTGAACTCTTTTGTCATGTTATGGTCTTTAGAACTAAACATTAATTAGTTTTGTTCCTTCAGTTTGACTTAATTAAAGAAAACCTAGTTAGATCAATTGCCAGCCTCTTGATTTCATCTAAATTGATTATGATTGAAACCATAATGAAGTTATTCATGCTAAATAATACTCTCTTTACCCCAATTTATGTGATAAAATCGGCATTTTCAATATTCAAACTTCTAGATAGTTGAATTCAGAAGCTTTAAGTTTTTTTGAAGTAAAATTTTTATATTTGAAAACTACAATAAAAAGTACTATAAATCCAATAATTAACATCTTAGAATTTTTAAATGGATATAAAAAATTGGCCAAAAAAAAACTTAGTTGATTATTGAAATTCCAGAGTGTACATAAATGGACGGAGGGAGAGGCAAACAATGTTTACTTTCCTGTCAATAATGAAACTTTTTAATCTTTATAACAGTATACATTAAGGTTTAAAAGAAACATCATCAACACGAGCTGGACAAATTAAACTTCTCCGAAATGATAGTTTCTTCCCCCCTTCCCCCCCCCCCCCCCCCCCACCTTTTTGTGCGGGCTTCATGCAAGCAATGGAAATAAGTAAAGAGGATATTGTTCTTGGCACTAAACAAATTAAAGAATCATGCTTGGAACCCATTAACCAAAAGAATTAGGTTCATTTAATGAGTATAAAATCGTTAATTAGTGATGTTTAGGAGAAGATATTCTAATTTCAATAGGGCAAATTAGGGCATCTGGGGCCATTTAAATATTCTCCCTTTCTTTTACTTTAATCTCAACGTATGTTAAGTTAGTATAATTCTAATTTATCTACGAGCTCGTGGATATTATACTATAGCAATTACATCCAAATATTAAAAGAAAATGTCAAATAGGTTAATTTGTTTAAAATATAATTTGAAACCTATAAGCAGCCACATTCATAAATCCTACCTATTATCAATTTATAAAAAATTACTTTGCGCCACCTTAAGTATTTTTTATTACACAGAAACCCTTATAAAAACCCACTCACCCTTCTCCTCAAGTCCATCTTCAACTCACACACTAAGTACTATTTTCAAATTTTCATCTTTTTTCCTTAATATTTTTTAAACATGTCCGGTGTTTGGGTATTCAAGAATGGAGTTGTCCGCCTAGTGGAGAACCCCGGTGACTGCCACGGTGCAACTGGCCGCCGTAAAGTGCTTGTGCACCTTGCAAGTAATGAAGTAATTTCATCATATGCGTCCCTTGAGAGGAAGTTGTACTCTCTTGGATGGGAGAGATACTATGATGATCCTGACCTTCTTCAGTACCACAAAAGATCCACTGTTCATCTCATTTCTCTCCCAAAGGATTTCAACAGGTTCAAGTCCATGCACATGTACGATATTGTTGTCAAGAATCGAAATGAATTCGAAGTTAGGGACATATAGTAATAATTAATTTGAGATTTCCTCTAATTAATGTTGTTTGATTGAATTAGGTCGTTTCTTGTTTAAACTTTATACTTAAGCTTTGCTTTGGGTATTTTAGGTCAAAAGAGTGTTTTACTTTCTTAGGGTGATCAGGAAAGCTAATTTGTTAAGTGGGGTTCCTTGTTGTAATTTTAATGTCAGAATCGTGTGTAAGAGTGAAGTTTGATGACAATGAAAAACTTGGTTTGGTTTGTAAGTATGTATTTCCTTCACTCCTAGAAAGCTTTTACATTAGCTTCAATTTCACACACACACATATGTGAAATTGATCGAGCATAATGTTCAAATATATATTATTATGTTTATAATGAGTTGAGACATGGTGTTCAAAACCGGATTGTTCTTGGGATTTCGGTGTGAATGAGGTGTTATCCATGATCTTTGGGTTAGCTAATGAATGGGAAATGAAGGGACATTGTCCTGTGTAGGAAAAAACTTTGTCGGGTATAAATAGAAAAGCATTTCTATTTTAGTTAAAGAGTTGGGGAAAGATGGCATGCCCTCATGTTGTCATCGCCCCTCTTCTCGTCTTCAGGCAATGATCTGATTTGTTAATATATTCTTTATTCGATGAAATTTCTTTTTCTTTTAATATTTTTGTGCCTAAGTTTAAATAAAGGCAATGCGATTTTCCCGTTATTTCCTCATCCCCTTTAATTTGGCTATAAATTTAGAGGTTTTGCCTCAAATTTAATATATGTCAAACACTGAAAATCAAATTCTTCTTTCCCTCTTCTTTTGCTATATTTTATTTTTGAAAATAAAAATAAGTGTCAATCGTCAAGTGTGATTTACTTATTTTTTTGAGTTCGCTAAAGGTATATAACTTGAAGTGCCGTTATTGCCTGATCATTTATTCATTTCTATCTTGGGGGAAATTATTTGGCCAATAATAAATGGATTAGATGGCTTAAGGACACACAGTATAATCTTTTGGGCTGAAAATAAATTTAACGCAATTTTTTATCAAAGATTTTCCTTTATTAAATCTGATTAATGATACGTAAAGGTAACAGTTTGTGAGGCAAATTTTAGGTTAAGATTATACTCGATGTGTTTTTCTTAAGATAATTGATAATTAATATATTGATAAAATATTTGATAATTTAAGCTAGTGTCGCATGCAGCTGTAACAATTTGCAAAAATTGGGAGAAATTGTTATATTTCATGAGGATGCATCCATTGTATATATTGTGAATGACATGTTTCTACTCAGAGTCTCAGACTCTAGAGGGATAGAGTTCACTAAATTTCATTTCTAGCTTATCTATGAGTTTGAAAAAAAATATATACGAAACTACCAAATTTTGGTACGAGATAACTCGAATAATCTGTATATAGAGTTATTTTGAATTCTCTCTTACAGATGCCTTGTAGAGTATTAGATTTCTCAAGGCTTTATCCAGATATCATTTCTATATAAGATGCTACTTTTTCCAGTTTCCATTTCAAAAAAAGAATGATCTATCTTTTTTCTTTTTTGACAATACTTTAATTTTAACTTTTCACATAATATATTTAAAACCACAAAATTAAAGAAAATTTTGATACATTTGACACAAATTTAATTTAAGGCTACAAAATCCAAAAGTCTTTCTTTATTTTATTAAACTCCATGTCAAGTCAAAATCAGTCAATTTTTTTAAACGAAAAGAGTACATGATATCTACTATATATAGTATCTCTCGTTTTTTTTTTTTAAATGAAGATGTATCTTTAATAAGATATCTCGAGTTCAAAAACTTGATAGGAGCGTTTGTCCTTAGCTAGAGAGACTATTCCTATTCCGACAAATACGAATTAACAGTGATGGTGATCAATTTGAATACCATATGCCAAAAAAAAAAAGAAAAAAAAAATTCATGGTTAACTGGCTTGTCGTTTTTTCATCATCAAGAAAGCAGAATCATATTGCTATTTAAGCTGAGGCAGGCAGAATTCTTTGAACGACAGCACTTTGTACATATTTCTTTCTTTTTCTTTTTTTTTTTTCTTTTTTTTTTTTTTTTGGCAAGAGATGCTACAATAGGGATACCAAAGCTAGTGCCCAACTTTATTTTTATTAAGAATACTCTACATATATTCTGCCAATGAGGCTTAATTTAAATAACATGATATTCAGAAAATCTAAACAGTACTCCTAGATATGTATCGATCATCTGTGGGTGTATATTTATATATATATCGTTGGGTTTAAAGTATATGAAAAAGTGTGAATGAAAAATGGAGGAAAAATGGTGGAGAGAAAGGAGACACTAATTTAGAAAGTGTACTCCCAAATTAGAAAGTTCACTCTTTCTCCCACATTGGTAGAAGAAGAGAACTTGTGAGTGTTTTAAATAAGGAACACTTACTCCACATGGTAAGTGAAGCAAGAAAAGAGAGATGCCTCGCGTTGTCGCTGTTGCTTGCTGGGCTTTAGCTTTGTCTTCGGCTTCGGATCGATCAATGAGATCTATCTTTTTGGACAAAGATTATTTGACAAAAATTCAGAAATTCAGTTCAAAAATACCAAAGGGAAAAACACAACTTTTTCCTGTGTTTTGATACTCCATTTATATGCATACATGCAGATTCCGAAAATAGTGTTTCGAAATAGTGCAGTGCTGAAACGAAGCGATGGAACCCTTCAACGAAATGACATACTGATTCATGAAATGGTATACCTGTTCGACAAAGACACATTCTTTGGACGAACAGACATGGTTTTTTCCAGAAAGGTCACACCTTTTAAGTGAACCATTGCCACTTTTCAGAAGAGGCACATATTGGCTATATAAACCTGCTTTCATCCACAGGTTTAGGTATGAATTTTCTGAAATACAAACTCTCTTATTGTCTTGAAAAACTTTTTGTGTGATCTATCAAACCATTGAGTGAGTTCGCTGAATCCAACAATTTAAGGTACCGCTGTTGTTCGGATTGAAGGCCATTTTATCTTGGGAGGAAGATTCCAAAACCTCGGGTACAACGAGGAGAATTATTCCTTAAGGACACTCCATGAATTCGGAGGACTTGGTCTTAAATTCTGTTTCATCTCTTTTCTGAATCTTAACACACTTTTTAGATAGATTATTCGTAATCTAGTGTTGAAGGTGTTATAGAACTTCATAAGTGTTCTTGTCATGGACTTGAACTAGTATTGAAGTTTGTGTTTCTTATATACAGATTCTTGTACCCGAATACATAAGAGATAACAATCTTAAGAAATAATGTTTTTTTTTTAGAATCTGTATTGCTTATTTTTGGAGATTAAAGTTTTAAGCTTTCTACTACGTTTGAACTTAACTAGTGATTCGAAAACATAAAATCTTCATCACAAGTTAAAGATCAATCGGTTGACGATTGAAAGTCATAAAAACTTCATCGTTAACTAGAAACAAGAAAAAGATTTTAAAGTTGCTTAACTTTGTAAATAGTATTATGAAAAATACTAAAATTTATTGTCTTGTGGTGACAAGAAAAATGACTAATGAAAGTCAAATGCAAGATGCGGCTACGACTATGGGGGAAACTAGCATTGCTTCAATAAGTCGAGCAAATGCTCCGCAACCAATGGCACCTGTGGAGAAGCCTGGAAAATTTACGGATATTGACTTTAAGCGATGACAACAAAAGATATTCTTTTACCTCACCACTCCATGCATTCAAAGGTTCACTAGTGAGGATGCTTCTGAGGTGCCCGAGGGAACCTCAGACAAAGAGCATTTCATGATTGTAGAAGTATGGAAACACTCGGACTTCCTTTGTAGGAATTATATATAGAGTGGTCTCCAAGACGATCTCTACAATGTTTACAGTGGAACTAAGACATCGAAGAAATTGTGGGGGGCACTAGAACAAAAATATAAGACAGAGGATACAAGAATTAAGAAATTCTTTGTTGCAAAGTTCTTGAAATTTAAAATGCTAGATAGCAAATCGGTTATCTCTCAAGTGTAGGAATTGCAAGTAATCATTCACGATATCTTAGCAGAAGGTATATCTTTGAAAAATATCTTAGTTGAATAAATTGAAAATGTTTTAGTACTCACATAAACTGTTTTGTAGGTTTGATTGTGAATGATGCATTTCAAGTAGCAGCGATCATTGAGAAGCTACCACCTATGTGGAAAGACTTTAAAAACTACTTGAAGCACAAACGCAAGGAGATGACTGTCGAAGATCTTATTGTCCGACTACGCATTGAAGAGGATAATAAGGCTGCCGAGAGAAGGTCAAAAGGGAATTCTACAATTAATGGAGCACATATTGTAGAAGATGACCAAAATAATTCTAAGAAAAGGAAGAAAGTTGAACAAGGAAGCCATTAACCCAAGAAGAAATTCAAGAAAAAGTGCTTCAATTGTGGCAAGATTGACCATAAGTCCACGGATTGTCATGCCCCTAAAAAGGCAAGAAAAGGACCAAGAAAATATGATTGAGTCCAATAAAAAATGTGATGATCCGTGTGCTATATTTTCAGAATGGAACTTGGTGGGGAATCCTCGCAAGTGGTGGATGGATTCTGGTTCCACACGCCATCTTTGTGCCAACAAAGTATTGTTTTCGTCATTCGCTATGACTCAAGTGGAAAAAATGATCTACATGGCTAACTCCGCTACGGCTAAGGTAGAGGGAACAGAAAAAGTGGGCTTGAAAATAACTTCAGGAAAGGTCTTGACACTTAATAATGTTTTGTATATTTTAGAATTACGTCGGAACTTGATTTCTGTTTCACTTCTAGATAAGAATGGATTCAAATGTGAAACCGTTTCTGGAAAATTGTAATTAGCAAAAGAGAAGTGTATGTAGGGAAAGGCTATCTCACCGAGGGCCTTTATAAAATGAATGTAATGAATGTTGAAATAAATAAAAGTTTAAATTATTCTTACTTGCTTGAGTCTTATAATTTATGGCATGAACTTTTAGGCCATGTTAATTACAAAACATTATGAAAATTGATTAACTTAAAAGTTTTGCCAAACTTTTAGTGCAATAAATCAAAGTGTCAAACGTGTGTGGAATCAAAGTATGCAAAGTATCCTTATAAGTCCATTGAAAGGAATTCCAATCCCTTAGACTTAATACACACTGACATTTGTGATATGAAGTCAACACCATCACGGGGTGGAAAAAAGTATTTCATAATTTTTATTATCGATTGCACTAGATATTATTATGTCTACTTGCTAAGTAGTAAGGATAAAGTAATAGATGCTTTTAGGCAATACAAAATTGAAGTAGAAAATCAGTTAGAGAAAAAGATAATAGTGATAAGAAGTGATAGGGGCGGAGAATATGAATCTCTCTTCGCCGAAATATGTGTAGAGAATGAAAATGATGAATGTCTTGTGGAAATGATGCCTTACTTATAAGTTCCAGTTTATGACAAAACTTGTGGGAGGAGGCTATCCTTACAGCCAATCGTATACTCAATAGATTTCCCCATAGTAAGACACAATCAATTCCTTATGAAAAATGGAAAGAAAAGAAACTCAACTTGGAATATTTCAAAGTGTGGGGGTGTCTAGCAAAGGTTCAAGTTCCTATGCCTAAAAGGGTTAAGATAGGACCTAAGACTGTGGACTGCGTGTTTATAGGATATGCTAAAAGTAGTAAAGCATATCGGTTTTTTATTCATAAATCCAAACAACCGGATATAAATGAAAATACGATAATTTAATTCGATAAAGCTGAATTCTTTGAAAACATTTACCCGTATAAAATTAGACATGAATAGTCTAGTGGGGGGCCTAAACGACCTCGATATGAACCAAGTGAGAATGTACATAATGAAGAGAATCCAAGACGTAGTATACGTCAAAGAACTTCTATAATGTTTGGATCAGATTTTGTAATATTTCTCTTAGAAAATGAGCCCCAAACATTTAAAGAAGCGATGTCATCTTCGGACTCATCCTTTTAGAAAGAGGTAGTTAATAGTGAGATTGATTCAATCTTAAGCAACCATACATAGAAATTGGTTGATCTTCCTCCAGAAAATAAACTTTTAGGTTCTAAATGGATCTGCAAAAGGAAAATGAAAGCGGATGGTACTATTGACAAATACAAGGCAAGACTTGTAGTAAAAGGCTTCAAACAAAAAGAAGGTCTTGATTGCTTTGGTACATACTCACCAGTAACAAGGATAACATCGATTCAAATGTTAATTGCCTTAGCGGCAGTATATGGTCTTGAAATACATCAAATGGATATGAAAACCGCATTCTTAAACGGAGAATTGGAGGAAGAAATTTACATAGAACAACCTGAAAGTTTTATGGTTCCAGGAAAGGAGAATAAGGTGTGTAAGCTTATTAAGTCGTTGTATGGACTAAAGTAAGCACCTAAACAATGGCATACGAAGTTTGACCAAACCATGTTGGCAAACAGATTCAAGATAAATGAATGTGATAAATGTGTTTATATTAAAGACACTCCAAATCACCAAGTCATTGTTTGTTTATATGTGGATGATATGTTGATCATCAGTAGAGACATTTCAGACATAAATACAATGAAGCAAATGCTCGAGAGCAAGTTTGATATGAAAGACCTTGGAGTTGCGGATGTGATCTTAGGTATAAGAATCCATAGAACTCCACAAAGGTTGGCATTGTCACAGTCTCACAATATCAGAAAGGTACTTGACAAATTCAAGTATTTGAAATTCAGTATTGCCAAGACTCCTTTGGATGTGAGCTTTGCACTTTGAAAGAATGAAGGTGAAAGTGACTCACAATTAGAGTACGTAAGAGTATTGGGATGTTTAATGTATATAATGAATTGTACACGACCATACATAGCATGCGGTATTAGTAAATTGAGTCGGTACATGAGTAATCCCAACAAAACTCATTGGATGGCAATAAAAAGAGTTCTGGGTATCTTAAATACAGTCAAGACTATGCCTTGCATTATAATAAATATCCTGAAGTACTCGAAGGATATAGTGATGCAAATTGGATCACCGGATCGAACGAAATAAAATTCATAAGTGGATATGTATTTACTATCGGTGGAGGAGCAGTTTCTTGGAAATTATACAAATAGACTTGTATTGCTCACTCTACAATGGAACCTGAATTTATCGCATTGGATAAAGCCGGTGAAGAAGTAGAATGACTCCAAAATTTCTTGGAAGATATTACTTATTGGCCCAAACCAGTGGCACCAGTATGTATACATTGTGATAGCCAAGAGACAATAGGTAGGGTAAGGAGAATGATGTACAATGGTAAATCTCATTACATACGATGGAGACATAATATTGTTAGAGAGCTTCTCTCTAGTTGAATTATTATTGTTGACTATGTAAAGTCAAAGGATAATGTGTCGGGTCCACTTACAAAAGGCCTATCTAGAGAAAAAGTGGAAAGAACATCCAAAGGAATGGGTTTAAGGCCTAGGACGAGTCAGAATGACGGTAACTCTACCTAGCTGACTGGAGATCCCAAGAGCTAGGTTCAAGGAGATCAAACAAAGTTGTGTCTGACAGGTTCAACATTGTCAATTACCCAACCCATTCTCATGATGTGGACAATGTTTAGTAAACATGGATAAGACTTAAGGTAAAAAGCCTTTTAATGATTATCTAAATTTGGCAGATTTGACCAAATAGTTTAATCTATAGGATTGAAGTTTAGAAATCACCTATGTAAGGGCAAAGTGGAAGCCGTTTTAAGGAGAATGTTAGTAAAGGCCTATTGTCTAATCTCTCATGAAATCGGAACGTGTTCATGGCTGAAAAGAACAAAACCGTGAGAGCCATAAACGGTAAAAGGCTGGTTGTGTGACATGTGTTATCTAGGTGTACACTAAAGCTCGACGGTTCAAAGATATCAAATCTACCGATTGACCGAGTGTATCCGATGCATGTTCACTATGAAAAGTTCAAAGGGAAACCCACTTATCCAGATGCAATCAGTCTTTGCTTGATAATCACATACTTGTCTGTAAAAATTTTATGAAAAAAATAGCCATTTTCCATTCATGTGGGGGATTGTTGGGTTCAAAATATATGAAAAAGTGTGAATGAAAAATGAAGGAAAAATGGTGGAGAGAAGGGAAACACTAATTTAGAAAGTGTAATCCTAAATTGGAAAGTTCACTCTTTCTCCCACATTGGTGGAAGAAGAGAACTTGTGAGTGTTTAAAATAAGGAACACTTACTCCACATGGTATGTGAGGCAAGAAATAAGAGATGCTTCGCGCTGTCGTCGTCGATCGCTCGCTCGGCTTCGGCTTCAGATTTAGACAAACTCTTTTCTTGTCTTGAAAAACTTTCTGTGTGATCTATCAAACCGTTGAGTGAGTTCGCTAAATCCAACAATTTAAGGTACCGCTATTATTCGGATTGAAGGCCATTTTATCCTGGGAGGAAGATTCCAAAACCTCGGGTACAGTGAGGGGAATTATTCGTTAAGGACACTCCGTGAATTCAGAGGACTTGGTCTTAAATTCTGTTTCATCTCTTTTCTGAATCTTAACACACTTCGTAGATAGATTATTCGTAATCTAGTGTTGAAGGTGTTACAGAACTTCATAAGTGTTCTTGTCTTGGACTTGAACTAGTGTTGAAGTTTGTATTTCTTATATACTGATTCTTGTACTAGAATACATAAGAGATAACATATATATATATATATACTAATTTTTGTTATAGCTTGAAATCTAAGAAAGCAAGATCAAGATTCATACTCCTTTTCCTATGTTTGACTAGCAGGGTCTAATCGAGCCTTAATTTGATTTTTTCATTCAAAGTTCAGTCATTTTCGATAGTGAATAATTTGTACATACCTCGTACAAGATAAAAGAAAAAAAATATAAAGGAAAAAACTGAATAAAATCTTGGTGTAAGATGGCATCAATATATGAGTCACTCTGCTCTGTATCTCATAGATGCAAATTCAGAACTCCTCTTAACATTCTCCTAACGCAATGTATGCACGCGTATATTAAAACTCTTAAAAAGCAGTGTAAATTTTAAGTTTTGATCCAAATTTTAAATGAACTTTAAATACACCTGAATCCGTATCTGTTCTTACCCATTAGATTACGTTTCCGGCTAATTTCGACCCAAATATTTTGAAGGGGAAAAAAGGACTTTCAAAAGAAAAAGGAACAAGAATGGATGCTATGAAATCCAAAGAGAAAAATAAAGAGAAATTCTACATGATGATTAGATAGGTGATATTCTTGGAAAGCCATTATCAATTTTCTTGGGTTCCATCTGTCTAAAATAATTGATTTGTTTTTTTTTCCCCTTATATTATTACTAAGGAGATGAATTGATGCTTTGAGTAAGTGGTATTCTATTTCTTGGCGCCCACCATTATTTCATGGGATTGAAAGTCTTCTTTCCTTACCTAAAAGTGTCATTACCCTTTGTTATTAAAAAATAAACTATTAATAATGTAAAAAGATGATTTCACAAAGTTCGATAAGTTTGGCAAGCCACGACTTCTGATGCTTTCATGCATGGAATAAAAGGATCTCTTTCTGTCTACTGTTTGAAATCTAATTTATTAGTTTAAGGACAAAGAAGGTTCATTTGCAGAAAGAATAAGAGAGGATTAACTAGAACATTAGGGAAAAGCGCACGCATACCCGATTCCACTATTGCTAATTTACTATTGTTTGCTTTTAAAATTGTTTTTGCACACTTAACCACTTCGAGATAACTTTAGAATTAAGGCGCTGGAATTAGTTAGAATTAATAAAGTCAATCTTGAGACATTGTACTTGTAGTTCAAGTATATATGGCTAAAGTTTGGCATTTATAACTCTCTCTTTAGTTTACTCTTCCTACAATAGAGTGGTTTTACCTCTACCGGCTATTTTTACCTTTGCAATGCTGATGGCTGCCACGGTGGAATCCCACGTGAAGGTGTTGTTTGTTTGGCATTTATAACTCTCTCTTTAGTTTACTCTTCCTACAATAGAGTGGTTTTACCTCTACCGGCTATTTTTACCTTTGCAATGCTGATGGCTGCCACGGTGGAATCCCACGTGAAGGTGTTGTTTTTTGGGTACAAAATTTATATTAAGAACAGCAACTTCAAATATATGTTCAAACAACTTATGAACTATCAAAATGAAGTTTTAAGAACTTCAAACACAAGTTTAAACAACTTATGAACTATCAAAATGAGGTTTGAACTGTATTCTGGAAAATAGCAAAACCATCAAGAAAAGAATGAACAAATGAAACAATCAAGTTCACCGAATTCATAGTATATCCCTAAGGAATTTATTCTCCTTAAGTAACCGAGGTTAATGGAATATATCCTCCTAGGATAAAATGATTCACTTAACCAAATAGTGGCACCTCAAAGTTTTTGAACTACGAACTCATTCAACTATTTGTAAATCACACTTGAGTTTTTAGGAAGGAGAAGATGTTTTTTACTTCAAAAATTTCGTGCTTTTAGTTGAGAAAAAATTCAGATATTTATAACCAAAAGGTGGTGCTTCAGAAAAAAAGAAATGGTTCTTGAAATGATGCATTGTTTCGGACCACCACTGACATACGGAACCCACCTGCCCCGCAGGTGGCCTATATGCGGTTGCAGGTTAATTTTTATCACAAACAAGAATTGTTTGTCCCACCTGCAGACCCCATCTATGTCCGCATATGATCACCTGCATTTGCAGGTTACATTTCAAGTTTCAAGCATTGCCTCGAAGGGTCGCGTCCCTTCGAGGTGTATTGTGATATACATTCGCGCAAGCTCATCTATGTATGGAGAAAAAGAATTTGTATTAGATTTTTGAATAAAAATATCACTAATTTTAAAGTTTCAAATGAATTTTATCCAAAAAGATAATCTCTTGATCGATCATTTGATAAATTCAAATCTAACCAAATTCAAATTTGAAGGCGAAGCTGAGTCGAGTGAGTGACAACGATGGCAGCGCAAGACTTGTCTTCTTTTTACCTTACTATCCACATAAAGGGGTGATTCTATGCTTAATAACATTGATTTTTTCTTTCATCCCACAAATATGGGATAACATTCCTTTTATAAAGTTAATACACACTTCACTTTTCTCTCTATTTTCTTTTCTTTTTTTATTTGCTTTCACTTAGAACCCAACAATTTCCAACATGAATAGGGAATGTCTGTCTCAAAATTTTACAAACAAATGTATGATCTAAAAGTAAAGACTAATTACATATGGATAAGTAGTTTTTTCCTTAAACTTTTCACAGTGAACTTGCGTCGAATGCACTCGGTTAATTGATACATGTGATATCTTTGAACCATCGAATTTTTGTGTACACCAATACAATACAAGTCATACAACTAGTCTTTTATCATTTATGTGTTCTCAAAATTTTGTTTATTTCAGCCATGAACACTTTCTGATTTTATGAGAGCTTAAATAATACGTCTTTACTATCATTATCCTTAAAATAACTTCCTCTTCAACTTCCACTTAATCCTTACATAGGTGATTTCTAAACATTTAATCTTCTAGATCAAACTTTTTGGTCAAACCAGACAAACCTAGAAACCATTAAAAGACTTCAAAACATAAGCCTTATTCTTGTTTCCTGATATTTGTATTCATCATGAGAATGATTAAGTTAATTGACAATGTTGGATCGTCAGTCATGATTTTATTTGATCTCCTTGAACCTAGCTCTTGGGATTCCCATTTGTAATGCCCCGTAAAAGTCATGCATGTTTTAGACTGTAATTTCTGAGCTTTAGACTTAAGTTTTAAATTCTTCTAAGTGTTGAAATGACTTAGACTCATTCTTAGCTGGCAACCTTCGGGATACAACTTCTCGACCTTCCCGACCTTCATTTTTGGATTTTTTTTGTTGCGTTACGATGGGGCAAGGTTGTAGTACGTCTCGGAGAAAATTCAGAATATTTGGACGAGCCTAAGGCCTCGTTTGGATTTCGATCCAGTGGCAACGCGCGATTAGCCCGCGCCGCCTGCTGGATCGCGCCCGGCCAAAATGTTCAGTCCATCCGGATTTTTAACGGCATTTCCGTAAATATTCATTCTCCTATCAACTTAAAAACGGGAATTAAATTCCTAAAGAGCCAAAATATCATTATATTCTTCAAATTTGCTCAAGAACTCTCCCTAGGGTTTCAACATTAAAACCCAAGCAACTCAAGATTTAACCGCGGGTTCGTGAAACAAATTACAGATTTGGAATCCTGTCGACGTAGGCTTCGATAGACACCCAAAATTCGTGGAGAACAAGGTACGCGGGGTTTTTCCTAAATTCTCATGGGCATAAAAAAAATTATGTTTTAGAATGAGATTTTACATTATGTATATATATTTATGTATAAGATGTTTTAACATCATTGTTTTGGTCTTTTGACCATCTCCAAAGCGATTTGACAGTTTATATACATATATGAATGAATGTGTTTCAATTTTGAATGAAATTTCTGCATGAATTGAACTTTAAGTTTCGGAGTATGAAATCCTTTACATCAGTTACATGTTTTGGTGGTCTAAACTATGTTTTGAATGAAAGCTCTTGCTTAATACATTATGGCTCAGAAATATCATGACTTGCAATGTCTTGGTATGACGATACCAATTCAAACTAACGCCATATCAGACTCAGACTAACAGACATTTTAGACTTTCATGATTTTATACATCCAGAATGTTGCATGTACAGAAAAGGTAAAAAAATGGGCATACAGAGATGTTAGGTGGTTCCCTGAAGAAGGCTTGAGATCAAGCGACTCATTGCCTAAAACCGTGGTTTGCCGACCCGGGTATACTATTATGCGCTGACTTAAATGTCCTGTGGCGTATCAGACTCAGACACTCCAACCCTTGCGGCACACTTGGGTTGGGGGCTTCCCCGCCGAGTCAATGGCGGATTCCATACAGCCCATGGAATATCAGACTTGTAGGGGAATACCACCTAACTCAGAAGTAAAACACAGATCTTGATTTGAAATGAACAGGCAGGTTACATGTTTTCAGAAAGTGCTTATGTATTTTTCGGAAATAGTTTTATACATGATGTCTTGATGAAAAATTGCTTTCACTTAATATATATATATATATATATATATATATATGTATGTATGTTCCATTATACTATTTTTGGATTGCTTCGCGTGCCAGTACTTTTGTGCTGACCCCCCCTCTTCCAGGTCCTGAGGCACAGTCTAGGGGTCCATCTACTCATTAGACATTCTCGAATTTGCAGACTTGATCTCGCAGTGGTGATCCTTCTATTATTCGGAAGGCCTAATTATGTCAGACATTATCTTATTTATTATGTTTTTGGTTTATTGGGGGCCTTGTCCCAGTTTCTTTTCAGACAGATGTTTGTGTTCTTAGTAGAGATTTCGCAGACTGATGTCAGATAGTATTATTCAGAAATGTTGCAGAACTTGACCATGTATTCCGTACTCAGTTTCAATTCTGCATTTTATTATGATTACGAACGTTGTGCATGATAACCAGATAGAGAATGGGTGTTCTGGGCCTTCATGGTTCGGGATGCTCGTCACGGCTAGGGCCTAGGCTTTGGTCGTGACAAACTTGGTATTAAACCATGGTTCATGGTCCCAGGGTGTCTTCGAAATCGCGTCGAGTAGAGTTCTATTTATGGGTGTGTAGCGCGCCACACTTATAAACAGGAGGCTACTAGGCGTTTAGGAATGTTTCTCTTCTTTGTGATTTAGTTCATGCTTCAGAGTCTAAACTGTCCCCTAATCAATGACCTCTTGTATTTCAGAAACACGACTATGCCTCCCCATTGCAACATCGATCAGAGTGCTCAGGCAGATGTGGTCCGTCCCACCCATGGGATGCGGACCCGTAATAGAGCTTCCACGCCAGAACCTGTCCCTACTCTGGGAGTCCCTCCAATCCCAACCAGTCCACTTTCGGCTCCGCGGACTAATGTCAACCGTCCACCAACTGCTCAGAGAGATATCTCAAATGCAGAGTTCAGACGGTCTATCCATATGCTGACACAGCTAGTAGCTAACCAGGATCAACGATCGGAAGATGTTGGGTCTGCATCCGTTACGTCTGAGGCTACTAGAGTCGGGCATTTCATAAAGATGAATCCATCTAAGTTCACTGGTACAAAGGTGGAGGAAGATCCACAGGAGTTCGTGGATGAGATGGAGAAGATCTTTAAGGTAATGCATGTAGATGAGATTGAAGGAGTGGAATTGGCAACTTATCAGCTTAAGGATATTGCAAATCAGTGGTATGCAGACTGGGAAGATGCAAAAGGTGAGAGTGCTGAGCCTACAGTTTGGGGTGAGTTTGTAGAAGCTTTTCTTGACAGATTCTTTCCTCTGAAGTTGAGGGAGGCCAAAGCAGAAGAGTTCATGAATCTGAAGTAGGGCAGTATGAGTGTGCAGGAGTACACTTTGAAGTTTAATCAACTAGCCCGCTATGCACCAGAATTGACTAGCAATATGAGAGCCCGGATGAGAAAATTTGCATCCGGCCTTGCTGATAACCTGGTACTTGAGTGCCAGGGGGCAATGTTGAATAGGGAGTTAGACTTTGCTAGACTGACAGTCCACACGCAGCAGGTGGAAGAGAAGAAGAGAAAGATCGCTGAATCTAGAGAGAATGACAGACAGGCCAAGAGAGTCAAATCTGCGGACCAGCACCAGAGTCAGCCGCAGAGTGGTAACTAGGGAAATAGGTGGTCGAAGAAGATGAGGTTTTGGAATAATACACAGTCAGCAGCCAGCGCCCCAGCGCCCAGACCCCCTGCAGACAGACAGACTCAGAGCTTTCAGACTCCTCATGGATCTAGAGCACCAGATACTCAGTCGCAGGGTAGTGTGGCTCAGCAGCATCGCACTTACCCGCGATGTGAAAATTGTGGAAGGAATCATCTGGGGAAATGTCAGTTGGGCACACCTATATGTTATTCATGTGGTCAGTCAGGCCACTTTCAAAGGGACTGTCCATCTGCTAGGAGGAGTGCTGGTGGTGCGAAGTTTCAGGGCAATTCCATAGTGCCACCCCCATCTCAGAAGGGCGCCACATCAGCTGCCGGGAACAGTCGCAACCGGTTATATGCCTTGACCAACCGCCAGGAGGCGGAAGCTTCCCCAGATGTTGTTACCAGTACGTTACAAATCTTTTCCCGTGATGTCTGTGTGTTACTTGATCCCGGATCTACCTTATCCTATGTGACCCCTTATGTGACTGTTGGTTTCGGATTTGAGCCCAGTGTGATTTCTGAACCCTTTTCTGTTTCTACCCCGGTGGGGGATTCTGTTGTTGCTAGAAGGGTATATAGAGGTTGTGTGGTGACTGTTGGTAGTAGGGATACGGTGGCAGACCTTATAGAGTTGGACATGGTTGCATTTGATGCTATCTTAGGGATGGATTGGCTCTATTCATGCTATGCCATATTGGATTGTAGGACCCGTAGAGTTACCTTTTCCTTCCCGAATGAACCAATGATAGAATGGGAGGGATATTCTTTAGCACGCAAAGGGCACTTGATATCATATCTCAGAGCCCAAAAACTCATTTCTAAGGGTTGCTTGTATCACCTTATTCGAGTCAAGGACTCTAAAGTTGAAAATCCTCCTCTTCAGTCTGTCCCTGTGGTGAATGAATTTCCAGAAGCCTTTCTCGAAGATCTCCCAGGGATACCCCCTGATAGGGAGATAGAGTTTGGTATTGATGTGTTGCCAGATACCCGTCCCATTTCTATTCCGCCATATAGAATGGCTCCCGCAGAGCTAAAAAGAGTTGAAAGAGCAGCTAGTAGACCTCCTAGATAAGGGATTTATACGCCCCAGTGTATCTCCTTGGGGTGCACCTGTACTTTTCGTGTGTAGGAAAGACGGTTCCCTTCGTATGTGCTTAGATTACTGTCAGTTGAATAAGGTCACAATTAAAAACAAATATCCTCTTCCTAGGATTGATGATCTTTTTGACCAGCTTCAGGGTGCTAGATGTTTTTCAAAAATAGACCTTCGTTCGGGCTATCATCAGTTGAAAGTTAGGGAGTCAGACATTCCCAAAACAGCTTTCCGAACCCGATATAGTCACTATGAGTTTCTTGTCATGTCCTTCGGGTTAACTAATGCCCCTGCAGCCTTCATGGATCTTATGAACAGAGTTTTCCGTCAGTTTCTTGACTCGTTTGTCATTGTATTTATTGATGATATTCTGATTTATTCTAAGAGTAAAGTGGATCATGCCGATCACCTCTGAATCATTCTTCAGACCCTTAAGGATCATTGGTTGTATGCCAAATTTTCCAAGTGTGAGTTCTGGTTAGATGTTATTGCCTTCTTAGGGCATATTGTGTCCAGTGACGGGATTAGAGTGGACCCCCAGAAAGTTGAGGCAGTGAGAAAATGGCCCAGACCCACGACTCCAACCGATATTCGGAGCTTCTTAGGTTTGGCAGGTTATTACAGAAGGTTCGTAGAGAGTTTTTCATCCATAGCAGCCCCAGTCACTAACCTGACTCAGAAAAAGGTAAAGTTTGTATGGTCTGATTTATGTGAAAATAGTTTTGAGAAGTTGAAAGACAGACTGACCACTGCACCTGTTTTGACTCTTCCCGAGGGTATTGATGGTTTTGTGGTTTACTGTGATACGTCTCGTGTGGGACTTGGCTGCGTTTTGATGCAACATGGTAAGGTGGTAGCTTATGCATCTAGGCAGTTGAAGGTGCACGAGCGGAACTACCCTACTCATGATTTGGAGTTAGCGGCTGTGGTGTTTGCCCTTAAGATTTGGCGGCACTACTTGTACGGTGTTCATGTTGATATCTTCACTGATCACAAGAGTTTCCAGTATGTTTTCTTGCAGAAAGAACTGAATCTCAGGCAGAGGCGGTGGTTGGAACTTCTGAAAGACTATGATATGAGCCTGCATTACCATTCGGGCAAAGCAAATGTTGTAGCTGATGCCCTCAGCAGGTTGTCTATGGGCAGCCTTTCTCATGTAGAAGAAGAAAAGAAAGAGATGGTGAAGGACATTCACCGCCTTGTGAATCTGGGAGTGCGACTGTTAGATTCCGAAGACGGAGGGGTGATTGTTCATGAGTTAGCTAAGTCATCCCTTTGTGCTGAAGTGAAGGAGAAGTAGGTTGAAGATTCCATCTTGATGCAAATCAAGAAAGATGTGGGTCAATAGAAGGTGATGTCTTTTGAAATTGGTGGTGATGGCGTTCTGAGGTTTCAGGGTAGATTATGTGTTCCGAATGTCGACAGGCTTCGAGAAAGAATTCTTGATGAAGCTCACACCTCGAGGTATGTTGTCCATCCTGGTTCTACTAAGATGTACCATGATTTGAAATCTATGTTTTGGTGGAATAATATGAAGCGAGATGTGGCTAACTTTGTTTCTAAGTGCTTGAATTGCCAACAAGTGAAAGTAGAACATTTGAGGCCAGGAGGTACCTCCCAAGAAATAGCGTTGCCCTTGTGGAAGTGGGAAATGATCACTATGGACTTTATTACAGGACTTCCGAAGTACCGAAATCAGTATGACTCTATATGGGTGATTGTAGATAGGCTGAGCGTGTCAGGACTAACTATTCGGGGGAAGATTATGCTAAGCTGTTCATTGCAGAAATTATCCGTTTGCATGGAGCGCCTGTCTCCATTATATCCGACCGTGGTACGCAGTTTTCTTCTCAGTTTTGGAGATTGTTTCAGAAAGGTTTAGGTACCCAGGTGAACTTAAGTACAGCATTCCACCCTCAGACTGATGGGCAAGCTGAACGCACCATCCAGACCTTGGAGGACATGTTGAGGGCCTGTGTGATTGACTTTAAAGGTTGTTGGGTTGATCACTTTCCACTGATAGAGTTTGCCTATAACAACAGTTTCCACTCTAGTATTAAGATGGCACCTTTTGAGGCATTGTATGGTAGGAGATGTAGGTCTCTAATAGGCTGGTATGAAGTAGGTGAGATGCAGATGTATGGGCCTGATCTTGTTCATCAGGCAATGGAGGATGTGAAACTCATTAGGGAATGACTTAAGAAAGCTCAGAGTCGTCAGAAATCCTATGCCGACGTCAGAAGAAGAGAGTTAGAGTTTGAGATTGGAGATTGGGTTTTCCTCAAAGTTTCTCCCATGAAGGGAGTTACGCGTTTCGGGAAGAGGGGTAAGCTAAGTCCTCGCTATATAGGCCCGTATCAGATTGTAAGGAGAATAGGTGGAGTTGCGTATGAATTAGAATTGCCTGCAAGTTTGGGTTCTGTTCATCCAGTATTCCACATATCCATGTTGAAGAAGTGCATCGGAGATCACTCTTTGGTGGTGCCCATTGATGAGTTCAAGGTGGACGATTCCTTGTCTTACGAGGAAGAGCCCGTGGAAATCCTAGATCGACAAGTGAGAAAATTGAGGAGTAAGGAGATAGTCTCAGTTAAAGTGTTATGGCGAAATCAGAAAGTTGAAGAAGCAACTTGGGAGTCGGAGCATGACATGAAAGTGAGATACCCAAGCCTATTTGAACCAACAAATAATGAATTGGAAGGTACAATTCTTGCTTTATGTTTCCTTCTATGTATGAATCTGCTTGAAATCGTGCGTGACTATTCCCGTATCATCATTTGGGGACGAATGATCCCAAGGGGGGGATAATGTAACGCCCCGTAAAAGTCATGCATGTATTAGACTTTAATTTCTGAGCTTTAGACTTAAGTTTTAAATTCTTCTAAGTGTTGAAATGACTTAGACTCATTCTTAGCTGGCAACCTTCGGGATACAACTTCTCGACCTTCCCGACCTTCATTTTTGGATTTTTTGTGGCGTTACGATGGGGCAAGGTTGTAGTACGTCTCAGAGAAAATTCAGAATTTTTGGACGAGCCTAAGGCCTCGTTTGGATTTCGATCCAGTGGCAGCGCACGATTAGCCCGCGCCGCCTGCTGGATCGCGCCCGGCCAAAATGTTCAGTCCATCTGGATTTTTAATGGATTTTTCGTAAATACTCATTCTCCTATCAACTTAAACAAGGGAATTAAATCCCTAAAGAGCCAAAATATCATTATATTCTTCAAATTTGCTCAAGAACTCTCCCTAGGATTTCAACATTAAAACCCAAGCAACTCAAGATTTAACCGCGGGTTCGTGAAACAAATTACAGATTTTGAATCCTGTCGACGTAGGCTTCGATAGACACCCAAAATTTGTGGAGAACAAGGTATGCGGGGTTTTTCCTAAATTCTCATGGGCATAAAAAAATTATGTTTTAGAATGGGGTTTTAAATTATGTATATATATTTATGTATAAGATGTTTTAACATCATTGTTTTGGTCTTTTGACCATCTCCAAAACGATTTGACAGTTTATATACATATATGAATGAATGTGTTTCAATTTTGAATACATGAACTTGCTAAAGACATTTGACCACCAGGTGTTTGATGAAATTTCTGCATGAATTGAACTTTAAGTTTCAGAGTATGAAATCCTTTACATCAGTTACATGTTTTGGTGGTCTAAACTATGTTTTGAATGAAAGCTCTTGCTTAATACATTATGGCTCAGAAAAATCATGACTTGCAATTTCTTAGTATGACGATACCAATTCAGACTAACGCCATATCAGACTCAGACTAATAGACATTTCAGACTTTTATGATTTTAGACATCCAGAATGTTGCATGTACAGAAAAGGTAAAAAAATGGGCATACAGAGATGTTAGGTGGTTCCCCGAGGAGGGCTTGAGCTCAAGCGACTCATTGCCTAAAACCGTGGTTTGCCGACCCGGGTATACTATTATGCGCTGACTTAAATGTCCCGTGGCATATCAGACTCAGACACTCCAACCCTTGTGGCACACTTGGGTTGGGGGCTTCCCCGCCGAGTCAATGGCGGATTCCATACAGCCCGTGGAATGTCAGACTTGTAGGGGAATACCACCTAACTCAGAAGTAAAACACAGATCTTGATTTGAAATGAATAGGCAGGTTACATGTTTTCAGAAAGTGCCCATGTATTTTTCGAAAACGGTTTTATACATGATGTCTTGATGAAAAATTGCTTTCACTTAATATATATATATATATATATATATGTATGTATGTTCCATTATACTATTTTTGGATTGCTTCGCGTGCCAGTACTTTTGTGCCGACCCCCTCTCTTCCAGGTCCTGAGGCACAGTCTAGGGGTCCAGCTACTCAGTAGACATTCTCGGATTTGCAGACTTGATCTCGCAGTGGTAAGCCTACTATTATTCGGAAGGCCTAATTATGTCAGACATTATCTTATTTATTATCTTTTTGGTTTACTGGGGGCCTTGTCCCAGTTTCTTTTCAGACAGATGTTTGTGTTCTTAGTAGAGATTTCGCAGACTGATGTCAGATAGTATTATTCAGAAATGTTGCAGAACTTGACCATGTATTCCGTACTCAGTTTCAATTCCGCATTTTATTATGATTACGAACGTTGTGCATGATAACCAGATAGAGAATGGGTGTTCCGGGCCTTCATGGTTCGGGATGCTCGTCACGGCTAGGGCCTAGGCTCGGGTCGTGACACCATTCTACTAAATAAAGTTACCTTCGTGATAACTTATGCTAGGTTGTAAACCTATTTACTTCAATGATCTCTCAACTCCCTCTCTAGTTAGATCTTTTGTTAGTGGATCTGATATATTATCCTTTGACTCCACATAGCCATCGTGATAATTTTTCTAGGGAGTAGTGTTTGTCACTTGACTATCATAGTGTATTCATACTGGTTCCAAAGATTTTAGCCAACAATAAATGTCTTTCAAGAAATTCTAAAGCTGTTAAATCATTCCGCTTCTTTACTAGCTTTATCTAATGCGATAAATTCAAATTCCATTGTAGAGCGGGCAATACATGATAATTTCCAAGAGACTGCTCTTCCACAAAGAGTAAATATTTATCCACTCACTGATTTTACTTTATTTGATCTGGTGATCCAATTTGCATCATTATATCCTTCAATTACCATTGGATATTTGTTATAATGCAAATCATAGTTTTAAGTATATTTTAGATACATCAAAACCGATCTTTTCATATTCATCCAATCAGTTTGAAAGGTATTTCTCATGTACCAACTCAATATACTAATAGTGCATGCTATATATTGCATCAAACTTTTCAACTCTCTTGCATAGTTTAATTATGTGTCACTTTTACCTTCATTCTTTGAAGTGAAAAGCTCTCATCTAATGGAGTCTTGGCAATATTGAAGTTTAGATACTTGAACTTGTCAAGTACTTTTTAAATTTAATGAGACAGTGACAATGGCAATCCTTGTGGAGTTCTATGAATTCATATTCCTAAGATCTCATCAACAACTCTAAGGTCTTTCATGTAAATTCTCTCTTAAGCATTCGTTTAGTAGCATTTATGCCATATATATGTCTACTGATGATCAACATGTAATCCACATACAAGAAAATAAAGACATTGTGATTTGGAGACTCTTTAATGTAAATACATTTATTACATTTATTTATTTTGGATCAATTTACCAACATAATTTGGTCAAACATTTCATGCTACTATTTGGATGTTTGTTTTAGTTTATAAAGTAACTTAACAAGTTTACACACTTTCCTTTCTTTACCAGGAACCCCAAAATCCTCAGGTTGCTTTATGTAAATTTTTTCCTCCAATTTTTCATTTAAGAAAGTTATTTTCACATTTGTTTGATGGATTTCGAGGACATATATCACCACTAATACAACCAACATCTGGATGGACATTATCTTTGTTACGGGCTAGTATGTATCAAAAGAAAAAAAGACTTTTTTGTCTAAAGCCTTTCACAATAAGTATTGCATTGTATTTTTTAATAGTACCATCAACTTTCATTTTATTTTGAAGATCTATTTAGAAACTAGAGATTTATTTCTTGGAGGAATATCAACCAACTCCCAAGTATAGTTGCTCATGATTGAATCAATATCATTATTGACTTCCTCTTTCTAAGAAAATAAGTCCGCAGGCGACATTGTATCTTTGAATGTTTGAGGCTTATTTGCAATAAAAAATATTACAAAATCTGATTCGAAGGAAATCGATTGTCTTTGTATCTTACTACGCCTTTGATTTTGTTCATTAAGTACAGTTTCCTTTGGTTCATCTCTAGGTCATTTAGAGACTTTACTAGAAAGCTCATGTCCAGTTTTATACAAATAAATTTGTTCAAAAACTCATCATTGTCTAATTGAATTACTTTATTCTCATGTATATTTGGATTTTTGGATTTATGAATTGAAATTTGACATGCTTATATCACTACAAGAAATACAGTTTTTTGTGATGATTTTCAATGGTGACACCAACAGTTGCCACAAAAGTTAGGATTTTTGTGGCGACATATAAAGGTTGCCACAAAAGGTGTCAGATTTAGGGGCGACTGTTAAAGTCGCCACTAATAGTGACATATTTAGTGGTGACTATCCGTAGGTCTCCACAAATATGTTGTAATTTTTCTAACAAAATTTGGGTTAGTGGCGACTTACGAGTTGTTGATAAAAGTCTTTTGTGGCGATTTAATTGCTGCTAAAGGGAGATTTGTTGTGGCCATCTTTTTTGTCACCACTAATACTTCTATTCTGTTATTCGTTCCACTTATATAGGTAAATTGAAATATTTTTAGTGGTTATAATGAGGTGACATTATAGAGGGATCTGACTGGATATATAGTTCCATAAATGATGCTTGAGGGTGTAAGATGTACGTAGATATTACTTTTATCTTTGCAGGATAAAAAAAATATTTCTCATAAAATTCTCAGCTCGAGATATTTACTATGTTAGTTACAAATAAAACTTATTTACAATAATAATAAAAATATAGAATAATTAATGGTACAAATTAAAAGCCCAAAAGTTTAAAAAGTAAACCAAATCAAAAGTTCAAATTTTCATTTTGCATTATTTTTTCTTTTAAAAAATAAATTAAGTTATTTGTAAATATATTTTGGATATATATTTTATATATAGACAATCCAGAACCCTCTTAAGCCCAATCAAGGGTTCCAAATTAAGAGCTCTAATTGAGACTCCAAAAATATCGAAAAATAGTTTTGCGCTAGTGCCTCTGCCTACTGGAGTCGCGTCACTTGCTGCTTCTCGTCTATTTTCCTTTTTTCAGGTAAAGTTCATTATTGTGCCTTTATTTCTTTTTTAAATAGACATAGAAAAAATTTAAATATGTTAAAAAATTTTGTGAAAGAATCTCAACTATGCACAAAATAAATGAACCAAGATTAATTCAAAGCTTGATTTTTTGCTGGTTCAAGACACTATTAACACCCAATTTTGACCACCCGATACACCTCTTAAGCTGCTATTTTTTTCAAAATTATTTAAATTTTAATATTAATATTCTTTGCGCATTATTTTGGTATCAAATAATTTTTGAATAGCCACATTCATGATTTAAAAATGTACAAATTATTCTATTACTATTTAGTATCATTTTTTATAATTTATTAATTCAAATATGATATTTTATATAATTTTATTAATATTTATTAAATTATTTTTTCACGTAAATGTGCACACTCACAATTTATAAATATATTGTCTATTATTATATTTACTATTTTTGTTATTGTTGTTCTTATTATTATCAATAATTTTTATTATAATTTTGACGTAACATTAATTTATTTTAATAGGGTGTCTCATTATTATTATGATTATTATTTTTATTATTATTACATCTATTAAAATAGCAACCACTTTTATTCAATTTTTCTTTCTTGTATTTAATTTTTAGCCAATTTTTATTTCAATTGGTACCAATTTTAGCCAAGATTGAATATCAATTTAAGTCCCTATTTAAATCTCAATTGGACTATTTTTAAATGCCTTAATCTCAGCCGTTAATCAAAGTTGAGCCAACGGCTGGGATCAATTCAACCATTTCTTTCCTTTTAAATAATAGTCAAAATTGTAAAATTATTTTTCCCTCAATCAGTCATATGAGATCTCAGTTTCTCTCTCATCGCCATCTCTGGCTACCCGACGGACGGAGCACCACCAGTCCGCCTCCTCCCCCTCACCTCGTGTTGTCTCCATCGCTCCATTCTTCTTCTTCACTTGCAGATCCAAGAAAGGGCAGCTCAATCGAGCAAACCGTTTGGCGCTCCCTTTGCAGTTCCCTTCGTCGCTCTGTTCTAGATCAACAACCATCTCCCTCATTGAAGCCGACTCTGCCACTGCTTTATCCAAGCACACCGCCGTCTCCCTATGCTAGCAACAGCCAACGGGGAAACCATAGCTGCTACCGCTGCTCCATTCTCTTTCCCACACCAAAGAACACCATCCCGCTAGTGAGATCTGGCCAGCGTTTCCATTTTCCTGCTACCTAATGACAATAACACCAACAACCACTCCAGCCAGTGCAGTCGACCACCTCCACATCACCTCTTTTCTTTTTATCCTTGCCTACACTGTCCAAGCACCGTGTAATACCCTGGAAAATTTTTTGTTGAAATTTTATGCGTAAAAATATTGGGTTCTATCTTCTAGAATGAATTATAAATTTTTCCGTATGTAATGTCTTAGATTATGACCCACCATTGTGTAGAGTATCAAATAAGCTTTCCAACTATATATGGATCATCCAAAATGGACACCCGAGCGACGAGTTATGAACATTCCAATCGAACCGTGAATAGTAGTGAACAGTAAAACGTGCAGGAAAAAGTACTGAGACATGGTGTATTTTTGCTCCACTTTTAAACGATCATAACTCCTTGTACATAATGATCTAGATGATCTACTATATA
This sequence comes from Capsicum baccatum var. pendulum, assembly GCA_030864225.1. Taxonomy (NCBI): domain Eukaryota; kingdom Viridiplantae; phylum Streptophyta; class Magnoliopsida; order Solanales; family Solanaceae; genus Capsicum; species Capsicum baccatum. Next base: position 140,907,192 of record CM061550.1, read on the forward strand.
TCAACGGAAATCTCTACGAGTCCTCCTTCCAATGAAATTAGTTTCATCCATTTTGTCTATCGGAGCAAAAAGTTATGGTCGATCTACTTCAGCCTATCAAAAGGGAATTTTTTGGTCAACTTTAAACGATCATAACTCCTCGTACACACTTATCTGGGTGAGATACTATATATCAACGGAAATATATGAGAGTCCTCTTTCTAATGAAATTAGTTTCATCCATTTAGGATATCGGAGTAAAAAGTTATGGTTGATCTACTTCAAACTATCAAAATAGTCCACCAAAAGACAGATTCGAGAATTATTTGATTTTTGGGGGCGTTTTGAACTTTCTTTTATGGCATGTTTGCTTGATTTTTTGTGGAAAGTTTTTATCGCCACAGAATGTATGTTTTGTGACGACTTACATATGTCGTCACAAAATTTTTTTTAGCTACGGAAGTAATTGCTACAATGCTTATGTCGCCACTAAAAATAATTAGTTGCGATTTTTCAGACTTTAGCAACAACATTAGTCGCCATAAATAGTTTAGATTCTTGTTGTGTATTACTATTTGTAGTATATTTGATGAAAACACAGTCCATAATTTTTTATCCTATTTTCACCTTTTGTGTATGAGAACTTAGACTTTGGCTAGACACCCCCATCCTATGAAATATCTCAAGTTGGGTTTTCTTCATTTCCATTTCTCATATGAAATAGATTGTGTCTTTCTATGGGGCACTTTATTGAGTATTCAAGTTGTGGCAAGGATAGCTTTTCCCCATAAGTCTTATAATAAATCTGAACTTATAAATAAGACATTTATCATTTTCTTCAATGTTTAGATCTTTATTTCTGCAATTCCATCTGATTGAGGTGAATACTGGGTAGTAGTATGATGGCCAATTCCATTTTCCAAATATATTTCCACAAAAGGAGATTTATGCTCTCCCCCTAATCAATTCTCATCACTTTAATCTTTTTATCCAACGGATTTTCAACTTTAGTTTTATATTTCCTGAATGATTCTATTATTTCATCCTTACTATTTAGCAACAATATCTCATACAACCATTGGTAAAGTTATAAAACACTTTTTTCCACCACGAGATGATATTGACTTCATATCACAAATGTATGTGTTAAAAGTTTAAGGGATTGTAATTCCTATCAACAAATTTATATGGATGTTTAGTATACTTAGATTTAACACACGTTTGACACTTTGATTTACTGAACTCAAAGTTAGGCAAAAACTTCAAACTAATTAGTTGTTACAAGGTTTTATAATTGACTTATCCCAAATGTTCATGCCATAAATCATTAAACTCAAGTAATTATGAAGAACCAGAATTATTATTTCTATAAATTCTCATTACACTGTTAAAAAAAAGATCCTCGGTGATGTAAACATTAGCTACATATATTGCACCCTTATTTATTACAACTTTGTCAGAAACAAATACACATTTGAATCCATTCTTAGTCAGAAGTAAATTAGAAACTAAGTTCTTTCACAACTTTTGAACATGAAGGACTTTTTTACTATCACCACCTTGCCTGATGTCATCTTCAAGTAAATCTTGTCTATTTTTTAACCTTTATTGTTGCGGAGTTTGCCACGAATATCTTCTCATCAGCTTGATCTAAAGCATATGATTTAAATATTTCTTTGTTGGCACATATGTGGCAGGTGGCACCTAAATCAATCCAACACCAAAATCATAGCACACAGATCGTCCATGACTTCCTTGGATTCAACCTTGTTTATTTTATTTTTTTCTTGCCCTTATTTTATGCCCAAATCTGAAGACTTGTGACCGATTTTTCTGCAATTAAAGTAATTTTATTTTAATTTCTTATTAGGAGGATTGTATTATGGTCCTAATTCTTTCTTTCTCTTTATTGATTTAATGGGATCATCTTCCACAATATTTTCTCCAGTTATTGCAGAATTCTCACGAGACCTCTTTTCTATTGTCTTTTTGTTGTCTTTAATCCTTAAACTCACAATGAGATCTTCAACAAACATCTCCTTACACTTTTATTATGTAGTTTTGGAAGTTTTTCCAAAAAGATACTTCTCAATTATTGTAGCCACTTAAAAAGCATCGTTAATGATCAAACCTACATCAAAGATTATGTGTGTATCAAGAACAAACTTAATATGATCAATAAAGGCATTATATAAGTTTTTACCGTCAGCAAATACATCGTGGATTATTACTTGCAACACTTGGACTTGGGTAACTAAAGCTTTACTGCCTTACGTCTTAAAGTCAGAAAGCTTTCAACAACGAACATTTCATTCTGACATCCTTTATTTTATACTTATTTATAGAGAATATTAGAGTTCCTTAGAGGTCTTCATATTACTAAATCATTTGTCATATCCAAATCTAAAGCTGAAGCTCGAAGTCAAAGCCGAAGTTGAGGTGAGCATGCAACGACGAGGACAACAATGCAAGGCTTGTCTTCTTCTTACCTTACTATCAACATGAAGGAGTGCTTCTATACTTAAGCACAAAGATTTTCCTTTCTCCCTCCAATGTGGGAGAATATTCCTTTTATAAAGTGAATACACCACTTTTTCCTCCATTTTTCATTCACTTTTACTTAGAACCGAACAAAGTAGCACTCCTCATAACTCTCTCCCAATAACTGCAACATATATATTCACTATAGTTAAATTACATAGCAAAAGAGTAAAATTCATCGCTAATCATATTTCAAAACTAATTACAAAAATATTATCATAAGAATTTGTTAGCTACAAAAAATAATGTTCCTAATTAATTCTAATTTTTAATAGTGAGAAGATCACAATCCTTAAAACTCTCTTGTACACTTATATGTCAAATTTCTCAGCCCTTACCATTGTTTCCAAAGCTAATCATATCAGCTCGAGAACAACAATAAACAAGGATATTATATAGGGTGAAATTAGACATGATATGTGACTAGATGTAGACCCAAGGAGGATGATACAGAAAATAGGATCATACCAAAGGGAATTAATACAAGATTTATCTTAAAGGGTAGATATCAAATCAGGGATATAACATATGATGGAAGAGCCAATGACGGCTACTGCTACAAAAATGTTGCATAGATAGCGCCAAATGTTATTACTTTATGCTTAAAAATCCTTTAATTCATTATTTGATTTGAGTTAAAGAGTAGAATGATTCTTGGACTTTAAGCCTATGATATTCACCACTATAAAAGAAGATGAAGCTATAAGTTATAGGGTATCTAACTTTTAAACTTTTGAATTCTTGATTACCATTGTAATAAACCTTATCAATATCAATGTGTTTATCAATCATTGAGCTCATCAGGGAAAATTAGTCATATTCATCAAAAATACCACCGAATTATGTTATACAAAGCATTATTTATTTAATTATCACCATAAGTAAAACAACCTATAGGGAGGGGAATTCTTGTTCCTAAAATTCAAATTCTGGTCGCAAATGATCTTTTAAGATGGGAAAATATTGGTCACATCTCGTCCTTATAAACTCCTTCGCTAAAGGTCTATTGTGATGAGGTACTCTAGCTGGCCGTTAAATGTCATTAGAGACGGTAACATATCTGGTCTTTAAAAAACTTTTAGCAACTTTATATGTCATTCATAATAGATGATTTTCATCTTTAAAAGGTATTTTTTTCTGGTTGCTAAATATTTTTTACGATGAGTAACTACCTTGTCCTAAATCAATCTATCATGACGAACATCTAACTCGTCTTAGATTAATCTTTAGAGATGAACGACTTTCTCATCCTAAATTAACCTTTAAAGACAAGCAACTAAGTTGTCCTTGATTAACCTTTAGAGACGAGCAACTAACTCGTCCTAGATTGCAACAGAAATCATAAAATTTATATATTTCCTTAATAAATTTAAAATTGCTACTAAAAATATTGAAGGATGATAAATATAATTTTAATATTTTCTAAATAGAAAAATCTAAATCAATTAACATCCTAGCTAGAATATGATGTCAATAGTTTCAATATTTTTTAAACAAAAGAAACTTAACCAATTAACATCCTGAGCTCTACAATGTCAATAGTTTTAATATTTGCCAAATAAAAAAAACATAACCAATTAACATCCCGAGCTAGAATATGATGTCAAGTTTACATATGTTCTTAGCAAAATAATAATAAACTTGGGCATTCTCTGATCTTGCATATTCACTTGTAACTTCAATCTTCAGAACTTTATATGAATAAAATTTTGAAAAGAAAATTAATAACTATTGATATATAATTTAACATACGTAAGAAGTAAAGAATTGGAATACATTATATCAATGGATAACTGACTTAGCCAATTGATAAAACAAGTACACAAAGTTGAAAACTAAGTCCAATGATAAGATGAATATGAAAAAAGTACTCACTTTCTTTCAATTTGCATTGTTTAATTCACTAAAAAAGAGAAAATAGAAGCATTAACTAGATCAATGAAACTACTTGGATGTTTTTATGGGATGAAGTTAGAACTAATATAAAATGTTGACATAGGTAAAAATCCTGAGTAAGTCTGAAAACAATGTTGTATATGATTCTATAATACCCTGTACTTTTTGTAGCCTAGTTTAACTCCTAGTTGCATGCATAAGAGGCTTACAACTTGAAAATTTTACTAAGTGTTGGGAACTTAGTCATATTTTGGCCTCTAAACTTCGAGAATTTTTAAATAGGTCTTACCAACACCGAGATGTAGGTTTTTGAGTTAATTCATGTTCATGGTGTAAGGAGCATATCTCAGGGAAGTTTTGGATTTTTCAGACGAGTATTGAGTCATGTTTGGATTTTAATTCCAGAACCTCACTGCGATAGTGGCGCGATGTGGTGGGTATAGCGATGAGCCATTCATCTCATTGTGATGGCCCTTTAATCCATGTTCCAGTTGTGAATTTAATTCTTTGAGGGTAAATTATGTCTTTTCCCCTCAATCCAATTCGTAAAAACACAAATTAAAACATCGGTTAGGGCATTATATGCCAATTTTCTCCAATTCTCCTCTCAAAGCAACCCTAATCTTCCACCAAGTTAATTAAATTCAATTACCTTCTCTTCAAGAAAACCAAGAAATCAAGTTCCCAAATCTAAGAATTTTTAAGAGAAGCATCATGATTGTATTTTTCTTTCAAGCTTAAGGATTTAAGGTATGTGTGATGTTAACCCATAGTCCCTTTTCACCCATGAAGTCCAAGAATCCCCTTTTGATATCAAATTATGAGTTCTTAGATGTTTATAATGAACTGTCTCCATGAAGTTGTTATTGATTTTGATTTCAAGTTATGTTATAAGTGTTTTTCAATGAAATAAGCCCTTATATGATTTGAGTATTGAAATCCTCATGTTAAATCCCAAATTTATGGTTTTAGTATTGTAACTACATTTTCAATCACATGCTTTACCCATTTTCATGATTAAATTCATGACTCTCATGTGTTTGATGAAATGTCTAAATGTTAGCTTTTGAGCAATGATCCTTTATTATGATTTTTAAAGATTCATGTGTACTTATTGTTATATTCATTTAGTGTTGGAGGGTTATGAACACCCGATACTTAGCTGTTTACATAAGTTCAATATCTTCAAAATGATTTCAGATATACCATGAGCATTATTATTCAGTAAGTTATTATAATCAGTTGTTTGTTCAATTAAGCTTAGTTCAGTCCAATAATCAGTGTCATCAATTTAAGAGTAGGATTTAGCATCTAGCAAACCCAGAGATGGGGAATCAACTATCAGTAGAGGGTTAGACCTTTAGTAATAGTCCGTCAATTCTAAAACTACGTAGTGTAGGTTAGAGATATCAACCTTCCATTTGAGGGTTGAGAGAGTGTTTACCTGCTAGTTAAGGGTAACACATATCCTATTAGAGCACCAGCCAGATGAGCGTGACTCATTAGTCCTTCAGGACATTAGTTTAGAGGATCTACACAACCATTGTTAGTACCCGTGGCACGGTACTAACACTCTTCCAACTAGGGTTATAGGTTGGACCCCACTTAGCTCAGATTGGGGCATGTCGGTTAGATGATACCTCCCATAGTTTCAGTTCAGTATTCAGTGTAGAATTTAGTCCAACTTTGTTTGACCATAACATATAGTTCATCAGTTTTTTATTTACCAGATTTTAGTATTTCAGTTTATAGACTATTTCAATATCATATTACATGCTTGGTCATACATGCTCAAATTTTACAGCTTTCACACTTTTTATGCATCAGTTAGCTCATGTTATTCAATTAGTTATTATCTCATGCAAATGATTCCAAGAATCTCAGCCTAACCTCATCTCATATGCCTGTATATTCAATGTACTGATTGCATACTCTTCTTTGCACTATGATGTTTAATATCATAGGTTCCTAACCACGCTTAGACAATTCAACCAATAAATAGTAGCAGTTTTTGTGAGTCCTCATATGTCAAGGACCTGTTATCTTATTTCAGTATTTTCATATTTCTTTTAGTTAGTTTAGTTTGGGGTTAGTTGGGGCTTATCCCATCAACTCTTCAATCAGTTTAGAGGCTTTCAGATGTTTCATTCATTAAGACAGTTAGTCAGTTTATCAGTGCTTTGATCATTCTTTTTAGTAAGTCATCAAACTCTTAAACTTATGATTCAAATCATATTTTAATTATTTGAACCTTATGGCTTTACTAAGTTATTTCCATATATGTAGGTTATTATCAGTTTACTTAGTGCTCATAGTAGGTACCAGCTTATGGGTTATCTTGTGGTCACTTATGACCGTAAACACCATTGTCGTGACTAGGAGGTAGCCTTGGGTCATGAAAAAATATAGTATCAGAGCCTAAGGTTTTAGAGTGTCCTAGGGAGTCTGAAAGCCACGTTGAGTAGAGTCTTGTGCATGGGTGTGAAGTACGCCACACTTATGGACAAGAGGCTACAAGATATTTTAGGAAAAGTTTCCCTTCTTTCAGTATTCATGTCGTACGAATTAGTTAAAGCTCTATTTATAACTCTTTTTCTGACTTATTCTTTCTTCTATTTACATACAATGCCTCCCAAAAGAAATAATGAAAGAAGATATAGAAATCAACCCACACCTTCGTACATTCAGGAATATCCCTTGAACGAGCACATCTCTCATGCCGATTTCAGAGCTACATTCACTACCTTAGCTCATTCATTAGCTTCTCAGAATAATTAGCAGACTATTGCCCCAACTAATCTAGTGGAAAATACAATTGTAGCTAGGATTCAAAATTTCATCCGAATGAACCCTTCTTTGTTTTTGGAATCCAAGTCTGAAGAGGATCCGCAGGAGTTTTTTGATATGGTTCAGAAGGTGACTAATATCATGGGTATCACTTTTAGTAAGAGTGCAAAGTTTGTTGCTTACTAGTTACAGGATGTAGCTCATACGTGGCATAAGTTGTGGAAGAAGGATAAGGGTGCTGAGGCAGGGGTTGTAAAGTGGGAAGAGTTTGCCACAACCTTTTTAGATAGGTTCTTTCCTTTGGAGTTGAGGGAATCTAAGGTTCTAGAGTGTATTAATTCAAGCAGGGTTATATAAGTGTGAAGGAATATTCACTTAAGTTTAGTCAGTTGGCGAGGTATGCTCCTTCGATGGTGGCTGATAACATATCTAAAATGAGTAAGTTTGTGTCTGGTATATCTGATAGTATGGTCAAGAAGTGTTGAACTACTATGTTGATTATAGAGATGGACATATCTAGGTTTATGGTCCATGCTTAATAGATTGAGAAACAAAAGCTTAAGGATAAAGAGAGAAAATAAGAGGGCTAGAACAGGTAGCTTTAATTTTTCTCAGCCTAGGCCAGAGGGTGGTAACCATTCTTAGTTCCATCTGAAATTTTCAGCCCCAACTCTATCTTTAGTATGTGCGCTGGTGCGAAAGTTCAGGAATGACAATCAAGATAGAGCATCGGGCTCTAAGTCCCAAGGTAGTGTGAACAGCGGTCGTACTTATCCATTTTGCAAAAAATATGGTAGAAATCATTAGGATATGTTTAGAGCCAACAGTGATGTGTGTTTTGGGTATGGTAAGCCAGGCCAAAGATTTAGGGATTGACCAAAGAGTGGTCAGCAAGGTCAATCCAATAGTCCTCTAGTTCTATTCGGTCACTTGACTCAGTAGGGTGCCGCATCCAATGCAACCAGTGGTCAGTTCCAGAATAGAATGTATGCATTCTAGTCCCTTTGTGGTCTAGAAAGCTTTCCTGATGTTGTTACGAATATGTTACAGGTCTTTCATCTTCATATTTACGCTTTGTTAGATCCCGAAATTTCACTTTCTTTTATAACCCCTTATATAGCTGTCAATTTTGGTGTAAGTCCTAAAACTTTTGTTGAGCCTTTCTTAGTGTCTACCTCAATGGCTAAATCTATCATAGCCATACGGGTGTACGAAAATTGCCTGGTCACAGTATCTGAGAAAATCACTTCAGTAGACCTTGTGGAGTTAAAGATGATTGATTTTGATATCATTATCGACATGGATTGGCTCCCCTCATGCTATGCTTTAGTTGACTACAGAAATAGAGTTGTCCAGTTTTAGTTTCCCAATGAGCCAGTCATTGAATGAAGGGGTAGACTTCTTTAGTTAGGGGTCAGATTGTGTCATATCTTAGAGCGAGAAAAAGGATATCCAAAGGGTGAATGTACTATCTTGTTCGAGTCAAAGACTCTAATTTTGAGATTCCAAGTCTAGAGTCAGTTTTAGTAGTAAGGGAATATCCAGATGTGTTCCCTGAAGATCTTCCAGGAGTTTCTCCTGAAAGGGAAATTGACGTTGGAATAGATCTCCTTCTAGATATCTAGGCTATATCTATTCTGCCCTACAGAATGGCTCTAGCCGAGCATAAAGAGTTGAAAGAATAGTTGAAAGATTTCTTAGATAAGGGATTAATTAGGCTCAGTGTTTCCCTATGGGGTGCTCCAGTTTTTTTCATGCATAAGAAAGACGGTTTCCCTCAGAATGTGCATCGATTACCGCCAGTTAAACAAAGTCACAGTCAATAATAAGTACCCACTTCCCAGGATTGATGACTTGTTCGACAAACTTTAGGGTGCCAGTTATTTCTCTAAGATAGATCTCAGATCCAGCTATCATCAAATCAGAGTCAGAGAATGTGTGACATTCCAAAAATATTTTTCAGAACTCAGTAAGGTCGCTTTGAATTTCTAGTTATGTCTTTTGGACTAACGAATGCCCAAACAGCTTTCATGGACTTGATGAACCGAGTGTTCAAGCAGTACTTGGATATGTTCATTATAGTCTTCATTCATGATATTCTTGTCTACTCCTATAGTGAAAATGATCATGCAGACATCTCAAAATTGTATTGCACACTCTTAGAGCACATCAGTTGTTTGCCAAATTTAGTAAGTGCGAGTTTTGGCTAAGATCTGTAGCTTTCATTGGCCATATTATTTCCGGTGATGGCATTAGAGTTGACCCTCAAATGATCGAAGCAGTGAGAATATAACTCCTAGGGAGTAAACCCTGGATGCCACATGGTGCTTCCTGTGAGACCATAAGATAACCCATGAGTTGGCACCTACTGTAAGCGCTGAATAAAACTAATAAACATCATATGTGGAATTTCAACCAAAATACCATAAGGTTTTAATAATTGAATTGAATATAGATGATAACTATCTAAAGTGCAATGACAACTAGAAAACAACTAACTAACTAAAAGTGTCTGAAAGCCTCTACTAACTGTAATAAAAGAGTTGATGGGATAGGCCCCAACTAACTCAAAACTATCTGACAATAAAGGAAATAGTAAAATACTGTAATAGCTGAATAAAACTCATGTCCTTGAGGACTCACCACAATAGTTTCTACTGATATACTGAGCGGTCTAAGCATGATCGAGAATCTGAGCATCTGAACCTATAATATAAGACATCATAGCGTAAGAAAAGAGTATATGTTCAGTACGTTTGAATGTACTGGTATGCTAAATGGGGTTAGGCTTATATGCATGGGTTCATGTTCATAAAAATACTGAAGGTATAGCATGAGATACTGAGTGTGAATGCATAAAATTATAAAGATAAAAAATGCATGACCATGCATAAAGCAAATTCTGAAGTAGGCTGTAGACCGAGTTACTAAAATTTGATAGTTAAGTGACTGGTGAATGTATGCTACGGTAAACCAAGACTAAACTGAACTCTAAACTGAGTACTAAAACTAAAAAATTTGGAGCTTTCATCTAACTGGCATGCCCCAACATAGAATGATTTGTTTTCCAACCGGTAACCTCAGTTGGAAGAGTGTTAGTATCGTGTCACGAGTTACTAACAATGGCTGGGTCTACCCTAATATGGCAGGAAGACCCATGGAATATAAGTATACGCCCACCCTAATCTAGTAGGAAGACATTACAACCTACGCTGGCTACTTAGTTCTGTAACACAAGGACTGCTACTAGGGGTCACACCCTAATCTGGCAGGAATACCCCCATCCCTGGATTTGTTCGATTTTGAATCCTACTCCCAACTGAACCGATGCTGATCACTAGACTATACTAAGCTTGACTGAACTCATATTAATTCTATTACTGACCAAATATTATTATTTGAGATGCTACAGGGATTAATCTATTACGGTTAGAACTAAGTAAATAGCTAATTTTGGGTATTCAATAACCCCATGACTCGATAACATTGACAATGGGACCATATCACCACTTTAAAATCATAACAAGTAGATCACCATGAACAATTCATTCACATAGACATTTTGTCAAACACTTGGGGAGCAGAATTCTTATACATGAAAATGAACAACATATGAATATCATGACTACCATATTTAACTTACAATTCAAGGGTTTGATATGAGAGATTACATCAATAAATATACATACTAGTTTATTTACATGGAACTTATATACAGGGTATTATAATATCTCTCCCTTGAGAACATTCATCCTCGAATGAGACTAACTAAACTGAGACTGCTGAGGGACTGTGATAATACTGACATGCGCATAACTAAAACATGACTAAATCTAAAACATGACATATGTTTGAATTTTTTCATGAATGCATGAATAATATGAGAATGATATGCAACTTGAACTGAGTACGAAGCAGAATAAATCTAAGAAAGACTGTTACCTTAGGCTGAGTTTTAGCTTATGATGAATAGATAAGGGTACTTGGTTTGTATGTCTGCTTCTGCTTCCGAAGTGGCTCCCTCAACAGGCTAATTCTGCCAAAGAACTTTGATCAAGGGAATTTCTTTATTCCTTAGTCTGCGAATCTAATGATTAAGGATTTCGATTGGAACTTCTTCATAAGAGAGGCTATTCTGAACATCTACACTTTTGAAGGGGACTACAACTTCTGGGTTTTCAATATACTTCTTTAACAAGGAGATATGGAATATTGGGTGCACTGATGCTAATTCTGTAGGAAACTCAAGCTCATAGGCTACCTTTTCGAAATGGCTCAGAATTTTGTAAGTGTTAACATACCAGGGACTAAGATTCCCTTTTTATACCAAACCTCTTTACCCCCTTCATGGGTGATATTTTCAAGTAAACTAAGTCATCAATCTATAACTTAATATCTCTCCTCTTCATATCAGCATAGGATTTCTGTCAGCTTTGGACTGTTTTAAGCCTGTCCCTGCACTTTCTCTAAAGCATCAAACACCAAATCAAGCCCTAATATCGCGGCCTCACCTATCTCAAACTAACTAATTGAATACCTACATCTCTTCCCATAAAGAGCCTCAAATGGAGCCATCTGAATGCTATAATGATAGTTGTTATTATATGTGAACTCTATCAAAGGCAAGAGATCTTCCTAGCTACCTTTAAAATTGAGGACACTTGCTCTCAACATATCCTCTAGGGTATTAATGGTCCTCTCTACTTGACCATCTAAGGGTGAAAGGCTGTACTGAGGTGAACTTGGGTACCAAGACCCTTTTGGAAGGCTTTACAAAAGTGAGAGGTAAACTGAGTACCTCTATCAGCAATGATGGACAATGAAATACCATGCGACCTAACCAACTCTCTAAGGTAGAGCTTGCATAATCTTCAGTCGAATAGGAAGTATGCACTGGTAGGAAAGGGGCTGACTTGGTCATCTAATCCACAATAACCCAAATTAAATCATGCTGATGATGAGTACAAGGCAAACCCATCACAAAGTCCATGTTCACCTCCTCCCACTTCCAAGTGGGGATACTGAACTCCTACACTAACCACTAGACTTTTGGTTCTCAATCTTGACCTACTGGCAAGTAGAGCACTTAGCTATAAACTCTACAATATCCCTCTTCATCCCACTCTACTAATAGATTTTCTATAAGTCGTGGTACATCTTAGTGGCCCCTGGATAAATAGAGTAACGTGTGCCATGCTCTTCAGTAAGAATCTGGTATCTCAAGTCATCCACATACGTCACACACAGTCTACCTTGGCAACGCAACACACTATCTCACCCTAGGGAGAAAACCTCTACTTTCTTAACTCTGATAGACTCCTTCAACCTAACCAAACTGGAATCCATATCCTTATTTTCTTTCACTTCAGCAACCAAAGATGATTTCGAACTATTTTGCACCCACACACTACCCTCAGCTGAATCAACCAACCAGATTCTTAGTCTGGCAAGCTAATGAACTTCTTGAACTAGCTTCTTCTTTTTATCCTCAACATGAGTCACACTACCCATGGATAATCTACTAAGGGAATCTGCCACTTCTTTGGCCTTGCCCGGATGTTACAGAACACTCATGTCATAGTCTTTCAACAACTCTAACCACCTTCTTTATTGAAAGTTTAAATCTTTCTGTGAGAATACATACTGCAAGCTCTTGTGGTCTGTAAACGCATCAACATGCACCCCATATAAATAATGCCTTAAAATTTTCAAGGCAAACACAATAGCTGCTAACTCAAGATCATGGGTAGTATAATTTATTTTATGGGGTTTAAGCTGTCTAGAGGCATAAGCTATGACCTTACCTCTCTACATCAATACACAACCCAAACCCTCTCTAGAAGTGTAACAATAAACAACAAACCCATCTAAACCATTAGGCAAGGTCAATACTGGATCTGAGGTGAGTCGAGTCTTCAGCTCCTGAAAACTCTTCTCACAAGAATCTGACCACTGAAACTTGACTTTTTTCTAAGTCAATCTGGACTTGGGGGATGAAATATATGAAAAACCCTCAACAAACTGTCGGTAATAGCCAACCAAACCCAAGAAACTCCTGATATCTGGCGGGGAGATGTGTCTAGGCTAGTTCCTCACCACTTAGGTCTTTTGGGGATCAACTCTAATACCACCACCTGAAATAATATGACCGAGAAAAGCTATTGACCTTAGACAAAATTCATATTTGCTGAATTTAGCGAACAACTGATGGGTTCTAAGAGTCTGCAATACGGTTCTGAGATGATCTGCATGATCATTTTCATTATGTGAGTAGACAAGGATATCATCTATGAAGACTATGAAGAACATGTCCAAGTACTGCTTTAACACTCGATTCATCAAGTCCATAAAGTCTACTGGGTTGTTTGTGAGACCAAAGGAAATGACTAAAAACTCAAAGTAACCATATCTGGTTTGAAAAGCTATTTTCGAAATGTCATATTCTCTTACTATGTGCTGATGATAGCTGGATCTAAGGTCTATCTTAGAAAAGTAATTGGCACTATGAAGTTGGTCGAACAAGTCATTGATTCTAGGAAATGGGTATTTATTCTTGATCGTGACTTGTTCAACTGATGATAGTTGATACACATTATATGAGAATCATCTTTATTACACATGAGTAGTATTGGTGCTCCCCACGGGGAAATACTGGGCCTAATAAATCCCTTATCTAGGAGGTCTTTCAACTGTTCTTTTAACTCTTTAAGTCCGGCTGGAGCCATTCAGTATAGTGGAATAGAAATAGGCTGAGTAACTGGAAGAAGGTCTATTTCGAAGTCAACCTTTTTTTCGGGACCCTAGGAAGATCTCCAGGGAACACATTTGGAAATTTCCTTGTTACTGGAACTGACTCAAGATGGGGAGTCTTGAAACTAGATTCTTTGACCCACACAAGATTATAGACACATCCCTTGGATATACCCCTCTACTCAAGGATTGGCTCATTTGAAAACTAAAAATGAACAACTCTGTTTCTACAATCAACTAAATCATAGAATGAATGGAGCCAATCTATGTCAAGAATGACATCAAAATCAGTCATCTCTAGTTCAATAAGGTCTACTGATGCGAATTTTTGAGACACTGTAATGAGGCAGTTCCTATATTCTCGTTGGGCTACAATAAACTTATCTACTAGAGTAGATACTGAGAAAGATTCTATTACAATTTTGGGACTGATTGCAAAGTTGACATCTATATAGGGTTTACAAAAGAAAGAGAAGCTCCAGGGTTAAGTAAAGAATAAACATGTAAATGAAAGAACTACAACATACCAGTAACCATATTAGGAGAACTTTTCTTATCTTGTTAGGTTTGAACTGCATAGAGCCTGTTTTGGTGCTGCCAACTGGTGGCACTAGAAGGGATTCCCTGCTGAGATGGGTGGTTGGACTGAGATGGGGGACGATTATTCTGACTCCGCAGACCTACCTAAGGACATTCTATGATCCTATGGCCTAGCTTGCCATACCCAAAGCATACATCACTTCCAGCTCTGCAAACACCATAATGGTTTCTGCTATATTTCTAGCAAAGAGTATTTGTTTAAGCAATGTTCACACTACCCTAAGACATAAAACCTAGTGCCCAATTTCTATTATTATTCTTGAATTTGGGCATTGATGAACTATCCAAAGACGGAGCTAGGACTGAAGATTTTAGGTAGAACTGAGGAGGATTACCACCTTTTAAGTTCGGCCAGGTAAAGTTAAAACTACCCATTCTAGCCTTTTTTTCTCCCTCTCTCTCTCCTTAATATTATCCTCCTCTATCTACTGTACATGGATAATCAACCTCATCAAGTTTATCTCTTTGATGAACATCGCTATCCTATACTCCTTGACCATACTATTAGTACCCCAAACACAAACTTACTCATCCTGGACCTATTATCAGCTACTACATGAGGGGCATACCTTGCTAACTAAGTAAACTTGAGGGAGTACTCCTTCACACTTATGTTACCCTACTTCAAGTTAATGAACTCTAACACCTTAGCCTCTCTCAGCTCCAACGAATAGAATCTATCTAAGAATGCAGTAGCAAACTCCTCCCATTCAATAGGTCCAACCTATGCACCCCTATTTTCTTTCCACTTCTTAAACTATGTATGAGCTATATCTTACAGCTGATAACTAGCTAACTCAGCACTCTCACTAGAAGTCATCCCCATAATGTCTGTTACCTTCTGTACCATGTCTAAGAATTCCTGTGGATCTTCTTTAAACTTAGATCTTTAAAAAGATAATTCATTCGGGTGAAGTCCTTAATCTTATCTGCGACAGTATTGGCCACTAGCTTGTCTTGAACAGCAGTTGGCTGCATATTTTGAGCTGCTACAGATTAATCTAGAGTGGTAAATGCATCTATGAACTCTGTATGAAAAACATGCTCATTCAAGGGATCTTTTTGAATGGGTGGAGGTGTTGGCTAGTTTACGATTCTTCTTCTATTATTTTTCCTAGGAGGTATATTTTGTAGACGGAAGGAAGAGTTTAATTAGATAGAGAGTTTAACTTTATCTCCTACTCATTCGCACTATATAGACACTAAAAGAAAGAAAACCTTTCTTAAACGTCTTGTAGCCTCTTGCCCATAAGTGTGGCGTGCTATACACCTATGTAGAAGACTCTACTCAATGTGGCTTTTAGACTTCCTAGGACACCTTAAAACCTTAGGCTCTGATACCAAGTTTGTAACACCCTGGGAGTACACCTTGGATGCCACACAGTGCTTATAGTCCCATAAGACCACAAGTTAATTCATGAGTTGGTACTTGTTGTAAGCGTTGAATAAAACTAATAAACATCATATGCAAAATTTCAACTGAAATACCATAAGTTTTTAATAACTCAAATTAATATGGATGACAACTATCTGAAGTACAATAACAACTAGAAAAAAACTAACTGACTGAAAGTGCCTAAAAGTCTCTAATAAATGGAATAAAAGAGTTGATGGGACAGGCCCTAACTAACTCCAAAATCATCTGACAATAAAAGAAATAATAGAATACTGTAATAGCTGAATAAAACTCATATCCTCAATAGATGAGGACTCAGCACAATAGCTACTACTAATAGACTAATCTGTCCAAGTACAATCAGGAATTTGAGCATCTGAACCTATGGTATAAGACATCATAGCACAAGAAAAGAGCATGCAATCAGTACGTTTGAATGTACTAGTATGCAAAATGGGGTTAGGCTTATATGCATGGGTTCATGTTCATGAGTATTAACTACTGAAGGTATAGCATGAGATACTGAGTGTAACCGAGACTGAACTGAACTCGAAATTAAGCACTAAAACTGAAATTGTGGGAGATTTTATCTAACCGACATGTCCCAACATAGACTGATTTAGGTTCCAACCTGTAACCCAGTTGGAAGGGTGTTAGTACCTTGCCACAGGTTACTAATAATGGCTGGGTCCACCATAATCTGGCAGGAAGACTCATGGAATATAAGTATATGTCAACTCTCATCTGGCAGGAAGTCATTACAACTTATGCTGGCTACGTAGTTCTATTACTCAAGGACTGCTAATAGTGATCACACCCTAATATGGCTAGAATGCTCCCATCCCTGGGCGTTCTTGTTGTTGAATCCAACTTCCAACTAAATCGACAGAGATCCCTAGACTGTCCTAAGCTTGACTGAACTCACACTGATTCTGTTACTGACTAAATCTTACTATTTGGGGTACTATGGGGATCATTCTATTACGATTGGAACTAAGTAAAGATCTAATTTCAGGTATTCAATACCCCTAGGACTTGATAGCATTGACAATAGGACCATATCACCACTTTAAAAGCATAACAAATAGATCACCATGCATAATTCATTCACATAGACATTTTGCCAAACACTTGGGGAGCACAATTCTTATACATAAAAATGAACAACATATGAATATCATGACTATCACATTCAACTTACACTTTAAGGGTTTGACATGAGAGATTACATCAATCCATATACATACTAGTTTATTTACATGTAACTTATATATTTCTTAATTTGAAACCCAACAACAATACATACATGAACACAATTTTAATTTATAATATATGAAACATAAATTAAGTTTTTAAAATGGATTCTTGAACTCCAAGGGTGGAATAAACCCAAGGACAAATATCTAGCATGCCTTGGTTGTTGAACTCATGAGAGTTGTTGGCGATTTCTTGAAGCTTAGACTTGAATTTGATGAACCTAGGGTTTTGTTCTTGAGAGGATCTGTGAAAGATGAGTTAGTTTCGCCTTTTATAATCCTTAATTTCATATTTTTTGGCTGTATTATGGTGGGGAAAAGACTTAACTACCCCTCTGTGACCGTAACTGATTGGTCAAAAAACGTGCCCAGTGACGATACAATCGATGCACTATGTTGATCCCCGACTCGATGGGTGTCGCGCCACATTTCTGGCCAATGCGATACTTAACATAATGCAACCTAATCGCGTTGGGTTGCTATTTATGTCACTCAAACTTTCCTCAAATGTCGTTTGAAAAATACAAAACTAACACGAAATAAACTATAGACAACACAGATCATGAATTAACTTAGAAACCAACTTTTTGAGGTCGGGAAAGTCGATAATAAAATGATCAAAGTTTTGAGGCCAAAAATGAGACTATGTCTTCAACACTTAGCTATATTTCATGAGGTCTTAGGCCTCTCATGTATGCTTTATGAACTGAAATTAACTAGGAAGCATACGAGGTTTTATAGACAAACTAGCCTAGACCCATCTCTCTAACAGATATCAGGAGTTTCTTAAGTTTGGATAGCTATTATAGATGGTTTGTCACAGTTTTTGTTTATTTTATCCCCTATGTCTCAATTGACTCAGAAGAAAGTCAAATTTTAGTGGTTAGATTCTTGTGAAAAGAGTTTTCAGGAGTTGAAGATTCGACTCACCTATGCCCAGTCTTGACTTTGCCAGATAGTTTTGAGGGATTTATTGTTTACTGTGATGCTTTCAGAGTTGGTCTTGGTTGTGTTTTATTATACAGAGGTAAGGTCATAGCTTATGCCTTTAGACAACTTAAACCCTATGAGAAGAATTACCCTACCCATGATCTTGAGTTGGCAACAATTATTTTTTTTCATAAAAATTTGGAGATATTATCTTTATAGAAATCATGTTGATATGATCACGAATCATAAAATTTTATAGTATGTTTTTTCGTAAAAGATTTAAATTTTTATTAGAGAAGGTGGTTAGAGTAGTTAATGGGTTATTATGAGTGCTTTGTATTATCCTAGCAAGACTAATATGTGGCAGATGCCCTTAGTAGATTGTCTATGGGTAGTGTTGCTCATATTAAGGATGATAAAAGGAGGTTACCTCAGGAAGTTCATCAGCTTGCTAGATTAGGTATTAGGTTGGTTGATTCAGTTCAGGGTAGTGTATGGGTTCAGAAAGGTTCGGATTCTTCTTTGGTTACCGAAGTGAAAGAAAAATAAGACAGGGATTTCAATTTAGTTAAGTTGAAGGAATCAACTAGAGATCATAATGTAGAGGTTTTCTCCCTAGGGGGAGAAGGTATGTTGCGATATCAGGGTAGACTATATGTGCCATGTGTAGATGGTTTGAGATAGCTAATCCTTGTAGAAATGCATTATGTGCATTATTCTATTCACCCAAGAGCTAATAAGATGTACCGTAATTTGCGGGAAATCTATTGGTGGAGTGGTATGAAAAAGGATATTGCAGAGTTTATAGCTAAGTGTTCTAATTGTCAGCAGGTTAAAGTTGAACACAAGAGTCCTAGTGGTACAATGCTGTAGTTCAACATTCCTACTTGTAAGTGGAAAGATGTAAACATGGATTTTATGACAGGATTTCCCATTTGCACCATCAGCATGATTCGATATGGGTTATTGTAGATAGAATGACTAAATCAGTTCATTTCTTGCCAATTCATACTTTTTTTAACCGAGGATTACACCAAGATCTATATTAGAGAGTTGGTTAGGTTGCATAGAGTCCCGTTGTCTATTATTTCAGATAGAGGTACTCAGTTTACCACTTACTTTTGGAAGGCTTTTCAAAAGGGTCTTGGTACCCAAGTTTATCTCAGTACAAATTTTTATCCTCAGATAGATGGTCAGGCATAGAGGACAATTTAGACCCTAAAGGATATATTGAAGACATGTGTTCTTGACTTTAAGCATAGTTAGGATGATCACCTACCATTAATTGAGTTTGCCTACAATAATAATTATCATTCCAGTATTCATATGGTTCCGTTTGAGACTCTCTATGAGAGGAGATATGGATCTCCTATTGATTGGTCTGAGGCAGGTAAGGCTACTTTGATAGGACCAGATTTGGTGTTTGATGCAATAGAAAAGGTTCAGTTGATTAGGGAGAGGATTAAGATAGCTCAAAGATGCCAGAAATCCTATGCAGATGTGAGGAGCAGATACCTTAAGTTTAAGGTTGGTGATTCAGTCTATTTGAAAATCTCGTCCATGAAGGGGATGAAGAGATTTGGCAAGAAAGGGAAGCTCAATCCCTAATATGTTGGCCCTTATAGAATTTTGAGTCATTTTTTAAAGGTAGATTACGATCTTGAGTTTCCTACAGATTTGGCATCAGTACATCCAGTGATCCATTTTTTTTATGGTTTAATTTGTATTTTTTTTAATAATTCAAATCAATCAACCAAGAATGTACCAACCTATCCAAACAAAAAAATACAATCATAATCCAACATATCAAATGGATTGAATATAAAAAATTTGACTCGGTCCACACAGGAAACAAATATAAAAATAGTAGGGTTGCTAATTTGAGCTAAGTTCAGCTCTACTTCCATTTCTCTTCCATCATCTCCACCATGTTTGCCTGCGAGAATCTTCACTTCCAGCTGCTTCTGCTGTGGGTGATTAACACCGTACCTTGGTTGGGAGAGCTCATGTTTGTTTCCAGCTTGTAAGAGCAAGTTCCCTCTTTTACTCTCCATTATTAAGCTAACATTAGATCGTCCTTCATTGCTTGATGGTTTTCCAACTTCTCTTCCAGCCGAGTTCTTCAGATTAAGGGTGTACGAAGTGATTTTTGGTGCTAAAAAGATGGGTCTAATCCATTGAAAGTTGATATTGAATTTAGGTAACATACCTCTCTTTTTGTGTTTAAAATTGGAGTTTGATTTCCCTATAAACTGTGTCCTTTTGGCTTTGAAGTTATGGAAGGAATAGAGATTGTGAGATACTCGGACCCACGGGTAATTGAGTGATACCAATTTCTTCAGTTGCATGCATTAAAGATCTGACCTTGTGACCCCTGGATCTACTAAGAATCCATTTTTATTGGCTAGTGTAGATCGGTTTAGTAGTATTTTCTCCTTTTTGTGTAGCTTTTCTGGTTGTAAATATGCAGTATGTGAACTACCTTTGTAGTCTTACTACCTCCTTGCTAATGCCACCCTTAGATATGAACATTCCTAGTTATCACTATTCAAAATCTTTCTGCCTGCACTTGGTAAATAATTGAAAGATGTGTATGCGAATTTTTGTTCCAATGCAATGTTGGCTAGATAATATGCTAATTGGTTTCCCTCTCTATATATGTGTTGTATCTACACCTGTTTTTTTATAATAACTGCCAGATATGACTGATTTTGCCTATTATTTACCATGGTATCTCCCATTCCCTTCTCAACAATTTTTACATAAGTAATGAGTCTGTCTGAATGATCACCTTCTCTGGCCTTGATTTGTTGCGATGTATTACTGCCTGTAGAATAAACATAGCCTCTTCCTCCATGCAATTAGTGTTCTCTATAGCTGCTCCTTCTGCATGTATTAGGTCTCCACATGTGTCCCTTAAACAAAAAGCCCATGAGCTGCTCCCGGGATTTCCTTTTGATACCCTATCAATATTATACTTAACCCAACCTCTCTCTGGTAATTCACATAGAACTATTGTAACTCTTATTCTAGGCTTCATCTGATTAAGTTGCTTCAAGATTTCTGGCTATTCAAATGGAAATTCCACTTCTGGCTTTCTAACTTTTAGAAGCATTCTTAGTTACCTAGTTACATTAAAAATTAGTCTCTTCACTGTTACTCGTTTGCCATCGTGTTTCAGAGCATTTTTTCTCCTCTACAACTCCCATATTATTATCCCTAGAATTGTTCTGAAATATACTTTCTTCCTTGTCTTCACTTATGCTTCCCACTATGTATAGATAGTATTCCTTAAGCTCATCCCTTGGATGTTTATACTTGTAAAAGAAGAGAAGTAGGACCAAGTCCTGTTAGCAGTATAAGATCTCAACAGCACATAAGACATAGTCTCTTGTGTTGGATTTTGGTAGTACCAATATTTAGAAGGTTCCTCTATTCCCCATCTTTTGGTAGTAACATCTACTGCAATTTTACCTTTCCACATTATCCACATGAAAAACCCTATCTTGAATGGTAAACCCTTTATCCACAGCTACTTATAAAATTTATTAGGATTTTCTCTGTACCTCAAATACTGCCAAGCTGTTCTGACACTAAATTTCCCTTTTAAATCTATACTCCATATTGCTGTGTCGCTTTAAAATGACTGCAGAGGCGGTGTCATCTTCTTCTTTATGTGTTCTACTATATCTTCTATAAACAACTCTGTTAATAGATCTACATTCCATTGTCCATTTAGAATCAAGTCCTTGACCCGCTTGTGGCTATTGTCCTATTCTTTCCTTTCATGCATGACAGAGTAGAGATCTCCTATACCACTCCAATTGTCATAACAAATGAGAGAATTTTCTCCTTTGAGCCTTTATGTTATAAGATGATCTATGAGATCTATAACTTGCAACATTTTTTTCCATACTTGGGAACCCACTCTTATCCCCTCCCATCTTCTATATAACTTTCTTAGGGTGGTATTTCTTATAGTATTTATTCATCATGTACTCACTCCATATAGATTTCTTGGTCTTGAAGTTCTAGCATAACTTACAAAATAAGGTTGTGGATACATCTTGCAAAAGCCTAAAACCCATTACCCATTCCTCTTTTGGTAGGCACAATTTGGACAAAGCTACCCAATGTTTACACCTTCCTCCTATAGTGCTACTCCAGAAAAACTTTTTAAAACTTTTAAGAATTGTAGATTAGACATTCTTTGGTAGATTTATCACTGATAGACGGTGAATGGGTATACTTTGTAAAACATGTTTAATTAAAATAACTCTTCCCCCAAAAGATAAGAGTTTACCTTTCCAAGCTTGCTACTTCTTATTGATTCTGTTCATGAGTTGTTGGTAGTACACCTTCTTCTTCCTCATGTAGAGTATAGGACATCCTATGAAGTTCAATGAAAAATTACTCCTCAATATTCCTATAACAACTTCAGCCATAACTACTACACCATTAGAAACACTTCCATGCAAATACAAAGCACTCTTCTCCTTGTTAATTTTATGAATGGATACCTCCTCATATTTGTCTAATTTATTTATCACTAATTGCAAAGTGACTAGCTCAGGTTTACACAAAATGATCATATCATCTGCAAAAGCGAGATGATTGATTTTTGGACTTCCTATAGGCATGCCAAATAGCTTGAACTCTTTTCTCTACATCAACTTCTTCAAGCTTCTAGATAATACTTCAGCTGCAATGATGAACTATGTAGGTGACAGTGGATCTCCTTTCTTAAGACCCCTTGAGGATTTAAGGAAACCCTTAGGTTGTCCATTCATCGGTACATAATACCAATTATTTGATAGTAATCTGAATATCATATCAATGATTTCTTTACAAAAGAATATCTTCCTTAGCACTTTAGTCAAAAAAAGCCACTCAACTCTATCATATGCCTTCATCATATCCAACTTCATCACCAAGTTTGGAGGCTTTCCTCTTTTTCTAATTTCAGTCACTATTTCTTGGACAACTAATATATTCTCAGCTATACTTCTCCCTTGAACAAAGCCTGCTTGATCTTTAGAAATAATGTCTAGTAGGATACTCTTGATCCTCTCATGAATAATTTTGGGGAATATTTTTTTCATAAAATTGCTAAGTGAAATAGGTCTCAAATCTGAGAATGTATATACCACTAACTTCTTTGGTAAAAGTCATAAATTAGTATGTGTGATAAACCTGGGAAGGTCATACCCAGAAAAGAATACTATTATCATCTTCTGTAAATCTTTTGATAATATATTCCAAGCATCCTGAAAGAAAGCACCTATCATACCATCAGGATTAGTTGAACTATTTTTATTCAAGCCCATGACTGCCCTTTTCACTTCTTCAATAGTTGGGATTCTCTTTAATTCCATATTCAAAGCATCTTATACTATACTGGGCAAAATTTCCAACATAGAAAAATCCTCAGTATCCTCTTGCTTTTTAAACTGCTATTGATAAAACATAGTTCCATCTTCTATAGTTTCATCCTGATTATCAATCCATTCACCCTCATCATTAAGAATTCTCTGAACCTTGAGTCTTGATCTTCTTCCTTTTACTACAACATAAAATTTTTTTGTGTTTCTTTCTCCATCCTTGAACCATTCAAAGCCTGCCTTCTGTCTCCAAAAATCCTCTTCTCTTTTTAGTTGCATAGCTAGTTCTGCTTGTATTTCTAATAAGTTAGACCTATTCAGTCATGTAGGATCCTCTTCAAACTGTTGTTCCCTTATTTTTATCACCTCATATAGTGTACCTATCTCTTGAAAAATATTTCAAAAAGTTTACTTACTCTACTGAGTTAATGTAGCTTTAGTCTTCTTCAACTTTTTATGGAAGATGATAAAGGGCTCTCTTCTATATCAACACTCTAGTTCTATCTAATTACTTCCAAACAATATTCTTCTTTTACCAGAAGTTAAGAAATCTAAATGGTTTAATCAGATGTTTCTGTTGTGTACTACAGTACAATAACATTGGTGCATTGTTCGAGCTACTTCGTACCAAGTTTTCCACCTCAATATTAGGAAAGATTCCTTGTAACCTATAATTTACTAAGACCCTATAAAGTTTTTTGAATATGCATTCACCATTAATTTTTCTATTTCACCATGTGTATTTGCCAACCTTGAATACTGCTTTCTCTAAGTTACAGATGTTACTGCATTGATTGAAATTATCTGTCTCTTCTAATGTGACTGGCAAACCTCCTAATTTCTCCTCTTTATTCCTTATGACATTAAAGTCTCCTCCCACTAGCCAAGGATCCTAACTTGTGGTTGCCATTTTTTCAAGACCTTCTCATAACCTTAACCTCTCATTCTGACTGCACTTTCCATACACTAGAGTCACCATTACTGTTACTCCAACTTGCTAATTCTCCAACATGAGAGTAAATTGTTGTTCTTCATCTATAACAACACTGTAAATCATAGTTGAATACATAAAAGTACAAATGTTTCCTAATGTGTTTGCAATTGCATGCTGCATCCCAAGTCTTCTTTTATACTCTTCTAGATTTTGACTTTCCTGTAATGGCTCCATGAGACCTATGAATCAAAATTGATATCTCCTATGTATTGTTATCAATCTTGTAAAAGCTTTTTGTGCATTGATAGATCTAATGTTCCAAATTAAAGCATTCATTTGGACACAGATTTGGAAATATTGCTCCTTGTCCTTACTGAACTTGCTACTGTAGTAGCAACTTTATTCCTTCCTTTTTTGTTATGGTTTCCTTTCTTTGCCTTTATGGAATTAATATTCTTTGGGGATAAGTTTCCCTCAATTGCTTCCTTATCAATATTATCCCCCATGTCTTCATCATCCATATCCTCCTTCTTTTTGTTTACATTATCAATCATATTCTCTGCTTCAATTTCTAGAGGTATAGTATCCTTTAAAACTACTTGTTGCTTATCTTCTTTCTCTTCTTCTATCACCATTCAATCCTTTATCTTATTCTGTTGTGCTGTTGTATCTTGTCTAAGTTGTTGTATTTATTCTTTTTGTTGTGCTTTGTTATGTTCTGATGCTTCATCTCCATGTATTTTCCTTTCTTTGCTAACAATGTCCATCTGGTTTTGATCCTCAGTACACTATTTTTTGAGTTGTTTCTTTGCTGCTGGCTCTATTGATGACTTTACAAAACTCTTATTCTCCCAATATTTTGTGCTCTCCTATATCTGTGCTTTACAGGTAGTGTGTTGCCCTTTTACTTCTTCTTGTTCTAAAACATGAAAGATATTTGATGTCTTAACTTCATCTTCCTTGTCCACCTTTCCTACTATATGTCCAAATTTGTCCTTTTTGTACTTATTTTGTCTTTGCATCCATTAATGGTTGTTGTTCTATTACTGCATTTGTTTTTCCATCCTCCTTATCATTGTCTTTGTCTTCTCTTTACTTTTGTTCCTGCTCAAATAATTTTGGATCAACATTCTAGCACATATCCTCATCATGTCCTTGTAGGAAACACTCTTTACAGTATTTTAGATTATGATCATATTGTATATGTATCCATTTTGACTTTAGTTCTCCAGTAATACCATTTTCATCATTAATCTTTACGCTATCTGGTAATTTCTCTATTAGGTCCACCTCAATCTTTAATCTAGCACAACCTGGCCGCGTATGATTCGTTGTGGCCATATCCACTGTTAAGGGTTTACCTACTACTGCAGTAATAGTCAAAATAACCTCCTTCACAAAAAAATTGGTGATAAGTCTGGTGATGAGATCTATGCAACTCTAATAGTGGTTTTAATATCTGGTTCAAACGACGGATCCCACTTGAGTGTTCTCATCTGTCAGAACCTATCCTTGGACTTGATGTAATTCTCAATGGTTGATAACATCTCAACATAGTCTTCCATTTGATTCAAATATATCAATATGTGCCTTGCAGTAAGTATTCCTGTCGTGCATTCACCTTTAATTCCACATTGATTTGTAATTGCTTTTCTTAGTTCAGTAAAATTCGGCTTACCATATGAAAACTTACCCACTATTGCATACTACAGATTCTCTGGTATTATCATGTGTTTTAATTCTGAAGCTTTCTATGTAATACTTGGTTCACCATGTATCATTACCACCAGTTTAGGAGTAACCCTAAAATTCTCATGAATTTAAGCTTTAGGTTTTAATAATTCAACATATTTTGGACCAGTAAAATTATGTTTACCTTCATCTTCTGTAATCTGCTTCATAAATTCATTCGGTGGGCTATTCCCACCGGACATAGTTGCCAAAGTGATCGAAAAGTGTTTCTCCAGTGTTTCATGTCTCTTTATTAAAGAACTGTATTGGTGGCCCAACTATTGTAGTTCCTTTAAAAAGCACAGATGTTTAGGATAGCCTTTCTTATGAAGAAATCTCAGTCGAAATCCTTAATCATCAAATTCATAGACTAAGGAACAAAGAAGTTCCCTTGGTCAAATTTATTTGGTGGAATCAGTCCGTTGAGGGAGGCACTTGGGAAGCAGAAGCAGATATGCATACCAAGTACTCTCATTTTTCTCCTCAAACTCAGACTCAGCTTAAGGTAACAATTCTTCTTAGATTGACTCTTTTCCTTTCTCATTCCCAACAATATAATCATTCTTATCTCTCTACATACATTTACGAATTTAGTTCGGTCATGTATCATGTTTTAGGCTCATTCATGTAACCATGTTTTCAGTTATGCATGTTCAGTATGTGATTTTATTTTCTCTAGTATTCTCAGCTTAATCAGTCTTATTCAAGGAAGAATGTTCCTAAGGAAGAGATACTGTAATACCTCATACTTTTCCTAGCTCAGTTCAGCTCCTACTTGCATGCATAAGAGGCTTATAACTTGAAAATTTCACTAAGTGTTGGGGACTTAGTGATATTTTGGACTCTTAACTTCAAGAATTTTTAAATGGATCTTGCCAAATCTGAGACATAGGTTTTTTAGTTAATTCATGTTTAGGGGTGTAAGGAGCATGTCTTGGAGAAGTTTCAGATTTTTCGAATGAGGATTGATTCGTATTTGGATTTTTATTCCAGAAACTCACCACGATAGTGATGCATCGCGGTGGGTATAGTGATGAGCCCTTCATTGAATCATGGTGGCCCTTTAATTCATATTCTATTTGCGAATTTAATTCTCTGAGGGGCAATTGAGTCTTTTCCCCTCAATCAAATTCATAAAAACATGAATTAAAATGTCGGTTAGGGCATTATATGTCTATTTTCCCTAATTCTTCTCTCAAAGAAACCCTAATGTTCCCCCAAGTTCATCAAATTCAATTACCTCCTCTTCAAGAAATCAAGTTTCCAAATCCAAGAACTTTCAAGAGAAGCATCAAGATTGTGTTTCTTTTTTCAAGCTTAAGAATTTAAGGTATGTGTGATTTTCACCCATGGGCCCTTTTCACCCATGGAGTCCAAGAATCCCCTTTTGATATCAAATTATGAGTTTTTCCATGTTTATGATGAAATATCTTCATGAAGTTGTTATTGATTTTGACTTCAAGTTATGTTACAACTATTTTTCGATAGAATAAGCCCTTATATTATTTGAGTATTGAAATCCTCATGTTAAATCCCAAATTTATGGTTTTAGTATTGTAACTGTGTTTTCAATCACATGCTTTACTCATTCCCATGCTTAAATTCATGACTCTCGTGTGTTTGATAAAAAGTCTAAATATTGGCTTTTGATCAATGATACTTTATTGTGGGTTTTAAAGCTTCATATGTCCTTATTGTTATTTTTATTTAGTGCTAGAGGGTTATGAACACACGATACTTAGCTTTTTACATAAGTTCAGTATCTTCAGAATGATTTCAAATATACCATGAGTATTATCATTCAGTAAGTTATTATAATTAGTTATTTGTTCCATTAAGTTTAGTTCAGTCCAGTAATCAGTGTTATTCAGTTGGGAGTAGGATTAGAACTAAGCAATCCCAGGAATGGGGGCTCACCTATTAGTAGAGGGTGTGACCTTTAGTAGCAGTCCGTTAATTCTAGAACTATGTAGTCAACGTAGATTAGAGATATCAACCTGCTAGTTGAGGGTTGATAAAATGTTTACCTGCCAGTTAAGGGTAACACATATCTCATTAGAGCACCGGCCAGATGAGGGTGACTTACTAGTCATTCAGGACATTAGTTTAGTGGATCCACACAACCATTGTTACTACCCGTGGTATGGTACTGACATCCTTCCAACTGGGTTATAGATTCAACCCCACTTAGCTCAGATTGGGTCATGCCAGTTAGATGATACATCCCATAGTCTCAGTTTAATATTCAGCACAGAATTCAGTTCAGGTTTGCTTAACCATATCATACAGTTCATTAGTTATTTAGTTACCAGATTTCAATATTTTAGTTTACAGACTATTTGAGTATCATGTTATATGCTTGGTCATGCATTCTTAAATTTTACAACTTTTACGCATTTTATGCATTAGTTGTCTCATGTTATTCAATTAGTTATTATCTCATGCACATGATCCCATGCATCTCAACCTAACCTCATCTCATATGCCAGTACATTCAATGTACTGATCACATACTCTTCATTGCACTATGATGTTTAATATAATAGGCCCGGATGCTCAATTTCCTGATCGCGCTTAGATAGTTTAGCCTATCAACAACAACAGTTGTTGTGAGTCCTCATATGTCGAGGACCTATTATCTTATTTTAGTATTTCCATATTTCCTCTAGTTAGTTTAGTTTGGGGTTAGTTGGAGCCTATACCATCAACTCTTCAGTCAGTTTAGAGGCTTTCAGATGTTTTCATTCATTAAGATAGTTAGTCAGTTTATCAGTGCTTTCATATTTATTTTCAGTAAGTCATTAGACATTTAGACTTATAATTTAAATTATATTTTCATTATTTGAACCTTATGGCTTTACTCAGTTATTTCAGCATATGTTGTTTATTATCAATTAACTTAGTGCTCACAGTAGGTACCAGCTCATGGGTTAGCTTATGGTCACTTGTGGTCGTAAGCACCGTTGTCACGACTACAGGGTAGCCTCGGGTCATGACAGATTCAAGAAAAGTTAAAGCTTGATAGCAGAAAGAGCATTAAGCACCTTGCATATGGTACACATTAAAAACAAAGTCAAATCAGAGAATTGTAGCTTTACCAAATTATTCTTACACGATGTGGGGTACTATGTTGTGAAATTTCAGAACTAATAGGATAAGATGAATTCTTATATATTAAGAAACATTTATTTTATTTAGGATGGAAAATTGAGCAACCAGAGGATTGCAACATCCTGATGGGAAGATAGTATACTCACTTCATCAAGTTTGAAAGATGTTGGAAAAGTCAAAACCTTGGGGAGAAGCCAAAAAAGCATCATATGATGGTTCATCTGATGACCTCAATATGTCTACTTGCTTGGAAAAAACACATACATGTAGTGAGGTGTCTGAGCTGCCTTATACTCAATCAAACTATTTAAACTCCAAGTTCCTTTTTGCTTTTGCCAACTTAGGATACTGTTAATTTTCCTTCTATATCTCTTAGCAAATATATTAGCTTTATGCTACTCATGCTTTTCCATTTTTAGTAAAAATAGCCCCATAACTTCTTTTCATAAACTATGCATTTTTCTATGTAAGTTACAAGGTTGTGTTCCACTATCCAATATTAACATAATCAGTGTTTATCTTTCTTATCTGCTGCTTTTCTTGATAGCAGTTGGTGTTGTTCTTGCTATTTCTTCTCCAAATGGTACATCTAATTCTTATTGGCTTTTAAGAATAAAGTCAAAATTTGTTGATCCATATGGAGTTCTTGAAAATTGGTCTGAAGGGACTAACATATGTACTTGGAATGGACTGGCATGTTCATATTATAAATCTCATATTGTTAGATCAATCTTTCTTCTTTAGGACAAGAAGGTCCAATATCTCCATAAATCGCGCATCCGAATTCTCTTCGAGTGATTGATCGTTCAGATAATTTTCTTAATGGAACAATCTCGACGGCATTAGGAGAGCTTCATGACTTGGAGGAATTGTTACTTTTCTCCAATGTTCTCACTGGTGAGATTCCTTCAGAGATCGGTCATTTGAGAAAGCTGGAAGTTCTTAGAATTAGAGCCTACATGCTGACAGAGCAAGTGATACCATAAATTTGTAACTTATCTGAGCTGAGAGTCTTGGCTCTTTCTTATTGCAAGTTCTATGTTACATCTGCATATATCATATCTCATTCTTCTTCATGATTGCACGTAGACACTCCTACTTATAATAAAGCCCTAAATCTATAGAGTGTTTCACTATATTTTCAACTTCTTATTGACCCCCTCATTAACTTTACGATTAACACTCTACCATGTAAAGTAAATAACAGGATAGTCCTTATCAAAAGTAAATGACATGATAGTCAATTACCTTGTGATTTATATAATCAGACAATATATATATATATATGTTTGTAGAAATTTCCAAGGATTTAGATCCGAAGGAAATTGCAGCTTTGTAACGCTCCGCATTTCGGGCTACAATATAGACCATGATTCCGATGTGTTGATAAATTCCAAAGCCATAAAATCCTATGACAATACGACATGTTAATTATTTGTGTATCATGCGAATTTATTCAAGCTTGAATTTAGTCCATAGAGGTCCTTCAACTAAAGAACGAGTTGAAATTTTTTCGATCGACTAAGTCTTAGCGGACGTTGTAAAGTGTGTCAGATTCCATCGACCATAACTCTTTGTAAATGTCGAATTAGGGAACCTACTATGCGCCAAATGATAGGTCTTCGAGTTATCTTTCCAACGATACCAATTTTACTAAAATTCGACACCCGAGCAAGAAGTTATGGCCTTTCAAAGTGATATGCATCGCCTAACCAATCGCCCATGGCCACTGGAAAGCATAGGAGATAGCCTAGGCGGCGCCTATGTAAACATAGGCGATAGCCTAGGCGGTGCCTATGTAAACATAGGCGATAGCCTAGGCGGCGCCTATGTAAACATAGGCGATGGAATGGAAGGCGCCTATGTAAAGAATTCAAGTCACTTAAACACTCCATTTTGGGGACAAAATTGCCCTTTTCCACCCTTACTTAGCCCTAAAACACGAAATTCAGTTCCAAGGACCCCAAAATACACTCTTATTCATCAAAAGTGCTCAAGGATTCTCCTTAGGGTTTCAAAATAAAAATCCAAATAGTACAAGATTCGACCGTAGATTTTCGAAGATAATTACATATTTGGAATCACCAATCCACAATCTTCAAGAAACATCTATTATCTTTGGAAATAGAGGTACGTGGGGTTATCTCAAAAATCTCATGGGCTTTAAAAATTCATGTTTTCAAAATGGGAGTATTGAAATTACGAATATGATTATGTTTCAAACATTTTATGATATTGATTTGGTCTTTAGGCCTAATTCCAATGTGATTTGATATATTAAATATGGATATGCATGTGTTTCATAATGATGATAAATTGAGAGCATGATTTACATGGAACCCCTCTCTTGATATGATATTATTTTAAGTTTTCACATGATATGAATCATTTGAAATCATCTTGAAATGCATGTCATGAAATGTCTTAAAAATGTCATGATTTGGATATGGTTTTTAACTTTCAAAGAGAGGGTTGTTTTGTTCATGTTGAAATATGTTGCATATGATGATTGAATAAAGAGAATGATATGATACTGATGGCTTGCAAGTCGGGTATGACGATACCCTGCAGAGTATGACATATGATTGATTTGAACAAAGTTTGAATGCACTGATTTCATGAGAAAGGTGGATGCCTGAAGAAAGCATTTGAGTGTAAGGGCTTATCGTTGGAAACCGTAGTTGTCGATATAGGTCATATGATATTCTATCCTACATGGGAGGATAATAAAATAATTGGGACATCTCACATGGGGGGATTCCCTGCGGTGTACTCACATGGGGGTATACCGGCTCCAACTCTTGGCGGCTACTTGGAATGGAGGCTTGGCCGCGGAGCACTAGAGGCGGATTCCACATAGCCGTGGAATTACAATTGTAGGGTATTCAACCTATCTCAATCGCATTACATTGGTATTGAAAACTATTGCATTATGCCCATGTGTTTTCAAATGATTTGATATGAAATTGCTTTATAGTGACTCTCAACTATATTTTGTAAAAATATTATGTTTTGTTTCGATATCTCTGCATGCCAGTACTTTTGTGCTGACCCCCTCCCCTCTCCAACCTCTCAGGTTCAGAGGCCCAATCTAGGGGTCAAGAGAATCAGTAGATCATTCAGACAGAGTTGCAGAGACAAGTGGTGAGTCTTCTATGTTTCGGAAGGTCTTATGTCCTGCAGTCCTTTTATCTTATATTTAGTTTTGGGGTATACTGGGGGCCTTGTCCCAGTTTATATACAGTTACTTGACTCAGTCATTTGTTAGAGATTTTCGCAGACAGTTGGTTAGAGGTTGATTGATGTTGGGGGAAACTTTATTTCCCCGTTATTGTTTCTTTTCATATTTATGACCATGTTTCCGAATTATTGTGTTTCTTCCGCATTACTTTGATCATATGAATTAGGTGCATGATTACCAGACAGATAGGGGTGTTTCGGGCCTCCATGGTTCAAAATGCTCGTCATGGCCAGGCTCTGGTTCGGGTCGTGACAAGCTTAGAAAAGAAAAGAAAATTATAGAATAGTTAAAATATGACTTTCACTTTAATATAGGCATTGGTAAGAATCCTTGGACAAATACCTCAACACTTAAATAGGCAAGAAGAGAAAAACAAACTTGAGAACCTCCAGCGATTCCAATTTGCTTGTAAGCATCAACAACACGAGCGAAAGCTGACTTCTGCAAATTTTCCTTTTGTTAATTTGAGAGGTTGATGAGAAGAAACTATGAAGAAATCCCAGTAGAAGTAACCGTTGCATTTGATGAGTTCATGATGGTTACATATGTTATTGCTGCTTTTGGACTAAGCTCCTCTGACCTATCAGTTGAATTCAATGGACCTACTTTAAAAGATGACCTAACTAAACTAGACCCTTGATATTAGCTTCCATCCTCATGTTCAGTCAGACCAAATGTTGAAACAGCGACAACCTCTGATGATTTAACTTTGTGAGCTACAAAATTTGGACCAGGTATGGATTACTCAATGTTCTCAATGTTAGTGTCATCAGATTGCACTGCTGAGACATCATTTTCTATTAGTACAGGTATACTCTTTGTAGAAAAAAGAGGCTAAGTTACATATTCTGGTGCTTGTGTACTTGCATAATTTAGGGAATCAAATTTAACATTAATAGTGACAGAATCAAGGTGCTCTTGTCCCCCTTTAATTTTTTGCAACTGAAAAGGTGTTTAACAAAGAAGATCACAAGTAATAAACTTAAGAGCTTAAGTATAGAGTTACATAAACTAATTAAATCTTGTCCGACTGGGGCTTTTAGCTATGTTTTCCCTAGAAAGTGGAAAAGATAAAGGAAAATATATTGAGGTATTAGAAAAAGTATTGCAGACCTCTGTCTCGATGGAGACCAAACTTTGATCATCTCTCTCATCTTTTTATGCTAACATACTGGACTGATAAACAATGTCTGTTAATAGTGATGACAATTGTCTAAGATTAGATTTGATCTCTAGCTTCAGAGGTGGCTCTTCATCAACAACAACTTTTGGCTGATTTGAACGTAGATTTCTCATATTAGCCATCACAACATCATCTAGAAAATCAATTGATATGCTAGAGATTAAAATATCTAATGATAACGTAGCCTTTTCATCCTGAGCAACCAATGTACCAAACATTGCAATAAATGGTTGTAAATTAACATTGTCTCCATCATATCTGATTCTTGTGGGATCCCCAGTTTAAACTCTCTCCTTTTTCCCTCTTTAACTCTTGATTTGGTGCCTTAGAGACAAATGACGCTGACCGCATGCGCTTCTTAGAGTGATTATCATCTATTAGTTCAACATTGTTCTCCACCCTTGGTCTTTTCATCCAAGCAGATGATCTAATTGAAGGCTTCGAATCCATAAAGAAGTTAAGAAAATTTGAGGACTATTAACTTCAAATATTCCACTTGAAGACAAACTAATCTTTGAGGACTACAAACCTTAAAGCATCTGTTAGTATGATGAATTTCTTGCCATTCATAATAAATCAAGACGGAAACTAAAAAATTAGGAACATCTGAAATAGATGAAACATCCTTCAATTCTATGTGTCCAGTATTCTGGAAATCTTGGCTTACAACTGGTTCTACCTGAACTCTTTTTTTCTTTTCTTGGAGTGCACTTTCTAGTCGATCCCTCCACTTCAGAACCGAAAATGGAAAAAAAGTTCATGATCAATCTTTGAGCCAACGAAAAATTCCAGTGATAATAGAGTAATTATGATCAAACCCAAAACCGGCCATACTATTTGTCCAATCAAGATAAAAGTATAGAAAGTATATCGGAGTATAGAAAGTATATCGGATTCTTCTAAGGAAAAACGAAACTAATTGCCGGTGCAGCTCCTGGGTGTGTAAAATTCAAGCAAGAAATGAATGCAGTCTTCAAATCATGGTATACCCCAGAAACATGCTTCTCATTGCCGTCAGAGCTTGAACGATTCAGGCTAAGTAGAACTGGTAGAATACGACCATAAGAATCCGACCTTTTAGTCGCAATTTTTGAAAGACTGGGATAAAAGGAACAAGATACTTCATCAAAACAATTAAAAGCAACAAATTATATAGAAATTGTAGTAGAAAAAATTCTAGTAGTTGTTTCTTATAATAGAAATTTTTTTTGTCAAAACTCTATTTGTAAGTCTTGTTGCTTAATGATATCACTATTTTTCCAACAATGACGTGACTAACAACTTAATGATAATGTAGTTTTTTCCTTGCAAGTCTGCTAGTTTCTAATAACAACTCTACAATTCTCTTTGCAAGTCCGCTAGTTTCTTACCGTGTTCAGTTTGATAGGTGTTTTGTATTGCTTGCTACTTATGCTATTATTGTGCTGCTTATGGAAGATATCAATCAGCGCAACGTGTTGGATAAGGCCATGAACAACCATCCTATATCACCTTTAATTTTGTTTGACACAGACCATATACTATAACAACAATTTAGTGAAAAAACTATTCCAAAATTCCCCTAGACTCAGATAAAGTAGCTACTGCAACAACAATAACAACATCCCCAGTGAAATCCCACAAGTCGCAACCTGTAACATAGATAAATCCCTATAAAGAAACTGGTAAAGATGCAACAGAATTGAAAATCACAACTATGTGTATGGATCATGTTGGCAGCCACTTCACACTTCCATATGCATAATTACAAAGTCCTAATGTCAGAGCTAACTGTTAAGATAGGCTTACCCCCATGAAACTAATCGAGGTCCATGTAAGTTGTCCTAGACACCATGGTTATGTTGATGTCATCTTCCAACTATCATCTTTAACACAAGTAATAGTACATTGCACATCAAAACAACAGCATACCTAGTGTAAGCCCACAAAGTGGTATCTAGGTAGAGTAGGTGTACACATATGTAACGACCCGAAATCTTATCCTGTGATGTAACACGGTGCTTAAGGCTACAAGTAGCCCCAAGCTAACCCTTTGAGCCTGCTACTAAGTTTAGAGCTTACTCTAATGACAAACAGAGCAAAACAAAGGTATTGTTATATCATATTTCAACTGAAATAGCAAAGGAATACTATCTGAATATCACAATACTAAAAAGTCTAAAACACCATTGATCGTCTAGTTTGACAAAGACTCTACTACTCAAACTAGAGAGCCTTTGGGACAGACCCCGAACTAACCTAAACTGATTTGAAAGTAATACTCAAAACACTATGAAAGCGGAAAAAGCTGCAGATATAGATTCTCGAACCATGAGGACTCACCAAGGATAAAGATGTAGATGAGATGCTCGGAGATCACTATCGCTGCTGAGATTGAGCACCTGAACCTATATTATGAGACAATGTAGCACACAGACGTATATGTAAATCAGTACTTTGCAGATGTACTGAGTATATGTGGGTGTATGCAAAAATTAAAAACAACAATATCATCAATCTTTTATAGAAATCATGCATGCTGATATAAGTGACTCACATAGCTTGAATAACTCAAAAATGTAAATCTCATAAATTATGAATAATGGAACGTATAGTATTTCTTGTCTCTTCTCAAAACATATAGACTAAGTAGTAAAGTGCTCACCTCTGAAAGCTAAGACTGTAACTTGGAAACTGAAATCTCAAGTAAAACAATATTTGAATAAGCTTGTGAGCCTTTACACTCATTATCTAAAAATCTTTACTGACTAGGATATCTTTCAAAACTTTAGGGAAATTACTCAAAAGCTATTTAATTACTTTTCTAGCAGGGAGGTTCTCTTAACCGACATACACCATTCGAGCTACATGGAATCCAACGGTTTGTCCTTCTAAGGAAAAAATCTCACATTGGGGAGAGGCGTCATACTCTTTCTAGGGAGTATAACCTCAACTCAGTGATCACTATCTCGGCCTCAGGTACAAAAGTCTCAATCCTATGGTGGCACGTAGTTTTGGGGTATGAAACTGTAGTAACTTACCCAACTCGGTACTAAATACTACTCCCTTTAGTTAGCTACGCTCATCTCATGGAAATCCACATTAAAATCACATGGTTTACAATGAAACCAACAACAAAGAAATCTGCAATCTCATTTAGTGAAGTAGATTTCAAATCTATTATGACTATCAAAGTCAAACTTTCTAAAAAAATCTCAAAATAATCAATTCATGAGTGCTTATAGCACAAAAGTTCTCAGAAATCATAATCTCAATTAGGGATTAATTACCCATATATTAATCTCAGGTTATAACTTTTCAAAATTCATACTTGATATCACAAAGATTCATAAATCATATAAAAATTTGGAAATTTTCGTAATATGCTTCATAATCTCAACATACTCATGTACTTCAGTTCTAAAACATTAGAATCATTTTAAATCTCAAGAATAACAACATAGGGTATAAACCAATACTTCAATTCCATAAGAAAATATGTAAAACCATATATCTTTATAATTAAAACAACATTTGGGCACAAGGACGAGAGGAGTGTCCTTGTTTAAACCCCACATACCTTAGATTATGAATTTAGATAAACAAGCTTTCTTGAGACTTTTTTTTGTACTCTTGAGTGAGGGTTCTTGAAACTTTTGACTTGGGAACCTTAAATCTTAAATTAATTTGCAACAACTATGGTGAAATCTTGGAGAAGAAATTGGGTCCTGCTCTTGAGGGTTAATCTTGAGAGAAAAACCCTAATTTTTGATTTTTTTGATAAATATGAAATTCTATACTTCGTTTTGATATATCTAGGTGTTAAAAGGTGTGGAAAAAGACCAAAATTCCCTTTTAGAAATGACTTTAAATTGCTGAACGGGATCTGCGACGGCTCGTGCAATGGTCCGTCGCTAGCTCGATGGTCCGTCGGCCTGACCATCGCACTTGGACCAGAATAGGTACTTACTACCTTAGTTACTAAAACTTAGTTGATGGGGCATTGATAGCTTGAAGGTCCGTCGCTAGATCGATGGTCCGTAGGCTTGACCGTCGTACTTGGACCAGTGAAAGGGTTTACTGCCTCGGTTGCAACGGCCGGAGCGACGGTCCATCGCTAGCTCGATGGTCCGTCGGCCTGACCGTCACTCCTGGGCAATTGAGACAGTTCTCTATAAAACATCCATATCTTTCCACTCCGACATCAGATTTTGGCAAAATGGGTATCGTTGGAAAGCAAATTTAATTTCTCACACGATAAAAAGTCAAAATTAGGGAAATTCTACATTGTTTATATATTACTCACTCAGGAAGTCATCCCTTAATATTTTAAATACTAAATTAGACTTAAAGAAAGTTCGGGATATTACACAAACATCATGAATTAGAGTTCAAAACAACACACAATCCAAGATAGTGAACTAGAAACTTAAGCTAAGAACTACTTTTGTCCTTTTGATTTTTGACTTAGTTTTGACTCTTAGATTGATTCAATCAAACCTTTAACACTATAAACATGGTTTTATAAACATAATTACACAATCATACCATTAGTAACTCATTACACACACTAGAATCCATCTACATCAACTAGAACAACACATAACTCAAGCTAGTAATACTAGTTTTCTCGTCTACACTCTAAGTGACCAATTTAAATCTAAACTTATTTGAAAAACACCTTAAACATTGTAATAAATTACTTTTAAACTTATATGCACAATTATATCATTATTAACACATTAATCACACAAAAATTCCTAAAAAAGGTCTAAATAAGCCCGGATAACAATATTGAGGTGCATAAATCCACATCAGATCACAACCCCACACTTAAAACCTAGTTCGTCTGTGAACAAATCTTTAATCTAAGAATCATAATTAGAGGTGACTCCA
The DNA here is from genome assembly GCA_030864225.1 of Capsicum baccatum var. pendulum. Taxonomy (NCBI): domain Eukaryota; kingdom Viridiplantae; phylum Streptophyta; class Magnoliopsida; order Solanales; family Solanaceae; genus Capsicum; species Capsicum baccatum. The sequence goes on from CM061550.1 coordinate 140,945,783, forward strand.
AACTTCTACTACAAGCAATACACCATAAATAATACAAAAATGACTACACAAAATGTAGGTTTTTACTCTAATCATGTTATACATACAATTGAAAGCTCAAGAACACTACTCCAAAATATCCTAGACTCAAGAATTGACTCACCAAGTTGACAAACTCATACATATTGATCAATCAAAGAAATCACACAAATCACCCAACTATCATCAAACATGTTCCCTCACAATAGGAGAGTTACCCATAATCACTCACATAAATGCAATTTATAACAAATTAGGTACAAGAATCAAATTATGCTCACTCTCACAAAGAATTCACAAGTTACACAAAATGAACTATAGGCTTTCCCTTAGTGTAGCACTATACTAATGTCAGAGTGTTAAGGCTCAGGATCAAGTAGGTCTTTATGGGTTGTCTTGTAGGCTAAAAGGATGGGTCAAAATTAGTTTGGCAAAGAATAGTAACTATCTCCCCTAAGAACTTTAATACATCACAAATATAACTTAAGACTACTCTCTAACCAACCAATTTCAACCAATTCTATCTACCCACATCTTTTGTTTTGCCCCCATATCATCAAGCTCATTCACATAAACTATGGTGGTAATGTTCTATTCACATCTTATTCAATTTGAATAATCTTATAATTTTTTTCATTACATAACTCCTAACCACAATACATATCAATTTTCAACAACAAAAGTAATTTATTAGGGTTCTTCACTTTCACCTTTTCCCTATTTGAATTTCAAACTCCTTAACTCATTAAATTTCTACTAAAGTGCTTAGGAGATTTAGATCAAATTAAGGTCAATCAAAGAAGGGGATACATTCTATATTTAAGGTTACCAAAGAAAATAAGATAAAGGCTCAATGGGGTTAACTAAGATTATGCACAAGGGTGGGTAAAAGAGAGTATGAAATATGGCTATCAAACAAATGTCTATATCATCTCCTAAACCCACACTCTTTATTTTGCTTTGCATATGCACCAGGAAAGTTCTACACATCAAGTATAATAAGGAATACAGAAAACCTCACACACATGTGACACATGCTCAACTCAAGTAGGATCATCATAGACTCTCAACCAAATAATTGCATGGATTCAATATTAAGCCAACGATGTACAAGAGTCATAAACTAAAGTCTAGGAGTCTCAAAAGTAGTAGTTCACACAATCCACATGCTCTTAACATACAAGCCCACTTGTATCATGTTAGCCATATGTAGCACAAATAAGACTATCTCACTTACCTAATCACAAAAATTTAAAAATTACTCTTAAAAAAAGAATATCGGGTTCAAAGGATGTCTCCATGGAAAGAATTAAAAAAAAACAACCATGGGGTGGGTGAAGTGTGCACCTACTAGATTAACTCAAATAACTAAAACTAAAATGAGAAAATCATTTTGTAATTTTCTTTTCAAATTTACCCAAAAACTAGAAAAACAACTAAGACTCAAGAACCTACAGTATCACTTCACTCAAAACAACGGGAATTTTCCCACCCCACACTTAAAAATCTATTTTATCCCTAAAGTATACTTAGAAGTAGAGATAGAAATATGCTTTTAGGCCTCTAGGCCGAGATAGTAGCATTTTTATACATCAAGAGGGTCTAAGGACACCACACTCAATCTTTGCCATGCTCTTTAGCTCAGGTTTCCATTATTCAGACTTTCCATCAACCTGTGACTCAACAAATACAAATACTACGTGAAGCAAAAACTAAAAATACTAAAAATAAAACCTACCTTAACTTGGGTTTCCTCTCAAGCAGTGCCTAATTTAGTATCCCGACACGACCTAAAATCATACTTAACCATTCATCCTCTTTCTCTGAGTTAGAGTCATCTTCTTATTCATTTCCAACCTCTTGAGTCTGAAATCTCAAGGTCAATAACTTTTTCAACAATATCCTTTTTAGGCTCATCAATCAGCATCACTTTGAACTTAGGTAATGGTTTCTTAGGTAGCTTAATAAGAAATTCTAAAGAGGTCTTTGGTGGATTGGGCTCTACCACCTTACACTCATCCACTTCCATCACTGTAATCATGCATAAATCTTTGTAATGGGATAGTTTGTTGAGTGGTTTGTAAACCTTAAAGACCACCTCTTTATCATCCAACCTCATTATGAGTGTTCCCTCTCTCATATCTATCAATACTCCTTCCATCGCCAATAATGGATATCCCAAGATAATCGGCACCCTGTTATCTGCCTTATAAGTCAAAATAATAAAATTAGTAGGAATAATAAACTTACTAACCTTAATGAGAATGTCCTCGATGATTTATTTCAGATGAACTATGGTTTGGTCTGCCATTTGGAGTAACACAGAGCACGGTCTCGGCTTTCCCAAACCTAAGGTATTGAACATCATAAGGGAATCAAATTGACACTTGCCCCCAAATTATTCAGTGCATGGACCATCTTGTTGTTACCAATCTTAATGGGGAGAGTGAACCTCCCAGGGTCCTTAATCTTTTTAGGCATCTTATGCATTACCATAGAGCTACATTCTTCAATGAGTGCTACTGTCTCAACATCCTACAACTTAATTTTATTATTTACCACATCCTTCAAGTACTTAACATACTTGGGCATTTCATATAAAATATATAAAAGAGGAAGGTTAATGCGAAGCTCTCTGAATGTGTCAAAGAACTTCTTGAAGCATGAATCCTCCTTTGATTTTCTCAACCTCTGTGGAAATAGTGGTGGTGGTCTCTTGTTAACCTATTTAGTAATTTTTGTTTTTGGGTACTCAGACATTACTGAATAATCTGCAACTTTATCTGAAACTGGTTGCAGAATTAACTCTACATCTTCCTCCTTGTTTGTCTTTGGAGGTATATCAATCAACTCTTTACCACCCCTCTAAGTGATTGCCATTACATGTTTAGGAGTTTTATTCGCACTTGGAAACCACCTTGAGGCCTTGTATTTTATGCCTACTGCATTTTCCCCAATTAATACTCTAACTGCTTCTAAAGTACTTACTAATTTTTTAGTTTAGAAGCCATTTATTCTTGGGTTACCATGATCTTATTTAACATCTCCTCTATGTTATAGGCCTGTGATTTTTGCTTCTACTGCTGGTTGTTGTTCCATGAGTAATTTGGTGCCTGAGTATGTCACTTTGGGTTGTAGGCATTACCATGATTTAGCCTTTGAGAATTGCCCATAAAATTGACTGACTTAGGATTCGCACCACCCATATAAGAAGAGTGTCCACTATTTTCACAAACCTCACACCATACAGGAGTCTACGACTCTGCATTCGCTTAAACCAAAGACTGTGATAAGTCATCAATTTGACAACTTACTAGCATTTTTAAGCCTAAATTATCATGCTTTTTCATTGATTTGTTGTTACTTTCTTATTTAGTGGGTGTTTGGATCGACTTATTTTTAGGTGCTTTTAGCTTTTAAGCACTTTTTCAATTTTGGTAGTGTTTGGCAAAGTAAAAAAGTGCTTTTAAGCACTTATTTTTAAGTCAAAATAAGTGATTATAAGTTAAAACCTAAAATTAGGGTAATACTATCTTATATCTTTTAGCTTTTGGATTATAAGCTACTTATTAAAAGCCAATTCAAATAGGCCCTTAATACTTATTTGTGTAGGTAAAAGTTAAATGAAAAGATGAGAAAGTAAACTTGATAAAAATGAGCTAAGCAGAAGTTGAAAGAGAAGAAATGCGAGCAAAAAGAACAAAATTGCATGCCTAGGAGTCGACCCTCATTTACCACGTTGCAGCCTGAGGGTCGTGATCGCTATCAGTCAACAAGTCAAGTGGAGTGCGATGGTAGTATGACTACTGCGATCGTAGTAGTGTGGAATAGTTTCAAGGGGATTTTTATAATATTTGTCAAATGTGGAATTAGGGGCTTAAATAGGGGTTTTAAGTTCATTTTTCACACCATCTTTATCTTACATTTTATCCTATCCTTAGTTTTGGATTTTGTAATCAGATAGAGCTTATATCTTGAATTTATACTAATTTGAGGCAATAATTAATTAGAGAAACTCCAAAGTGAAGAATTGGCAAATCCCATTGAGGGTTTATTGGAATTTAAAGTGTTGTTTGCATTCTCTTTATTGTTCATGAATCTAATTGATGGAGATTTTGGTATATTTTTTTATTGTATTTATATGTTGTTAGTTCTTACTCTTGAGATTATGTTAAAATAAGGTGCATTTATGTGTGGTATTTGATTCATTTGTGTATATTCTATTGTGTTGGTGTTGGATTCGACTATTGCTTGATTAAATTAGTTGAGATTTATGGGTGAAAGCGCCAAATGCCCAAATGGGTTTGATGGATGAAAATCCCATGCTCTTGAAAGCTCAAGCCATCTTTGAAAGAGGGGTTTTGGGTGAACTTTAGGAACCCACCTCATCCTTGAAAAACAGATATGGGAACCAAAGCAATAGTAGACAATTTATGGGTATGTCTTGCTAATTTTTCACCATATTAAACATAAGGGTGATTAGAAGGTTGACTATACCATGGGTATCATCCTAGAAATAGGGATACCCGATTGAAGTATTAGGTGACTTTAATTGATACACTTGTTAGGTACTCGAAAAGGTCAATGAGTGACATCTTTGAGGTTTTGTTGAAAAACTAGCCTCAAAGAATTTCCACCTAGCCTACCACATCATTAACAATTTGAATTTGCACCAAATTATCATGATCCCATGCATAATTTTTCCTTAGGAAAGCATAATCCCAAGATCCATTTTAATTGATTATACTCTAATTATTCTTAGTCTCGAATTAGTCCTTTAGAAGCCCAAGAATTACTTTTACATTCCCAAAGATTGAGAACCCCCAAACCATTTTGTACCATAGGTTTGAATTTAGCAAGCAACTTTTATTTTGAGTTTACTTAATCGCCATTCATATTGTTCCTCATGTATTCGACCTCGGCTCTTGTTGGGTTATTATATTGAAAATGACCACCTTTCACTTAAATTAATGTGTAAGTTGAGCGTTATCAAAAATGACGTCGTTGCTGGGGAACAATTTAGTGTGTTGATTTAGTTAGAAATTCTAGCTTACTTGGTTGAATTCAAACTTGCAAATATTTATTTGTGATTTTCCTTTGTTTCTTGTGTTAGGGAGATTTTTATTTTTATTAATTTCTTGCTATGGCATCGTGGAATGAATATGATTTTGGTAGTTGGAAATCATATCTTAATGATCCATGCTCATGTTGTGATGGACCCCACTTTCCGCGAGATAATAGATATGCTCCCCAGAAAGAGATCTGTGCACCATCTCAACCCTATTGGGAGTATGAATGTTCTTTATGTGGTGGTCATAATGGACATTGGAGCAATTGTCCGAATGCCCCTTTACCCATTATACTAACCCAATTTCTAGTTCTTCTTATGATTTTGACAAGTCTTATGATGGGAAAGAGGAAAAACAATGTGCTAAGGACAATGAGATTGAAGCAATGCTTCAACTTATCTTGGATCGGGTAGAAATAATAGGGGACAACATATAAATCATGCGTCAAGACATGGGGGCATGTAAAGAGAAAATTGAAAGGATTGAGAAAGTAGATATGGAGAGTAATTTTTCCAATACCATGGGTATGCCTACTCTTCCAAATGAGCTTAAAGTTGATGAATCCTTGATAATTTCCCAACCAACCATACCTAACATGAGATATGATGCCAAGATTGAGAAAATGGTACTAGAGTTGGAAGAAAAAGCCAAGAAAATCCTTTGTGAAGGCTCTAGTCCATTTCAAGGTGAAAATTTCAAAAGAGATGCAACTCCAAAATTATGGAGAAAACCTTAGTCGAACTACTTTTCAATATTATGCTTGGTGGATGTGATGGAAGTCGAACTACCCAAGCAAATGATGAATTTTGGAAATGAGGAGAAAAATCCCTATATTTTTTAGTTTGTCATTCCAAAAGGGAAAAATGAAGCCCCTCACCTGAAGGCCAATAACTGTAAAATTCAGTGTGTAACAAGTGAATTTTTTATGCTCTCTCCAATACCCAACGAGCCTATTAGAAACTTTGATGTGAATTTGGGTAAAAGGTTTAAATATTCAAAGTGGTGAGATAGAAAATATTTCATTATGTCCTCTCCTTTGGCCAAAATGTATAAAAGATGTATTGATCTGAAGTTGGGCTGGCATTTTAAGTCTTTCAAATAAAGACATAAATTTGATAGGCAAAAAATGTCATGCCGCAACTTTAACTAAGGCGCTTCTTGGGAGGCAACCCAAGGAATTTTTCTTTATGTTTTCTAACGTTTTAAATTAATTTTTTGCTTGTTTTGGGTGTTTTTAGGTCATAGCATAAGTTGGAATGGGGACCTCAAGAATGAAACCCCAGATAAGTATATTGGACTTTATTTTCATCACTTTCCTCTCTTTAGTAAGCTTACATGGTATGATCTTTAAAATACCAATGATGACCACCTTTCATGGTTTCTTTTGAATTGAATTTAATTCATTTGAGCTTAATTTGGTAGAATGTGGTTGTTGGGATGATGATTTTGGAATGTGTGCCTTGTCTCAAAATCTTAATTTAAAAATTGTTGCTTTCATACATTAGTGCACACCATGAGTTTGATGAAATGCCCACTTAAGGTTTGTTTGATTAATTGATTGGTGGATGATTTAGTTGGGTTAGTTGTTTACAAGTGGTGAGTTTGGTGATGAATTGGTGCATTGATCTTGTTTACATGTGTTGTTAGTTTACCTATTAAATCTCTTACTTTACATGCACACCACAGGTTTGTTAAAATTTCAATATGAGAAAATGTCTTATATACTTGTAAAGGTTAATGTAAACTTTCTTGAGGCACTGTGTGATCATTTTTGGAGTATGGCTTTGAGTCTAATTGGTCTTAAAAATGGTATAACCGGTGATTTTTGGTTGAAATTATGGATGAATGTTGTGTCCATGGTGTGGTCAATTAGTGTGCTTATCAAAGCATCTCCGGGTGAAGTCTAAGTAACCCAAGGGACATAAATGCTTTCCTTGCCCTATGATAGATTGGGTGACGCCATTTATAAGGGCAAAGGATCGTTTATGTTTCCATTGGTGACATGAGTGATTTATGAACTAAATGGATGATATGTGAAGTTGTGAGGAAAGAATCCCATGAAGTGTAATGATAATATTTCCTTGCATTCATCCAAAGTTTTCTTTAATTGTGTAGGAAGAGGCAAAGGATGAAAAATTCATTCAAAATGTCATTGGCAAGAAATGAAATTATATTTGTCTTTTTGAAAAGAGAGAGATTGAGAGAGATCAAGGATGTTCTTGAGATTTTTTGTGAGTGAGACCATTAAATTTAATTTTTGTCTCTCTCTTTACAAGGATAAGTCATTACTCAAAGTAAATTATTACGCTCAAATTGCTTAAATTGGTTGGGAGATTTACTTTTTTTCTCTATGAGTATGATGCCATGTGTCGTGAGATTTTTGTATAATTCTTGTACATATATGTTTTCTAGAACTTGCCCCGAATTTGTTCAAAGTGAAATCCTAGACAAGCTTGGCTTGGAGAATGACCCCAGTCCATGTCTGACCCGTCACATAGCCAAATTCCAACCTTAACATTTTTCCCTAGTTAACCCCTTTGAAACTTTTTACCCATTTTTCTTTCTTTGTGTAGTGATAACCTTGCAAAAACACTTAAGACCATTTTAAAATGTTCTTTTTGGCACTTAACCTCCTTTGATGAATTGAATAATTCAAAGTAATGAAATGTAGGCAAAAGCCTAAGTTTACGGGGGGAGGGGGGGAGGATTAATGTGATATGCTAAGATGTGCCAAGAAAGGTGTATGTAAGGTGGTCAAATCATGTGCTTAAGGGACAAGGGACATACTTGATTGTAAAATTGTTTAGCCTAGCCCATAAAATATGTTGAGAAATGAGGCAAATGTGGGGGCTAAGAAGAGCTTAAAGTTAGAACGTCTCTGGAAAAATAAAAATAAATGAAGAAAGAAAATGGTGGCTTTGAATTGTTTTGTAAATTCTAACAAAAAAATAGGAAAATATGGGAAATGATTTGAAGGAGGGTAAGGTGGATAGTTTGAAAATCTTGGGGTAGAAGGGGTTGAGAAATTGCATCAAAAAAGATATCTTAGTCACTTGATCCATACATATTCCTTTCCATACTTTAAACCTTCATCTTGACCCACAAGACCTTGGTGATTCTAAACTAGGTAAGTCTACATTAGTGGTGAAAAACACAAAGGTCAAGACTATGGTTCTACTCATTGTACTTGAATTTCTTTGCAAGAGTGAGTGTGAATTCTTTCATTATTTCAGCTCCTTTGGAAATTTTAATGTCTTTTGCGTCTGTGGAGCTAACTCTTACTTGTGAGCGGCATTGATACTTTGGAGTAGAGGGTAAAATCTCACTCTTGATTTGGGTAAATGGGTTTAGTAAGTTGCATTGTGAAGATGGAGAATTTTTTTTAAGATTTTATGTTTACTCTTATGATGCTTTATTGATTTGAAAGATTCATTTGATACAAAATTACATCCTTGCTTCATAATATGTGCTTATTGAAATTTTTTGGTTCAATTGTTGCTGACATGTTTGGAAAGTCTTTGTAGAGCTTTGTTAGCTTATTCCTTTAATATAGTTTTCTTTTCGGTGAAATTGAGTTAAATACCCTATCTTGTTGAATTGTTCTTGGTTGCTTGAGGACAAGCAATAGTTTAAGTTTGGGGGTGTTGATAAGTCATCAATTTGACAGCTTACTAGAATTTTTTAAACCTAAATTATCATGCTTTTTTATTGATTTGTTGTTACTTTCTTATTTAATGCTCATTTGTGTAGGTAAAAGTGAAATAAAAAGATGATCAAGGAAACTTGATAAAAATGAGCTAAGGAGAAGTTGAAATAGAAGAAATGTGAGCAAAATGAACAAAAGCTGAAATTTCAAGTCCAAGAGTTGACCCTCAGTTACCGGGATCACGTTTTGAGGGTCACGATCACGATTAGTGAACAAGTCTAGAGAGTGTGACCTCAATATGACTACCTCAATTGTGAAGTCGCGATCGCGGTAGCGCGGAAACATTTCAAGGGCATTTTTGTAATATTAGACAAATGTGGAATTGGGGCTTAAATAGGGTTTTTAGTTCATTTTTCACACCATCTTTATCTTACATATTATCCTATCATTAGTTTAGGGTTTTTGTAATCACTTGGAGCTTGAATTTATACTAATTTGAGGCAAAAATTAATTAGAGAAACTCCAAAGTGAAGAATTGGAAAATCCCATTTTGGGTTCAGTGGAATTTAAAGTGAGGTTTGCATTCTCTTTATTTTTCATGGATCTAACTAATGGAGAATTTGGTATATTTTTATTTATTATGTTTATGAGTTGCTAGTTCTTCCTCTTGGGATTGTGTTAGAATAGGGTGCATTTATGTATGGGTTGTGATTCATTTGTGTATATGTTAATGTGTTGGTGTTGGGTTCTACTGTTGCTTGATTAAATTGGTTGGGTTTGTAGGTGAAAGAGCCTAATGCCCAAATGGGCTTGATGGATGAAAATACCAAGCTCTTGAAAGCTCAAACCATCCTTGAAAGAGGGGTTTTGGGTGAACTTTAGGAACCCACCTCATCCTTGAAAGAGGTATGTGGGAACCAAAGTAATAGTAGATAATTTATGGCTATGTCTTGCCAATTTTTCACTATCTTAGACATAAGGGTGATTAAGTGTTTGACTATACCACGGGTATCATCTTATAAATACGGATACCTAATTAAGGTATTTAGTGGCTTTAATTGACACACTTGGAAGGTATGTGAAAGGGTTAATGAGTGACATCTTTGAGGTTTTTTTTAAGAACTAGACTCAAAGGCTTTACACCTAGCCTACCACATTATCAAAGATTCGAATTTGCACCAAATCATCATGATCCCATGCATAATTTGCTCCTAGGAAAGCATAGTCCCAAGATCCATTTTAATTGATTATACTCTAATTATTCTTAGTCTCAAATTATTCCTTTAGAAGCCCAAGAATTACTTTTACATTCCCAAAGATTGGGAACCCCCCAAACCATTTTGTACCATAGGTTTGAATTTAGCAAGCAACTTTTATTTCGAGTTTGGGTTATTATATTGACAATGACCACCTTTCACTTAAATTGACGTGTAAGTGGAGTGTTATCAGGCTGTTGCACACCCAATTTTTTGAATTGTGTCATCATTTGGTTCTACACGACTTAATAATTGGGCTGCTAAGGCTGTAATACTGTCAACTTCAATCATACTTGCAACCTTTTTAATTGAGCTTCTTCAGGTATCACCATGCCAATCCAAATTTTCTTATGCAATCTGGTTCAACAAGGTGTATAGTTCATCATATGTCTTTTCCAATGCTTAACCACTTGCAGCTGAATCTAGCAAAACTTTTATGTTATGGTCATGTGCCTCAACAACGGTGTGACCTAGCACCTCATTAGACTGCTAATGATGTTGAAAGTCTATAAGATCTTTGAATCTCTCCCAATCATGATACAGGTTCTTATCTGGGCTCTGTTTGAAGCTTAATATCTCACTGTGGAGTCTCACAGTCTTGCCAGATGGAAAGAAGCGGATAAGTAACTTTCAAGCAATGTCATCCGAAGTTATGATTGAACCTACCAATTCAGTGTTCAACCACTTTTTTGCTTCCCTCCATAAACAAGGGGAAGAGTATCAGCCTTATATAATCAGTTGACACACCCGTAGGGATGAATCTTTCACTAATCTCTGAAAAATCCAAAAGGTTTTGCAAATAGACTTGTGGATATTCATTTGATAGCCCAGTTAATTGTCGACTGCTCCACAAGAGCTACACCATGTTCTTCATCAGCTCGAATCTACCTCCATAAGTCATTCTTTGAATATGGGAGGTCAAAATTATTGCAAGTAGGATTCCCACTTCACAAACTGTCCCTTGAGCTGGTGGATCATCTGCCATGGGAGCAGGAATATGTTGTTTGTCGTTGATTGTGAGATGCGGTAGAGAAAGACTCCTTCTCTCCTCCTTTAGTGTAAGCATTGATAAGGCTCAAGTTCATGTTCAACCAACTCTCTATCCCTTGCCAGCTTAGTAGTTTGTTAACCTGTGCCTGCAAAATTAAACCAAGATCAAGTGAAAATCACCAAAAAAATCCAAAAATTAAAAGTAAAACTAAAGTAGTTGTCAAATCACAAGTCCCCGGCAATGGTTGCCAAAAGCTTTCTGCACCCAAGCACACACGCTAGTGTACATGGTCTCACCAAGTAATATAGTGGCCTTTTACAAGACAAGTATCGATCCCTGAGAGACTTGTGTTGACAATTATCCAATTCTAGTTCACTATTGAAATTAAATTAGTGCAAATGTAACCACGAGAGTTTGAGAGTTATAACTAAAAGTAAAGTGAACAATGTGTAATAGTAAAGGTTCTTGGAAAATTAATTGGAGTAAATCGGGGTTAAGGCTCTACGAACAATCATACTATGCTGTTAAACTTCAATGGTTATGTTACTTATCTAGCCTATCGGTTCACGGGGTTGATATTATGAGTATGGTCTTCCGTGCCTCTAGTCAGCTATCTAACTTAAAGCACAAATACATGTTGAGTGGGGATGTGATAACTAATTTAAATACCTTCATATTTAATCTCGTAAGTGAACCAAATAAGTCACTATTCCTATCCTAAATGCAAATTATAACTTCATTCTATAGAAGATTATAATCCTATTCTATTTACCCCTGTTCTATCCTCCTGTTCCTCCTTCCGGGATCACAAGATGACAATAAATGTATATTAAGGGTCATGAGTCCTTAAATTAGTAATAAATAGGATATATAAACAATCAAATATGATAAATAATAAAAAACAAATCAATTTTATAATTATAGAACTCATATTCTTGGCCTTAACCCCAAAAAATTGCTTTTTGCCGCTCATGGACATAACCGTAATCACGATAGATGAATACATGTACAAATCCATCAAAAAACTAAATTAAAGGAATAAAAACCATATTTTAAGTGTTATCCATCCTCCATCAAAGTTTCAAGTTCATCCAAGGTGTTTAGCATCATGTTTAAGTGTCCTATTTATAGGAGGACAAAATTGCCGAAGTTAAACTAGGGTCTGCGTTGCACCCTATACTGCGGTACCTTGTGTATACATCATGCCATAATTTCAAACACACACTATTTTTTGTCCCTTAATAATCACCCAAGTTCGTGGCTCTGACCTTTTAGCGGTGACTATGCTTTGCAATGCGCTAGTGACCCCAAATCATCCATTTTTACATCAAGTCTTATCCCGTGCTTTAGTCCATCAATTCCAAGGCTTGTGGTTTGGTTTTAACTTGATTTACAGATTTTTTATCTTTCAAAAATCATCATCATGAACTTATAATGCATCCTATAGCATCAAAAACCATGAATTAGAGATCAAAACAACACACAAACCAAGTCGGTGAACGAGAAGCTTAAGCTAAGAACTAGTTTTGTCCTTCTGACCTTTAACTTAGATTTGACTCTTAGCTTCATTAAAATGAAAATTAAACACTATAAAAAAGTTTTTCTACACATAATTACACAATCATATCATTAGTAACTCATTACAAATACTATAATCCATCGAGATCAACTAGCATAACACATAGCTTATGCTAGTAACACTAGTTTTCTTGTCTACACTCTAAGTGACCAATTTGAATCTAAACTTGTTTGAAAAACACCATAAATATTTAAATCAAGAACTTTAATACTTATATTCTTAATGATATCATTATTCTCACATTAAGCACACAAAAATTCCTTAAAACAAAGCTAAATAAGCCCGAATAACAACACTTCGGTGCATAAATCCATCTCAGATCAGAGAAACATTATTGATCATGGAGTCATTGCTATTGGTTTTCAGGGTTACTACTTTTAATCAATTTGAGATTTTGGTTTATCATCTTCGTATTGTAAGTATAAAATTATACTTTCAACTATGAAATCTTCGTGTGTGCTAATGGTCATAAGTAGCTAAACCCCATAACAAGGGTTGTGGGAACCATGATGAATTAACAAAGCAAGTTAAGTACAAAATCATCCTAGATAAATGTTATTTCATGTATTGGTATTTCCTTTAGTTTCATTACTTTCTTAACAGTTTTCAATGTTAGAAACTGGCCGGTATTTTAAACTTGCTCGAGAGAGAGGAATATATTAGGAAAAGGAAATAACAACATTTATTTGAAGCTACCAATTTTCATCTAATTAACTTGAGTCATAACTGGGATATTTAATCTGATACCACCAAACAAGTGTTAGTAATGCTATTCTCTGATTCGAGAGTTGATGACTAAAAATCAACCAAACCAAGGTCGAGAGATGATTAGGTAATACATATCTTTTTAGATTTTTCATGTAAGACATCAGGATAATTTTTTAAGCATGAACAACCTGTCGAGTTATGATTTCACGGGGAACACAATCCTAGTGTTCATCTCATATTGATTACAATCTGATTAACCATCAACTGTTACTATTTCAACCAACTGTTAAGAAAAAACCCTTTTATTTACATAATTCCAATTACATCAGCAAACTCTTGATAGATTTTTGGGCTATTCCTCTTTGAATTGACCCTAACCTAGTTGGATTCTATATTTGTTTGACAACCACTTTATACTTTATTATGAGTTCTAATTTGGGTGGCATTAAATTTTGGCGCTGTTGTCGTGGAATACAGTGAATTGATAAATTAAGTTTGTTAAAGTTGTTGGTCTGATTAGTTCATTTCTATTTTTCAACTACTTCTAGGGAACAATCCGGTATATTCCTAGTACTCAAAGTCAAGGAAATCCCCTAATTTTATTTGATTTTAAACTTAAGAGAACTCTATGAAGAAATAAAAAAATGAAGAGAGAAGGAATTAGTGATCAAGGAGCTCGACTTAATGGGGTTCATGATGACCCAACAATAGTGAATCGACCACTTTAGTATGATGTTTAGGAAACTATAGAGTAGGTTACTTCTTGCTTAATAGCCAAAGAATCTTCTAGTCAAGCAACTGGCCGACGAGGAAAAGAGGATAGACAAGAAGAGAAAGATCAACAAACCACTCTTAAAAGGTATATAATTTGAAGATATAGAGGACAACATCCTATCCAACAATATCAGTGAGTGTATAATGATCTAGATAAAGATTTAGGGTACAATGAGACTATTGAAATATGTACAATCATTCCTCCAGAATTTCCCTAAGGTACTAAGTTTTATAATGTGAGTTCTATGATTCAGTTGCTGAATTTGAATGGGTTGTATGTTGGTCTACCTACTGATGATGTGAACATGAATATCATCAAATTTTATGGGGATCTAAACTTCAGATAATCTACCTGGGGTGAGTCAAGAGGCTATATGATTAAGGTTATTCCCATTCTCTATGATAGAAGAGGTGACTTTGTGGTTAGGTGAGCTACCTTGGAGATTTATCACCACATGGAATTAGTTAAGGACTCAATTCTTGGAGCAACTCTTGTCACCCTTTAGAGTTTTGCAATTGAAGGATAAAATCTATAATTTCAGATAGTTACATTCATAGGCACTATATGAGACATGGTTGAGGTTCAAGAAGATGCTATAGAATACTCTAAATCACAGAATCATGGTGCAAAACTTGCTTGAGATATTCTGTAGGGCATTGTATGCTAATACCAAGGTTGTAGCTGATACTATTTGTAACACCCCAACTTTTTGCCTTTAAAATTTCTGAATTTTTGAGTTCACTACCCATGCTATGACTCATTTAATGAGTCAAAAAATATCCTTATGAGTCGTAGCACTTAAGTCATAGGGTGACTAGGTAGGTTTTCAGAGTTTCTATCCTAATCATGATTTGTACCTAATGATTTGTAAGGATGGTCATGAGTCGTAGTGAGTGACTCGTGGCCAAACTAGTATAGGTGCCCAAGTCACTGTTGTGGTTACCACTAGGACCCTACGAGTCATAAGGTTTATGTACGAGTCGTAGGGCATGACTTTTAGGATTAATAATAAGGAGGCCCCATGTCACTGCCCATTCTACGAGTCATGGTAACGAATTTTAACCAATCATCATGAGTAGTGATTTGACTAATAGTTACTGGTAATAGTTTTTCTTGTGTTTTAATTAGGGGCACTTTGGTTATTTTTCTCTTTCCCCAACCACGACTTTAAAACACTTTAGGGTATTATTATCAATACAAAGGAAATCAAAATACACTTCTTCTTCCAAATTCCTCAAACCAAGAACAAGGGCAGGGTTTCTCAAGGTTGATTATCTATGACTCAGAGGTTGATATCTCTCAATATTCCGAATACTCTCAACCATGTATATCTTACCCCAAACCTTATTTTGTTAAAAACATGTGTTTAAATTTCTATTCATATGATTAATTGATGGTTTTGGAAATTGGGTTTATGGTCCTTTAATGCTATTGATGGAATTTCTTTTCTCGTGATTTTTGTTAATTATTCAAGATTTGAATTCATAGTATTGAACTCATTGGTCGCATGGGTATGGAGATTGGGATGGGGGTCGTTGATTTCCCTAAATAAATGAATTTTTTAATTGAAATCGGTAATAACCTCAACCCAACCTTATGAAATTGGACTTAAAACATAAAAATATGCATATTTTAATCATTTTTCGAACTATGTCACTACATAAAAGGCTAATGGAACAGATATAGTTTTTAGTTGAACCTTGGGGGTTTTGGATTCCCCCAATTTAATGGATAATTAACATTAAGCCTTAGGGGTTGCGGAATCCTTCATGGAGATGAATAATTGGAGCTTTTTGGGGTCGTGGATTCCCCCAAGTGATGATAATTGGAATGTTATGTTGATAATAGCTTGCAAGTATAATTGGTATGTCAATACCAATGGTTTATGCCTTAATGAATGATTATTGGTTGAATGATTAACAATATGTAAATGTTTTAATTGGGATTAAAGGATGTTGTGTAGTTGAACCGTGAAAATGGAGGTCCCGAGGGACGTATACTAGAAATTCATGTTTGTTTATGATATCTTTGATTTATGCTGCTAACACGCACTGAGGCCTACCTAGCAGGGGATTGGACCCATATAGCCCGTAGGTGTTGATGACAGTTCGAGCTATATAGTCTAGGCTAATATTTTAATCTCATGCTAAACCTTGTTCCCTATCTTGGTATATGATATATATATATATATATATATATATATATATATATATATATATATATATATATATATATATATATATATATATGTATGTATATGATGATGTGCATTGGTCTTAAATGGTATTGGACTGATTTGATCATGGAATTACTTTATCCCTTCCCTAAGTTACATGCTAGTGCTCACACATCCCTGGATGCTACATCCCTATACGATGCATGATTCAGAGAACTTCTTCATTTCCTGCACAATGATAGGTGATTTTTAGATTGCTCATGAATCTGCTTAAAGTTGTGAGCTTCCATGCTCTGGAAAATGCTAATTTTATGGTCTTGTCTTTACTTATGTTTTATACTGTTTTGATGGGTTTTTGGCTATGGACCGGGTCATGTCCCAACTTAGGTTGTTCTGGGTTATTTGAGGCCTTGGGGATTACTTTGGATTGGGATGGTTGTTGAAATTCTTAGATTCCCTTTTGAGTTAGTTGAACTCTCTTTTTATTTGTTTGAAACTCAGCTCTATCTTATTATATGTTCAAAACTCAGCTCTATCTTATTATATGTTTGGAACTTATCAGTTGCTAGTTGTATTGCATTTTGGTTTGTTAGGTTAATAGGGGTGGTCTCCGGTCCTTGTCTGACTTGAGATACCTATCACGACTAGGCCCTGATTTGCGTCATGTCCAACTTGGTATCAAAGCCTAGGTTGATAGTCATTGGGTCTCCACAAAGTCCTGGAAAGTAGGGTCTCTTTATGTAACGCCCCGGAATTGGGTCCCGAGACGTCACACGGTGCTTAGGATCACAAGTGACCCCAAACTAACCCTTCTACTGGCACAACTCATAAGCAACTGAGCAAAAAGTAAAAATCTATACAAATCTGCGGAAAATAACTCTTTTCAGAATATGATAGATACAAAACTAAATTTACAAGATTACAACTCTGCTTTTACAACCAAAACTGAAATGGAATACATAAACTTCTACTGACTGTCTATGAAGCCTCTACTAGTACTGACTATAGGTAGCTGTGTCATGACTCCCGACTATCCCAACTCAATACAGCTGGATAAAGGAAATACAACACTTCTCAAACTGTATAACTAACTCAAGCCCTTGAATCAAAAGGACTCATCACCTGCTGACTGGATGTCGCGGACTGACTGGATCTGAAGATGTACACTATACCTTGTACATATATTTTGAGAAAATGTAGCCCATATACAAATATGTGGGTCAGTACCATAGAAACGTACCGAGCATATGGAGGTGCAATGCATATATAAAATAATATCTTAATATCATCACAATTTATAAAATTATGCATGCTGATATAAATGACTCACTTAGCTCGAATTAAAATCATCATAATTATAAGAGAGTAAAATATATCGGGTGAAACATGTGATTCATCATAATAAATCTCAATTCACTTCCATCTAGATTCCAAATCATCAAAGCAATCAAATCTCATAACAATTCTCTTTGGAATATATGTTCATTAAATCTTTCAAAAACAATGACTTTCTCAAACTCAGTCTTTCAAACAAATATGTTTTCATCTCAGATAGAAGAATAAAACTTTTCATATTAGATAGGAGAATACACACACACACATTGGGAGTCTTTTACAACCGACATAAACCATGTGAGCTACATGGAGTCCAACGTTCAACTCACGTTGGGGAGAGCTATCCTATCCTTGCCATCGGAGTAGGGCCTTAATCATTCTTTTCACTAGTGA
The DNA here is from genome assembly GCA_030864225.1 of Capsicum baccatum var. pendulum. Taxonomy (NCBI): domain Eukaryota; kingdom Viridiplantae; phylum Streptophyta; class Magnoliopsida; order Solanales; family Solanaceae; genus Capsicum; species Capsicum baccatum. Next base: position 140,963,729 of record CM061550.1, read on the forward strand.
TCACCATATCAATTAGCCTTAGGCTCACATCCTACGGGGGTACGTAGTTCTAGGGAAGTACCAATCACAGATATACCTTCGACTCGGTGCTAAAGACTACTCCCGAACTTAGCTCAGATCATTTCAAAAGAAAATCCACAACAATGCAATTGAACCATTCATATCGGGAGCCATCATGCTACCCCTTTTTCATAATAAATCAACATGTGGATTTATTTTCTTATTCGAGTTCAAAAATAACTCTTTCAAGACTAAAAGGTCAAATCATTCAAATATCAAGGTGCACATAACACATTACTTCTCCAAAGATCATAATCTCAAAGAGGGTTTAAATCCCATATATAAACACTTGAGCAAAACATTTTAAGATTCATACTTTGTATATAAAACAAGTATAACTCATATGAAAATATGGAAATTCAACTTGAAACATGATATTAACATCCAAACTTAAGGAATTTATCTTTATGACATCACAAAAATATCATAGTTTCTTGAACAAGAATATAGGATAATAGTTTCCATCTCAAATTCATAATTAAACAAGTAAAATCATGTATCTTCATAAAATAATGCAAATTTTTGGGCACAAGAACGAAAGGATGTTCTTGTTGAAAACCCCACATACCTTTATGGTAACGGATTCGTTGAAAGATTGGACCCTCAATGTTGATTGTGCAACCCTAGTTATTTTTCTCCTTTAGTTCTTTTGGATGATGAAATTAGATTGATAATAGGGTTATGATGTGTTTAGATTCTATTAAATTCATAAGGTTGAGTTTAGGGGTGTGTAAGGAGTGCCAAAAGACTTAATTGCCCTCAAAATAACTCAAAACTGAGTGTTTTTACTACCTGAAACACCAAGTGTACGCCGCATTGCTTATTGCATACATTTACACATGCGCCTCATTGCTTATCGCACACATTTAAGTATGTGCCACATTACTTATCGCACACCTATTCCAGTAGCTATGTGCGATTGGTTAGGTGATGCACTCTACTTCGCAAAGCCATAACTCCTTGCTCGGGTGTCGGATTTTGATGAAATTGGTATTGTTGGAAAAATAATTTGATTCTCTATAATTTGGTAGGTCTTGGGATGAAAAATTCCATGTATATTAAGAGATATTCACATTTGAAGTTGAACCTTATAGAATCAAATGTCAAACTTTGGATGAATCAATTGGTCTTAGCTCAACCTTGTTCTAGGTCATTGTTATAAACATTTTCCACCTCTAAACTACTCCATAGACTTGGATAATGATCATGCAACTTGTATTCACATGAGAATCACTTGGATTAGAGCTTAGACGCAGAGGAACGATGGTTAGAATTCTAGCATAAAAATACGGGGTATTACATTATCTCCCTCTTAGGAACATTCGTCCTCGAATGTGGATAATTAACCTAAAACACAGAGGAATATTAGTCTTCAAGCTATCATGTGTAACTGATAGAACTGAATCACTGGATCTTAAGAATAATTAGCTACTGAACTGGTCTGCAAGTGCATGAATCCTCAAGAAAAATAACTATATGGCTAAGATAGAAACGAGAGTGTCAACTTTTGAGTAACCATTACTTTGCACTGGATCTGATCTCATGAGAAAGGATAAAAGGTTTATGACATAAAAACTCGGGGTATTACAACATCCCCCTCTTGGGATCGTTCGTCCCCGAATGATAATAATTTGATGAAAATACTAGGAAATTACTGTGATACTACACAGGATACTTATGAACTGAATCATGACTTAATATTTGAAATTGAAAATGATGCATGAACTGAGATGAATTCATAATTTAATTGGACACAAACACATTGCCTCTTGGAATGTACATACGTATAAGACTGCAGATAGTAAGACTAGCTGGAAAATTAAGAATCTATAGGAGCTTATCTCCTTGCTCGCTAAACTAGATTACAGGCTATATGGACTGGATCATACTGACTACCCATACTCAAATGGAGTATTTCTTTAGCACTTTTCTATGAAATTCTATTGACATTAGGGAGAAAAGAATTTTGGGCATGCTCTGAACAAGGAATTTGACTAAGGAATTACAACATTAATATAACTCTATAGAATGGAATATAATTATATAACTCATAAACTAGGATAGGTTTGTTAGGCCGTAGGCAACACAACTTCTTACTTTTAAGCTTAGCATCACATCTCAAATGCTCTCTCAACTATACTATTCCCCTTAAATACCATACTCATTTGATTAAACCTATAATTCTCATATTGGCACTGCAAAATCTTTCTACTAAGGTCTAAACTAAACTAAGTTCTCTCACCATGATCAAGCCTATCACTAAATCATAAGATACAACATGCCAAACCACAATACTAATCTAAACCACAAGGTTCAATATTCTATATCTTCTTAGAGCTCACACCCTAAGCATAACATGCCTTACCACTTCAATGACTAATTTAAAACTTTTGATATGGATTCACTAGTATATATTGCATTCATCATCTTACACCCAACATGACATTCAAGCCTATCATTAAAAATCACGTATAATTTGAAGGCAAATACCCCTAAAGGAATACTTCACATATTCTCTAAACCTTTATCAAGAACAATTTTCTTGTACTATTCTTAAAAACATACACACAATTTGTAACTAACCATGACATGTATCAAAGACTTGGCCTCAATCTTACTTCACACTTTAGCCCTAGATAGAAAAGCATAAATAATATTTCTTAATGAGGGTCATCAACTCTTTCAAATCTAAACCATTGCTTAGCAACTATCATCACCACTATCTTAACATAGGAAGAGGTCACCGAAGGGCTAACACATATGAACTAGAAGCACGAAAACTACAATACATAACATTAACACTTATCTTTGTCCTGAGGAATAAAATATCAAAGGCATGGATTCATTAAAGAAATCTAAGCTGATGACATACATGATATAATGTGAACTTCACTAGTATCATGAGTTTAAAAACTGGTCATACTCTAAAACATGAGTTTATACTTATTATGAGCTATTCAACATAAGACTGGAGTTCATAGATTCATAAGAGATAACTCGAATCACAGAGTGAAGCTGTTACATGCTTGCTAGAAGCTGAGAATGGGCTTGAGCACACATGATATGTATAAGCATAGGCCTGTGGCATGGATTTGTCAAGCAAATGATGGATTTGGTGTTGTAATGAATAAAATCCAAGGAATACTCTAGAGTAAGAAGGGATCACTATCTCATCATAACTCATTATTGACATGTATCACAATCTAATTCTTAAAACTCAGTTTGATTCTTCACTAATTATCTCCCCCTTAAGTCAAAGCTGGTATTCTAAGTATGATGGTCTACTCCATATCCTCGAGATTAAGCCATAATTTTATCATTCTATTATCTACACATAAATTCTAAACTCACAAGATTAAACTAATTTCGAACTTACCAACTTCATTCTTGAACAACCCATCCATATGCCATCCTTAACTTTCTAGCTTCAATAATCATCATCAAAGACTTACACTCTCATTTGCAACCATACCTACATCCCTAATCACATAATCATAACCTACCAAGATCACACCTCTATTTTATATTTTTTTTTCAAACCATGAGAATAAAATCATACTAAAAAGACTCAACATCTTCAATCATAACTCCTTAACTTAGCTATCAAGAACAACATAAATTATCTAACTAGCCTTTCTCTACCTAGCAACTTAACGTTACTACTAACCACACAATATGCAATAATTCTCAAAAAACAATGCAACCCCATGGAACCTTGGGCACACCTCTACACCATACTTAATTACGAACACATGATCTTATACTCTTGCATACACTGTTCAGGCCTACTAGATCACCTCCATATAACTAGCATCAACAACCGAACCATCAACTGTTCAAACTTAATGTCTAGAGCTAAACATAATTTACAACCCAATCTCACACACAATTTTCACTTCAAAACTATAGAACATAGCATTAAGAAAAACTAGTACACAATAACAATCGATCATAATCATATGGCCTACCTTATTCATAATCTGTTAACACATCCTCCTTCTTCACATCATACTATTTACCCATCTTCACACCTAAATTACTTTCATAGCTCTATAAATTTCAACTAAACTTCCTCTTGCAATCTCAGGAAAGCCTAAATTAACAATACTCAACAACCAAGTACTTCCATCAAAACCTATACTTTCCTAGTATAACAAATACCATCAATAACTCTTTTCATACTTCAAGCAACCAACAATCTACCTTAACTAATAATCTACTTCTCTAACTTCACTAAACTAACAAAAATGGGTATATCACTTCATTACTAATTCAATCATAAGCAAACATTCAGCTATACTTATTCAATAAATTGCCCTTACCACCATTCTTGCCACTGCACTTCTAAACCCACAAGTTCAACTAATACAAGACTTTTAACTAAACGTTATTACTTCTGTTACTACATAGAAATCCACACTTTCAAATAACACTAGAACAATAAGATAAACAACAAGTTGCTAGTGAATCGAAATAGGCCTCACACTGCTTCACTAGACTTTGGTTTTGTGTTTTGATTAAGAAAATTATATGAATAACAAAGCAACTATTCTAGTGAATCGAAATAGGTCTCACATGTCTTCACTAGACTTTGATTTTTTCACAAACATAATGATAACAAGATTACATAATATAAGAGATAAAAACTTGACACACAATATTCAACGATCTAAGAATACACCTTACTCTGTCTTAATTAAATAACTTATAAGAACGAGGGTATAACTTAAATTTGAAGGACTTATAACACACTAGAAGGATCCTCTCAAGCCACTTTATAAAACTTCTGCCAACAAATATAAGAGCATTATCTAGGGAGGAATTGGAACTTGTCGAATATGTTACCTAGAAAATAGTACATAGATAGAGAAGTATAGATTATCATTATAGATTCTGAGGAAAAATTTGAATACATATTTGACTCGGGCTTAGTGCATGATTTATACAGGCCTGATAAAGCACTTCAGTTTTTGGAACTCAAAAGTACTGATAGGATACTTTTGTAGCTCTCTTACAATTCCATAACTATCTATGGATAATGAAGCTCAACTAGTTCTGATACCATGGAAATGAGGCAGAGTTGGCCAGAATAGAGTAAGATAATAATTTATATAAGATTCTTGGAGAACCTTTTCATGGCACGGTCCTAGACTTGAAAGAAGGGAAATATTTCCTAAATGCCTTGTAGCCTTTCAAAGAAAAGTACAGACGTCTCCGAACCATTCCACAAGACTCTACTAGACACGGCTTCATAGATACCCTAGGACACTTGAACTCTATGCTCTGATACCAAGTTTGTAATGCCTCAAAATTAGGTCCCGAGATTTCACACGGTGCTTAGGATCACAAGTGACCCCAAGCTAACCCTTCTTCTAGCATAACTCATAAGCAACTGAACAAAAAGTAAAAATCTATACAAATCTGCAAAAAATAACTCTTTTCTGAATATGATAGATACAAAACTAAATTTACAAGATTACAACTCTGCTTTTACAGCCACAACTAAAATGGAATACATCAACTTCTACTGACTGTTTATGAAGCCTCTAATAGTACTGACTATAGGTAGCTGGGTCATGACTCCCAACTATCCCAACTTAATACGGTTAGATAAACAAAGTACAACACTTCTTGAACGATATAACTAACTCAAGTCCTTGAATCAAAAGGACTCATCACCTGCTGACTAGATGCTGCGAACTTACTGGATCTGAAGATGTACCCTATACTTTGTACTTATTTTCCAAGAAAATGTAGCCCACATACGAATATATGGGTCAGTACCATAGAAACATACCAAGCATATAGGGGTGCAATGCATATATAAAATAATATCTTAATATCATCATAGTTTATAAAATTATGCATGCTGATATAAATGACTCACTTAGCTCGAATTAAAATCATCATAATTATAAGAGAGTAAAATATATCGGGTGAAACATGTGAGTCATCATAATAAATCTCAATTCACTTCCATCTCAATTCCAAATCATCAAAGCGATCAAATCTCATAACAATTCTTTTGGGAATATAGGTTCATTAAATATTTTGAAAATATTGACTTTCTCAAACTCAGTCTTTCAAACAAATATGTTTTCATCTCAGATAGAAGAATAAGACTTTTCATATTAGATAGGAGAATACACACATACACATTGGGAGTCTTTTACATCCGACATAAACCATGTGAGCTAAATAGAGTCCAACGTCCAACCCACATTGGGGAGAGCTGTCCTATCCTTTCCATCGGAGTAGGACCTGAATCATTCTTTTCACTAGTAATCACTATATCAATTAGCCTTAGGCTCACATCCTACGGGGGCACATAGTTCTAGGGAAGTACCAATCACAGCTATACATCCCACTCAGTGCTAAAGACTACTCCCGAACTTAGCTCAGATCATTTTAAAAGAAAATCTACAACAACAAATTTAACAATTCATATCGGGAGCCATCATGCTACCCCTTTTTATTAATAAATCAATATTTGGATTTCTTTTCTCATTCGAGTTCAAAAATAACTCTTTCTAGATCAAAAGGTCAAATCATTCCAATATCAAGGTGTGTATAATACATTACTTCACCAAAGATCATAATCTCAAAGAGGGTTAAATCCCATATATCAACACTTGAGCAAAACATTTCAAGATTCATAATTTGTATAGCAAAAAAGTATATCTCATATGAAAATCTAGAAATTCAACTTGAACCATAATATTAACATCCAAACTCAAGAAATTTATCTTTAAGACATAACAAAAATATCATAGTTTCTTGAACAAGAATATAGGATAATAGTTTCCATATCAAATTCATAATTAAACAAGTAAAATCATGTATATTCATAAAATAATAAAAAATTTTGGTCATAAGAACAAAAGGATGTTCTTGTTGAAAACCCTACATACCTTTATGGTAACAGATTCGTTGAAAGATTGGACCATCAATGTTGAATGTGCAACCCTAGTTGTTTTTATCCTTTAGTGCTCTTGGATGATGAACTTAGATTGATAATAGGATTATGATGTGTTTAGATTCTATTAAATTTATAAGGTTAAGGTTAGAGGTATGTAAGGAGTGCTAAAAGACTTAATTGCCCTCAAAATAACATAAAACGGAGTGTTTTTACTACCTGAAACACCAAGTGTGCGCCGCATTGCTTATCACATACATTTATGTATGCGCTACATTGGTTATTGCACATATTTAAGTATGCGCCGCATTGCTTATCTCACACCTATTTCAGTAGCCATGTGGGATTGGTTAGGCGACGTACTCTACTTCGTAAAGCCATAACTCCTTGCTAGGGTGCCGAATTTTTATGAAATTTGTATTGTTGGAAAGATAATTCGATTATCTATAATTTGGTAGGTCTTGCGATGAAAAATTCCATGTATATTAATAGATATTCATGTTTGAAGTTGACCTTATAGAATCAAATGTCGAACTTTGGATGAATCAGTTGGTCTTAGCTCAACCTTTTTCTAGGTCATTGCTATAAAAATTTTCCACCTATAAACTACTACATAGACTAGGATAATGATCATGAAACTTGTATTCACGTGAGAATCACTTGTATTAGAGCTTAGACGCACAGGAATGACGGTTAGAATTCCAGCACAAAAATACGGGGTAGTTCACTCTATGGGTATGTAACTCACCACACTCATAAGGGAGTAGCTATGAGTCATTTAGAAATATTTCCCTTTCTTGCAATCTAATTTTTGGTCTATATATTCTAAGGTCTTGATATAACCTCTAATTTTGTTAGCTTTGCATTTCATATCATGGCTCCCCAAAGATCTGATGCTTGTGGAAACTCCTCTATCCCACCTGAGGATAATGTTGATGGAACTCATTCAACTTATAGAGTATAGAACATGTCTAGGCTCTATGTTCCTGACTGCCCACGTAGAGTTTTACCAATCCCTACAAGTTCTACTCAGGCTTCTCGAGTTGATGATATTCGTGTCCCACTGCCCCAAGAAGATATCTCTAATTCCTAATTCCGTCGATCTATTAATCCACTGACTCCATTGGTCAATTCTCAGTATTATTATCCTGACTGTGTTGGTTATTTTTCTCTATCTTTTTATGCTACTAGAGTTGTCAAGTTCATGAGGTCAAATCCCCTAACCTTCATAGGCTATAAGATTTAGGAGAATCCTTAAGGGTTTGTTGCTAAAATGGAAAGTATATTCAGGGTGATGCATGCTATTGATGTGGAAGGAGTGGATATTATCGTATATTAGTTGAATGATTTGGTATATTAGTTGTATAAGGAATAGGAGCAATTAAGGGATGATGATGCTGAGCAGGCTAGGTGGGAGGAATTTTCTAATATGTTCCTTGATTAGTTCATTCCTCAGGATTTGAGAGAGGCTAAACTTGAGGAGTTTGTAAACTTAAACTAGGGAAAGAAGACTGTTAAGGAGTATAATTTGAAGTTCCACAAACTGTCTCATTATGCCCTAAAGATTTTGTCTATTACGAGGGAAAGAATAAAGAAGTTTGCTTTGGGTTTTTCTTGGGACCTAGTACTTGAGTGTAAGGCAGTGATGTTGAACAATAACATGGATATCTCTAGGCTTGTGGTATATATGCAGTAGGTTAAAGATGAAAAGAAGAAATAGGTAGAGATAACAGAGAGATAGAATAAGCAGTTTAGGTATTCGAAGTAGGGTAGAGGCCAACAGAATAGTAGTAAAGATGGTAGGCAGTGGAGCAAGAAGAGGACTTGGGAAAACTTTGATTCATATTGTACAGCTAGTACTCCATATCCTAAGTCATCTGGTGATTGTCACTTTTAGCCTGAAGGTGGGTTTAAGGCCTAGGGTGCCTAGATTCAGGCTAGTGAAGCTCAGCTAGCTCCATCATTTCCTCTTTGTATATTTTATGGACTATTGCATCATAGTCAGTATGATGAGGGGAGGAATAGGTGCTATAATTATGGTCAGCCGGGGAATCTATAGCGACAATGTCCAGCTAAGGTTTCTTTTGGAGCTAATAAGGTTTTGATTGCTACTTCAAAAGATCCTACACCAAAGGGTTCTAATTTTGGTGCCGCCACTAGTTGAAATCATCTTTATGATCTTTCCACCCATCAGGAATCTAAGGCATCTCCAAATGTCATCACTGGTTTATTGAAACTTTTCTCTCATGAAGTATATTTTCTGCTTGATCTGGGTCCACTATTTTTATGTGATCCTATATGCGTTTGTTCATGTTGGTTTTAGTCTTGAGTGTATTTCTGATCCATTCTCTATGTCTATCTCGATGGGTAATTCAACTGTAGCTAAAAGGGTCTATAGGGGTTGTTTGGTATCTATTGGTATCTATTGGTCTATAGGTGGATCTGATTGAATTGGATATGGTAGATTTTGATGTGATATTAGTATGGATTGGCTTTATTCATATGATTCTTCTCTAGATAATCGGAACCGTAAGACCAGTTTTTGATTCCCAAATAAACCAGTAATATAATGAGGAGAAAGTTCCTTAGTTCGTAAGGTAAGGTTCATTTTATATCTTAGATCCCAAAAGTTAATTTTGAAGGGGTGTATTTATCATATAGTTCAGCTTAAGTATTCTAGTTCTGAGATTCCCTCTTTACAATCTATCCATGTTGTTAATAAATTTCCTGAAGTATTTCCTGATGATCTTCCTGGTGTTTCTCCTAATAGGGAAATAGAATTTGGGATTGATTTTCTACTGAATACCATACTATCACTATTCCTCTATATAGAATGGCTCTGGCTGAGTTGAAAGAACTTAAGGATCATCTTGATAAGGGTTTCATCTTTCCTAGAATGCCCCTATGGGGTGCTCCCAAGCTTTTCGTGTGTAAGAAGGATGACTCTCTTAAGATGTATATAGATTATCGGCAGTGAAATAAGGTGACGATGAAGAATAAGTATCCTCTTAATAGGATAGATGATGTCTTTGACCAGTATGGGGTGCTAGATGTTTTTCAAACATTAATTTTCGGTCAGGATATCATCCGTTGAATATTAGAGAGGCAAATATCCCTAAGACTTCATTCCAAACCCGATATGATCATTATGAATTTCTAGTGATGTCATTTGGGTTGACTAATTCTTTGGCTGAATTTATAGACTTAATAAACTAGGTATTCAGATAGTTCTTAGATTTGTTTGTGATCGTGTTTATCGATGAAATCTTGATATATTCTAAGAGTGAGGAGGATCATGCTAATCATCTTTGAGTAATATTGTAGACTCTTAAGGATCGATGAATATATGCCAAGTTTTCAAAATGTGAGTTTTGGTTGAATTTTTTGAACTATGTCATGTTATTTCTAGTGAGGAGATCATGGTGGATCAACAGAAAGTTGAAGTGGTTAAGAAGTGGCACAGACCTATGACTCCAACCGACATTTGGAGCTTCTTAGGTTTAGCCGGGTATTATAGGAGGCTTGTGGAGAGCTTCTCTTCTATTGTTTCTCCATTGATGACGTTGACTCAAAAAAGGTTAAGTTGCAGAGGTTCGATTCTTGTGAGGATAGTTTTGAGAATCTGAAGAATAAGTTGACTTTTGCTCCTGTTTTGAGTATGCATGAGGAAACTGATGGTTTTTGTATTGTACTATGATGTATCCGGTGTGGGACTGGGTTGTGTGTTGATACAACTTGGTAAGGTTGTGGATTATGCTTCTAGGAAGCTGAAGGTCAATAAAAGGAATTATCCGACCCTTGATTAGAGTTGGCAGCAATGGTTTTTGCTTTAAAGATTGGCGCCATTATTTATATGGAGTGCATGCTAATATTTACTCAGATCATAAAAGCTTTTAATATGTGTTCACCCAGAAGGAATTAAATTTCAATCAAAGAAGATGGCTTGAGTGGCTCAAGGACTATAATATGAGTCTTCACTACCATTGGTAAGCCCAAATTACACCTCTCTTATGAGAGAGTAAGCGGTCGCTGTCAAATATAGAACCCAACTAGGTTGGGGCCGATCCCATAGGGAATATTGTGCTAATTAAGTTGTATGCAGATTAGTTGAATTTTAATCATTCGTTTCCATAAAACAAAAATGGAGAATTTGATTCAGTTCACAAATTAATGGTTTCAGTTTAACCAGATGAAATATGTGTAGTAGTATTCAAATTCAGAAAAATAGCAAGCTAGGGTTATGTCCACCTTGTAGTTTTTAATACTTTCTAACTATGGGCTTTACGAGTTCATACATGCATCATGCTTATAGAGAAACATATTGCTTTTAATAACATAATCCTAGTGTTTCTCAACCATCAAGGACTAATTCACTTCAGTTCTCTCAAATCAAAAGTGTTTACAAAAATAATACGAAATCTCAAAGTAGTTAATCATGTTAAGGCATTAACATATGAAATCGGGGTTGGAAATCCTATTTTCTTGTCACTACTCTCTTTTCCGTACATCAACCTTTCTATCAAACAAGTTGCGTTTTAAGGCATATCCTCTATGTTTGCAACCACGATAATTCAAGATAAACGAAGAGAGTATGATGTAAACAAATCAATCGATAATGATTTCAAAACCTAAAGTAATAGATTGTATGTTACAAGGCTTCCATAACCCTAACTAATAAACTTAGCTACTTATGAATAAAACGGGAATCAAAATAGAAATATTCATTATATCAAAAAGTAAACACAATCTTGGCGGAGAAGATGAAGTAGTGTTTCTCCCTTAGTGCTAAGCCACCACTCCCAGTGCAAAATTAATACAGACTAATGAATAATGAATAAAAATTCAGCATCAAGTCTTTTAATAATTCCTTCTCTCATAATAGCCTTCTAAGTCCTTAAACTAATTATAAATGACAAATTAGTCTTGGACATAGTTTCTAGGTGCCACATTTGGTCCAACAAGCTACTTTCTCTTGTGTGATTTGTCATCTGCAATCCGTAGTCGCATCATGTCTCTATCTACCTCATTAACACCTGAAATCATGCTAATCACATAGGTTAGCTCAATTACATCAAAGTAGAGTAAAAACATAAGAAACTAGGAACTTTGTTCTCAAAACTTAGCTAAAATATAGGTAAGTTATGGTTCTTAGGCGTATAAATACACCCAAGATCACCACCCCATAGTTAAAGCTTTGTTCTTCCGACCAACATATTTATGCATACACAAGATTTAAAACCCGCAAAGGAAACTCAAGAGGCTCAGACAACGAATATAAAACAAGAAGTAGATTCATGAACCATTACTGAAAACAACCTACCCTAAAGAATAGACTCATCAGGTTGGAAAATTCATGCATACCGTTTAAGCAAAGAAATAATATAACTTGCCCAACCTTCATCAACCATGTGCCCTCACAACAATAAAGTTACCCATAATCACTCACAATCATGGAATTTCTAACGAAATGGGTACAAGAATCAAGTTCCGCTCACTCTCACAAAGAATTCTCAAATTACAACTGATGACCATATTCTTGCCCTTAGTGTAATGCTCCACTAATATCAGAATGCTAAGATTAGGATAAAATAGGTCTTTTACAAGTCGTAATGCAGGCTAAAGGATAGGTATGAACTATTTTGGCCATAATTAGTGACTATTTTGCCTAAGCGCTTTAATACACTACATTATGCAACTAAGATCAATTTCTAAAAACCAATTTACTCCAATTTCATCTATCCATATCTTTTGTTTTCACCCCATCCTATTAAACTCAATTAATAACACTATGGTGGGAGTATGCAACCCTTTCAAATATATATATTCTTTTTTAACCCATTTTATGTTACGCACCCCTATGATAGCCACCCTCAACTTAAGCGATTTGCCTTAGTTGAGGTGCACAATGTCCAAGAAGGACTAGGGCCAAAATGGATTCATTGTAACATGTCCAGGATAAAATTTAGAATTTTTTTCGATAATTTTCTCTACTCTTAACCACATCAATTGCACACGCTAATAACTAGACTTTGGGGCATCAATTTCACCTTTTCCCTCTTATTGTCAAACTCCTAACTCAAATTGATTTTACATTAAAGTGCTTAGGAGCTTTTGGATCAAATTACGGTCTATTCAAAAATGGGTTAGGCTACATATTAGTCTAACAAAAGAACAAGCTAAAGGCTCAACGGGTCTAGCTAAGATAATTTGCAAAGGTAGGTCAAAAAAAGGCATGAACAATGGCTATCAAAGAAATGCCTAAATCATCTCCTAAACACACAATCTTAATTTCACTTTGCATGCACACCAGGCAAGTTCTAGCATCAGTTACAATAAGGAATATACAATAGTCTTATACACTCATGGCACATGGTCAAATCAATCAGGAGTATTATAGATATTCGACCCAACAATTAAATAATTCAAATAAAACCAACAATCACAATAAGAGTCACAAATAGAGCCTAGGTGTTTCAAACATAATGATCTATTACATACTTATGTTATAATGCCATGTGATCCAAAAGAACAGTTACAAGTAAGTAAATGACTAATTTTCTCTTAAGATGGTCATCATCCATCCATCATTGAGAAAAGCACCTAACTACAACTAAATTGAACAAACATCTAACAAGAAACAAAATAAACAAAATAACTAATCCTATAATAGAAGTATACAATAGAGGAAGTACTATTTTCTTATAAAACAAATAGCAAAGTAACTAGCCAACCCACACTTAAGATAAGCACTGTTCCCAGTGCAAATAACAAGATAAAGAACCTAGCTAGTAGTACTCCTCATCCACATTAGGAGTCATGCTACCTGTATTGAGAATCATTATCGGATCCATTTTTCATTATGAAAAGGTGCACCAACGTTAGTCGCAATACAATTCCCTCACTTCAATTCCCCCAATTCTATTTCAATGAAACACTTTTTGAACAAAATTATTCCCTACAACTTCAACCATATCAAGATATACAAAAAATCATCACTTTCACATGATATTCTCAACATCATGTTCAACAAAATAAGATGGAAACTAATGGTTACACAACTATCATGTTGGTTGTGAACAATTTGCTCACATGTACAAGCTCAAAGTACTACAACAATGATGCTTATCTTCCCCATATGTTTAAAATCCTTCTTTGACATAGACATGGCAAGAATGTAATTCATAATCCTCAAGAAACCAATTAACTATAATAACTAAGGGTTAAGAAAGTAAAACTTACCTTGAAGATAAAAGATTGAGGAAGGAAGGGAGAAATTCTTGAGATTGTTAAGCAAAGAGTAATCTTGAAGGACAAATAGAATGGTGAGAGAGAAATCTTGTGCATCTTAGGGGTGAAATAATGATGAATTTGGGCATTTATGGTGTGGATTCTATTAAAGAGTGAAATCCAGATCGGATTGACCCAATTAAAAGTCGGGTACTAAGATAAATTGGGAAGCGTATGCGATGCACAGGGGAAGAAAAATGTTTAAGTATGTGTCGCATAGGTCATCGCACAAGTGAAATAGTGAACATGTGCATTACGATTTATGTCGCACATGTTATCGTACAAGGGTAAGTGTGCATCGCATAAGGTGTAACACAAATTAGGTTAGGCGCCGCATAGGTAGTCGCACAAGTAAAACAGTGAAGGTTTGTGGTTGGGTGTGTGACGCACAAGCCATCGTCAAAGTTAAGTTGTGCACCGCATACGATATAGCATATGTGAGGGTGATCTTAGGCAATGCCTTTGCCATGTCCTATGTAAACTTGATCACCACACACCCTATAGTACACTTAAACTTTGGTGCCATGTACCCCATTCTTCATATAAGGCATTAAGAAAGGTCCATACCTCGAATATTTTGGGGTCGTATTAACATAATTTGGGTCACGACTCTAACACAAATCATGACTCAAGCCTTACACATTTGACCACTCCAACTTACTTGTAATGTTCCTGTTACTCCTAAACTTACCACTTTTGATATGGCTCACTTTCAAAATGAATTTGGTACCAATCACCTCCTTAGTACTTCATGCACCTACACTTAATAAAAAACAACTAAAAATGATTAGAAGGATGGGTTTCCTCCCACCAAGCATCGTAGTTTTGGTCATGGATCAACTCTTATTTTTGCATTTTTGTTTAATATGATAAAATAAAAATAAAATCATGGGTTGCCTCCCATGCAGCGCCTGATTTAACGTCGCAGCATGGCTCAATTATCTTGACTACTCAGACATCATCAAGATACATCAATGATACCATTTGCACCTCATCTTTATAGAATGCATCAATGATTAAGAAAACACTTATCTTTTTTTGTTGTTTCATTGATTTACACACTTTAAAACTAACTTCCTTAGCCTAAATTTTAGCTCATTCGAATCTAGGTCAACTAACACTCTCCTAGTTTCCAAGAAAGGCCTACCCATAATTATGGGTACTTCAAAGTTCACTTTGCAATCAAGAATTACAAAGTCAGCAAGAAATATAAAATCGACCACCTTTATAAGTACATCATGTAGAATCCCAACCGACCTTTTCACCAATCTATCCACTATTATAAGTCACATGTTTATGGGTGTGGGGTTTCCCAAACCCAACTTCTTAAAAACAGCTAGCGGTATCAGATTGATGCTAGCTCCCAGATCACATATAGCCTTAGCAAAATCCAGAGACCCAATCATTCAAGGGATGGTGAATACTCCTGGGTTTGCCTTCTTCTGCACCAGTAACCTTGTAGAAATAACACTACAATGATGGAGATTATTCACTGGTTCATAGTTTACCACTCTTTTCTTCATCACAAGATCTTTCATCAACTTAGCATATCCGGGCATCTGTTCCAGTGCTTCAACTAAAGGTATGTTCACTATCAATTTCTTCAACATAGCAATGAATTTTTTAAATTTACCATCATCTTTTTTCTTCTTTAATCGTTATGGAAATGAGGGTGGTGGCCGTGGGATTTCAACTAGAGCAACTTTTACCTCCTTTCTTATGCCTTTCTCTACATCACTAACATGCTTTAGCTTAGGTGGTTGTTCCACTTCCACACTCTTATTTTCCTAACCTCCTAACTCCATAGGCACCACTAAAGATTCATTAACCATCTCCCAATATATTTTGATCGCATCAGTATGAGAGGATGCTCCCAATCCTGGACTAGATAAAATCTTATTATTCCTAGTGGTAATAGCCATACATGATCCATCAGTCCTTGGATTCTAAACTATATCACTTGGTAGAGTCCTATTCTGTCTTTGGTTAAATGCTGCAGATAATTGGCTCATCTGCTAGTCCAGTTGTTTAATAGCAGTTGAGTGCAAATTTACTAGTTGAATTATGGAAGATATGTCACTCTTTATCGTAGTCACCCCAAAATTGGTCACCTCAACTCCCTTTAATAGTTTGTTTATCATGTCCTCTTAGACATTTTACTTGAACTGGTGGTAGCATTATCACGACTTCCAGGAGGTACATATGGTCCACTCCTGTCACTTTTATTCTTCCAATCTCCTTGATGGTTCCAACCTTGGTTTCCTTGACCATCGGTCATAAAACCCCTTCGTTATACAAGTACCTAACCTCTTCCTTGGTGTTTGATTCAGCTCTCTTACCATGGGACCACATAACTTTTACCTTTTCTATATTCCCTAATAGCAAATGTTTCATGAGCAGATCTATTTGGGTTTTCATGTGACCCATATCCTGATCACGCTCCTCTTCTCTCCTACATTGCTCTACTGATATTACACTAGACCCAGTATTGCTTGCTACCAAAAAATCTCTTGTATGCCAAGCTCTACTTGTCTTAGTAATTCTTTTAAATATGTCCATATCCTCAATAAAGGTGAGCTCCATAAAAGCTCCTCCTACAGCATTATCCACTATTGGCTTTGTAAGTGAGTTCAAAGCTCGTTTCCATCAAGTGTTCATCAGTAATCTTATGGTTTGGGCATTGAGTCAACTTCTTTTTAAACCTCGCCCAAGTCTTATGTAAAGCTTCATTGGCCAATTGCCTAAAGTTACTGATCTCATCCCTCAACTATAATATTCTGGAGGGTAAAAAGAACCTTTCTAAGAAAGCTCCTTTTAATTATCTCTAGTTTGTTATAGAATCAGGAGTCAGCTCATTCAACCACATAGTTGCCTCTCTAGACAGAGATAGTAGGAACAATCTCAAATGAATAGCATTTTGTCCCACTCTAGGATTATCAAATGACTTACAAATATTGATGAAATTCACCAAATATAGATTTGGACCATCACCAGGTAATCCACCAAAGAGTTCTTTCGAATTCAGTAGCTGGATCATAGTACTGGTGATGTTGAATTTTACCCAGGAGCTAGTGGTTGTAAAATGATTACCCCTGTAGCTCCAGCTCTATCTAAATCATCCTCATCATTGTCAATATCAAACTACACCACTTGGCAATCTAGTCTTCTTTTGAATGGATGATTTTGATTTACAAGTGCAACTACTCCTGCTATATTTCTCCTATTAGCCAGGTCAATTAAATCATCATCTCCCAGGTTCTCTTCATCTAGATTAGGTACCCGACCTAGGTTATCAGTATTCTATTGATTTAATTGAACATTATCCAGAGTGGCTAATCTTTTAGCTTCCTGTTGGTTAGCCATTTTTTTAATGAGATGAGGTTCAGGATTGAAGGGTAATAATTGTTCTCCTGAACTTTTGGTTCATGGCATAAACAATAATGAGACAATAACAAACAAAAACAATAAATAAACATAAAATAAGGAAACTTGAATAACAGTCAATTAACACACTTAAACTTAATCGGCAACCATATCCCTAGCTACGGTGCCAAAATTTGATATGCCCAAATTACACCTCTCTTGTGAGAGAGTAAGCGGTCACTGTCAAATATAGAACCCAACTAGGTTAGGGTCGAATCCCACAGGGAATATGGTGCTTATTAAGTTGTATGCAGATTAGTTAACTTTTAATCATTTGTTTCTATAAAACAAAAAGAGGGAATTTGATTTAGTTCAAAAATTAATGGTTTCAGTTTAACTAGATGAAATATGTGTAGTAGTATTCAAATTTAGAGAAATAGCAAGCTAAGGTTATGTCCACCTTGTAATTTTTAATACTTTCTAACTATGAGCTTTATGAGTTCATACATTCATCATGCTTACAAAGAAATGTATTTATTTTAATAACATAATCCTAGTATTTCTCAACCATCAAGGATTAATTCACTACACTTCTTTCGAATCAAAAGTGTTTACAAAAACAATATGAAATCTCCAAGTAGTTAATCTTGTTAAGGAATTAATATATAAAATAGGGGTTAAAAATCCTATTTTATTGTCACTACTCCCTTTTTTATTCATCAACCTTTTTATCCAACAAGTTGTGTTTTAAGGCATATCCTCTATGTTTGCAACCACTAGAAATCAAGATAAACGAAGAGAGTATGATGTAAACAAATCAATGGATAATGAATTCAAAACCCAAAGTAATAGATTGTATGTTACAAGTTTTCCATAATCCAAGCTAATAAACTTAGCTACTCATGAATAAAATGGGAATCACAATAGAAATATTCTTCATACCAAAAAGTAAACACAATCTTGGCGAAGAAGATGAAGTAGCATTTCTCCCTTGGTGCTAAGACTCCACTCCTAGTGCAAAATTAATACAGAATAATGAATAATGAATAAAAATTCAGCATCAAGTCTTTTAATAATCCCTTCTCTCATAATTGCGTTCTAAGTGCCTAAACTAATTATAAATGACAAATTAGTCTTGGACATAGTTTCTAGGAGCCACATTTGGTCCAACAAGCTACTTTTCTCTTGTGTTATTTGTCATCCGCAATCCGTAGTCCCATGATGTCTTTATCTACCTCATTAACACCTGAAATCATGCTAATAACATAGGTTAGCTCAATTATATCAAAGTAGAGTAAAAACATAAGAAACTAGGCACTTTGTTCTCAAAACTTAGCTAAAATATGGGTAAGTTATGGTGATTCGGTGTATAAATACACCCAAGATCAATCATCTAAATAAGAATAATATGGTTGATGATGCTCTTAGCAGGTTATGTATAGGTAACTTTTTGTATTTGGATGAGGAGAAGCGAGATTGGCAAAGGATATTCACCAATTGGCTAACTTGGGAATTTATTTGTTATACTCTGAGGATGGAGGTGATATTATTCAAGAAGTGGTGAAGTCATCTTTTGGTTCTGAGGTAAAGAAGAGCAAGTTTTGGATCCTATCTTGATGCATATTAAGTATTATGTGGGTCAACAGAAGGTTATGGCATTTGAGAGTCGTGGATATGGTATCTTGAGGTTACCAAGGTAGATTGTGTGCTCCTGATATTGATGGGCTTTGGGAAAGGGTTTTTGCTGGTGGAACAACATAAAGAGAGATATGGCTAACTTCATAGCTAAGTGCATTATTTATTAGCAAATGAAGGTTGAGAACTTGATGATCGGTGGGTTGTCTCAAGAGATTGAGTTACCAATATGGAAATGGGAAGTGATCAACATGGATTTTATTACTCGTATCTTGCGATCTCATAATTAGTTTGATTAAATTTAGGTCATTGTGGACAGGATGACTAAATCTGCTCACTTCTATCCTATAAGGACTACTTTCTCTAGAGAGGATTATGCAAAGTTATTTACTCAACAGATCGTCAAATAGCATAGTGCTCTAATTTCCATCATTTCTGATCTAGGTATGTAGTTCTCTTCTTTATTTTGGCATTTATTTCAGTAAGTCTTGGGCACAAAAGTGAACCTTAGCACCGCATTCCATCCTCTGATGGATGAACAAATGGAGAGGACTATTCAGACTTTAGAAGATATGCTTAGGGCCTATGTGATTGATTTTGGATGTATTTCGGTGGACCATTTGACTCTCATTGAGTTGATTACAATAATAATTATCACTCTAGTATTAGGATGGCTCCTTTTGATGCTCTTTATAGTAGACTATGTAGATATCCTATCAGGTGGTTTGAGGTTAGTGAGACTTAATTGTTTGGTCCAAACATGGTTCACTAAACCATGGAAAAGGTCAAGTTGATTCGAGATAGGCTTAAGACTACTTAGAGTCACCAAAAGTCCTATACATATGTGAGGCAAAGAAAGTTGGAGTTTGAGGTTGGTGATTGGTTGTTCTTGAAGGAATATCCTATGAAGGGAGTGATGATTTTGGGAAAAAGTGCAAGCTCAGTCCCCGTTATGTTACTCCGTACTTGATTTTGAGGAGAGTGGGGAAGGTTGATTATGAGTTTGATTTTCCATCAATTGTAGGTTCTGTTCACCCAATTTTCCATGTGTCGATGTTGAAGAAGTGTGTTGGCGATCCTTCTTTTGTAGTGCCTATTGAGAGTGTTGGTATTTTGGATTCTTTGTCTTATGAGGAAGTTTCTATTATGATTTTGGATAGGCAAGTTCGTTACTTGAGGACTAAATACGTGGCTTTGGTAAAAGTCCTTTGGAGGAACCATAAGGTATACAAATCTACCTTAGAAGCTGAAGAGGACATGAAGTCCAAATATCCGTTCTTGTTCCCAAATTGAATAATTGTGCTTAAGGTATGTGTTTTCCTCTTCTCTTTGTTTTCTGACTTTGTTAAAGAAATTGTGGTTGAAGTTTGTCGTTATAATCATGCTAATGGATGCCTTAAATCATCTTTCATGGAAGAATGATCCTAAAGGGGAGAATATAACACCCTATATTTTTGCTTCTAAATTTCGGAAGTTTTGAGATCACTGCCCAGGTTATAACTCACCTAATGAGTCATAGGGTTTAAGTCATAGTATGACCAGTGAGGCTGTGTAAGTTTCTGTCATGATCACGATTAGTACTTAACGATTCATAAGGTGTAGTCACAAGTTGTAGTGTGTGATCGTAACCAAACCAGTGTAGGTGCCTACATCACTATTATGGTTATGACTAGGACCTTACAAGTCGTAAGTTCCATGTACAAGTCATAGGGTATGAATTCTAGGGTTAACAGTGAGGAGTCCCAACGTCTCTTCCCAAACTATGAGTCACGGTGACAACTCATTACAAGACATTATGAGTAGTGATGTAACTCATAGTCACTGCGTTAATTTTCTTATGTTTTAATTAGGGGCACTTTGGTCATTTTCCTCTTTCCCCAATTGTGACCTATGGCTTCAAAACACTTTAGGGTCTTATTATCACTCCAGAGGAAATAAAAATACACTTCTCTTCTTTTAAATTCCTCAAAGCAAAAACAAGGCTAGGGTGTCTCAAGGTTTATCATCTAGGGCTCAGAAGTTGATTTCTCTCCATAATTCCTAATACTTTCAGGCATGTATCTCTTCTCCTAAAATGTATTTTTTAAAAAACATATGTTTGAATTGTTATTCATATGATTAATTGATGGTTTTGGAAGTTGGGTTGAGGGTCCTTGAATGTTATTGATGGAATTATTTTCCCATGACTTTTGTGAATTATTCATGATTTGAATTGATAGTTTTAAACTCATTGGGCACATGGGTATGGGAATCGGGATGAGGGTCATGGATTCTCCAAAATAAATGAATTTTGTAATTGAAACTGGTAATAACCTCAACCCATCCTAATGAAATTGCCCTTGAAACATCTGTATATGCATATTGTAATCACTTTTTGAACTATCTCACTGCATTTAAGACTATGGAACATTTATGGTTTTAAATTAAACCTTGAGGGTCGTGGAATCCCCCAAGTTACTGGATAATTAACATTGAACCTCATGGGTTATGGGTTCCCTCATATTGATAAATGATTGGAGCTTGTAGGGTCGTGGATTCCCTCAAGTGATGATAATTGGAATGATATGTTGATATTAGCTTACAAGCGTTGTTGGTATGTTTATACTAGCAGTTTATCCCCTAATGAATGAGAATTATTTCAATAAATGGGAGTATGTAAATGTTTTAATTGGGCTTCAAGGGGGTTATGTAGTTGAGCCGTGAAAATAGAAGTCCTGAGGGACTGATATTGGAAACTCACATTTGTCAGTGTGAGGGTTGGTCTTATTGACATTGTTCCTACAACACACTATTTATATATGTATCATGGATGGCATAGGGTCGTGATTCCCTGGCCTTCTATGATATCACTAGTTCATGCGGCTAAAATGCACTAGGGCCCATCTAGCAGGTGGATGGACCTATATCTCTCGTGGGTGAGATGACAGTTTGAGATACATAGTCCAGGCTAATATTTAACTCTCATGCTAAACCTTGTTCCCTATCATGAAATATTATATATATATATATGTATATAATTGTGTACATTGGTTTTAAATGATATGGACTTATTTGATCATGGAATTACTTTATCCCTTACCTGAGTTAGATACTAGCTCTCACCCTACTAACCGTCCCTAGATGTTGCATACCCACACGATGCCGAATTTTTAGATACTTCTACTTTTCCTGTGAAGTAATAGGTGATTGTTGTATTGTTTGTGAGTCAGCTTAAAGTTGTGAGCTTCCGTTCTTCGAAAGACCCATATTTCATGGTCTTGTGTTTACTTGTGTTTTAGACTATTTTATTAGGTTTTGGCTATGGTCGGGGGCATGTACTGACTTAGGTTGTTCTGGGTTATTAGAGGCTTTGTGGATTAATGTAGATTGGGATGGTTGTTGAAATTCTTAGATTCCTTTCTGTTTTAGTTGAACTTTCTATTTTGTTACATGTTCGGAACTCATCTCTATCTTGTTATATGTTCGAAACTTATCCTTAGATAGTTGTATTGTGTTCTAGTTGGCTAGGTTATTGAGATACCCATCACGAGTAGGCCCTGGTTCGGGTCATGACACTATTATAGGAGGAGCCTTGATGACTCTTTGTTAGGATCATGCTTCTAAGATCTTAGACCGAATCAACAAAATCAACTAAGGATGGAATACTAAGGAAGAAGACAAATCAGCCAGTACCGATCTAATTGGTGCTTCTAGTGAGCAAAGATCATTAGATGATATGGTAGTTCAAGAGGTAGCATAACTAAAAACTAAGATTGGTGCGCTGATAAACCAATTTGAAATAATTGGAGAAAAAAAGGTAAATGCAGTGGGTTTATGAGGTAAGGATTTTAGACGTAAAGAGTTAGATTCTGAGGAATTAATAAGCTAAGTATTTGGATAGAAACATGGCAGGTTTATGCGGCAAGGGATAAAGGTTTAATCAAGATAATTGAAACTCAGGGAAACAGAATCAAGGTCAGAACTACTATAAAGATAGGTATGGGGACAGGAGTAGAGATTAGGATAGCGACTAGAGGAGGAAAGATGACTATAAAGAAAAGAGTGGCCTTTATGTTCCACTAGGGAACCAGGGTGTTGGGTTTGGTTGTTCGAGAATAGAATCATTTCTTGCAAAGCTTGTGAAGGGTTCAGAGAGCTAAAAGACTTTTATAAGGAGACTAAGGTCAATATTTATGGTTTGACCCAAAAGGTAGAGTCACATCCAACCGCTGTTAAGTAGCTTGATCAATAATTTGGAAAGATTTTTACCACATTGAAACAGCATCAACCAGGCATTCTTCCTAGCAACACTATTTAGAATCTGAAGAATGACAGTCATTATTTATGTATTATTTCTCAGAGTAGTAAGGCCATTGTTGATTACATGAGGAATAACCCAATAGATATTGATGATGCAAACGAAGATCAAACAGAAAAGTTAGTGTTGAGTGAGAGGCATCTCAAAAGCGTAAAGTGGTAGATAAAGGAGGTAACACTGACAAATGAAAGGGTAAGGAGGTCACACCAGTATTGAAACCCATTCCCCAACCTAATCTACCTTTTCCCCAAAGGTTGAGTAATTAAGAAGAACAATGCAAGTATCAAATGTTTATTTCTGTGATGAAAGAGTTATCTCTAAAAATCCCTCTTGTGGAAGCTCTAAAGCAGATGTATGGTTATTCGAAGTTTATGAAAGACTTGGTGACCAAGAAAAGGGCAGTGAGCTTTGAGCCTACTGAACTACTAGTTAAAAAGAAGGAAGATTAGAGAGCATTCACCCTTCTTTGTACTATTGGGTTTTTCCATTTTGCATGTCTTTTATGTGTTTAGAGAGATAGAATTATGTAGATACCGCTAGGAGAAATGCTAGGCCAAAAATAAGAAAATATACTTCATCCTATCTACTATGCCAGCAAAGCATTGAAACTCACACAGAAAAAATACATAGTGACTGAACAAGAATTGTTTGCTTTTGAAAAATTCTGGTCCTACTTGATTGGAACAAAAATAATTTTGGACACTAATCACGTGATCTTAAGTACCTTATTGTGAAGAAAGATTCTAATCTTGTATTGATTCGATGGGTCCTTCTTCTACATGAATTTGATTTTGAGGTAAAGAATCGAAAGAGCAGCCAAACCTAAATTGTAGACTATTTGTCGCGCCTGGAGTAGAAAGATATGATATAACTAAGGGATGAGCTTTAAATTTATGATATTTTTCTAGATGACCAGGTCTTGGAAGCATCAGAAGACTTAATGACTTGGTTTGCAGACTTTACCAATTATTTGGCAAGTGATCTCGTCCCAGAAGATATGTCCTTTGAGAAGGGTAAGCAATTTATGCATGAGGTGAGGAAGTTCTTTTAGGATGATTCATACTTATTTTGGGTGTGTTTTGATTGTAAAATTCAAAGGTGTATTCCCAAGGTCGAGATAATGAGTTTTTTGGAGACATGTCATTCGTTCCTAGTTGGGGGTCATCGTGGAGGTACTCATTGCCCAAAAAATCTTGCAATGTTACTATTGGCTGACTATCTAGAAAGATGCACATGATTATGATCAGGATTGTGAACAATGCCAAAGGGAGGGCAATATTTCACAAAGGCATGAGTTTCAAATAACGCCCATTCTTGAGTTGTAGTTGTTTGATGTTTGGGGTATTAATTTCATGTGACCGTTTGTGAGCTCGTATGGGATAAAGTATATCTTGGTGGTTTTCAACTTCTTTTGTAAGTGGATAGAAGCAGTTGGGCTTTCAAATAATGAAGGTTAGGGTTTCATAACATTCTTGAAGAAGAATATTTTCTCTAGATTTGGTACCCCCCCCCCCCAAGCAATCATTAGTGATAGTGGATCTCACTTTTGCATTCATTTGTTCAAATCCCTACATGAGAAATATGGTGTGAAGCATAAGGTGCACAAACAAGTGGTCAAGTTGAGGTCCCCAATCAGGAGATAAGGTCTATTATAGCGAAGACTGTGAATACCATTAGAACTAATTGGTCAAGAAATTTTGACAATGCATTACGGGCCTACCATAAAGCATACAAGACTCTCATTGGTGCATCTTCTTTTTAGATTTGGTATGGCAAAGCATACCACTTGCTGGTTGAGTTTGGCCATAAGGCACTATGGGCACTAAAAAGGCTAAATATTGAGTGGAGTGATGTTACACTATTGCGATTGGAGAAGATGGATGAACTCCGCCTCTATGCCTATGTGAGTTTAGCCTTGTACAAGGAAAACATTAAAATGCACCATGATAGAAGAATTAAACATAAGGAATTCTAACTTGGTGATTTGGTTTTGTTGTATATTAGAGACTTCACTTGTTTCATGGAATGTTTAAGTCAAGATGGTTTGGACTATTAACCATGGTGAGAGTATTTCCACATGATTCAATTGAGTTATAATGAGATGGTGATTTCCTATTCATGGTGAACGGAAAACATGTTAAGCATCATATGGGAAATATGGAGGAGACTGAAGTGTGTGAAAATGAGAGCTTTGATGGAGTCTGTGTAGTTAAGGGAGCTGAGTCGAGGAACGACATTAAATTAGATACTTCATTGAAGGAAACCCATGGGCTTGTTGTTGAAGTCTGAGTATCCAACATAGCCATGTCGTGCCACAATGTCAAATCAAGACGGCTTGGGAGTCAACCCAAGGTTCTAGTGTTAACTTTGTTTCATTTTATAAGGGAAGGAAGCATGTAGGAATCATTAAGATTATAAACAAGTGGAAAAATCAGACAACTCCAGGTAAGGCTACTCAAGAGTGTAGTCTACATGTCGTGACTTAGGTCTACGAATTATGGATTACACTCATGTGAATCAGAATAGATTCCTTCTCTCTAAACTTGACTCATAAGCCCATCCCATAGGTGGTGAGTCAAACCAACCACTCTTTGGTCATGCTACAGAAATTTGAAGTGCCAATTGAGTCTCTGAACTTTTCTCACAAGCCCGATCTACGGATCATGAGTGGCACTAATGACTTGTGGGTTGAGTCATGGAAATAAATAGTAACATTAGACTCTCAAAAGAGGTCTCACGATCTCAATTCATGGATCATGAGTCCGACCTATAACTCGTAGGTCACTCATGGGCCTAAGTATGTTAAAAATTCAATGATTTATTGAATTCCTAGAACCATACGACCCGACCCGAATCGACACTTGTCCTTAAATTAAAACCTAACACCTGATTCAAGAATAAACAAATTCCCGATACAATAATCAAAAATACAGTTCCATTCAAACTCAAATACTCCCACCGTATACCTCCCTCCTGCCTTATGCAAACACCCTTCATTGTAATCATAATCCAAATTCCTCATCCACGTGCATAAAAGGGCCCCCGATTGAGATATTCAATTTATTTCTCCTTCTTAAATCTTTATCTGTGAAAAAAGGGTAAATTATTTAAAGGTTCTAATTATGTAGTCACCCCAATCAAAGTTAATAGTCATGATTTCTTGTCTTATGAAAATTAGACCACTATGAACTACATGGGCTCAAGCATAATTTTTTATAAAATTTGGACTAGTTGGGTAATTATGCCAAATTAAATTGAAAAATCTACAAACAGTGTTTAATCTCAAGTTTGAACTTATTAGTTAGACCCACAACCCGTAAATTGCATTCACGAGCCATGGATTGGACTTGTGGGAATCAGACCTTAGATTTTTCATCTCAAAATCTAGGGCTGATTTTCACAAGTCTAGTCATGGATCATAAACTTAGGCCATGAGTCTTGGATTAAACTCGTGAATTGAATTCTTAAGTCATGATCCTAGTCCATGAATCATGAACTCAGTCCATAACTTGTAGACTAGACCTGTGAATGGGACCTGAAAGTTCAATTATTGTTAATGTTTGCCCACTAATATATTTTGAGTACTAACGCTTCCCAATACAAGTACTATGGAACCAAAGGGAACACAGAAGAAAGGCCCTCAGTCTAGAGTCTGAGATGAATCTTCTAAGTTGAGTGGGTCCATAGAGGAGTACTGAGTTACTAATGCTCCATTGATACCGCACCATACACGACGTTAGATTCAGTGGTATACTGTACTTAGGTCTACCATACAACCCATAACTTAACCAAAAATTCATCCTATACCATAGCCTAGGCCATAGGCCCTACCAGCTCATATTGCTCGAGCTAAGCCCCGGATGAAGAAAGAGCGTAGATCACCACCTCATTCCCCTACTTTTCCCCAATCTAATAAAGCAGAGGAGGTATCTTATTTTGGAAATTGTAAGGACACATTCATTCCCTAGTACGAGAAAGGGGAATTATCTAAGTCCTATAGTTGTGAGAGAGTAACAGATGCTCCCTACTTTAAGAAAGAAGTAGCGTCTTAGAAGGTTGGTGATGATTCTACTGTATCATCCTCGGATGCAAAGGTATAGGGGTCAAGACACACCTTTACTGTATCAGAAACTCCAGTAATTTAGAAGTGGTATTTGCAGGACATGTAGGATATTTATGATTAGGACATTGAGGTGACTTATCAAGGTAGGCCTAGATGGATCATAATAGAGGAGCCCCAGATCAGGAAAATATACTTGGCTGGGACAACTAACATTAAGGCCACTTTTAATAGATACAGGCTGGGATGGATGTGTCCAAAGCTCATTCGTTAGTTATGCTTCATATGTTGCTTTTATATATTTGATTACACTAGCAGAGTAGAGAGCTCGGTACTAGCCTCCATTATACCATACTTTAGTGAGAGGTACTCTGATTGACTTATCTTAGCAGATAATTTAGAGATTCTTATTCAGGCCTAGTTATCTAATACTGAAGACTGTTGTTGAGTCCGATTATAGGATGAAGACTGTGAGGAGTCAAATAAAGATGAAGGATTTGGAGAAGCAAAGAGATTTTATTAGATGGGTGTCTCATTATATTATTTAGTATAGTGTTGATACCCCTTGGGTTGAGGAGAAGACTGAGATCAAGAAGTCTACCCTGTACTTTGTAGGGAAGATTTGGTGGTCCACAGTTTGGCATAGGTTGTTCCCTATTGGAGTAGATAGTGCACTTACTT
Organism: Capsicum baccatum var. pendulum; assembly: GCA_030864225.1. Taxonomy (NCBI): domain Eukaryota; kingdom Viridiplantae; phylum Streptophyta; class Magnoliopsida; order Solanales; family Solanaceae; genus Capsicum; species Capsicum baccatum. The sequence goes on from CM061550.1 coordinate 140,992,028, forward strand.
TGGACCGAATTGTGCTTGTGGAAAGCATTACAGTTGGATATGATATAAACTTCAACTAGTACATTCGCAATGAGATCCACGAAAGAGATTATAGGGAGATCACTGATATGCCATTCTAGTGCTTGGCCTAGAGGTTATATGATGCAACAATAGTTGCAATATTACTTGGTAATGATCATCCCATTTTGGTGACTCAGTTGGCCAATATAGGGTTGATCTATGATTACACCAACCATTTGCACAAAAAAAGACATAGCCATTTACCTTATTTGGAGTGGCCCTTTTTTAGGGGCCTTTGGAGTCAGTCGAGTAGGTAGATAGAACCGTACTGGGTGGGGATTATGATATAGGAATTCATCCGACAGAGCTGCAGTCGGTGAGGAGGCCGCAGGCACTTCAGCTGAAGTTTTGATATCTACAGTGCCTCCTTGCCCTCCTACTTTGTGTATGTTATAGTATCTATGAATTTTTTTTAGTAGCTGGTGGATAGATAAATGGTGTTAGCTAAGAGCCATACTCACACCGACAATCTATTCGCCAAGTTGTTGATCAAAATTTTGCCATGTGTGTAGACTACCATTGAGACATCGGAGGGTTTTGGTTAGTAGAAAAAAGAGAGAAAAAGAAAAGAAAAATTAAAATAAATAGAAAGTATGAAGAAAAATACATCCAATTGAAAATAAATAAAGGAGAAAAGAGAGAATAAAAGGATCATGGTTGAATGGTGGAGCCTAAAATATAAGTATAGTATCAAGGAGGGTTGATTCACTATTACCTTTATGTATCTGATACAACCTGAACCAGGGCCTGGTCTTGACGGGTATCTCAAGTTCAATAAGTACTAGATACCTCCCCCAACACCCAAACTATTGACCACCTTACACCCATGTCAGATGAATTCCGAACAAATAGCAAAATAAGAGAACTTGAAATTAAAGATATTATGATATGTGTATAATCAAACCAACAAACAACCAAACCATCACAAGTCCACAATAGTCCAACAAACCTTTACCAACTTAATATCAATAAAGTGTGGGGACAAGTAAGGGGACTCAAACTCTCAAGCCATAACGACCCCCATACCGGCTATCACAGTTTCCAGTATTGGTCACTTTGACCTCCACATTTACGACTAAGATACGCAACCCTCTTTTAAAGCCCAGTTAAAATATTTATGACATATTCCCATTCATTGAACCATATTTCATATTAAGGCATACATTGTTGGTATCGTCATACCAACTACACTTGCAAGGTAATAACAATATGCCAAGACAATTTCCATTAACTTGGGGAGAACAAATCTCTTTGATCATTAATACATGGTGGGCGAACACCGACTCCCTTTGTTCACTAAATCAGACCATTGTATATCAAATACCTCTTTATATCATGCAATAGTTCAAGACTAGTTATATTTTAAAAATTCCCACATTTCTCATCATAAAAGATCAATTTCCTATTATGGGGCTGGCGTCATAACCACTTCAAAAGTCACAAGTTTGAAAAAATCACAATTCTCTATTTAATTCATCATACCCATGCACCCTCACGTTAAAACCATAGCTAAAGCATGAAAATCATATATAAACCATAAGAAACATTGTTGAATTCATAAACATTCAAAATCCCTAACCTTTGTTTCAAAACCATCACAATTCCATGTGAGAAACACATTAAAACATGTGGTTTTATCAAATTAACAATGAGGGAAGAGTAACATGCCGTCAATAGTAAGATGTACTGAGAGAAATCACCCTTGAAAGCCCTAAGTGTCATACCCCAAATCCCATTGGAGCGGACTGGCACCCATAGCCGAGGAGGCCCGGGAGAACCCATTCATAACCTATACTTTCACATTTACATTACTTATGAAAATTAGAAATTTGGGCAGCACTTCGTTGTAAATAGAAGAAAACAGTACCTGTATCAGCCCAGCAGACACGCATAAATATATATATAAACAGTAATTGGCCGTCAGAGCCATCACGTCTATCAACCAAACACTTCTATGGCTGTACAATATGTCTACAAAAGCCTCTACATAGATACACAACTAAGTTAGGGTCGGGACAAACTCCCTCCCACAAAAGACTTTTATACAAATACCAAAAATACATATAGACACGACTTGGGATGCCCCAAAACAACTGGAGCTCACCACTAACAACAGAATGTCCTAGCTCTTACTGCGGAGGTGTACGACCTGAAGTACCTATTCCTGCAGGCATGAATATGGGTCCCCTGTGAGGGACGTCAGTACAGAAATATGTACTGAGTATGTAAGGCAGTGAGTATCAAGATGAGATACAAAAGATCAACAGAACCCAGATACCAGTGAATAAACAGTATGAGTAGACCACACTTACAAGAGCTGATGGGATACCTGGACATTATTTTCTTATCATTACTTCCCGTAATCCTTATCAATACATAACATATGTCATACAATGGCCAACTGATCAGTGGTACTAATACAATACATCAGGGACCACCCCTGGAATAGCATATATACATAAACTTTATAATACAATGGCCAACTAATCAGTGGTACTAATACAATACATCATATCATCAATTTAAAATACAGACATTCCATTTCTTAATTCAATTAATCTTTGAGATTGGTTACTTTGTGGTCACACCTTATGGAACTTGAAACCATGATACCTCAATAGGAAAAACATGTAAATAGGTAATCAATATCATGAAAATAAAGTAGAGAATCATGGATACCTCATTAAACCATTTCGGAGTCAACAATAGTATATGGACATTTTTTTTGACTAGCCGGACATCTTAAAAGTGAAAACAAGTTCAATTGGTAGTGTCGAAGATCATATGATGTTATTATGTGTCATGTGTCGTAGGACAATGTTGGAAGCTTACTTGAGAGTGCCATGGGTCATTATTCATGCCAAAGATTAGATAGAGTATGTCTTACATACCTTGATATAACCACTTCAATACAAGTCCAACTTGACTTCCCGTACTCTTCGAACACTTATCTACAATAAGTCATTTGTGGCAAACTAGTATTAGCAACCAAACCTTACCATTTAGGTATTAACTTCACCAAATAATGTCTAGGAAGTAATCCTTTAACTCATCAATAAGAGTGCTACATACATCCTCTTATACTCTTATTACATTCACATATCATGCATTTTCATGAAATATCCCTCAACATCACTCTTAGCCTTTATTTCCCTTCTTAATCACCATCCAATACCAACATGATCACTAGGCATATATAACCACTAATATAATGATATATCACCACAATTCATCCTGCATAATCCAATACAACAACTTCCATAATTTACTACTAACAATTTATACAAAACAATTCATAACTATGTTTCTGGTTATCTTCCAACATCAAGACAATACTCATAATCCTTTATCAATACTTATTCATGGATAAGAATCAAGAATAAACAATATTCATACCTTAACAATGAACTCTTGCATTTAGAATCCTCCTTACATAACCATGGGGTGCTTCTCGAAGCTTTCGAGATGGTGAACACAACTACGGAACCAATTCGAATTTTCTACGGTTGAATCACAAAATATTTGAAGTTGAAATTAGGCTAGGGTTTCACCTTCTCTTAATAATTGGATGATATATGATATATATGAGGCTAAGTGTAGGTTTATAAAGACCCATTTTCGTCCAAGAGGTAATAGAAAATGACCATTTTTCCCTAAAAATTTAAATAAATCCGAATCTGTCCCCAGTGGACAGTTTTGACAGGCTGAAGTAAATCGATCATAACTCTTTGCTCCGGTATCGGATTTGGTTGAAACCAATTGCATTGGAAAGATAATTCAAAGGGCTTTCATTTTCATACAAAGTATACCACCCAGTTCTTCCTGTACAAGGAGTTATGGTCTTTTAAAGTTGATCCAAAAAAATAATTGCCTAGCTGCAGTAATTTTCCTGCAGATTTACTGTTCACAGGCTTCCCGGCCACCGTTTTGAAATTTAGAAGGTGCTCGCTTAAATGAAATACTCCTCTGTTTTGGGCAAACTTTATATCGTTGGAAAGCTTATGGCAATACCTACACATACAACTATTGACGGGATACTTCCGAACACCATAAACTTAATTTAACCCATACGCAAGGCTTTAGGACTCCATATAATCGCAATAAGTGTACGAAAAAATTTACGGGGTGTTACACTAAGTGATCTGCCTCTTGAAAACCCTAAGTGTTCTTGACCTTGAGGATTTGAGAGTAATTGAGGAGTTACTTTGATGTGTTTTTGAGGGCTAATGATACCCTAAACAAGTTATAATTCATGGGTTTTAATTTGGGTGAAAGGGTAAATGTCCAGAATGCCCTTAACTTAAAAGCTAAAAAAGGGTATCACTTTTGACTACGAGTTAGCCATTGACTTGCAACCACCCCTTATGACTCGTCACCACGATTCGTAACCAGGATAGTCTCTAGGACACCACCCACCATTGACCTTACGATTCAACTAACCAACTCATAAGGAGACCCTTCGACTCGTAGAGTCCAGTCGTAGCTAACACAAAACCCAAATTGGGTTAAACACTAGACATCCTATGATTTGCACTCATGACTTAGAACAAGTCCTTACGACTCGTAGTGAGGCACTTGTACTGAGAGCAGAACTTAGACACTTACTCTCTAATTTAGTTACAACTTAATCCCTAGGAACTGTAATGACACCCTACTACTCATAGAGGAGTCGTTACCAAGGCATTGAGTTCAAAGCTCAAGAAATTTTCAAGGGTCAAAAGACGAGGTGTTTCAATTTTCCTCCACTTGGATCATTTGTCCTCAAATGATGGGACAAGGAAATTACAAGAACATTTTTAACACAACTAATAACCACACTTCCCTTTAACATAGTCAGAAAACAAATATATCAAGGAACCACAATTTCCTTTAACAATGTCAGGAAAAAAGATGTTAAGAATAACACATACCAAAAGCACGATTATCTAGGGTGAAAAACAAGAATGGATACTTGGACTTTATATCCTCTTCGACTTCTCAAGTAGCGTCTTTAAGCTTGTGGTTCTACCATAGAACCTTTACTGAAGCTATGTCCTTCCTCTGCAAGCGATGAACTTGCCAATCCAAAATCTTAATCGGGAGTCCTTTGTAAGATAAAGAATTCAAAATACCCACCTAATCCAAAGGAACAACCATCTAAGGATCACCCACACACTTTGTCAACATCAAAACATGAAATAACAGATGAATGGATCTCAAACTAGGAGGCAAATCCAACTCATATGCAACACTACCACCCTCTGCAAAACCAAATATGGGTTGGCATACTAGGGACTGAGCTTTCCCTTCATCCCAAACCACATTACTCTCTACATGGGAGATACTTTCAAGAACACTCAATCACCAACCTTAAACTCTAACTCCCGATACCTCATTTTTACATAGGACTTTTGGCAACTTTGGGCGGTCTTAAGTCTATCCCAAATCATCTTTACCTTCTTCATGGCTTGGTAAACCAAATTAGGGCCAAACATATCTGCCTCACCAACCTCGAACCACCTAATAGGATATCTATACCTCCTACCATACAAAGCCTTAAAGGGAGACATCCAAATACTAAAATGGTAGCTATTATTATACGCAAACTCTACAAGAGAAAAGGATCAACCCAACTACAACCATAGTCAAGCAAGCATGCTTGAAGCATATCTTCTAATGTCTAAATAGTTCTTTTTGTTTGCCCATACCATGTGGGTGGAAAGGAGTACTAAGACTCACCTTAGTTACCAAGCTTCTTTGAAACGAATACCAAAAGTGTGATGAGAACTGAGTACCACGATCTGACATCATAACAATAGGCACCCCATGCAATTTCACAATCTCCTAGAGGAACAAATTTGCATAATCTTCTACTGAAAAGTTAGTCCTCACTGGCAAGAAATGAGAAGATTAAGTCATCTTATCCATGATGACCCTAATCGAATCAAACTAATTTTGAGACTGAAAAAAACCGGTAATGAAGTCCATATTAATCACTTCCCACTTTCATACAGGCAACTCAATTTCTGCATACAACCCTCCGAGACACAAGTGCTCAACCTTCACTTGTTGACACACCATGCATTTAGCTACAAAATTGGCCACATCTCACTTCATATTGTTCCACCAATAAATCTCCTTAAGATCATGATACATTTTCATCGACCCAAGATGAATGTCATAATGTGACACATGAGCCTCAACTAAGATCTTCTCTCATAACCCATCAACATCGAGAACACATAATCTACCTTGGTACCTCAAGATACCATCACCAATCTTTGGTTGTACATATATCCCTTAATCTTCATTAAGACAGGATCTAGTACATGCTTCTCCTTTGTTTCAACAACAATGGATGACTTCTCCAACTTTTACATAAACACACTACCACCCTCAAAGTCTAAGAGATGAACTCTAAGGTTAGCCAAACAATAAATATTTTTCACTAACTCTCCATAGATAACCTGCTAAGAGCATCAGCAACCAAATTAGCTGACTTATCCTTATCCACATGAGATACACTCTCTATGGATAACCTACTAAGAGCATCAGTAACCACATTAGCTTTACCTGGGTGGTAGTGGAGACTTATGTCATAGTCTTTTAGCAACTCAAGCCACCTCCTTTGCCTGAGATTCAACTTCTTCTGGGTGAACACATATTGCAGGCTATTATGATTAGTAAAAATATCTACATGGACTCCATACAAATAGTGATGCCAAATTTTAGATGAGAACACCATAGCCAACAACTACAAGTCATGAGTCAGATAATTCTTCTCATGAACTTTCAACTACCTAGAAGCATAGGCCACCAGCTTACCATTTTGTATCAACACATAACTAAGTCCTATATGAGACACATAACAATAAACCACAAATCCATCATTACCCTCGGGCAAGGTCAAAACTGGAGTTGAAATCAACTTATATTCTTACATCTTAAAACTACCCTCACAAGCATCAGACCATAAGAACATCACCTTATTCTGGGTCAACTAAGTCAGTGGGTAATCTATAGTTGAGAAACCCTCCACAAATCTCCTATAATAATCAGCTAAACCCAAGAAGCTCTGAATATCAGATGGAGTCGTAGGTCTAGGACACTTTTTAACTGGTGCAACCTTTTATGGATCCACCATGATACCTTTACTAGAAACAACATGACCCAAATAAGTTAGAGCATTCAACTAGAACTCACACTTAGAGAACTTTGCATACAAATATTGATCCTTTAGGGTCTGCAACATAAGGCAAAGGTCATTGATATTATTTTCCTCACTCTTGGAGTACATCAAAATATCATCAATAAAGACAATCAGGAACAAGTCCAGGAAATGATAGAAAAAACAATTTATAAGATCCATAAACACAGTTGGGTTATTAGTCAAGCCAAAAGACATCACCAAAAACTCAAAAAGACCATACCGCATTAGAAAAGTTGTCTTAGGGATATCTGCCTCTCTAATTCTCAATTGATGGTACCCAAACTAAAGATCAATCTTCAAAAAAAACTTAGCACCCTGGAGTTGGTCAAAGAGATGATTAATCCTCAGAAGTGGATACTTGTTCTTCACGAATACTTTTTTCAATTCAAGGTAATTAATACAAATTTGAAGGGGACCATATTTCTTAGTCACGAAGAGAAGAAGAGCACCCCACAGATACACATTAGGGCGGATAAAACCCTTGTCAAGAATATTTTTTAACTTCTCCTTGAGTTCCTTCAACTCAATCGAAGCCATACTATAACGAGGGATGGTAATAGGATGAGTGTTCGGAAGAAGATCGATCCCAAAATCAATTTCCCTATCAAGACTAGGAGGATTATCAAGAAAATCCTCGAGGAACTCATTAACCACATGAACAGATTGTAAGAAAGGACCCTCTAAGTTAGAATATTTAACCCAGACCAAATGATAGAGACATCCCTTAGAAATCAACTTTCAAGCTCTAAAATATGATATGAATCTTCTGTTAGGCACTAGAAAACCCCCTTCCCACTAAATCACCAGCTCATTAGGAAATTTAAACATGACCTTAAGGGTTCGACAATCTAAGGAGGCATAGGATAAGCGCACCCAGTCCATCAATATGATATCAAAATCAACCATGTCTAACTCTATCAGATCTACAGGAGTTTCATTGCCACCAATAGATACCACACAGCCCCTATAGACTTTAGCAACTACATAATCATCCGATGAGGTAGAAATAAAAAGGGATCAGGGATACACTCGGGATCTACACCACAATATATAGGTATAAATGGGGTTACATAAGAAAGAGTAGACCCCAGATCAAAGAAGTAATACACATCACGAGAAAAGAGCCGTAACATACCTGGAACAACATCAAGAGATACCTCAGAGTCCTGGCGGGTAGCAAGGGCATGCAAGCAATTCTGGCCAGTACTGGTACCAGAAGTAGAAGCAACACCCAAGTGCGTAGGAGATGATAAAGTGGTAACATGAATCTTATTTTCCCAAAACCAACCTTAGAAGGGAAATCCCTTTGCCAATTACCAATCTAACCACATTTAAAACACCTTTTCCTCCCCCTCTTCATAAAAACCACAGTGCATTTGCCCGTAGCATCTATAAGGAGGAACTAGCATGAGATTTGGCATCCAATGCCCTAAACACATTATGATGCTGAGAATGACGGTCACCCAATGGCTTTGGATAAGGATCACTAGCCATAGAGTAGAAACCATAACTCTCCCAATTTATCTTAGAACACTTTCCACCATCTTTACCACTCTATTGCTGACCTCAACCTTGACTAAAAAATCTAAACTTCTTACTTTGCCCCTCCTTTATCTCTGGCTTGCTTCTTCTTCTCTTTCTCAATCGACTGCATATACACAATTAACTTAGTGATGTCCATATCCTTGTTCAACAAGGCAAACTTACTCTCTAGAATCAAATCATAGGACAACCTAAAAACAAATTTTCTCATTCCATCCCTTAGGCTAGATACTAAATAAAGAGTATATCAGGATAACTGATGGAGTTTTAAGGCATACTCCTTGACTGTCATTTTCCACCTTTGCCTCCATCTGCTCTTAAGGAAAGAAGCGGTCTATAAAATCACTAGCAAAATCATCCCACAGTACAGATTCAATATACCACTTGTATGCTACATCTTTTAATTAATAGACAGCGAATACAACAGCCTCTACGTCCAAAGCATGCATAACTCAGAAAATCATCTCCATCTAATCTATAAAACCTTGAGGATCCTCTACTCAACCTCCTAAACTGGCCAACCATTGTGGCCTCAGAAGATGAAGTAACAAAGGCAACACGATCTAATTGAGAAGATGCTAAATGAGCCAACATATAAATAGAATAACAAAATTCCGCATTCGATAAATCATTGGGAGAAGCTCAAAGAGGACTAGAGAGGATAGGTGGTACTCTAGAAGGGCAATCAGGAACTGAAACCCTAGAATAGGTCTGCACCCAATCAACATTATCCTCAAGTAGGAAAAAGGAGTTTCCATAAGCTTTAGATTATGTGGGAGGCATGAAATGAAAAGTGAACAAATGGAAATCAGAGGAGATTTCAAGACCTTAGACTCTACAGCACAAAATAAGATAACAAGAAAGGAAAATATTCTTAAATACCTCATAGCCTCTCTTTTATAAGAGTGGCATGCTACATATGCATAAAAGAGACACTACTAAACAAAACTTTATAGACACCAAATTGACCATGAAACTAGGCTTTGATACCACTTTAACACAAACCAAACTAGGGCCTGTTCATGATGAGTATCTCAAGTCTAATAAGGACCGGATACCACCCCCAATACCTAAACCATCGACCATTTTACACCCATGTCAGATGAATTTTGAACATATAACAAGATAAAAAACTTGAAATTAAAGATATTATGATATGTGTGTAACTCAAAAAAAACAAAAACCAAACCATTCCAAGTCCATAGTAGTCCAACAAAGCCTCTACCAACTGAATATCAATAAAGTGTTGGGACATGCCATCGACTATAGACAAAATAGTATCCAATAATCTATAACTAAAAAGAAAACATAATCCTAAAATATATCCTTCTAAAGAATGGAACCTCACCACTCCAAGACGATACTTGATCAATCTATAATCACTAAGCAGGAGAAATAGAGATATGGTCAAATCCATGATCGCGTATGGATACAGGATCTAAAAATGGTTAGCGGGATAAATGCTAGCATTTAACTAAGGGACAAAGATAAAATAATGCCATGATAAATGATTTCAAATCATTCAAATCCAATGCACTTAATCAAATGCATTTATATATACTTATAACATGATGGGACAAGAAACAAGGCTTAACATGAACATTAAAACCTTAACCTAGATTGTGTATTTCAACTTTCATATCATAGTACCCATGGGCTATATGGGCCCCATATCTCAACCCCTGTTCGGGCCTAGTGCGTGTAGCCACATGCCACCATACAACTCGTAGGATGAGTTATTACCAAGACAGTGAGCTCAAATTTTGTCACGCCCCAAATCCTATTAAGGCGGACTGGCACCCGTTGCCGGTAAGGCTCGGGAGAACCAACCTGTAGCAATACATTACCTATGAACATTATAAGTTACTTTTATACTAAACATGCCCTCAAAAGATAAATGGGACTAGCAAGCCAAAAGATGTTGTATGACTAGGCCGTTGGAGCCACAATGTCTACGATACGATACATGACCATACTATACTTTACATAGTCTACGAAGCCTCTAGACAAGAAACATTATCTTATAAGGGTCGGGACAGGCCCCGCCTCATGATAAGATACTATACAATGCAAAAAGATATGATAAGACTCAAAGCCCCGAAGCAACCTGGAGCTCTGTGACTGCAATTGATATCCTGTACTCTTACTAGGGAGGTTTATTAGCTTCTACACCTGCAGCATGGAATGCAGGTCCCCCAACAGGGACGTCAGTACGAAATAATGTACTGAATATGTAAGGCAACATGTACTATATATGAGATAAAAGCTCAAATGAAACCATATACTGTTGTAGGGTAAAAGACCGCCTTTATGAATATTGTGGAGTCGTGCATCTTACAACAATTATGTTGCTTTACTCTTATCACTTGTATAATCTGTGCACAGCATGTAATACCGATGACCAGCTGATCAGTGGTAAATCTATATCAGGATCGACCCATGCTAGGCTTTCCTTTCACCCCTGGGATACCCCCTGTAATACTGGGATTGACCCATGCTAGGTGATTCTTTCACCCCTGGGATACCACCCAACAGAAGCAACTATATACATATATCTTCTTATTACTTTTGAGATGAATCTTTGGTGGTCGTAACATTTGAGCTATAAGATTATAAGCATGACAAATGACAAGTATGTGACCATGTAACATCATATCCCAATGAAAAGAGTGGGTTATACAATTAGTGAAACATGTAGGATATAAACAACGTATGAACTTTATTTAGCTAAAAAGAAGACTCATATGTCATGATATCTAATATATGTATGCAGCAGTGACAATGCTCGGATCTGGACACACAAATACATGTTAAAGAGGGGAGTGGTTATATCGAAGTTTGTAAAGATCTCTATGTGCCAATAAAGACTTTGGATTCCATGCCAAATAATAAGAGATCGAATAGCCTTACATACCTCGACATATCAACTTGTTTTTACCTCGAAATGACTTCTTTTCTTCCAACTATTTATCTACAATATCATGTTTTAAAGCTAGTATTAGCAGCTAATCAATGCATCTGGACAGCCCAATCTCACAAAACACAACACTTTGGCAACAAACGTATAACCATCGACTCAATGGTGTTATTCCGACTTTCTCAATTCTAACTGTCTTCAACCAGTACACATTATCATATACATGATGTACACAGCCTATATCAGCTCTACAACATGCTGGCAACAGTCCATAACTACAACACAGAACCATTTTACAAAACGCTCAACTAAGAAGCACAACATCTCGTCGTCTCCCTACATTTCGTCGTTAACAATTCATACTTGTCCCAACTTTGAACCAGATGCTCCCAACATATATATACATCAAATAAACCTTAACATAGTCACAAAATAGCTCAAAACACAGGGGGGAAACGTGAAACATCAGCCCCCTCATCAAAACAGTCCAATACCATTTTGGAAGCACATAAGATCATATAAGGATACTTGTTTCCAAAGAACTAGCAAAACAGTCCAGCAACCTTGGAAACCATATACACACTATAACATATTAATAACCTCAACTTTATATCATATCAAAGTCAAAAATCAGGGTAAGAATCGTTCCAAAGCCAAGAAAATCAAACAACAACTTTCAGGACACAAGCTGTCCAGAAATTCCTGCACAGTACACCAGCCAACTTATCTTGTTTTCCATGGAAAATTCATATCAAGTATATGGTTATTTTTACATACCTTAACTCCCAAGGTGTAGGTCTAATTCAAGAACTCAAAAAGTAGCCTTTGGTTGCCTTCCAAGGTGAAGAAATGCCAAGAGAAACTTAGAGAGAAAAGCTGAAATTTTTGGTCTTCTACTAGTTAACCTAAGGAGCTCGGTTTTGGTCCCTTTTTAAGGAGGCCTTAGACCGACTTTCTCCTGATATTTGCAACTGATTAACTCAAGTTGGTCAATGACTAATTTTCCCCTTTCACTTGGGCCTTTTGGATCTCAAAATCAATGGGCTTTAGTGGCCCATTTTCCTTAATCTTTCTTGCACTTTGTTTGGGCCCAATTTTGTTAGTAGTGAATGAATGTAGTTGGGCATATTATATAAAAATCTTGGGCTGAACATCTTGGCCCAATATAATGCTAAACCATTGGCTTTAATAGCCTCCCTAACTTGGGCTTTGTTTGTCACAAGACTTGGAAAGTTTCGGCGTTAAGCCTTATCTTCGTTCCCCTTTCTTTTTACTAACGTCTAGACTTCAAGTGAGTTCATTTATGAATGAATTATTCTCCCTCATGTATATATACATTTTGTTTTAAGACAACCACACAGGTGACTCACCTGCTAGCTTCCTAAGTTCCATAAGCACGTCAATGATTTTCTCCGTTTAAGGCCACAATCTCTAAATAGACTTCCATATAGTGCCCCAATCTAACACTTGAACACTTGAAAAAAAATTTTGGTAGTAATTAAATCAAGTCGTATGTCATTTTATGTGAACATTACTAGTACATGTAAAATGTGGGGTGTTACATCCTCCCCCCCTTAGGAACATTCGTCCCGAATGTTAACATAACTGTATAGTCTAGGCAGGTTTGAATTTCTGGTCACATAACTGTTAATAACATAACTAGTATTCAAACACATACCTATTAATGTTCCTCCTCTGTATCTTTTGGTCCCTCCTTGTCTTCAAATAGATGAGGGTATTTGGATGTCATTACTTCCTCTGGTTCCCACGTTATTTCTTCTACTTGGTTGTTTCTCCAGAGTACCTTTACTGATGCCATTTCTTTGTTCCTTAACTTTTTAATTTGGCGATCTAGAATAGAAACCGGTACCTCTTCATAAGTAAGATCCTCTGTGACCTGTACATCTTCTATAGGAGTGATACGAGAGGGGTCACCTATGCATTTTCGAAGCATTGACACATGAAACACTGGATGAACCATTGAAAGTTCCTGGGGTAGCTCTAATTCATATGCAACTTGTCTGACCCTCTTAGTAATCTTATATGGCCCTATGTAACGTGGGCTTAGTTTCCCTTTCTTACCAAATCTCATAACCCCTTTCATCGGTGATACCTTTAAAAATATCCAATCTCCAATAGAGAATTCCAGCCCTCTTCTCCGCATATCTGCATATGCTTTATGATGACTTTGGGCTGTTTTTAGCCGTTGTTGTATCACCTTAACTTTTTCCATGGCTTGTTGGACTAAATCTGGCCCGAGCAAGGTGGTTTCACCCACTTCGAACCAACCAATTGGTGACCTACATTTCCTCCCATACAAAGCTTCGTAAGGCGCCATCTTGATGCTCGAATGGTAGCTGTTATTATAGGCAAATTCAATAAGGGGCAAGTGTTCTACCCAGCTACCTTTAAAATCTAATGCACAGGATCGCAACATATCCTCAAGTGTTTGAATAGTACGCTCTGCTTGGCCGTCTGTTTGGGGATGGAAGGCTGTACTCAAATTCACTTGCATCCCTAAACTCCTTTGAAAGGACTTCCAAAATTTTGCCGTGAATTGAGCTCCTCGATCAGATATAATAGAGAGTGGGACCCCATGTAGCCTAACTATCTCTTTGAGGTATAATTTGGCATATTCTTCAGCTGTATAATCACTTCTAACTGGCAGGAAGTGCGCTGACTTCGTGAGTCTATCAACTATCACCCATATGGAGTCAAACTTATTAACTGAACGAGGCAAACCAGTTACAAAATCCATATTAGTCATATCCCACTTCCAAGTTGGAATCTCTATACATTGCATGTAACCACCTGGCTTTTGGTTCTCTACTTTGACTTGTTGACAAGTAGGACATTGAGCCACAAACTCTGCAAGGTCCTTTTTCATGCCTCCCCACCAAAACACTCCCTTTAGGTCATGATACATCTTAGTAGATCCTGGGTGGATGGAATATCTTGAATGATGGGCTTCTTCCATTATTCTCCTTCTGAGTCTGTTAACATCAGGAACACACAATCTATTTTGGCAATAAAGTACTCCATCTTGTGTAAGCCTAAACTCCTTCATTATACCTTGACTTACTTTCTCCTTAAGGCATTGTAGAATAGGATCATAATACTGTTTTTCTTTCACTTCCCTTATCAATGAAGAATCGATAGCATTATGTACAATAATGTCCTTTCTTGGAGTTTCGAGTAGACGAACACCCAGATTGGCTAGTTGACGCAGATCCTTAGCCATGCCTTGCTTTACCCCTTTCTGATCACTGGTACCCATGAGTGTCTTACGACTTAGAGCATCAGCCACCACATTTGCTTTCCCTGGATGGTATAATATATCAATATCATAATCCTTTATTAACTCTAGCCACCTCCGCTGCCTCAAATTTAGATCTTTCTGCTTGAAAATATACTGTAAACTCTTATGATCTGTATATATGTCCAGGTGCACCCCATACAAATAGTGGCGCCATATCTTTAAAGCAAATACAACCGCTGCTAGCTCAAGATCATGTGTTGGGTAGTTTTTCTCGTGTGGTCTCAATTGTCTCGAGGCATAAGCAATCACCTTACCATGTTGTGTTAGTACACACCCCAAACCAACTCCGGAAGCATCACAATACACTGCATATCCCTCTGAGCCTTCTGGAAGCACTAGCACAGGTGCTGAGGTTAGCCTGCTTTTCAACTCTTGAAAGCTCCTTTCATATGCATCATTCCATTGGAATTTGGTTTCCTTGTGAGTTAGCTTAGTAAGAGGTGCATACATAGAAGAAAAACCTTCAACAAACCTTCTGTAATAACCTGCCAATCCAAGGAAGCTTCGAACTTCTGTAGGTGTCGTTGGCCTTGGCCAATCTTTCACAGCCTCTATCTTTTGTGAATCCACCCTTATTCCTTCATCCGATACAATATGGCCCAAAAATGCCACTGATTTTAACCAAAATTCACATTTGGAAAACTTAGCATACAACCGGCGATCACGGAGAACTTGTAGTACTAGTCGTAAATGATTTGCGTGGTCCTTTTCTGACCTTGAATACACCAGAATATCATCTATAAATACTATCACGAACACATCCAGGAAAGGCTTGAATACCCTATTCATCAAATCCATAAAAACTGCTGGTGCATTCGTTAGCCCAAACGACATAACAAGAAATTCAAAGTGACCATATCTTGTTCGGAAAGCTGTCTTAGGTATATCTTTTTCCTGCACTCTCACCTGATGATAACCTGATCTCAAATCGATCTTTGAAAAGTATTTGGCACCCTGTAACTGATCAAACAAGTCATCAATTCTGGGGAGGGGATATTTATTCTTAATTGTCACCCTATTCAGTTGTCGGTAGTCAATACACATCCTCAATGTGCCATCCTTTTTACGCACAAATAAAACTGG
The DNA here is from genome assembly GCA_030864225.1 of Capsicum baccatum var. pendulum. Classification (NCBI taxonomy): domain Eukaryota; kingdom Viridiplantae; phylum Streptophyta; class Magnoliopsida; order Solanales; family Solanaceae; genus Capsicum; species Capsicum baccatum. Next base: position 141,008,138 of record CM061550.1, read on the forward strand.
TGCACCCCAAGGGGACACACTAGGTCTTATAAAACCCTTTTCTAACAAGTCTTTCAGTTGCTCCTTTAATTCACGTAATTCTGCCGGGGCCATTCTATATGGAGGAATAGAGATAGGCTCGGTGCCTGGTAATAAGTCAATACCAAAATCTATTTCTCGTTCTGGAGGCAAACCAGGGAGTTCCTCAGGAAAGACATCAATAAATTCATTCACTATTGGAACAGACTGGATAGTTGGTGATTCTGCCTCCATGTCTCTCACTCTAACGAGATGACATATATATCCCTTTGATATCATTTTTCTGGCTTTAAAATAAGAGATAAACCTCCCTTTTGGTGCCCCAATATTGCCTTCCCATTCAAGGACTGCTTCATTTGGAAAGTGAAAGTACATCCTCTTGGTTCGGCAGTCAACGGTGGCATAGCAAGAAGCCAACCAATCCATACCCATTATAACATCAAATTCTACCATGTCTAACTCGATAAGATCAGCTAATGTATCTCGGTCGCAGACAGTCACTATGCAGTCACAATAGACTCTTCTAACTATAATTGACTCCCCAGTTGGTGTAGACACCGCAAGTGGTTTATTCAATAATTTAGGTGTTCTACCAAGCTTCCCAGCAACTAATGGAGTAATATATGACAATGTAGAACCAGGGTCAATTAATGCATACACTTTATGTGAGAAGATGGACAATGTACCTATAACCACATCGGGTGAAGCTTCCAGGTTCTGTCGAGTCCCTAGAGCATATGTGCGATTTTGGGCCACGCTGGAACTAGATGCCCCTCTAATACCTCTGCCGCGACCTATGGGAAATTGCTCACCTCTACCTGATGGAGGCACTGATGATGATGATACAACAGCTGATCCAGTAGGTTGTGCCATATCACCCCTGCGTCTTCTTGGGCAATCTTTTATTACATGCCCTGGCATACCACACCAATAACAAACATCCGTTCCCCTGCGACACGCACCTATATGATATCTCCCACATTGTCTGCAAGGCTGCCTAGGAGGCATTTGCTGGCTTCCCGAATATCCTGTTGTCCGTGTACCTTGGCCCTCACTTCTCTGCCCAAATTGATCATTTCTAGACCCTTGAAGTGGTGGTGGAGCACTAGCTGTAGAGTAAGAGGATGATGGCCTGGGTGGCCTATGAGAAAATCGTGGCCTAAACTCACCCTGGGGTGGTGTAAACTGTCCTGTAGATCTGGCCCTCTTGAATTGCCCCCTTTCTATTTCTTGTGCCCTCCTTCTTTGTCTCTGATCCTCCAGTTTCTGTGCAAAAGCTTGCATCCTCGCTATATCCATGTCTTTATTCAAAGAAGCAATGGTACAATCTCTAACCAAATATGAATCCAACCTATCCACATACCGATGGACTCTATCTGCCATAGTAGCAACAACATTAGGAGCGTACCTGGCCAGAGAATTAAATTTAAGACTATATTCCCTCACGCTCATATTCCCCTGATGGAGGTTCAGGAACTGATCTGCACGGGCCTCTCGGATCTCTAATGGCAAGTAATGATCAAGAAAGGCCATTTTGAACTCCTCCCAAGTAGTTGGAGGTGTATCTATGCCTTTGGAATGATTCCAGGCTTCGTACCACAGTATAGCCACACCCTTCAATCTATATATTGCCAACTCAGCAGCTTCCGAACCACTTACATGCATAACATCTAAGGTGCGTTGGATCTGATCAATAAAATCCTGTAGATCTTCATTTGGATCTGTCCCAGTGAATGATGGAGGGTCTAAGTTAAGGAAATCACGTATTCTCGTACTGGCTGCCCTACCTGCACCAACTGCACCTGCAACTGGGCCTTCTTGTCTTTGACCTTGGCCAGCAACTATACAAGTCAACAGTTGAACTGCATTTCTCAAATCCTGCACAGAAGCATCAACAGGTGGTTCTCGGGGATTTTCACTACTTCCTGGTACATCAACAGATGGAGGGGTTGGAGATGTCTGTGATAGAGACTCATCTAGAGCCTCACTCTGTCGTCCCGCCCGATTGGGTATACCAACTACCACTTCTACTTCCTTTCCTTTACCTTTACTCTTCCTTGTCTCTGGCATACTTACTGTACAAAATAATTCAGGGATTAGACATGGTACACTTATAATATTTGGCTCTATGGCACGATCTAAAGAATGAAAAGAAGTGATAACTCCTAAATGCCACGTAGCCTCTTGTTTATAAATGTGGTGCACAACACATCGATAAACATGATTCTACATAGACACGGCTTTGTAGACTCCCTAGGACGACCCGCTTTGATACCACTTCTGTCACACCCCAAATCCTATTAAGGCGGACTGGCACCCGTTGCCGGTAAGGCTCGGGAGAACCAACCTGTAGCAATACATTACCTATGAACATTATAAGTTACTTTTATACTAAACATGCCCTCAAAAGATAAATGGGACTAGCAAGCCAAAAGATGTTGTATGACTAGGCTGTTGGAGCCACAATGTCTACGATACGATACATGACCATACTATACTTTACATAGTCTACGAAGCCTCTAGACAAGAAACATTATCTTATAAGGGTCGGGACAGGCCCCGCCTCATGATAAGATACTATACAATGCAAAAAGATATGATAAGACTCAAAGCCCCGAAGCAACCTGAAGCTCTGTGACTACAATTGATATCCTGTACTCTTACTGGGGAGGTTTATTAGCTTCTGCACCTGCAGCATGGAATGCAGGTCCCCCAACAGGGACGTCAGTACGAAATAATGTACTGAATATGTAAGGCAACATGTACTATATATGAGATAAAAGCTCAAATGAAACCATATACTGTTGTAGGGTAAAAGACCGCCTTTATGAATATTGTGGAGTCGTGCATCTTATAACAATTATGTTGCTTTACTCTTATCACTTGTATAATCTGTGCACAGCATGTAATACCGATGACCAGCTGATCAGTGGTAAATCTATATCAGGATCGACCCATGCTAGTCTTTTCTTTCACCCCTGGGATACCCCCTGTAATACTGGGATTGACCCATGCTAGGTGATTCTTTCACCCCTGGGATACCACCCAACAGAAGCAACTATATACATATATCTTCTTATTACTTTTGAGATGAATCTTTGGTGGTCGTAACATTTGAGCTATAAGATTATAAGCATGACAAATGACAAGTATGTGACCATGTAACATCATATCCCAATGAAAAGAGTGGGTTATACAATTAGTGAAACATGTAGGATATAAACAACGTATGAACTTTATTTAGCTAAAAAGAAGACTCATATGTCATGATATCTAATGTATGTATGCAGCAGTGACAATGCTCGGATCTGGACACACAAATACATGTTAAAGAGTGGAGTGGTTATATCGAAGTTTGTAAAGATCTCTATGTGCCAATAAAGACTTTGGATTCCATGCCAAATAATAAGAGATCGAATAGCCTTACATACCTCGACATATCAACTTGTTTTTACCTCGAAATGACTTCTTTTCTTCCAACTATTTATCTACAATATCATGTTTTAAAGCTAGTATTAGCAGCTAATCAATGCATCTGGACAGCCCAATCTCACAAAACACAACACTTTGGCAACAAACGTATAACCATCGACTCAATGGTGTTATTCCGACTTTCTCAATTCTAACTGTCTTCAACCAGTACACATTATCATATACATGATGTACACAGCCTATATCAGCTCTACAACATGCTGGCAACAGTCCATAACTACAACACAGAACCATTTTACAAAACGCTCAACTAAGAAGCACAACATCTCGTCGTCTCCCTACATTTCGTCGTTAACAATTCATACTTGTCCCAACTTTGAACCAGATGCTCCCAACATATATATACATCAAATAAACCTTAACATAGTCACAAAATAGCTCAAAACACAGGGGGGAAACGTGAAACATCAGCCCCCTCATCAAAACAGTCCAATACCATTTTGGAAGCACATAAGATCATATAAGGATACTTGTTTCCAAAGAACTAGCAAAACAGTCCAGCAACCTTGGCAACCATATACACACTATAACATATTAATAACCTCAACTTTATATCATATCAAAGTCAAAAATCAGGGTAAGAATCGTTCCAAAGCCAAGAAAATCAAACAACAACTTTCAGGACACAAGCTGTCCAGAAATTCCTGCACAGTACACCAGCCAACTTATCTTGTTTTCCATGGAAAATTCATATCAAGTATATGGTTATTTTTACATACCTTAACTCCCAAGGTGTAGGTCTAATTCAAGAACTCAAAAAGTAGCCTTTGGTTGCCTTCCAAGGTGAAGAAATGCCAAGAGAAACTTAGAGAGAAAAGCTGAAATTTTTGGTCTTCTACTAGTTAACCTAAGGAGCTCGGTTTTGGTCCCTTTTTAAGGAGGCCTTAGACCGAATTTCTCCTGATATTTGCAACTGATTAACTCAAGTTGGTCAATGACTAATTTTCCCCTTTCACTTGGGCCTTTTGGATCTCAAAATCAATGGGCTTTAGTGGCCCATTTTCCTTAATCTTTCTTGCACTTTGTTTGGGCCCAATTTTGTTAGTAGTGAATGAATGTAGTTGGGCATATTATATAAAAATCTTGGGCTGAACATCTTGGCCCAATATAATGCTAAACCATTGGCTTTAATAGCCTCCCTAACTTGGGCTTTGTTTGTCACAAGACTTGGAAAGTTTCGGCGTTAAGCCTTATCTTCGTTCCCCTTTCTTTTTACTAACGTCTAGACTTCAAGTGAGTTCACTTATGAATGAATTATTCTCCCTCATGTATATATACATTTTGTTTTAAGCCAACCACACAGGTGACTCACCTGCTAGCTTCCTAAGTTCCATAAGCACGTCAATGATTTTCTCCGTTTAAGGCCACAATCTCTAAATAGACTTCCATATAGTGCCCCAATCTAACACTTGAACACTTGAAAAAAAATTTTGGTAGTAATTAAATCAAGTCGTATGTCATTTTATGTGAACATTACTAGTACATGTAAAATGTGGGGTGTTACAAATTTCAGGAAATCTTCAAGGGCCAAAAGCTATGGTGTTTTAGTATCATACTTGTCCCCTATACCTACATTACAAGGTAAGAAAATTACTATAGCATCCCAGTCCAATTTTCCCAAAATACTAAGGCGTAGAAAATAAGGCCAAGCCTATGGTATTTCACACATATTATTTGAACTTCTTTGTTAGTGTGATTGCTTAAATGCATTCCCTACATTGATATTAATTATGATACTGTGATGGTGATGGTAATTTTTTATTATGAGGGTACATGGGTTACATTGTTAACTGTTTATTTATTCGATAATGTCATTTACATACATACTTAGTTGTTTGTTGCTAATCTGATGTCAGAATTTAATCCCCTTTATGTCATGGTATTATTCTACATGTATATTATAGTTTTGAAAGTTGTGCATAGGAGGGGGTTAAAAGGTTCAAATTGAAACGATTACATTGACTATTGTAGGTGTCTTAGTTTTTTCTTAGTTAAGCATCAAAGTTGTTTATAGTGTTTTATTGACTGAGGACATCCGAACATTCTAAGTTGAGGGTGTTGATGTTCCATGGTTTCATGGATCTTTCTATTCTTAAAAAAAAGGAAAATATGTAAGAACTTTGGTATTCTTGTTGGATATGATATGGTTTTGGTGTTGATTTTGTAGGAAAATAAGTTTTGGAGCAAAAACTATGAAAATGATGAGGAGTTTCTGTGTTGGTAACACAAGAGTTGATCCACAACTCATGCATAGGACATACGACCTTTAAATAGGTCTGGGACTTGAGTTCTAAAGTTGTAATAAAAATTCTAATTACTATGATAGGACCTAGGACATGTGGGTAGAAAGTGCGGGCCGAGTACTGAAGATTAAAGATAACTCTGATTCCCACTACTAAGAGTTACGACTCATGTGTTTGATCTACGGCCCAACCTACGATTCATAGATGTTGCTTACCTTCTTTTCGTACACAGTTTAGGATAGGAGTTGTCTTGTATCTATAAATACTCCTTTGATGTTTTATTATAAGTTTACGCACTTTATACACTTTTTAAATTATTTTGAGGTTCCAAGATATATTATAGATCTTAGAGTCATTAATATTGGTTTTTAGGATTTCTAATTAATTTTATATTTTGTTTTTCATCATATTCTTGTAAGTACAAAAGTATGCTTTCATCTACGGAATATTTTTGTGTGCTTACATTCATGAGTAGCTATACCCCATATTAGGGTTGTGTGAATCATGATGAATTAATTAAGTAGGTTAAGTACAAAATTAATCTTGATTGGTGTTCTTGCATGTATTGAAATTTCCTTCGATTTGACTGATTTCTTAATGATGGTCAATGTTAGGAACTCGCCTGTATTCTAAACTTGATAGAGAAAGAGTTAGAGATAGGGAAAAGGAAATCACAATAGTAATTTGAAGATACCAACCTTTATCTAATTAACTTGAGTCATAACTGGTATAGTTAATTTGAGATCACAAAACAAGGGTTAACAATGTGACACCCTGAGTCAGATAGGAGATAAGTAAAATTCACCCAAACCAAGGTCGAGAGATGGTTAGGTGATACATATCTTGATAGATTTTGTGTATAAGGCATTAGGATAGTTTGTTAAGAATGAACAACCTATGGAGTTATGAAGTCATGGGGAATACAATCCTAGTTTTCATCTCATATTTATCACAATTTGATTAACCAATAACTGTTACTATTACAACCTACTTTTATAAAAAAAAAAAATCTTTTATTTACATAATTCCCAAATACATCAGCAAACTCTTGACAAATTTTTGACCTATTCCTTGTGGGATAGACTCTAACCTAATTGGGTTCTATATTTGTTTGACGATCACTTTATACTTTATTATGAGGGGTAATTTGGGAAACATCAATTCTTCAAAAGAATTTTTAGTTGCATTCAATTCTTGAAATCTAAAGATTAGGATGATGATTCTAGCATTAATTTTTGTTAATTTGATATAATACTCATGAAAATTGAGTACGAATTCACCTTGGATGATTTAGGAAATTCTATGGTGTTTTCTCTATATAAATTTGACAAAAAAACAAAGTGAAATAAAACATTTAGCTAGTATTTGGTCATAGATATTTAAATATATGAGTAAATTTTCTGAATGGTCACCCATGTCTAGGTAATTGACTAGTAAAATATTACAACCCATAATTTGAGGTCATGATGGAACCTATCTTATCCTAACATTAGTAGGTAAGCCCAACTCCGAAAAGAGATAGAAATGTTGAATGAAGATAAATAACAAATAAATATGAGACTTTGTGTCGCCACCCAATTTGTAATGACCTGAGACTACCCCCTAGTCATCACACGGTGTTTAGGACCACACGTGATCCCAAGCTAACCCTTGAAAATGACATAACTCATGAGCAACTGAAATAAATACATAAGTCTTAAAGAATAATACGAAAGATAAATCTTTTCTGAATATGATCAATATAAAGTTATATTAAAATGATACATCTTTGATTATTAAATTAAAACTTGAATCAACTACATCAACTCTACTATCTGTCTATGAAGCCTCTACTAGTATTGACTATGGGACATGACCCCCAGCTATCCCGAATCAATACGACTAAATAAGGAAACAAGATGCTACTCAAAATAAAGTTTAATAGAGTCCTTGAATCAAAAGAACCCATCATCTGCTGACTAGAAGCTGCAAGATGTCTAATTATGATGTGCGCGCTACAACTCGCATCTACATTATGAGACAATGTAGCATATACACATATATGTGGATCAGTTTTTGAAATAGACTGAGCATGTGGGGGTGAATGCATAAGTAAAATAATAATGCAATAATTAAAATAAACTTTTAAAACTATATGCTAAATGTGAGTGACTCACCGTGGCTTGAATGATCAAAACTAACAAATCATAGATCATGAGTGATAAAGCATATAAGAAATTCTTGTGATTCATCACACTTAGTTCTAATAAAATTGTACTCTGATTCTATTCTTCAAATTATGTAGGCTAAGTGAAAAGGGCTCACCTTTATCGATCTTAAAACTTAAAGTTAAAATCTGATAACTGAAGTCTTAGGTAAGACAATATCTGAGTAAATTTGTGAGCCTTTACACTTAGTTTTTTCAAAACTATTCTGACATTTTGTTTTAGGATTTAGGGACTTTGGTAGGTTCTTCTAACCAATATAAACTATGTGAGCTACCATGGAGTCCAACGTCTTACCCATGTTGGGGAGAGCTGTTCTACCCTTGCCATTAGAATAGAACCTTAGCTTAAGTGATAGCTATCTTAGCCCACTATGGAAAAATCATATACCTACGGTGGTGTATATTTTTGGGGCATGATACCTTTGGAATCATACCCAACTCGGTGCTAAATACTAGTTCCATACTTATCTCGTAGAACTTTAGGAAATCCACCTTAAAACAACACAAGGGTTTGTAATTAAAACTAATTATGATTCTCTTCTTTAAATCTAAAACTATATGAACAATGTGGATTCATTATCGTAGCTTGGGATTAAAAGATCAATTTCTTTCTTAAATTTTGGCAATTAGCTTATAAAAGAGGCTTAAAATCACAATCTTCTTGAAATATCGATACTTAGACTTAGGGCTTAAAACCCATGCTTTAAACAAATGCAAATTTATGGCAAAACGTCATGCTCAATATACTTCTTGAAATACTTCAACAATATCAAGATAATGAAATCAAGAATCACAATATCATGCGTAAAACTCAATTGAAAATCTGAAAAATCATATCAAACGCATAAAGATGTAAAAATAGACATGCAATTCAACATTTAAATTACTTGTAACATCATAATCTTCAAATAATGATAATTGGGTATGAACCCTAATTTGTAAAATATGAAATTTTAAATAAAGATCAAGTTTTGGACACAAGGATGAAAAAAGTATCATTTTTCATAAACCCACATACCTTAATAAATGATTTCTTGAAGAAACTTGAATTGAAACTTGAGTTCTTAAATTTCTTGCGGATGAAAGCATGAATCTTGGAACTTGAAGGATGACCTTGTGAAAGATATCCTATTCTTGTTGTTTCTTGAAGATTTATTAAACTAGGAAGCTTTAACTCTTGGATTCTTGAAGAAATCTTGAATTCAAAAGTTAAACACTTGCGTTCTTGAGAGGAAAAAGGTTGAAATTTGTTTATGGGGAAGGGGAGGGTTTTTACGTTAGTTGATTTGAAGAAGATGGGCAAATAATGCCCTTTTGAATGTTATTATTCATGCTTTGGACGTTTGGGGTTGAGGGGAAAGGACCAAAGTAACCCTTGACCCTTAAGAATCTAAAACTATGAGGGAATATCCCTCATGTCACGACCCCTAGATGGTTCAAGCAGCCATCGTGATGCGAGGCTATCGCGACCCCTTACTTCCTTACACAAAAAATAACATAACTTTTTCACTCGGGTATCAGATTAAGGCAAAATTGGTAGCATTGGAAAGCTAATTCGATTATCTATAATTTGGTGGGTCTTGAGATAAAAAATTATACGTATATAAAAAGTTATACTCATTCAAATTCGATCCTAGTAGAATCAAATACAAAGATTTAGCCAAATCAAAGGCTCTTAGCTCAACTTCTCTCCTAGTGCTTCCTATGAACATTTTTCAACTTGAGAGCACTTCACACACTAAGATAATCATGAAACTTAATTCCACATGGTAATTATCTGTATTAGAGCTTACACGTGTAGGAACAATGATTAAAATTCTAGCATGAAAATACGGAGCGTTACATAATTGGAAGTTAGTGACACCCATCCATTCTTTGATGGGAGTACCAATAACCTTGGAAGCAGTAACCAACACATAGAGAAAATTAAGAAAACTATCCCATTACTAGTTTAAGGATAACCTAGTCAAACAACTTAAGAAAATGCACAAATACGTACAAAATAAAAAAATGCCCATAGAATCTGAAAGTTGGTGTATCAAAATAAACTAAGAATGTCAATAAGGGGATTTAACCCTAAAACCTAAGCATAAGTCCAAACAAAGGACAATGACAAAAAAATAAATATTCAATAGTACCCAAATAAGTTGCTCAGCCCTGAAATCTAGATCACAAGCTAGAGACACCAATGAAGTCTTACAGAAGAAGCTGGAATATGCGCAACACTCAATAAAAGTAAGAGTAGGTGTAGTATCAACTGTAATGCCCCGCAAAATCCTCATCCATTCTGAGCCTTAGAGTGTATTTGGTAAAGCAAAAATTCGAGTTAAAATGTTTCAGAAATATTCTCCCAAGTATGAAATACTTTGAATCGTGTGGGATTATATTTGAGCATGAATTAAGATCATAGAGGTCCCCTAACTCATGGTCGAGTTGAAAACTTTCCTATTGTTCAAGTTTTAGTGACCGTCAAAATTTGGGTCAATTTAAATCAACCATTACTCCTTGTATATATCAAATTAGAGGACCTACTATATATAAAATGAAATTTCTTTGAATTATCTTTCTAACGATACCAATTTCATCAAAAACTAATATCAGAGAAAAGAGTTATGCCCATTTTACTCCAGTATGTCAATCTGGAAAAGGGTGATGACGTTTCTGACGACGTCGTCAGCCTTAGGCAGAAAATAAAAAATTTGACCTTTTTTTGATGACATTTTGTGATGGCCTATCATGGGTCTGACGGCCTGTCACGGATGTCGTTAACTATTTTTTCAGCAATTTAGAGACGTTTTTGCAAGGATATTTTGGTCATTTCCCACCTTTTGTGAGCCTCTATAAATATGAGAACCCTCATTCAAACCCTAAATTCATTATTTTTCTATTTCAATTCTCTCAAGAATATCTATCTAGGGTTTTATCAAGAACCTTAATCCTCTAAAAAAAATCATCCATAAATTCTTCAAGGTTTCTTTAAGAATCAAGTTCTTCATAGTGTGGGCTTCAAGGATTATTTATTACAAGTGCGGATAGAGTCTCAAGTATTAGGATTCAATCAATTTCAAAGGTTAAGGTATGTACACGTTGATTCTTGGGTCCCTTTCATCCAAGAAGCTCAAGAACCCTTTTTAAAACTAAAAGATTTTTATGTTTATAAGTTGTTAATGATTTGTATGAGTTGAAGTTGGTGTTTAATGTGTTTTTGAGTTTTGATTTATGTGTACCTACAAAATTTATGAGCTTTGACCCTAGTATGTGGAATTCATGTGATGTTTGTGATAGACCCTCTTGAAGTTGTTTTTCCATGTGATGTGTTCATGACTTTTAGGTATAGAAATGGTTGAATAAGTGAAGAATGTTCCCCATAGTTTTTGATAAAGAGCTTAGGTGAAACATAAGAGCTATTATAGTATGTTGAATGTGAAACTCCAAATTATGAGCGAGTCCATGTATGCCTAGTGTTTGATAAAATGCCTTAGTGAGTGAAATGTGCCAAGATAATGCTTCTACTAGACATTAATTGAATGAATTTACTTCTTTCATAACTTTCAAAAATCCTGATCTAGAATCGCCACTAATTTTTTTTCATAAGCCAAATCCTTATCTAATAGAATCAAGTCCTATTTGATGATATAATCTCCATACCTATATACCCTTTGAGAATGGTGATGTGAAATATCATATGGACTCCTGAGAACCCCTAGGAAATATTAAACTATACATAACCAAACCCACATCCTCAATAATACATAAGTCAAACAAGTTTATGAAACTATCAAACATATAATGCATTCTTTTCCACTACTAAAAATTACCCCTATGGAGATGGTTGAAAACCCATTGCAATAGGCATAAAAACCATCGCCATAGCTCTATTACAATGGTTAATCAAGTGTCCTATATATGGGCATTGCAATAGAGCTATCGCAACGGTTGAGGGGACAGTTTGTAGAATCGGTCGCTATAGACCAACCTATAGCACTAGTTATTTTCTTTTATTGGGATGCCTCTTTTCACCTATAGTGTTGGTTCATAACCATTGCAATAGATGCTATTGCAACAATGTTAAACCGTTGCAATTGAAGCTATTGCGATGATTTTATAATTCTATTGCAATAATTTTTTTCTATCTATTGCAACTATTTATCAAGCCTATTGCAACATTTTTTGACTACCTATTGCAACAGTTTTGTTTGCCTATTAAAATGATTTTTAACTACTATCGCAATGATTTATTAATCTATTTTAACAATTGTTGCCACATGTTATAACTAATTCAATATCAATAGCAACAATTTATGGAACAAACTAGTAATATAAATCCAAAATAAAAATGTTAATTAAGTACCCAAATGATTAGTTAAGTTTTTACATATTATCAAGTTTGAGTCTCCATAAGTTTCAGGAAGTTCAATATCAAAAATACTGATAATAGAGCACCTATCAACAATCCCAAAATCTTCATAAGTAAGGTCAATGTATTTATCACTTTCCTCATTTATTTCTTTGTTTTGGACACCTACAAAAATAGAATAAATAAATATCAAACATCTCAAAATACTCAAATAGATTCACACTTTATAGCATGAGATTAGAGGCTATTGCATCAAAAACCATATAAATTAAGGAGCGGTGATTATACCATAAATCAAGACAAATCACAACAATTGTTGACAAATCATAGGTGGATATAATGCAACAATATAATGAATAAAAATTAATGTGCCCGTAGCACCAGTAACAAGCATTGTAATAGGATATTTTTCTACATTCAAGAAGCCCCATATCTGCTTAACAATCTTCCATGACAAATATGCACAACCTAGTAAAACAAGAGGCTTTTAAATTAATGATTCATTAAACCTTACACTACTTAATGCTAGCCATTAACCTACAGCAGCCTTTAAATTTATTTGAGTTTGATATCGGTTGTGCTTTCTGAAGCTCTCACATGTAAAGTTTTCCTTCAAGGTGAAAACTTTTACAAATTTCTTTGTTTGTTAGAACTTAGAAACCTAAAAGGTCTTTAGGAGTGACTAATCTTCTTAGGAAAGGTGAAAGACCACTTTCCGTGTTCCATTTTTGCATACAAGTTTGTTTGTATTTTGTATTTGCTGATAGCATTGTAATTACTGATAGTAGTATCATGGTGCAACTTGTAAATCTCTCTCTATATATACAGGTTACTAGTCTAAAAACAATTTTGCATATAGCTTTTGAGGAAGTTGTTTTGCATATCAGGAAGGCATTTTTTATTCCTTCCATTGTAAGTAAACTACTTACAACTCAGGAATAGGGTTTCAGGAAGATAAAGTAAAGAAAACTATTACAACATGATGGTTAGACATGGTGTATATAATTAGCAAGATATTCAACAGCATTCAATGGCCAAGTGTAAGTAGAATCTAAAATATATAAAAGGGAATACAATTGATCATTGAGAAAAAATAGAATTTTTGTTACTTCAATGGATTTATCAGAAAGGATACCAAGACTTGAAATACAAAGAACTACACTCAAATAAGAAAACACCAGAAATTTGAATAAGGCCAAAAAGAGAAAAATTCATAGGTTGTAACATGTGGACACGATACATAATTAAGGATTAGGCTAGACCGGACAACACTACATGCATTTCTCTTTCCATTTTTTTTGTACAAGTCAGGGGAGTAGATTAAGTGACAGAAATACACAGGGCTGAGAGAAGTGTTACCAGCAGCTCCAGTGATAAGAACTCTTGTGGGCTATTTTGCTATGGTTATAAATATAATATGAGTTAGTCATATCAACATGCAGTGTCATTCTTTTAACTTATTCAACACTACAGATATTTCTACAGAGAAAATGAATAAGAAACAGATACAGATTCTATATTTACAATATAATAACAGTTTCTCATATAAGCTGGAGCAGGGTATAACTGAAATAAAGCACTGTAAGAGCAATTTGATTACCCTTTCAGGGATTCTTCGCTTTGAACAACTCTTTTTTTTATTTCTTCTAACTTTCTGCGAATTTCATCCCCAAATTCTTGAGCCTCAGTGTATTTCTGCTTCCAGTCCTCACAATTCTGCATTTCTTATACTAAAGAAATATGGATAGAATACACAAAGATTATAATCTGTAGAAGCATAGAAAACATGTACTAGTACCATACATGGACAAAGAATACAAGCATAGAAAGCATGTGCTAGTACCATTTCATATTATGGTCCTTTTAGGGGATGCTATGAAATGGTAAGCACTATTTACCTTTAATTTATTCTCTAGTTAAGCCACAAAAAAAGAGACATAGTCCGTATTTACTTTTCTATAAGTCTCTATAGCCGAAAATGCCAAATGATTGTGTTGGGTAGAAACTTCCAAGCACAATGCTTTTACATAACAAACTTCTTGAACTAATATGCTGGAAAGTTACTAAACTGTAATGGACTTTCAAATCCTTTCTACCGGAAGCACCTGTATAACCCAGGAGCCATTAGGAGAGTTTAGGACTCTTCTTGCTAAAACTATGTTATTAATATCTTGGTTTCTGTTAACTAATCATAAGAGGTACATCTTGGAGTCTACTAGTTTGACACTCCTGGATCTCATAGGCAGTAGTCATTTTCACCCATGACGATCAATTATTTATACGTTGACCTAAAGAAACTCATCCACCACAAATATGTATATTGGTTATTTAAACATCTATTCCAATACATATTTTTTCTTTTAGAAAAAAATGTATAAGCTCTCCAAAGGTATAAATAGGGTTGTATCAATGAAATTTATTCATAAATAGTTTTTACCTTTCTCACACACTTAATGCTCGCTAGATTTTCGTATTCAGCACCACAACAGAATAAGAGCCTCATAAATTCTATTACCTTTAAACTATTATTTTCTTCCGTTAGAGATTTTAATTTATTAGTATCTTCGACATAAAATGGAGTTTCCTGGATTACAAGAGGCGCTTCTTTAATAGCCTTTTTTGCAGCTTCTCATTTCTTAACAACCAATACATTTGCTTCATCAACTTCTTTTGCACAGCTTCCAAAGCCTCTTGAGACTTTTCTAGCTTTTTGTTTTTTTGTTTCTTCCAAGTCAGTCTGCATAATGATTTAAGCAACTATTATATCTGAATAACAATTTAGAAAATTCCACTCAATTATATATGTAGAGAATGGCGTAAAACAGAACTGCTAAACATTATAGTATCTACTAACAAGATGCACGATTAATTGAAGATAGACTGTGATGCTATGATGAATGAAAAGTTCTCGTTTGATGATCGCTCACTAAAGTCCCCAAGAGGATTGTGCTTTATACTCAAATGAAAAGATGCAACATCTACAATTTAGTGGTCCAAAATGCAACTATCGTTCGTTAAACAACATTCTAAGACGATAAAGCCAGTCCAAGACACTAGTAGAATAATATAGTTTAAGAAAGAAGAGATTCAATAATGTAGTCCAATGAGTGTGTCCATTGAGGATCAAGTCAATATCTACATCTCTTTGATGAACTGATAATAACAACAACATATCATGTATAATCCGACAAGTGGGGTTTGGCGAAGGTAGTGTGTATGCAGCTTTTATATTCAGTTTTTATAGGTCAAAAACATCAAAGATACAAAATAAACATAGAGGCATAGACTTTCTATGTAGTATTAGATGGATGATAAGGGAAAGGATGATGTTAAATGAAAACCTATGTTCATTTCAAGAGAATTTACCTATTTGAGAGTCTTTAACAGTTAATGAAAATGACAACATACCCAGTGTAAGACTGTGATCCCGCAAGTAGAGTCATACTATGTATCCCTATCCCCCGGCCCTACCTTATGGAGGTAGAGAAGTTATCGGTAGACCCTATAGTTACCGATGACTATAAGATCTTTTGGTTGATATATGACTAGTTACTCGAGTGATTTTCTAGGTGCAGGATCATATCATGATTGCATAAACAAAATCTTTAGCAAATGTAACTTGAGCCACATAGGATCTTGCTAAAAAAAATCCTTTAGTATAGGAAAATCAAACAAACGGGAACGAAACAAGATCAGAGGCACAACAATGAGGTGACATACAAGCATACCATGAAACCACTAGAAAGCAATACATACAAAAAGCAACAAGAAACTCTCATAGACAACTACATGAACTTGTTGAGAATATGTCTTCCCCAGTTGGACTCAAAATTAAGCCAACTTTCATTGAAAGAAAGTACTAGCAAATAAATTAAAAGAAGGTAGGGAAAAAGGGAACTAAGAACACATTCTTATTATTAGAGAAGAGCTTCCTGATAGAAAATCAGCCATGCTACAATGAGATAAAGGTTCTCCTCTGATACTACACTACATCAAACGAACCCTTGAGAGTTAATCGATCATTAAAGCACCATGAGGATCAGGAATTATACCCAACTAAATAAGAATGTCAAGTTCTAGGAAAACAAGTACAACACATTAAATTAAGGCATCTACTAATAACAGAAGAATCCAACCACCTTCAAGACAGTCATAACATTATTTTAAGCTGAATGAGCGGTATCAAAATCACAACAACTACGAGAGGTACTTTATTTCAAAAAGGACTACTAGAAGTACCAATCATTTATAAGAAATCAATAAAAAATAGGCATAAGCGAGCAAAAAAAAGCCCCTAAAGTGTTTGAAGCAGACACTGAAAGGCGATATCAAATTTACAATGACAATGTTATGTTATACAAATAAAGTACCGACTAAATCAAATGGTAAGAGGCAACATCTATGACTCAGTGGTCTAGAATATAACTATATTACGTGAAAGAACATTCTAAGACAATAAAACCAATCAAAGGCACTAGCAGATCACCTCAATAAAAACAACTATTAGTTTCTTCTGAGGGGCAAAGATCTATAAGAATAAGACTCCTTGATGTCAGAATTTCTTGAAGAAGTGAAAATAGAGGCATAGACTTCTTTTGTAGCATGAGCTGGAGCTACATCAACAGCCTTGAACCGCTTTACAAGCTTGTTATTAGCACTACTCTTCATATCCTTAACTTCAAACATATAATTTTTGTTAGATAAGCAAAAAAAAAAAGCTAAACCCATAGAAATCAAAGAATAAATCAAGGAGAAACAAAAAATGTTCAACGCAATCAAATGAACACAACAATCAAATGTTCTCTAGGGAGAAGAAAAAATTAAAATCCCCAAATATTAGGTCGAAGTCGTAGAAGAATACACTGACCTTACAATCCCCAAATTGAAGCAATTGAAGTGCAAATTTGAGAGAAATTCAAGTACTAATTCGGTCTGAATTTCCAACACAAATTGAGACCTGAAATGCGATCTCACTTTCCAACACTAAGAGAAATTGAAGTGCAAAATTAGCCCTAGTCGCAAATCAAAGTGAAAATTTGGTATGAAATTGAAGTGCAAATTAGATATGGTTTATCGTTAACTCACCAAAATTCAATTCTACAGTCGGTTGGAAGCTTACTACACCGCAGCTCACTACAATTGTTCTGAAGCTTACCTAATTGCAAATATGTTGTTTCCTCTTTTCTTCTTTTCCCACAGAGAATACTGCTCGCACCAGTAAATTAATTTTTGAAGCGGGACTAGTAAATCCCATAGAGCTTACCACCGGCAGCTCACTACTAGATATTGTAGTGTCTCCACGGCCATCTTCGCAAAATTGATATTGTAGCGATTAAAATGTTTAAGGGGAATGAAATTTTTAAGAGAACAGAAAAGTTTTATTAAAATGATTTTCTATTTGGCGGACATAGTGAAATCTCTCATGAAATGAAGGGAATAAAATAAAGCGATGCAATAGATATTTTTGTACCCATTAAGCGTTGCAATAGCTAATTTTGTGGCAATAGTTTCAACAACCGTTGCTATATATTTTTCTATTGCAATGCTTAATCATCAAAAGCGATAGTTATAGTGTTAAATAATAGCTAATAAAATAATTATTTTTGGCAACACTTGAAACTGTGGCAATAGACTACTTATTGCAACGCTTTGTTAACCATCGCCAAAATGTCGGTTTCTATAGGGGTAATTTTTAGTAGTGTCAGGTTCACTCATGGAACCATTAAACTCAATGAAACCTCATAAATGCACATTATGGGTGTCATAATTGCCCTCTAGTCATAACCTACATGAAATAAATTTTGTTCATTTACCAAAACCCTAGACGCAAGTGTCTATTTAACCTTATTCCACCAATAAACTCGGAGAATGTTTAAATACCAAACTATTTCTTATTTAATAGTAAGGTAGGCCAAAATCATACAACAAGTTAAATTTAGTGAATTGACCACACCAAATAACATGTACTAAAAAGTCATACTAAGAAGTAGTTAACATGCACATATAGTATAATTGGATTAAACTACATCCACATCACCTTACTTGAACCAAGCTTGCATAACTCTACTAAGATTGAGCTTTGCCTTTCCATGCAATTTTCTCTTGATCTCAGCCTAGAAATATATACAAACACATAATTAAACACATAACCTACTATGTTGGGTATTATAACATACACTCAACCCCTAAGGCAAAATTAATGATCATTCCCTCCCTGTTGTAGGTGTTTTCTATGTTAATTCACCTAAAACCACCATTTCCACAGATAATTTAGTGAATTAATGACATATAAGGATAATTTAACAAGAATCAACAAAAATCATAGATTTTATACCTAAACTACTCTCTTACACCAAAAAATCAACTAAAATTGGCCATTAACCCTCCCTAAACTATATAAACTAGCAATTCAAATGTTAGATTATCAATCTTACTAGTTAACGGAGGTGAAATCTTTACATTAATGAAGTAAAATGGAGGTTAGAAGATGATTTTCTCCCAAAATTGTCTCTCCCTTTGCCTTATGTGTTTTACAAAATAAACTATTTTAAGGGATTTTTAAAATAAAATAACAATTTTTGCCGCAATAGCAATGTCGCTATAGTGACATATTTTGCTCTAACAGCTCTTGACCATATTAATTGTGTGCTATAGCAAGAATTTCTCTACCCTTGGGCATGTTGCTATAGCGACTTGGGTGAGGCAAAATGCCTGGTTTCTTGCAAAACTCCTCTTTTTCACAACACAACTTAATTCCAAAGTATCTCAAATAACACTCTTTGTACTAAGATCTATTTTGGGAGTTCTACTTGTCGTAATTCAATTCTGTAAAATCCTATGGGTTCCTTATCATCTTTTCTAACTAGAAATAAAGTCAAACACCACCCTACTTACCCAATTCACTCCCAAATTGACATATACCACACCTCACTCAGATTTCTTCTAAAACAAACCTAGCTTGAAATTTATAACATCAAATTCAAGAAGAGTTTTAGCATGAAATTAAAAAAACCAGAATTACACATAACGATAGAAGGGTGTTTACACACTTTAAATAAAGTAAGGCTATATATATATATATAGACAACTCTACAATAGAAACAAATACAATCTAAAATCAAGTATCATGAGTAAATTGCACTAATAATTGACGTGGAATACAAAAATACACGACATTATCTCAAAAAAGTAAAATAAGGACATGATAAATATATTATGGAGTCAAGATAAAATAATTAGGAGCACACTAATACTCCAGCACTTCCACAATTCAGCGTAATCTCAAGCTCTATGATTCATAATCGAATTGTGACTGCATCAAATGGTAAAGAAAGTAGGAGTGAGCATCGTCCACTTGTACTCAGTAGGCATTATAGGCTGACTGAGCAAAGTGAAAAACTAAACATATAAAAGATACTATGAGCATGTTTCCACCACCATACATAAAGTTTCCAACGACGACTCAAGTTGTATCTCTTAACAATTAATATATAACAACTACTATAATAGTATTAAAGTAATTATACTAAAAATATATAAGGAAGATTAAATTACACATAACAAACATATGAGAGAAATGCAAATGATCTAATGTAATGATATGATAAGAATGGGATGACTCAATATCACCTCGTACACTTTCCAAGTATAAGGTCCAGGAAAGGACTCATGGGTGTTTGCAATTCATATAGTATCACAATCTTATCAATCAAACTTACTGACACATCCTTCGATTAGGTATTTTATAAAGTATTTTATTTTCATTCAAAATAAGTGGTTCTAAATAGTACCAACTCCATAAATATGGATGAATGAAATGGGATTCATGCTCATAACCAAATTAATGTCATGTGATGAATTAAGTCAATAATGATATGACTGAGCTCAAATTTTCTAAAGAATATCACTAAACCATGATATAAGTTATCTCATAGAAACACAGTAGTAACGAGTCATGTAAGACATCAAAAATATTAATACATGCCGCCACTCGGGCATCACAATAATAATAAAGGCAAACAATACTCATACAAGACCAATACCAGCCCCGACATAGGCATCATAATATTAATAATCTCTCACATCAATAATAAGGTTAGCATAATCCCCCACACAGGCAACATGATGAAATAATAATTTCTAAAGATAAATATTACGATAAAATTACCAACCTATAGTATACTTTAAATGAATGGTTAACTACCCAACTTGGTCCGAAGAAAGTTAAGTCATAACCTATTGCAAGAGTCGAAACACTATCTTGAACCCTTTAATAAGGAGCTCTTCTTTTTTATGCTATCTCAGAATGAATACAATGTATCATAATTTAATGTACACATCAAGAGGAATCAAATGATACCCTATTAGCTACTTTCAATTAGGGTCCAAAAATAATTCAAAATTAACCCTAAATTAAAAAGAGTAAAATCAAAAAATTATTGAAGAATCATGTTTTCCATACTTTAAGTATTCTAACTATGAAAATTCATTAAAAAAATGTTGAAATGAAGCTTGAAGTCGAAGAAAACAGTTTTTCACTTTACCGATAAAACCCCAAAATTCCAAGTTTAAAATTCAAGTTTTGAAGTTGTTTAGAGATAAAATCAGTGGGTAATGATAGCGAAAAGATTTGAAATTTATCCAAGCATGTTTGAAGAAGAACCCTTACAAAATCACCCAAAATTGAGGTCTTAAGGTACAACAATGTAGAAAAATAGGGAAAATCATGAAGGAAAATGTTAAAATACCATTCTTGTGAACAGTGTTTTCTTCATGAACACAAACAGTCCATTGCACTTGAAAAAGGTTACCAACTCATCCCTACTACACCCGTAGTGGCCCAATCATAAATATAAAACCCAACAAACCTAACCTGACCCCTATTAACTCTTCGATGTAGCCACCACCTCATATTTGCAATGACTAGAGAATTCCTTCTCCACAAACTCAAATGCCAAAGACATGAAGAAGGATTTTTGCCTGCACCAGATTTAGCAAATTAGCTGAAGGAAAAAGATCAAAATCTTCAAAACGTACCCTCAAAATTTGTTTGGAACCCCACAAAAATAAATGAATAATTCTGCTAGGCTAATTTCAATATTCCATACTCAATGGAGATATTGGATCTTAGTGTTTTCTAGATGAATAAAATACCTAAAATAATGACCCTACTCCCAAGATAAGACTAATCCAACCACCAACCCTTGGCATACATACACGACCACTAATCCTAAAAACACCCTTAGGAACAAGGGATGTCATCTTTGCTTCAACACTTAACACTTTATTATGAATCTCCCTAAATATGTGATCATTAATCTATTAAGGTCAAATTTACTTCATCGGTGAAGGTATAGCCTCAACATATGCAAAAACATATATAGGTGTCAAAATATCAAGTCGAACAACCTTCTTATGCAAATATTGAATGTTTAAGTCTAAAGATTGCTTCTCCATTAAAAAATAAGACAAACTCCACATACTCACTACCTTCTAACTCAAGACATCTACTACTAAATTAGCCTTGCTTGAATGATAAAAAATATTGAGATCATAATCATTAAGAAACTCTAACCATTTATGCTGTCACATATTAAGTTCTCACTAAGTGAAAAAGAACTAAAGGTTGTGATGATTAGAGAAAATCTCACAATGAACTCCACACAAGTAAAGATGCCATAATTTCCACACAAACACATCTATGGCTAACTCTAAATCATAAATAAGGTAGCACTTCTCATAGAACTTTCAATATCAAGAAACATAAGCAATCACCTTACCTTACTACATCAACATACCCTTTAATCCGACTTTGGAAGACTCGCAGAACATAGTGAAAACCACTTCATCCTCAGGAAAAGTCAACATAGGAACAAAAGTAAATAATTTATTGAACTTTTGAAATTTAATCTCACAATCATTCAACTATTCGAAATCCACCTTTTTGGAATCAACTTAGTAAAGGAGCCATAATAAAAGAAAAATTTGGCACAAACTAATTAGAATAGTTTACTAAGCCAATAAAACTCCAAATCTCAGTATGAGAAGTAGATCTAGCCCAATCACCCACCACCTATACCATATCTAGATCGACCATGATACCATCCTTGGTCACCAAATAACCCAAGAAAAAAATAGAATCTAACCAAAACTCTCACTTAGGAAAATTTTCCTACAACTTCTTATCTCTCAATCTCTAAAGTACAGTCCTTAAGTATGCCATATACTCAACCTCATTCTTAGAATAAATCAAGATATCTTAAATGAACACAATCATAAAAGAATCTAGATAAGGCTAAAAATCTTTGTTCATCAACTCCATAAATGGTGTTGCAGTATTTGTTAGCCCAAAAGATATAATGAAGAATTCATAATGGCCATACCATGACTAAAAAGTTGTCTGCAAAATATTTGAAGCTCTAATCCTCAATTTATTGTAACCCAATCTCAAGTCGATCTTAGAAAATACTATGCATCCTAAAGCTTATCAATTAAATCATTAATATAAGGAAGATAGTTGTTCTTGATAATCACTTTATTTAATTACCAATAGTCAATACATATGTGCATGGATCCATGTCTCTTCTTCAAAAATAAAATAGGAGCACTCCAATAAGACACACTCAATTTAGTAGAAACCCTTATTCAATAAATCCTATAGTTGCTCTTTTAATTCTTTCAACTCTAATGGGCCCATCATATAAGGAGGAATGAAGATCGGCTTTGGTGCGTGGATCTACATCAATAACAAAATATATATCCATATTTGGAGGAATACCAAGTAAACCCATAAGAAATATGTCCACTAACTCTCTAACCACTATCACAGAATCCAAAAGAGGCAGTGAATCATTGATGGTATTGTGCACCTAGGCCAAATAAGTAAGACACCCCATTCTTATCATATGATGATCACGAAGAAAAGATATAACCCCTTTTGGACATGGACTTCAAATCTAACCTTGGCACACCCAAAATAGCTAAGGTCATGGTCTAGGTAAAATAATCCAAAATTGAATAATAAGGGGATAACCAGTTGTAATACTCTTAAAATTTTCATTATTTTATTTTTGATCCTCCCATTTCTAAAAAATTAAGTTTTGACTTAAATTGTGTTTAGGTATGTTAATAGGGTGTCTCAGAAGAGTTTTGGAATTTTTGGAAGGAGTTTGGGCTATTTTGGAATTTCGAGGCATTAAGCCTCTGTGTTTTGGGCATGCCATGGAGGTTACCCTTCGTGATAATGGCATGGCACGGAGGTAATGTTCCTCTATGATATTATTATGTCACGGAGAATAATCTCTACGATAAGCAGTGTGGCACAGAGGTTAGCCTCTGTGATAAGTTCGTGCCACGTTAATGTTTTAAGTTCATGCTATTTTTGTTTTATTCACTTTAGATAAGGGGCTTTTGGGTCTTTTCACTTATGTACGACATTTAGACATAAAGTAGACGCATTTCATCAATTTTTCTAAGATCAATTGTTCTCTTTTCACTGTCAAACTCAAAACCCAAGAAAAAATCAAGGGCTTATTAGAGGATTCATTATCCGCATTTCAAGCTCCAAATTGCTTTCAAATTCTTGTGTGTCTAAGGCATGTATCTCTTCCCTAAATTTATTTTATGTAAAAAAATGTATTTAAATTATTATTCATGTTATTTAATTGTGGATTTTGAATGTGGGTTGAAGTGTTTGGAATGGTTATTATATGAACTGAATTCCCATAGTTTTGAATTGATCGTTTATACTAGATTTTCAAGAATTTGAGCTATTTAAATGCATGGTTGTGAAAATTGTAATAGGACATAGGTTTTGTCAAACTTGATGGTTTAATGGTTTGGAATTGGATTTAACCTCAACCCATTTTGTGAAATTTGATTTGAGCCATGGATGTATGCATAAATTACTTCACTTGTGAAACCATGCATTGCATAAAAGGTTAATGGAATGTAAATTGACATTAGAAAGGCCTTGGTGGTCATGGATTGATTTTGAATTAGAACATTGGAGTCTAATTGGCTAAGAGGATTGAGTCCAAATTGGGTAAATATTTTGAAGTCCTATTGGATGATGGGTTAGACTCCTAGTTAGCTAAATGGGTCAAAATCATATTGGCTGATGGGTTAGATTTCCAATTGGCTAAATGGGTTGGAGTCCTATTGGCTAATGGGTTAGAGTCCCAATTGGCTAAATAATTTGGTTTGGCATAATAACAGTGGCTTGCAAGCATGTTTATTTGGTATGAAAATACCATTCGATAAATGCCTTAACGGATGACTCTGTGCTTGATGGTTGGAAATTTGTGTAAAAGTTTTAATCAGGATTAAAGGGGGTTGCGTAGCTAAGCCGTAAAGGTGGAGGTCCAAAAGGACTGATACTGGAAACTCAGATTTGTCGACATGAGGGTTGGTCTTGATGCTTGGGTACATGTGTCACACTTGATACATATATTTTGGGGAACGGCTAGCTGCCCTGATTGCTTTAGCTTTCCCTCATTTTTATCTGGTTCATGCGGTTAACATGCACTGGGGCTCTTCCGGTGGGAGGATCCGGACACATATATTCCGTGTTTATTCTTATGACGGTTTGAGCTACACATTCTAGGCTAATGTTTTAACTCTCATGCTAAGCCTTGTTCCATATCCCAACATTTTATATGTCTCTCTTTCTATATAAATATATGATTGTGTGCATGTGATTTTTAATAATTTTGGACTGGTTTGATCATGGAACTATTTGATTATTATTCCCTTGATTACATGCTAGCGTTCACCTAGCTAACCATCTCCGGACGTTGTATCCCCATGCGATGCAAGCATCGGAGATACATTTATTTTTCCTATGCAGTGATAGGTGATTCTTGGATTGTTCGTGAGTCAGCTTGAAGTAGTAAGTCTCGTTCAACCGGAAGGCCTATTACTTTTTGTTTTTGTCTATGTCATAGACTGTTTCATTTGGTTTCCCGTTTTGGCCATTGTCAGGGAAATCTTCTGAAAGGCCTGTTACTTCATCAATGATGTTTTCAACAAGTTAACCCCGGAACCCTTTCTTTACTAGTTTAACTAGTTTCTTATCTAAAATCTCAAAACTCAAAATAAAGATGTGAAATCTGAACTAAGCATGCTACTAAATCAGAAATGATATTTTGACTCTACTGGAAGTGGTAGAATTACCATTTGACACTCGGATCACAAAATATTGACCAAAGTCAAAAGTCTCACCTTTAAATGCTATTCAAATTCTTAAACTCATATAAATCACCCTCGAACACTTCGGGGACCGTGTTAACCATCCACACAAATCATAAATAATATAAAACAACTAAAGAAAAAGAACAAAATAGTCAAAACACATATAAAGCTTAAAATCACAATAAAAATTGTTACATGAAAGTATTTTTATTCTTTTAGGACTACAATATCACCCATCAACTATACCTATTTTATTTAAAATAGACTTATAATTTCAAAACTTCCTTATCTCTTAGTTGGATGCCATGTCACATTTAATTTTTTAATTACATATTTATTTAAACCATCTAATCGAACCATAGATTTTAGACATTCTAAAATGAGATAATACCCAATTACCCCCCTGAACTATACCCAAAAAGGCTATGATACACCTCAACTTAAAGGGGGTCCTATTACCCTCCCCCCCCCCCACCGAACTAATTAAAACTATAATTTTGACACCTTAGTGCCTACGTGGCACATACATGGCACAACACACTGAAGTGTCCACTTAGGCACATGGGTGTGCCACGTATGTTCCACATAGGTCAGAGGTGTAATTGGGTATTTTCTCTTATAAAATTAATAAATAATTATGTTTCATCATGATTCAATTTTCATAAAAGTGAATGTGTAGAAATGTGAACTCCCCCTCCATAATCTTTAATTGAAAAATTAATATAACTTGAATTTCACTTATATTCGCTGATGTTTAATCACGTAATTTTTTTTGTGTTATCACTATATTTTAACTTTTAGAGATGACCTACTTTATATTTAATTTATTGATTTTACTTTATATTTGCAATTACTAACTTTCAAACGTGCAGGGGATAAACTCATTCTGGTATAATAACATACAAAGCACATATAAGACGTAGATTGCACTATATAATCCGGTGAGATGAGCTTGACTTAAAAATATTAGCTGAGAAAATTGATCTTCAATCTTCCTTATGGAATATGTACCAACCCAACAACCTTTAAATGTATCTCCTAGGTAACTTGTAATACAAAAAATATTTTAAACGATTTACATTGCGTAGAAGGTCAGTCCAACTGCTTTAAATGGCTGACATATAACACATCAAATTCCTTAAAAACCATATTTACTAACTTAAAAATCATTAAAAAAATCGGTCTTTGAGGCACATTGAACATATTTATAAAAAGATAAAAAAAAATAGACAAGTGAGATTTTCTATACCTTTAGCTCTTCAAAAGAGATAAAAACATTAAAATCCATAAGGATTATGTAAAGTATAAACGGAAGAGAAATAACCACTGCCATAGTCATCTCACTTGGTCGTTGACTATAAGGGAAATTTGATATGAAATAGAAAGCAAAGAAGAATAAGAATAGAGAGAGAAGAGAGAGTTATTATTATTTTTCTTGAGAGGTTCTTCATGGGTTAAATACAATAAAGGAAATTCCCTTTATTTATAGGGAAAAATTAACCTTGGGGTTTCTAACTTTTCCATAAATAGACATACATTATATATGGTAAAGTAGACATTCACTGTATATGGTAAAGTATACATTCACTATATGTGGTAATATATTTATAACACTCCCCCTTGAATGTCTAATTGATAGATAATGTGCCTTATTAAAACTTATAAGAAAAAATACAGTGGAAAAAAAATCTAGAGGATAAAAAAGAGTACACATCTCTAACAATACACATATAGGCTAACTCATTAAAAACCTTACAAGAAAAACTCATTGGACAAAACCTCATAAGAAAAAAGAGTACATCGTGTATTAAATCCCATTAATGAGAATATCCTTGAACCTTTGCATTCCGATCTTGTGCACCATCTTCTTGAAAGTTGCAATTGGAGGGGACTTGGTGAATAAATCAACCACATTGTCACTTTAACGAATATGTTGAACATTAATATCACCATTCTTTTGTATCTCATGTTTATAGAAAATTTTTGACAAAATGTGTTTCGTTCTATCTCCTTGAGTTCTCTCTTAAGTTGTTTGTGCATGTTGCATTATCCTAATAAAAATCATGTATACGTTATCACATTTCAAACCACAATTTTCTCAAATGAGACATATCATGGACCTCAACCATACACTTTCTCAGTTTGGCTTATGAATAGCTATTATATCAGCATGGTTCGATGAAGTGGCTATAATAAACTACCTTGTATATCTCCAAGATATGGCAGTATCCCCACATGTGAACACATTGCATGTTTAAGACTGATATTTATGTGGGTCAATTAAATCCCCAATAGTAACATAATTAACAAGATCAAGAATACAAAAATAAGCCCATATTGATAGTCTCTTTAGGTATAGTATTTGCAAGATACATGAGTGCACCAATTGCACTAAGATAAAGTACTTGATAACCAATTTAAATTGGTATAATTCTCATTTTAGCAAATAATCTATTACTTTTGGAAACTCTTCAAGAGTTCCAATAATTTTCAAGTTATAAATATACAATATAAGGATTATAGATAAGTTTCCCAAAAACTTTTATATGCTTCAAACATTTTGAATCCTTAAAAACTTCCATATACATTTCGTCAAGTGACAATATTCAGTACTTCATGTGTGACATCTTCAAGTGTCTACACTGCAAATCAAATAAGTTTTATGCTTACCAAGATGCATCCTTTCATGTCAGTTGATAAATCTTTCTACATCATCATGCTTAAATAAACGTAGAATTTAGATTCTCGTAATCTTTTACAATCTTGCACCAATATTGTATCAAAGTTATTGATGATATATCATTTCGTATCAATTCATTGTGTAACATAACATTTTGAGATCTTATCACTTCATTATTTTTAGCTACCTGAACCTCTCATAAGTTTCATGAACTTTTATGTCGTAGGCTCATTAAGAACACATTGCCTTCTTATTATATGATTATTTTCTCTGTATCCTTTTCAAGAATTATTTCATTTGAAACTGATTGATCTATTATGCTTCATGCATCCATATACCTTGTCCTTTAAGGACAAAAAATAGGAGCACTTACATCTTAAATATGATATGTTTTCGCATTTGATTTGAATTATCTTTTGAATGAGGATCTGATGATAATTTGTAACATATTTCATATCTCCTTATAATCTCCCCATTATATTAGGAAAACTAACATACATCCTCCATCATTTTTGAGAAATCCATCTTTATGCATTATGGTATATTCATTTATCAAATACCACACATCAAAAGTACTAGATGGAATAATTGATTCCTGACCTTGAACTAATTGAGAGGGAAGTATTAATCATAATTTTTTTGTCTAATGCAAACAAGTGTTATTGTATGCAATATATCATACTTCAGACCAACTCATGTGGCTTTGCTCTCATAAGCTATGATTCAACTATTTATCGAAGGTATTTAGCACCAACTTAATTAGCATTATTGTCATAACCCGAGCCGAGGCCCTGGCCGCAATGAGCATCCCGAACCATGAAGGCCCAAGCTCTCTTCTCTATCTATCAAACATGCATAACATTCATATACTATAAAGAAATTCGAAAAACAATAAAGACGAAAACATGGTCAATTACTTAATTCAACTGAACAGTACAAATTTTGAGTTTATAACATTCAAAAATATACAACACTAGTCTATAAAATATCTAATAATATGAAAATCAACATTTGTCTAAAAACTATATCAATGCCCCCAATTGGACCATGAATCAAACAAACTAACTATGTTCTAGAAAAGGCCTTCTAAAAGAAGGGAGGCTCACAAACTGCAATCTCTGACAGAATTTAACCTACTGCTTAGCAGGACCCCAAAACTGTGCCTCAGATCCTGAAATATAGGGGGTCAATACAATTGTACTGGTACGTAGATCAATCCAAAATAATGTACTTTTATGCAACATAAGTGAGAGCAATTCATAAAACATGTCAGTCTAAAACAGTTGAAAATACATAGACATATTCAATAGGTTTTCAAAACATTTTTGTTAATCACAACTCAACTCTTTATCTTACTTCTGAGCTAGTTGGTACACCCTACAACTCTACAACCCTATAGGCTACATGAAATTCTTCCTTAACTCGATGGCCAATTCCTCAACCCAAGTTTGCCGCAAGGGCTGGAGTCACTATATCTAATGAGTTTTCTGAACTCGTGCCTTCTTTGGGTTACCAGCTAACTCTCTTTAATCCCATTTTTAACTCTTTAAGACATGCATTCTTAGAAATCAAAGTCTGAGAATCTTGCTCTATTATGGCATTCATTTATTTGGTATCGTCATACCAAGACTTACAAGTCGTATCTCTAAGCCATAAAGTATTATGTTACAGCTCTTTCATTCAAAATAATGTTTGGACCACCAAAACATTCAAACAGTTCAAGAGAACTCATATTTCCAAAACATATGTCAACTATACAAAAATCCTCTCTTTTTAATATTTCAACAAATGCCAGTCAATTTCTCAAAATGATTATTCAATTCGTTTGATTATCATATTCAGCCTCTACAAACAAGAAATATCCCTCTCTTCGATTCACAATCGACATAAAATTCATACTTGATAGTAAAACCCTTGATTCATGCTTTAAGATATGCAATTGAGTAATCTATGATTTGTTAATCAAGAAGTAACACCATGAGAGGGAAATTTGTTATACATTATTTCAATTTATACTTTTCAAAACAATGAATGCATACGTATATATATATACATAAACGAAAATCAAATTTAAGGGGGAAGGCCTCAAGACCAAAGCATTATTATCAAAAGGGGTTCACAATGCATAATTGTTAATGTAAATTCAAAACCCCTCATAAATACATGAATTATCAACATTCAAAACCTTATTAAAAAGATTTCACCATGCCCATGTAGTTTAGGAAAACCCCGCGTACCTTATATTGATTAGTTCGAAGATTGGAACCCTAATCTTGACTCTTCTTGAAAATCTTAAAAGTTAAATGGCTTGAATTCTTATTTTGGAGAAGAAGAGTTGAATCTTGTTCTTGGGAGGTGGCTACGTTTTTACTTTGATAGAAAATTGAATAAAGATGCAACTAATGCTCCTTAGGGCTGAAAGTTTTTATTTTAGATGGATTTTGGGTGAGGGAATATGACAAAAGTGCCCCTAGACCCTTAAGGAATTGAAATAGCATGTGAAACAGATCTTTCTCATGTTGGCCATCGTGTCACATCACTCATCACGTCGAGCACCATCCCGTCGCATCCCAATCGTGTTGGCTTACAGCTTCAAACAGAAAATGACATAATTTTTTGCCCGGGTATCGGATTAAGGTGAAATTGGTAACATTGGATAGCCAATTCAATTATCTACAATTTGGAAGGTCTTGAGCTATAAAATCCTACGTATATAAAAAGTTATACACATTCAAAGTAGACCCTTGTAGAATTGAATACAAAGATTCAGCCGAATCGAAAAGCTCTTAGCTCAACTTCGCTCTAAGTAATTCCTATGAACATTTTTAAACTCATAATCACTTAACACACTAAGATAAACATCATGACACATGAATTTAAATTCAAATAATGGGATTAGAGTTTACACACATAGGAACTACGATTTGATTTCTCGCTAAAAAATGTGGGGTGTTACATTATCTCCCCTTTGGGATCATTTATCCTCGAATGATGGATAGGGACTCTTTTAGGATTTAAAAGTGTATAATAAGGAACGTAATCTCACACTGAACGTTTTTCCTCAAAAAAATATGCAAAGCCCTTAAACGGGCTTCATGATAACCCCTAGTGAAACGTGTAAGCACGAAACATGGGGTAATGATTCTTTACATAGGGATGATTTTTCACATGAGTTCTATTAATCATTATCATCACAACATAAGGCATGAGTTAATTTGGTGATAATAGGCCAAATTTATATTGGTACAATCATGAGATAAGGTTCTCGTGGGAGATAGCAACAGAAGCAATCCCTACTTTCTATGATACAACAAATAGACTTAAACTTAGTCACACTACTCATCTATGCTCAAAACAATAAATTACATACCTCATCCTTTCCAACGTACAACTTTTCCATCACACACCTAACCACTAGAGTCTAAGTATCACTACAAAGTGTTTTTATGTTGAAGCCTAACTCGAACTAACAAAGGTGCTAACTCAAGCTACGGAACCCAGCACTCTACAGTCCTTCAAATAAATTACTTCACCTTGTCACTACCATTGAATACCCTCGAGTCTTAAATCAAGGAGTACCACCCATATAACACATTGATTTGCATTTTCATCAATAACAACATTCAAGCCTATCATTACTACACCCACTTTATGGATTTTACCCACTAAGAACAGCAAATTCAATCACTTTCACAAAGATTTTTGTCATATATCTCACTCCTAACTATTTTTCATAATGAAAGTCTATCTCCATTCTTCCCCCCATTACCAATAACCTTAGCTAAAGATATCAAATAAAAATTTTCACATTCAATAACATTTACTCCCCCTCCAAAAGTCATTACTACTCTTCCATTACAACTATCATACTATTATTTAGAGGGTCATTGAGGGACCCGAGCAAATGCATCAAGAAAGGGAGTAACATTATTAGACTATAACTTATACTTATTACACTACTCAAGTAGGGACATAAGGTGAAGATACGATGTAATCACGAAGTGCTTCATATATCAAAGGTATAGAACATAAGTAGAGAGTCACTCTAGCATAAATGCAACATGGCATGAGTCCTTAGGACAAACCATAAGGGGAAACATAAGTTCTTACATCACGAGTCGTACAACATAAGATTGGAATTCATGAAGTCAATGATTGAGACAAGGACTTCTACTCGAAGCTATCACTTCTCATTTTCATAGATGAAATAGTCATGAGTTTTTATAACTTTATTTTTTGGCTAATCCCGAGATACAATGAATTAGTAACATGTGAAAGTATAGTTCCTTAGAACAAATCATGATTTGGGACACAGATATATATGGATCATGAACATCATAACATAGAGCTTGAATACTTGAAATATTGGATCACTGAGGGACATTATTGCCACTAGTTTGGAGGTTGGGACATAACATAAGTTACATAGAGAGCTCAAACCTTAGACATAGGTAGGACTTGAATACATAATACACTGGTAGATGTCCACTCAAATTAAAGTAGAAGGACCGGAGGAGATTGCTTGAATAAGAATTTATTGACCATCATTCTTACTTGAAACTTAACACCACAAGAAAATTTGAGAACTACTTTAATCCATCATCTCCCCCTTAGAGAAAAGTCACACTCTTAGACTTGTGAACATAACCTCTCATTAAAATCTATAGCCACAACTCTCAATAAAATGAGAGACATCACCACATACTTAAACTGTAAACTCTCCCTGATGAACTATACTCTGAAGGCCTTGTTTTTCTATAAATGCTACTTTTAACTTTTGCTAGTCTCTATAGCCATCACCCTACAACCCAGAGTCTCATGAGCATACACATACTCACTCCTTATCACATAAAAACCCACTCTCTACTACTTAAAATCTAACATTAGATCGTTAATCACATAACTTACAACTTAACAAAGTTTGCAAAAATATACCAAAGGCACATATTGCCGACCCATATTCCCTCAATTCAACTCTAAATAACACTATACAATAACTTCCCAGACTTCTCCATACTACATGATTCGAGTATGAAATCTGGGTATACGTGACACTCATACACAACATATCTTATCTAACAACATGCTACCTTGGGGTTTAGCTTATTCCTTTATACTTACGCATGTATCCACTGTATAACTCAACAACAATTCATCCTTCTTAACACTAATCATCATGACTATATATATATATATATATATATATATATATATATATATATATATATCACAAATTCCCACTCCTTATTCCAAAATTTACCAACCTAGGCTATTTCAAATATTACATCAAGAAAACTAATTCATTCCTATAAAACATACATTATTAATCTTAAGCTACTATTCTCACCATCATAATCCACATCTAAAGTTCAAGCCTATTGTCTAATCCCAATCAATTAACATCAATAAATCATGCCACATACTATACTAGTCTAGCAAGTTGGGTAATTTTACTTAACTACTACCTACAATCATATCCTCTCCATGTCTTACTACTATACCTCAAAATCTACTCCATACCTTCTTACATTAAGTTTACTTATCCATGCATACATTCTCAGTATCACCAAATTCCATAAACACCAATAAGTCTCTACTCATAACGTATTGTCTAGTCTATCCCTTTCTATTCACACCCTATAACTGATTTCTATAATCACCATAACTATACACTCTAGGCTCCTTCCCTAATTTAAATCAATAATAATCAAAGCCAAACTAATTCCTTCACAGCTACCATACAATCTATAAATCTTGCTATAACATTAGCCAATCACTATAAAAGGAAAAACCACCCCTCAATCAAAGGGTTATACAACCAAAACTACTTAGTTATGCAAAAGTCACCCTCACTCTGACAGCTAACCTTGTGACTTCATGTCACCAACTCCTGGACCACATCACTACCAATAGGTCATGACACTTTAACATAAACTACTACTCGAGTGGAAATAAATTTCCAATATTCTGCTACACATCATTACCCTTATGCATTACATCTGCAACAAGAATTTTGAAGGGGACATAATACACTTTGTACCTCAAATTAAAAAGCATGATTTCATCAGGAAAAAGGTATACACTCAAATCATACACCTTAAAGCACTAATGGACTCTTTGATGTTGGGCATATTTACACGCCTAAAGCACTATAATTTACCCATATTTTAGCTTATTTTTAAGGACAAAATATATAATTCCTGCACTTTTAGTCCATTTTCCTATAAGTGAGCTAACCAACGTGATTAGCATGTTTTCAGGTATTTATGATGAAGATTTCAGCACGTTGTGGACCTTTCGGTAGCAAGGGAAACTTCACGTAAGAAGAAAGGCAGCTTTTGGAAGCTTGTGGACTGAATGTGATGCATGGAGAATCCGTCCCAGGCAAAATCAGTATTTCTTAATACTTAGGGGTGCAGCAATAACCCAGTAGGACTAGGACAAGGATAAAAACCCTATTTCAGTAGGACTAGGACAAGGATGTTATAAAAACCCTATTTGCTGAATTTTTCAGCAAGCTTTTCATTCACGCTTTTCATTAAGCTTTTCATAATTCATTCGACACTTTTAGGATTTATTCACGTTATTTTCTGACAGAGAAAACTTGGCTCTCTTGAGGAACGGCCAAGAAGAAAAACGTTATCTCCTTCTTGACGTTTAAGTCATCCCATCGCCAAGATTATTCTAGGTTGTGGTATGATGATTATATCTATTGTGATCTCCGTTATACTCATGAGTAGCTAAACTTCTCTGTTAGAGTTATGGAAGCCTTTTGAGATACTATCTATTACTATGAGTTTGTGAATTCTTGATACGTATGCTACTTATATCATTACTCTCTTCATCTTAATTAAATTATTGTGGTTGCAAACATATAGAATACGCCATTATAGCATTAACTTTTTTGAGAGAAAAGTTACATGTTTGGAAAAGAGAGTGTGACAAGGAAATAGGGCTACCAACCCCTATTTGCACGTTAGTGCCATAACTGGATTAACCTCTTGGAGAGTTTGTACCGTTAGTTATACACTTTAAGCTCGAGAGAGTTAAAGTGAAATAATCCTGGATGGTCGAGAGACACTAGGATTTACCATTAGAATACGAATCTCTATAAGTGTATGCATGTCTGAATTCCGCATAACTCATAGTTAATAGATACGTAGAACTCATAAGGTGGACATAACCCTAACTTATCATTCTCTGTTATTAAAGCTTACTACACAAATCGTTTCATTCGTTACTTTGTTTACATTAATTCACGCCATAATTCAAATCCCCCCTTTTCGTAGAATTTTCGACCAACAGTCTAATAATAGTTGCAACACCTAGTGACCGTGTATTCCCTGTGGGATTCGACACCCAATCCAGTTGGGTTCTATATTTGACAGCGACCGCTTACACTCTTACGAGAGTTGTAGTTTGGGCGTTATCAAATTTTGGCGCCGCTGCCGGGGAATACGATTGTCAACTAAGTTTATGATAGTTACTAGACCCTTTGGTCAAAGATTCTCAGATTTTACTTTTAGTTGTTGTTTGTTTTTATTCAGGTTCTGTTCAGTGCATGCCAAATACTCGAAGTTCTGGTCAGCCATTATTACCTATAAATCCTGAACCACAACTTATTGGCAGAATGGATACACAATGTGACATTGAAAGAAGGGCTGCTCAACAGGAGCAGGCTAGATTAGCTGCATTGGCAGCTGCTCAAGTGCATCAACAGAATATTGACAACCCAGGTTAGGCAACAAATCCTGATGATGAGTACCTGGGTGATGAGGAGCTACTGAATCCTAGGCGTACTGATGAGGTGGCGGCACCTATGCATAGGAGAGATCATCAAGCTAGAATAAGACCTGACCGTCAAGCTGTGCAGGGTCCTTTTGATGATGAAGAAGACGATCTGGATGGAGCTGGTGCCACAGGGGTTATTATTCCTCCGCCTTTGGCTCCCGGAGCCATGTTCAATATCACTAGCACCATGATTCAGCTATTTCAACTCAAAGGGTTGTTTGGTGGACTTGCAGGAGACGATCCAAATATGCATCTAATTAATTTTATCTCAATATGCAAGGCTTTTGACAATACATGGGTTGGACAGAATGTGATTCGGCTGCGCTTATTTCCATTATCTCTATCTGGAGAGGCAACTCTACGGTTGAACGGGCTAACTCCTGACTCTATCACTAATTGGAGGCAACTGAAAGACGCTTTCCTAGAAAGATTCTATCCGCCATCCAAGAGATCACAATTAAGAGATGAGATCAGCAATTTTCGACAGTTTCCAACTGAAGATCTCCACGAAAAATGGGAGAGGTTCAAGAAGAAGCTTATGAAGTGACCAAATCATCATATGACCAATGTCCACTTGATGGAGATATTATACAGGGCTTTGAATTCGGTGACTAAGCCAGTGGTTGATAATGCTACGGGTGGTTCATTCATGGACCTTACTTTTAATGAGGCAAGTGGTATGCTAGATCGTATGACAAAGTAGAGTAGAGCTTGGCATACCAAGGATTCTGAGGTAGCAAGCTCTACTATATCTATTGGCATGACTGCAGAACAGAGGCGAAGAGAAGAGGAACGTGAACAGGATATAGCTCACATGAAAACGCAGATGGATCTTCTTACCAAGCATTTATTATCAGGGAAGACCGAAAAAGTCAAAACTGTTGTGTCACAGGCAAGAGATGAATCCGATTTTGAGGAAGAAGCTAACTACTTGAATAATCAGGGGGGTTTCCAAAGCAATGCCCAAGGAAACCAAGGTCGGAACTATTACGATAAATCTGGAAACAAGGACCGTGATCAAGGTAGTTGGAAGAATAAGACTAATAGAAGTGGTTTGTATGTTCCTCCTGGAAATTGTGAGGCTGTGATGTCTGGCTCAGGGAAGATGTCCATGGAAGATATGATGGCTAAGCTGTTGAAAAGAGTGAAGGCAACAAATACGGGAGTAAACGAGGTAAAGAATGATTTTTCATCAATGAATCAATTGGTTGACTCGCATTCTGCTGCAATAAAATAGCTGGAGCAACAATTGAGTCAACTATCAGCGGCATTCAACCAACGAAAGGCTGGTACCTTACCTAGCGACACCGTGCAAAATCCAAGGAATGATGGATCATGTATGGCTATTACTACCAGGAGTGGTAAAGTGTTGCAAAATTCGTCCAAAGGCAAGCACGTGGTTGATAATACAGAGGAGAATGTTATTGATGCAGATTATGATGATTTTGTAGAAGCTAAAAATCAGAATGAGAGCGTTCATGAGAAAATTATTCCCCTTCCACCACCACCTTTTCCTCAGAGACTGAAGAAAAAGGCTGATAACACTCCTGAAAAGGTTGATAATCGGAAGCAAGATAAAAAGAAAGTGGTGGAAAAAACTATTCCCCTTTCACTACCACCTTTTCCTCAGAGACTGAAGAAGAATGCTGATGATACGAAGTTCAGTAAATTTATGACTATGTTGAAGCAGCTGACTATTAATGTTCTGTTGGTGGAGGCGCTGGAGTAGATGCCTGGGTACGCTAAATTCATGAAGGACCTGTTGACGAAGAAGAGAGCAGCAAGCTATGAGCTGGCAGACAATGTTCATCATTGCAGTGCAATCGCTACAAGATCGTTAGTTCAGAAGAAAGCAGATCCTGGTGCTTTCACTATTCCTTGCACGGTTGGATCTATGGATTTTGCTAAGGCATTATGTGATTTGGGGGCTAGCATCAATTTGATGCCGCTATCTGTCTATAGAAAGTTGGGGTTAGGTGATCCTACACCAACCAATATGCGACTTGTGATGGCAGATAGGTCGGTAAAATGACCTGTTAGTATCTTATATGATGTATTGGTGAAGGTTTCCACATTCATTTTTCCTGCAGACTTCGTTATTTTGGATTGGGAGGTGGATTCTGAAGTTCCCATAATCTTGGGTCGTCCTTTCCTCGCAACAGGAAGTGTGCTTATTGATTTACGAGCCAATGAGCTTTTATTTCGGCTGAATGACGAAGTGGTCCGTTTTGATGTATGCAAATCGATGAAGCATCCTAGAGATATGGATGTGTTCTTTGTAGCTGATGTTTATTATAAAGATGTGGAAGAATTATCTGCAGAGAAGCAGCTTATTGATGAGCTATTGTCTGATGTGCTATTGAATTTTGAGCGTGAGGAGGTTGAAGAATTTGAAGAAACCGCTAGTGCTCTAATAGGAATAAGGTCCTATTCTCATGGCCTTAAGAAGCTGGACCTTGATCTTAAGAATCTACCTTCACCAACAGTGAAGACTTCCATTTAAGAGCCACCAGTGCTAGAATCGGAAGAGCTCCCCAGTCACCTAAGGTATGCGTTCTTGGGAAGTGGAAATACACTTCCGGTGAGTGTTGCGGCTGATTTAGGTGAACAGCATGTAGAGGCTCTTATATCTGCTCTGAAGAGGTACAAGAGAGCTATGGGTTGGACTATTGATGATATAATTGGTATCCCTCCTGGGATATGTATGCACAAGAGTCCTCTCGAAGAAGATTGCATGCCTACAAGTAAGCATCAGCGTCGTCTGAATCCATTCAGAAAATGATGCACCATATATCTCGATGAAGTCTAAGTAATTGAGATAACTATGTCGTGCCGCGACAATAAATCAAGCTCTAGATGGGAGGCAACCCATCGTCTTTAATTGTTTTGTTTTACTAGGAGTTTGTTTCTGTAGTCGAGCCACGACCAAAACTAAGGCGCTTGATGGGAGGCAACCCATCGTTCTAATCGTTTTTGTTGTTTTTGAGTAAGTGTAGGTGCAAGACGTATAAAGGAGGAGATTGGTCTCAAATTTTGATTTGGAAGTGTACTATGTTAAAGGTGGTAAGTTAGGAGTGAAGAAGCAATAGCTATCGGTTAGGCATTGCCTATGCAAAACTAGGCAATGGTAAAGGCAAGGCCTATGTAAATCTAGGCAACGAACAAGGCAAGGCCTATGCTATGGCCTAAGCTCTCAGAATCTACAATGCCATAGCATAGGCGCCGCCTATTCCCAACAATGCCATAGCATAGGCGCCGCCTATGCCAATGCCTTTGGTCTCTGAATCTATAATGCCATAGCATAGGCGCCGCCTATGCCAAGCATAGGGAAAGCTTTAGGCTCCGCCTATGCTCACTTTTTGGTCTCCTTACCCGATTCTACATTGGTCAAACCCGATCCATAGCTTGTTCTATAAATAGATCTTAAACATTAGAACAA
Source organism: Capsicum baccatum var. pendulum (assembly GCA_030864225.1). Taxonomy (NCBI): domain Eukaryota; kingdom Viridiplantae; phylum Streptophyta; class Magnoliopsida; order Solanales; family Solanaceae; genus Capsicum; species Capsicum baccatum. The sequence goes on from CM061550.1 coordinate 141,047,555, forward strand.
AACACACTTATTTGCTCAACCTAGGCGCCGCCTTTACTCTCCAAATCTCTCAAAACTTTTCTTTTTGCTCATCTAACCTTGCAAGATCATATTCCAACTCCATCACCAAGTAAGTTCTTCTTTTAAATTCCGTACGTTGCTACAATACTATGCTTATAATGATTTGTTAGATCTTAAGGAGGTGTTGGTGATTTGAATGTTGTTGGTTTGTTATGATACACCTAGTTGAGTGAAAGAATACGTGTGGGTGTTCTTGACTTGGTTCCGACTTGTATTTGACTTTGATACACTGTCATACTTTTGCGAAATCAACATGGTGAAGTTAATTGCATAATCTTCAAAATTGAATGCTTGAATGTTTGAATGACTCGTTCATCGCGATAAAGATCATGATTGAATACAAGCATGAGATGTTGTGATTATTTCTATGCCATAACTCGATTCAATCTCTATGTAGTAGTCTTGTTCAGAAAGTGCATTAATCAAAACATGAAAGTATAGTCAAGATTACATGAAATAGAGTTGGAAAGGATAGTTAAGATGACATGAAAGTATGACTGTGTTGAACATATTGTTGGAACATATCGCCTATATGTATGTCGATGAAGTCTGAGTAATCGACATCACTCACTTAATTAGTTTGTACCAACAAATTAAGTGTGGGGTGGTGCCACTATTGTTTTTTTTTTTTTAATCTTCCGAGATGAAGCTAACATGACTCTATTAGGATCTCAGGTAGAATGGCCTCAAAAGGACAACAAGGAAAACAAAAAGCGCCCACCTCACAGAAAGGTAAGAAAAGAGGAAGAAAAGAGAAAGCTGAATCCTCCGTGCTGCAAATACCTCAACGCACTCTTGGAATCAAGTGGGGTACATTTTGAGGAACTTCTGAGGATGACGACTCTGATGATGATTTCGACACAGGGGGTATGACCCCAGACATAGAAGAGGAATCCGACTAATCAGGTTTTCCTTATTTATTTCCACTGAGGATAGTGTGTCCCGTCTAAGTGTGGGGTGAGGGTATTTGTATGCTGTATTGTACTTCTTTGCCTGCATCTATTCTCGTTGGTAGTTAAATTTTTAGATTTTTAGATTTTTTTTATATTATGCATGAAATTGTTCTGATAGGCGGCATGGTATTATGACAAGAGTTTGTGCTAAAATCATTACTATTGAGACGTTTAGGCTCCAAGTGTGACTCACTGTGTGATAATTGTGTGGTTTAATTCATTCATCTGTTGGGTCAAAAAGTCTATACTGCTCCCAATAAAGTTGACCATGTGCCTTGTGTGTGTGAGATTATAGTATATTCTGTGCTGTGACTGATGCTAGAACTTGCCTGGTGTGTGTGTAAAGCGAAATAAAGAGTGTGAGTTTAGGAGATGATTTAGGCATTTTTTTGTCAGCCTGTAATTGTTTACCTTCTTTTTACCTACCTGTGTACATTATCCTAGATAACCCCCTTTGAGTCTTTAGCTATTTTCTTTGACAGCTTCATATGTAGCCTAATCCTTTTTTTTTAAAACCATAATTTGATACAAATTCCTAAGCGCTTTAAATTGTAAGATCATGTGACAAAATAAGAGGAAATTAGGTGAGAGTGATGCCTTAGAGTGTATTGGTACTTGAATTTGTTATGAAAAAGAGTGGCTATTATAGAGGTGTGTTATAAAAAAAAGAAGAAAAAATGAAAAGAAAAATAAAAAGTTAATTCTGTTTAAAATTGAATAACAAAATAGGTGAAAAGGGGTGGTAGATAAAAGGAAAGTAGAGAGGTTGTTTAAAAGAGAGTGTTAATGGCATAATGTGATGTATTAAAGCACTTAGGGAACATAGTCACTATTTCTGGCCAACATAGTCCTACCCGTCCCTTAGCCTACATTACAACCTATAAAAGACCTATTTGATCATAAGCTTAGCATTCTGATATTAGTGGAGCATTACACGAAGGGCAAGCCTATGGTCATCAGTTGTAACATATGAATTCTTTGTGAGAGAGAGAGCAAGGAGAATCTTATACCCATGTTCGAAAAATTTAAAACTTGTGAGTGATTATGGGTGATATCTTGTGTGAGACACACATGTTGACGAGTTTTGGGTCATTTTGTATGATTCTTTGTACCTTAATTTGTGGATACGAATTAAACATCATCACGAATCTATATTGGAGGTTAAGTTGTTTCTAGTAGCAATCAAGGAACCTACTCTTTGTTAATGATTCCCTTGCCTGTCTTGATGAATATTTTATGTGGCTGCTGTGATATTCTAGTTCGAGAACGAACAAAGCTTTAAGTGTGGGGTGTTGATGTTGGGCGTATTTACACGCCTAAAGCACTATAATTTACCCATATTTTATATAAGTTTTAAGGACAAAATATATAATTCCTGCACTTTTAGTCCATTTTCCTATAAGTGAGCTAACCAATGTGATTAGCATGTTTTCAGGTATTTATGATGAAGATTTCAGCACTTTGTGGACCTTTCGGTAGCAAGGGAAACTTCACGTAAGAAGGAAGGCAGTTTTTGGAAGCTTGTGGACTGAATGTGATGCATGGAGAATCCGTCCCAGGAAAAATCAGTATTTCTTAATACTTAGGGGTGCAGCAGTAACCCAGTAGGACTAGGACAAGGATAAAAATCCTATTTGAGTATGACTAGGACAAGGATGCTATAAAAATCCTATTTGCTGAATTTTTCAGCAAGCTTTTCATTCACGCTTTTCATTAAGCTTTTCATAATTCATTCGACACTTTTAGGATTTATTCACGTTACTTTCTGACAAAGAAAACTCGGCTCTCTTGAGGAACGGCCAAGAAGAAAAACGTCATCTCCTTCTTGACGTTTAAGTCATCCCATCGCCAAGATTATTCTAGGTTGTGGTATGATGATTATATCTATTGTGATCTCCGTTATACTCATGAGTAGCTAAACTTCTCTGTTAGGGTTATGGAAGCCTTTTGAGATACTATCTATTACTATGAGTTTGTGAATTCTTGAGATGTATGCTACTTATATCATTACTCTCTTCATCTTAATTAAATTATTGTGGTTGCAAACATATAGAATACGCCATTATAGCATTAACTTTTTTGAGAGAAAAGTTACATGTTTGGAAAAGAGAGTGTGACAAGGAAATAGGGCTACCAACCCCTATTTCCACGTCAGTGCCGTAACTGGATTAACCTCTTGGAAAGTTTGTACCATTAGTTATACACTTTAAGCTCGAGAGAGTTAAAGTGAAATAATCCTGGATGGTCGAGAGACACTAGGATTTACCATTATAATACGAATCTCTATAAGTGCATGCATGTCTGAATTCCGCATAACTCATAGTTAATAGATACATAGAACTCATAAGGTGGACATAACCCTAACTTATCATTCTCTGTTATTAAAGCTTACTACACAAATCGTTTCATTCGTTACTTTGTTTACATTAATTCACGCCATAATTCAAATCTCCCCTTTTCATAGAATTTTCGACCAACAGTCTAATAATAGTTGCAACACTTAGTGACCGAGTATTCCCTGTGGGATTCGACACCCAACCCAGTTGGGTTCTATATTTGACAGCGACCGCTTACACTCTTACGAGAGCTGTAGTTTGGGCGGTATCACTCTTCTCAAGTCCTTTTGCTTTCTCATAACTTTATAGATAACTTAATTTGAGAGAACTACATCACTGGGGGAGCTAGACTCTTAGACATATATCGCCTCGACAATGAGGCATGGCCCATAAAATTAGAACAAGGAATAAATTTGGATAACTTTCTTATAGATGATGCTATAGCATGAGCTAGGGTAGGAAAGAATAACAAACAACTCTTAAATGCTCAGTAGCATCTTGATTATAAGTATGGTGCATAACACACCCAAAAGCAAGACTCTACTAGACACAATCTTGCAGAAACCCTAGGACCATGAACCGTGCTCTGATACAAAGTTTGTCATGACCTAAGTCGAGGCCCTGGCCGCGACGAGCATCCCAAACCATGAAGGCCCAAGCGCACTTCTCAATCTAGAAATCATGCATACCATTCATATACTATTAAAAATACAAAAAAAAATAATAAATACAAAAACATAGTCAATCACTTAATTTAACTGAACAGTACGAATTTTTAGTTCATAACATTCAAAAACAAACGACACCAGTCTACAAAATCTCTAAAAATATGAAAATTAATATCTGTCTAAAAACTGGGACAAAGCCCCTAGTTGGACCATGAATCAAATAAGCTAATAATGTTCTAGAATAGGCCTTTCGAAATAAGGGAGGCTCACCAACTATAATCTCAGACAGAATTCAACCTACTGTTTGGAGAGACCACAGGACTATGCCTCAGATCCTAAAATATAGGGGGTCAATACAATTGTACTGGTATGCAGAGCAATCCAAAATAATGTACTTTTATACAACATAAGTGAGAGTAATTCATAAAACATGTCAGTTTAAAATAGTTGAAAATACACTGGCATATTCAATAGGTTTTCAAAATATTTCTGTAAATCATAACTCAACTCTTTATCTTACTTCTAAGCTAGGTAGTATACCCTACAACTCTACAATCCCATGGGCTATATTGAATCTGCCCTTAACTCGAAGGCCAAGCCCCCCAAGCCAAGTTTGCTGCAAGGGCTGGAGTCTCTATCTCAAATACACCAAAGGGAACTTGGTCAGTGTGTAATCCCTCTTAGGGAAATAATAATCCTGTATCGCCAAAATACAGTTTTAGGCAATGAGTTTTCTGAACTCGTGCCTTCGTCGGATAACCAACTAACTCTTTTTAAGCCTATTTTTAACTCTTTAAGACATGCATTCTAAAAAATAAAGTCTTGAAATCTTACTTTGTTATGGCATTCATCTGTTTGGTTTCATCATACCAAGGCTTACAAGTCGTATCTCTAAGCCATGAAGTATCATATTACAACTTTGGGATTCAAAATAATGTTTAGACCACCAAAACATTCAAACAGTACAAGAGAACTCATATTTCCAAAACATATGTCAAAGTATGCAAAAATTCTCTCTTTTCAACATTTCAATAAATGGTGGTCAATTTCTCCAAATAATCATTCAATTCTTTCGATTATCATATTCAGCCTCTCCAAATAAGAAATATCCCTCTTTTCGACTCACAATTGACATAAAATTCATACTTGATAGTAAAACCCTTAGTTTATGCTTTAAGATATACATTTGAGTAATCCATGATTTGCCAATCAAGAAGTAACACCATTAGAGGGAAATTCATTATTCATGCACTCAATTTATACTTTTCAAAATATTAAATACATACGTATATAAACATAAATGAAAATCAAATTTAAGGGGGGAGGCCTTTATACCAAAGCATTATCATAAAAAAGGTTTCACAATACATAATAGTTAATGTAAATTCAAAACCCTTCATAAATACATGAATTATCAACAATCAAAACCTTATTAAAAAAATTTCACCATGCCCATGTAGTTTAGAAAAATCCCACGTACCTTATATTGATTAGTTTAAAGATTGAAACCCTAATCTTGACTCACTTCTTGAAAATTTTAAAGTTAAATGAATTGAATTCTTGTTTTGGAGAAGAAGAGTTTAATCTTGTTCTTGAGTGGTGGCTAGGGTTTTCCTTTGAGAAAAAATTGAATAAAGATGCAACTAATTCTCCTTGAGGCTGAAATTTTATGTTTTGGACGGATTTTGGGTGAGGGAATAAGACCAAAGTGCCCCTAGACCCTTAGGGAATTGAAAGAGCATGTGAAACAGCTCTATATCACACTGGCCATCGTGCCGCACCACTCATTGTGTCGAGGATCATCGCGCCATGTCCCAATCACATTGACAAAATTGGTATTGTTGGAAAGCTAATTCAATTATCTATAATTTTGTAGGTCTTAAGCTACAAAATTATATGTATATAAAAAGTTATACACATTCAAAGTAGACCCTTGAAGAATCGAATACAAAGATTCAGCCGAATCAAAAGTTGTTAGCTCAACTTTGGTCTAAGTGATTCCTATGAACATTTTTCACCTCATAATCAGTAACACACTAGGATAAAGATCATGACACATTGATTTAAAATTAAATCATGGGATTAGAGTTTACATACGTATGACTATGATTTGATTTCTAGCTCAAAAATGCAGGGTGTTACAATTATCAAGATGAATTACCTTGATTACACAATCTAAAAATTATGCTCTTAAATCAATTTTATTGAGTAAGAAACTTTATGAATGTCAAACTGTAGGTTGATAATAAATGTACATGTGATCATCTTATTGATGCATCTTTTCAACATATCATATGATAGGTAAACGGGTCTATATTCACCTTTTATATTTTTTAGAATTTAGGGATTCAATCCCAACATTAGTTGGTCCAACAAACTTATCATGAGAACAAGCAACAATAAAAGTAATGAAGAATTTTCTAATTCTTCAATATATATTAAATACTTAGTTTGCACATCTTTGAGATGTCACAATCGTTCATGTCAATTTAATAAACTTTTATTCTAGCAAACTCTAAGTTTATTATGACATGTACCTTTTACTTTAGTAAATTTCAGATTTACTATTACATGAATAAATTTTATGATACCGTCACAATCAAGTGCACGTTTGCATTAATTAACTTCTCATTCCCCAAGAATGAAATATATTCATGTCTTAAGCCTATCAATTTCTGATAGCTTATAAACTCTTTTATGATATTGCTACATCAGGAGCACATCGAAGTATATATCTCTTTCAAAGTATATCATATATTTCTACCACATTCACTTCAAAAATTAAACAAATTATCATCTTTCAAACTTATCATATTTTTCTACCACATTCACTTCATGGAATGGAACATATTCAATGGATAAGTTTCATGCATTTTTATAAAATACATATTATTTTTGCCTTGGCCATCATAATATTAGTAATATGGTGCATTGAGATTCAAACTCAACGTCTTATCTATATAAAGACATCTTAGGAATAACTTAGTGGAAATTGAACCCAATATCTTATCATCATATCACTTAACAGCATTGTTCTTCATGAATAAATTGAAAGCATAAGTGGTTCCAAACCAACTATTTTTCCTCAAATCCAACAATAATTATAATATTAGTCACAAAATACAAATAACATAAGGAATCAGTAACCTTTAAATTACCTTTAGATTTATAATCTTACTTTATTTGGTAGAGCCTCGTGTTGATAACGTGTTATAAAATATAAAGCAATGAAGAAGAACAATAGAGAGAGAAGAGGGAGTTATTATTATTTCTCTTGAGAGATTTTTTATAGGTTAATTACAATTAAGGAAACCCCCTTTATTTATAGGGAAAAATTAACTTTGAGTTTTCTAACTTTTCTATATATAGTACACTATATGCCAGGGCATTCGACTGCAGAAGTCATCCATCTCGTCAGGAGACTAGTGGATCAGTATAGGGAAAGGAAAAAAGATTTGCACATGGTGTTTATCAACTTAGAGAAGGCCTATGATAGAGTTCCAAGGGAGGTTCTTTAGAGTTATTTGAAGGATAGAGGTGTACCTATAGTCTATGTTAGGGCGATTAAGGATATGTATGATGGAGCCAAGACTCGAGTTTAGATGGAGGGAGAGGACTCGGAGCACTTTCCTATCTTGATGGGGTTACATCAAGGATAGATACTTAGTCCATTTATTTTTGCCTTGGTGATGGAAGTTTTGATGTGGCAAATTCAGGATGAGGTTCCTTATTGTTTGCTTTTTGCTGATGATGCAGTCCTAATTAATGAGACTCGTAGTGGAGTTAATTCTATGTTGGAGGTTTGGAAGCTAACCTTTGAGTCTAAAAGGTTTAGAAGATAAAATATTTGGAGTTTAAGTTCAATGATATGTCTTATGAGTCTGATATGGTTGTTAAGCTTGACACTCATTCTATTAGTAAGAGAGATAGTTTCAAGTATCTGGGGTTAATGATTCAAGAGAATGGAGAGATTGACAATGATGTCACTCATCGGATCAGGGTAGGGTAGATGAAATACAGGCTCGCCTATGGTATTTTGTATGGCAAAAAGGTACCTCTTAAACTTAAAGTCAATTTCTATAAAGTGGTGGTTAGACCAGCTTTGTTGTATGGGGTGGAGTGTTGGCCTTTTAAGAAGACCCATATTCAAAAGATAAAAGTGGAGGAGATGAGAATGTTTTGGTGGATGTGTGGGTGTACTAGAAAATATAGGATTAGAAATGAGGTTATTCGAGATAAGGTGGGAGTCACTTCAATGGAATCCAAGATGAGGGAAGCAAGGTTAAGATAGTTCAGCCATGTGATGTGGAGGATCATGGATGCCCCACTGTAGAGGTGTAAGAGGTTGGATAGGGATGGTTTCAAGAGAGGTAGAGGCAGACCGAAGAAATATTGGAGGGAAGTGATTAAACATGACATAGAGTAGCTAAAACTTACCGAGGAATGTCCCTAGATAGGAAGTTGCGGAGGAGTCAAATTAGAGTAGAAGGTTAGTCTGAGTTAGGATATTGTATGTTTTGGTGTATACTTGAAGTATATTACTTTAGGTATTATTCAGTATGTTAATTTCTAGTATTTCTTCTTGGTTTATTACTATTCCTTATCTTATCTTAGATTGCTTTATTTTGAGCCAGGGGTCTATCAAAAGTAGCATGTCTATCTAACATTAAAGTAGTGTATGGATTACGTACACTTACCCTCCCCAGACCCCAATTATTGGGAATATACTGGGTATGTTGTTATTGTTGTTGTAGACATACACTATATATGGTAAAGTAGACATTCACTATATATGATAATATATTTATAACAAAATTCAAGTTATTTCATTTTTTCAATTAACGATTCCTATTCCATGAATTTTTAGGGAGGGGCAGTTCACATTTATACACATATTACTTGAGAAAATTGAAGGAAAGGTTTCTTTTAAGTCTTGAATGAAGGATTGGTGACATTGACTAACTTGAAGGGTCAAACATCATTACGAAATTTGATTAAGTTAATTGTGAACTTGATTAAAAATTTTAAAACTTTCTATTCTTTTTAAAAATAAAAATCAACCTAACCCACACCCCTCTTCAATCCAAATCAACCAGTCTCTCTCCTCTCTCTCGATAGCTTCTCTCAACTCTCTCCCAAACAATAGTTCTGCAAAATTTCTCCCTTCAATCCTCGACGACTTCAACTTCTAGCAATAAATAGTCGGGTGAGTTCCTTTTCAACTTTCAACCATCAATTGATGTAAGGAATTCTCTGGCGACAACAACTTTGTCTTCTTCGTCGTCCCATTTCTTCTTTAATGGGAAAAAAGTTATTTCTTTTTATTTATGAAGAAACAAAGGAACTTGACCCAACTTGTCTTCTAGTATTGGTTAACAATTTCAATATTTCTTGCTTAAATTTGAAATGTGGACTGAATAAAACCCCTAATTTTTGGTATTTCTTCTTGTTGTTATTGAACTGTTGATTCAGATTTATTGGTGATTTTTTGTCACCGTTGATATTCTTAGTGTGTTATGTATAGGTGTTATTGAGTTGATTTGCTATTTGTCTTGGTAAAAATAGTGTTGCAATAGATAAAACATCTGATACAACATCTGATGCAATAGACGAAACATCTGATGCCATAGATGAAAACACCTGATGCCAGATGTAAATCTGATGCAACTATGAAAATATAATACAATAGATGAACAATCTAACAAATCATTCATCTATTGCGACAGACGGCTCTTCTGTTTGGAAGAAATCTAAATAATATTGATCCAATAGATAACTCATTTTTCAACAGATGAGTGATATATTTCAACAGATTAGTGATCTATTTTATTATTTCCAAAAGATTACTCATCCATTGCAATATTTTGGTTATATGTTGCAATAAATAACCTACCTGGTGCAATAGATCAGTGATCTATTTTATTATTTTCAATGGATTACTCATCCATTGTAACAAGTTTATTGTATGTTACAACAGATAACCTGCTTGTTGTAATAGATCAGTGATCTGTTTTTACTATTTCTAATGGATTACTCATCCATTACAATAGGTTAATTATATGTTACAATAGATAGCCTTCCATGTGCAATAGATCAGTGATCTATTTTTACTATTTCTAATGGATTACTTATTCATTGCAATAGTTTGGTTATATCTTACAATAGATAACCTTCCTGGTGAAATAGATGAGTGATCTATTTTTGTGGTTTCTAATGGATTACTCATCCATTGCAATAAGTTGGTTATATGTTACAACAGATAAACTACCTGGTGTAATAGATTAGTGATCTATGTTTACTGTTTCCAATGAATTACTCATCCGTTGCAACAGGTTGGTTATATGTTGCAATAGATAACCTTCCTAGTACAACAGATGAGTGATCTATTTTGACTATTTCTAATGGATTACTCATCCGTTGTAACAGTTGGTTATATATTGCAACAGATAAACTACCTGGTGCAACAGATTAGTGATCTATTTTTATGGTTTCCAACGGTTTAATCATTCATTGCAATGGTTGGTTATATGTTGCATCAGATAAAATACCGGGTACAATAGATTACTGATCAATTTTTATTATTTCCAATGGTTTACTCATCCATTGCAACAGGTCATTTATATATTGCAACAGATAACATACCTGATGCAACATATGTGTGGTCTATTGGAACTGTTATTTTACTGTTGTGCATATTAGATTTACTATTATCCTTTTTTAATGATGCATTAATCAATTATAATCTATTTTATGTTCTTATTAATTTAAGATAATATGGATCCCAAAAGAAAAGAAACTGAATCAAGTCTAAGTAAAGGAACAACTGAAGTAGATCGGCTACATCTACCACTCTATGAGCTTGCTTTACAAGCGTTATCTCAATCAGGAGCAGAAGATAATGAACACGAGGAGGAGGAATATTTCAAAAGAGATGATCCAAATGCTAATATCCCTTCCACTAAAGATTTGGTGAAAATCTTCAGCATTGATCGTTATCCTATGAGAATGCAGTGCAATGGTGCCACAGATTTAATGGATGATTCCGTGGTTAAGTCAGCCATGAGAAAATCTTTTGACGCCTTCAGAAAAATACTTTGAGAATAAATATTGGATTCTTATTTCAAGGAAAGGTGATTTGGGCAATATCTTAATTTGTCGAAGGGCAACAATGCTTGTTTCCAGATGAAAATGATACATGATCTTCTCAAGCATAGTTTTATGTATGAAAACAAATATAAGATGGATGAGGTATGGATAAATTATTGTGGAATGCCTATTTGTTTTTTGGAAGGAGTTTTCTGTAGTTATTGGACTAAAATGTTATCCTCTTTCTCCTTCTCAAGTTATACCTACTCTAACCCAAAAAAAGCACCCTGCATACCCAAAAAGGCAAAGGCAAGTCGAGTGATCATGATGACCTAGTGTCTATTTTGGTTCAATCTTCAAAAAGAAAATTGATAAAAGCATTGAAAGGTAAAGGTCTTTCAAAGAACCACAAGCAATCATTGTGCTTGGTTTGGTTTGTAGATAATATTCTTTGGGCGAGAGGCATTAACAACAACATAAGCCTTGGTTTAATAAATCTCTCCGAGGATCTTAAGGCATTTAACAACTATACTTGGGTTTATGAAAGCTTAAAAATAACTGTTAAATATTTGTTGGCTCCATTAACACCAAAGACAGTCAACTTATATGGCTTTCCATGGGCATTCATGGTAAATATTTCTTTTACCATGATATGATTCGTCATTTTTTTATTCAATAATGCTTTGGATTCATTAGCATTATGTTATAATCTTGGGAATTTCAAGCCATTCCTTATTTGGAGACAACAAGTGAACTACCAGAAAGAAGTTTTCTGTCCAAGAATCTTGAGATGGTTGTCGGGCAAAACTGATAAAAATGCAAAATTTCTTGATCTTTTCAATCCTCTGAAGGAAGCAGTAAGTCCAATTCTAATTAAGTTTTCATTTTAATTAATGATTATCCATCCGTGGTTTTTTTTTTACCAACCGAGAGTTGAAGATTCTATTTTTTCTTAATTTACGATCTATACAAACTTTATCAGACCCTAAGTTCGTTGATGGAATAAAAATGGAATTGTTTAGAGCAACAGCCATCACAAGAAAAATAATTTTAGAGAGTGGGCTTGTTGCTATTGATGATGGTAGTCGTAGTGGTAGTGGTAGTGGTAGTGGTGCTACTATTAGGGCTAATGATGCTCCTCTTACAATTTTTGAAACAACAAGCCATTATAATTATAATCATATTAGTTATACATATTTTTCTCCAAATTTTGTCGTATCTAGCAAATGTCAAGACTGCAAGGCGAAACATGATGGAGTGATTAATGCTATTAATATATTAACTGCTTCTGTAAATAAAATGACATCTAAGTGGGGTGTCATTCTATCAAAGAGGATTTCATATCCATACACTCCACTAGAGATCAAGGTGGCTAAGAGAAGAGGAAAAGATATTTCCAAGGCATCACTAAACATCGAAAAAAGAAAAATTGCAACGTCTCTATCTTTGTCTTGCACCAAAATTATCGTACTGCTATATTTTACCTGTTCGAATTTTTACCAATAGATGATCCATATATTGCAACATAAGACTCATCTATTGCAACAGATAGACAATCTTTTGTATATCTGTAATTAGCATTAAAAATTGGCTTTTCAGGTAGATGTCACAGCAGAAGCTACTGCTGAGAGCATAATATCATTTGATAATCCATCAACTTCTTCCAAAGAAGATGAAAAAGTGGAGCCTGTCAGTTCGGGAGAACAGTAAAATTACCTATTTGGAAGGTTTAACATCTCGGACGAGGCTCCAAAAAACTAAAAAAGTTGATCAACAACTATTTAGAATGGATTGCCGGTGAGCTGTTAAAGCATCATGTCAGCAGGTATATAAATAAACTTCAAAGATATTGATTTATACAATTCTTATTGTAAGAACATGACATTAACACATATAAATCATTATGTAGAAAACAAAATGACGAACACTACAAAGTGAATGAATCGAGTCTTGGTTTTGATATGTTCAACTTTGGTGTTGCACATCCCGGAACAAATAATTGGTTCTATTTGATGTTACTGCCCCAAACTTGCTGGAATGATGAGGTTTAAATGCCATACATATTACTATTAATTAATACTTTATTTAATTGTATCTGTATATTAATTTTTTAATCACGTAATTCAAAATATTTGATAATATGTGCAGCACATAGATGTCATTTTTACTACCTCCAAAAGAAGGCCAAGTTCCAAACACCAGAACAATACAAATACATGGCAGGCAATTATTTGTACAAAGTTTACATTAATAATGCCTATGATAGGTATTGTCAACAACAGCCAAAAGTCTCCCGAAATAAGGAATGCTTAATCAACATCATCAAAGGTTTTAGCATTCCAACTGGCTTACCTTGGCATTTGGTTGATGAAGTATAGATCCCAATCAATTGTGGTGATGAATTCCATTGGGTGTTGGATGTCGTCATTCTAAAAGAGAGGAACATTTGAGTTTATGACTCAATATCACGAAGGATACATTCTGGGTCGTCGTCTGAGATACAAAAGATGGACAAAATATTGCCTACTTACCTTGATATAAGTGGCTTTTCGGACCAACGTTCATATTGATTGGTCGATGATTGAAGCATATCGGGATAAAAGTAATCTATTTGATGTATAATATATTGAAGAAATTGTTCAACAAACCATTGGTATTCTGTAAGTATAAGTATCATAATTTAGTTTTATTTCATAAATTTCACAATGCTTACTTGAACTACAAGATATGGATTACCTATTTCTGTAAAACTCAGGGATTGTAGTCCTTTTGTTGTCGCTTAAATCAAGTATTTGAGCGATGGATTACAAGTACCAAATGATGGACTTGATGTCAGATTACTCCGCAAAAGATATGCTACTCTTTTATGGAAATATGGATAAGTGAAAGCTCAAAAGCCGTACACAAGCGACATTAAAGATCCACGATTACCAAAGCCAAATTCTGTAGCAGCGGATGAAGAACAACTTTTCTATATTGATTAGATCTTTATATCTTAAGTCTGACAATGTAATAACCTATCCTCCTTGATTTAACTTGTTGATTTATTTATAGAGTAGTTCATTTGTACCCATAATTTTCTTTTACATTTCATTTATTTGTTGAGTTATTTCATGTAATTTTTGAAGGCTTTGATTTATTTTATGCTATCTATGAATATAATTTAATCCTTAGTTTTGAACATGTTAATTGAAATGGAATACTAGATTCAAATATCATAACAGATAATACATCTGCTACAACAGATGACATATCTTATCAAATAGATTTAGATATATGTTGGAACATGTAGGTCATCTGATGGAAATTATATAAACATATCTTCCTACTTCTTTGATTTGTTCCAATAGATTACCTATCAATTGTAATAGATAGATTATATGTTACAATAGATTGTATATCTATTGCGATAGACAGACTGGAAACATCTGCATAATGCAACAGATGACCAACCTGTTCCAACAGATAATCAATCTATCACAATAAGTATTATATCTGTTACAACAGATAGACAATCTGTTGCATTATAAAAATTCAACTTTCGTCAGACATAAAAATTATTTCCACTACATGTAAAGTGAAGTGGCTTGAAATAAAAAATTGTCATCGTGTTTATCTTTCTTTATACATGGGCTTCAACCGTTCAGTTAGTTCATCTGCTTGGAATTATATGAATAGGTCTTCCAACTTTTTTGATTTGTTCCTATAGATTACCTATCAGTTGCAACAGATAGATTATATCTGTTGTGACAGAAAGACGAAAACATCTTCATAATGTAATAGATGACCAACCTATTCCAATAGATTTTCAATCTGTCACAACAGGTATTATATCTGTTAGAATAGATAGATAATCTGTTGTATTATAAAAATTCAACTTTTGCCATACATAAAAATTATTGCCCCTACATAAAGTGAAGTGGCTTGAAATAAAAAATTATTATCATACACGTCTCTGTCTTTGTACATTTATTTTTTATACATTGGCTCCAACCATTTAGTTAGTACCCCATAAGCCCATACCTCTTGCATCATTCCCACAACGGCATCGCACATATTGGTCATTTCTGTGTCGATCGACAAACACTCGATGTATACAAGTGAGTGATGCATGCTACACCAGTTTTATTTTTTGGGCATTGGATATTCTTATTTCGACCTTCAAAAACCCATGATTCCTTCGTCTAGTGTTTCGCCGGCAAATGATCCATCAGCTTACTCTGCGTCAACAACTTCAAGAGTGGCTGCACGTGGGTTAAAAATATGTCCCAGTTGAAGATAGGTAAGTGGCAATCATAAACCTTAATCTTTCTCTCATCGAGTAGTATCTCAATAGCGAGAAAATGTTTGACTTCCACATTCATGACTGAAAGGATTCTCTTTGCCTTGGTCCAGCTCTTGTCGTATGGATATGGCCTCTTCCCTCTAACTTATTTAATCATGTATTTATCCCATTCATATGTAGAAAATAACTTATCAAATCTATGGCCACTGGGACCAGATCCCCTACAGAGATCATCGTACCTATTCTTGAAATTATTGTAGAATTTGAGGTCCATTATCATATCGGCAGAATCATAAGCATTCAGGTATGCTAATTGCTTGCCCCTCATGAGGTAGAGAATTTTCTCAACATACTATGGTATAAGAAGACAATTTTTAAATAGGTTAGTAATTGTAAATAATAAAATACAGTGGAAAGATTCTGTTGCAGAAGGTTCTCTAAATCAGTTCACAGATTACCAAGCTAACGCAACTTATGCAACAGATGTGTATTATGTTGCAATAGAATACCTAGATGTTGCAACAAATTACATATCTATTGCGTAGCTTTTTCTTCATGGAGTAGATAGGAAGTCTAGGTTAGAAAAAGTAAACTTACATTGTCCATGTACCACTCATGGATAACTACACCAGCAACACCCCCAGAAGAAACAACCGGGTCTGTTGTAGTAGGTTGGTCGTGATGTGCTTCAACATTTGTCTTACCTTGACTAACTACTCTTCTTATGGTTGTTTCTCCAGCCAATTCCTTCTTTATTAACTCCACTATTGGGTCTACTTTTTTATCAACAAGACCTAGAGTAATAAAAAAAGTCATCCCCAACTCATAACAGTAAGAACAATCCAAGGATGCAAAACCTATAAAAAAAATAGAAGGCATTTAATTCATATAATAATAATTTGCAGTCAGTTGGGTTACATGTTAACACAGCCAACTTATGCAACAGATGATCTAGCCACCACAATAACTGATCTGTATGTCGCAATAGATTGATAATATGTTGCATCAAATTACCCATCTGTTGCATAATTTGCAGTAGACAGGTAATCTGTTCAGTTGGGTTTAGAGACCAGAGCAAATTTAATCTTTTGTGAAATATGGATCATCTGTCACAACAGATTACCCATCTGTTATACCAATTACAGTTGACGGGTAATCTGTTGTAACGGTTGACCTATCTATCATAACAGATGGCACATTTGTTTTAATATCTTTCTTGAGGAAAATTATTTTAGTTGAAAGAATATGTACTACATCAGATTACCCATCTGTTGCATCATATTACCCACCTGTTGCATAATTTATGGTAAATGGGTAATTTGGTGAGTCAGGTTCGGATAACTAAAGCAATAGATTGTTAATGTGTTGTGAAATATGGATCATTTATCGCAATAGATTACCTATCTATTGCACCAGCTTCAGTGGACGGATAATCTATTGCAACAAATAACCCATCTATCGCAACTTATGACACATCTGTTTCAATATCTTTCTTTGAGGTAAATTATTTTAGTTAAAAGAATACGTACTGCATCATCTGGAGGGTTAAAGAGATCAACCACCTTAATATTTTTACTGCCCGTTACAGCCAATGAACTAAGGGTCCTTGGATGAGAAACCTTATCTGGGTAAACTTTGAACTGCTTTCGGAGGGGAGGAATGGATTCACATGCCCAAGCCTAAAAATGTAAATAGGAAGTAAGCAAAAAAAAGTCATAATAACTATATTCAATATCAATAATGGATGAGTAAAATAATGATAAATTTTTACCATGATAGCCTAAGGAAAGCCGTATAATGTGATCGTCTTTGGGGATAGATTTGTCAGTAAATATACTATAGTAAAGTAGTAGCTGTCATATCCCCAGAGATAATCGTTAAATTTCTCAAAATCATCAGCAAGCACCAACAAATCATCTTCTATAACCTTTTTGACGTCTCTTACCAATAAAATGGAATGGACAAACCAAACTATGCACAATTTCTCCCTGTAGTGCTTTGGTATGTTTTTATCCTTGAGATCTACCATCAAATCATCCATTTTGTAGCTACGTCCAACAATGACCAACAACCTACATCTTTTCCCCTTGCATTTGTTAGACCCTTTGTGGGTTGATTCCTTGATGAGAGGTTTTTCTGGATGATCGCATCTCAAGCCCATCACTATGGCACACTCTTTTAATCCAAAATAGATCGGCATTCTATAGTAGTTGCTCCAGATTTCATCCATATTTTTTAGCACTCCTTTGAATCTTTATCATCCCCCGTGTACGTAATCCTGCACTTGAGAAGACTATATACCATGATTATTGGAAAACAAAAAATGCGGTCCACGGGCAACTCAAGAAAGTATGAAAAACAACTCTTGTTAAAAAGTCCATCTATGTTTTCACTCTTCATAATACTCCTAAGTTCATCAAAACCTTTCCCCAACTGATTTTTAAGAACAATATCAAAAATTACTTTTTTAGGGCTATCTATTAGCATCGCAACTCGAAACCTGTCAATACTAATGGTTTTGAAACGATAATACTGGGATTTCAATATTAATTCATGACTCATTGGTGAGAAGGAGTTATCACTTTCCTCAGTTTCATTTTGCCCTGACTGAGATTGTTCAGGAAGTTCCTCTGAATCTATCTGTACTCTAGCCTTTTTTGTTGGGTGGTGAGAAGTTGATCCACTTTCAGTTTATTTTCTTTTGGGAGACATCTTTTAACTACAAATAATATAAAAAACAAAAAATAAATTGCAGTTGATGTCTGCATAATTTTCAAAAAAAAGGTAAGAAAAATTTCAATAAATTATTCTATGCCACATTACAAAAAAATAATCCAATGGATAACCCATCAATTGGAATAGATGGGGAATCTGTTTGAAGAACTATTTAATATCTCCCAATAGATCTTCCACCTATTGCAATAGATGGACCACCAACACCACAACGAATTTCACCACCAATGCCACCAAGACCACCACCAGTGCCACCAATACCAACACCAAGACCACCGACACTACCACCAAAAACACAAACACCGAAACCACCAATAACATCCACCAATAATACCACAAATAGTATCCAACAATAACACGATAGTTACCAAAACACTGAGATAAAAACAAGGGTTTTCTCAGGTGATTCCTATTTTTTTAGCATCAAAACTCAAAATTGTTAACCCATTCTATAAGATAATACAACTAAAAGTCTTCTTTTTTATCATTAACTAAAAAGCCTTAATTTTTAGAATAAAGAACAAATGTATAACTCTTCTCAAACTCTATTACCTATGAATACAGAGAAAACAACGGATACAAGAGATAATGAAGTTGAAAATAACAACTATGTGGTCGAAAATGGGTAGAAAATTGATCTGTTTTGAAGGTTTGAGCAATATGTTGAGTAGTTATTAGCTGTATTATTGAGAGAGAGAGAGGGGGGGGAGAGAGAAAAGAAAGAACTTGAAATTTGAAATTAGGAAAAGTTTTTTCCACAAATGAATGATTTGTATGGTTTGATATGTAATTTTTAAAAAGAATGACAAGTTTTGAAATTGTTAATTTGGTCCGAATTGATCTTAATTAATTTTTAAAATTTTAAATATATAGTTTTTAAAATATTAAATTAATGAGAACTTATTTAACTCAGAGTGATCGATTGACGACTGAGGTCGGGATGAACTCAATACCAACACCATGAAATTGTAAAAACTCAATGAAGTTGTTGTTGACCCTGTGAGCTCATTCATCCCTAGTTCTACCTAAATACATTTAGGTACTATTTTAACATTAAGTTAATGAGAACTCATTTAAACTCAGAGTGATTGATCGGCGACTCAGGTCGGGATGAACGCAATACCAACACCATACAATTGCAAAGACTTGATAAAGTTGTTGTTGACCATATAAGCTCATTATCCCTATTTCCACCTAAATAAATTTAGGTACTATCTTAAAATTAAGTTAATGGAACTCATTTCAGCTCAGAGTGATCGATTAATGACTCGGGTCGAGATGAATGCATACCAACACTATGCAATTACAAAGACTCGATGAAGTTGTTGTTGACCCTATGAGATCATTCATCCCTAGTTACACCTAAATCAATTTAGGTACTATCTTAACATTAAGTTAATGAGAACTCATTTCAACTTAGCGTGATTGATCGATGACTCAGGTCATGATTAATGCAATACCAACACCATGTATTTTAAACAACTCAATTGAAGTTGTTGTTGACCCTATGAACTCATTAATCCCTAGTTCCACCTAAATAAATTAAGGTTATATCTTAACATTAAGTTAATGAGAACTCATTTCAACTCAGATTGATCGATCGATAACTCGGGTCGAGATGAATGCAATACCAACACCATGCAATCGCAATGACTTAATCGAAGTTGTAGTTGACCCAATGAGCTCATTCATCCCTAGTTCCACCTAAATTAATTTAGGTACTATCTTAAAATTAAGTTAATAAGAACTTATTTCAAATCAGAGTGATTGATCGACGACTTGGGTCGGGATGAATGCAATACCAACACCATGCAGTTGCAACGACTCAATTAAAGTTATACTTAACCCTATGAGATCATTTATTCCTAGTTCCACCTAAATCAATTTAGGTACATCTTAAAGTTAAGTTAATGAGAACTCGTTTCAACTCAGTATGATCGATTGATGACTCGGGTCAGGATAAACATAATACTAATACCATGTAATTGAAAAGACTCGATGAAATTATTGTTGACCCTATGAGGTCATTCATCCCTAGTTCCACTTAAATCAATTTAGGTACTATCCTAACATTAAGTTAATGAGAACTCATTCATCCCTAGTTCCACCTAAATCAATTTATGTACTAGCTTAACATTAAGTTAATGAGAATCTTTTCAACTTAAAGTGATCGATCGATGACTCGGGTCGAGATGAATACAATAAGAATATCATCCAATTACAAAGACTCATTTGAAGTTGTAGTTGACCCTATGAACTCATTCATCCCTAGTTCCACCTAAATCAGTTCCAATGAAATCTGTTATAACAAATGATTGAGTTGTTGGAAATTTCTAATAGATATTCATATTTGTTGCAATAGATGACATATCTGATTTAATTATCAAACAGATATTTGCATATATTATGATAGATGACTAAGCTATTCGAAATTTTGAAATAGATATTGATATCTGTTGTAACAAATGACATATCTGATTTAATTATCAAATGGGCATTTATATCTATTATCACAGATGACTGAGCTATTGGGATATTTAAATATATATTGATATCTGTTGTAACAGATGATATATCTAATTTAATTATCAAATAGGCATTTGCATCTGTTGTCACAGATGATTGAGTTATTAGGATTTTTAAACAGATATTTATATTTGTTGTAACAAATAACTGTGCTGTTGGGATTTTAAAAAAATATTTCTATCTATTGGAACAGATAACATATCTATTTTAAAATATTTTTTCCTTTACATTCTAAAGTAAGCTTCTGTCCCAGTAGATAAATTAGTACTACAAAATGCAGTAAAAAATATTTCTTGGATAACTCAAAAATGAGTTCATTGAGTAGTCTTATCTTGTCTTTTAAATGTCACTAGTCTTCCTCGTTCCCCTCAAAGTATTAATGAATATTAATTAATGAATATTAAAACCCACGTCTACGTATATAAGACATCTAGAATTATCTCATTACTCCTTCAGCTTCAGTCCTAAATTTATTTTATTCATCTCTTATCTTTTTCTTTCTCTCCCCTTTAGGACTATCACATCCTTTTTTCTCTCTTTTCTCTTCTCTTTCTCATAAAGATCCTTTCGGGTCTAAAATTATCTATATTTTTTCTCAACTGAAATTGCTATTTTGATCTCCTTTTGACATTAAGGTAGGGTTCACTTTTGCTATTTTACTCTCGTCTTCTTCTTTACAAGTTATTTACATCTATTTTTTATTTAATTACCATTTACCCATATCATATTTATTTAAAAAAAATTGAAGAAACTTTTAAGTGTTGAATAAACGAATCAAAAAATTTTATTATAATATACAAAAAAAGTCATCTGTTTGGAGAAGTTTAAAAGCCTTATTGGCAGTATCATTTTTTTGTATGTATTTTATTTGTTTCTTTGTTGTTAATGTTGTTATTGATGTTATTGGTGGAGTTGGAACTTGTGATGTGGTGTTGTTGATGGTGTTGGAATAAAGAATGTTGCTTCTTTGTTGTTGATAATATTGTTGATGGTGTTGGAATAAATATTATTGTTTCTTTGTTGTTGATGTTTTATATTTGTTGTTTCTTTGTAGTTTATATTGTTGTTGAAGTTGCAACAGATGAAGCAATTGTTGGAACAAATCAAATCACCACCAAAGCTGGTTTGATGTATTCCAACAGACTCCACATCTATTTCAACAGACTCTACATCTATTGCAACAGACTCTATATCTGCTGCAACAGACTCCACATCTGTTGCAACAGACTTCATATCTGTTACAATAGACTCCATATCTGATGCAATAGACTCCACATCTGTTACAATAGACTCCACATCTGTTGTAATAGACTCCACATCTAATGCAACAGATGGATAACATTTTCTGTGACATTATTTTTTTTGCTCTTCTTTATTGATATAAGAAGCTAAATGTTGATTAACTTTTACTCGACCAACACAAGAGGCTGCAGTAAAAATGGGTTTGGAGGAATAAGCGATATGCAGATAAAACCCTTTCATATGTGGAAAGTATGTATTATTGATAATGTTATCGTGGAAACACACATAGAGTACACTGATTTTGTGAATATTGTTTTTATCAATTAGTCATTTATCATTCAAATAAGATATCTGTAATTTTATAGTTAAGTTTGGTAGGTCTGAACTGATAAGGCTGAGAGACCATGAATATGGTTCTGATATCCTGTTAAGATGTAATATCGGTTGTTGCTTATGTTTTATGTGTCAAGCATTGTAATGGGATCTAGTAATGGTGTCATTGTAAAGAGATTCAGTAGCGATTGGACTAACTTTTAGGGTGAATTAGACTCTGAGAAGGCCTTCAAAGCCTAGCACTGTATCTAACAAGAATGTAAAACCAATATAGTTATTTCCCTAGCCTAAATTTATATGGTTGGGTTTCTTAGGGTGATGATTATACGCCAGAAGGTGCGGTAGAAGAATGCCTTTGAGGGAAAATGGATGGTTGATGAAAGACTATATTATCTGAGAGCTAATTGAAGAGGATACATAGGGTAGAAAGTAACTTCTAATAAATATGGCTGATGAAATTATCTTAAAACATGAGAAATCTGAAGTGCAAGTATGAAATTGTATCTGGTAATGAAAAATTCATCTGTTGTTTCTCTAAGAGAATAATAGTATAGATGGTCATTTTTCTAGGGAGCTGTGTCTAGGTAGCATTGTTGAGATCATCACCTAGATTCTAGATAATAGCAGAAGACCAAAAAAGCAGCCTTACGGGTATCGAGGGTGGAAATAATGTATAGTAAGTCTAGAAAAATTAAGCCAACAACAACTACAGTTAAAATAAGAAATCTAAGCGAAGGCGGTAATTTTTAAATTTTAAATTGCATCCCATGCCTTCTTGTTTATGGTTTCGATTAGGTCCATTATTGTTTACCTGATCGGAACCACAAACAAGATTGAAAGATAGTTTAAGTTTCATTACTTCATTAGCAATATGGTTATAATTAATTGTGTTTTCTAGCCTTAGCATGCTTTCAACATTTCTTGGAGAAGATCAGAGCCTTACTGTAGTATGTGAATTTTGATAATTTTCAAGCTTGCCTCCTGCTTGCTGATTTGGTATTCAAACTTGTCATTGTTGTCTTTGAAGTTGGTGTAGAGTTCTTGATCTCTTGTGAGCTCAATAAGGAACACTATCTTTGAAGTTGTAGCATTGTAGAAGCCTTTCAAAACACTTTTTTAAAAGCCTTAAAGGATACATCTAGGGTCGTTCTGTATGTTTTGGGGTCAAAATGTGTTTATGCACACTCAAGATATGGTCCCAACAATTTAATAGATCATTTTTATCGAACGTTGCTCAATGAAACTTGCTCAACCAACCTCCAAGGGATTTGATAAATTAATAAGCAAGGATTTACGTAACGTTAGATCTAAACCGACTCTACCAAGCCTATCAAATATTACGTAACTCAAGGCTCATTACCCTATCAAAAAACTTTGCCCGAGTTAGTGGAAAAATCAAACAAACTCAATCTCTCAGCCTTTCTACTGATCGTTCTTATCTAATATATATGAAAAGATATCCACCATGCAAAAGTTTGCACCATCAGCAGAAATACTTGTCAGAGCAAAACGGGCATTATCAACACCTCTGTCTTGCATAAGTATTCAAAAAAAAAATTTCAACTCCACTGTCTTTCTCTATTGAACAATGTACAAGGGCCATAGAAGAACAACATGAGCTGAAAAGGTGAGAAGATAAAAAAAAAAAAGGAATAGGAAGGACAAACTGAATGCTAAATTTAGTTCAGCTTTGTTTGATTTGTTAAACTAATAAAATGCGAATGCAAATGAAAATATATCTTCCTTTTCTTTTGAATGAGAAAATGCAGAAATTGTTTTGTTTACATTCGCATTTTATTTGTTTAACAAACCAAACAAAGATGAACTAAATCTAGCATTCAGTTTGTCCTTCCTATTCCTCTCCTTTTAATCTTCTCACTTTTTTTAGCTCATGTTGTTCTTCTGTGAACCTTGTACATTGCTCAACAGATCAAGATAGAGTAGTTGAAAGTTTTATTTTATGGATACTTGAGCAAGATAGAGGAGTTGATAATGCCAATTTTGCTCTGGCAAAGCATTTCTGCTGAAAGAGCAACTCAAAGATACTAAGCCTATTTCAATTCCCCCATATCGTATGGCTCCCGCCGAGCTTAAAGAGTTGAAAGAGCAACTCAAAAATCTTTTAGACAAAGGTTTTATAAGTTCTCGTATTTCTCCATGGGGCGCTCCCGTCCTATTTGTGTGAAAGAAAAATAGTTCTTTCCATATGTGCATTGACTATCTCCAGCTGAATAAAGTTATAGTCAAAAACAAATATCCTCTTCCTAGAATTAATAACTTATTTGACCAACTTCAAGATGCAAGTTATTTCTTTAAGATAGACCTTAGATCCGGCTATTATCAGCTTAGAGTAAGGGAATGTTATATTACAAAGATAGCTTTTAGAACTCGTTATGGTTATTTTAAGTTTCTAGTCATGTCCTTTGGGCTAACAAATGCCCCAGCAGCCTTCATGGAATTGATGAACAATGTGTTCAAACAACATTTGGATATATTTTTCATAGTCCTTATCAATGATATTCTTGTCTACTCTCATAGTAAGGATGATCATACAGATCAACTTAGAATTGTGTTACAGACTCATAGAGATCACCAGTTGTTCACAAATTCAGTAAATGTGAATTTTTTCTAAGGTCAGTAGCTTTCCTTGGTTATATTATTTCCAGTGAGGAAATTAGAGTTGAACCCCAAAAGACAAAAGTCATAAGAAATTGGCCTAGACCTATCTCTCCGTTAGACATTAGGAGTTTCTTAGGTCTAGCTGGTTATTACAAATATTTTGTTGAGGGTTTCTCATATATTGAATCACCGATGTCTAGAATAACCTAGAAGAAAGTTAGGTTTCAGTGATCAGATTTCTGTGAGAAGAGTTTTCAGGAGTTGAAGACTCCACTCACTTCAGCCTCATTTTTAGCACTACCTGATAGTACAGATGGTTTTGTAGTGTATTATAATGCCGCTATAGTAAGTTTGATCTTTGATGTAGAGAGGTAAGGTCATAGCCTATGCCTCTAGACAGCTTAAGCCTCACAAAAAGAATTACCCGACCCATTATCTTGAGTTAGCTACAGTTGTGTTTACTTTGAAAATCTAGAGACGTTATTTTAGTGGGGTGTATTTTGATATGTCTATGGTTCACAAAAGATTGCAGTATATGTTTACTTAGAGGGATTTGAATATTTCTCAGAGAAGATGGTTAGAATTGTTGAAAGATTATGATATGAACGTGTTGTATCATCTAGGTAAGGCCAATGTAGTGGTAGACGCCCTTAGTAGATTGTCTATGGGCATCGTTCCTCAAATGGAGAATGATAAGAAGGATTTAGTTAGGAAAGTTCACCTATTATCTAGATTGGGCGTGATATTGGTTGATTCAGCTGAAGGGAATATTTGGGTTCAAAGTAGTTCTGAATCTTCTCAAGTTTTAGAAGTGAAAGAGAAGCAAAATAAGGATTCTAGTTTGTTCAAACTAAAGGAGTCAGTAAAAGACAAAAAGGTAGAGGTTTTCTCCCAAGGGGGAGATGGCATGTTAAGATACAAGAATAGATTGTGTGTCCCATGTGCTGATGATTTGAGAAAGTGGATTATGGCTGAAGCGCATGGTGCGCGTTACTCCATTCATTCAAGAGCCACCAAGATATACCACAACTTGTGGGAAATCTATTGGTGGAGTGGTATGAAGAAAGATATAGCAGAGTTTGTAGCTAAGTGTGCAACTTGTCAATAGGTTAAGTTTGAATACCAAAGACCTAGTGGTACATTGCAAAAGTTTGGTATCCCCACTTTGAAGTGGGAAGATATGAATATGTATTTTGTGACTGGTTTACCCCATTTGCATTGTCAACATGATTTGATTTAGGTGATAGTAGATAGATTGACTGAGTCAGTGCATTTCTTACCAGTTCACACGTCTTACAGAGCTGAAGATTATGCTAAGCTGTACATCAGAGATTTAGTCAGATTGCATGGAGTTCCTTTGTCCATTATCTCCGATAGGAGTACTCAGTTACCTCTCAGTTTTGGAAAGCCTTATAAAAGGGTCTTGGTACCCAAGTTCATCTTAGTTCATCCTTTCATCCGAAGATAGATAGTCAGGCAGAAAGGACCATTCAGACTCTAGAGGATATATTAAGGGCATGTGTTCTTGATTTCAAATGTAGTTGGGATGACCATTTGTCGTTGATTGAGTTTGCTTATAATAACAGCTATCATGCTAGTATTCAGATGGCTCCGATTAAGGCTCTTTATGGGTGAAGATATATATCACCAATTGGTTGGTTCGAAGTGGGTGAAGCTACTTTGATTGGGCCAAACATGGTGTTTGAAGCCATGGAAAAAGTTTGGCTAATTAGAGAGAGATTGAAAGTAGCCCAGAGTCATCAAAAATCTTATGCAAACATAAAAATAAGAGATCTTGAGCTTGAGGTTGATGATCTTGTGTATTTGAAAGTTTCACCTATGAAAAGAGTGAAGAGATTTGGCAAGAAGGGAAAGCTTAGTCCCCGATATGTAGGCCCCTTTCAAATTTTGAGCCGTGTTAGAAAGGTAGTGTATGAGCTTGAGATACCCGCGGATTTATCCTCAGTTCATCTAGTATTCCATGTGTCCTTGTTGAAGTATTGCATGGATGATTCGGCCATTATAGTCCTTTAGAAAGTATAGATATTTAGAATAGCCTTTCTTATGAAGAAGTTCTAGTAGAGATTCTTGATCATCAGATCCTTAGACTAAGGAACAAAGAAGTTCCCTTGGTCAAAGCTCTGCGGTGGAATTAGTCCGTTAAGGGTACAACTTGGGAAGCAGAAGCAGACATGCGTACCAAGTATCCTTATTTTTTCTCCACGAACCTAGATTTAGCCGAAGGTAATAGTTTTCCTTTCTTCAGTTGTTTTCCCAGTCTCAAATTCAGCTATATAGTTGTTTCCATGTAAGATCATGCACTCACAGATCAGTTCAGCAGCTCATTATGTTGAGAATTAGTCATTTAGTTTATTTTAGTTGTTCATGATATCTTATAGCCTCAGATTCCTCAGTATTTATATTTGAGGACGAATGTTCCCAAGGGGGAGATATTATAATACCTCGTACTTTTCCTAGCTTAATTTGGTCCCTATAATGTCAAGGATTATCTTCAAAAATGAATACCTTTTTATTTCATATAGAATTTTCTATATTTAGACCTTCCATGGTGTGGAAATTTGAATAAGCTTTCCATCGATATCAAATTCGCCCAAATCTGACACTCGGTGAAGAAGTTGGGACATTTTTAGTAAGCAGTGCGCCAACTGGGAAGTCACCGCATTGCGGTGAAGGACAATTTCATAATTGTCATTTTCTAGTGGACCTCCGCGATATTGGTGCATCTCTGATGTTGGGCGTATTTACATGCCTAAGCACCATAATTTACCCATGTTTTAGCTAAAGTTTTGAGGATAAAATATATAATTCCTGCACTTTTAGTCCGTTTTCCTTTAAGTGAGCTGACCAATGTGATTAGCATGTTTTCAGGTACTAATGATGAAGATTTCAGCACTTTGTGGACCTGTGGGCAGCAAAGGAAAACTTCACATAAGAGGGAAGGCAGCTTTTGGACTACATGTGATGCATGGGAACTTTTTCCCAGGCAAACTCAGCATTTTTAAATACTTAAGGATGCAGTAGCAACTTAGTAGAAAAGGATGTTTTAAAAACCTTATTGCTGAAGTTTTCATCATTATTCAGTCATTATTCAGTTTTCAGATTCTGTAAGTTTGAGAACAGAGAAACACGGCTTACACTTGGGAACGGTTAGAGAGAGAAAAACGTCACCCTCTAGTTGACGCTAAAATCACTTCCATCTCCAAGATTGTTCTAGGTTGTGGTATGATGATTATGTCTACTTTGATTTCCGTTGTATTCATGAGTAGCTAAACTTCTCTGTTAGGGTTATGAAAACCTCGTAAGATACTATCTATTAACTATGAGTTTGTGAATTATTGATGTGTTATGCTACTTATATCATTACTCTCTTTGTTTTGATTGAATTCTTATGGTTGCAAACATAGAGAATACGCCATTATAGCATTAACTTGTTCGAGAGAAAAGTTACATGTTTGGAAAAGAGAGTGTGACAAGGAAATAGGGCTTCCAACCTCTATTTATACGTTAATGCCTTAACCGGATTAACTTCTTGGAGAGTTCGTACCATTAGTATACACTTTAGGCTCGAAAGAGCTAAAGTGAAATAAATCTTTGATGGTTGAGAAACACTTGGATTTAGAATTAGAATACGATTCTCTATAAGTGCATGCATGTCTAAATTCCGCGTTACTCATAGTTAATAGAGAAGTAGAACTTACAAGGTGGACATAACCCTAACTTATCATTCTCTGTTATTAAATCTTACTACGTATATCGTCTGATTCGTTATTTTAATAATACTAGTTCACGCCTAAACCAAACCCCCCTTTTCCGTGGAATTTTCTACCAACAGTCTACTAATCATTGCAACACTTAGTGACCAAGTATTCCCTGTGGGATTCGACACCCAACCCAGTTGGGTTCTATATTTGATAGCGACCGCTTACACTTTCTAACGAGAGTTGTAATTTGGGCGTATCAAATTTTGGCGCTGTTGCCGAGGAATACGAGTTTTCAATTAAGTTTGTGATAGTTAATAGACCCTTTGGTCAAAGATTCTATAATTTTACTTTTTGTTTGTTGTTTTTGTTTTGTTCAGGTTTGGTAAAGTGCATGCCAAATACACGAAGTTCTGGTCAGCCATTATTACCCATAAATCCTGAACCACAACTTATTGGCAGAATAGATGCACAACGAGACATTGAAAGAAGGGTTGCTCAGCAGGAGCAGGCTAGATTAGCTGCATTGACAGCCGCTCAAGTGCATCAACAGAATATTGATAACCCAGGTCGGGCAACAAATCCTGATAAAGAGGACCTGGGTGATGATGAGTTACTAAATCCACGGCGTGCAGATGAGGTGGCAGCGCCTGTGAATAGGAGAGATCGTCAAGCTAGAATGAGACCTGAACGCCGAGCTGTGCAGGCTCCTTTTGATGATGATGATGACGATCTGGATGGGGCTGGTGCCACAGGGCTATTATTCCTCCGCCCTTGACACCTGGAGCCAAGTTCAATATCACTAGCACCATGATTCAGCTATTGCAGCTCAAGGGGTTATTTGGTGGACTTGCAGGTGATGATCCGAATATGCATCTGATCAATTTTATCTCAACATGCAAGTCGTTTGACAATCCAGGAGTTGGACCGAATGCAATCCGGCTGTGCTTATTCCCATTGTCTCTATCTGGAGAGGCAACTCTATGGTTAAACAAGCTAACTCCTGACTCTATTACTAATTGGAGGCAACTGAAAGAGGCTTTCCAAGAAAGGTTCTTTCCGCCGTCCAAGAGAGCATAGTTAAGAGATGAGATAAGCAATTTCAGACAACTTCCAGCTGAAGCTCTCCACGAGACATGGGAGAGGTTCAAGAAAAAGCTTATGCGGTGCCCAAATCATCATATGACCAATGTCCACTTGAGGGAGATATTATACAGGGCTTTGAACTCGGTGACTAAGCCAGTGGTTAATAATGTTGCAGGTGGGTCATTCATGGACCTTACTTTTATTGAGGCAAGTGATATGCTGGATCGTATGACAAAGCAGAGTAGAGCTTGGCATACCAGGGATGCTGAGGTAGCAATCTCTATTGTACCTATTGGCTTGACGACAGAACAAAGGTGAAGAGAAGAGGAACGTGACCAGGATATGGCCCACATGAAAATGCAGATGGACCTTCTTACCAAGCATTTATTATCAGGAAAGACAGAAAAGGTCAAAGCTATTGTGTCGCAGGGAAGAGATGATTCCGATTCTGAGGAGGAAGCAAATTACTTGAATAATCAGAGGGGTTTCCGAGGGAATTCTCAAGTAAACCAAGGTCGGAACTATTATGAGAAATCCGGATACAAGGATCGAGACCAAAGGAGTTGGAAGAATAAGAATGACAGGAGCGGTTTGTATGTTCCTCCCAAAAATAGTGAAGCAGCTGCATATAGCTCTGGAAGATTTCTATGGAGGACATGATGGCTAAGTTGTTGAAAGGAGTGGAGGCAACTAACACGGGAGTAGCTGAGGTAAAAAATGATTTGTCCTCAATGAAGCAATTGGTCGACTCGCATTCCACTGAAATAAAACAGCTGGAACAATAAATGAGTCAACTATCGGCGGTATTCAATCAACAAAAAGCTGGTACTTTACCTAGCGACACTGTGCAAAACCCAAGGAATGATGGATCATGTATGGCTATTACTACCAGGAGTGGTAAGGTGTTGGAAAATCCATCCAAAGGCAAGTAGGTGGTTGATAATACAGAAGAGAATGTTATTGAAGCAGATTGTGATGATTCTGTAGAAGCTAAAAATCAGAATAAGAACGTTCATGACACTACACCTAGATGTCACCAGCCTGAAAAGATCGATAATCGGAAGCAAGAAAAAAAAAAGTGGTGGAGAAAACTCTTCCAACTCCACCACCACCTTTTCCTCAGAGACTGAAGACGAAGGCTGATGACACCAGGTTCAGTAAATTCATGACCATGTTGAAGCAGCTGACTATTAATGTGCCTTTGGTGGAGGCACTGGAGCAGATGCCAGGGTATGCCAAATTCATAAAGGATTGCCACAAGATCGTTAGTACAGAAGAAGGCAGATCCTGGTGCTTTCACAATTCCTTGCACGGTTGGATCTTTGGATTTTGCTAAGGCATTGTGCGATTTGGGGGCTAGCATCAATTTGATATCGCTATCCATTTATAGACAGTTGGGGTTAGGCGATCCTACACCAACCAACATGCGGCTTGTAATGGCAGATAGGTCGGTAAAACGACCTGTTGGTATCTTGCATGATGTATTAGTGAAGGTTTCTACCTTTATTTTTTCTGCAGACTTTGTTATTCTGGACTGGGAGGTGGATTTTGAGGCGCCCATAATCTTGGGTCGACCTTTCCTCACAACAGGAAGTGTGCTTATTGATTTACGAGCAAATGAGCTTTTATTTCGGATGAATGACGAAGTGGTACGTTTTGATGTAAGCAAATCAATGAGGCAACCCAAATATATGAATGTGTTCTCTATAGCTGATGTTTATTATGAAGATGAGAAGGAATTATCGTTAGAGAAGCAGCTTACTGTTGAGCCTTTAGCTGCTGATACGCCCAAATTACAACTCTCGTTAGAAAGTGTAAGCAGTCGCTGTCAAATATAGAACCCAACTGGGTTGGGTGTCAATCCCACAAGGAATACTTGGTCACTAAGTGTTGCAATGATTAGTAGACTGTTGGTCGAAAATTCCACGAAAAAGGGGGGTTTGGTTTAGGCGTGAACTAGTATTATTAAAATAACGAATCAGACGATATACGTAGTAAGATTTAATAACAGAGAATGATAAGTTAGGGTTATGTCCACCTTGTAAGTTCTACTTCTCTATTAACTATGAGTAACGCGGAATTTAGACATGCATGCACTTATAGAGAATCATATTCTAATTCTAAATCCAAGTGTTTCTCAACCATCAAAGATTTATTTCACTTTAGCTTTTTTGAGCCTAAAGTGTATACTAATGGTACAAACTCGCCAAGAAGTTAATCCGGTTAAGGCATTAACGTGTAAATAGAGGTTGGAAGCCCTATTTCCTTGTCACACTCTCTTTTCCAAACATGTAACTTTTCTCTCGAACAAGTTAATGCTATAATGGCGTATTCTCTATGTTTGCAACCATAAGAATTCAATCAAAACAAAGAGAGTAATGATATAAGTAGCATAACACATCAATAATTCACAAACTCATAGTTAATAGATAGTATCTTACGAGGTTTTCTTAACCCTAACAGAAAAGTTTAGCTACTCATGGATACAACGGAAATCAAAGTAGACATAATCATCATAGCACAACCTAGAACAATCTTGGTGATGGAAGTGATTTTAGCGTCAACTAGAGGGTGACGTTTTTCTCTCTCTAACCGTTCCCAAGTGTAAGCCGTGTTTCTCTGTTCTCAAACTTACAGAATCTGAAAACTGAATAATGACTGAATAATGATGAAAACTTCAGCACTAAGGTTTTTATAACATCCTTTTCTACTAAGTTGCTACTGCATCCTTAAGTATTTAAAAATGCTGAGTTTGCCTGGGAAAAAGTTCTAATGCATCACATTTAGTCCAAAAGCTGCCTTCCCTCTTATGTGAAGTTTTCCTTTGCTGCCCACAGGTCTACAAAGTGCTGAAATCTTCATCATTAGTACCTGAAAACATGCTAATCACATTGGTCAGCTCACTTAAAGGAAAACGGACTAAAAGTGCAGTAATTATATATTTTATCCTCAAAACTTTAGCTAAAATATGGGTAAATTATGGTGCTTAGGCGTGTAAATACGCCCAACATCACCACCCCACACTTAAAGCTTTGTTTGTCCTCGAACAATATATTATATTCATGCAAACACCTAACTAGAATTTCACAATATCAACACAAAATGTTCAACAAGACATACACAGCAATCATTAACAAAGAGTAGGTTTCTCGATCACTACTAGAAACAACTCAACCTCCAACATAGACTCATTAGGATGGTTAATTCGTATCCACAAGTTAAGTTACAAAGAAACATATAAAACTACCCAACAACCATTAACCATGTGTGCTCACAAAAGATATCACCCATAATCACTCATATTTTTGCATTTTTTGAAACATGGGTATAAGACTTTCCTTGCTCTCACTCTCACAAAGAATTCTTATATTGCAACTGATGACCATAGGCTTGCCCTTAGTGTAATGCTCTACTAATATCAGAATGCTAAGCTTAGAATCAAATAGGTCTTTACAGGTTGTAATGTAGGCTAAGGGACAGGTAGGACTATTTTGGCCAGAAATAGTGACTATGTTCCCTAAGCGCTTTAATACACTACATTTTGCCATTTACACTAACTTTTAACAACCCCTCTACCTTTCTTTCATCTACCAACCCCTTTTCACCCAATTTGTTATTTAATCATAAACACAAAGATGAGAATATACAATTCTCTTATTTTTTATTTTCTTTTCTCTTTTTTTTTCTTTTTTTTTATTATATTTTTCTTTTCTTTTTTTTATAAGCATCCCTATGATAGCCACTCTTTTTCACCAAATTTTCAAGTACCAATACACTCTGTGGCATTACTTTTACTATTTTTCTCTTATTTTGCCACACTCCTTACTCACTTGGTTCTACAATTTAAAGCGCTTAAGAGCTTTTGGATCAAAATTATGGTCTTGAAAAAAAATGGATTAGGCTACATATGAGGCTGCCAAAGAAAATAGCTAAAGACTCAAAGGGTGTTTACTAGGATAATGTACAAAGGTAGGTAAAAAGAAGATAGACAAATTCAGGGCTGCCAAAGGAATGCCTAAATCGACTCCTAAACTCACACTCTTTATTTCGCTTCACACACACACCAGGCAAGTTCTAGCATCAGTCACAACATAGAATATACAATAATCTCCCACACACAAGGCACATGGTCAACTTAATTGGGAGAATTATAGATTCTTGACCCAACAGATGAATGAATTAAACCATCAACAACATAGTGAGTCACAACTTAGAGCCTAAATGTCTCAATAGTAATGATTTAGCACAAACTCTTGTTACAATGCCATCTATCAGAACAATTTCATGCAAAATCTAAAATCTAACTAACTAATTCAAACAAACAAGAATAAATAAACAAGAATAAATGTAGGCAAGCAGTACAATACAGCAGACATATACCCTCACCCCACACTTAGACGGGACACACTGCCCTCAGTGGAAATAAATAAGGAAAACCTAATTAGTCGGACTCCTCTTCTATGTCTGGGGTCATACCCCCTGCGTCAGAATCATCATCAGAGTCGTCATCCTCAGAGTTGTCCTCCACATCTGAGTCTGGCAGTCGGCGATCATCGTCAGTCGGCACGTCATCATCGAGAGGTTCCTCAAAATGTACCCCCACTCCACACATGGCCCGCGCATGCTCATTCAGCAGGTAGTCATAGTCCAACTGCTGAAGCTCTGCATCAGTCGGAATACAACCCCCACTCATCATGGTAAACCTAGTCATACCATATAGATGGCGAAAGAAACTTTCATCTCGAGCATATCTCTCTACAGTGGTAAGGTTGATGCCATGACCAGATTCAGGCTCTTTAACTTTCGTGAGATCAACCTTCTTTGGGTTGTGTGGAAGCTTATGATCTGCAGGTTCCTCTTCAATGTGCTCCTTCCTTAAGATCGCAGTCAACAAATTGCCAAAGCTGAAATGGGACCTTTTGTGCAGCCTAGCCTTGCGCATTGACGATCGTATAACCGCACCAATGTTGATGGGAATATAAGTCATCAAAGCGTACACCAAGCATACTCGATCACGTGTTATCTTTGTGTACTGTGTCCCAGGAATCAAGCAAGAGTTGACTATCCTTAACCATATGCGAGCTTCCCTGTTCAAAGAGGCATAGGGGTAGGTATTGTGGAGACCATTATCCTTGTGCCGAATCCACCGTGCCATTGACCTTGATCCGCACAATGTATGTCTGATGGCCCTGTAGGGAGGTCTGTGATAAAGCTCCTTGAGCGGTGATGGATCCACAGATGGAAGGCCCAGAAAAGAGTTGAAGAACTCCGCATTCAGTTGCAAGACTTGGCCCCGAATCTTCACTTCACTTCCGGTAGTCTTTGGGGACCAATTGGCATAAAACTCGCGTGTTAGATCAAGATTGCATTCCCGCATATCTCAGAAAATGAAATCAAGGTTTAGTGCCATGATTTTAGCCAAAATGCGGGGGTCTCTCTTTGCTAGACTCTCCTTTTGCATCAAATCCACGTGAAAATATTTCTTTACTTTGTTGTTCCTATACCACTCCTTCCCTTCCTCCTCTAGAACCCACTTGATTCCTAAAATGCATCGAGGCACTTGCAGAGAGAAAGACTCATCTTGGTCTTTTCTTGACCTTTTCTGACCTTTCTATGAGGTGGACACTTTTTCTTTTCCTTGTCGTCCTTTTAGGGCCATTCTACCTAAGATCACAATAGAGTTATGTTAGTTTCAACTCGGAAGATTCACTATAATCAAACAACAAATAGTGATGGCACCACCCCACACTTAATTTGTTGGCACAGACTAATTAAGTGAGTGATGTCGATTACTCAGACTTCATCGACATACTTTTATGTAATCTTGACTATTTTTTCCAACAACATGTTTATCACAGTCATACTTTCATGTAATCTTGACTATCTTTTCCAACTCTATTTCAATGGATTAATGCACTTTTTGAACAAGACTTACCACATAGAGATATTATCAGGTTATTGCCAAGGAATAATCACACCACCTTATGCTTGTGGTTAATCATAATCAGTACCTCGATGAACGAGTCATTCAAACATTCAAACTTACAACTTTCAAGATCATGCATTAGCTTCACAAATTCGACTCCATAAATATATGAAAGTGAATACCAATAAAATACAAGTCGGAGTAAAGTCAAGAACACCCACACGAGTCCTTTCACTCAACTAGATGCATCATAACTAACCAATCATATTCTTATCACCAAACACCATTTTAAAATCTTACAAACCATTATAAGCGTAGTATTGCAACAACAACAGAATATAAAAGAATAACTTACTTGGTGATGGTTCGGGAAGATGAGCTTGCAAGATTAGATGAGCAAAAAGAAAAACTTTGAGAGAATTGGGGAGCTTGGACGGCGCCTATCTTGAGCAAACAATGGAATTGTGTTCTAAGTTTGAGGATCTATTTAAAGACTAAGCCATGGGTCGGGTTTGATCCATGTACAATCGGGTTAGGAGGCAAAAAAAATAAGTAGGCGGCGCCTATGGTATTGCCTAGATTGGTATAGGCAATGCCTTGTCCGTTGCCTAGATTGGCATAGGCAATGCCTAGCCGATAGCCTTTGCTCCATCATTCCTAACTTGCCACCTTTATCATGGCTCGATTTCAAATCAAAATTTGGGGCTAATCTCCTCCTTTATACGTCTTGCACCTACACTTAATCAAAAACAACACAAATGATTAGAAGGATGGGTTGCCTCCCACCAAGCGCCTTAGTTTTGGTCGTGGCTCGACTCTTCTTTTTGAATTTTTATTTACCAAAAACAAAATCCTAGTAAAACAACATGATTAAAAATGATGGGTTGCCTCCCATGTAGTGCTTAATTTATTGTCGTGGCACGACATAGTTATCTCGATTACTCAGACTTCATCGAGATATCTGGTGGCTTCGCCGGTGGTGAAGGTCGATTCTTAAGGTCGAGGTCTAGCTTTTTATGGGCATATGAATACGACCCCATTGCCGAGAGTTCCAATTTTCCATTTGTCAATTTCCATGAACCCTACGTGATTTCACCACGTCGCTATGATGTTCTAAATGGCATTTCAAAGGGGCATGATAGCTCTACATTGCGGAGAGTTTCCAGTTCCCAACTGTCCCTTACCCAGTGAGCCACTACGATAGTGGCGCATCGCGGTGGCCTATTAAATTGGGATTTTGGTTCTTTTTTCTAGTTCCATTTAGAAGTTTAAAGGGGGTATTTTGGTCAATTCTCAAGCCCCAATCCATCCAAAACATGAGATTAAACCCATTCTAAGCCTATTATGCTCATTGTTCATCAATTTTCTCTCAAATAAAAACCCTAGAACTCAAAAGCTTCTTCTCCAAAAAATCAATTCTACCATTGTTTCTCCAAGAAAGCTCAAAGTTGAGGATTCTCAAGACAAGATAATCAAGAACTCATCTTTAAGAACTCAAATAGGAATCAATAATTCAAGTTTCTTCATCTAATCATCAATCAAGGTATGTGGGGTTTATGAATAAGGATCTTCTTATATCCTTGTGCCCAAAACCTAAGTTTTAATTACATATTCATATGATTTTGAATGATTATACATGAGTTTTGAATTAGGGTTCATACCCAATATTGTTATTTGCAAGATTATGAGATTTCAAGTGTTTTAGAAGATGAATTGCATGTTTATTTTCATATTTTCATGCCTACTGTAGTAATTTTCAGATTTTGAGATGATATATCATTATTTTCATTATCAAGCATGATTATTATGATGTTTTAACATGTATTTGATGCATGGGTTATCAAGCCCAAGTTTATATGTTGATATTTCAAGAAAGATAATGCTTTAAGCATCTTATGATCAGATTTATTTTAGATTTACAATAAAGCTTTGATTTTTTAATCCTCAATTTAGTTATGAAATCCACTTTACAGATTTATTACAAATTACAGAATTCAGATCAGCTTTATTTACAGACTTAATCAGATAAATGCAAAATTGATTTTAGATAAACCTTTATGCTAGTTTTTAAAGTGAATTTCCAACAGAATGAACATACAGATTTAGAGGGAGTAGTATTTAGCACCAAGCGAGAAGTGTAGAATTAGCGTGCACTATTTTCTATAGAACTATGTAGCCAACGTAGGTACAGATTATCAGATTATTCTCATTCTAATATGGATGACAGATTTAGCTTATGATCGATCACATGGACAGTAGATTATACTCCCTGGCAAGAGTATGACACCTCTCCCCATCATGAGTTTTTCCCCTTAGGATAACAAGACATTGGACTCCATGTTAGCTTACTTAGTTTATGTCGGTTAAGAGAACCTCCCTGCTAGTTAAAGTAAAAGATTAACAGAAAAGATTTTAATAAAACTAAGTGTAAAGGCTTACAACATTACTCAGATTATGCTTTATAGAAAGATATTAGCAACAAATTTCAGCTTTCAGATTTCAATTATAGAATGAGTCCTTTCTACACATAGACAGTTAGATTTACAGATAGAACATTAGCACAGCTTTTAGAACTAAATGTTATGACTCACTAGATTTATTGTAATAGCCCAAGTATGTACCCTAGATGCAACATGGTTCTCATAATCTCGAAGGACCACAAGTTAACCCATGACTAGTACCTATTGCAATAACTGTGTAATAAATACTATAAATATAAAGAAATAGGTGGAAACTTACAATAAGGTTCACTACTGTAAATATTACTAAATATGGTATCACAATACCAAAATTGAACATCAATACTGAAAAACTGAACAACTGTCTGAAAATACTCTAGTCTGAAAAAGCCTCTAACTGTATGAACTGCGGAGTTCATGGGACAAGCCCCCCAAATAAATCCATCGAATGAAATAAACTGAATTACTATAAATAATAAGTGTTTCCTTGAACTATGAGGACTCAACACTACTCGAAAAGCTAAGAATCTGGACTGCTAAGGGTGCTCTGGAGCTCGTGCATCTTAACCTATGATATAAGACATCATGGCGCAAAGAAAATGATGTGTCAGTACTTTGAATGTACTGTATGCTCAGTGAGGTAGGTTGATATGCATGGGTTCATATGCATAAACAATAATAACTGAATAACATGAGTATGACTGAGTAAGAGTACATGCATGAACACATAGACTGTAACTAATATCATGCTAATACTGACTATTGAATTGGAATATTGATAAGCGATATTTGGGTTTACGAATACTGTATTACTAATTATCTAACTGACTATATCTAATAGTTTTGAGTACTATTGAACCATATTGAGTTCTGTGCTGAGCTGAGTGACCATGTCTGATAGTCCTTAATCTATAGAACTGAACTGAGTTCTATTCTAAGACTGAGACTGAAACTGAGATTGTGAGAGGTAATTATCAAACCAACATGCCCTTGCTCTAACTGATTTGGGGTCAAACCTGTAACCCCAGATAGAAGGGTGTCAATACCGTGCCAGCGGTAAGGAAAAGTAGTGAGCTAACCCTCTCTAACAGGAAGCTCTTCCGTCAAACCTCCCTGGCAGGATAAATCTGATGAGAAGTATCAACCCTTATAATGTATGGCAGGAAGATACCTCAACCTACGTTGGCTACATAGTTCTATAACGCAGGGATTGCTACTAAGGGTCAAACCCTCTTCTGATAGGAATGCCCCTATCCTTAAGTTAACTCAGTGCTGAATCCTACTCCCAACTGAATAGACACTGAACTGATTTCTAGTCTGTATTAGGTTGGACTAAATGGTTACTGAGATCACTGTTTAGCTAAACAAAA
This sequence comes from Capsicum baccatum var. pendulum, assembly GCA_030864225.1. NCBI lineage: Eukaryota > Viridiplantae > Streptophyta > Magnoliopsida > Solanales > Solanaceae > Capsicum > Capsicum baccatum. Next base: position 141,086,956 of record CM061550.1, read on the forward strand.
CTAAGTTCACTAAGTTTCATTGACTGAAAGAATACTACTAGATTCTATTAACTAATAGAGTTTACTGAGGTCTGAACTGAATATTGAATTAGATTGAACTACTACTGAATCTACTAAGTTTTCCTGAGTTCTAAAACTGACTGAGAGTACTACTGATCGTGTCATGACTGATACTGTTCTATGACTGACCATGACTCCAGGTAATCAACTAAATTTTTGGGTACAAGTACCACTAGGACTCGATAGCATTAATTAAGAAACATGGCATAACATGAAACCTGTAAACTATGAACTTGATCAACATTCATACATTAGGACATTTTGACAAACACTTTCATGATATAACTTGCAAATAAGATAACTTGGCATGATTTCATTCTCTTAATAATTCACATGGACACTTTATAAAACACTTGGTGAGCAGAGTATATGCACATAGTATTGAACAACACGTGAGCATCAAAATTCATCTCTAATTTCACAAGTCAAGGGTTGGTCATGAATTCACATGAATCTACCCACATAATGATCAATTTCATATGAGTTACATATATATAATCATGAATTAGGAACTTAATCCAAATAGCTATCATGGATACACTTTAATTCCAACCATGGAAATCATAAAATCAATTACTTAAAGTTCACAAGAGATTCTTGGATTCCAAGGGTGGAAGGAACCCTTGGATAAACACTTCACATACCTGTGTTGAAGAATTTCTGAAAGTTTACGGTTGAATCTTGCATTCTTAATTTGAAATTTAAGCACCTAGGGCTTTGTTCTTAAGCTAATTGGAGAATGAATGAGTATATTTGCTCCATAGGGAGTTTAATTTCGTGTTTTGAGGGCTTAGGGTTGAGGAAACAAGACCTAAATACCCCCAATAATGCGGTCCTTTAATGACTAAAAATTGGGTTAACGACGCACAGTTCGATGTGGTGCATTGATGGCATAGACATGATAGCGAACACATCGTGCCATGTTCATGTAGATCACTGGAATTGGATGCTGGTAGCTGGGGAAAATATTAATAAACGCTATAGTTGATGCGGTGCGCCAAGATCGCATTGATCCACTGTTTTAAGGTTCCAAAGGGGCTTCAAACGAAGTTCAAAAAATCTGAAACTTGTCCGAAAACACCTACGGACATTCCTTATCATGAATCAACCTAAACATCAACATTTAATGGACATAAAGGTCATGAAATAAGGATACCAACCTTTGTAGGCTAAAATGACACTAAGTTTGAGTACTTAGCTAAAATATTCGAAGTCTGGGACCTCTTGACAAGCATAAAGGACTGAATTAAGCTTAGAATTTTGTGGGGTCTTACATTATCTCCCCCTTGGGAACATTTATCCTCAAATGATACTGCTAAGACTAAAAATACTAAGAGACTGACTTACTTACTGGAATAAACATCTGGAACATGACTATATGACTGATACTGCTGGTATTCTAAATTATCATACTGAACATGCATATCTGATGCATGGATATAGCTAAACATGATTCATGAATGCATGACTAGATTACTGATAAACCAAATCTATATACTGAATATGCATATATAATGCATGGATACATGACTGATTCGGATCATGAACGTATAACTGAATATGCAATGGGAGTGATACCAAGTTTGTAATTGAAATTTGAACAGGAAACTGATTAAGCTTAAGGAAACTATTACCTTGAGTTGAATCTGGATTAGCAGAGAATGGATGAGGATACTATGTTCGCATGTCTGCTTCTTCTTCCCAAGTACCTCCCTCAACGGATTGATTCTTCCAAAAAACTTTGACTAGAGGAACTTCTTTATTCCTTAGTCTGCAAATCTGATAACCAAGGACATCGATTGGGATCTATTAGTGAGAGAGGCTATTCTGAATATCTAAGCTCTCAATAGGTACTATGATTGATGGGTCACCTATGCATTTCTTTAGAAAGGAGACATAAAACACTGGATGAATTGAAGATAAATCTAAAGGTAACTCAAGCTCATAAGCTACCTTTTCGAAATGACTAATAATTCAGTAAGGACTGACATATCGGGGACTGGGTTTCCCTTTCTTGCCAAAAAACTGCACTTCTTTCATAGGAGAGATCTTTAAGTACACATAATCACCAATCTCAAACTCGAGATCCTTTTTATACATATCTGTGTATGATTTCTGTCGGCTCTGAGTTGTCTTAAGCCTTTCCCTGATCAACTGGACCTTCTCTAAGGTATCAAACACCAAGTCAGGCCCTACTACTATAGCCTCACCCACTTCAAACAAACCAATGGGAGATCTATACCTCCTCATATTTAGCACCTCAAATGGAGCCATGTGAATACTGGAGTGATAGCTGTTGTTATATGTGAACTCAATAAAAGGCATATGGTTATCACAACTACCTTTAAAGTCTATCGCACATGCTCGCAGCATAACTTCCAAGGTCTGAATAATCCTTTCCACTTGACCATCTGTCTGAGGATAAAAGGTTGTACTGAGATGAACTCTGGTACCAAGACCCTTTTGGAATGCTTTCTAGAAATAAGAGGTGAACTTGGTATATCTATCTGAGATAATGAAAAATAAAACACCGTGTAATCTGACCAACTCCCTGACATAGATTTTAGCGTAATCCTCGGCTGAATAGGAGGTATGAACTAGAAGGAAATGAGCTGATTTGGTCATCCTTTCTACAATGACCCAAACTGAATCATGATAAAGATGAGTACGAGGCAAGCCCATCACAAAGTGTATGTTCACTTATTCCTATTTCCAGGTGGGAATACTAAACTCCTGCATGGACCCACTAGGCTTCTGATGCTTAATCTTAACCTGCTAACATGTTGAGCACTTAGGCACAAACTCTGCAATGTCTCTTTTTATCCCATATATCATGGTACATCTTCGTGGCCCCTAGATGAATAAAGTAACACACACCATGCGCTTCTATAAGAATTCGCTGCCTCAAGTCATATACACCTGGCACACACAAACGATTCTGACAATGTAAAACACCATCTTCCCCTTGGGAGAAAACCTCTACCTTCTAATTTCTGTCTGATTCCTTCAACTGGACTTGACTAGGATCCCTGTCCTGCTTTTCCTTCACTTTAGAAACTAGGGATAATTCTGAACTACTCTGCACCCACACAATACCTTCTGTTGGATCGACTAATTGCACACCTAGTCGGTCTAGCTGATAAACTTCCTGGGCTAACTTCTTCTTACTGGTATCAACATGGGCAACACTACCAATAAATATTTGACTAAGAGCGTCAGCCATTACATTGGCTTTGCCCAAATGATATAGAACACTCATGTCATAGTCTTTCAATAATTTCAACCACCTTCTCTGATGGTGGTTGAGGTATTTCTTAGAGAACACATACTGCAGGCTCTTATGATCAGTGAACACATCAACGTGCACACCATACAAGTAATGCCTCTAAATTCTTAAGGCAAAAACTACTACTGCTAACTCAAGATCATGAGTAGGATAGTTCTTCTCATGGGGATTAAGTTGTCTATAGGTATAGTCTATGACCTTACTTCTCTACATCAAAACACAACCCAATACAACTCTGAAAGCATCACAGTATACAAAAAACCGTCTGAATCATCTGGTAGGGTCAAAACTAGAGTTGTAATAAGTCGAGTCTTTAACTCCTGAAACTCTTCTCACAAAGATCTGACCACTGGAAATTGACTTTCTTCTGAGTCAATCTGGACATAGGGGATGCAATAGATGAAAATCCCTCAACAAACCATCGGTAATAGCCAGCCAAACCTAAGAAACTCCTGATATCTAATGGAGAGATGGGCTTGGGCTAGTTTCTCACTGCTTAGGTCTTTTGGGGATCAACTCTAATGCCATTACCGAAAATTATATGGCCAAGGAATTTTAGTGACTTTATCCAAAATTTGATCTTACTGAATTTGGCAAATAACTTATGGTTTTTGAGAGTCTGCAAAACTATTCTAAGATGGTCTGCATGATCATGTTCACTATGGGAGTAAACAAAAATGTCATCTATGAAGAATATGACGAATATGTCCATGTACTAATTGAACACACAGTTCATCAAGTCTATGAAGGCAGTTGGGGCATTGGTAAAACCAAAGGATAAGACTAAAATTTTGAAATGACCATACCGAGTTCGGAAAGTTGTTTTTGGGATGTCACTTTGTCTGACTCTGAGTTGATGATAGCCTGATCTGAGATCAATCTTAGAGAAATAACTGGCACCCTGAAGTTGGTCAAACAAGTCATAGATTCTAGGTAGTGGATACTTGTTCTTGATCGTAACTTTGTTTAACTGGCAGTAATCTATGCACATTTTGAGAGAACTATCTTTCTTATGCATGAATAACACTGGTGCACCCCACAGGGACATACTGGGTCTAATGAATCCCTTATCTAAGAGATTCTTTAATTTTTCCTTTAATTCTCTTAGTTTTGTTAGAGCCATTCTGTATGGCAAGATAAATATGGGATGAGTATCTGGGAGAAAATCAATGCCGAAATTAATTTCCTTTTGAGAGGAACTCTAGGAAAATCTTCGAGAAACACATCTGGGAATTCATATACTATTGATACTGATTCAAGAGTAGGGGTTTCTAAACTAGAGTCCTAGACTCGGACAAGATGGTATACATATCCCTTAGATATCATCTTTCAAGCCCGAAGGTAAGAAATAAGTTGACCACTAAGTGCTGAAGTACTACCCTTCCACTCTAAGACGGGTTCATTCGAAAACGAAATTTGGACAACTCTATTTTTGCAGTCGACTGAGGCATAGAAGGGATGAAGCCATTCCATGCCGAGAATAATGTTGAAATCAATCATCTCTAATTTGACTAAATCTGCTTAAGTGACTTTCTGATATATCATAACCGGACAGTTCCTGCATACCCACTGGGCTATGATAGATTTACCTTTTGGGGTAGAAACTGAGAAGGGCTCTACTAGAATTTTAGGACTGAATCCAAAATCAACTGTTATATATAGAGTGACAAAAGACAAAGAAGCTCCTGGATCTAGCAAAGCGTAAACATGCAAATGGAAAACTTATAACGTACTAGTGACCATATCAGGAGAACTTTCCTGATCCTGTTGGGACTGAAAGCATAGAGTTTGTTTGGGCGCTGCCCACTAGTGGCACTAAAAGAGACACCCGGCTGATTCAGGTGACCAGACTAAGCTGGGGGACAGTTATGCTAACTCTGCAAACCAACCTGAGTACACTGTCTGACCTTGTAGCCTGGCTTGCCATATCTAAAACACACATAGCTGCCAGCTCTGCAGATACCCTGGTGGTTTCTGCTGCACTTCTAGCAAAGTGGATTGGTTTGGGCACTACTAACACTGCCATAGGGTTTAGGGCCTGATTCCCTATCTCAGTTGCCATCTCTGAATTTTGACACTTGAACACTAGCTAAGGAAGGAGCTGGAACAAGGGATTTCAGGTGGAACTGAGAATGACTCCCACCCTCTAACTTAGGTTAACCAAATTGAAACTACCTATTCTCGCTCTCTTATTCTCTCTTTCTCCTTCTCTTTATTCTTGGCCTCCTCTATTTACTGAGCATGGACCATGAGCCTAGATATGTCCATCTTCTTAATAAGCATTACGGTCCTACACTCCTTGACCACCTGCTAGATACTCCTGACACGAACTTACTCATCTTCACTCTGCTATCTACTACAACATGTGGGGCATATCTTGCTAACTGATTAAACTTGAGACAATACTCCTGTACTATCATATTGCCCTGCTTCAAGTTTAAAAACTCAAAAACCTTTGCTTCCCTCAACTCTAGCGGGAAGAACCTATCAATAAAACCAACTACAAACTCTTCCCATTCTTGGACCCTACATCTACGGCCTTTTCTTTCTTCTTTTTGAACCATAAGTGAGCTACATCCTATAACTGATATGTGGCCAACTCAACACTCTTAACAGAAGTCACCCCCATAATATTGGTAACCTTCTGCACCTGATCAAGAAATTCCTGAGGGTCCTCATCTGACTTAGACCTAGTAAATAATGGAGTGTTCATTCAGGTGAAGTCTTGAATCCTAGCAGTAGCAGTATTGGCCATTGGGTTGGCTGAAACCGCAGCTGGACATTTATTCTAGGCTACCATAAAATGAGAAAGGATGGTGAAGTCTACTTTGAACTACGCATGGGAGACATGCTCGCCCAAAGGATCTAGATGGATGGGTTGAGGGGCTGACTGATCTCCCGTTCCTCTTTCCTTAGTCCTCTTTGAAGGCATATTCTGTAAATGGAAGAGAAACTAGGATTAGAATCTTAAAGGATTTCAAACTTCCTAAGACTCTATTGAACCTTAGGCTCTGATACTAAGTTTGTAACGTCCCGGGTCTGTACCTTGGACACTACACGGTGCTTATAATCCCGAAGGACCACAAGCTAACCCAGGACTAGTAACTGCTGCAATAACTGTGTAATAAATACTGTAAATATGCAAAAATAGGTGGAAACTTTCCATAAGGTTCAATACCATAACTATTACAGAATATGGTATCACAATAACAAAATTGAACATCAATACTGAAAAATTGAACAACTTTCTAAAAATACTCTAGTCTAAAAAAGCCTCTAACTGTCTGAACTGTGGAGTTGATGGGACAAGCCCCCCAACTAACTCTATATACTAAAATAAAAATGAATTACTTTAAATAATAAGCATGTCCTTGAAGTACGAGGACTCACCACTACTTTGAAGGCTGAGAATCTAGACTGCAAAGGGTGCTCTAGAGCCCGTGCATCTGAACCTATGATATAAGACATCATAGCATAAAGAAAAGCATGCATCAGTACTTTGAATGTGCTGGTATGCTCAGTGAGGTAGGATTATATGCATGGGTTCATATGCATGAACAATAATAACTGAATAACATGAGTATGACTAAGTAAGAATACATGCATGAACACATAGACTGTAACTAAGATCGTGCTAATACTGACTACTAAATTGAAATATGAACAATCGATATCTGGGTTTATGAGTACTGTATTATTAATTATCTAACTGACTCTATTTGATAGTTCAGAGTACTATGGAACCATATTGAGTTCAGTACTGAGCTGAGCAACTATGTCTGATAGTCCTGAATCTGTAGAACTAAACTGAGCTCTATTCTGATACTGAGACTGAAACTGAGACTGTGGGAGGTAATCATCTAACCGATATGCCCCTTCTCTAATTGATTTGGGATGCAACCTATAACCCTATTGAAAGAGTTTCAATACCTTGCCTCGGGTAAGGACAAGCTGTGAGTTAATCCTCTTTGACGGAAAGCTCTTCCATCAACCCTCTTTGGCAGGATAACCTAGATAAGAAGTATCAACCCTCAGAATGTCTGTCCAGAAGATACCTCAACCTATGCTGGCTACATATTTCTTTAATGTGGGGATTTCTGCTAAGGGTCAAACCCTCTACTGATAGGAATGCCCCCTATCCCTGGGTTAACTCAGTGTTGAATCCTACTCCCAACTGAATAGACACTGAACTGATTTTTAGTCTGTACTAGGCTGGACTAAATAGTTACTGAGATTACTTTTTAGCTAAACTGAATTGAGTTCACTGAGTATCGTTGACTGACAGAATACTATTGGATTCTGTTAACTGATAGAGTTTACTGAGGTCTGAACTAAATACTGAGTTAGACTAAACTACTACAAAAATCTATTAAGTTTTCCTGAGTTCTAAAACTGACTGAGAGTACTACTGATCGTGTCGTGACTAATACTATTCTATGACTGACCATGGCTCTACGTAATCAGCTAAATTATTGGGTACAACTACCCCTAGGGCTCTTTAGCATAAATTAAGAGACATAGCATAACATCAAACCTATAAACTATGAACTTGATCATCATTCATACATCAGGCATTTTGACAAATAATTGCATGATATAACTTGCAAATAAGCTAACTTTACATGATTTCATTCTCTTAATAATTCACACGGACACTTTATCAAACACTTGGTGAGCATAGTATATGCGCATAGTATTGAACAACACGTGAGCATCATAATTTATCTCTAATTTCACAAGTCAAGGTTTTGTTATGAATTCACATGAATCTACACACGTAATGATCAATTTCACATGAGTTACATATATATAATCATGAATTAGGAACTTAATCCAAATAGCAATCATGGATACACTTTAATTCCAACCATGAAAATCATAAAATCAATTACTTGAAGTTCAAAAGAGATTCTTAGACTCCAAGGGTGGAATGAACCCTTGGATGAACACTTCACATACCTGTGTTGAAGAATTTCTGAAAGTTTATGGTTGATCTTGCGTTCTTGATTTGAAATTTAAGCACCTAGTGTTTTGTTCTTGAGCTAATTGGAGAATGAATAAGTATATTTGCTCTATAGGGAGTTTAATTTTGTGTTTTTGGGGTTGAGGGTCGAAGGAAAAATACCTAAATACACCTAAGAATGCGGTCTTTTAATGACTAAAAACTGGGTTACTGACATACAGGTTGACGCGGCACGTTGATGGCATCGATGTGTTAGCCAATGCATCACACCATGTTTACATTAATTCACTGGAATTAGATGTTGGTAGCTGGGGAAAATAATAATCAATGCGATAGTCGATGCGACGCGCCAAGATCTCGTTGATCCACTATTTTAAGGTTCCAAAGGGGCTTCAAATGAAGTCCAAAAAAACTAAAACTTGTTCGGAAACACCTACGGACATTCCTAATCATGAATCAACCTAAAAATCAATATTTAATGGATGAAAAGGTTGCGAAATGAGGTTACCAATATTTGTAGGCTAAAATGACACTAAGTCTGAGTACTTAGCTAAAATATTCTAAGTCTGGGACCCCTTGACAAGCCTAAAGGACTGAATTATGCTTAGGATTTTGTGGGGTCTTACATTTATAAAGAATGCTTTGCTATTAATGATTTCAGAATTCGGTATTTTAGATATTCCAATTTATGTGAGTCATTTACATTTAGCATGCATTGTTTTATAAATTCTGATGATGAGATGATGTTTTACTTATGCATTTCGCCCCCATATACTCAATACATCCTCAAAGTATTGATCCACATATATGTTTATGTGCTACATTGTCTCATATTATAGGTTCAGGTGCTCAGTATCAGCAGCATGAGTAGTTCGAGCATCTCCATCTACATACCAGTTGGTGAGTCCTCATAGTTTGGGGACTTATTCATTCAGATTTTGCAGCTTATTAGTTTGTATGATTTAGTAATTCTTTTCAAACAATTTAGGTTAGCTGGAGGTTTGTCCCAGTGACTCTCTAGTTATTAGTAGTAGAGGTTTGTCAGACTGCTAGATATTATTCAGAATTACAGTATTAATTTTTAGATATTACATTCAGATTGTTCTCGGCTATTTCAGATAGTTTCCATATTTAGTATGACTTTTATGTCAATATTTTATTTATTATGAGATTCAGATCTTGTAGAAGGCAGATAGGGTTAGCTTAAGGCTACTCATAGTATTGAACACCGTGTTATTCCTCGGGTTAGGTTTTGGGGTATTACATTCTCCTTGAAACTCTTTACCGCTCCTCAAGGTGATTGTCATGACTTGCTTTGGATTTTTTGTGTCAGTTGGAAATCCACCTTGTGGATTTTCAAGTATGCAATAAACTGTGTCTGATTAGCTAAGATCTATTTTATCATCTCATCCATATTGCTGCCTGACTGATTTGGTTGGGCCTATAGTTATGAGGTGTTCTATGGGTGAGTCTGCTGCTTCATGTTGTAGGCGTTAACATAATTTATCCTTTGAGAATTGCCTGAATACATCACAGATTCCGGATTTAAAGAACACATGGTCGTGGAATGACCACTATTTCTGCATATCTCATACCAACCTGCAGCTTGTTGGACAACATTGACTGTGGCTGCAGGTTGTGCTACACCTAACTTCATGCTGCTGAATTATGTGTTGATCAAATTCTGTAGTATAGAAACCTATGCTGATAAGGTTGTGAATTGGTCCACCTCCAATACACCTGCAATTCATTTTGTGGCACTTCTAGAATCTGAATATCAATCTGGATTTCCTTGTGCTATGAGGTTCAGCAATGTGTATAGCTCATCATAAGTCAATTCTAGCGCTTGATCACCTGCGGATGAATCTAGAAAAATCTTCGTATTGTGATCAAGAGATTCTACAAAAGTATGAGAAAGTACCTCATTAGACTTTTGGTGGTGTGGACACTCCTGAAGAAGAGCCTTGAAGCATTCCTAGGCATGATAGAAGTTTTCATCAGGCTTCTGTTTGAAGTTCACTATATCACTGCGAAGTCTTGCAGTTTTGCCTAATGGAAAGAACTTGATGAGGAACTTTCTGGATAAGTCATCCTATGATGTGATTGAATTGTTGGTACTACATTCAACAACCTTTAAGCTGCCCCCAAAAGTGAATGGGGAAATAGTGTCAGCCTCACATAATCTGCAGTCACCCTAGTCGAAGTGAATGTATCAGTAAGATCAATGAAAGTTTGCAAGTGGACTTGTGGATCCTCAGTTGAAAGCCGTACAAACTATCCACTTCTAATAAGAAGCAACACCATATTGTGTTTTAACTTGAAATTCCCCCAGCTGCCGATCTTTGAATTAGGGAAGTCAAGTTCGTTGGAAGTGGGACTTCCACTTCCTGAACCTTCCTACCAACTGTTTGTTGTTCAGCCATAGGAACAGTATTATCTTTTCTTGGATTTGAGGAATTCTAGGGAGAAGGATTGCTTCTCTCTTGCATTGATGGTAAAGTTGCTCACGTTCCGGGCTTAGTTCTACCAACTACAGATCCCTTTCCAGCTTTTCAACCTATAAACCTATTTTCTGCAAGAACAAAATCAAGAGCAAGCATAAAAACACCAAATAAACCTAAAAGTAAAACTAAAATAAACAATTGCCAAATACCAAGTCCTCGTCAACGGTGCCAAAAACTTGACAGCGCATACGCAAGTGTATGTGATCTACCAAGAAATATAGTGGCCTTCAAGAAAGATGAGTTATCGATCCCACAGAGACTAGATTTGGCAACGATTTGATTTCAGTTCACACTTTACATTCAATTGATGCGAGAGTAACCAAATAAAGAGTTTGGAAATTGTAAATTAAAACTAAACAATGCAGAAAGTAAAGATCTTGAGACAATCAATAAGAGAAAACCCAGGGTTGAAGCACTCTGAACAATCATATTATGCTTTTGGATTCCATTCGTTAGCTTGCTTATATTTTTCTTTATTCATAGGGTTAATTGCGCTATTATGGTTTCCTAAACTCTAATCTATTACCTAAGTTGAACCTTCCACCTACATCGTTGAGCGGGAATGTAATAATTCACTTAAGTTCTTAACAAATATCATCTTATGTATGAATCAAGTAAGGTATCCAAGTACATCCCTGTCGTAGATACTCATTCAATTTTCTTGTTTTATAAAGATTCAAGAACCATACTCTGCTTATTCCCATGTTCTATCGCCCTATTCCCTCTCCCGAGTTCACAAGGTTGACAATGGATGTATTCTAAGGGTCATGAATCCTTAAAATTGTTATAATAAGAATAAGAAACCAACCAATATTGATAAGCAAAGAAAATAAAATTAATCCATTGCAATAATAATGATGTTCTTGACTTCAACCCCGGAAAGAGGGTGTTTAGCAACGCAAAGTCATAATTTCAATCACAAGGTTATAATTAACGACTAAAAACATGTATAAACTAAATAAAATTAATAAAAACTTAATAATGAAGTTGTAGTATCCCCTTGGTCTCCAAAATAATTCAAAATATATGTAAAAATGTTATACATCATGTATTTATAGCATAAGGGTAAGCCAAGTCTGTGTAGAAGTTGATTTAGCTTTAAACGCCTAGGGGTGGAGTGGAGCATGTGATGCACGCTCTACTCTACAAAAATAGAACATGAGATGCATGATATATTCCATTGAAATAGATAATTTAACATACGCTCTATTCCATATCAATGGAGCATGCGACGCACGCATATCGCACGGTGCTAGTGGAATTTGCGCTCCGAATTTTGGTTAAGTGTTGGTCCTTCCTCTTTTCATCCCTTGTATTGTGGTGTCTTTCCAATGATTTTCCAGCCTCTATATCATCCCTATATCATAATATTAATCTCACAAAATATCCTACAAGAACACACTATACGAATTAGAAGTACAAAGAACACTATATCCAAAATGATGAATCAAAAACAAGAGCATAGACTAGGCAAATTTCCATGATCTTCCACTCAATGTTTTGACTCTTTTCTTGACTCAGTTAAACTTTGTACACTTATAACAAGTTGTTCCACATACAATAAAATCATTAAAACCACTTGTAACATATTAAACACAATAGAATCCAACAAGATAGACTAGACAAGCACCTAGCTCAAGCTAGTAACACTAGTTTCTCCGATTGAACTCTAATTGACTCTTTGAAGTACAAACTTGTTAGAAAACACTTGTAACCATTGTAAACACATGATTTAACATGTTGACACATATTTATATCATTATCAACCCATATAGCATAGAATCATCCTCAAAACAAGGCTTAAAATGACTAGAATAGTGATACTAGAATGCATTAAAATACCTAACATCTTCCCCCCACACTTAAAGCTTTGTTCGTCCTCGAACAACTTGTAACTATAGTCATCATCAACTACAGAGAACTCCACATTTCTACTAAATGAAATACACTCAAGCTAGTGCTACAATGAATACATAGAATGCATGTTACTAAGGTAAGCATGTTATTTACCCAATTGAAATCTTATGAACACTACTCCAAAACATCCTAGCCTTGAGAATTAAATCACCGAGTTGGCAAACTCATGCATATCATTCAATCAAATACATCATACAAATCACCCAAATTCATTAAACATATGCCCTCATAGTAAGAGAGTTACCCATAATCACTCAGAATTAATCAAGTTAGAACATGATGGGTATAAGAATCAAATTACGGTCACTCTCCCAAACAATTCACAAGTTACACACAATGAAACATAGGCTTTCCCTTAGTGTAAGTCTCCACTAATAGTCTAATGTAAAGTTTCGGATCAATTAGGACATTTTGGGGTTGTAATGTAGGCTAAGGGATGGGTAGGAACTATTGGGAATAGTGACTAACCCCTCTAAGCACTTTAATAGACTACATTATACATTTAAAATCACTCTCCAACAACAAAATTATACCAATTTTGTCTACCCTTATCTTTTGTTTTTTCCCTATCTCTGTTAAGCATTTTCACAAACACTTGGTGGACACATAGTTTATTACCACAAGAAAAAAAAATTCTCTTTTTTCACAATCATGGCAATATTTTTAGCATAAATTATATCACCACCATCCACCACACATCACTTATACACCAATAACCATTACCTTGGGGCATCAATTTCACCTTTTTATCTTTAATTTCTCAAACTCCTCTTACTAATTCAATTTTTTCATTAAAGCACTTAGTAGCTTTTTGGATCAATTTATGATCTATCAAAGAAGGGGATTCGGATACATATGAAGCTACCAAAGAAAAGGATAAAGGCTCAATAGTAGTTAACTAAGATAATGCACAATGCGTAGGTCAAATAGAAGGTATAGAATCAGGCTATCAATGAAATGCCTAAATCATCTCCAAAACCCACTTTTTATTTCGCTTTAAATATACGCCGGACAAGTTCTAGACATCACATGCAACAAGGAATATACAAATACCTCACATAACACATGGCACATGCTCAATTCAATAGGATCTTCAGATTCCCAACCAAATAATATCATGAATTCAAAATTAAGACAACAAGTACAAGAGTCATAAACATGAGCCTAAGAGTCTCAAAAAATAGCAACTCACTCAATTAACATGCTTTTACAAAAAAATGCACTTGCATCATGTAATCAAAAATAACACCAACAAGAATATCTTACTTATTCCTAACATAAAAAATTTTAAATTGAGCTAAGATTTGTGAATTTCCCCACCCCACACTTAAAAATCTACTTTGTCCCCAAAGTGAATTTAAAGATAAGAGATAGAAATACTCCCTGAGTCCTCTGGGCCTAGCTAGTAGCATCTTCACACATAAATGAGATCCATGAGACCCCACACGGAATCTTTTAACATGCTTCAAGCTCAAGTTTATGGTACTCAGACTTCCCATTAACCTGTGACTCAACCAAAAACAAAAACACGTGAAAAAAAAGCTAAAAAAAAAACTAAAGAGAAAACATACCTAATTAACTTGGGTTGCCTCCCAAGCAGTGCCTAATTTAGTGTTCCGGCATGACCCAACTCTACTCAACTATGTTCGTTCATATTTTTCTCATACTTAGGGGCCATATTCTAATCCTTTTTATCACTTTTGGGTATGAATTCTCAAGAGCAGCAGGTTTCTCAACTTGAGCCTTTTCAGGCTCATCAACTTCCATCATGTCAGGCTTAGAAGATAGAGTCTTAGGCTTCTTAATCAGGTAGTTTGAAAAGGTCTGTTGTGGACTAGCCAACACACACTTGTCCCCTTTAATAACATTAATCATACACAAATCTTTAACTTGGGACGTAATTATGGATGCTTTGTATACATCAAACACCACTTCTTCATCTTCTACCCTTATTTTGAGCGTTCCTTCTCTAATATCAATTAACGTTTCTTTGGTTGCTAAAAATAGACACCCAATATGATTGGCACCTATTCATCTGCCTTAAAATTAAGAAAAATAAAGTCAACAGGTATAATGAATTTACAACCCTTTATGAGGACATTCTTAATTATTTCATCCGAATATATGAATGACCCATCTGCTAACTGTAACACCATGGTGGTCGGTCTCAGCTCTCCTAAGCCCAATGTTTTGAATAATGATAGAAGCATCAAGTTGATGATTCCCCTAAATCACTCAAAGCATGGACTGTTTTACTCCCAACTTTAATTGGGATAGCAAACATCCCCTAATCTCTTAATTTTTTGGGGATTTTCTAAGTCATCACAGCACTATACTCTTCAGTGAGTGTTATAGCTCCTACATCCTGCAATTTTACCTTTTTAGCCACCACATCCCTCAAGTACTTTGCATACTTGGACATACTCTGCAAAATATCTAACAAAGGTAAGTTAATATGAAGTTCTTGAATGTATCAAAGAACTTCTTAAATAGTGCATCCTCCTTCGCTTTAATTTACCTCTGAGGAAAAGGTAATGGCAGTGTCTTCTTCACTTCTGATTCAATAACTTTTTCTTTCAAGTACTCAGACTTGATTTTTCAGTAACTTCTTCATTTACTTGTTGGGTCACCACATCAACATCTGCCTCCTTTGTTACCTTTGGAGGTTGTCCTTGAAGATCTTTATCGCTCTTTAAGGTGATTGCCATGAATTTCTTTGGATTTTCTATGTCATCTGGCAACCCACCATGTGGCTTAGTATTTACTGCTTGCTGATTTTTCCCCACGTGTAACTCTAGACTTCTTATGGCCGCTTGTAAATTATTCAAGTCTGCAGCAAACTGTGTCTAATTAGCTAAGATTTTTTTCATCATCTCCTCCATATTGCTGCCTGACTGATTTGGTTAGGCCTATGGCAATGAGGCATTCTATGGTTGAGTCTTCCATTTCATGTTGTAGGTGTTACCATAATTCAGCCTTTGAGCATTGCCTATATACATCACAGAATCCAAATTTGAAGCACACATAGCCGCGGCAGGACTACTATTTCATTATATCGGCATGACTACTATTTAATTATATCTCACACCAACCTGCAGCTTATTAGATGGCATTGACTGTGGCTGTAAGTTATGCTGCTCCTAACTTCATGTAGCTGAATGATGTGTTGATCAAATTCTGTAGTGCAAAAACTTGTGTTGAGAAGATTATGAATTGGTCCACCTCTAATACATCCATAATTCTATTTGTGGAACTTCTAGAATTTGAATGTCAATCTAGATTTCCTTGTGCTATGTGGTTCAACAATGTGTATAGCTCATCATAAGTCAATTCTAGCCCTCGACCACCTACGGCTGAATCTAGCAAAATCCCTGTATTGTGATCAAGAGCTTCAACAAAAGTATGAGAAAGTACCTTATTAGACTGTTGATGGTGTGGAAACTACCAAAGAAGAGACTTGAAGCATTCCTAAGCATGAAAAAGGTTTTCATCAGGCTTCAATTTGAATCTCACTATCTCATTGCAAAGTCTTACAATCTTTCCTGATGGAAAGAACCCGATGAGGAACTTTCTGGCTAATTTATCCCATGATGTGATTGAATTGGATAGCTCCATATTCAACCACCATTTAGCTTCCCCCAAAAGTGAATAGGGAAACAGTGTCAGCCTTATATAATCTAGAGTCAAGATCAATGAAAGTCTGCAAGTGAACTTGTGGATCCTCATGTGAAAGTCCTACAAACTATCCTTTTACAATAAGAAGCTACACCATATTGTGTTTTAACTCAAAATTCCCCCAGCTTCCGGTCTTTGAATTAGGGAAGTCAAGTTCAGTGGAAGTTGGACTGCCACTTCATGAACCATTTTGCCAGTTGCTTGTTGTTCAGCCATAGGAACAGTATTCTCTTGGCCTTCTTGGATTTAAGGAATTCTAGGGAGAAGGATTGCTTATCTCTTGCATTGATGGTAAAGTTGTGTGGGTTTCAGTCTTGGTTCTACCAACTCCCGATCCCTTGCCATCTTATCAGCCTATAAACCTATTTCCTGCAAGAACAAAACCAAGACCAAGCATAAAAACACCAAATAAACCTAAAAGTAAAGCTAAAATAAATAATTGTGAAATAACAAGTCCCCGGCAACGGCGCCAAAAACTTGATAGCACACACACTAGTGTATGTGGTCTACCAAGTAATATGGTGACCTTTAAGAAAGTTGAGTTATCGATCCCACAGAGACTAGATTTGGTAACGATTTGATTTCAGTTCACACTTTAGATTCAATTGATGCGAGAGTAACCAAATAAAGAGTTTGGAAATTGTAAATTAAAACTAAACAATACGGAAAGTAAAGATCTTGAGACAATCAATAAGAGAAACCCAGGGTTAAAGCACTCTGAACAATCATATTATGTTTTTGGATTTCATTCGTTAGCCTTCTTATATTGGTTGTTGATTCATAGGGTTAATTGTGTGATTATGGTTTTCCAACCTCTAATCTATTACCTAAGTTGAACGTTACACCTACATCATTGAGCGGGGATGTAATAATTCACTTAAGTTCTTAACAAATATCATCCTATGTATGAATAAAGTAAGGTATCTAAGTACATACCTGTCCTAGATACTAATTCGAGTGTCTTATTTTATAAATAATCAAGAACCATACTCTGTTTATTCAAATGTTCTATCGCCCTATTCCCTCTCCCAAGTTCACAAGGTTGACAATGGATGTATTCTAAGGGTCGCGAATCCTTAAAATAGTTATAATAAGAAACAAAAAACCAATATTGATAATCAAAGAAAACAAACTTAATCCATAGAAATAATGATCATGTTCTTGGCTTCAACCCAAGAAAGAGGGTGTTTAGCCACGCATTGTCATAGTCGCAATCACAAGGTTATAATTAATGACTAAAAACATGTATGAACTAAATAAAATTAATAAAAACATAATAATGAAGTTGTAGTAGCCCCTTGGTCTCCAAAATATGTCAAAAAATATGTAAAAACGTGACACAACATGTATTTATAGCATAAGGATAAGCCAAGTCCGTGTAGAAGTTGATTTAGCTTAAAACGCCCAAGGGTGGAGTCGAGCATAAGACGCGCGCTCTATTCCATAGAAATGTAGCATGCGGTGCATACTCTATTCCATAGAAATATAGCATGTGACTCACTCTCTATTCCATATCAATGGAGCATGCAACGCATGCATATCGAACGGTGTTATTGGATTTTACCCTCCGAATTTTGATTAAGTGTTGGTCCTTTCTCCTTTCATCCCTTGTCTTGTGGTATCTTTCCAATGATTTTTCAGCCTCTATATAATCCTTATATAATAATATTAAGCACAAAAAATATCCTACAATAACACACCACATGAATAAGAAGTACAAACAACACTATATCAATAACGATGAATCAAATACAAGAGCTTAGACTAGGCAAATTTCCATGATCTTCCACTCAATTTTTTGACTCTTTCCTTGACTCACTTAAAGTTCGTACACTTATAACAAGTTGTTCCACATACAATAACATCATTAAAACCACTTGGAATATATTAAACACCATAGAATCCAACAAGATAGACTAGACAAGCACCCAGCTCAAGCTAGTAACACTAGTTTCTCCGATTGAACTCTAATTGACTCTTTGAAGTACAAACTTGTTAGAAAACACTTTTAACCATTTTAAACACATGATTTAACACCTTGATACACATTTATCTCATTATCAACCCATATAGCATAGAATCATCCTCAAAACAAGGCCTAAAATGACTAGAATAGTGACACTAGAATGCATAAATACATCCAACATCACTTTTGCATGGAGGATATATTGTCATCTATATTGGAGAACAGCGATCAATAAAAAGGTTGAGATATTAAGCTTGTTTGATTTTCTACTAACTCGGGCAATATTTTTTAATAGGGCAATGAGCCTGGAGTTATGTAACGTTTGATAGGCTTGGTAGAGTCGGTTTAGATCAAACGTTAAGTAACTCCTTGCTTATTAATTTATCAAATCCCTTGAACATTGGTTAAGAAAGATACATTGAGCAACCCTCGATAAAAGTGATCTATTCAATGGTTGGAACCACATCTTGAGTGTGCATCAATACATTTTGATCTAAAAACATACACAACAACCCTTCATGTATCCTTTAAGGCTTCTGAAGAAAGTGTTCTAAAGGCCTTCTTCAATGCCACAACTTTGAAGGAGAAACTGTTCCTGATTGAGCTCACAAGAGACCAAGAACTCTATACCAACTTCAAAGACGACAATGATAAGCTTGAATATCAAATTAGTAAGCTTGAGGAAAGCTTGAAAATTATCGAGATTCACATACTACAGCAAGTCTCTGATCTTCTCCAAGGAATGTTGAAAGCATGTTAAGGCAAGAAAACACAATCAATTAATCTATATTACTAAGAAAGTAATGACACTCACTCTATCTTTCAATCTCGTTTGTGGTTTTGATTAGGTCAACAGTAGTTGACCTAATCAGAACCGTAAACAAGAAGGCATGGGATGCAATTTAAAATTCAAAAACTTCCGCCTTTGCTTAGGTTCCTTACTTTAACTGCAGTTGCTATTGACACAAGTTTTCTAGACTTACTGTACATTATTTCAACCCTCGGTGCCCATAATACTGCTTTCTTGGTCTTCTTCTATTTTCTATCTAAGTGATAATCCCGACCACACTACCTAGTCATAGTTCACTAGCAAAGTGTCCATCTGCATTATTTTTCTTTCAGAGAGACAACAGATGAATTTACAGTATCGAATATACTTTTATATTTGCACTTGATTCAGATTTCTCATGTTTTAAGATAATTTCTTCGGCCAGATTTGCTAGAAGTTCCTTGCTACCCTATGTCTCTTCTTCAATTAGCCATCAGATGATATAGTCTTTTATCAACTCCCCGTTCCCTCGCAGGCATTCTCCTTCGACTCCTTCTGGAGTATAATCATCTTCTCGATCAACCCTTCCAAATAAATTTAGGGCAGAGGAATTTCTATTGGTTTTTCGTTCTTGTTTGATGCAATGCGAGACTTCAAAGGCCTTTTCAGAGTCTAATGCATACTTAAAGTTGTCTAATTGCTATTGGATCTCTACAATGACACCAAATATTAATCCCTTCTCAAAACTTAACACGCATAAACATTAGAAAAAACCATCAGTAATTCGTAACAGGATATCTGCACCATTTTCATGGGGCCCTCAGCCTTATCAATTCGAACCCATCAAACTTAACTGTAAAATGTAAGATCTTATTTAAATGATCAGTGCCTAATGGGTTAAAAATTGCATTTATAAAAACATTTACTTTGTGTGTGTTGTCCCGATGACTTTATCAGTAATACTTAACTCCCACACATGACAGTGGATCCATCCATCTGCATGCACCTTATTCTTTCTATCCCATCTATGACTTAAATTAAATAAACAGATAACTAGCAAGTTGCAACAGATGACACATCTGTTTAGATTGTGAAACAATTACAGATATCTGTTACGATAGATGATCAATCTATTGCAACATAGGACATATCTATTGGAAAAAACTAACAGATATATCCATCTATTGCAATAGATTGTCAATATGTTGTAAGTTATCTGACAGATGGAATATATTTTGTAACAGATTACCCATCAGTTAGATTTATTTTAAAGCAATTTTCTTTGTTTCTGAAATATAATAAAAGATAAAATGTTGTATTTAGATCCATTTTATTTTAATTTACATATTTAAAAATTCACCAGTTTTATTTAATTAAGGGATATGAACAATCGTGGCTTTTTGTTTGACTAACCCCTTCCAATTCGATCATTTATGAATAGGTCCCTCCTTATTCATTCTACTACACTTACAATACAAATATGATTGATCCAGATTCATACAAGAATATTCATATCGAGTCCTTGCGGGAACTGCAAAGGCAGTTTGATGAACTCCAGAGGGATTTGGCCGACTTCGAAGCAAGGCTGAGGAGGGCCCTGTTGCTGCCGGATGAAAATTGTTCGGTTGACAATAATAATTGTAATAATAATAATAATAATAATAGTAATGATAATAATAATAGTAGTAATAATAATTAGGTTATGTTTTTTCTTTTAGCGTATGTATTATTTTCCTCCTTTTGTATATCAGATCTACCCAAGGGATTGAAAAATCTATGTTTTGGTGATCGACTTTAATTTTTAATTCTCATTTAGTATTTAACTATCATTATGTTTATGCCTTATTCTCAATATGTCAATGGTTGGTGGTAGGGATTGAGTATTTGTGGCAATAAAGGTCAATCTGATGCGACAGATCAATCATATGTTGCAACGGATGGTTATTAATAAAAAAGGGTTATTGTTATTGAGAGGGTGAAAAGACATGACTTTCCAATTATTTAATATGAAAAATGGTTTGTAAATAAATAATAAGGAAATAAATGATAAACACAATTTATAACCGTAAAAGAACGGTTATTTGATTTTAATCACTGATCGTGACTTTTTACCATTTTTTTAAAATTTATTTTTTAAAATTATTTATTTATTATATAATAAAAAAGTCACAATATTGGATTAATTAATTAACTTATATGATGATAGTGAGAAGTCACGATCAATTATTAAAATCAAAGTGACTTTTTGTCTAAAACATATTCAACAATATTGTTGATCCATCAAATTCCCCATTTGTTGCGATTGATGTATCAGCTATTAGAAGAAATCAAAAAAGCTATTAAAACAGATCATCCATTTGTTGCAACAGATGGTATATCTATTTCAAGTGATGATTTATCTGATTCAACAGATATACAATCTATTTCCAAAACTCAATAAAAATGGTTATTATTTTATTAAAGAAACGGTTATTAAAAAGGTATTTTTTTTTATTTATATAATAAATAAGTCAGCAAATTTAGATTAATGATATGATGATAATTTTTTTAAACAAAAGAGAGATTACATATTGCAACAGATAGATTATCTGATACAATAGATTCTCAATTTATTGCAAAAGATGGTATATCTGTTATCAGAGATGAGTTATCTGATGCAACATATATAGAATCTGTTGTCACAACTCAATAAAAATGATTGTTGGAAAGAACTAATTAGTAATAATAATCTAAAAAGTCATGACTTATCACAATATTTCTTAATTTAATTAATGTCATAACTTTTCACAATAATCAAAAATGTAATTAACAAATGGAGATGAACAGTTAGATTAAACGTTGCAACAAATAGATTAACTAATGCAACAGGTTCTCTATTTGTTGCAACAGATAGTATATCTGATGTCACAGATGAGTTATCTGATGCAACAAATATAGAATATGTTGTTACAACTCAATAAAAATGGTTCTTAGAAAGAACTAACTAATAATAATAATCTGAAAAGTCATGACTATTCACAATATTTCTTAATTTGATTAAATTCATAACTTTTCACAGTAATAAAAAATGTAATTAATAAATGGAGGTGAATAGTTAGATTAAATATTGCAACAGATAAATTTTTTAATGTAACAAGTTCTCTATTTGTTACAACAGATGGTATATTTGTAATCACAGATGAGTTATCTGATGCAATAGATATAGAATCTATTATCACAACTCAATAAAAATATTTCTTGAAAAGAACTAATTAATATTAATAATCTGAAAAGTCATGACTTATGACAATATTTCTTAATTTATAAAAAAAAATAATTAATAAATGAAGGTGAACAGTCGCGCCTTTTTGACACTCATTCAAATTCAATCCACAATAAATAGATCCCTCCTTACTTATTCGTCCATTTAACAAAACTCTATTTATTTGTTGCATCTTGTCTTTCATATTACACATTCTACCACTTTCTCTTCCCTGACTCAGGTATGTTTTTTTCTTGCCAATTTGTAGTGTACGTTGTATTACATTCGGATATTCTTTTTTTTTTACTTTTGCTTTTACGTTTTTGTCAATTCATATTTGTTCTAGATATGGCTGATCCAGTGTGGGACATGGATTTTCTACAAGACGCCGTGAATGAACTTTGGATGTAGGTTGATGACCTGCAATGGGAACTAGGAGCAGTTAGAGCAAAGATGCTCCGTGAGATCCGATGGCTGAGAAGGGACTTACTACTACTCGTGGAAGATTGGTTGGCTGGCAATAATAATAATAATTAGATTTTTTTTCTTTTAGTCTCATTTATGTATATGTATTTTTATTTGTTTTAGTTTAATAATACCCACAAAAATACCTGAACTTTGATCAAATTTTCAGTTGAGCATACTGAACTTTGCGGGGGTCCTATTACCCCCTAAACTTTTTTAAAATGAAATTATTACCCCCCCCCCCCCCAAAATACTATATCCAGTTTCGGAGTAGAAAGTGTAATACACGCGGCAATCTGATATTGACACGCGTATTTTTTATTTAAAATTAATTTTTATTTAATTTTTTTCTCTATTTTTATTCTTTTCATCAATTTTTTCATTTTTCACCATTTTTTCACCAAAATCTTGATTTCTAATTCTTCAAATTTGGCTTTTATTTTCTTGAAACAACTATAGCAGATAAAAACTTGACCACTGAAGTTTTTTTGTATCAGTTTCCACATACAAGCTCTATAATGAATATCAACTGGAAAAGATTTTCACAGTTCAAATGCTCCAAACTCCAAGGGAATAAAACTGTGGATAATATCAACTGGAAAAGATTTGAGTCTCATTTGAGTTTGTAACAATTCACCAAATTAGCGATTTAATTGCTTTAGGCTAAAATTGTATTTTTCTTTTTAGCAGAATGGCAACTGTAACCATTTGAGGTATATCATATTTTCCTTTGGTGAATGGAGCTAAAACTTCATTTCCAAACAAGTTTTTTTTATCAAAAACTTGATTCCTAATTCTTGAAAGTTGATTGGTAGTGACAAGCTTTTTTTCACCAAAATCTTGATTCCTAATTCTTGAATATTGGTTGGTGGTGACAATGGTGGGTTAATTTTACTATTTTGATGAAATTGAAAGATGACCCATTTGGGGTGTGTGTGTGTTGAAATTAGTTTAAATTGATGTAATTAATTGGGTGTGTTAAAGATGACCCAATTTCAATTCAACAATGGAGCACCAATAGAGCATCATTGAAGAGAAGAAAGAAAGAAGAGAGAATAGAAAGGAGCACCATTGAAGATAAGAGAAGAAAGAAAGATAAAAGAGAGAAGAAGAAGAAGATATAAATGAAAAACAAATAGAAAAACATAAGAATTATTATTTATTAAAAAATTGAGGGGATTTTTAACCAAAAATAAGGTTTTATAACAATTTTTATCACTATCAAGCGTCCAATGCGCGTGAATTACACGCACATGTAAAAGTTGGCAGATATATGCTATTAAAATACAAAAAAAAAAGTCTGGGGGGGTAATAGGACCCCAACAATGTTCAGGTATTTTCGTGGGTATTATCCCAAAAAATTATGTTTGATCAACTTTGATGTTTTAATTCATATTTAATTTTTATTCTGTCTATTATCTTCTCAACAAACTTGTCGATGATTGGACGTAGGAATAATTTTGAATCCAGTAGCAATAACAAGGTTTATCTATTGGGTTTGTGGCAGGGGCTGATATGTGTTGTTCCAAATAGATTACTCATATGTTGCAATAGATACGTAGTCTGATGCAACAGATAATCAGTCTGATGAAACAGATAACTAGTCTGTTTCAACAGATAACTAGTCTGTTTCAACAGATAACTAGTATGTTGCATGACTTTGACGTTTTAATTCATACTCCCTCCGTCTCAAATTACCCGTCTGAAATTGAGATGACACATTGATTAAGAAAAATAATTAATAATATGCCTAGTTTACCATAATACCTCTATTAAATTATGTTTACATTTTAATTTGAAGAAAAAGTGATTAATGTAAAGGGTAAAACATGAAAAAAAAAATCATCTCTTCTTGATTAATGAAAAAAGACAAGTAAAATAAGAAATCAAATTAGGAAATTTGGAACGGGTAATTTGAGACGGAGGGAGTATTTAATTTTTATTCTTCTATTATATTCTCAACAAACATGTCAATGATTGGACGTAAGAAATAATTTTGAATCCAGTTTGCATAGCAAAAGTTGAAACATATTGGTTATTTGTTGGGTTTATGGTAGAGGCTGATTTGTGTTGTTCTAAACAGATTAGTCATCTATTGCAACAGGTAAGGATGGATAATTTGAGACGGAGGAAATATTTAATTTTCATTCTGCCTATTATCTTCTCACAAATATGTCGACGATTGGACGTAAGGAATAATTTTGAATCTAGTAGCAATAACAAAAGTTAAAATATATTGGTTATCTGTTGGGTTTGTGGTAGGGGTTGATTTGTGTTATTCCAAACAGATTAATCATCTGTTGCAACTGATAAGCAATCTGATGCAATAGATAATCAGTCTGATGCAACAGATAATTAGTCTGATGCAACAGATAAATATTCTGTTGCAACAGATTACTCATCCGATGCATCAGATGAGTGATCTGTTTAAATTGTGGGCACTTATGTTGGATTCATGATCGAGTTCTATCCAATGCTGGAAAAACAGCAGTAACTGTGTACCTAGATGAAAATTTGAATAAAAATTATAATTTTACTTACCAAAGTCACCTATGAAGTAATGTCAAAGTGGAAAGTGATGTAGGAAACAAAATTTGACCTAAGAAATTGGTCAGATAGCAGCAGTAGCGGTAACAACAACAACAACGGTAATGGTCGACAAGAAGAAGATGAAGATGATAATGAAGTAGAAGATGATGATAATGAAGCAGAAGATGGTGAATAAAGCAACAACAACAATGAACAACAATAATCATGAAGAGAGAGAAACCAACAACAGATGACAAGAGAGAGAAACACACCTTTTTTTTCCTCCGTTTCCTGTTATATTAACTAACATTTAGATCAAAGTGTAAATTAAAAAACTTGTGAGTTATTTTCAAATTTCTCCAACTTTCTTAATCCATAATAAAGTAATTGTCATCTCCACTCTATAATTAAGACTTGTGGCACCTACATCTCTTTTTAAAACTCTTCTGTCACCTACAACTCAAAGCTCCATCTTACTTGAATGTACATATTAATTTTTAATTTTAGAATGCCTAAAATCTATGGTTAGTTGATGACAGGCGGATTTACACGCCTATATCAATATATTTTGCCCATATTTTAGCCTAGTTTTGAGAACAAATTATATATTTCATGCACTTTTAGTCCTTTTTCCTGTAAATAAGCTAACGAACATGATTAGTAAAGTTTCAGGTATAAATGATGCAAAATTCAGCATTTTATGGCTTACTTGACGCAAAAGAAAGCTCACGAAGAAAGGAAAAGGAGTGTACACGCCTAAGGACCAAACCTGCTGCATGGAAAATCTATCCCGGGCTAAAACAACATTTCTGAAGACTTTGGGGACTTACAGACACATAGCTGGATTTGGACAATGATACATTAACCTAGTACAATTGGGTTATGTATTTCATTAGTTTATTTGGATTATGATAATGTTACATTAACCTAGTACATTTGGGTTAAGTATTCCATTAGCCTAGTAGGATTTGGTTATTTGTTTCATTAGCTTAGTAGGAGTAGGATATGGGTATTATAAATACCCTATCATGCTAGAGATTTCTATTCATTCCTCCCTTAGTGGAGAGAGACAATTCCTCCCTTAGTGGAGAGAACAATCTTCTATTCAACAATTAATCTTCTTCTATCCCTCTCTTCTTCCACCACAACAATTCTACAACTCTTCTAATCTTTCCATTAATCTTATTTTCTTCTATTCTATTAAATTCCACAACAAGAGAGACGTTACTTTGCAAAGGACTTCACGCCATCCTCACCCTTACACCTAACGTGCAAATCTTTATTGGAGTACAATGATCATGTTTATTGTGACTTCCTTCGCACTCATGGGTAACTAAACCTCTCTGTTGGGGTTATGGAAGCCGTATGAGCTACTATCTATTGCTGTGAGTATATGAGTTCGTGACACGTATATTGCTTATATCATTATTCTCTTCATCTTAATCTACATTCTTTGCGGTTGCAAACGCAAGAATACGCCAGTCTAACATTTAACTTGTTCGAAAGAAAGGTTATTTGTCTGGAAAAGAGATAGTGTCAAGGTAGTAGGACACCCTTTCCTACTAAAAAACTAGTGCCGTAACTGGACTAACCTCTTGGAGAATTCGTACCATTAGACACGCTTTAAGCTCGAAAGAGTTAAAGTGAAATAGTCCTTGTTGAGGTCGAAAGACGCTTGGATTTACCATCGAATACAATTCTCTATAAGCAGTTGCATGTCAAAACTCTACACACTCATAGCCAATAGAGACGTATAACTCAGAAGGTGGACATAACCCCAACGCTTCAATTCTCATTGTTTACAACTCACGTAACAATCTCTCTCTCTTTACTTTATTATTTTCAGCTTTTGTTTACATTACTTGCAAGACAAGACTCCCCCCTTCTTACGAGACTTGCACCAAAAGTTTAGTGATTTTGCTTACTTGTTGGCCAAGCTATTCCCTGTGGGATCGATACCCAACCCAGGTTGGGTTCTATATTTGCTAACGATCGCTTTACACTCCTACGAGAGCTGTAGATTGAGCGTTATCAAAAATTGGTGTCGTTGCCGGGGAATACGAGTGTCAATCAAGTTTGTGATAATTACTAGACCCTTTGGTCAAAGATTCTCATACTTTTACTTTCAGTTTTTGTTTTTGTTTACTGCAGGTTTTTATTCAGTTCATGCCCCATACTAGAAGTTCTGGTCAACCGTTATTACCTATCAATCCTGAACCACAACGCATTGGAAGAATGGAAGCACAAGCAGAAATCGAAAGGATGGCTGCTCAACAGGAACAAGCAAGATTGGCTGCCCTTGCCGCCGCCCAGGTTCAACAACAGAACATTGATAACCCTGCACGAGCAACAAATCCCGACGATGAGGATTTAGGTGATGACGAGTTACTTAACCCTAGGCGTGATGCTGAAATTATAACACCTGCCAACCGAAGAGGTCGACAAGCTCGGTTTAGGTATGATCGCCAACCTATGCAGCCAGCTTTCGACGATGATGATGATGATCTTGATGGTGCCGGAGCCACTGGGGCCATAATTCCACCACCATTAGTGCCCGGAGCTACGTTCAACATCACAAGCACCATGATTCAGTTATTGCAACTCAAGGGATTATTTGGTGGACTAGCAGGCGATGATCCGAATATGCATCTCATCAACTTTATTTCTACATGCAAGTCGTTTAACAATCCTGGTGTTGGTCAAAATGCAATTCGATTACGTCTATTTCCATTGTCTCTGTCTGGGGAGGCAACACTATGGTTGAATGGGCTGACTCCTGATTCTATTACAAATTGGAGGCAATTGAGAGACGCTTTCCTAGAAAGATTCTTTCCACCATCTAAGAGGGCGCAATTGAGAGATGAAATCAGTAACTTTCGTCAGCCTCCCACTGAAGCTCTTCATGAAACATGGGAGAGGTTCAAGACAAAGCTAGCGAGGTGCCCAAACCATCACATGACCAATGTTCACCTAATGGAGATCTTGTATAGAGCCTTGAATTCAATAACTAAACCAGTGGTGGACAACGCAGCTGGAGGATCTTTCATGGACCTCACCTTTGGTCAAGCAAGCAATATGCTAGATCGTATGACGAAACAAAGTAGAGTTTGGCATACCAGGGATTCTGAGGTAGCAAGCCCCACTTTATCTATTGGCATGACTGCAGACCAAAGAAGAAGAGAAGAAGAACATGATCAAGATATGGCGCATTTGAAAACACAAATGGATCTTCTTACAAAGCATTTATTATCAGGGATGACCGAAAAAGTGAAAGCTATTGCGTCAAAAGGAAGAGACGAATCTGATTCGGAAGATGAGGCCAACTACTTGAACAATCAGGGGGGGTTTCGTGGGAATGCCCAAGGAAACCAAGGTCGGAACTATTATGATAAATCTGGAAGCAAAGACCAAGGTAGTTGGAAGAAAAACAATGAAAAGAGTGGTTTGTACGTTCCCCCTGGTAGACGTGACACCACCACATCTAATTCTGGAAGTATGGAAGACATGATGGCTAAATTATTGAAAGGAGTGGAAGCAACAAGCGCGGGAGTAACAGAGGTAATCAATGATTTGTCCTCCATGAAATAATTAGTTGATTCACATTCCACTTCTATCAAGCAAATAGAGCAGCAATTGAGCCAACTTTCAGCAGCACTCAATCAAAGAAAGGCCGGCACTTTACCTAGCGATACTGTGCAAAACCCAAGGAATGATGGGTCATGCATGGCCATCACTACCAGAAGTGGTAAGGTGCTGGAAACTTCA
Source organism: Capsicum baccatum var. pendulum (assembly GCA_030864225.1). Classification (NCBI taxonomy): domain Eukaryota; kingdom Viridiplantae; phylum Streptophyta; class Magnoliopsida; order Solanales; family Solanaceae; genus Capsicum; species Capsicum baccatum. The sequence continues at coordinate 141,116,096 of CM061550.1, forward strand.
GCAAAAGGAAAGCAAGTGGTTGACGAAGTTGCGGACATGGATAACAACACAAAAGGAGAAGATGCCGCAGCACCCACTCCTGACGTCAAGGACGCCACATCCAGCACTGTGCAACCTGAAAAAGTGGAAAAACGGAAGCAAGAGGAGAAGAAAACCGTGGAAAGAACACTTCTATACCCACCACCACATTTTCCCCAAAGATTGAGGAAGGTGGCGGATGACACAAAGTTCAGCAAATTCATGACTATGTTAAAGCAGCTGACCATTAATGTTCCATTGGTGGAGGCACTTGAACAAATGCCTGGATATGCGAAATTTATGAAGGATCTTTTGACTAAGAAGCGGGCAGCAAGTTATGAGTTGAAAGAAGATGTGCATCATTGTAGTGCAGTTGCTACCCGATCGATAGTTCAGAAGAAGGCCGACCCCAGAGCTTTCACTATTCCTTGCACTATTGGATCGTTGGATTTTACCAAAGCATTGTGTGATCTAGGTGTTAGCATAAATTTGATGCCACTATCCATCTACAAGAAGTTGGGGCTAGGCGATCCGACACCAACTAATATGAGGCTCGTGATGGCTGATAGGTCGGTAAAAAGACCTGTGGGTATCTTGAATGATGTGTTGGTGAAGGTTTCTTCATTCATCTTTCCTGCAGACTTCGTTATTCTGGATTGTAAGGAGGATTCTGAAGTTCCCATAATCCTGGGACGTCCTTTCCTTGCAACCGGAAGCGTGCTTATTGACATGAAAGATAATGAGCTTTTGTTTCGAATTAATGACGAAGTAGTACGGTTTGATATATGCAAAGCCATGAAGCAGCCCAGCGATATGAATGAGTTATCTGTAGCTGATGTTCATCAAGAGGATATGAAAGCATTATCTATAGAGAAACAGCCTACTGTTGAGCCATTGTCTGCTGCGCCACTGAATGTTGAGCATGAGGATAATGAAGATTATGAAGAACTTATGGGTGGTCTAATAGAAATAGAGTCTTATTCTCCTAAGCAACCAGATTGTGATCTCAAGAATCAACCAACAGCGAAGACTCCCATTGACGAGCCACCAATGCTAGAATCGCAAGAGCTCCCCGATTATCTAAGGTATGTGTTCTTGGAAAGTAGAAATATACTTCCAGAGAGTGCAGATGATTTAAGTGAACAGCACGTAGAGGCTCTCATCTCTGCTCTGAAGAGATACAAGAGAGCTATGGGTTGGACTATTGATGATATAATTGGTGACTTTCCGGAGAAACGTATGAGCCATCTCGAAAAAGATCGCATGCCCACAGGTAAGCCTCATTGTCGTCTAAATCCTTTCAGAAAATGATCCATCACTTATCTCGACGAAGTCTAAGTACTCGAGATTACTATGTCGAGCCACGATAATAAATAAGGCGCTAGATGGGAGGCAACCCATCGTTTTATCATTTTATCGTTTATCGTTTTGTCTTTCTTTCATTCTAGTACTTGTTTTGTTTTGCTAAATGAAAAATCCAAAAATAAGAGTCGTGCCACGACCAAAACTAAGGCGCTTGGTGGGAGGCAACCCATCGTACTAATCGTTTTCGTTTGGTTTTGAGCAAAAATAGGTGCAAGAAGTATTCAACGAGGAGATTGATTTCAATTGACGATTTGGACGCATTGTATGGTAAAGTTGGTAAGTTAGGAATAGTGATGCATAAGGCTATGGATTGAGCATTTCTCATGCCCAAATAGGCATCGAGGAAGGCTAGGCCTTGGAAAAACTAGGCCACGAACGATGCACAACCTATCCTATAGCCTAAGGTCTCGGAATCTAGTGTGCTATACCCTATGCGCCGCCTATTCCTAAGTGTGCTTTTGACTATGCGCCGCCTATGCTATGGCATTTGGTCTCAGTATCTCATATGCCATAGACTATGCGGCGCATATGTCTACAAATGCCATAGACTATGCGGCGCATATGTCCCATTATGCTATAGACAATGCGCCACATATGTCATGTCTATGCCAAGCATTATACGCCGCATATGTGGGATTTTTGTCTCCAAAACCGATTGTAAATGGGTCATAACCCAACCCATTCTCTTCCTATATAAATGGGACTTAGTTTTACAACACAACCACACTAAAAATTGACCTAAGGGCGCCGCATATACATCCAAATCCTCTCAAAATTTTCTTCTTTTGCTCTTCCAATTCACAAAACCATCCCCACAAGCTTCAAGCAAGTAAGTGCTCTCTTATTCTTCATTTATTTCTCGTAAGTACTACGTTGCTATGTCTAGTATGAATTGCTAAATCGTATAAGATTGTTGGTGATGTTTATGTGTTTGGATAGTTGATACAAAATCATGTGAGTGAACATATACGTAGGAAAATCTTGACTTGTTTCCGACTTGAATTTAGTTTCAATAGCATTGTTATGGTATTTACGGAATTACTATGGCTATGAACATTGCTTAAGATTGTTGTTTGGATACTTACATGTTAGACTATCCCGGCCATCGGGATAAGACTTATAGTGCCTACCGGCATAAGAGGTTGTGATTGTTGTAAGAATAACTATTCCATGTGGTAACCCCTATGTAGTAGTGTTGTTATATCTACCATGAAAGTAGTCCAATGGCTGCAAGTAAGTGATGCATTGCTGATTTTCTTGTCGGAATACAATCCTAAAACGTATGTCGACGAAATCTGAGTACTCGACCACTTTCACTTCACTGATTTGTGTTAACAAAACTAAGTGTGGGGTGGTACCCCTAATGCTTGTTTATAGATTGTATCGATTGAGATTGTGCTGCCACTAACACTATTTCTAGTCTCAGGTACAATGGCACCTAAAGCGAGGCAAGGCAAGGAGAAGGCTACCACTTCCCAAAAGGGAAAAAAGAGAGGTCGCAAGGACCAAGGAGAATCATCCTCAGCACAACTACCCCGTAGAATGTTTTGAATAAAATGGGTTCTTAAGGAGGAAGCCAAAGAATGGTACAGGAACAACAAAGAACGAAAATATGTTCACGTCGACTTGATCAACAAGGACACCTTAGCAAAGAAGGAGCCGCGTATGTTGGCAAAAATAATGGCATTGAAGCTGGATTTCATCTTCCGCGACATGGGAGAATGCAACCTTTATTTAACAAGAGAGTTTTATGCCAACTGGTCGCCGAACACAACAGGCAATGAAGTCAAAATTCAGGGCCAAGTGTTACAGCTCACCACGGATTGGATCAACTCTTTTCTTGGCTTACCTTCGGTCGACACAGCACCATTCAAAGAGCTGTACAGCAGGCCTCCTTATAGAGCAATACGACACATACTTTGTGGAAGCAGATCGATGGCAAGGTGGGGCAGACATAAAGAAACCGGCCGACACAACACCTTCCCCTATGCTCCACTAAATAGGGAAGCAAGAATCTGGATGCGCATTGTCAACTCATGCCTTATTCCTGGGACTCAATACACCAAGATATCAAGAGATAGAGTGTGTTTGGTCTATGCTTTGATGACGAATGTCCCTATCAACTTTGGGGCAATAATTCGATCTACCATGAGGAAGGCCAGACTCCACAAAAGGTCCCACTTCACATTTGGAAATTTGTTGACAGCAATCTTGCGGAAGGAGGATATCGAAGAGGAACCAGCTGACCACAAACTCCCACATAACCCAAAGAAGGTTGACCTCACCAAGGTCAAAGATTCTGAAACAACTCATGGTGTCAACCTTACTACTGCGGAGAGACATGCTCGTGATGAGAGTTTCTTCCGTCATCTCTATGGCATGACACGATTCACTATGATGAGTGGTGGACGTGTTCCAACTGCTGAAGAGCTCCAACAGCTGGACCACGACTACCCAATGAACATGCATGCACGGGAGATGTGTGGAGTGGGCGTATACTTTGAGGAACCTCTAGATGATGATGTGCCGACTGATGACGATCAACGCTTGCCTGATTCTGACGAGGAGGAGAACTCTGACGACGACTCTTATGATGATTCAGACGAAGGGGGTATGACCCCCGACATTGAGGAAGAGTCCGACTAACCAGGTTCTTCGTATTTATTTTCCACTGAGGGCAGTGTCCCGTTTAAGCGTGGGGTGGCGGTATTGCATGCTATACTTCTCTGTTTGCACCTATGTTTGTTTGTTTACTTTGTTTATTTGAGTTTTACTTTGTTTATTTGAGTTCTTTTTTTTTGTTTTTTTTAAGTTTTTTTTAGGAGTAAATTTTTTCTAGCTTCGCATGAAATTATTTTGACAGGCAGCATGAGATTATAACAAGAGTATGTGTTACAATTGTGACTATTGAGACGTTTAGACTCTAGTTGTGACTCATTATGTGATATTTTGTGGTTCAATTCCTTCACTTGTTGGGTCGAGAGTCTATATTACTTCCAATCAAGTCGACCATGTGCCTTGTGTGTGTGAGATAATAGTATATTCTATGTTTGTGGCTGATGCTAGAACTTGCCTGGTATGTATGCAAAGCGAAAATAAGGAGTGTAAGTTTAGGAGATGATTTAGGCATTTCTTTGGCAACCTATACATGTTTACCTTCGTTTTACCTACCCTTGGACATCATCCTAGTTAAACCCTTTTGAGCCTTTAGCCTATTTCTTTGACAACCTCGTGTGTAAGCCTAATCCATTCTTTTCAAGACCGTAATTTGATCCAAATTCCTAAGTACTTTAAAGTGAAAAAGTCATGTGACAACATAAGAGGAAATTGGGTGAGTATGATGCTTTAAATTGTAATGGTGCTTGAATGTGTTATGAAAAAAAAAATGTATAAGAGGTATGTTGTGAAAAGAAAAAGGAAAAGAAAGCTGAAAAGTGAGTTATGCTTAAAATTGAAAAACAAAAGAGGAGAACAAGGGTGGTAGAATAAAAGAAAGAAGAAAGGTTGAAAGAAAAAAGTGTCAATGATACAATGTGATGTATTAAAGCGCTTAGGAACTTAGTCACTATTTCTGGCCAAAATAGCTGATCCTACCCGTCCCTTAGCCTACATTACAACCATCAAAAGACCTACTTGATCCTAATCTTAACATTCCGACATTTAGTAGAGTACTACATTAAGGGCAAGCCTATGGTCATCAGTTGCTACATATGAATTCTTTGTGAGAGTGAGAGCAAGGATATGTTGATACCCATGTTTGAAAAATATGATATATTTGTGAGTGATTATGGGTACTATATTGTGAGACACACATGGTTGATGAGTTTTGGATAGTTGTATATGATTCTACGCACCTTAACGTTTGCATGCGAGTTGATCACCATCACGAGTCTATGCTAGAGGTTAAATTGTTTCTACTTATAATCGAAAAGCTACTCTTTGTTGATAATTGTTGTGCTTGTCTTGATAAATGTTTTGTGTTGTTGTTGTAAAAACCCTAAGTTGATGTTTAGAAGGACATGATATGTTGTTCGAGGACGAACAAAGCTCTAAGTGTGGGGTGTTGATGACAGGCGGATTTACACGCCTATATCAATATATTTTGCCCATATTTTAGCCTAGTTTTGAGAACAAATTATATATTTCATGCACTTTTAGTCCTTTTTCCTGTAAATGAGCTAACGAACATGATTAGTAAAGTTTCAGGTATAAATGATGCAAAATTCAGCATTTTATGGCTTACTTGACGCAAAAGAAAGCTCACGAAGAAAGGAAAAGGAGTGTACACGCCTAAGGACCAAAACTGCTGCATGGAAAATCTGTCCCGGGCTAAAACAGCATTTCTGAAGACTGTGGGGACTTACAGACACATAGCTGGATTTGGACAATGATACATTAACCTAGTACAATTGGGTTGTGTATTTCATTAGTTTATTTGGACTATGATAATGTTACATTAACCTAGTACATTTGGGTTAAGTATTCCATTAGCCTAGTAGGATTTGGTTATTTGTTTCATTAGCTTAGTAGGAGTAGGATATGGGTATTATAAATACCCTATCATGCTAGAGATTTCTATTCATTCCTCCCTTAGTGGAGAGAGACAATTCCTCCCTTAGTGGAGAGAACAATCTTCTATTCAACAATTAATCTTTTTTCATCCCTCTCTTCTTCCACCACAACAATTCTACAACTCTTCTAATCTTTCCATTAATCTTATTTTCTTCTATTCTATTAAATTCCACAACAAGAGAGACGTTACTTTGCAAAGGACTTCACGCCATCCTCACCCTTACACCTAACGTGCAAATCTTTATTGGGGTACAATGATCATGTTTATTGTGACTTCCTTCGCACTCATGGGTAACTAAACCTCTCTGTTGGGGTTATGGAAGCCGTATGAGCTACTATCTATTGCTGTGAGTATATGAGTTTGTGACACGTATATTGCTTATATCATTATTCTCTTCATCTTAATCTACATTCTTTGCGGTTGCAAACGCAAGAATACGCCAGTCTAACATTTAACTTGTTCGAAAGAAAGGTTATTTGTCTGGAAAAGAGATAGTGTCAAGGTATTAGGACACCCTTTCCTACTAAAAATCTAGTGCCGTAACTGGACTAACCTCTTAGAGAATTCGTACCATTAGACAGGCTTTAAGCTCGAAAGAGTTAAAGTGAAATAGTCCTTGTTGAGGTCGAAAGACGCTTGGATTTACCATCGAATACAATTCTCTATAAGCAGTTGCATGTCAAAACTCTACACACTCATAGCCAATAGAGACGTATAACTCAGAAGGTGGACATAACCCCAACGCTTCAATTCTCATTGTTTACAACTCACGTAACAATCTCTCTCTCTTTACTTTATTATTTTCAGCTTTTGTTTACATTACTTGCAAGACAAGACTCCCCCCTTCTTACGAGACTTGCACCAAAAGTTTAGTGATTTTGCTTACTTGTTGGCCAAGCTATTCCCTGTGGGATCGATACCCAACCCAGGTTGGGTTCTATATTTGCTAACGACCGCTTTACACTCCTACGAGAGCTGTAGATTGAGCGTTATTATTGGTTTAAATGGGTAGATATTATTTTATTTTTTTTAAAGTTTAAATGTGACATGATATTAACTAGAAGAGAAAGAGGTTTTTAAAGTGTAAGTGTACTTGAGGAAAATAGGATAGTTGGGGTGATATTATAGTTAAAAAAAAAAAAATAAGAGTGATTTTACTAGGCAATTATTCAAATGGGGTGGCCATTAAAGGAATTTACTCAAAATAATTTGGCAAATCGGTTTTGGATGAAATTTCAATATAATTTTTGAGAAACATATTTCACCTTTTTTTTAATAAAAAAACATGAAATATGATTATACCCATAAATTGTAAAAATTATTAAAAATATCCACAAATTGACACAAAGTTATCATTTATAATGAACTAGATTATACAATAACAAAAAATTATAACACAGTATTTTAATAAAATTACTAATGACACAATTCAGTCACCAACCAACCAAAAAAGTTACAAGCATCACTGCCCTATATTACAATAGTAAATTCCTTTTAACTATAAATAAAGCCACAAAAAACCATCAACAAGAAAGCAGCTTAGTCAACTTCACTGGTTTAAATTATAGATGGAGAAATAATTAATGGATTCTTTTTATAAAATATAAAATTTTGAAATAAATTTTAAATTTTTAAAAAGAATCCAAAAATTAGATTTTGCCCCACAAGCCTACTTTTTCTAATTTTGAAATCTTGAATTTTTGATCAAAATTTTTAGTCAAAAGATTTTCTTAAACCGACCTGGATATTTATAGCGAAACGAGTCCTTAAAAATTCTTATATTTATGAGTTTCTCGCATTTTAACCTATGAATCGTATATAGGATGTAAGATTCATAGGTGAATCATATAAAGCCTAAAATGATAAGTATTACTACTATTAATAAGTGTGAAGAAGCAGGCAGGTCTTCGTCAACATGCCTGCTTCTTCACCTGCTTGCTTTAGCTGCTCTGTGATTTTACTCTATTATTCCTAATTAATTATTTTAAATTATTTATATATAATAAAATTAATAATATTTAATAAAAAAAATAAAATACAAATTTATGACATGTCTGTTTAAGTTGCTTCACTCGTAGTTTTATTATATCACCTCTAATTAATTATTATAAGACATCTAGATATTAAAAAATTAATAATATTTAATAAATAATAAAATAGACATAAATGATAAACTAATTCTTGATATTTTAAATTAATAGGACATTTTTAGGGAACACATTTAAATTTTTTACACAAGTATTTTTACTCCATGATTTTACTATATTACCCCTAATTAATTATGGTAAGTCATTTACATATAAGAAAATTAATAATATTTAATAAATAAGGTAAATAGACATTTATGGCATGTCTGCTTCAGCTGCTTCAATCATAATTTTATTATATCACCCATAATTAATTATTGTAAGTCATTTACATATAAGAAAATTAATAATATTTAATAAATAAAAGGTAAAATAGAGAAATATGACATGTCTGTTTCAACTGCTTCTATCGTAATTTTACTATATCACCCCTAATTTATTATTATAAGTTATTTAGGTATTACAAAATTAATAATATTTAATAAAAAATAAAATTGACATAAAATGAAAAACTAATTCTTGATGTTTTGAATTAATATGACATCTTATATGAGACTCATTTATATTTTTTTCACATATATTTTTTTATAATAATTTTTTTATATCACATCTAATTACGTATTATAAGTCATTTAGGACATATCCTCTTCACTGCTTCAATCTTGAAATTTGTTTGACTCTCGAAATTATTTCAGTTTCACTTAAATTAAAATAAAAGAAAAAGTATTATAAATCATAATAATTAAAAACATAAATTATTTTAACAATATAATTGACTATCAACGCCACAAAAATTTGGACAAGGAGAGTAACATATATTATTTGAAAATTACGTAAAAAAATATTATAAATTACAATAGCTAACGATTTAAAATATCTAAAAACATATTACAAATTTTATTGATTATCTAAATTATATTTGTATCAAATAAATTCAGGGGTAATTTTGGCATTTTAGAATTTGGGTATTTTAATGTGTAATTTGTTGATCCAAATGATGTTTCTGAATTTAACACGTTTTGAAAATTTAGTACTTTGTTTGTTTAAATTTATTTATTTTATTTTTGTAAAATATTATATATTTAAAAATTATGCAAAATAAATAATTATAAGTCATACCTATTAACATTTTATAATATTTTTAAAACATATAGTAAAAAATATGATTTTAAAATTCTTATAGTGTCACCTAAATTGCAATAAAGTAAGTAACATAAATTATTTAAAATTACATTAAAAGATACTATAAATCATAACGATTAACAAATTAAAATATTTAAAAAATGTATTAGTAAAAATTTGATTGACTGTATAAATTCTAAAATTAGGACAAAGAGAGTAACATAAATTATTTGATAATTACGTAAAAGGTGCTATAAATCATAATAATTAATAATTTAAATTATTTAAAAATTTATATTAATGAAAATTTGATTGACACTCCAAATGCTATTAATACTACATAAATTGAGATAACGTAAATAATATATATTGGACCCATGCTGACACGGGCTAAAGTATCTAGTAAACTTAATATGTGAATAGATGATATACAATTTTATATGGCATATACTGTCTGTAAAAGGCTTGTGGCTTGATCAACTTTTTCCAACTTCTTTTTTGTTCCTTTTAACTCCAATCTTTTGGTACATCGATGTATGCTCAAAATCAATTTTTGCATATATGTGATTCATCATAGCTCAAATTGAATCAAATTAAATTTAATGATTTATATAATAAATCTATTTCATAATCTAGTTATCCGCACCCCCCTACAAATGGTATCAGGGCCCAGTAATTTAAAAAGTACAGCAGTGAGATATGTGTTAGAAAAATTAGAATTTAACATATGTTTATTGAATTAATTTGAATTAATTATGAGAAGACCATTTAGAAATTCAAAAGCTTTTAGAAAAATTAAAGAATCTTTAGTTAGTAATTATTCAGAATATATAAGTCTAAATAAAACAAAAGAAAATTCACAAAGATTAGCTTACCTAATTACATTAATATCTAGTATTGAAGCAAAATTAATAATCCATTTAAAATCTAGAAGAATGAGACACATACCACCTAATTATGATAAAATTAGATTTAGATATCCACCAAGATATTATAAAAATGATTTAAATGAATAAAGAAAAAAAAATACAAAGAATTAAAACAATTTATTTCTGAAAAACGTAAAGAATTAAAAATAAGAATAGAAAGACTATATTATAATATATTTGCCGGAGTTAGTAAAAACTCAATAAATACACAAAAAAATGAAATATCAAAATTAGAATCACAAATAGACAGTTTAGAATATATATACCAACATGAACTATTCACAATAAAATGAACAAAGAAGAATGTATAATAGATGAAAAAATATATGAAAATCACGAAGGATCAAAAATAAAAATAGTATTTTCTAATATAGGAAGAAGATATAAGAAAATAGGTGAACATTTATATCTGATGTTAGAAAAAGAAGAATTAAAATTAGAAGATAAATTAACAGCAATGATAAGAATAGAAAGAGAAAATGAAAAAATAGAGAGGAAAAAAGGAATATAAAAAATCAAAATACAAATACAAGAAACCAAGAAAAAGATATTATGTAAAAAATTATAAATACAAAAAACCATATAGAAAGAAGAAATCTATAAAAGAATGTACTTGTTATAATTGTGGAAAGTTAGGACATTTAGCTAGAGATTGTAAATTACCTAAAAATTCAAAAAATAAACAAATATCAGAAATAAAAATAGATAATACAGAATATATGCAGATAGATTATATAGATTATAAATTAGAAAGTGAGGATAGTATATATGAAATTTCAGAAAACGAAACAGATACTGAAATAGATAGTGAAATAGATGAATCAAATGACTGAAGAAGATATAAAAATAATAACAAAGGAAGAATATTTAAATGATGAATGAACGGAACAAAAAATAATATTTGACAGTAACATATTTGATGAAATAAAAGGAAAAGAATTAGATTAAAGTGTAGAAAAAATATTTAAAATACCAACAATAAAAAATATTTTTACTAGAAAAAAAGATGAATATTATGTAGTATGCCAAAAAGAACATGTAATAGACTGTAGATATGCAAAAGGCAAAGCTAGTATACCACTAGTAACAAAAAGAATAATTAATAAAGAGATAAATGATATAAAAAGTAAAGGAGATCCAATAAAATATGTACACCTTGGAGGTACAGAAATATTAATAAAAGCATGTTTTAGAGAAGGAATAGATACACCAATAGAATTATATTTAGCAGATGGTAGAATTATAAAACCTATAGAAAAAAGCATAATAACTGCCGTAAAAGAAAATTTAACATACCAAAAATTCAAATTCATAATAAGTGCAAACTATTCAGTAGTGGTAACAGATAGGAATATAGATAAATCACTAGTATTATATTGGAAAATATCAGGAATAGAATTAACTCCAGGAAGTAAAATATTTACAGCAAGATGCAAAAATTTATATGTATTAACAACAAAACATAAAATAATAGGAAAAAATAAGATTAACAAGATACAAATAGAAAGCCCATTTGAACAAATTGTAAAAACAATAGATTATAATGATTATAGCTATAAAGACATAGATATAGAAGAAAATTTAGAAATAGTAAATGATAGAATAAGTACAACAAAAAGAATAGCTGATGAAAAACCAGAATCATCAAGCTCATCAAAAAGAACAAGTTATGAAACAAATTCATTGTAATTGTCTTATTTTGTAATATCTTATTTGGTATTGGATAATTATATGTTATAGTTTTTGCATTTAAATTTCTATAATCAATAACCATCCTACTTTTTCCTCTTTTTTGTTCACTATGTTTATTTACTATAAATGCTGGACTATTATGCATACTATTACTTTTTTGTATATATTGTTTTTCTAATAATTCATCTACATGAATTTTAAATTCTTTTAAATCGTCAAAATTATAGGTTAATGGTTTCTGGGTTATTATACTATTTTTATCTATTAATTCAATTTTTATGGTAGTTTTATGTTTCTCGCATTCTTTTAATGGATCTTCACTATATAATTGTTCTATTTTTTTCTTAATTATTTCTATCTTATTTATGGAAAATATAGTTATTTCTGTTTTATTTATCGAAAATACTACCAGTTCTATTGTGTCTTCAGTATTTTTTATATTTTCTAACTTTTGTGTAATTTTTTCACTTCCTTTTATCCAATCAGTTTTCTTTCTTATTTTATTATTAACTCTTTTTGCTCTTACTTTTTGTTTGCATGGTGTTGTAAACCACCAGTCGTTTCTAGTTATTATATGTGGGTATAATTTATCTAAAAATGGCATTCCTAAAAGTATATCTTTTGACGTTAGTTCATAATTATAAATTTCTTCTATTGTTAATATCTTATCCCATATTTGTACTTTTACATTCCTAGCTTTATAAGTAATTAAGCTTCCTTCATTATTAAATCCTTTAACTATTATTGGTGTTTTCAATTTATCCCATTTACTTTCTGGTAAGCAATTATATCTACATAAATTAGCTTCTGCTCCTGTATCTATCATAGGCGTATAATATCTACTGTAATATCCTTCTACTACTATCTTCATTAATACATATATTTTCATTTTTTGTTAAGGCTCTTTTTAAGAATAATTTTTCTTTGTTATATGTTAAGGTTAATTGTGTATGTTCTATATTATATGGTTTTACTTGTTCTAACCATTTTATTCCTAATATTATATCTGTTTTTTGCATTTCTTCCTTTACTTCAAATTCTATTTTTATTTTTCTAACTCCTATTATTATTTCCTTTTCTGCTATATTTTTACTATTTATTAAACTTCTTGGTAGATCTGGGCACATATCATTATCAGTTTTTATTTCTTCATTTTTTACTAGATATTTTGCTATATAATTTTCTTCTTGTCCTGTATTTAAGAGTATTAAATATTCTTTTTCATTTAAGAGTAATTTATTAAATTACTTATTAAATTTATTTCATAACTTATTCTTTTTGATGAGCTTGATGATTCTGGTTTTCATCAGCTATTCTTTTTGTTGTACTTATTCTATCATTTACTATTTCTAAATTTTCTTCTATATCTATGTCTCTATAGCTATAATCATTATAATCTATTGTTTTTACAATCTGTTCGAATGGGCTTTCTATTCGTATCTTGTTAATCTTATTTTTTCCTGTTATTTTATGTTTTGTTGTTAATACATATAAATTTTTGCATCTCCCTGTAAATATTTTACTTTCTGGGATTAATTCTATTCCTGATATCTTCCAGTATAATACAAGTGATTTATCTATATTTTTATCTGTTATCGCTACTGAATAATTTGCACTTATTATGAATTTGAATTTTTGATATATTAGATTTTCTTTTACGGCAGTTATTATGCTTTTTTCTATAGGTTTTATAATTCTATCATCTGCTAAATATAATTCTATTGGTGTATATATTCCTTCTCTAAAACATACTTTTATTAATATCTCTGTACCTCCAAGGTGTACATATTTTATTGGATCTCCTTTACTTTTTATATCATTTATTTCTTTATTAATTATTCTTTTTGTTACTAGTGGTATACTAGCTTTGCCTTTTGCATATCTACAGTCTATTACATGTTCTTTTTGGCATACTACATAATATTCATCCTTTTTTCTAGTAAAAATATTTTTTATTGTTGGTATTTTAAATATTTTTTCTACACTTTAATCTAATTCTTTTCCTTTTATTTCATCAAATATGTTACTGTCAAATATTATTTTTTGTTTCGTTCCTTCGTCATTTAAATATTCTTCCTTTGTTATTATTTTTATATCTTCTTCAGTCATTTGATTCATCTATTTCACTATCTATTTCAGTATCTGTTTCGTTTTCTGAAATTTCATATATACTATCCTCACTTTCTAATTTATAATCTATATAATCTATCTGCATATATTCTGTATTATCTATTTTTATTTCCAATATTTGTTTATTTTTTGGATTTTTAGGTAATTTACAATCTCTAGCTAAATGTCCTAACTTTCCACAATTATAACAAGTACATTCTTTTATAGATTTCTTCTTTCTATATGGTCTTTTGTATTTATAATTTTTTACATAATATCTTTTTCTTGGTTTCTTGTATTTGTATTTTAATTTTTTATATTTCTTATATTTCTTGTGTCTTTTTCTTTTCTTATAATATCTTTCTTCACATCCAAATTGGGGTGCTATTTTATTTTTGCAACATGCTAAATTTTTTATTAATGTTTTTTCCATTTTTAATTCTTCTCTATATTTTTTACATAAATTTCTATACCATGGTTGTAAATATTTTATTCTTGCTCCTAACGTATCTACTATTTTTGCTTCTTCCCAACTTTTTATTATCTTTGAACAAAATGGTTCAGGTAATTTATTAAAATATAATTTTCTTATTTCTTTACTTTCTTCTATACTATATGCTCCTTTATAATAATATTCTTTAAATGCACAAGTATATTCATTTATATAGCACATATTACATATTGCTAATTTTAACATTAAATTCCTATTTGTATCTTTTTCTTCATCTTGTTCTTCTTCTATTGTTGTCTTACTACCAAATTCATCTTTTATAGCAGTTTCATATTTTTTTAATAATTCTATAGGTGTTAGTTTAGTTGTTGTTGATGATGTTTCCTTCTATAGGTTTATTAGCTCTTAATACTTTCTTGCTATTTTCAGTTAAATTTGAAAACCATAGTTTTACTGATCCTATTAGTGTTCTTTCTATATATTCTGGTGCATCTGTTATGTTTATATTATTATCTAATAATTGTTTTGTCATATATCCTATCCATAATTGTATTGTTTTTTCTGTATCTATTACACAGTCTAGGTCTAAAAAGTTATAATTTTTATTAACTATTTGTTTTGGTGTCCATTTGTCATATTCATTATATTTTTTAAACTTACTCTTATAATATATAGGTTTTCTTATTTCTATTGTTTTAGATATTATATTTTCATCTTTTTTATCAAGAGTATTTATTTCTGTGTTGGTACTTTCTAAGTTTTCTTCATTAATTACTTCTTGTTTTTCATTGATTTCTAAATATTTTATATTTGTTAATATTTCTGTGTATGTTTCACTATCTTCCGAATCATAATTATCTGTCTCTTCAATATCTATATTATTTATTTCTAATTTTTCCTTAAATTGATTTATCTCGTTTAGTAGTTTCTGTTCTTTATTTTTTTCTTCTTTTTCCTTTTGTCTTTGTTCATATAGATCTTTTAACATTTGTAGTTCTTTTTCTAATTCAGCAATCCTACTATTTTTAGTTTCTTCTATTTTTCGTATTTCTTCCGTAGTTTGTTGTTTAATTTTTTCTATTTCTTTTTTCCTGTCTATTTCTTCATTTTTTTTTCTATTCTTACCATTGCTGTTAATTTATCTTCTAATTTTAATTCTTCTTTTTTCTAACATCAGATATAAATGTTCACCTATTTTCTTATATCTTCTTCCTATATTAGAAAATACTATTTTTATTTTTGATCCTTCGTGATTTTCATATATTTTTTCATCTATTATAAATTCTTCTTTGTTCATTTTATTGTGAATAGTTCATGTTGGTATATATATATTCTAAACTGTCTATTTGTGATTCTAATTTTGATATTTCATCTTTTTGTGTATTTATTGAGTTTTTACTAACTCCGGCAATAATATATTATAATGTAGTCTTTCTATTCTTATTTTTAATTCTTTACGTTTTTCAGAAATAAATTATTTTAATTCTTTATATTTTTGTTCTTTATTCATTTAAATCATTTTTATAATATCTTGGTGGATATCTAAATATAATTTTATCATAATTAGGTGGTATGTGTCTCATTCTTCTAGATTTTAAATGGATTATTAATTTTGCTTCAATACTAGATATTAATGTAATTAGGTAAGCTAATCTTTGTGGATTTTCCTTTGTTTTATTTAGACTTATATATTCTGAATAATTACTAACTAAAGATTCTTTAATTTTTCTAAAAGTTTCTCTATTTTTAAATGGTCTTCTCATAATTAATTCAAATTAATTCAATAAACATATGTTAAATTCTAATTTTTCTAACACATATCTCACTGCTGTACTTTTTAAATTACTGGGCTCTGATACCATTTGTAGGTGGGGTGCGGATAACTAGATTATAAAATAGATTTATTATATATCTCATGAATCTATTCTTTTTTGTGCGTGGATATTTCTTAAATTTTGTTTCAATATTTTTTAATAATTTATTCTTTTTGTAAGATGTATCCATTAATTTATTTGGTTTATTATTTTATCCTGTAGTAACTGCAGAGTTACAAATTTCTGTATAATAATTTATCCTAACTGTACTGTAATGTATATCTAGTTCTAGATTTTCTATGATATTTATTATCTTGTGTTGTTCTTCTCGTAGTGAGTTTTTTAAATTATATAAACTATCACATGTACTTTTTTCTAAATTTTCTAAGGTTTCTTCTATCCATATTAACTTTTCTTTTAGATTTTCCATTATTTTTCTAATTCGGTTTCTATAATTAATTTCATTATTTAGATTATTTTGATTTTCTCTAGATTTTCTAATATATTCTAACATTCTTGATCTGAATAATATCCTTCTGGATAAATTTCTTCGTATAACTGTTCTAGCCAATTTATGGTTTCAATTTCATAGTCTATTACTTTTTCTAATATTATTTTCTTAATATCTATGATTTCTATATCTTTAAGTATATATAAGATTAAAACTTTAAGATAATCTAGATGATCTATTTTTTAAAATTAATTTTACTATAATATTTTGTAGTTAATTGTTTTAGTCTTAGTAGTTTTTACATATTTTTATTAAGAAATTCTATATTTTTTATATTTTTATTTTCCATGTATTTGTCTATATTTATTTTCATCTGTTTTTCTAGTAACTATATGTTTCTCATGTCTTTTTCTAAAAATTTTATATAATTTATCATGATAAGTATTTGTAAGAGTAGTTAGGTAGGCATGGTATATAATTTACTCTAGTCATGTAATATTTTACCAAATGCTTTTTCTAATATGATTTTTCTTATATCTACTACTTTTATATCTCTAAGTGCATACAAAATAAGTATTTTAAATTTATCTACCATCACATCAGATAAATTATTATTCATTTTCATAAAATTGTTTTTTTCAAAATATTCCCTTCAACCATGTACATAACAAAATATGGTCATCTCAGATTACTACATACTAGATTATTCTTAAATAACATGTTCTTCGGTCACTATTAGCATGGTAATTTGGATACTTTTTCCCTTAAACAGCGCTTCTACTCTGGTTACTCCCCGCCACGGCTTCTTGCCTCATTGGTTTCACCTTTAGGATGGCATAGTTCTTAGGGATTTTTCTCCGTTTCCACTTTGCTAATAAACTTCTTAACATATTATTCTTGGAATAATTCTACTATAAAGTAACTAATATGAATTTATTTTATCATATCATGATTGTTGGGAATTATGAATTTAGCTATTCATAATCATAAATAGATATACCTGTTCGGGTAGTTTTGATATTTCTGAAGTTTGTTCCTCCATAGCTTTTTCCATTGAAGTATGTCTGTTTTTTAATTAACTGAGTAAAATATTTGTTATGGAATGGAGAGAGTATTTGCTTCAACGCATGAAGGCTTGCTTTGCAATGCCTTCAGTTCTTTTTATTAATAGAACGAAAAACAAACTTTACAAACTTTACAATCCTACACGTTTTTTGAAATGCTAAAAATAAAAAAGCTAAAAGTCAAAAAGGCTACTACTACCCTATAGCCTTTAAAGTCTAGAAAAGTAGGCAATAATTACAATTCTACATAAATGCTCTACAATAATGCTAACTTACAATTTTATCAAATTTACGTAAATAAAAATCTATACAATAAATGGTCTAAATATCTTGTCTTCCATTGTCGTATCTGCTATATCTCCATTATTGCTCTTTCTCTTATCTTTTCAGCTGGTATTTGTCTTCTTTATTCTAGATGTACTTCTGAATAATATTATCTTCTCTATTACATTTTAAACATTGGTGATCTGGGTATTTATGTCCAATTATTTTATAATATCTTGTCAGTAGTCCATCTGAAATAAATTCTTTTTTAATTGCTCTTGCGGGTTGTTTTTCTGGGTTTAGTAATGTCATTATCCGTTGTCTGGCATCTTCCATATCTGCTTGTCGTAGCTCTTTTGAATTTGAGTAAATCATTTGATGATCTCTCGAATAATAGCTCCATATTGGGTTTCCATTAGTATAATTATTTGCTAGTTCTTGGATAATCGTAGCTAGTCCAATAAGTCGTTTATTTGCATAGAAATCGGGTATCTCAATTCTGGGTATCTCCGGTTGCTGAGTAATATCTTCTGGTATGATCATATCTCTGGTTAGTCCTATCTTTACAACTTGTATAACTGGTTTTATTTTATCGTATAGTATCTTTGCGGGTGCAGTATAACACTTTATATGAAATAGATTGCCTTTTGTTATTCTTTTGTAGGTGGTGAATATCTTGTGTAATTCTTCCATATCTGTTAATTCTTCTCCGTCTTGGGTGTATATGGTGTTTAGTAGTCCGTAGTCAAAACAAGTTTTTACTAGGCTTGGGTTAGTTTTAGGTAGTGCGATTAGCTTGTTATATCCTTGTAATTTTTGGGTTATATAGTTGGTGTTTGGTTCTTTAATGTTTGTAGCTCTGGGGTTATGGTTTAGAAAAGTTTGTAATCTATAGATGTTTTCAATATATTTCTGGGTTGTATAATTATAAACTTTTTTATCTTGATTTAGGCTATCTCGGTATGTGGTAATTTGTGGGGGTATGAATAAATGGTCTTTTTGTGTTTTTGGTGTAAATGGTTTTTCAAATATTTTATTTATATTCCTGTTCTGGTATCTCGGTCGACTAACTCCTTTGCTTGTACCTGCAGAAGTAGATTGATAAATGTTATGGGTTTTATGGAGTGTCCCAACGTCTCCTTCTAGCTCTGGAATTTTATTGTCTTCCGATCGACATAGCTCTGCACACTGCTGAGTTAGCTGATTTATAGCTATAGACTTCATTTATCTTCATTAGTCTTTAGCTTTTCTATCTCATTACCCATACTGTCCACTTTCATTGAAAGCGTAGTTAGGGTGTTGAGTATTTTTTCTAGAGTATCTTCTTCTATAATTTCAGTCTGTGTAGCTTTGTCTTGATATGTAATCTGCAATAACATTTTTGTTAGTACTAATTACTTCAATTATAAATGTGAAATTCAATATATTCAAGACTAGTCTCCGAATTTCTTTCGTTGTAACAGAATTTTGTATTTTCTTTGTTAGCCACCAGCGTACCTGTGTATTATCTGTTCGTACAATAAATTTGTTATATACAATATATGGTTCAAATGCTAACAAACATTTATATAATGAATATAATTCTTTCCTATTTATTTCCCATTTTATTTCTGTCTCATTGAACGTACCTGAGTAGTATCTACAATGGTGTTCTATTTTTTCTGCTTCATATCGATATTTAAGTACTCCTCCATAACTATATTCACTAGCATCGGCTTCTACATATAAATTTTCTATTTTCATCTGGAAATTGTAATTTTGGTAATTCTTTACAAAGTAATTTTATTTTTTGAACTTGTTTTTTTATCTTCTTCATTGTAGTTATATTCTATATCCTTTTTTAATTCTTTCTGTAGTGGTTTTAAAGTTTCTGCTAATTTTGGAATATATTCTCTTACTTGGTTTACTAATCCTAAAAATGATTGTAATTTCTTTTTTGTATCTAATTCTTCTTTTGAATTTATTATTTTTTGTACTATATGTTGTTGCATTTTTATTCCACTTTTATCTATTTGTATTCCTAAAAATTCTATCTGATTTTTCATAATTTCAGCTTTCTTTTCGCTTAGACTTATTCCTGATTTTTCTATTATATCTGTAAACTGTTCCAATAATTTTAAATGTTCTTCTTTAGTTTTTGTATATAATAATATATCATCTATGTATACTATACAATTAGATAATTGTTTAAAATAATTATCCATAAAATGTTGATATCTACCTGGTGCATTTTTATATCCAAATGGTAATACGTTCCATTCATAAAATCCTTGTGGTACCGTAAATGCGGTTAATTCTTTAGATTCTTCTTCTAACTTTAGATGGTAAAATCCTGATTTACAGTCGAATTTACTACAATAATTATATCCTTGTATTTGTCTTATTTTTAATATCTTATTTGGTATTGGATAATTATATGTTATAGTTTTTGCATTTAAATTTCTATAATCAATAACCATCCTACTTTTTCCTCTTTTTTGTTCACTATGTTTATTTACTATAAATGCTGGACTATTATGCATACTATTACTTTTTTGTATATATTGTTTTTCTAATAATTCATCTACATGAATTTTAAATTCTTTTAAATCGTCAAAATTATAGGTTAATGGTTTCTGGGTTATTATACTATTTTTATCTATTAATTCAATTTTTATGGTAGTTTTATGTGTCTCGCATTCTTTTAATGGATCTTCACTATATAATTGTTCTATTTTTTTCTTAATTATTTCTATCTTATTTATGGAAAATATAGTTATTTCTGTTTTATTTATCGAAAATACTACTAGTTCTATTGTGTCTTCAGTATTTTTTATATTTTCTAACTTTTGTGTAATTTTTTCACTTCCTTTTATCCAATCAGTTTTCTTTCTTATTTTATTATTAACTCTTTTTGCTCTTACTTTTTGTTTGCATGGTGTTGTAAACCACCAGTCGTTTCTAGTTATTATATGTGGGTATAATTTATCTAAAAATGGCATTCCTAAAAGTATATCTTTTGACGTTAGTTCATAATTATAAATTTCTTCTATTGTTAATATCTTATCCCATATTTGTACTTTTACATTCCTAGCTTTATAAGTAATTAAGCTTCCTTCATTATTAAATCCTTTAACTATTATTGGTGTTTTCAATTTATCCCATTTACTTTCTGGTAAGCAATTATATCTACATAAATTAGCTTCTGCTCCTGTATCTATCATAGGCGTATAATATCTACTGTAATATCCTTCTACTACTATCTTCATTAATACATATATTTTCATTTTTTGTTAAGGCTCTTTTTAAGAATAATTTTTCTTTGTTATATGTTAAGGTTAATTGTGTATGTTCTATATTATATGGTTTTACTTGTTCTAACCATTTTATTCCTAATATTATATCTGTTTTTTGCATTTCTTCCTTTACTTCAAATTCTATTTTTATTTTTCTAACTCCTATTATTATTTCCTTTTCTGCTATATTTTTACTATTTATTAAACTTCTTGGTAGATCTGGGCACATATCATTATCAGTATATCATTATCAGTTTTTATTTCTTCATTTTTTACTAGATATTCTGCTATATAATTTTCTTCTTGTCCTGTATTTAAGAGTATTAAATATTCTTTTTCATTTATTTTTCCTGTTATGTAATATTGGTTTAAATTACTCATTGAATTTGTTTCATAACTTGTTTTTTTTGATGAGCTTGATGATTCTGATTTTACATCAGCTATTCTTTTTGTTGTACTTATTCTATCATTTACTATTTCTAAATTTTCTTCTATATCTATGTCTCTATAGCTATAATTATTATAATCTATTGTTTTTACAATCTGTTCGAATGGGCTTTCTATTCGTATCTTGTTAATCTTATTTTTTCCTGTTATTTTATGTTTTGTTGTTAATACATATAAATTTTTGCATCTCGCTGTAAATATTTTACTTCCTGGGGTTAATTCTATTCCTGATATCTTCCAGTATAATACAAGTGATTTATCTATATTTTTATCTGTTACCGCTACTGAATAATTTGCACTTATTATGAATTTGAATTTTTGATATATTAGATTTTCTTTTACGGCAGTTATTATGCTTTTTTCTATAGGTTTATAATTTTATCATCTGCTAAATATAATTCTATTGGTGTATATATTCCTTCTCTAAAACATACTTTTATTAATATCTCTGTACCTCCAAGGTGTACATATTTTATTGGATCTCCTTTACTTTTTATATCATTTATTTCTTTATTAATTATTCTTTTTGTTACTAGTGGTATACTAGCTTTGCCTTTTGCATATCTACCGTCTATTACATGTTCTTTTTGGCATACTCATAATATTCATCCTTTTTCCTAGTAAAAATATTTTTTATTGTTGGTATTTTAAATATTTTTTCTACACTTAAATCTAATTCTTTTCCTTTTATTTCATCAAATATGTTACTGTCAAATATTATTTTTTGTTTCGTTCCTTCGTCATTTAAATATTCTTCCTTTGTTATTATTTTTATATCTTCTTCAGTCATTTGATTCATCTATTTCACTATCTATTTCAGTATCTGTTTCATTTTCTGAAATTTCATATATACTATCCTCACTTTCTAATTTATAATCTATATAATCTATCTGCATATATTCTGTATTATCTATTTTTATTTTCAATATTTGTTTATTTTTTGGATTTTTAGGTAATTTACAATCTCTAGCTAAATGTCCTAACTTTCCACAATTATAACAAGTACATTCTTTATAGATTTCTTCTTTCTATATGGTCTTTTGTATTTATAATTTTTTACATAATATCTTTTTCTTGGTTTCTTGTATTTGTATTTTGATTTTTTATATTTCTTATATTTCTTGTGTCTTTTTCTTTTCTTATAATATCTTTCTTCACATCCAAATTGGGGTGCTATTTTATTTTTGCAACATGCTAAATTTTTTATTAATGTTTTTTCCATTTTTAATTCTTCTCTATATTTTTCACATAAATTTCTATACCATTGTTGTAAAAATTTTATTCTTGCTCCTAACGTATCTACTATTTTTGCTTCTTCCCAACTTTTTATTATCTTTGAACTAAATGGTTCGGGTAATTTATTAAAATATAATTTTCTTATTTCTTTACTTTCTTCTATACTATATGCTCCTTTATAATAATATTCTTTAAATGCACAAGTATATTCATCTATATAGCACATATTACATATTGCTAATTTTAACATTAAATTCCTATTTGTATCTTTTTCTTCATCTTGTTCTTCTTCTAGTGTTGTCATATTCATTATATTTTTTAAACTTACTCTTATAATATATAGGTTTTCTTATTTCTGTTGTTTTAGATATTATATTTTCATCTTCTTTTTTATCAAGAGTATTTATTTCTGTGTTGGTATTTTCTAAGTTTTCCTCATTAAATTACTTCTTGTTTTTCATTGATTTATAAATTTTTTATATTTGTTAATATTTCTGTGTATGTTTCACTATCTATGAATCATAATTATCTGTCTCTTCTACATCTATATTATTTATTTCTAATTCTTTGTTTTCTATTTCCAATATTTCTTTAAATTGATTTATCTCGTATAGTAATTTTTGTTCTCTATCTTTTTGTTCTTTTTCTTTTTGTCTTTGTTCATACAGATCTTTTAATATTTGTAGTTCTTTTTCTAATTCAGCAATCCTACTATTTTTAGTTTCTTCTATTTTTCGTATTTCTTCCGTAGTTTGTTGTTTAATTTTTTCTATTTCTTTTTTCCTCTCTATTTCTTCATTTTTTTTTCTATTCTTACCATTGCTGTTAATTTACCTTCTAATTTTAATTCTTCTTTTTCTAACATCAGATATAAATGTTCACCTATTTTCTTATATCTTCTTCCTATATTAGAAAATACTATTTTTATTTTTGATCCTTCGTGATTTTCATATATTTTTTCATCTATTATACATTCTTCTTTGTTCATTTTATTGTGAATAGTCATGTTGGTATATATATTCTAAACCGTCTATTTATGATTCTAATTTTGATATTTCATCTTTTTGTGTATTTATTGAGTTTTTACTAACTCCGGCAAATATATTATAATGTAGTCTTTTTATTCTTATTTTTAATTCTTTACGTTTTTCAGAAATAAATTATTCTAATTCTTTGTATTTTTGTTCTTTATTCATTTAAATCATTTTTATAATATCTTGGTGGATATCTAAATATAATTTTATCATAATTAGGTGGTATGTGTCTCATTCTTCTAGATTTTAAATGGATTATTAATTTTGCTTCAATACTAGATATTAATGTAATTAGGTAAGCTAATCTTTGTGGATTTTCTTTTGTTTTATTTAGACTTATATATTCTGAATAATTACTAACTAAAGATTCTTTAATTTTTCTAAAAGCTTCTGTATTTCTAAATGGTCTTCTCATAATTAATTCAAATTAATTCAATAAACATATGTTAAATTCTAATTTTTCTAACACATATCTCACTACTGTACTTTTTAAATTACTGGGCTTTGATATCATTTGTAGGGGGTGCGGATAACTAGATTATAAAATAGATTCATTTGATAGTGTGGTGATTCATATGGATATAAAGTTTGAAAAGTTTAGCAATACAATTGTAAGATAATTTGTGGTGGATGATAAAATTATATTCTGTATAAGGTTGATGATATATATATATATATATATATATATTAATAGACTTTTTACCCACTTTTTTTTTTTTTAAAGTTCTTAGTTTCCAAGTTTCTAAGTTTTTGTTCCACAATATATATATATATATATATATATATATGTGTGTGTGTGTGTGTGTGTGTGAGAGAGAGAGAGAGAGTAAAGGAGAATGATATACATGATATTAGTTAAACTTTGAACGATGATCACTCATTGGGATGTATGAAATTGGTAATATAACATGTATGATGATGATACAATCCCATTAATTGAACTCGACATGACAATGAATTAAAAAAAACACTATATCTTGCAATGCCTCATATAGGAACACTTTCAGATCTCGTAGCTACACTTTGTAAGTGTGAACTTTGTTACTTTATTGGTCACACTTGTAAATTGAATGCTTTGCCTATATACATGCTCGACATACCATCCCTATGACCATATTTATCTCTACAAGCAAAAATTCTGGTTAAAATGTTCAGTTTCAAATATATCTTGTAGCCAATCATTTCAAACATCAAGAACTAAATTAAATAAAAAATAAAAAATAATACATATTCATATATACCTACAATAGAATTCAACTTAACCATGTTACACATACTAATAAATCAATGTATTAAAATACCAACTACAAAAATATTTTACAAATTAAATTGAATGTGTACATATTATATAATGATTTATAGACATTCTAAGTATATCCAAATTCTTCGCCATTCACACCAATAAATCATATTCACTTTCTGCCACTATTGGAAATTGCATCACCCATATTCTCCTACACATATGAGAAGAAACAAAAATTAGATAGAAACCAAACTTTCATTTACGTGAAGTACAAGAATCTCAAGCAAAGTATTCATCAAATCGGTGCTTTTCAAAGGGAATATCGACATGAAAAACAAAGGAGGAATCTAACAAAGTAAAAGTTGAATCCATTACTAAAATAAGAGAGTACGGTAGGTAACACATGGTAGTTGGCTAGGGAAAGCAAAAAGGGAGATAGTTACCTATTGATCACATGATAAAGATGACAAACCTGTGAAGTTTGATTTTATCTTCTAATTTATTCACTTTAGTGCTAATTGTTTTCCTTGTTATTACATATTCTCATTAGTAACATACACTCCACTGTATCCTTTTCTAGTGATGCTTATTTATTCATTTATTCTTCCATTTTCTTATTGTAGTTGATGATTCATTTTTCATCTTCTACTTTCAACATCACTTGACACAAACCAACTAAAAATTTGGCACCAATCAACTTTGAATCACTTAATCATAAATGTCCAAATAGACAAAGTTAGCATGGTTGAGGAAAGTACAAACCATGCAGCATAAGACAAAAATGGGATTTGATCAGGCTTTTATTGATTTTTTGTTTGAGAAAAAGATGTGAAAATATCATACTAATGTAATGACCTTTCAAATTATTTTCTTGATTTTTGTGCATTTTAGATATTTTGTGCCTCCCCATAGCGGTGTTAGGGCATTTATGACTTGTTCGAACCATTGGTTTGATTTTTTGACAATTCATTTGGGTTTTATTCTTATTTCTCTTTATTGGAGCTTTTTAAGTTGATAAATGGATTTCAGATAAAAAATTCTAGTAGATGATCTAAGATGAGAATTTTGACAGTGTTCTTAGCTTTGGAATGTTGATTTATGCTAGGGAGGCCCTTGATTCGAGTCCCGGCTTTTGAACTCATTTTGAAATTGAGTGGAAGTTGGTGAAATGGAAACATGAGTATGAAACCCATATTTAAATAAAATAATCTCATTTGATAATTTTGATCGTTGTATTGAGTTCGTAATGTAGAATTTTTGTGCAGTAGCATAGTTTGTTTATGTGAAAAGGATTTTGAATAAATTCCGAGCCCCCGATTGGAGTTCGTTGGGACATAAGCTTTTGTTGGTTTCTTGATATTTGATGCAATCAACTTTTCTTTTTCCCATTTGTGAGGTTCAGGTTGTATTCGCAAAGTGTTAAGTTTTTTACCTTCGCGATCGTGAACCTTCCCATCGTGTTTGAGATGTAAGGTTAGTCCGACCCAATCTATTCTCTTCTTTGCATTGGTGAAAGCTTCATCACGTTTGTGATGGCTTTCCCTCCTATTGTTCATCACATTCACAAATTATTTCATGCATTCACAATGAACTAATTTACTGTACTTCACGATAGCGACCAGGGGGGCTGGCATTTGCGATGAGTAACCCCTGAAAGTATATATGTAACGATCCATTCCATTATTACCAAAAACATATTCGGTAAAAGCATAAAAACCATCTTCACCATAAGTTCTAGGACCACTTATTTACTATGGGAGTGTATTGGACATGAACTAAGGTGATACCATAACCCTCGCCCAAAGTTACGCTGAAATCTTTTTTTTTCGATTGACTTTTAATCGAAGTTTGTTTTAGGATCAACTTCAAAGGAGCAAATATCCTAGAATATAGTGAGTTCTGGGGTAAAATACACACCAAATGAAATATGTTTGAGTTTAATTTACAGTATATTCATGCATTTATTAATTCACCTTCGGAGTAAAATGTTATGAAAATTTTCCTGAACATTGTTCAAGATGAAAAATTAACCACAGTAGCAGTACCGTTGTGGCGATAATTTAACCACTGTAGTGGTAATAGATAGTATTTTAGGCTGGTTATTACGAGTTCCATCCCCAACACTCAAATATTTTATTCTTAAGACCTAGAGGGGTGATTTGCTTATAGTTGGGGTGGAAATCCTTTGTTGAAGTAAGTTTTTTACTCCTTTTTAACATTCATTAATCCATTCATCTTCTAAAATCATTAGAATGGAAAATTATGGTGAAATTTCTTGTGGTTTAGAAACCTAAGTTCATGAAATTATGGGAAAAACTAATGGGCATGAGTATTTTCACCTAGAATTGAATTTAGATTGTTAATTAATAATTCTTAGCATGAATTAGTGCCTCAAAATATGAAATTGATGATTGGGGACCTTGAATTTGATAAAATTGAAATATTTAGCCTTGAAACTCCATAATGAAGATGGGTTGAATATGACAGAGCTTGTTAAGGGTAATAAACCCTTAAGTAATGTTTAGAACAAGAATAAAGGAAATAATTTGTGGGTTTGAATTTCCAAAGTATTTATTCAAAGAGTAATTGATTAATTACTTTTATAACCACCTGTTTCTCAGATGATTGAGCATTTTAAGGGATCAAGAAAGGAAAGGATCATCCTTGATGTAGCTTGTTTGTTCAAGAATCTTCAATTGAGGTATGTTGAGTTAACATATAGTAGATGAAACATCCTATTTTTGACCCTTAGAAAATTTCTTGATTTTGAGCTCTCTGGATATCATACAACTTGTACTTACTTGCCGTATGATCCTGGTACAATTTTGGGGTCTTGGTTATATGATAATCAGTGTTGTTTGGGTTTTTTTGTGACATCATACTAGTCATATGATGATGGTATGATATAGTTTATGGACTCGTATGATTCTCAGTGTGTCATGCCCTTCGTAGGTTGCCTAGGGTACAATTTATGGGTACCAGTCGTATGTTATGGATGTGAGTTGGTCTTTGTGGTCATATTTTGGAGATTTTTGGTGTCCAACTTGACGCCTAGGGTACAAGTGGAGGGTACCACTCGCATATTGTGGGTACAGTTTGGTTTGGTAGGTCTAGTCGTACCCTCTTGTGCATATTCTTCAACTTTTAAGTTGAGGGTATTTTGAACATTTCTCACTCTAAAATCCTTAAGAGCCCATGTCTTATAACACTTTGTAGCCTCTTATAACACACTTTGAAGCATCAAAGCACTCCTAAAACTCTCTCTAAATTCTCTCTTGAAGATTGGAATAGGGTTTCTTTAAGGTGTTTATTTAGAGGCTGAAAAGTCAAGTTTTTTCCATGAATCTTGGTGAATAAGGAATGTGACCTTCCCTCATTATTAGTTCATAAGAATAATGTTTTTAAATCTTTGATTATGAATCATTAGTGGTGGTTTTGAAAATCAATATTGAGGGTTTTGTTGCATATTGTTGAGTATTGTTTACTTTTGGTTTAAATTGTGTTTATACATGTTTTAATGATGGTTTTGCACATGTGTGTGCTTGGTAATTGTGGTTTAAAAATAAGGTCATGGTTAACCCTAAACTTGATGATATTTACTTTGGTTTTTGTCTTGATAATGGTATGCCCTCAACATGTTTGTGAAAATGTCTAAGAGAATAAACTAGTTAAATGTTAAATGGTGTTTTGAACTAACGCAT
This sequence comes from Capsicum baccatum var. pendulum, assembly GCA_030864225.1. Classification (NCBI taxonomy): domain Eukaryota; kingdom Viridiplantae; phylum Streptophyta; class Magnoliopsida; order Solanales; family Solanaceae; genus Capsicum; species Capsicum baccatum. The sequence goes on from CM061550.1 coordinate 141,144,971, forward strand.
TGGTCCAATGAATATGAATGATTGGTAAATAGTTTTGTGAAGGCTTTATTGTCCATGTAGTAATTTAAATGGTAACCTTTGTGGTTTAATTAAGTAAAAAGGGTTTTGAGTCCCTAAACATTAAATTTATTTATGTCCTCATTAGATAATGGGTTCAAGTCCCTAAAAATTTGAATTAAATTAGTGTCATTGTTAGAAAATGGGTTCGAGTCCCAAAGTCAAATGAATGATTGGTTGATTGATAATGGTAATGAAATATAGTATGCTTGCAAGTGGTGTTGATATGACAATAGTAACGAAGTCCCTTGGTAAGTAATTGTCTTAATAGTTGTGTATGTCAAATGATGGTTTTAAATTGGGTTTTAAAGAGGGTTGTGTAGACGAGTTGTGAAGGTAGAGACCCCGGGGAGGATCAACAATAAAAACCGTGTTTGCCGATACGGGGGTCAAATCAGCCTAAGGTTTGAGTCCTCTTGCTTACTATGACTGGGAGGTTCAAGTCTCCCATAATATATGATGTGGGAGGTTTGACTCCCCCATATTATACTATGTGATTGGGTGACCAAGTCGCCTTAGTATATGAGTGGGAGGTTTGAGTCTCCCATGCATTTATGTAAGATTATTCTTTGGTGTGTGCAGTTACCCGAATTGGGGCCCGATCAGGGGGTGAAAACTGGAGCCCATATGGCCCGTAGGTGTTATTAATATGATAACTAAGCTACCCAACCCAATCTAAGATTTCAAAGGTATATGTTAAACCTCGTTCCCTATCCCGGCATAGTATGGTATATATATATATATATATATATTGCATTGGTTATATGCATTGGTTGATTTGTTTTGAACTATTGCCATTATATTATCCTTATCCTTGAGTTACATGCTAGTTCTCCAACTGGTAACCATCTTCGGACACTGTATTCCCACACGATACAAATATTGGTCATACTATTACACCTCCTACTCAGTGACTTGGATTCGGAGACAACTTGTGTTGACTTGAAGTTGTGAGCTTCCATACTTCAGAAGGCTCTATTTCTTCCTTGTAGTTTCTTATATCTTTATCAGCTTAGACTTGAAATTGGTTTTGGCTATGGTCGGGGGCATATCCTAACCTATATTCTTGGATTTATTTTAAAGGCTTTGTATGGACAAACTGTGGACTTGGGTACATTATGGAATGGATTTGGTTATGTTATGGTTGTTAGTTTGGTATTAAATGGTTCCACTTATTTGGATTGGCCATGGTTATGGACTTATCCCAAATTCTTTGAGTTGTACATTACTCTACCTTGGTATATAGTCGAAACTTATCCGACTCGGGGAATATGTTGGTTGGTTGGATTGGATATCGAGGGTGGTCTCTGGTACTTGTTGTACTTGGTTGGGTCGGGTTATGTCAGTAGAATTGGGCAAGGTGCACTTAACTTTGATAATAATGTTGGGAGATTCATGGCATAGACCTTTGATTATGGTGTTTTGATGCATTAATTATTAAAATATAATTAGGTTTAAATATTATCATGAATTATTATTGTACTCAGCTGATGCGATACTTGTGGCATTAAAATTGATGGAATATGGCGAGAATAATAGTTAGTTGAAAGTCATATAATAATAAGATAATTGTGTGTTATTATCTTTGGTGTGGATCCCTTGATGGGTTTTTGTGTTTGTATGACTTGATTTATAAACTGTAGAGTTATTATGTGAATAAAAATAATAAAAGAAGAATTAGGTGACTTTCTAATATGTAATTAAGTCTCGAATGTCTTAAAAAGGGGTGAAACTGATAATGTGTACATTTGAAGTAAGAGACATGCTTGCTAGAAGATAGTTTGGAGGATTCATTGTTCTAAGAGGACATGACGATATAAATTAAGAACATAGTTAAGCTTTGCAAGTGCCAAAAAGTAAGAGGTGTAAAGATGGATAACCCTAAAATTTTAAATGGAATAGAGCCAAGTAGGTGGGTAATCGGCTAAAGGGCTGACTTGAACTAAAGGGTTACTAGATAGTAACTGAATTACCTAACCAATGTGAATAAAAGAGATTCAGTTTGGATAATAAAATTCGATGATGAGTTAGAGTATATATAACAATCTCGGTAGAATATGCACTCCTAAATGGACATTTGATAAATTGGTCTTCGAATATATTTTGATTGATGATTGGATTTTATAATGCTCAATTGAGCAAGTGATTAACGGGAATTTATGCATACTTGTGATTATTGATTTTAATTACTTAGTTGTCTATAATTGTACAATCTATTTCGATCGTTGTTGCTTGCATCTAATTTCAACTAGATGTTTGTAGTTTGCCTTCATGCATTACTTATAATTATTGACTGCCTTTGCATATCTATACATTGTCGATGATATTTTATGATTGAAGATCGGGTACCACATCAGTACATAGATGATATATTAGTTATGATGAATTGAGTATCATACTAGTATGGATTGATATGTTAGTTATGATGGATCAGGTACCTCACTGATACGAATATGATATTCTGGATGAGTTAATAAGGGACATAAATTATGCATAAGTTCATATATACATTTATTCATATGCAATGAATGTGTACTTATATTTATTTGTTATTCATGGTTCCTTACGTGGACAGAGTTATGTTGATGAGATATGGCGGTTCCTTGTATGGACTAGGTATTTGACGAGATACCGTAGTCCCTTAAGTGGATCAATTATGTTGATGGTTGTGATTTGGTATTGTAGCCAAATGTGAATGTAAGTTACATCCATAATGTGATGATCCAAACCAAGGCCCTGGCCGCAATGGCCATCCCAAACTATCAAGGCCTGAAAGACCCCTTAGAATGTGATATAAGCATAACTCATATGGTATAAAAGTGTGGAAGATAAACTAAAAATATGGTAGTCCCAAAATCAAACTTGAAACTTCATAACATCATATAAAAAGGAAAACCTAAATTGAATCTAAAACAATCTACAAAGTCTCTACTGAATTGAAAACAATAGTCTATCTAAACCAAGACAAGGCCCCCGGTTGGACCATAAATCAACTGAAACTAAAACATGCATAGGATGCCTTTTGAAGTAAGGGAGGCTTACCAACTCCAGACTTTTAGAACAATCTACTACTACTAAACTTGACAACGGGACTGAGCCTTAGATCCTACATTTTGAGACAATGCAGCCACCATGAAAGACGGTCAATACTTGGAATGTATCGGTATGCAGAACTATTCATAAACAGTATAATCCATAAAATATAATCAAAAGCATTATTAAAACAGGTTAACATGATAAAATCAAACACATGGGCACACTTAAAATAGAGCATTCAAATCATTCTTGGAAAAGTATTGACTCAACTCTTCGATTTACTTCTGAGCTAGATGGTACACCCTACAATTCTAAAATCTCATGGGCTATATTAAATCTGCCCTTAACTCGACGACCAAGCCCCCAATTTGAGCTTGCCGCAAGAAATAAAGTACGCGATTAAGAACAAAGTATGCCTCCTTGCTGACACTCCATATTATGAGAAAGCATGCCTCCTTGCTGACATACAGTCTCACAACAACCCATACCGATAAAGTACAGTTTCAGCTATAAGTTGTCTAAACTCGTACCTTAGTTGGGTAACCATCCAACTCACTTTACGCCCATTTTTATCCTCTTAGGACCATACTTCATGCTCAAAACACTTGTTCCTTTCATATTATGGGAATCTCATTTTAGGTATCATCATACATAGACTGCAAGCTATATCATGCATGTCATAACCTTAGCCTCTTTTATTTGAAATCATGTTTATGACCACCAACAAGATTTAAACATCATAAGAGGATTCTTATTTCAAATAATCCATGAAACGTATGGAAAACATTCTCTTCACAATACCTTAGCATGTGGTGATCAATCCTTACCTAAAACATATAAAACTCTTCCTTAGGAGATAAGATCATGCTCTCAAACACATTTCACATTTCATAACTTATTAGAACTATAAATTTCATTATTTAAGAGAAAATTCTATAAAACATACCCATAAAGAATTGTTTTGGAAATCATAACATATACGCATATGATTAAAACACCATTCAATGAAAAAACCCCATAATAAATGCATAAAATTCTCAAATTGGTTTTGTTATAGATAATCTTCAACGGTTTTCAAAACCCAATTATGAATATATTCAAAATTTATGCTTTAAAAATCATAAAGAAGACACAATTTAGCCCAAGATATTTAGAATAGTTCTACACACCTTGAATTTAAAAAGACGTAGCATAAAATTCGACCTTGAAGCTAAAAATCCTTAAACCATTGGTAGTCTCTCTTCTTTTGCGTAAGGGAAGATGGTTTGGGGATTTCATAGATTCAATAATATGTTTTGGGGATGTTTTAAATCTTGGGGAATGGTTTAAAGGGAAAAATACTAAAAAGTCCCTCTAAGATATTTTAAAGTAACCCTGAAAAACACAGCCTCGACGATCCGATGGCCATCGCTGGGACTAGCCTCTGAGGAGTGACACCTATCGCGTGTTCCAGCCTCTTCGGAGTGACACCCATGTGTGATCTAGCCTCTGCGATGTAGTGCCAATCGCATGATCCAGCCTCCATGACGTAGGACTATTGCGGAGGTTTACTGCCTCCGTGTCCCAAAAATTCCCCAAACCTCATCGAAAAATTTTGAAATTCCTTTGAGATATCCTTTTAACACCCTGATTATGACTTGAGTAAAAATTGATATTTCAAGTACGGGAAGACCAATAATAAAATAGCCAAAATTTGAGGGTGTTACATTACCCCCCCCCCCTCCCCCGGGGTCATTCATCCCCGAATTATAGTTCAGAAACAAGCTAAGCACGATATTCAAAGAATTATGTGAACTAAAACGAGTAAGATACAATCAATATGTTCCACATCATTTTCTGCAGATTTGAAGAGTGATGGATATCTTGCACGCATATCATTCTCTATCTCCCAAATAGCTTTCTCAATCTTCAGATTCCTCCACAATACTTTAACTAAAGCTATCTCTTTACTCTTTAACTTTTGAACTTTCTGATCTATTATAGCTATGGGCTCTTCATCATACGATAATGAATCCCTTACACTAGTCTCCTAGACAGGAAACACAAGAGAATGATCTCCAATATATTTCTTAAGTATTGACACATGAAATAAACTTGCAGGTAAATGTTACTCGTATGCAACTCCAACTATCCTCTTCATAATCTGGTAGGGGCCTATATAGAAAGGACAAAGTTTCCCTCTCTTTCTGAATCTCATGACTCCCTTCATAGGGGAGACCTTCAGAAATACCCAATTATCAACCTCAAATTCCAACTCCCTTCTTCTTACATCGGTGTAGGACTTTTGCTGCATTTAGGCAGTCTTAAGTCTCTCCCTAATAACTTTCACTTTCTCTATCCCCTGATGAACAAGGTTAGGTCCAAAAAATGGGTTCACCCACCTCATACCAACCAATTGGTAACCCAAACCTCCTCCCATAAAGAGCCTCAAAGGAGCCATCTGGATGTTAGAGTGAAAGATATTATTATAGGTGAATTCTATCAATAGCAAGTGATCCATCCAATTACACTTAAAATCAATCACATATGCCCATTCGTTTGAGGGTAGAAGGCGGTGTTAAGGTTTAATTAGGTGTCCAAAACCCTCTGAAAAGACCACAAAAATAGGGAAGAAAATTGTGTGCCTCTATCGAATATAATGGATACTAGAGCCCCTTGCAATCAAACAATTTCCTGAATTTATAACCTCACATAATCATCTCCAAAGTAATTAATCCTCATAAGCATAAAGTGAGCTGACTTAGTCATCATGTCGACAAATACCTAAATAGAGTCATATTGGTTTTGAGATTGAGGAAGTTCTGTAATAAAGTACATACTGATCATCTCCCATTTCCATAAAGGTAAGTCTATCTTTTGGGAAGTGCCACCTAGCATTAAATGCTCCACCTTAACTTGTTGACAATTCAAACACTTAGCCACAAAGTTAGCAACATATCTTTTTATGTTATTCCACCGGTAAACCTCCTTGAGATCATGATACATTTTAGTGGATCTAGGGTGAAAAACATACCTGGAAGTATGAGCTTCGTCAAGAATCCTTTCTCGCAATCCATACACGTCCGGCACACTTAACCTACCTTGATACCTAAAAATTCCATCACCTCCAATTTCAAATCCCATGACCTTTTTTTGACCTGCATCTTCCATAATTTGTATTAAAATGAGGTCTCTGGTATACTTTTCCTTAACCTCAGTACATATAGATGATTTAGCTACCACTTGTATGAACACCCCTCCATCCCCAGAGTCTAAGAGTTGAACACCTAAATTAGCAAGATCGTGAAAATATTTCACCATATTCCTTATTCCTACTTTCACTTGAGAGACTACCATGGATAACCTGCGAAGGGCGCCAACCACCATATTGGCCTTACTAGATGATAGTGTAGGCTCATGTCATAATCCTTCAACAACTCCAACCAACATTTCTGCTTGAGATTTAAATCTTTCTGTGAGAAGACATATTGCAAACTTTTGTGATCAGTAAAGATATCGCCATGTACTCTATAAATATAATGACGCCAAATTTTTAGTGCAAATACCATAGTTGCCAACTTAAATCATGGGTGGGATAATTTTTCTTAAGAATCTTCAATTGTCTAGAGACATAAGCCACTACCTTCCCATGCTCCATTAGCACACACCAAATTCCCACCTGGGACATATCACAGTAAACCAAAAATCCCTCTGTACCCCCAGGAAGGGCCAAAACCCGTGCAGTAGTCAACTTGTATTTTTGTTTCTCAAAACTATTCTCACAAGAGTCAAACCACAAGAATTTTACCTTCTTCTGAGTCAACCTATTTAGTGGAGCAGCTATGGATGAAAAACTCTCTGCAAATCTCCTATAATACCCTACCAAACCCAAGAAGTTTTGGATGTCAGTTGGAGTCATGGGTCTAGTCCATTTTCTCATTACCGCAACCTTTGTGGGATCAACCTTAATTCCCTTGCTAGAAATAATATTCCACAAGAAAGTAATAGCACTAAGCTAGAATTCCTACTTGGAAAACTTCACAAATAGGTCATTGTCCTTTAGTGTCTGAAGGGCGATTCAGAGGTGGTTAGTATGCTCCCTCTCACTCTTAGAGTAAATCAAGATGTCATCAATAAAGGCTATGACGAACAGGTCTAGAAACTACTAAAACACTCTATTCATAAAGATCCATAAATGCTACAGGGGCATTAGTCATCCTGAAGGACATAACTAAGAATTCATAGTGACCATATCGGGTTTAGAAAGCTGTTTTGGGAAAGTCACCTCCCTAACCTTCAAATGCTGCTACCCTAAATGAAGGTCTATTTTAGAGAAATATCTGGTACCCTAAAGTTGGTCAAAAGGATCATCGATTCTAGGAAGAGAGTACTTATTTTTAACTGTAACTTTGTTTATTTCACGGTAATCTATAAAACATATGGAGCTAGCCGTCTTACTTATGCACGAAGAGCACCGGAGCACCACAGAGAGAGACACTAGGATAAATAAAGCTTTTGTCAAGAAGATATTTTAACTGTTCTTTTAACTATTTCAATTTAACAAAAGCCATTCTGTATGGCGGAATAGAAATAGGATGGGTGTCTGGCAATAGGTCAATGCTAAAATCTATCTCCCTATTCGGGAGTTATTCTAGGGAGATCACCAAGGAAGACTTCTGGGAATTCATTAACTACCAAAATAGATTGGAGGGGAGGACTTTCATTTCTATAATCTTTGACCTGAACAAATGATACAAGCAACCCTTAGATATGAGCTTATGGGCTCTAAAATAAGATATGAACTTTCCTTTAGGTGGAAGAGAATACTCGTCCCATTCTATTACTGGCTCATTAGAAAAAGATAAGGTGACCTTTCTGATCCTACAATCTAACGCAACATAACATAGTATCCATTCCTAGAATAGAATCAAAATCAACGATATAGAGTTTTACAAGATCTACCATAGTATCTCAGAGGAAAACATACACTACATAATTTCTATAAACTCTCCTAGCCATAATAGAGTTACCAATAGGAAAATAAATAGAGAAGCATTCTAAAATATTTTTAGGATCAAAACCAAAAATAACAGCCATATAAGGGGTTATGTAAGACAAGGTAGACCCCAAATCAAGAAACACATAGATATCATAAGAAAAGATCTGCAATGTACCAGTAACCATATTCAGTGAAGCCTCTGAGTGCTGATGAGTAGACAGAGATACAACCAATTGTGACCACCCCAGTAGTAAAAGTAGTTCCTTTAGATGGTGGAGCTATAGAATTAGCTCGGGACTTAGCGCCTCCAAAATTTCCTCTAGTAGACGGGTAGTCTCTCTGGACATGACCTATCTGACCATAATTATGGCATACAATACTCCAAAAATAACACCTCCTCTGATGATTCTTGCCACATTAGTTACAGGGAGGGACTATCTTTAAGGACTGAGTCACACTCCCATGAGATGGAGTACCCTACATCCTCAACCCACTATTAGGCTGGGACTTTTGGAAGCGTTTGTCGACTAGAGGTCTGGGTGAAGGCACACTAGCTGATGAATATCATTACCCTAAAATTCCTCTTTAGACTATTTCTTATCCTATTTCCACCCTATTTCTTACTGGCATTCTGATCTATAGACTTAGCCTTCTTAGCTTGCCTTTCTCTTTTTTCCACTTCTGCCTGCCTGTTCTTCTCCTATTCTACCAACTATATATACACTATCAGCCTGAAGATATCCATGTACTTGTTCAATATTGCCTACTTACATTCTAACACCAACTCATTCAAGAGTTCGGACGCGATCTTTATTACAAGAGCCCTCATGTTTCACACTAACTCCGGAGCATAATGGGACAGCTGGGTGAATTTTAATACATATTCTTTGACACTCATCATTCCTTACTTTAAGTTAACTTATTCTTTGGCTTTGGCCTTCCTCAATTCTTGAGGAAAGAAGTGATCCAGGAAAGCCTCGAAAAACTCCTCCCATATAGCAGGTGAAACACTCTAACCCCTCAACTCATTCCATTCCTTGTACCACTAGTTGGATATATCCTTCAACTGATAGGCCACCAATTCTACCCCCTTAGTGACACTAGCATGCATAACTCTGAATATTTTCTCCATTTCATCTATGAACCCTTGGGGGTCCTCCTCAACCTTAGTTCCCAAAAATATGGTTGGGTCCATCCTTATGAACTAGCCAACTCGAGTGATTTTAGAAGAACTAGGAACAAAACTTATATCTCCAGAACAACGAGACCAAGAATCCATAAGTTGAGAAATTATATGGATGGACTGACGTAACTTAGCATTTGAAACTTCTCTCTGAGGTGACTGGGTTTGATCAACACTGAACTGAGGAGCTCGAGGTGGGCTAGTTTATACTGGAGAACCCCTGGTGTAGCATTAAATTCTGGGGTATGAGCTCTGTAATGGGTCTGCATCCTATGAGTAGGGTGAACATCATCAGCAGGTGTGTTCTGCTCATTAGATTTATGAGGAGGCATCACCTGAAACGTAGAAAGTCAAGAATTAGGAAGAATTCAGACTCCATAGCATGAACTGGAACATGAAGAAAAGTGAAACATTTCTAATTGCACTATAGCTTCCCCCTTATAAATATGGTGTACTACACACCCATAAAATGGACTCTACTCACCACGACTTCGTAGATACCCTAGAAACCTTAGTCGTGCTTTGATACAAAGGTTGTTACAACCCAAATCAAGGCCCTAGATGCAACGGCCATCCAGAACCATCAAGGCTCAAGAGACCCCTTAGCATGCGATCTAAGCATAACCTATATGGTATAAAAGTGTGGAAGATAAACTGAAAACATAGTAGTCCCAAAATCAAACATGAAACTTCATAACATCGTATAAAAAGGGAAAACCAAATTCAATCTAAAATAATATACAAGTCTCTATTGAATTGAAAATAGTATTTTGTCTAAATAGGGACAAGGCCCCTCAGTCGAACCATAAAATAACTGAAACTAAAACATGCATAGGATGACTTTCGAAGTAAGGGATGCTCACCAACTCTGGACTCTTAGAAAAATCTACTGCTGCTGAACTAGACTACGGGACTGAGCCTCAGATCCTATATTATGATACAATGTAGCCACCATAAAGGACGGTCAATACTTGAAATCTATCAGTGTTTAGAATAATTCATAGATGGTATAATCCATATAATATGATAAAAATATTATGAAAATAGGTTAACATATAGGAATAAAACACATAGGCACACTTAAAATAGAGTATTCAAATTATTCCTGTAAAAGTATTAACTCAACTCTTTGATTTACTTCTGAGCTAGATGGTACACCCTATAATTCTGAAATCCCTTGGGCTACATAGGATCTACCCTTAACTCATCGGCCAAGCCCTCAATTTGAATTTTCCACAAGAATTGAAGTACGCAATTAAGAACAAAGTGTGCCTCCTTGCTAACACACCATATTATGAGAAAGAATGCCTACTTGCTGACATAAAATCTCAATACAACCTGCGCCGTCAAAGTATAATTTCAGCTATGAGTTGTCTGAACTTGTGCCTTATTTGGTTAACCATCTAATTTTCTCTTGTCCCATTTTTAGCCTCTTAGGACCATAATTCCTGCTTAAAATAATTGTTCCTTTCGTATTATGGGCATCTCATACCTAGACTTGCAAGCCATATCATGTCATGTCATAACCTTAGCCTCTTTTATCCGAAATTATGTTAATGACCACCAATAAGATTTAAGCATCACAAGAGGATTCCTATTTTAAATAATACATAAAACTTATGAAAAACATTCTCTTCATAATACCTTAGCATGTGGTGGTCAATCCTTACCCAAAAACACATGATATTCTTCATTAGGAGATAAAATCATGCTCTCAAACACATTTCACATTTCATAACTTATTATGACCATAAATTTCATTATTTAAGACGGAATTCTATAAAACATACACATAAATCACTATTTATAAAATCATAACATATACACACATGACTAACACACCATTCAAATAAAAAACCCCATAATAAATGCATAACATTATCAAATTGGTTTCGTGGTAGATGCTCTTCAATGGTTTTCCAAATCCAATTACAAATAGATTCAAAAGTTATGCTTTGAAAATTATAAGAAAGACACAATTTAGCCTATGATATTTAGAATAGATCTACATACCTTGAATTTAAGAAGACATAGCGTAAAATTCGACCTTGAGGCTAAAGATCCTCAAACCCTAGGTAGTCTCTCTTTTTTTTTTAAAGGGAAAATGGTTTGGGGATTTCATAAAGACAATAATACATTTTTGGTTGTTTTAAATCGTGGTGTATAGTTTAAAGGGGAAAAGACTAAAAAGTCCCTCTAAGATATTTGAAGTAACCCCAAAAAACACAGCCTTCTCAATGCGGTGGCTATCGCAAAGACTAGACTTCACGGAACGACACCCATCGTGTGATCCTATCTCTGTGGTATGATGCCCATTGCATGATCCAGCCTCTGTGATGCAGGGTTATCATCGAGGCTTACTGCCTCTGTGTCCCAAAAATAACCCAAACTTCATCCAAAAATTCCAAAATCCCTCTGAGATACCTTTTTAACCCCTCTGATCATGACTTGAGCCAAAAACTGATATTTCAAGTATTGGAAAAACAAAAATAAAATAGCCAAAATTTGAGGGTGTTACACAAAATTTTGTAAACTCATATTTTTCTATGTATATAGTTATATATGAGATTTGTATTGTGATTTCTATCTTGTAAAGTTGTTGATACTATCAATTATCTTGGTTACGAAATTTTCGATAGTTAATATTAGAGTGAAACTTATAGAGATATCGCTACAAGGATTGTGACAGGGTTACATAAGTTGAAATGACATTGTACAATATACTGTATTATCCAAGAATAAATATACATAATATTGATAAATTTTTGGTGGTTCATAGAGAGACTATGTGTTTGTAGTAATATTTGGATAAATGTGGTTTAGTATCTAGAATTAAAGTTAAATCAATGTTTATTACCTATTTGTTATCATTATTATTTATTTCTAACCCTGGTAGACCAATAATAATTGTTAGTATGTATGGTTTGTGCTAATACTATACTTACTATATCCCAATCTAAGGATATAACCATATTGCAGATTAGTTATAGTTTCTGTAGAAGTGACAGTGATCATTCTCCAAAAGCTCCTTCACTCTTAATCTTGCATGGATGTTGTGTCATGAATGTTACCATTCTGTATATAGTTCTCTTGTGCCGATTTAAACAAGGTTCAGAGAAATTTGTACGTATAATTCCATAATATATCTTTTTGTAAAAAAGTTTTATTGTTGAAAAAAAAGGTTATTTATTCATGGATTTAATTATGTTTAAGATTTAATAATGTCGTCCATAATAATTTAATGGTTAGGTGGTAAGTGTTTTCCTATCTAGGATAGACCTGGGTAGGTAACCGACATGATCTGTGGGTTCGGTTGTGACTAGATGGTATCAGAGTCTAGGTTACTGATCTCCCAATACAAGATCAAATGTTGAGTAGAGTTCTACGAATTGGTGTTTTGATATCCACATCAAATCTGTAGAAAGCTACAATTCATCAAGGATTCTATCTCATTTTTTATGTCCCTGAGTTGAGTATAATTGGAATCTAGCAGATTCCAATTGGTATCTCAACTATCAAAATGATTGTTTGGTCCCAACTGGTATCTCACTAATATTAAAGCTTAGAATAGGATATTCCAACAAGTAAAGGTCAATAATAAGCATAAAGGTTGAATTGTTTATGTTATGAAAATTCATTTGATATTGTCTTCAGATGCTTGTGCTTTAAATATTTTGATGTGGTATGATAGAATGCGACGTTTATTGCTTATATGGGTGGCTATTTTTTAGTGTTACTATTACATAGTTTTACGATTGTCAAACGTTTTAAGTTCAAATGATTATTGAAAGTAATGAGATGAGTGGTTACAATAGGATATTAGAAAATCATAAAGGTTGGGTATGCTTTTGAGGTATGTCTTTATTTTTGCGATTTGAGGAATGTATTGATTTTCAATAATTTGAAATATCCCTTGATTTCTATTTGGTCCTTGACAATATATTTGGATATCCATGTTCGGTGAAATTGTTGATGATAATAATATCTGGGATCCCTGTGTAGTTTGGTTTTGACAATAATATTTAGGATTCTTGTGTAATGGTCCTTTCGGTCATTTTCTGCATTACTATTTATTTTCACCATTAGAGATTTTCCATAGCTGCCCCAAGTCATTTATGACTTTCTGGAACTGATAGTTTGGTTACCAGATAGTTCATTTGTTTTTAGAGTGAATTTATCATTTAGAATCTTCGTCGATTCTAAATGACCACGACTGAAAACTTTAATAAAATGATTTCAGATGCAAATTATAACTGTACCATCATCTCCTAAATATTGACTTTAGGCTAGATAGACCCTTGGTTCGGATCCTACTGCACCTAAGCTCATTTTGACCCATTAGTCGAAAAGTCAAAAATCGAAAGATATAGGTGTGGGACCCACAAATGGTCTAAATGAACTCGAATGAAAAATCCAACTTCATCAATGCGTATGTTAAATTTATTAGGGTTACAAAGTTCATTCATGAAAAATAGAGTTCGAATGAGCCCGGGAGATCAAAAATAGTTTTTGACCTTGCAGACCCATTTAAATGTATAAAAAGGCCCTTTGATAGAATTTTTGGCATTTTCAGTTCCTTTTGAACCCTAGTAGCCCTATAAAGACTTGGCAGCTTCATATTAATTCTTGGGGGTGATTTATAAGCTTGTTTAACATGTATATTTGCGACTAACAACGGATTTGAGGTAAAAATCCTTCCATTTCATACTCTAATTTCTTGAATTTTTTTATCAAAACCCCAATTAGCTTGACGGCATTATTTTAGACCAAATAAGCTTGATTTTCACTTGATTCTTGAGGGTTATGATTCCCTAGTATGTATGAAGGTTGGGTTGATCTCGAAAATATATTTTTCGTATGTGGAACCCACTTATGGGGTTTTTAATGTCATTTTTGGACCAAAAGCACAATGGTGCAATATAGAAATCAAAATTCTTGTAATGATATGTAGATTGTGTTTATGATAGCTTGGAACCTTGAAGAAGCTTCTCCAAAAGGAAAAGCAAACGTTTAGTGATTCGCGAGTTTTCTTTGAATTTGAGATATGTTAGGCTTACTTCTTGTTAGATTGAGCTATGTTATAGTATAATTATGATATATTGTTGGATTGGGAGGGTTTTTAGGCATTGTATTGATTAAATGGTAACACTTGGGATTAGTTGAATTATTTTAGCCATTTGAATTATATTTTGGAATACTTGACTTGTAGGCTAGAATATTGGTTATTTGGACTTCATGTCTCATGGATGGCATAAGAAGGCTATAGGTGATTTAGTTAGATGAGAGTGACATTGTCAGTCATGTTAGGGTTAAGTGTCCTCATTTTGTAAGATCTCGTGTTAAAATTTCGGTTGTTTAGTTGTTTATAGTATTAAAGATATGTATTTTTGGTTTGTAGTGGTCTAGAACTGTGATGAATCTTGAATGCTTTGATGAATTGTTTGTCAATAATAATGAATAGTCTTTGATAGTTCACTAGGAATTTTTGATCAGTTGTTATTTTAATAGATTTTAAGGAAACCATCTAGTAGAACTATTCAGTACTTAACATTTTATAAGTAAACTAAAAACTCAATAACCTAAAACAATTTCTTAATTCTTTGTAGCCGCATGTTGTATCTCTACAAGTAGCCCTACATGTATGTTGTTTACTATTAAAATTTCCTAACCTTATGCTCCAGTGAGTGTTTTATCCAACAGGTTTACCGCTTAATTCCCATAGCAGTGGGGACATTGTTTATGAGATCTTGATGTAGAAAGCACTTATCATATAAGTTGGATTTATCTTTGCTTGTATTAGGATTAAATTTATTATTTGCCTCATCAGATAAGTAATAAATTTGGTTGTTGAATAAATTATGTTTAATGTTATGAGTAACTATGGATTTTGCTATTAATCAAGCTCATGATTATGTAACTATTTAGGCCATTGACTAGACTATTATTTTGGGCTTTGGGATATGATATATTTTAAGTTATGCCTTTTTCTAGTAACCAAACCAATGATTATGCTAGAAATCCTTCTCGTTGTGAATATTGTGAGTCTTGATACTAAGGCTCTACGAGGCATATTTATTGATTTCATGAGGGGCTATGCTACTAACCATGTTGAATTCGATAATGCATTGTAATATTCATGATATATATATATATATATATATATATATATATATATATATGTATGTATGTATGTATGTATGTATGTATATATATATATATATATAAATTCATACATCTATGGATAAATTTTCTTCAACAACGAATGATGAGATTTGAAAGTATAATCTTTCTTACTTCTCTTTTACTTTAACCCTCGTGGGGCTTGTCATTTACTTTAGCCCTCGTAGGGATTGAACTTTACTTGAGCCCTTGTGGGGCTTGTTTTTTATTTATTGACATTTATTTATTTGTGTTGATATTTTGATGATGCCCGACAAGACCGAAAGATGTATTGTGTTATGATGATGCCAGACAAGGCCAAAGGATATATTGATATTGTGATGATGCTCGGTTCGAGTTCGGGAGATATGTTAGTGATATTGATACCCGATTCGAGTTCGGGAGATATGTTGGTGATATTGATACCCGGTTTGAGTTTGGAAGATATGTTGATGATATTGATACCTGATTCGAGTCTAGGGATATGTTGATATTGATATGTATGATAAATTAATATATATCCATGTGAGAAATGAGGGTTTAATATTGACCTTAGGGAATCGGTTGTGGATCACTAGTGTTAAATACTTATAAAGTAGAGTAGTCAATGTTTATAGATAACTAGGGAGCTATAACGATTATTTTTTAAGGATGAATAAGACCAGTTGGTAAGTGGTATCTAGTTGTAAAATGAGGATTCATCTAGTAAGTAATGTTAGCATTAAATAATAATTAATGAAGGAATGTTGGCCATTAGAATAAGCTATGTGGTGACTAGTTGACTATTAAATGATTATAAGACTTGATGACTAGAGGTTAATGGGTTAGGTAATGATCATTATATGGTAATATTCATTAGTTAGTAAAAATGGATAAAATCATGTCTAATGATGATAATATGGAATGAGGACCTATGGTCGAGGTTGTTTCCTAATGAAAGGTGAGAAAATGTTCAATTGTGATAAATGCGGAATATGGTCAAATAATGTTGAGTTTTGAATATGTTGTTAGTTATGTATATATATTATTATTCTTTCCTTGGATGTAATATCCGATGGTATGGGACGTCGTGATGGATTTCTTTACTTTATGCACTAGTTGATGTATGGGTGCGAACTTTGTATTTGTGTTGCTTGTGAATGTGTTCCTATTGTTTTATTATTCACTCATTTATCTCTTATGCACGATGATATTGATATGTGATGATGCGTTATGGTATATTTTTATTCTGGTTGATTACTTATATTATATACAATAATGATGGAGACGATTTAGGTTTGATTTTGTACCTTGACTTAGATATGTTGATCTTGCATTATAAAATCTTTATATCATGACTTAGCTCAGTTGACCGATGATGCCTACTGGGTACCCATTGTTTCGGTACTCATACTACACTTCTATACCTTTTACACCAAGTACTAGCCACCATCCTTGAGTTGAGTTCGTACTTCGTAAAGTGTTGACATTCAGGAGATAGGGTTAGCTCTTAGACTTTTGAGTCGCATGTTTCCCTTTATCTTAGATTAAGTCTTTCATATTCAAGACAAATGTATTGACTATTTAAGATTTTTGGATTATATTTCTATTTCTACCATACTTATGTGCTCTTGTACTGATCTTACCAGGTCGTGGAATTGGTATCCGTATTTGACTATCTTTTTATAGTGGAACACTGTTTATGCAAAAATTATGTCGGTTTATTTTGGCCAATGTTGGGCATTTCTTTCCTTGTTAACCAATTGCGTCAGCTTCGGGTTAGGGTGTTGACTTACCTACCGAAGGAATTTGGTAGGTGCCCTTATGACTTGTAAATTGGATTGTGACATCTTGTATGATCCAATTAATGATAATGATACTTTGGATCCTTGTGTGCTCCAATTAATGATAATGATATTGGGGATCCTTGGGTTGAAGGTGAATTGTGTAGTTGATGTCACTAACATAAGATAAATTGACTAGATATATAAAATTGATTGTTTCCTATAATATAACGAGGGGAGATGATAATAATTGTTTTATTTGATATTGGTAAGTTGAACCTTAACCGTGTGATTAACAATCACTACAACATTTTAATCTTTTGGCCACCCTTATAAAGTGTGGCCTAAAGTAGTAAAACGAGTGGCATTTGATCAAAGGTGATGCTTTCGACCTTTAGGCTACACTTTTCTAGGAGTGGGACAAAATGGAATAACCTTTGACTTTAGACCACGCTTTTAAGTGTGGCCATAGCAACCCAACTTAAAAAGCGTGGTCAATGAATTACAAAGGCAACGCTTTGTAGCATCCCTTTGGAAAGAGTTTTATTTCATAATTCTACACTTGAAAAGCATGACCTTAGCTTTGTTATTGGCCACGCTTTAAAAGTGTTGCCTTTTATACCTCTTCTACAATAACACTTATAAAGTGTAACCTTTTATTATGTACATGCAAACCGAAATCATTATTTTCTATGTATATATACTGTAGACTTGGTATCAAACACCATATATCTAAATATGTACATAATGGACCCCAAAACATTATCCAAACTTTGAACAATGAGTAGACATGCTCATGTCTTTGGAACTAAGGAAAATTAATTTCTACTCTTCTTAGTCAAAAGCAAGAAACAAAATAAAAATAATGAACTTTATGTTGATGACTGTTTTATTAGAGGCTGAAATATTTTCCCAAATTCTTGATCAGGTGAAATTTTCACATTTATAAGAAGTGCCACAACTTTCTTCCTGATGGCCTTTTAGCAGGTGAAAAGTTCAGGCAGAACATCACTATTCCAAGTGTTTGCAGCATTCCCAAGCCAATGTGTGTTACTATCAATCTGCCAAACAATGAATAAAATGCTTCACAATTTTGAACAGCAGAACAAATCAAGTAGTCAAGTATATGCAAAAAAGTAGCATTGAAAATTGTTGAGTAATCCCTCAGATTATCATATGGATTTATGATTCAGATCTACAGAACTACTATGTGCCATCACATTCGTTCATCTTCTTTTTTTTCGTTCGCTTCTTTTTTGGGGGCCTTTATCTGGATGGCTGTTTAGCGAATTTATCCTTTTCTTTCCCTTTTAGAGGAGTAGGTACTAAATTGGGCGCAAGTAAGTAGCGTGAAGTCGTATCAGGTAATTACATTGCAAGAACTTAATCATTTATCATGTCACATTACATTTTTTGACTTTATTCCTAGATAATGAACTTACCTCTTGAAGAATCTCAAGAACCCATGATTCTTTCTTCTTTCAAGGAAGATCCTTAGCAAGGGCCTGCATTAACATTGAATGTCATAAGCCATAACGTATTATACAATGCTTTGTTACACGTTAGGAATACAAGTGCTTGTGATATTAGCAAAAAGCTCACAAAACTGTATACAAAGAAACTAACTAGATGATGAAAATGGGAAATACCTATCTCATTTCTTCTTGGCTAATGAAACTATATTTATCCACGTCAGTTGCAAAAAACTAATCTCGTGCATCTGCGCGTTCCTCCTCACTCGATAGTGAAATGCATGAAGTTAATGTTATGTATATTTTATTTTGACCTAGACAGAGAACAGTCTAAGAAAATAAGAAAACTATGAAGTTACCCATACAAATTTTTTTCTTAATTGATTGTATTTGACAAACTTTCGCATGGTGGACAAGACAGAAATGTCCAGAGGAACCTCAGATGCATCACCTCCTTCATGGACCCATGGGTGTGCTGAAATGTTCAAATATATTAGTTTGAAAAATAGGCTTCATTATATTAACATCTTAAAGGTGTTGAGACCAACAATAACCTCTAATTGAGTGAAAAAGCTATGAAAATAGTTGAATTTGAAAGTTGTCTGATAAGTTATCAAGAATGTGGAAGTTACTTAGTCAGGACTGATAGTCTTAATGGACATCCAATACTGAACATTTGTAATGAAGTAGGTGACTAAAAATTACAAATTTCAGTTTATGAATCTTGTGGACCTTGCAAAACATCTTAAATGAATCATACTTGGTCATTTAATAACAATATTCTTAGTGTGATCCCACAAGTGGGACGCTTGGTCATTGTAAAACTTAAAAATCACTTTAAAAGTTGTACTAAATCAGAATACCATTACTTACATAAGGCTTGTGTCGGAGTAAGTGTAGCACGAGGATCTTTCACCAATAATTTCTTAACAAAATATTTAGCACCGTTGCTTATAGTTGTTGGCCATGGCTTGCGATGAAAATCAGGCTTATTTCATAGGACCTTGGCATAGTATAACCGGAGTTAGAAACAATAATGAATCAGCTAAAGCAGAAAGAACTTATCAAACATGAAAAGAACTAGTTAAAACTCTCAAAGGAATAAATAACAATTTTAAGTAAACTACAAAGCAAGCTACTCAAGAACTAAAGTAAATACAGGAAAACTATGCAGGAGATTCATCACTAATACCTTATTGCAAATGGAAATTTAAAATTTCAAATGTAAAAATGGCTAATCAGAAAGAGAAATTTCAATATTCCAATGAAAGGCAAGTAAACATGAAACATATTATGCAAAGTGAACAATGGTAAACATGCCACTTCGACAAAATAAAGTTTATTTCCTAGTAGAGCTTAAAGATTGTAATGCTTTCACATAATTTTCCAAGATGAAACACCACTTAAAATGTTATCCAACAGTAGAGCTATAAGAATAAAATATTATCAACTCAACTCCTTGAATATGCCATCCTCTATTTTATCCAAGAAGGGTCGACAACCACAGAGCAAAATCAATGCTCCACTCATCTGATTCAGGTCCAGATCTATACTTTAATACCTCTGGGGCGACGTACTATGCACTTTCGACTGAGACACATTGACATTTTTAAAGAGTCTAAGCAAACTTAGACCTCAACATCAAGTGAAGTTTGCGTAGAAGAGACAAAAACAGAAACAAAGCACCAACATGATATACAAGTAAAGTAGTAGTAGCAGCAGCTTAACAGAGGTTGAAAACGTTGCTTTCATTTTTCACTATGGTAAAAATGGAATAAGTTCTTATACTAACGGGTAAAAACACTACTCACAACATATTATAATCCAATACAGAGCATTTCTATATTCATACAAGAAAAAACAGAGTGACAAATATCAAAGAATACTCAGACTACCTTAAACACAAAGAAGTATCAGATTCATACTTAACTTTCTAAGCTATAAATTAAACAATAATATACAGAGTGTTATTCCATAAAAAGGGGTCTAAGAAGATAGGTTGTACATAGACCCTACCCCTACATTGGAGGTAGAGAGTTTGTTTTTGATAGATCCTCAATTTGAGAAAAATTAGATACAAATATATCAAGAAAATAAAAAATCAAATAGAGATGTTTGATAAATCTAAAAAACTATTAATCAAAAGATAACTTGCCTCATTATTTTCACTTTCAAATACTAACGTATCATCGTACTGCATTAAAATCAAACAGAGATTTCTGCATGTATGTATGTATACATACTGCATAAACTTCCAATTTAAGGCTCAGATATTATAAGCAGGGCAAAAGGAAACAACATATCCATCATGGATGTAGACCTTATCGGGTCACCCCGCCAACAGGGTAAGCTCAAAATACCCGATCCAACTCTAGACAAATTTTATTAGTCATTATCATAGCCTCATAGATAAAGAGGAAGATGAGAAGAAGCACATATAATAAGCCAGTACAAACAATAACTTAGTGAAACAGACCCTTAAGATATTTATGTATATGTATCTATATATCTTGCACAAACTTCTAATTTTCAATACAATAATGTAAGCAAACATACCCTTAAGATAAATGGTGGTTTATTTTTACTTTATTTTTTAATTGGTGGCAAAACAGAGAGAGGGCATCCACCATTAAAAGACAAACCAATACCTCTCTGTTTGCCTTATTTTCAAGAATCCATGTATAATATATATATATATATCGGTGCTTCAATCCAAGCCAAAATAGGAAAGCTGAAGCACCACTAGGCCCGATATATATATCGATCCTTTCAATACTGGATAGGAAAGGAAAACAAACTATCCATCCTTTCAATACCTACTATACTAAGTAAAGGGGGATGAATTAATTGCTTCTTTAACCCCACTTCTCCTCAACATCGATCCGCTCATATACTTTCTTAAGAAGCGAAAGTCTCTCTCTCTCTCTCTATATATATATATAAAGAGATGTATATGTATACATATAACAGAAACTTTTGACAAAAAAGGATCATGTTCGTATAATCAGGGCAAAGGAGATAATGCATCAAACATGGCTGCAGAACCTCGATTGCTCTACAATAAAGACTTCTGGGTTTCCCCGCCATGCTACGTGCATAGATCCATTACCCATGAAATATAAACACCTCAATCATCATAGCCTCACATTGTAACACCACCAGCACTACCACTAATAACAACAATATCAACGAAAATGAAAACCCCATTTCAAGTATTTCAACACAAGCCATATCTGATGATGATGAGTAAAGAGAAGAAGAAGTAACAACAGAAGGGTCAAATCTTAAACCTTAAATCCTTTATTTCTTTTTGTGTGTATATTTATCCTTTAAATTTCTTTGAATCCATAGTGAAATTGAGCTGCGTTGAGATGAAATTTGAGTATTTTGGGCAAAGAAATTCAAAGAAATCTAATGGATTTGATGCATTTGAATACATTTAGGCAAAGGGTTTTATGTGAGAGATAGAATCAATATATTTGGGCAAAGGGTTCTGTGAAATAGAGAACCGATATATCTGTGAGTGTAAATATTTACTTTTCTTAATTATTTTTTGCCAATTGTAAATTAGAGGAGAGTGTTTAGGGTATCATAGATAACCCATACATAGATTTTATGAAAATTCGTATTTCTTGATTTATAGTGATCATGCTTTGTGCCTAGAGCTTAGTGGTCTACAATGTGTAGGCTGATTAGAGTTACTATGGGATGGTGGTTTAACAAGTGCTATCAAATTATGTTACAAGTTTATAGGTGATTGCATTAGTTTCATAATCATTGTGTATGCTAAATTCAGATAATCGTGCTGAAAATTCTACTCTTCATCAATGACTATTCGGGGATGAACAGTGGGTTAATATGTATCTAATATAATGACACATTTTGTTGTTACTGAAAATATTAATGGAAAAAGCATGAGAAACACATTTACCATAGTGTATAGGGACACTTTTTTTATTATAGGAGTGCATTAGACATGTATTAAGGTCATACGATACCTTTTTACAAAAGTTACGTTGAAAATAATCTTAGTGATTGAGTTTCAAGCCAAGTTTAAATTAAGGTCAACTTCTAATGAGAAAATCTCCTAGAATACAATGAGTTATGGGGATAAATATCCATCAAATGGAATATAGTTGAGTCTTATTTCCAATATATTTGATCCTTTTTAACACACTTTTGGAGTAAAAGATTATGACCGTTTTATCGAATACTATCAAGGCTAAAAAATTAACCACCAGAGCAGTACTGCTTCAATAGTAATTTAACTGTTTCTATGGTAACAAATAGTATTTTAGAATGATTTTGATAAGATATATGCTAGTTATATATGTTAGTTATGAGAGAATTTATCTATATTTTTTGAATTAATTATGAGAAGACCATTTAAAAATACAGAAGCTTTTAGAAAAATTAAAGAATCTTTAATTAGTAATTATTCAGAATATATAAGTCTAAACAAAACAAAAGAAAACCCACAAAAATTAACCTACCTAATTACATTAATATCTAGTATTGAAGCAAAATTAATAATCCATTTAAAATCTAGAAGAATGAGACATATACCACCTAATTATGATAAAATTAGATTTAGATATCCGCTAAGATATTATAAATATGGTTTAAATGAATAAAGTACAACAATACAAAGAATTAAAACAAATTATTTCTGAAAAACGTAAAGAATTAAAAATAAGAATAGAAAGACTACATTATAATATATTTGCCGGAATTAGTGAAAATTCAATAAATACACAAAAAGATGAAATATCAAAATTAGAATAACAAATAGACAGTTTAGAATATATATATCAACATGAACTATTCACAATAAAATGAACAAAGAAGAATTTATAATAGATGAAAAAATATATGAAAATCACGAAGGATTAAAAATAAAAATAGTATTTTCTAATCTAGGAAGAAGATATAAGAAAATAGATGAACATTTATATCTAATGTTAGAAAAAGAAGAATTAAAATTAGAAGATAAATTAATAGCAATGGTAAGAATAGAAAGAGAAAATGAAGAAATAGATAGGAAAAAAGAAATATAAAAAATTAAACAACAAACTACAGTAGAAATACGAAAAATAGAAGAAACTAAAAATAGTAGGATTGCTGAATTAGAAAAAGAACTACAAATGTTAAAAGATTTGTACGAACAAAGACAAAAGGAAAAAGAAGAAAAAGATAGAGAACAAAAATTACTAAACCAGATAAATCAATTTAAGGAAAAATTAGAAATAAAAAACAAAGAATTAGAAATAAATAATATAAACATTGAAGAAACAGATAATTATGATTCAGAAGATAGTGAAACATATACAGAAATATTAACAAATACAAAAAATTTAGAAATCAATGAAAAACAAGAAGTAATTAATGAAGAAAACTTAGAAAGTACCAACACAGAAATAAATACTCTTGATAAAAAAGAAGATGAAAATATAATACCTAAAACAGCAGAAATAAGAAAACATATATATTATAAAAGTAAATTTAAAAAATACAATGAATATGACAAATGGACACCAAAACAAATAGTTAATAAAAATTATAACTTTTTAGACCTAGACTGTGTAATAGATACAGAAAAAATAATACAATTATGGATAGGATATATGACAAAACAATTATTAGATAATAATATAAACATAACAGATGCACCAGAATATATAGAAAGAACATTAATAGGATCAGTAAAACTATGGTTTTCAAATTTAATTAAAAACAGCAAGAAAGTATTAAGAGCTAATAAACCTATAGAAGGAACATCATCAACAACAATTAAACTAACACCTATAGAATTATTAAAAAAATATGAAACAGCTATAAAAGATGAATTTGGTAGTATGACAACAATAGAAGAAGAGCAAAACGAAGAAAAAGATACAAATAGGAATTTAATGTTAAAATTAGCAATATGTAATATGTGTTATATAGATGAATATACTTGTGCATTTAAAAAATATTATTATAAAGGAGCATATAGTATAGAAGAAAGTAAAGAGATAAGAAAATCATATTTTAATAAATTACCCGAACCATTTAGTTCAAAGATAATAAAAAGTTGGGAAGAAGCAAAAATAGTAGATACGTTAGGAGCAAGAATATAATTTTTACAACAATGGTATAGAAACTTATGTGAAAAATATAGAGAAGAATTAAAAATGGAAAAAACATTAATAAGAAATTTAGCATGTTGCAAAAATAAAATAGCACCCCAATTTGGATGTGAAGAAAGATATTATAAGAAAAGAAAAAGACATAAGAAATATAAGAAATATAAAAAATCAAAATATAAATATAAGAAACCAAGAAAAAGATATTATGTAAAAAATTATAAATACAAAAGACCATATAGAAAGAAAAAATCTATAAAAGAATGTACTTGTTATAATTGTGGAAAGTTAGGACATTTAGCTAGAGATTGTAAATTACCTAAAAATCCAAAAAATAAACAAATATCAGAAATAAAAATAGATAATACCGAATATATGCAGATAGATTATATAGATTATGAATTAGAAAGTGAGGATAGTGTATATGAAATTTCAGAAAACGAAACAGATACTGAAATAGATAGTGAACTAGACGAATCAAATGACTGAAGAAGATATAAAAATAATAACAAAAGAAGAATATTTAAATGATGAAGGAACGGAACAAAAAATAATATTTGACAGTAACATATTTGATGAAATAAAAGGAAAAGAATTAGATTTAAGTGTAGAAAAAATATTTAAAATACTAACAATAAAAAATATGTTTACTAGGAAAAAAGACGAATATTATGTAGTATGCCAAAAAGAACATGTAATAGACTGTAGATATGTAAAAGGCAAAGCTAGTATACCACTAGTAACAAAAAGAATAATTAATAAAGAAATAAATGATATAAAAAGTAAAGGAGATTCAATAAAATATGTACACCTTGAAGGTACAGAGATATTAATAAAAACATGTTTTAGAGAGGGAATAGATACACCAATAGAATTATATTTAGCAGATGATAGAATTATAAAACCTATAGAAAAAAGCATAATAACTGTCGTAAAAGGAAATCTAATATATCAAAAATTCAAATTCATAATAAGTGCAAATTATTCAGTAGCAGTAACAGATAAAAATATAGATAAATCACTCGTATTATATTGAAAAATATCAGGAATAAAATTAACCCCAGGAAGTAAAATATTTACAACAAGATGCAAAAATTTATATGTATGAACAACAAAACATAAAATAACAGGAAAAAATAAGATTAACAAAATACGAATAGAAAGTCCATTTAGAAATAGTAAATGATAGAATAAGTACAACGAAAAGAATAGCTGATGAAAAACCAGAATCATCAAGCTCATAAAAAAGAACAAGTTATGAAATAAATTCAATAAGTAATTTAAACCAGTATTACATAACAGGAAAAATAAATGAAAAATAATATTTAATACTCTTAAATACAGGACAAGAAGAAAATTATATAGCAAAATATCTAGTAAAAAATGAAGAAATAAAAACTGATAATGATATGTGCCCAGATCTACCAAGAAGTTTAATAAATAGTAAAAATATAGCAGAAAAAGAAATAATAATAGGAGTTAGAAAAATAAAAATAGAATTTGAAGTAAAGGAAGAAATGCAAAAAGCAGATATAATATTAGGAATAAAATGGTTAGAACAAGTAAAACCATATAATATAGAACATACACAATTAACCTTAACATATAACAAAGAAAAATTATTCTTAAGAAGAGCCTTAACATAAAAATGAAAATATATGTATTAATAAAGATAGTAGTAGAAGGATATTACAGTAGATATTATACGCCTATGATAGATACAGGAGCAGAAGCTAATTTATGTAGATATAATTGCTTACCAGACAGTAAATAAGATAAATTAAAAACACCAATAATAGTTAAAGGATTTAATAATGAAGGAAGCCTAATTACTTACAAAGCTAGGAATGTAAAAATGCAAGTATGGAATAAGATATTAACAATAGAAGAAATTTATAATTATGAACTAACATCAAAAGATATACTTTTAGGAATGCCATTTTTAGATAAATTATACCCACATATAATAACTAGAACCGATTGGTGATTTACAACACCATGCAAACAGAAAGTGAGAGCAAAAAGAGTTAATAATAAAATAAGAAAGAAAACTGATTGGATAAAAGGAAGTGAAAAAATTACACAAAAGTTAGAAAATATAAAAAATACTGAAGATACAATAGAACTAGTAGTATTCTCGATAAATAAAACAGAAATAACTATATTTTCAATAAATAAGATAGAGATAATTAAGAAAATATTAGAACAATTATACAGTGAAGATCCATTAAAAGAATGGGAAAAACATAAAACTACTATAAAAATTGAATTAATAGATAAAAATAGTATAATAACCCAAAAGCCATTAACATATAATTTTCACGATTTAAAAGAATTTAAAATGCATATAGATGAATTATTAGAAAAACAATATATACAAAAAAAGTAATAGTAAACATAATAGTCCAGCATTTATAGTAAATAAACATAGTGAACAAAAAAGAGGAAAAAGTAGGATGATTATTGATTATAGAAATTTAAATGCAAAAACTATAACATATAATTATCTAATACCAAATAAGATATTAAAAATAAGGCAAATACAAGGATATAATTATTTCAGCAAATTCGATTGTAAATTAGGATTTTACCATCTAAAGTTAGAAGAAGAATCTAAAGAATTAACCGCATTTACGGTACCACAAGGATTTTATGAATGGAACGTATTACCATTTGGATATAAAAATGCACCAGGTAGTTATCAACATTTTATGGATAATTATTTTAAACAATTATCTAATTGTATAGTATACATAGATGATATATTATTATATACAAAAACTAAAGAAGAACATTTAAAATTTTTGGAACAGTTTACAGATATAATAGAAAAATCGGGAATAAGTCTAAGCGAAAAGAAAGCTGAAATTATGAAAAATCAGATAGAATTTTAGGAATACAAATAGATAAAAGTGGAGTAAAAATGCAACAACATATAGTACAAAAAATAATAAATTCAAAAGAAGAATTAGATACAAAAAAGAAATTACAATCATTTTTAGGGTTAGTAAACCAAGTAAGAGAATATATTCCAAAATTAGCAGAAACTTTAAAACCACTACAGAAAAAATTAAAAAAGGATGTAGAATATAACTATAATGAAGAAGATAAAAAACAAGTTCAAAAAATAAAATTACTTTGTAAGGAATTACCAAAATTATAATTTCAGATGAAAATAGAAAATTTATATACATAGTAGAAGCAGATGCTAGTGAATATAGTTATTGAGGAGTACTTAAATATCGATATGAAGCAGAAAAAACAGAACACCATTGTAGATACTACTCAGGTACGTTCAATGAGACAGAAATAAAATGGGAAATAAATAGGAAAGAATTATGTTCATTATATAAATGTTTGTTAGCATTTGAGCCATATATTATATACAACAAATTTATTGTACGAACAGATAATACACAGGTACGCTGGTGGTTAACAAAGAAAATACAAAATTCAGTTACAACGAAAGAGATTCGGAGACTAGTTTTGAATATATTAAATTTCACATTTATAATTGAAGTGATCAGTACTAACAAAAATGTTATTGCAGATTACATATCAAGACAAAGCTACACAGACTGAAATAATAGAAGAAGATACTCTAGAAAAAATACTCAACACCCTAACTACGCTTTCAATGAAAGTGGACAGTATGGGTAATGAGATAGAAAAGCTAAAGACTAATGAAGATAAACTGAAGTCTATAGCTACAAATCAGCTAACTCAGCAGTGTGCAGAGCTATGTCGATCGAAAGACATTAAAGTTCCAGAGCTAGAAGGAGACGTTGGGACACTCCATAAAACCCATAACATTTATCAATCTACTTCTGCAGGTACAAGCAAAGGAGTTAGTCGACCAAGATACCAGAATATTAATATGAATAAAATATTTGAAAAACCATTTACACCAAAAACACAAAAAGACCACTTGTTCATACCCCCACAAATTATCACATACCGAGATAGCCTAAACCAAGATAAAAAAGTTTACAACTACACAACCCAGAAATACATAGAAAATATCTATAGAGTACAAACTTTTCTAAACCTTAACCCCAAAGCTACAAATACCAAAGGACCAAACACCAACTATATAACCCAAAAATTACAAGGATACAACAAGCTAATTGCACTACCCAAAACTAACCTAAGCCTAGTAAAAACTTGCTTTGACTATGGACTATTAAACACCTTATACACCCAAGATGGAGAAAAACTAACAGCTATGAAAGAATTATTACACAAGATATTCACCACCTACAAAAGGATAACAAAAGGAAATTTATTTTATATAAAGTGTTATACTGCACCAGCAGAGATATTATATGACGAAATAAAAACAGTTATACAAGTTGTAAAAATAGGACTAACCAGAGATATGATCATACCAGAAGGTATTACACAGCAACCGGAGATACCCAGAATTGAGATACCCAATTTCTACGCAAATAAACGACTTATTGGACTAGCTACAATTATCCAAGAACTAGCAAATAATTATACTAATGGAAACCCAATATGGAGCTATTATTCGAGAGATCATCAAATGATTTACTCAAATTCAAAAGAACTACGACAAGCAGATATGGAAGATGTCAGACAATGGATAATGGCATTACTTAACCCAGAAAAATAATCTACCGCAAGAGCAATTAAAAAAGGATTTATTTCAGATGGACTATTGACAAGATGTTGTAAAATAATCGAACATAAATATCCAGATCACCAATGTTCAAGATGTAATGGAGAAGATAACATTATTCCAGAAGTACATCTAGAATAAAAATCAAGAAGACAAAATGCCAGCTGGAAAGATAAGATAAGAAGCAATAATGGAGATATAACAGATACGACAACATCAACGGAAGACAAGATATTGGATCATTTATGTTAGAATCATTGTATAGATTTTTTAGTCTTTACGTAAATTTGTTAAGATTGTAAATTAGCTTTTATGTAGACTTGGACTTTTCTTTTTTAGCCTTTAAAGGCTATGTATAGGCTTTTTAGGTTAGGTAGCCTTTTTAGACCTTTCTTAATAACCTTTTTGACTTTACGATTAGAATTTTTAAAATGTGTAAGGATATTGTAAAAATTTCTCTATAAATGAAGGAAATCGAAGGCATTGCAAAGCAAGCTTTCATGCGTTGAAGCAACACTCTCTCCAGTCCACAAATAAATATTTTGCTCAGTTAATTAAAAAACAAACATATTTCAATGGAAAAAGCTATGGAGGAACAAACTTCAGAAATATCAAAACTACCCGAACAGGCGGGGAGTAACCAGAGTAGAGGCGCTGTTTAAGGGAAAAAGTATCCAAATTACCATGCTAATAGTGACCGAAGAATATGTTATTTAAGAATAATCTAGTATATAGTAATCTAAGATGACCATATTTTGTTATGTACATGGTTGAAGGAAATATTTTGAAAAAAACAATTTTATGAAAATGAATAATTATTTATCTGATGTGATGGTAGATAAATTTAAAATACTTATTTTGTATGCACTTAAAGATATAAAAGTAGTAGATATAAGAAAAATCATATTAGAAAAAGCATTTGGTAAATATTACATGACTAGAGTAAATTATATACCATACCTACCTAACTACTCTTACAAATACTTATCATGATAAATTACATAGAATTTTTAAAAAATATACAGTTACTAGAAAAACAGATGAAAATAAATATAGACAAATACATGGAAGATAAAAATAAAAAATATATATAATTTCTTAATAAAAATATGCAAAAACTACTAAGGCTAAAACAAATAACTACAAAATATTATAGTAAAATCAATTTTATAAGATAGATCATCTAGATTATCTTAAGGTCTTATTCCTATATATACTTAAAGATGTAGAAATTATAGATATTAAGAAAATTATATTAGAAAAAGTAATAGACTATGAAATTGAAATCATAAATTGGCTAGAGCAGTTATACCAAGAAATCTACCCAGAAGGATATTATTCAGATTAAGAGATGTTAGAATATATTAGAAAAACTAGAGAAAATCAAGATAATCTAAATAATGAAATTAATTATAGAAACCGAATTAGAAAAATAATGGAGAATCTAAAAGAAAAATGAATATGGATAGAAGAAACCTTAGAAAATTTAGAAAAAAGTACATGTGATAGTTTATATAATCTAAAAAACTCACTACGAGAAGAACAACACAAGATAATAAATAACATTGAAAATTTAGAATTAGATATACATTACAGTATAGTAAGGATAAATTATTATACAGAAATTTGTAACTCTGCAATCACTACAGGATAAAATAATAAACCAAACAAATTAATGAATACATCTTACGAAAAGAATAAATCATTAAAAGATATTGAAACAAAATTTAAGAAATATCCACACACAAAGAAAAATAGATTCATTAGTTATATAATAAATCTATATAATAAATCTATTTCTTAAGTTAAGTATCCGCACCCCCATACAATTCTTAAGTTAAGTATCCGCACCCCCATACAAATGGTACCCTAAAGGGGCGATTTGCTCATGAATGGTGTGGAAATCCTTCATTGAGGTAAAGTTTTTAGTCCTTTTTAATACTGATTAATCCATTCATTTTCTAAAATCATTAGAATGGATAATTATGGTGAAATTCTTACAGTTTAGAATCCCAGGTACATAAAATTTAGGGGGAAAACCTATGGGTATGAGTAAATTCACCTAGAATTGATTTTACATTGTTAATTAAGTCATAACATGAATTAGTGCCTTTAAAACATGAAATTGATGCTTGGAGACCTTGAATGTAATAAAAATAGAATCTTTAGATGTAACTCCATTGATGGAGATGGGTTGAATATGATAGATCTTGTTAAGGGGTAATGTTTTAGAGCATGTATAAGAGTAAATTAGTAGGTTTGAATTCTCAAAGTATTTATTTGAAGAGTAATTGATTAATTACTCTTATAACTACTTATTTCTTAGATAACTAAGGGTTGAAGAAAACAATAGAGCATCTTTGGTGTGGCTTGCTTGTTCAAGAATCTTTGATCGAGGTAGGTTGAGGTTAAATTATAGTAGACTTCGTCTAGAAACACTTAATTTTGA
Source organism: Capsicum baccatum var. pendulum (assembly GCA_030864225.1). Taxonomy (NCBI): domain Eukaryota; kingdom Viridiplantae; phylum Streptophyta; class Magnoliopsida; order Solanales; family Solanaceae; genus Capsicum; species Capsicum baccatum. Next base: position 141,176,835 of record CM061550.1, read on the forward strand.
TAGTAATGATGGGAGATTCATATCGTAGGATTTACGACATGGTGTTTAGATAAATTAAATTATTAAAATCTAGTTAGACTTAAATATTATCATGGATTATTATTATACTCATCTGATGAGATACTTGTGGCATGAAAATTGGTGAAATATAGTGAGAATGATAATCAGTTGAAAGTAACATAATATTAAGATAATTGTGTGTTATTGTCTTTGGTGTGGATCTTATGATCGGTATTTGTGTTTGTACGACTTGATTTATAAACTATAGAGTTATTATGTGAATGTAAATGATAATAGAAGAATTAGGTGACCTAATATGTAAACTAGTCTCTAATATCTTAAAAAACGGTGAAATTGATATTATGTATGTATGAAGTAAGAGACATACTTGCTAGAAGATATTTAGGAGGATTCATTGTGATAAGAGGACATAAGGTTATGTTTTGTAAGTGCCAAAAAGTAAGATGTGTTAAGGTGGATAATCCTAGTAGAATTGTAAGTGGAATAGAGTCGAGTAGTTGGATAATAATCTAAAGGGATGACGTGAACTAAAGGGTTGCTAAATAGTAACTAAGGACATGTTTTGATTGATGATTGAATTTGATAAAGCTTAATTGAGAAAGAATGAATGGGTCGTCGGGTATACTTATGATCATTGACTGTATTGGCTTGGCTATCCTTAGTTGTAGTTTCTATTTCAATGTTATTGCCTGCATCTGATTTCAATTGGGTGTTTACGATTTGCCTTAAAGTATTACTTATAATTATTGACAGTAATGACATATTTATACATATTGTTGATGATATTTAGTGATGAAGGATTGGGTACCACACTGGTACAGATATTATATGTTGATTATGATGGATCATGTATGTCATGACTCAACTAGGGCCTGGCCATGATGGGTATCTCAAGTCCTTTGTGGACCGAAGATCACCCCTTTTGCCTAACCAAACAGAACCAGATACACTAGCAGCAGATGAATTCCGAACATATAATAATATAGAATAACCAAAAATCTTAAGAAATCTAAGAATATCAATAACCATCCCAATCCACAATATCCAAAAAGCCTATAATAGAACAAAAATCTAATCTAAGTTTGGACATATCCCAGACGATAGCCAAAACAACAACCAAAGAAGTTGGTCTAAGACATATAAAAAAATAAGACTTCAAAATGATAGCTCTTTCAGAGAATGAAAGCTCACCACTTCAAAGATAAAAGTTGATAATTAAAAAATCCTAACACTGCAGAAGTGTCCCTGGTGCCTACATTGCATGGGGATACAACATATAGAGATGGTTAGCGGGTTGAGCGCTAGCATGTAACTCAGGGAAGGGATAAAATAATAGAAAGTCAAACCACGGTAAAATCTACATGCAAAAAGTGTACATACATATATATAATCATGTTGGGTATGGAATATGGCGTATCATGAAGTAAAATATTAGACTGGACTATGTAGCTCAACCATCATAAACACAAACACAGCTATATGGTTTCAGCTTCCTCTGCTGAAAGGGCCTCAGTGCATGTTAGCTGCATAAATCGATGGTATTAAGGAAGACCAGGGAATGACCTAACCCCACATCAATCTAGAATACAAACACAGACACACACATATATGTATATATATAAAATGTGTCACAAGTATACGGTCATCAAGACCAACCATCACACCAGCAAACGTTAGTTTCCAGTACAAGTCCTTCAAGACTCACACCTTGATGGCTTAGCTACATAACCACATTTAAGCCTATATTAAAACAAGTTTCGCATAACCCATTCATTAAACCATGGAATTGTACATTATGGCACACCACAGGTATTGTCATACCCTTACACTTGCAAGATTACACTTATGCAATTTCAATTACATTCCATCATATTTAGGGAATTCCTCGACCCCTTTTGTTCATTAAATAAAGTTTGGGGAGTGCCTCGACCCCTAAATTTCAATTTCAGTCAAAACATGGACAACAAGGCCTTCAAAATCCATGTTTAAACTTTTAACCATTTATGCAATGTGATAGTATGGGTAAGCCATTTAGGGTTCCATTACTAAGATATACCATGCAAATAGCTCCATGAAAAGTTCCTTAATATAGTAGAAGTATTATCAAAGGCATTTAATCAAACATGTTGGGGGCAGAGTGTTCCCAAAACCAATTCCAGTTACCAATTAACCATTCCCATACAACCAATTGTTCAAAGCACCATTAAAGCATGTAAAAATATAATTAAAACATGGAAAAACCATAACCAAATATTTAATGCCAAAACTACAACATATATTTAAAAACCCCAAAACTATACAATAATCATGCCATGAAAATATTGTATAAATCATGCCTTTAGTTAGAACTAGCAACGAAGGAGGAATACATGCCTTAGATTATGAAGATGATGGAGAGAAATCACCCAATCAAGCCCAAAATTGCTCTTATAGGTGAAACCCTAGCCTTCCTTTACCCAAGAGCCTTAGAGAGAATTAAAGAGTGTTTCTAAGTGTTTAAGATTAGAATAATAGGGTAAATGATGTCCCAATAGAGCTATAAGTCATGGGGCCCTAAGTGGTTAAGTGGGTAAGTGTACAGATTACCCCCAACATTGTAAGATCCCACAAAATCCTAAGCTTAACTTAGACCGTTAAAGCTTGGTAAGGGGTCCCAGACTTAGAAAATTTTGGCTAAGTATTCAGACTTAGTGTTATTTTAGCCTTCGTAGGCTGGCGACTCTATTTCACGACCCTCATAACCTTAAAGTAATGATTTTTAGGTTGAATCATGATCAGAAATATTAGTGGGTGTTCCCTGACAAGTTTTGGATTTTTCAGACTTTGTTTGGATCACATTTGAAAGCTCAAATTAATGGATCGACGCGATCTCGATGCGCCACGTCGCCCATCGTATTGATGAATATTTTCCTCTAGCTCCCAGTCCAAATTCTAGTGAACTGTCATGGACTCGATACCGTGCGTTGGCTATTGCGTCGATAACAATGATAGGCGCATTGATCTGTGCGTCGGTAGGTCAGTTTTCAGTCATTAAAAAGTCGTGCCCTCAGGGGTAATTGTGTTTTGTTTTCACGTCTATCAGCCCTAAAACACAAAATTAAACCCTTCTAAGCACAAAAATTATTCATTCTTCACAAGTTTCTCTCAAGAACAAACCCTAGGTGATTTCAAATTCAATTCAAGGCTCAAGAACTTACCATCAATCTTTCAAAATTTAATTGTTAAGGTATGTCAAGTGTTCATCCAAGGGTCCTTTCCACCCTTGGAGTTCAAGAAACTATTTTTAAAACTTCAAGTTTATTGATTTCATGAATTTCATGTTGGATTTGATTATATTCATGATTATAATGATTAATTGGGTTTGTAATCCAAGATTTGTTATAAGTTTTATGTGGAGTTATTTGATATATGTATAGAATCATATGAATCCATGCTAAACCCTTGAAATTGTAAATGGGGATTTGATTTATGATGCCTATGTGTTGTTTAATATCATGTGCATGGATTATGTTCTCCAATTATTTGATAAATTGCTCATGTGAACAAAGAAAAAGGAACAAAATCATGTCATGTAAGCTTATGTGCAAGTTATATCATGCAAGTGTTTGATAGAATGTCTCTATGAATGAGCTATGATTAAGTTATATTATGCATGGTTATTCCTTTCAAGTTTATGCCATGATTTATTTTTTTATGTTATCGAGTCCTGAGGGTATTCAATACCAGAAAAATTAGCCGTTTACCTAGAGCAGTGGTAGTACACAATAGTCTTAGTAGTGTCACAAATAGTAGCCTTAGTAATCAGTCATAGTACAGTTCAATATTTAGTTTAGACCTCAGTAAATCCAGCTAGTCAACAGAATTCTTTAGTATTCCATTAGTTAATATTATTTAGTAGTACTACATCAGTTAACGAAACTCAGTGAACTTAGTTCAGTTCAGTTAGACAGTACGATAAGTAATAGTTCAGTCTATCCTAGTATAATTTAGAAATCAGTACAATGTTTATTTAGTTGGGAGTAAGATTCAGCACCGAGCGAACCCAAGGATGAGGTCATTCCTGCTAGCAAAGGGTTTGACCCGTAGTAGCATCCCCTGCGTCACAAAACTACATAGCCAGTGTAGGTTGAGATATCTTCCTGCTAGGCTAGGGTTGATACATCTCATACGAGTTTTCCTATAGCGTGGGTTGATGAAAGTGCTTCCTGTCAGAGAGGGTTGACTCACAGTTGTCTTTACCCATGGTATGGTACTGACACCCTTCCAACTTGGGTTACAGGTTGGACCCCAATCTATTCTGAAAGGGGAATTTTGGTTAGATGATTACCTTCCACAGTCTCAGTTCCAGTCTTCAAAATAAAACTCAATTCAGTTCTACAAAAATCAGGACTGTCAGACACAGTTACTCCATTTAGTACGGAACTCAGAATAGTTTCGTAGAATCAGGACTATCAGATACAGTCGCTCAGTTAATAGTAATATAGTATCAGTAAACTCAGATATTAGTAAAATAGTAATTCTGAGTGCAGTACCCAGTGTTAACATGACCTCAGTTACAGTTTACGTATCTTATGCATGTACTCTCATTCAGTTATACTCATGTTATTCAATCAGTATTGTTCATGCATATGAACTAATTCATCTCAGTCAAACTCACTTAGCATACTAGAACATTCAAAGTACTGATGAATAGCTTTTTTTGCGCTATAATGTCTTATATAATAGGTTCCAACATACGGGCTCTCGATCTACTTAGCAGCCCGATCCATCAGCAGTAGACGAGTGGTGAATCCTCATTGTTTGAGGACAGATTTATTATTCTATTATTTTAGTACTCAATTTATTTCAGTGGTCAGAGTTAGTTGGGGGCTTGTCCCATCAACTCCTTGTTCAGATAGTAGAGGCTTTTCAGAATAGAGTATTTATAGAAAGATGTTCAGTTTTGGTATGGACATACTGTACTCAGTATTTACTTACAGTTTTGAACCTTATGGCAGATTTCCACCTAATTTTTGTATAATTAAAGTATTATTATTCAGTAATGGGTTAGCTTGTGGTCCTTCAGAATTATGACCACCGTGTAGCATTCGAGGTACAGACTCGGGGCATTACAAACTTTGTATCAGAGCCTATGGTTCAATAGAGTCCCAAAAAGTCTAAAAGCCGTGTCTAGTAGAGTCTTATGCATGGGCGTGTAGCGTTCCACACTTATTGACAAAAGGCTATGAGATCTTTTAGGAAAAGTTTCCCTTTTTTCAGTAATTATGTCGTGCGGTGAGCACAAGCTCAAGTTAAACTCCCTGTCTAATCTAAGTTTCTCTTCTATTTACAGAATATGCCTCCAAAGAGGACTAAGGGAATAGAAATGGGAGACCAGCCAGCACCTCACCCCGTCCAGCCTGATCACGAACATGTCTCTCACACTAAATTCAGAGTAGCTTTTACCACCCTAGCTCATTCTATGGCAGCCTAGAATGTACGCCCAACTGTTGTTCTGGCCAACCCAGTGGCCAATACTGCTATAGCTAGGATTTGGGACTTCACCCGAATGAACCATCCATCTTTTATTAGGTTAAAGTCAGATGAGGACCCACAGGAATTTCTTGATTAGGTGCAGAAAGTTACAGATATTATGAGGGTGAAAACTAGTGAGAGTACCGAGTTAGCTACATATCAGTTGTAGGATATGGCTCACTCATGATTCAAATTATGGAAAGTAGAGAGTACCGCAGGTGCAGGGCACATGGAGTGGGAGGAGTTTTCTATTGCTTTTCTGGATAGGTTCTTCCCACTAGAGTTGAGGGAAGCGAAGGTTCTGGAATTTATAAATCTGAAGCAGGGCAACATGATGGTACAAGAGTATTCTCTCAAGTTTACTCAATTATCTAGATACACTCCTTATGTGGTAGCAGATAGCAGATCTAACATAAGTAAGTTTGTGTCTGGTGTGTCTAGTAGTATGGTCAAAGAGTGTAGGACCGCAATGTTGATTAAGGAGATAGACATATCCAAGCTCATGGTCCATGCTCAATAGATAGACAAGGCTAAGAATAAAAAGAAGGAAAAGGAGAATAAGAGAGCTAGAATGGGTAGCTTCAATTTCACCCAGCCTAAGTTAGAGAGTGGTAATCATTCTCAGTTTCGCCTGAAATCATTAGTTCCATCCCCTTCCTTAACCAGTGCAAAAATTCAGAGACAACAATAGAGGTAGATCATCAGGCCTTAAATCCCAGGGTAGTGTTAGCAGTACCCGAACAAATCCTCTCTGCCAGAAGTGTGGTAGAAACCATTAGGGTATCTATAGATATGTCAATGACATATGTTTCAGATGATGCAAGCCAGGCCATAGAGTCATACAGTGTCCTCAGGTGGGTTTATAGTGTCAGCATAACCGTTCCTCAGCTTAGTTTGGTTACCCAAATCAGCAGGGTGCCGCTTTCAGTGCCAATGACGGGTAATGCCCAAGAAGACTCTATGTACTTTAGTCCCAATGGGATCAGGAAAGTTCTCTTAATATGGTCACTGGTATGTTACAATTTTATCATTTGCATGTTTATGCTTTGCTAGATCCAGGAACTTCCTTGTCTTTTGTAACTCCTTATATAGTTGTTGACTTTGGAGTTAGTCCCAAAATTCTAGTAGAGCCTTTCTCAGTCTCTACCCAGTGAGTAAATCTATCATAGCTTCGCGGGTATATAGAAACTGTCCAGTTATGGTGTCTCAAAAAGTCACTTCAGCAGACCTAGTCGAATTAGAGATGGCCAATTTTGATGTCATTCTTGGCATAGATTAGGTTTATTTCTTCTATGCCTCAGTCAAATGCAGAAATAGAATTATCCAGTTTCAGTTCCCAAATGAGCCCACCCTAGAGTGGAGGGGTAGTCCTTCAGCACTTAGGGGCCAGCTTGTTTCCTACCTTAGGGTAAGGAAATTGACATCTATGGGATGTATCTATCATCTCATTCGAGTCCAGGACTCTAGATCAGAAACCCCTACTCTTGAGTCAGTATTAGTAGCATGTGAATTCCCAAATGTATTTCTTGAAGATCTTCTCGGAGTTCCTCCCAAAAGGGAAATCGACTTTGGAATAGACCTTCTTCTAGATACCCAGCCCATATCTATTCAACCATAGAGAATAGCTCTAGCAAAACTCAAAGAATTAAAAAACTGGTTAAAAGATCTCCTAGAAAATGGATTCATCAAACCCAGTGTGTCCTCGTGGGGTGCACCAGTTCTATTCATGCATAAGAAAGATGGTTCTCTTAAAATGTTTACAGACTACCGTCAGTTAAATAAATTCATGATCAAGAACAAGTATCCACTTCCTAGAATCAATGACTTGTTTAACCAACTTCAGTGTGCCAGTTATTTTTCTAAGATAGACCTCGGATCAGGCTATTATCTGCTCAGAGTTAAAGAATGTGACATTCTGAAGACAACTTTCATAACTCGGTATGGTCACTTCAAATTCTTAGTCATGTCATTTGGTCTTACTAATGCCCCAACAACTTTCATGGACTTGATGAACCATGTGTTCAAGCAATACTTGAACATGTTCTTCATAGTATTCATAGATGACATCCTTGTCTATTTCCACAGTGAGCATGATCATGCAGACCATCTCAGAATAGTATTGCAAACTCTCAAAAACCATCAGCTATTTGCCAAATTCAGTACGTGAGAATTTTGGCTAAGGTCATTAGCTTTCCTTGGCCATATCATTTATGGTGATGGTATTAGAGTTGATCCCCAAAAGACCAAAGCAGTGAGAAACTAGCCCATGCCTATCTCTCCATCAGATATCTAGAGTTTCTTGGGTTTGGATGGCTATTACAGATAGTTTGTTGAGGAATTTTCATCTATTGCATCCCCAATGTTTATATTGACTCAAAAGAAGGTCAAATTTTAGTGGTCAGATTCTTGTGAGAAGTGTTTTCTGGAATTGAAGACTCGACTCACTACAACCCCAGTTTTGACTCTACCAGATAGTTCAGACGAATTTATGGTATATTGTGATGCTTTTAGGGTTGGTTTGGGGTAGATTTTGATGTAGAGAGGTAACATCATAGCCTATGCCTCCAGACAGCTTAAGCCTCATGAAAATAACTATCCAACTCATGATCTTGAGTTAGCAGTAGCAGCATTTGTATGGAGGCACTATTTGTATGGAGTGCACGTTGATGTGTTAACTTACCATAAAAGCCTAGAGCATGTGTTCTCTCAGAAAGACCTAAACCTCCATCAAAGAAGGTGGTTGGAGTTATTGAAGGACTACGACATGAGTGTTCTATATCATTTAGGCAACGCCAATGTAGTGGCTGATGCTCTTAGTAGAATGTCTATGGGAAGTACTGCTCACGTGGATGATGGTAGGGAGAAATTAGCTTAGGAAGTTTATCAGTCGTTTAGTCAATTCAGCAAAAGGTAGTGTATGGGTGTAAAGTAGTTCAGAATTATCTCTGGTTTATAAGGTGAAGGAAAAGCAGGATAGGGATCTTAGCCTAGTTAAATTGAAAGAATCAGTTAGAGATTAGAAGATAGAGGTTTTCTCCTAAGGGGGAGATGGTGTATTATGTTGTTAGGGTCGGCTATGTGTGCCAGATGTAGATAACCTAAGATAGTTGATTTTTGTAGAAGCACATGGTATGCGTTACTCTATTCATCTAGGGGCCACTAAGATGTACCGTGATTTATAGGAGATCTATTGGTTGAGTGGGATGAAGAGAGATATTACAGAGTTTGTAGCTAAGTGCTCGACTTGTCAGCAGTTTAAGGTTGAGCACTAGAAACCTAGTGGGTCTATGTAGGAGTTTAGTATTCTTACTTGGAAGTGGGAAGAGCTGAAAATGGATTTTATGATGGGATTACCTCGTACTCGTCGTCAGAATAATTTAGTTTGGGTCATTATAGACAGGATGACTAAATCAGCTCATTTCCTACCAATCCATACCTCTTATTCAGCTGAGGACTATGCCAAGCTCTATGTGACAAAGTTGGTCAGATTACACAGAGTTTCGTTGTCTATTATCTCAGGCTCATTTCTGAAAAGACTTCCAAAAGGGTCTTGGTACCCAAGTCTATCTCAGTACAACCTTTCACCCTCAGATAGATGTTCAAGCAGAAAGGAACATTTATACTTTAGAGGATATGCTGCGAGCATGTATGATAGACTTTAAGGGTAGTTGGGATTACCACTTACGTTTGATTGAGTTCACATATAACAACTATAATTCAAGCATTTAGATGGCTCTATTTGAGGAGCTCTATGAGAGGAGATATAGGTCTCCTATTGGTTGGTTTGAAGTGGGAAAGACTGCAATGGTAGGGCCTGACTTGGTGTTTGACATCTCAGAGAAGGTTCGATTGATTAGGGAAAGGCTTAAGACAATTCACAGCCAACAGAAATCATATGCAGTTGTGCGGAGAAAGGATCTTAAGCTCGAGATTAGTGATTATGTGTATTTGAAAATTTCTCCTAGGAAAGGAATGAAGAAGTTTGGCAAGAAGGGGAAGTGCAGTCCCCGATATGTCGATCCTTATCGGATTCTCAGCCGTTTCAGAAATGTAGCTTACGAGCTTGAGTTTCTTTCAGATTTAGCTTCAGTCTATCGAGTGTTCCATGTCTCCTTGCTAAAGAAATTCATAGGTGACCCAGTAGTTTTAGTCCTTGTAGGGGCTATAGATGTTCAGAACAACCTATCTTATGAGAAGATTCCAGTCGAAATCCTGGACTATAAAATTCGCAGACTAAGGAACAAAGAAATCCATCTAGTCAAAGTTCATTGGAGGAACCAATCAATTGAGGGAGATACTTGGGAAGCAGAAGCAGATATGTGAACCAAGTATCCTCACCTCTTCTCCGTTAACTTAGATTCAGCCCAAGGTAACAGTTTTCCCTTGAACTTACTAAATTCCATGCTCAAATTTCCCTTATAGACTTGGTATCAGTTACCATTGCATTTTTTAGTTATGTACTCATGCATCATATATGCATATTTAGCATGAGAAACTTAGCTTATCAAAATTCCAGTCATGCATTCATGAATTTCGCTCATCCATGTACTCATGCATCAGATATGCATGTTCAGTATGAAATTTCAGCATGTCAGTGTGTCAGTCATGAAATCATGTTACAGTTCTGCATGTCCTATATCTAAATTCAGTCTATCAGTATTTTCAGCTCAGTCAGCCTCATTTGAGGATGAATATTCCCAAGGGGGAGTTATTGTAAGACCCTGCAAAATCCTAAGCTTAACTCAGACCTTTAAAGCTTGTTAAGGGGTCCAACACTTAGACCCTGCAAAATCCTAAGCTTAACTCAAACCTTTAAAGCTTGTTAAGGGGTTCAACACTTAGAAAATTTTAGCTAAGTATTCAGATTTAGTGTTATTTTAGCTTTCGTACATTGATGACTCTATTTTCCGGATAAGTTTTGGAATTTTCAAACTTCATTTGGATCATATTTGAAAGCTCAAACCAGTGGATCGACATGATCTCGACGCGTTGTATCGCCCATCGCATCGATGAATATTTTCCTCCAACTCCCAGTTTAAATTCCTGTGAACCAACACGGATTGGACATGGCGTGTTTGCCATCACATCGATGCCAATGACACGGCGCATCGATCTGCACGTCCTAGGTTAGTTTTCAATCTTTAAAAAGCAGTGTCCTCAGGGGTAATTGAGTCTTTTTCCCATGTCTATCAGGCCCAAAACCCAAAATTAAACCCTTCTAAGAGCAAAATCTATTCATTCTTCACAAGTTTCTCTCAAGAACAAACCGTAGGAGATTTCAAATTCAATTCAAGGCTCAAGAACTTACAATCAATCTTATAGAATTTAATTATTAAGGTATGTCAAGTGTTCATCCAAGGGTCCCTTCCATGCTTGGAGTTCAAGAAACTACTTTTAAAACTTCAAGTGTATTGATTTCATGAATTTCATGTTGGGTTTGATTATATTCATGAATATAATGATTAATTGGGTTTCTAATCCATGTTTTGTTACACGTTACATGTGGAGTTATTTGATATATGTATAGAATCATGTGAATCCATGTTAAAACCTTGAAATTGTAAATGGGGATATGAATTATTATGCCTATGTGTTGTTTAGTGTCATATGCATGGATTATGTTCTCCAAGTGTTTGATAAATTTCTCATGTGAACAAAGAAAAAGGAACAAAATCATGTCATGTTAGCTTATGTGCAAGTTATATCATGCAAGTGTTTGATAGAATGTCTCTATGACTGAGCTATGATCAAGTGCATATGGTTATTCCTTTCAAGTTTATGCCATGATTTATTTTTTTATGCTATCGAGTCCTGAGGGTATTCAATATCTGAAAAATTAGCTGTTTACCTAGAGTTGTGGTAGTTACAGAACAGTCTCAGTAGTGTCATGAATAGTAGCCTCAGTAATCAGTCACAATATAGTTCAGTATTCAATTCAGACCTCAGTAAATCCAGCTAGTCAACAAAACTCTGTAGTATTCCATCAGTTAATTGAATTCTATAGTACTCCATCAGTTAATGGAACTCAATGAACTCATTTCAGTTCAGTTAGACAGTACGATCATTAACAGTTCATTCCATCCTATTACAATTTAGAAATTACTCCAGTGTCTATTCAGTTGGGAGTAGGATTCAGCACTGAGCGAAGGGCATCCCTGCCAGCAAAGGGTTTGACCCTTAGTAGCAGTCCCTGCATTACAGAATTATGTAGCCAGTATAGGTTGAGATAGCTTCCTACCAGGCTTGGGTTGATACATCTCATACTACTTTTCCTGCTAGTGAGGGCTGACAAAAGAGCTTCCTATCAGAGGGTTAACTCATAGTTGTCCTTACCCGTGGCACGGTACTGATACCCTTTCAACTGGGGTTATAGGTTGGACCCCAATCTATTCAAAAAGGGGTATATCAGTTAGATGATTACCTGCCACAGTCTCAGTTTCAGTCTTCAGAATAGAACTCAGTTTAGTTGTATAAAAATCAGGACTGTCAGACATAGTCACTCAGTACATTTTAGAACTCAGAATAGTTCTATAGAATTAGGACTGTCAGATATAGTTGTTCAGTTAACAGTAATACAGTATCAGTAAACTCAGATATCAGTAAACCTGTGATTCTAAACACAGTACCCAGTGTTACCATGACCTTAGTTATAGTTTACGTATCTTATGCACGTACTCTCATTTAGTTATATTCATGTTATTCATTTAGTATTGTTTATGCATATGAACCCATGGATCTCAGCTCACCTCGCTTAGCATACCAGTACATTTAAAGTAATGACGCATAACTTTTTTTTGTGATTTGATGTCTTATATCATTGGTTCCGATGCATGGGCTCCCAATCATACTTAGCAGCCTGATCCATCAGCAGTAGATGAGTGGTAAGTCCTCATTGTTTGAGGACAGATTTATTATTCCAATATTTCAGTACTCAATTTATTTCAGTAGTCGGAGTTAGTTGGGGACTTGTCCCATCAACTCCTTGTTTAGATAGTAGAGGCTTTTCAGACTAGAGTATTTTTAGATAGATATTTAGTTTTTGGTATGAATGTACCGACTCAGTATTTACTTACAATTTTTAACCTTATGGCAGATTTCTGCCTAATTTTCATATAATTATAGTTTAGCATATGACTTCCCTAAACCAAGTCGTACCCAAACCATACGATTAGTACCCTTAAATTGTATCCCTTGCAAAATAGAATCAAAAGAGGTTTGGTCACAGTCTTCCATTCGAGTTAATGGTATGACTCATACACTATGTTATGGTTCACGGTGAGCCACGCATACTCAGATCCAACTTAAGTTACTAAGTCTCAAATTAAGTAAAGGAAAAACCCAATCTATACAACCCGTACCCCTTCCAGAACTCAAATCTACAAAAACACGATTCATTTGCATTATCAAATGTCAATCCAACCTTTAACCAAGTTAGAAAACAAAGATGTAAGGATCTCTTCTAACCCTTAACTAAGTTAGAAATAAATATGTGTTCAAGAACACATACCTTCCGAATGAATATCCAAAGCTGAAAAAATAAGATATTTAGACTTCATGTTTGCCTTTGCTTCGCATATAGCTTCTTCCACCTTGTGTTTCCACTATAGAACCTTAACCGAGGCCACGTCCTTGTTTTGTAAGCTATGAACCTGCCGATCTAGTATCTTAATTAGGGCCTCTATATAAGACAGAGAATCTAAGAGGCCCAACCCTTCCAAAGGACCCATCAAAGAATGATCACCATGAAACTTCCTCAATATAGAGACATGAAATATTAGATGAATGGAGCTCAAATAGAGTGCATCTCCAATTTATATGCCACATTACCAACCCTCCGCAAAACCGCATAAGGACCAACATATCGAGGATTAATCTTTCCTTTTTTTACTAAACTGTATCACTCCCTTCATGGGAGATACTTTTAGGAATACCTTATTCCCAACCTCGAACTCCAACAGTCTACACCTTACATCTGCATAGGACTTTTGGCGACTTTAGGTAGCCTTACCTATCCTGAATCACCTTTTTATTTTTCATAGCCTGATAAATCAAATTCATATTGAAAATATCCGCTTTACGAATATCAAATTACCCAATCGGTGATCTACACCTCCTACCATACAATGCCTCAAAAGGGACCATCACAATGCTAGAATGATAACTATTGTTGTAAGCAAACTTTACCAAAGGTAGATGCTCAACCCAGTTTCCACCATAATCAATCACACATGCACGAAGTATGTCCTCTAATATCTGAATAGTCTTATCTACTTGCCCATTCATCTACAGATGAAAAGCAGTACTCAGACTAACCTTAGTACCCAACCCCTTCTAAAAAGACCATCAGAAGTGAGACGACAACTGCATAGCATGATCAGAGATAATAATAAAAGATACCCTACACAACTTTACAATTTCTTTAAGATAGAACCTCACATAGTGCTCAGTCGAAAAGTTAGTTTGCACTGATAATAAGTAACCAGACTATTAAAAATAACCCAAATCGAATCAAATTGGTTTCTAGACCAAGAAAGACTAATAACAAAATCCATATTGATTACCTCCCGTTTCTATTCACGTAACTCAATTTCTCGATACAACCCTCCAGGCCTCATGTGCTCAACTTTGAAATGGGGCAGCTACCATTGAGAAACTTTTCACGAACTGCCTATAATATCCAGCCAAATCCAAGAAGCTCCAAATGTCGATTGGAGTCGTGGGTCTAGTCCACCTTTTAACCATAGCCACCTTTTGTAGATTCACCATGTTACCCTTACTAGAAATTATATGACAAAGAAAAGTTACAGCGTTTAACCAAATCTCACACTTGGAGAATTTGGCATACAACTGCTCCTTTTTGAAGGTCTACAACACCACACGAAGGTGATTAGCATATCCCCCTCACTCTTAGAATAAACCAAAATGTCATCAATGATCACACTGATAAAAATATCCAAAAACTGCCTGATAACCCTATTCATAAAATCCATAAATATCACCGATGCATTAGTCAAACCAAATGACACAACCAGGAACTCAAAGTGCCCATATCGAGTACAAAAAGCAATCTTAGGAATATTCTTCTTCCTAATCTTAAGTTGATGATACCTAGACTAAAAATCTATCTTAAAAAAGAATTTGGCACCTTGTAATTAATCAAACAAGTCATCTATCCCCTAAAGAGGATACTTGTTCTTAGCCATTACCTTATTTTATTTTTGGTAGTTAATGCACATCCGAAGGGAACTATCATTCTTTCACATTAATAACATCGGTGCACCCCATGGGGATACATTAGAATGGATAAAGACCTTATTCAAAAGATCCTTAAGTTTCTCCTTTGAGTTCCCTCAACTCAGTTGGAGTCATTCTATAAGGATGAATAGATATTGGACGAGTGTCCAAAACCAAATCGATACAGAACTTGATCTGTCTATCCGAAGGAACACTAGGAAGATCATCCAAAAAAGACCTCATGAAACTTATTTACCACTAGAACCAAATGTAAAGAAGGATCTTTCGAGTTAGAATCTCTAACCTAGAACAAATGATAGAGACACCCTTTATAGATTAATCTTTGAGCTCTAAGATAAGAAATAAAACTTTCCCTAGGAGCTAGGGAACCACCCTCCTACTCAATAACCGGTTCACCAAGGAACCTAAAAACAACATTACAGGTCTAACAATCTAAGAACACATAACAAGAGTGTAACTAGTCTATCTCAAGGATAACACCAACATCCACCATATCAAATTCCAAAAAATTCACCAAAGTCTGCCTACTACCAATAGATACCACACACCTTTTATAGACCCTTTTAGCAATCATAGAGTTACTTACCGAGGTGGAAATAGAAAAAGCATCTGAAAGAACCTTGGGATAAAAACTAAAATACACAGGCACAAATGGGGTCGCAAAAGAGAGTGGGGAACAGATCAAGTAAACAATATGCGTCATGGGAAAATAGTTGTAACATACCAGTAACGACATCAGGTGATGCCTCAGAGTCCTACAGAGTAGCAAAGACATATAACCTATTCCAACCTACACCTATACCAAAAGAAGAAATAGATACAGAAGCAGTACCCTTTGGTGCAAGAGAAAAAGATGAAGAAACTGGATACTTACTCTCTCCCAAAGCACCCTTACCAACTGGACCATTTCTAAGTATATGGTTTGCTGACCACATTTGAAACAGTTGTCCCTTCCTTCATCACAGAAACCCCTATGCAACTTACTATAGAACCGACCAAGAGAGCATGATGAGGTCGACTTAGCCCCACATGCCTAAGATTGGGCACCCTTTTTAAAGAAATTATCCCCACCCTACTCGTATTTATCACATGACAATTTTGGGTAAAGAGTACTAGTTGTAGGGAAGGAACCAAAACTCCCCCACTTCTTCTTTGGCTATTTGCCGACATCTCGACCACCTTGCTATTACCTACCATATTTTTCAAAAGACCTAAAATTCTTACCCTACCTTTTCCTAAATTTATCTTGCTTCTTTTTTATTTTCTCCACCTGTTGTATATTAACCACCAATCTAGGCATATCCATATCCTTGATCAGCAATGCAGTCTTTCTTTCAAGGATCAAATCCCAAGACAGTCTAGAAGCAAACTTTTTTATTCTAGCCCTCATATTAGTTAACTAATTCCGAAGTATACCTTGACAGCTGATGAAATTTCTAGACATATTCCTTGACAGACATTGCTGAATAGGATTTTACCACTCATTTGCACTAACTATTTATATGTCTACCATGTTTTGTAGAATTAAATAAGATATAATCCTGATTTAATGCACTAATATCCACATTGTGAAGGCATATAGTTGGTGAGCTAGAAAGATGTGGATTGGAGCTAAAAAGGGATCAAATAGAAGTAAAGAAGTGTAGCTGAAGACCTGGAGCGGTCACCAGCCTTAGTTACTACAATCGTGGGCCATAGTCAACAGTGATGATTAGTCAAGATGGTCAGAGAAATGTGATCACGGAGCACAAATACTGTCATATTGGCTATGATAGCAGGCATCCTCACGCAATCGTGGCTAAGCAGAAATATTGCCCAGGGCAGTTTTGTAAATTCACATGGATGAATCCCAAACCTTAGATTGGAAAAAACCCTTTTTTATTTTGGTATTTGAAGCGTTCCAGGTTTGGAACCTTAGAAAATTTCTAGGAATCTCGTTCTTCAGACCCATTACGACTCATGCTACGAGCCGCAAGCTGTGGTACGAGTGGTGAAAACCTATCATAAGCTAACCAAATTTAGTTGGTGGGATGGTCTTGGATACTGGAATGGATATAAATTAAGGGTATGAGTCATAATACATGGGTACGAGTCGTATAGGTAGTGTTTGATCCCCCAGTGTTACATTCTTCCAGGGATATGAATCATGGGTACAGATTATATACTGAGGTTATGGCTTAGTTGGATGAGTCATATAATAGACAGTGCCTGATCCACAATTTAGGATTGGTTATGATTGGGTGGGTATCAATCCTAAGCTGGGTTACAACTCATAAAGAGGTCAGTCATAACCCTGTGTCGGGTTTGTATGGGATTTAAGTGAGGGTATTCTGGACATTTCCCTATTTACCCTAATAAGGACCCACGATATCCAATATACTTAGGAGGTTATTTAACCTATTATTTTATTCTTAAACACTTAGAATCTCTTCCAAAATATATCATAATTCTCTCAAGAGCTTTTGGGGCAAAGAGATAGGGTTTTAACTAAGGGATTACTTTTGGGCTTGTCTTGGTGAATTTTTTCCATCAATCTTCTTGGTTTAAGGCACGATTCTATTCCCTACTTGTAATTTCAATTAAAGGCATGGTTATATGGATGATTTCATGGTTTTTACTTTTGCATGGTTTTCGTTTTAAATTATTAATTTTGGGATTTTCATGTTAAAGGCTTGGTTTTGATTTCTTATGGTTTTAATTATGTTTTCTATGCATTAATAGTGGTTTTGGATAATGGAATTGCATGGTAATGGAATTTGGTATTGGTTATATTATGCCCCCAAGGTATTTGATTAAATGCTTATAAAGATATGTTTATTGCATTGACTCTTCTAAAAGGGAACTCTTGCTTGTTTTCAGTTTATGCATGAAACTACAAATGGTTTAAATGGTTAACAAAGGTTAAAGAAAAATTGGTTATGCTTGTATAGAACATGGTAGTCTCCCAATAGGTTGATATGGTAAATGGAAAGGGCACCGAGTGTCCCCTTTATCTAGATGGTTTGGCTATGGATAATGCTTGCAAGTATGGCGGTATGACAGTACAACTAGTTTATCAAATAGCCTTGGTAAATAAATGGATAATTGTATTGTTTGGACTTGGTTTTAATTAGAAATTAATTGAGAGGAGTGTAAGTTAAGTCGTCAAAGGTGGAGACCCAGGGGTATCAAAATTGAAAACTCATATTTGCCGATATGAGGGATCTTCGATGGCCACGTACGGGTGTCACATTTATCTTGGAGGGATGTATTAGTCATCCCAGGGTTATTTCTTGGTTGAGCGGCTACACGCACTAGGACCCTTTCATTGGGGTGAGAGGAACCCATATGGCCTATGGGTAGTAGGACGACTAAGCTACACAACCCTGGTTAAGGTTTTAAATGGAATGCTAAACCCAATCCCTTTTCCCAGCAATTATATATATGTATGGTTGTTTGCATTGGATGGTTTTAACTTGGTTTTGATTACTAGCATTACTTTATATTTATCCCGAGATTCATGCTAGTATTCACCCACTAACCTGTATATTGTTGGCTGTGACAGCGCCCAAGCATACACTTAAGTTTACGTGGTTTATCAAGTAGTAAAGTGGCCTTCAAGGAGACAAGTATCGATCCTACAGGGACTTGATCTAATAACTATTCGATTTCATTTTAACTTCTAAGATTAATTTGATGCAAAGGTAACCAAACAAGAGTTTTGAATATTGTAAAATAAAGTAAAGAAAATAATGCGTAAAATAAAGTCTTTGAAAAATCAATGGGCTAAAGCCCAGGGTTAAAGAACTTTGAACAATCATACATGTTATTGAACTTCATTTGTTAAGTTTCTTATCCTGGTTGTTGATTCGTAGGGTTAATGGCATGATCATGATCTCTCAACCTCTTACTATTTACGTAATATGGACATTACAACTACATCATTGAGCAGGGATGTAATAATCCAATTAAGTTCTTTAAGCTATAAACTACATGTGAATCAAGTGAGGCCTGTAAGTATATCCCTATCCTAGATGCTAATTTGAATTCCTTATTTTATAAAAAAAATAAAAATGATACTTTGTTTATTCCCACATTTTATCTCCCTATTACCTCTCCCGAGATCAAAAGATCAACAATAGATGTATTCTAAGAGTGATCAAGCCTCAAAATAATTAAATCAAGAATAAACAAACAACCAATAATGATAGGCAAATTAAACGAAATTAACTCAAAATCATAGTACTCATGTTCTTAGCTTTAGCCCCAAAAAGAGGGTTTTTAGCCAATAATATTCATAATCACGATACAAATAATTGAATACATGTTATGATATAATTAAAATCTAATTAAGAAAAATATTAAAACCTAAAAATAGTGGCAACCTCCACAAAAATATTCCACGACGTAACTAACGTGTAACAAGAAGCTCCAAACTGTCCAACATGTGTATATATAATAGTGACACTAATACTAATCCTTATGTGCTTAAGAGATATCAGTATGATCCCCCCCCCCCCCCCAGAAGATTCCCAGCTCCACTAATGTGTACAACTTATAATATTCTAGTGGAATACTAGCTAATCCATGTACGACAAGGTTGTTAAGTGCACTTTTCTTGCTGTGGTTGAACTAACAACAGCCGCGTCAATGATAGTGTTTGCAAGAGCAATACAATGCATTGATCATAGCATTGTTGGAGGTGGAAGCACAGGGGGATTCAACACGATGCATTGAGATCGCGTCGGCTTACTGGAATTTGCATCCAAAATTAATTCTAAGTATTGAACGTCCCATCTTCTTCCCATGCCTTTTGTAGTGTATTTCCAATAAATTTCAAGCCTTTTTATCATTAATATATCACTATATTCAGCTCACAAATATTCCTACAGCATAAAAAATGACAAATTAGAGCTCATAACAACACAATATCCTCAACGATGATCAAAACAAGAGATAAGATAAGGCAAATTCGCAATGATCTTGAACTTAGTATTCCAACTCTTAACTTAATCAAATTGAACTTTGCACATTACAAACAAGGTGTTCCACTCATAATTACACATTTAAACCATTTTAACCTCCTTTAAAATATTAGAATCCAATGAAACCAACTAGACACACACCTAGCTCAAGCTAGTAAAACTAGTTTTCTGGGTTGAACTCCAAATGACTCAATTAAGCACAAACTTGTTTGGAAAACACGTTGAAATTTGTAATCACATACTTGTACACTTAAATCCTTATATATATCAAAATTAACACATTAATCTCTCAAGTTACTCTCAAAATATGGCGAAATAAGCTTGAATAATGACACCAAAGTGTATAAAACCACCTCAGATCAATACCCACACTTAAAACTCTTGTTCGTCCTCAACAACTCTTTACTGTAAGAATCAAAATTTGAGGTGACACTACACTTCTACTAAATTCAATACACTCAAGATAGTACTACAATGACTACACGGAATACAAGTTTCTAACCTAAGCATGTTATTTACACAATTGAAAGCTCACGATCACTACTCCAAAATATCCCAGCCTCAAGAATTGACTTACCTAAGTGGCAAACTCATGCTTATCATTCAATCAAGGACAACATAAAAATCACCCACATTCATCAAACATGTTCTCCTCAAACAAAAGAGTTACCTATAATCACTCACAATAGTGCAATTTATAACATAATGGATACAAGAATCAAATTTTGCTCACTTTCACAAATAATTCACAAGTTAAACCTAATGAACCATAAGATTTCCCTTAGTGTAGTGCTCCACTAATATCGGAATGATGAACTTAGGATCAATCGGGTCTTTTTTGGGTTGTAATATAGGATAAGGGATGGGTAGGAACTATTTGGGAATAGTGACTAACCTCTCTATCACCCATATCATTTGTTTTGCCCCATCTCTTGAAGAATTTTCATAAGCACATGGTGGAAGTATTGTTTATTACCACATGAATCAATGTTTTCTCTTTTTCTTTTTCTTTTTCTTTTTCACAACCATGGTAATATTTCTAGTATAATGTCTATCACAACCATCCACCACACATTAATTATCAGCACCAATAACTATTACCTTGGGGCATCAATTTCACTTTTCTCCTCTTATTTTTCAAACTCCTTACTCAATTCATTTTTCATTAAAGCAGCTAGGAGATTTTGGATCAAATTAAGGTTTACCAAAGAAGGGATTAGGATACAAATGAGGCTACCAAAGAAAAAGCTAAAGGCTCAATGGGGTTTCATTAGGATTATATACAAGGGTAGGTCAAAAAGAAGGTATAAAACAAGGCTATCAAAAAAATACCTATATCATCTCCTAAACCTACACTCTTTATTTCGCTTTGCACACACACACCGGTAACGTTCTAGCTATTACATGCAACAAGGAATGTACAAAATACCTCACATCACACATGGCACATGTTCAACTTAATAGGACTATCATAGTCTCCCAACTAACAAAAAAATAAATTCAAATTTAAGACAAGTACAAGAGTCACAAACATAAGCCTAAGATCCTCAAAAGTAGTACTTCGCATCATTCAACATACTTTTACAATAAAAACACTTTCATAATGTAAACAAGAAGATCACCAACAAGAATATCTTACACAATTTTTTAAATTGAGCAAAAAATTGGGAATTTCCCTACCCCACACTTAAAAATCAACTTTATCCCCAAAGTGAACTTACAAGTAAGAGATAGAAATTCTTCCTGAGGCCTCTAGGCCTAGGTAGTAGCATTTTTCGCATGAAAAAGAATCTGGGGAACCTCACACTAAGTTTTTTCCATGCTCTTAGCTCAGGTTTTAGGAACTCAGACTTCCCAATTACCAGTAACTCAATAAAAAATGAAAAAAACTACATGAAATAAAAACTAACAACTGAAAATAAAAGATACCTACTTAACTTGGGTAACCTCCCAAGCAGTGCCTAATTTAGTGTCGTGGTACAACCCAACTAATGGCTTAGCCATTCTTTTTTCTTCTATTTCTCACA
This sequence comes from Capsicum baccatum var. pendulum, assembly GCA_030864225.1. Taxonomy (NCBI): domain Eukaryota; kingdom Viridiplantae; phylum Streptophyta; class Magnoliopsida; order Solanales; family Solanaceae; genus Capsicum; species Capsicum baccatum. The sequence continues at coordinate 141,198,616 of CM061550.1, forward strand.
CTTGGTCTCCATTTTCTTATTCTTTTCACCCCTCTTGGGTGTGGAGTCTTGAGTACAAAATATTTTTCAACTTTAGCCTTTTCAGGCTTATAAATTTGTATCATGTCAGGTTTTGGTATTGGAGGCTTTGGATTCTCTATGAGGGTGTTAAAAGAGGCCTTTGGTGGACTAGCCACCCCATACTTATCCCATTTAATAACATTGATCATAAATAATTCTTTATAATAGGATGTTATATTGAGTGCTTTGTAAAGTTTGAATACTGCCTCTTCATCCTCGAACCTCTTCATGAGTGTGCCTTCCCTCACATCAATCAACACTCCTTTAGTTGCTAAGAATGGATGCCATAACATAATTGGTGTCTGTTGGTTTTCTTGAAAGTCTAGACTAATAAAGTTATAAGGAATAAAAAATTTACCAAACTTTATGAGGACATCCTTAATGATTTCTTTCGGAAGGCAATGGACCCGTCTGCCAGCTGTAGATGCACCGTGCATAGTCTGGGCTCACCGAAACCTAATGTCCAGAAGAGATATGAGGGCATCAAGTTGATACTCACTCTTAAATTAATAAGTGACTAAACCACCTCTCTATTGCCAATCTATATGGGGAGAGTAAATTTCCCAGGGTCCTTAAGCTTTTTTGACATCTTTTGTGTTATTACAACACTATACTCTTTAGTGAGTGCTACCATTTCCATATCCTACAGCTTTACCTTATTCATAACCATATACCTCAAGTACCTAGTGTACTTGGGCATACCCTTCATAATATCTAACAAAGGTAAGTTAATGTGAAGCTCTCTGAACGTGTCAAAGAATATCTTAAACATTGCATCCTTCTTTGCCTTTATTTGTCTCTAAGAGAAAGGAAGTGGTGGGATGTTCTTCTTCTCTAGTTCAACAACTTTTTATTTTGAGTACTCAAACTTTCTTGACTTTTATGAAACTTTGTCATTTACTTGTGGGGGATTTAAATCTGCATCTACCTCCTTAGTTTTCTTTGGAGGTTCTCCTTGAAGACATTTACCACTCTTTAAGTATTTGCCATAACCTGTTTTGAATTTTCTGTATCTCCTGGGAAACCACCTTGAGGCCTAGTATTCAATGCTTTCTATAACTTCCCCAACTGTAACTCTAAGCTTCTTTTGGCCGCTTGCTATTTTTTACATCTGTATCCAACTGTATTTGATTTGCTAAAACCTGCTTCATCATCTATTACAAGTTGCTAGTTGACAAATTTGGTTATGCTTGTGGTTGCTGAATTTGCTGTTATTGAGTGTTCCAAGGCTGAGTCTGCCACTTCATATTATAGGCATTACAATAATTTGGCCTTTGAGCATTTCCCACATACATAAATGATTCCAGATTTGATACACATATAGCAGCTGTATAGCCACTATTCCCACACACCTCACACCAACCACTAGTTTGTTGAACTGCATTAACTGCTGTGGTAGGCTGTGTAGCTCCAACTTTTAGGCTGTTAAACTAAGTGTTTATCTAATTTTGTAATGCAGAAATCTAAGTTGATAATGCAGTAAATTAGTCTACCTCCAATACACTTGAAGTTCTTTTCATGGCTCTGATCGAGTCTGAATGCCATTTTGGCTTCCCTTGAGCTATGCAGTTCAATAAAGTGTGCAACTCATTATAAGTCATCTCAAGAGCTTGACCCCCTGCTGCAGAATGTAGCAAAATTTTTGTACTGTGATCAAGAGCCCCTACAAAAGTATGAGCAATTACCTCGTTTGACTGTTGATGGTGTGGACAATACAAAAGAAAAGCCTTGAAGTGCTCCCAAGCATGATAAAGATATTTGTCTAGCTTTTGTTTGAAGCACACTATCTTACTACAAAGTCTCGCAGTCTTACCAGATGAGAAGAACTGGATAAGGAATTTTCTGGCCATGTCATCCCATGAGGTGATTGAGTTTACCGATTCCGTATTCTACCACTTTTTTGCTTCCCTAGTTAGTGAAAAAGGGAACAACGTCATCGTCATATAGTCTACATTCAGACTCATAGAAATGAATGTGTCACTGATTTCCAAAAATATTTGCAACTGGACCTGTGGATCTTCGTGTGAAAGCCCTGTGAACTGTCCACTACTGATCAGAAGCTATACCATATTTTGTTTGAGCTTAAAATTGCCTCTAGCCGCCTGCTTCTAAAATGGGGAGGTCAATTGGTTGGAAGTGGAATTGCCACTTCTCTAACTGTGTTGCGGGCTGCTTGTTCATGAACTATGATTAAAGGATTCTCTTAGTCTTTATGGATTTACGGAATTTGGGGGAGAAGGTTTGCTTCTCTCTTGCATTGATGGAAAATTTGCTCAGGTTTGGAACTTAGTTCAACCAAGTCCTAATCTTTTGCCAATTTACTACTTTGAAACCTGTTTTATTCAAACACAAAACCAAGACCAAGCATAAAAACACCAAAGAAATATAAATGTAAAGCTAAAAATAAAATAATGGCCAAATTATAAGTCCCCGACAACGGCGCCAAAAACTTGACTGTGCCCAAGCCACATGCAAGTACACGTAGTCTACCAAGTAATAAAGTGGCCTTCAAGAATCCAAGTATCGATCTCATAGGGACTTGATCTAACAACTATTTAATTTTAGTTTTTCTTCTAAGATTAATTTGATGCAAAGGGAACCAAATAAGAGTTTTGAATATTGTAATATAAAGTAAAGAAAATAATGCGTAAAATAAAATCTTGGAACAATCAATGGAGTAAAGCCCAGGGTTAAAGCACTCTGAAAAATCATACTATGTTATTGAACTTCATTAGTTAACTTGCTTATCTTGGTTGTTGATTCATAGGTTTAATGGCATGATCATGATCTCTTGACCTCTAACCATTTACCTAATATGGACATTACAACTACATCGTTGAGCGGGGATGTAATAGTCCAAATAAGTTCTTTAAGCTATCATCTTACGTGTGAATCAAGTGAGCTTCTAATTACATCCCTGTCCTAGATGCTCATTTGAATTCCTTATTTTAAAAAATGAATAAAAATCATACTTTCTTTATTCCTACATTCTATCTACCTATTCCCTGTCTCGAGATCGAAAGGTCGACAATAGATATATTCTAAGGGTGATCAAACCTCAAAATAATTAAATCAAGAATAAACAAACAACCAATAATGATGGGCAAATTAAACGAAATTAACTCAAAATAATATTACTTATGTTCTTCGTTTTAACCCTGAAAATAGGGCTTTTAGGTGATAATATTCATAATCACAATCCAAATAATTGAATACATGTTATGATATAATTTAAATCTAATTAAGGAAAAAATTAAAACCTAAAAATAGAGGCAGCCTCCACAAAAATATTCCACGACATAACTAACATGTAACAAGAAGCCGATAACTATCCAACATGTGTATATATAATAGTGACACTAATCCTAATCCTTATGTGATTAAGAGATATCAATATGATATTCCCAAAAGATTCCCATCTCCACTAACGTGTACAACTTATAATATTCTAGTGGAACACTACCTAATCCACGTAGGACAAGGTTGTTAATTGCACTTTTCATGTTATGGTTGAACTATCAATGCGATGCATCAATGATAGCGTTATAAAGAGCAACGCAAAGTGTCGATGATAGAGTTACCGAAGGTGGAAGAGTAGGGAGATTTCACGTGATGCGTGGAGATCACATCGGCTTACTAGAATTTGCGTCCAAAATTAATTCTAAGTGTTAAACATCCCATTTTTTTCCCATACTTTTGGTAGTATATTTCCAATGAGTTTTGAGCCTTTTTATCATCAATATATCATCATATTCAACTCACAAAGCTTACTAAATCACCACACACCACAAATTAAAGATAATAACAATACAATATCCTTAATGATGGATCAAAACAAGAGCTAAGATAAGGTAAATTTGCAATGATCTTCAACTTATTATTCCAGCTCTTAACTTAATCAAATTGAACTTTGCACATTACAAACAAGTTGTTTCACTCACAATTACACATTTAAACCATTTAAAACTCCTTTAACACATTAGAATCCAATGAAACCAACTAGACACACACCTAGCTCAAGCTAGTAAAACTAGTTTTTCGGGTTAAACTCTAAATGATTCAATTAAACACAAATTTGCTTGGAAAACACATTGAACCTTGTAATCATATACTTGGACACTTAAATTCTTATTTATGTCAATATTAATATGTTAATCTCTCAAGTTTCTTTCAAAATATGGCAAAATAAGCTAGAATAATGACACCAAAGTGTATAGAACCACATCAGATTAGTTATATACCCATGCTATGCAGGAACTGGACGTTCGACTCCTCTATAATAGTAATTGATTTAAGTACAACATATTATACTAAAGTGGTGAGCTTCAATCCTTTCAGAAGGCATCATTTCATTTTTGACATTCTTAGACATTTATTTTTGTTCTGAATAATGGTTTTCGCCATGGTTGGGGGCATGTACCAACTGGATATTTATATATATTTGGATAGAGGATTTGTGGTACTTATGGAGGTTGAAATGGATAGGATCGGTATTAATGTCGGCCTGGGCATTCGAATAAATTGGGAGGTTGGCATCAGGACATAATTTCTCATTGTTCTATCGTATTACATTTTGGGTTAGACTTTTATATTATGTTTTGATACTCTCTTTGGTTTGGTATGGTATTTATGGTTAGTTTTTTCAGTACATACTTGGTTGGGTCGGTCATGTTTGTGACCCTATACCAAAGTCTTCATGAGATCATTGCAAATCGTATTATATGCTCAGAATTAAGCTCATCTAAGGCTGTATAAGGTGGTTGGGTTGGGTTAAGAGGGTATTTCCTGGTATTAGGTGGACTTGGGATGACCATTACGACAAGGCCCCAATCTGGGTTGTGTTAGTATTTCTTACCTCCTAAATATTTTTCTAAATTTCAAGAAAGAACCCGAATAGTGCAAGACTGTACGTAATTTTGGAGAACTAAGTTCTTAGTGTTTTGTGAAGAATTAATGCTTTGGATAAACCTTATGGTATATCTTTCTTTACTTTCTTCAAGAGTAGCTAAGTAATTTAGTCTTGCGATTATGTTGAACTAAAGTGAATTTGTGTGTGGGTGTTGATGGGTTTACATGATTTTTAGTTGTTGATTATGGATTCCTCCATTGTTTGAGCTTAATAGTTGGAATTTGTGGGTGAAAGCCCCAAATCTCTAAATGGATTTGATGGGTAAAAACCCCAAACTCTAGAAAGCCTTCATCATCCTTGAAAGAGGGATGAAAGTGAAGTTATGGGAACCTATAACATCCTTAAAAGAGGGATATAGGGTGACAAGGAAATGGTGGACAATCAATCCTATGGTTTACTACCTTTTGAAATCTTAGAAATAAGTGTGATTAGAATGTGAATCATGTCAAGGGTATCATTCTAAAAATAGGGATGCCCGATTGAGGTTTTGGGTGATTATGAATTACACACTTGTTAGGTGCTCAAAAGATCCAATGGGTGAAATCCTTGTGATTTTGTTGAAATACTAACCACAAATACCTTTGACCTCGCCTATCTCTTACTCAACAACTAAGTTTCATGTTAAACTTTCAACAACCTATGCACTTCTCACCTTTAGGTAGACATAATCCCAAGATCTTCTCAAACCATGCATTTAAATCAAAAGTGCTAAATTAGTGTGGGTGGTTAACCAAAGATAGTTACAAATTCCAAATCATTTCCCCTTACTTTATTTTACATGTTATGTTTGTTAGCATTCCAGGTAACCTTTTAGCTATTAGAACATTCATATGATTTGAAATTTATACTTCACTCCTTGTTGATTTGACCTCAACATGAGTTGGGTTATTGACAATGACCGCCTCACCCCTATAACATGGGACTAAGTTATGAGTTATTAAAATGGCCCCATTTCTGAGGAGTGGAATATCTATTTCACTTATGCGGTATGATTCTTACTTGGGTAAACCTGAGGTGGTGTAGTTTACTTTATTTGAATTTCTTGTAGGTCATCAAAGTTTTAATAGAATGATGAGTAATAACATGAGCAACATGGGCCCTTTTGATGGTATCCTAGATGATGAGGGCCAACTAAATAAAGCAGGCCAAGCAAGTGCAATCTGTATTCCACTAACCAATGGAAATGAATTTTTCCATGTGACTAGCGTTATGCTTCAGATTTTTCAAATGAAAGGGTTTTATAGGGGTCGAGCGTATGATGACTCAAATGTCCATTTGAAGAATTTTGTGGAAGTGTGTGCACCATTCAACATAGCACACATTACTTAAGAATCCATCTGGCTTTGCTTCTTCACGATCTCACTAATGTGCGAGGCAGTTTTATGGCTCTGCTCACTTATACCCAGCTCAATTACATCTTGGGAAGTGCTTACCATCGTGTTTCTTGATAGACACTTCCCACCATCTAAAATGCTTAAAAAGTGGGATGAGATTGTGAATTTTTGGAAAATGAATGGAGAGCCATTGTTTGAAGCTTGGGAAAGTTTTAATGGAAAATTTTCCCAATGCCAAAATCATGAAGTCCTAGAGAAGATGCTTCTCAAGATCTTCTATTTGTACCTTAATCCCTCTATAGTAAAGATGCACTACCATACAGCCTGTCTATTGATAGGAGAAGTGTCAAAGAAAAATCGGCGATGGCATACTCGAGATACAAAAGCTCCCAAGATCCCTTCTACTACTTCTGTGGTTGATACTGAGCAAAGAAAGTAGAATAAAGAAAAGGAGGAGAACATGTCGAAAATGATGACCCAACTTGAAATATTAGTAAAGCATGTTATGGGTACACCTGCAAAAGCAGTAAACGCCGTAGCATAAAAATATTATGAAGATGATGAAGAAGCAAAGAAGTTGGATGAAGAAATTTGGTATTTGGACAACTATTCAGGGGGGTTCCCGCCCTTCCTATCAAAGGAAATGTCAGAACCAAGGTTGGATTGATTGCGAGAGGAATAGAGATTGAAGAGATAGAGAGCGTGATTATGACTGTTATGTTCCCCCTTATGATCGAGCTAAGACCAAGGAGTAAGTACAATCGACCCCAAAATATTCAAGACTGAAGATGTGTTAGCAAGAATCTTGAATAGAGTAGAAGGTACAAACAAAATAGTTTGTGAGTTAAAAGGTGACTTTTCTCAACTCTCTGAAACCATGGTGCCTCACTTCGCCTCTATCAAGCAATTGGAAACACAAATTTGGCAAATCTCCATATAATTAAATGCTAGGCCTAGAGGTGGACTCCCTAGTGACACTATTTCTAATCCAAAAAATGATGCTCAAGTCCTAGCAATTGTCACAAGGAGTGGAAAGACACATGATGATCCTTTTAAAGGAGACTTATGTGATAAAATGCTGAAGACTAAAGTAAAGGAGGAGTTACCTCAAAGTCGAGAAGAAAATAATAAGAAAGAGACCAAGGAAAGTGAAGAATAAGTGGTTGAGGTTCAAAACCCACAAAGTGAAGCAAAGCCCACAATCCAAGTTCCTCCCCGATTCCCTCAACGATTGCATAAAAAAAGGAGAGTGAAAAATTGAGGAAGTTAATGGAAAAACTTAGCAACCTATAGATAAACATCCTGACGTGGGGTGTATTTATGTACTTCAGCATCGTTATCCTAACTTATTTAGCCTTGTTTTGAGGATGATTCGTGTGCTTTATTTGTAAAGATGATACAAATAAGCAATTAAGTGTTCAAGTAGGCAATTATGATATGTATAAGTGTTTTTAAATAAGTTTGGACTTAAATCGACCAATTAGAGTTTAGGCAAGAAAACTACTTTTACTAGCGTGAGCTAGGTGTTGTTACTAGCTTTGCTCATATTTCTTGCTCATCGTTGTGAATGTTATGTTATTTTGATCTCTAATACTTGTTGTGAAATGTTTTAGGATACTTAAGGAATTAAATTTCATGATAAATTGATGTGGAACAATCTAGAATTAAAAGCAAAACAATGTCACAAGGCTTGGATAAAAAGGAAGGACGCTGGAGCACTTAGACGAAATTTGAGAAGCAACTTTCAGTGAGGCCATGCGATATAAACATTTCACATCATCTATAACGGTGAATTAAGGCCCGTATCACATGACCTATTGTGGTGGTGTTGATCCTACGTAGTCTGCTCTATAGCGGTGCTTAAGTTTTTTAACTCCTACCAGGCTTATACTTGGTCAACTATAAATACAATACATTGCACAGATTATTAAGAATCTTGGGATGTATTGAACAATAGAGAAGGCTACTACAACTTTTTTTTTAATAGGTTTTCCACTCTTTAATTTAGTTTCTTTATGGTTTTGATCATTCATACAGTTATTTGGATGATGATTATTACTATTAGTGGCTAAAAACTCCCTTTTCGGGCTTAAAGCTAAGAACATGACTATTATCATTTTTAATTTATTTTTTTGATTTGCTTATCATATTTGGTTATTTTTTCACCCTTGTTTTATTTATTTTCAGGATTGTGCACCCTTAGAATATATCAATTGTCAACCTTGTATTCTCGAGAAGGGGAATAGAAATATACAAAAAGGGATAAACAAAGTAGGGTTCTAATTCTTTTATGAAATAAGGAATTCAAATTAGTGTCTAGGATAGGGATGTACCTAGAAACCTTACTTGATTCACATGTTGGATAATAATGTTAAGCACTTAATTAGATTATTGCATCCCTGCTCAACGATGTAGTTGTAATGTCTAAGTTAGGTAAACGATTAGAAGTTGGGAGATCATGATCATACGATTGACCCTACAAATCAACAACCAAGATAAGCGATTTAATAAATAAAGTTTTATAATGTAGTATGACTGTTCTAAGTGCTTTGACCCTAGGCTTTCTCCTATTGATTGTTTCAAGACCTTTGTTTTACTCATTTCTTACCTTAGTTTTCATATATTAAAAATTCTCTTTTGGTTATGCTTGCATAGATTAATCTAAATAGTGAACTAGAATTGAATAGTCATTGAAAAAATTTCTTGTGGGATAGATATTAGGCATTCTTGAAGTCCACTATATTACTTGGTAGACCATGTACACTTGCATGTGCGCTGACAAGTTTTGGTGACATTGCTGGTACTTAGAATTTGGAAACTGTTGTACTGTTAGTTTTATTTTTTATGATTACTTTGGTGCGTTATGCTTAGTCTTGGTTTTGTAACAGTAGGAAATAGGTTTTAATACTAATAAGCTGGCAAGGGATAGGAAATTAGTTAAACCAAGTCCCAAACTAGAGCAACGCTTCTATCAAAGAAGGAGATAAGAAATCCTTATCCTATGAATTCCTCAAATCGAAGAAGATCAAGACGCCCTTGCTATTATGGCCAAAGAACAAGCAGCCAGCAGGACAATTAGAGAAGTGGCAATCCCAATTCCAATAACTTTGACCACCCCATTTTAGAAACTGGTTGTTGGAGGTTACTTTGAGCTCAAACAGAATATGGTATAGCTTCTAACCAGCAGTGGACAGTTCATAGGGCCTTCACATGAAAATGCACAAGTCCACATGCATAATTTTCTGGAGATCAGTGACATATTTATCCCTATGGGTGTGTCAATTGATTATGTGAGGTTGTACTATTCCTCTTCTCACTGTTGGGGGAAGCAAACATGTTGTTGAATGTTGAGCCAACAAATTCAATACATCATGGGATGACTTGGCTTGAAGATTCCTTATCTAATTTTTTGTGTCTGTCAAGACTGCGAGACTTTGCAGTAAGATTGTGTGCTTTAAGTAGAAGCCAAAAAAAAATTATATTATGCTTGGGAGCATTTCAAGGCTCTTTTATGAGACTATCCACACAATTAACAATCCAATGAGGTATTATCTTATACTTTTGTTGAGGAACTTGACCATAATACAGATTTTTCTAGATTCAACTGCAGGTGGTCAAGCTCTGAGATGACGTACGATGAGCTATACATTTTGTTGTACCAGATTGTAGAAGGTAATCCTGAGTGGTATTCAGACTCAAGGAGTGCCACAAAGAAGGATGCTAGTGTTTTGGAGGTGGATCAGTTTACCACTATTCTTCCAAGATTGCTGCATTATAAAACTAGTTGATTATGCAGCTCAACAATATGAAATTAGGTTCCAAATAGCCTGCAACCGCATTGAATACAATTCAGCAGACAAGCACTTAGCGTATGGTGTGTGGAAATAGTGGTCACTCTGCAGATGTATGTGCTGCATCTCTTGAGTTTTTGATATTTTTGGGGAATATTCAAAGGCTTAACTATGGGAAAGCCTACAACATGAAGTGGAAGACTCATCCAATAAATTAGCAATGGAGCACAAAATAACAATAGCTTCAACAACCCCAAGCTCAAGCAAATCATACCACAAATATCAATGGGAAGGAGATGATGAAACAAATTCTAGCTGCCCAATCAAAATTGGCAGAAGAAATAAAGAATCAGCAGACCATTACAAGGATCTAAAAGTTGAGTTAGGTCAAATACAGTAGGCATAAAATACAAGGCGTCAAGGGTTGCCAAGTGATACTGAAAATCCAAAACAAGTTATGGAAATCACGTTGTGGAGTTTTAAAAATCGTTATAGAGAACCTCCAAAGGCAACTAAGGAGGTAAATGCTGATTTGAGTCCTAAATAGGTAAATGACCAAGTTGCTAAAAATTTGAGAAAGTCTGAGTACTCAATAACAAAATTTGTTGAAGAAGTGAAGAGGATCGCACAACTACCTTCCCCACAGAAGCATATAAAGGCAAAGTAGGATGTGTGCTTTAAGAAGTTATTTGGCACGTTCAGAGAGCTACACATTAACTTACCTCTTTTAGATATTTTATAGGGAATGTCCAAGTATGCTAAGTACTTAAGGGACGTGGTTGCTAATAAAGTTAAGCTGCAGGATGTGGAGGAAGTAGTAGTCACTGAGGAGTGTAGCTTTGTGTTGACTCAAAAGATTCAAAAAAAGCTCAAGGACCCTATGAAGTTTACTCTCCCCATACAGATTGGAAATATCGAGGTAGTTCAGGCACTTAGTAATTTAGGGGCAAGTATCAACTTGATGCCCCTATCTTGTTTAGCACATTGATATTGGGAAAGCCTAGACCAAGCTCCGTGCTATTGCAGTTGGTAAACAGGACCATAGCCCATCCTGATAGAGTAATAGAGGATGTCCTCATAAGGGTTGGTAAATTTATTATTCCTACTAACTTTATTATTCTATTTTTAGGCAGATGAACAGGTGCTGATCATTTTAGGGAATCCATTTTTAGCGATGGGAGGAGCATTAATTGATGTGAGAGAAGGTATTCTTACAATGAGTTTGGAAGATGAAGAGGAAGTTTTCAAAGTGTAAAAACTCCTTAACACACTATCCCACTATAAAGACTTATGCATGATTACTATGATTGAAGGGGATAAGTATGGGGTGGTGGAGTCTATTCCATAAAAGACCTCTTCAGACTTTCTCATTGAGCAGCTTAAGCCACAAATGCCTAAGCCTGATATGATGCAGATTGATAAGCCTGGAAAGGCTATTATTAAGAAAGATCTTGACATTGAGATTTCACACTTAAGAGGTCAGAAATAAATAAGAAGATGGACTCCAATTGTGATGAAAAGGATAAAGGAATTTTATTTAGTTGAGATAGGTCATGCCGTGACACTAAATCAGGCGTAGCTTGGGAGTCAATCCAATTTAAAGTAGGTATGTTTTATTTTTTAGTTTTTTGTTTTACTTCACATAGTTTTTTTATACACATGTTGATGGAAAGTCTAAGTAACAAAACACCTGAGCTAGGGAGCATGATGAAGAATAAGTGTGGGATCCCCTGACCCTCTTAGTGATAAAAGATGCTACTAGCTTAGCCTAGAGGCCTCAGAGAGTATTTCTAGCTCTACTTTTAATGTATACTTTGGGGACAAAGTAGATTTTTAAGTGTGGGGTAGGGAAATTCCAATTTGAGGGTTAATTCAGGGTAAATTTTAAAATTTTTGTGTTAGGAATAAGTGAGATATTCTTGTTGGTTCTATATTTGACGGCATGGTGCAAAAGTTTTGTTTGTAAAAGCATGTTAATTATGTGAATTACTAGTTTTGAGACTCCTAGGCCCATGTTTATGACTTTTGTACTTGTTGGCTTAAATTTGAATTCATGTGATTGTTTAGTTAAGAGTCTATGAGGATCCTACTTGAAGTGAGCATGTGCCATATGTGTGTGGGGTATTTATATATTCCTTGTTGCATGTGATATCTAGAACTTGCCTGGTATGTGTGCAAAAAAAATAAAGAGTGTGGGTTTAGGAGATGATATATGCATTTCTTTGATACCCTTATTTTATACCTTTTTTTACCTACCCTTGTCCATAATCCTAGTAAGCCCTATTGAGCCTTTAGCTATTTTTTTGCAACCTCATGTGTAGCCTAATACCTTCTTTGATAGACCTAAATTAGATGCAAAGCTATTAAGTGATTGTTAAATTGAAGAAGAAAAAGTTAAAATTAAAGCCCCAAAGTGAGAGTTATTTGTGTTCTAATAAAGGTGATATATGTTGTGGTAGGGAGTTAGAGAAACTTGTGTGGGAAAATTTTCCATTTTTATCCTAGTTGGGGTACAATAAACCTGTTTTATCCCTAGTCCTCCTTGGATATTATGCAACTCAACTAAGGCAAATGCTTAAGATGAAGGTGGATATCATAGGGGTGCTTAACATAAGGTGGGTGTGAAGAAAGGTAAAATTGAGTTGTGTATAGAATACTCGCACTATAGTGTTGAGAATGAAATTAATAAGATGGGTTGAAAAATAGAAGATATGGTAGATGCAATGGGTGTACATGGGTTGTTAGAGATTGGTCTCAATTTTCAAAATTAATGTATTAAAGAGCTTAGGGAAGATAGTCACTATTAAGCCAAATATTTCCTATTTGTCCATTAGCCTACATTACAACGATGAAAGACCTATTTGATCCTAATCTTCATCATTCTAAAATTAGTGGAGTATTGGACTAAGGGCAAGCCTATGGTTCATTATGTGTAACTTGTGAATTCCTTGTGAGAGTGAGTATAACTTGATTCTTATACCAATTGTGTTACAAAGTGCATTTATGTGAGTGATTATAGGTAACTCTCTTGTTGTGAGAGCACATGTTTGATGAATGTGGGTGATTTGTATGATGACCTTTATTGAGAAATATGCATGATTTTTCTAATTTGGTGAGTCAATTCTTGAGGCTAGGATGTTTTGGAGTAGTGTTCTTGAGCTTTCAATTGTGTACATAACATGCTTAGTATAGAAACTTGTATTCTGTATAGTCATCGTTGTACTAGATTGAGTGTCTTGCATGTAGTAAAAGTGAAGAGTCTCCTCAACTTATGATGCTTAGAGTTAAGAGCTATTCAAGGACAAACAAGGCTTTAAGTTTGGGGTGGTGATGTGAGGTGTATTTATGCACTTTGGCATTGTTATCCTAGCTTATTTATCCTTATTTTGAGGATGATTCTTATGATATATGTGTGAAGATGATATAAATAATCTATTATGTGTTCAAGTAGGCAATTATTATGTTTATAAGTGTTTTCAAACAAGTTTGGACTTGAATCAATCAATTAGAGTTGAGGTGAGAAAACTACTTTTAATAGCTTGAGCTAGGTGTTGTTCTAGTCTATCGTGATGGATTCTAAGGAATCAAATGAGTTCCTAATAGTTTTAATGTGTAATATTATGTGGAACAACTTGTTTGTAATGTAAAAAGTGTAATTGAGTCAAGTCAAAATCCAAAGCAAAATATTAAAGATTAAGCGAGCAAGCCTAGTCTTAGCTCGAGTTTCTTGCTCATCGCTGTGAATGTTATGTTGTTTTGAGCTCTAATTCTTGTTGTGTGATGTTGTAGGATTCTTGAGGAATTAAAGTTTATGATAAATGGATGTGGAAAAATCTAGAATTCAAAGCAAAAGAATGTCACAAGGCTTGGATAAAAAGGAAGGACGTTGGAGCACTTAGATAAAATTTGAGAAGCAACTTCCAGTGAGACCATGCAATATGACCGCATCACACCCTATATAGCAGTGCATTAAGGCCTAGATTACATACCCTATAGTGGTGGTGTTGATATCTCTCAGCCTGCTTTATAGTGGTGCTGTCGAGCCCGCGATGCATGCTTATTTTAGTGCTTAAGTTTTTGGACGAATCCTATTCCTACATGGCTTGTACTTGGTCCACTACAAATACAATTCATTGTACATTTTATTGAGCATATTGGGACGTATTGAACAATAGAGGAGGAGAATTCAACTCTTTTTTTTTTAGTTTTTTCACTCTTTCATTTAGTTTCTTTATGGTTTTAATCATTCATAGAGTAATTTGGACAATGATTATGACCATTAGTGGCTAAAAACTCCCTTTCTAGGGTTAAAGCCAAGAACATGACAATTATCATATTGAATTAATTTTTTTTGATTAGATTATCATATTTAGTTGTTGTTTCATCCGTATTTTAATTATTGTAAGGATTGCTCTCTCTTAGAATATATCAATTGTAGACCTTTTGATCTGGGGAGAGGGAGTAGTAAGATAGAACAAGGGGATAAAAATAGGGTTCTTATTCTTATATGAAATAAGGAATTCGAATTGGAGTTTAGGACAGGGATGTACCTAGAAATTACTTGATTCACATGTAGAATGATAATGTTAAACACTTAATTGGATTATTGCATCCCCGCTCAACGTTAGAGTTGTAATGTCCAAGTTAGTTAAATGATTAGAGGTTAGAATACCATGATCCTGCAATTAACCCTACAAATAAACAACCAAGATAAGCGATTCAATGAATGAAGTTCATAACGTAGTATGATTGTTCTAAGTGCTTTGACCCTGGTCTTTCCCCTATTGATTGTCTTAAGACCTTTATTTTACGCATTGCTTACTTTACCTTAGTATACAAATATTAAAAGTTCTCTTTTGGTTACGCTTGCATCAATTAATCTAAATAGTGAACTAGAATTGAATAGTCATTGAAACAAGTCCTTGTGGGATCGATATTTGTCTTTCTTGATGTCAACTCTATTACTTGGTAGACCACGTACACTTGCATATGTGCTTGGCTGCTATCACATCCCATTGCTCGAGGCGATCCAAGAGATCTTGGGATATGCTAAGTTAATAAAAAGTTGATGTCCAAAGAGAAGCTTATTTAAGGTGACACCATTGAGATCACTCAAAGGTGTAGTGCTATCATGGATAGTAAGGTTGCGAAAAGAAAGATGACCCCGGATCATTTGCCATTCCTTGTACAATCAGTATGCATGAGTTTATAAAAGCTCTATGAGACCTTGGTGCTATCATTAACTTTATGCCCTTTGTCATCTATAAGAATCTTGGATTGAATGCCCTTACACCAACCTTTATGTGACTCTTTATGGCCGACTGTTCTATCAAAAGGCTGGTGGGAATTTTGTTTGATGTCCTTGTTAAAGTGGACAAGTTTATACTTTCGGCGGACTTTATGGTATTGGATTGTGAAATGGACCAAGAGGTACCTATCATCATTGGTCGTCCTTTCTTGTCCATCGGGAGATCCATTGTTGATATAGAGATGGGGGGAATGAAGTTTAGGATGCAAGAGGATGAGGTCTCTTTCAAAATTTACAAGACAAAAAACAAATGGCGGAACTTCAAGTTATGTTTTTGGTGGTTGTTGAGAGTAAGAAGGTGAATGAGAAAGGGCTCGAAGACCCACCTTGAGAATAGAAAAGGGAAGACACCGTGCTGCGATGATAACTAAGGTGCTAGGTGGGAGGCAACCCACATATGTCATGAAAGTGGCCCGTATCCTTTTTGTTATGTTTTATAGCATAGCTATTAGTTCTTTGATATGAATAACTCATACATTTATGGCACTATGGAGTGAATTGGATGAGCTTAAAAAAGGGGAGGTGTGCAAATTTGCATTGAAAATTGAACAGGGAAAAATTCTGTAAAAATTGAGACAAGAGTTGAACAGGGAAAATAGGGGAGCAGAAATGCTATCAGTTACCACGATTGCAGTCACTAGACGCGATTGTTGTCACCCGCATGTCTGTGGTAACGGTAACCAAACTACAGTCGCGGTTACTTCTGACTTTTTAATCACTGTTTTCCCCTATTTCCCTCACACTTCCTTTGAAGGTTTACTTTCTAATTGGACTAAATTCTGGACAAATTTGTGATCTCTCCAACAATATCCTTGCATCCCTCTTGCATCACAAATATACTAGGTGTCATGAATCCATGCTTTTATTTATGAAAATAGGCCTTAGAATGCACGATTAAGAAAAGGCCTAGAGTTTTGATTGTTATGATTCCATGATTGCCATACTTAGCATTTGTGTGGTGTTGGCTTCTTGATAAGGTGTGCACACAAAGGGGAAATCTTGACTACCTAAAAATATCTGAAAAATATTGACAAATGAGGTATGAACACCAAGTTTTTGATAAATTGCCCAAATGAATTTTAAATAATGGTTTTTGCATTTGAAAGGGAACATTCAAATACCTATTAGAATTGCTCAATTGGTTTTCATGTAAATCCATTTTGTAGAGCATGCTAGTGGAATAAAAAGTTGGTACGAAACCAGCCTCAGGTATCATGACTGCGGTCACGATCTGCAATTATGGCAACGCAAACAAGGTCAATGCGCACAATCGTAGTTACCGGGGCCAGTTTCCTGCCATGCCATAAATTGTACACTTTAATTTTTTAGCCAAGCACCACCAAGCACCCATTCCAATAAGTTTTTGTGAACAATGTGGCATAATTTTCATGTTAAATTGTTATTGATTGATATCATGCGTGCCTAGTTCCTTGAGGACAACCTCATGGACAAGTATGATCACATCCAATTCATGGTACCCGAGTGTCACACTCACTACTACTTTCGGAAAGAGGGATTTACTTGGAGAATGCGCCAAAGAAACTTCCAATATTTCATGAAAAACTTGAAGGCACATGGTGGCGGTGCTTTGCCCCAGATCCATGCATTGCAAATTAACAATGGGTCCATGTATTTTATGAAAACATCAGTGAAATATCTTTCTCAGACCCATTCAATGTGACTATTAAGATATGGGTAAAACCGGTGAGAGTTAGGGTAAAGCAAATCAATAATGTTTATGGGCTCCAGCATGCATACATTGACGAATTAAAAGCAAAAAGGTGTAAATTAAGGAGTTGGTTGGCGCAGCGGCTATGTCCCGAAAAGGAAGTCTCTTGGGCAAAGACTAAAAGAAACTTCTCTATGAATGACTTCACTTTGAGGATCAAATATGGTTGCACATTATTTATAGCCGAGTATCTCCTTGCACTCACATAATAGCAGTCCCTGATCTGCGTGCTTGGATGGTTTCTTGCATTCTAGATGGAATCCCTTTAGATATTGGTCAGCTTGTGGTCAATGAAATGGATCATTTCAAGAATCAAGGTGGTACACATCTCTTCTTCCCCTCTTTGATTACTGGGCTTTGTAGGGGAGTGAGGGTTGGAGAGTATACTAGTGATACATGGGTGTGCCCTGGTGGCCCCATCTACCCCTTGAGGATTTGGGGAGAGGGAGCACCTGGCAATGGCAAAAATAGAAAGATCGACTTAGAAAACTCAGAATATATTGAGCTTGAGTCTCATAGTCCACCCACCACTAGACCTTTTGAGGAGATTGGAGTTAAAATTGTAGCCATTAGGGAGCTTGTGTCTAGCCTACCCCAGGGACCAGGAGATCCTTCCACGACTCACCATTCATATGTATCACAGACTAATTATGAGAAGTACAAGGAGAACCAAAAGAAGCAAGAAGCTACCATTGCTAGGCTTGAGAAAGCCTACTCCTCTTTGGTATAGTTTTGCTGAGACCGCAAGAGCATACATGAAAAGATGGTTACAAGGGAAAAGAAGAGGGATTATTTCTTTATCAAGATGTGGAAAGGGGTGAAGGGCCTATGGAAGGTGTTAAAACCCCGAGATCATTTTCCTTCCTCTTGGGGGGAGAGTAATGATGAGGCCTTAGAAGAGTAGTCCGACCTTGAGCAGAATAATGTTGATGTAGAATTTTGAGAGCGATATCAACCCTTGATACGATTTCAGGGAGCACCTTTATCTCTTTTATCCTTGATTATTTAAGTAGTGGGAAAACTGATACCTTTTAGTTGGGGGTGTCTTCATATTCATTTAATTTGGGCCTTATTATTGATATTTTTGTATACTTTTTTGCTCTTTTGGATGATTCTTATTTTTTTATTTGGGTTGTAGTATTCGGATACTCTGATGGTGCCCACATTTACATGGATAAGTTATTTTGTTCGTAGTTTGTTGCTTTATTTTATTTTTATTTGATGATCTTTTCCATATGATGTTTTGAGTGATGGCATTCGTAAGGGGAAAACATCGTATGTGGTTTTTATATGTGGATTGCAGGGTAAGTCTGAGTACTCGTGGAATCATGGTCAATACCAGGGAAGTCTGAGTACATATGGCATTGATGATTTGGGATCATATTCATACCCATAGGCGAAGTCTGAGTAGCCATATGGGTGATTCACTTGTATTAGAGCCAAAATGTGAGACAATAGCTTGGGTTGTTTCCATGATTAGAAAATTATGTTTGGTGCGGATGCAAAGCAAAAACCCACCACCGTCAGAATTTTTTTGCAAAATTTGAGGGCATCGATGTGAGAAACCTTATGAAAAAACTTCTCCTCTTTTTATGACTCTGAAAATTGACTTTAGAAAATTAGTTGGTACTCTATTTTTATCTCAAGCGGGAGGAAAAATGGAACCCCCTTGAATTCTCGAGAGGGAGGAACAATTGAACCCTCTTGAAGAGATTCACATACTATGTGTGGGGCCCTATTTGTCTATATCTCATGTGTACTTGTACCATGTAGAACTCTCCCCATTAGTATCTCAAGGCAAAATTTTGATCGTGCTTGGTTGGTAAAATGATCATAGTTTATCTTGTAATATGAGAATCCAACTTTAACCTAAATATCCTACCAATACATAGGAGTTACCCCTAGTCACCCTCTTTGAACCTTTGGACTTTTTTTTGGCAAACACATTACAAGCCTTGACCCTTCTATTTCTCCTCTCTTAAGCCCTATACTCTTTGAACTTAATAATACAAATTGAGGCTAATATCCTAAGTTGGGGGTGGTGGAAATTGAAAGAGTTACAATTGAGCCACAAATTCATAAGAAATTGCCTAAGTGCTTAAGCAAATAAAACAATTTTATTAGAAGAAAGGAAAGATCCATCAAAGGAATGAAATGCATGAAATCTTGTGCTATAAAAAAAGAGAGAGAATAAAAAAGAGGTGAAAAGAAAGTGGATAAAGCAATAAAGGCTTAGTAGGAAATAATAAAAGAGGATAAGCGGCCAAATAGCAAAAGTAAATTGAGTGTGATATATAAGTTAAAGGATGGTTTAGCTTAGTTAGCCTAAGTTGCTATCCTACCCTACCCTAAATCTGCATTATAATCTCAAAAAGTCCTTTGTGATTCCCAACCAAGTGTGGTCATTTTAGTGGTGATTGAAAATAGGGGAAATACTATGTCATGGTACTTGTTAGCATTGAGAATTTCCTACGAGAAAGAGAGTGTTTGCACTTAAACTCCTTGTTGAATAAATGGTAACTAGGTGTGTAAGATTTTCTTTCTTGTGAGGAGGCATGTAAAAAAGTTGAGATGTATGACTTTGTGATCTTCCGTCCAATGGGATAACAAGGAGGTATAATATTTTTGAGGTCAAAAAGTGAGTCATTTCTAGAATAAGTAGTAGTTGTCACATGGTTGCTCCTCAAAGTCAATCGCTTCCTCCATTATTCCATTTTATGTTGAGAGGCGTCATTAAAAATCATTTTGCCCATGTGTGAAGAGCTTTTTGTGGTAAATAATTAAGTTGGAGTCATCCTGATCATTGGGAAATAAATAATGGGCATACATGCGAAATTGTCTCATAGTAAATAGTGGTGTTGCTTGAGGACAAACAAGGGTTTAAGTTGGGGGTGTTGATGAGTGGTGATTTTACCACTCATTCGCACTAACTATTTATGCGCACTACCATATTTTTAAAGAATTAAATGAGATATAATCATTATTTAATTCACTAATATCCATATTGTGCAGGTATATAGATGGTAAGAGGGAAAGATGTGGATTAGAGCTAAAAATGATCAAATGGAAGAAACAAAGTGCAGCTGAAGACCTGGAGCAATCACCAGCCTTAGTTACTACGATCGCGGGTCACAGTCACCGGTCACAGTCAGTCAAGATGGTCAGAGGACTGGGATTGCAGAGCACAATCACGGTTGCATTGGCCGCGATTGCGGGCATCCTCACGTGATCGTGGCTAAGAGGGAATGTTGCCCAACGCAATTATGTAAATTCACATGGACGAATCCCAAACCTTAGATAGGAAAATTCCCTTTCTTCTTTGGGTATTGCTTACCTCATAGATGTTTTTTTGAATTTTAAGAAAGAACCCTGATTGGGAAAGATTGTAACTAATTATGAAGAACCAAATTCTTAGTGTTTTTTGAAGAATGAATGCTTTGGATAATCCTTATGGTATATCTTTGTTTACTTTCTTCATGAGTACCTAAGTAATTTAGTCTTGAGATTATGTTGAACTAACGTGTATTTGTGTGTAGGTGTTGATGGGTTTGCATGATTTTTAGTTGTTGATTATGGATTATACCATTGATTGAGCTTAATAATTGGAATTTATGGGTGAAAACCCCAAATCTCCAAATGGGTTTGATGGGTGAAAACCCCAAACTCTAGAAACAATTTATCATCCTTGAAAGAGGGGTAGAGGTAAAGTTATGGGAACCCATAGCATCCTTGCAAGAGGGCTATAGGGTGACAAGGCAATGGTGGACAATCAAGCCTATGGTTTACTACCTTTTGCAATCTTAGAAATAAGTGTGATTGAAATGTGAATCATATCAAGGGCATCTTCCTAGAAATAGGTATGCCCGATTGAGGTTTTAGGTGATTATGAATTACACACTTGTTAGGTGCTCGAAAGAGCGAATGGGTGAAATCCTTGTGGTTTTGTTGAAAGACTAAAAGCAAAGGCCTTCGACCTAGCTTATCTCTTACTCAACAACTAAGTTTCATGTAAAACTTTAAACAACCTACGCACTTCTTACCTTTAGGTAAACATAATCCCAAGATCTTCTCAAACCTTGTATTTAAATCAGAAGTGCTAAATTAGTGTGTTGTTAACCAAAGATTGTTACAAACAAATTCCAAATCATTTCCCCCACACTTTATTTTACATGTTTTGTTTGTTAGTATTATGGGTAACCTTTTAGTAATTAGAACACCCATAGGATTTGAAATTTATAATTCGCTCCTTGTGGATTCAACCCCAACGAGAGTTGGGTTATTGACAATGACTGCCTCACCCCTCCAATATGGGAGTGAGTTGAGTGTTATTAGACATCTTCCCTAGTCTTAGATTGAAACATTCCTTCGCCATCACAACCCTCAACTTCTTAGGAAAGAAGCGGTACAAAAAATCATTAGAGAAAGTTTGCCACAAAGTCGACTCCTCAATATCACCTCTCTCCCTATCCTACTCCTCGCATCATAAGTGCACAACATCCTTGAGTTGGTAAGAAGCAAAATTCACCCCTTCCATATTCATGGCCTACATCACACTAAATATTTTCTCTATTTCATCCAAGAATCCCCGAGGATCCTCCTCCACCATTACACCAGTAAAAGTAGGAGGATTCATCTTCAAAAAACCAACCAACCCTTGTGGCCTCAGCACATGTAACATCAGATGCATCCCGCTCTGCCTGAGCAATAACCAACTGAGCTATAACATGAATTGATTGATGAAATTCCACTTTCATCACCTCATCCTAAGGAAGACTAGTAGCAACCGGTGGAACTCTAGAATTATCAGGGTTGGGACCCCTAGACCGTGTATGGATCCCCTGAGTAGTGCGTGTCCCTTTTACATTGTCCCCACTTAGGACAGTAGAGTTACCTTGTGTCTCAGATCGTCGAGGTATGATCTAAAAAGCAAACAAATAAGGATTAGAGAAGATTCCAGGACTTAGACTCCAAGCTTGAAAATAGAATACCAAGAAAGTGAAACATTCCTAAATGCTTTGTAGCCTCACCTTTATGAGTGCGGCACGCTGCACACCCTTAAAAGAGACACTACTCGATATGGTTGGGGACTCTCAATTGGCCATGAACATAACGCTCTGATACCAACTTTACATGACCTGACTCGGGGCCTTGTCGTAATGGCATCCCAACTTCAACTAGGACAGGAGACTACCCCCGCTACCCAACCCAACTGACCTACAACTATACTAAGTTGGATGAATTCTGAATGTATAACAAGATAGAGTTATTGTGAAATGCAAGGCTCTGGGATAGGTCTATAACCGTGACCACACAAACGAGCCCAACCATCTGATACCCAACCGATAACCAATACCAACCATACCATGAACCAAATGAATTCCAATATAAATATATAATTTCCAAAATAAAAGTGGATTGAACAATCATAAATTCAGTCTATAGGTATCAATCCTAATTCCAAGGCAAATACTAAGTCTAACACCAATAACGATCTTGCCTATTCCAACCGATGGTTGTCACACAAGCCTCTATCCAAAAGAAAAACAATATCCGATTAGGACATGCCCCCAACCATAGCCAAAACCAATATCTATAAATTAAATCAAGCATGTAAAGATATCCATGATATTAAATGGAGCCTTCTGGAATATGAAAGCTTACCACTTCAATCCAGTAGCTGATCCCAAATCTGATCACTAAGAAGAAGGAGTAGAATGGTCTATTCCTACATTACATGGGGATACAACTTCCCAAATATGGGTTAGCAGGTGAACTCTAGTATTAAATCAGGATAAGAGTAAAATAATGTCATCCAGTAAAACCAAGTAAACAAACTATATGCATACAAACCATACATACATATATATATATATATATATATATAACCATACCGGGAAGGGGACTGGGTTTAGCAAGCATTTAAAACCATTAACTTGGGTATGTGTAGATTAACTATCATAGCACTACCCTTAGGCTATATGGGTCAAGTGTAACTACCTGAACGATTCCCAATGCGTATAGCTGCACGAATTAGAGATACCATAAGAGTAGGGGATTCCCGAGTACCCTTCCATCTCCATGATACATATGTAGTGTACTTAGAGGATTCCCATGTACCTCATAGTATCATACAAGATTGCTATGAATAACCTTCATATCAGTAAACATGAGTTTCCAGTGTCCGTCCATTGGGCTTGCACCTTCACAGTTATCTATCACACCCCACCATTATTTCCAAATTACCATCAAACCAATCTATTATTCCATTATTATTACCCAAGTTTCAAAGTAGTGGTATCGTCATACCAACTATAGATTGCGAGAAATATCCTTAGCCAACCTTTTTACGTAAAGCGATTCCCATGTACCCATAGATTACATTATAAAGTTAACTTGGGGGAATCACGTGTACCCCATAAGTGTTCTATTATTAAGTTCGCTTGGGGGAATCCCATGTACCCCATAAGTTGCTCATTGATATATTTACTTGCGAGATTCTCTTGTACCCCATAAGGATGTTTAATTAACGACAACCATAACCACCATACCTTACTATTTAATCATTCCAAACCACTTATGCCATTTAGGGTTCCATTACCAAGCCATACCATACAAATAGTTCCTTTAAAAGTTCGATAATATAGTAGAAGCATTATCAAAGGCATTTAATCAAACATTTTGGGGGCATAGTGTTCCCAAAACTAATTCCAATTACCAATTAACCATTCCAATGCAACCAATTTTCCAAACCACCATTAAAGAATGTAAAAATATAATTAAAACATTGGTAAACCATAACCAAGCATTTAATACCAAAGGCCCAACATATATTTGAAAAACCCAAAACCATAAAATAATCATGCCATGAAAACATTGTATAAATCATGCCTTTAGTTGGAACTAACAATGAGGGAGGAGTCCATGCCTTAGTTATGAAGATGATGGAGAGAAATCACCCAATCAAGACCCAAATTGCTTTTCTAGGTAAAACTCGAGCCTTTCTTTACACGAGATCCTTAAAAATTATTAGAGAGTCTTTCTAAGTGTTTAATATTAGAATAATAGAGCCCAATAGAGTTATAAGTCGTGGGGCCTTTAGAGTTTAAGTAGGGAAATGTCCAGATTACCCCAAACTTAAACTGCTTAAAATTCCCATTAGGTGGTACAACTACCCATACCAGTCGTACCCTCCAATACGAGTGGTACCAACTAATCGTACCCTAAACCTCCCCCTGGAACCCAAGACTGTCCAATTACGATTTCCCTAAACCAACTCGTACCCAAACCATACGATTAGTACCCCTAAACTGTATCCCTAGTAGAATTGAATTAAAGAATGTTTGATAATTGTCTTCCATACGAGTTAATGGTACAACTTGTACCCTATCTTAGGGAACAAGTTGATCCACTCGTACATAGATCCAACTTATGTTACTAAGTCTCAAATTAAGTGAATAAAAAACCCAAACCATATGACTCATACCCTCCGAGTCGTACTCCTTCTATAACCCAATCTAACCCACCAGCCAACACTGGTTAGTGTACGAGAAAGCCTTACCAACTATACCCCAACATAAGACATATACCCCCTAGTTGTATCTTAACCAAAAACAAGAAATCCAAGAATTTTCTAAGATTTCGAAACCTAGGGTGTTTCAGTCTCTCCCACTAGGATCATTCGTTCCCGAATGACGAACAAGTTAGGTCAACCACAAACACGATTCATTTACATTATCAAATATCAATCTAACCTTTAACCAAGTTAGAAAAAAGAGGCGTAAGGATCTATTCTAACCCTTAACTAAGTTTGAAAATAAAGGTGTGTTCAAGAACACTTACCTCTCACACGAATATCTAATGCAGAAAATAAATGCGGATATTTAGACTTCATGTCCGCCTCCGCTTCCCATGTATCCTCTTCCACCTTGTGGTTCCACCATAGAACCTTAAATGAGTCCATGTCCTTGGTTCCTCAACTATGAACTTGCCAATCCAGTATCTCTATCTTGACTAATTCGTAAATCTTTTAAGGGAATCACCAACAAAGGATCACCAAGATACTTCCTCAACATAGAGACATTAAATGCCGATTAAATCGAGCTCAAATAAGAGGGAAACTCTAATTCATATGCCATATTACCAACCCTCCGCAGAACTACATAACAACCAACAGACCGGGGATTGAGCTTCCCTTTTTTATTGTACCACATCACTTCATTCATCGGAGATACCTTTAGGAACACCTTATCCCCAACCTCAAACTCCAAGTCTCTACACCTTATATTCACATAGGATTTTGGTGACTTTGGATAGCCTTCAGCCTATCCCAAATCAACTTTACCTTTTCCATAGCCTGATAAACCAAATTCGAACCGTACATATCTACTCATAAAGCTCAAACCACCCAATAGAAGATCTACACCTCGTACCATAAAATGCCTCAAAAGGGGTTATCCCAATGTTAGAATGATAGTTATTATTGTAAGTAAACTCTATCAAAGGTAAATGCTCATCCCAATTGCCACAATAATTAATCACACATGCACCAAGTATGTCCTCTAATGTCTGAATAGTCCTCTCTTCTTGCTCATCCATCTGCGGATGAAAAGTACTACTTAGACTAACCTTAGTACCCAACTTCTTCTGAAAAGACCGCCAGAAGTGCAATGAAAATTGCATACCACGATTAGAGATAATCAAAATAGGTACCCCATGCAGCTTTACAATCTCTTGAAGATACAACCTTGTATATTCCTCAACCAAAAATTTAGTCCTCATCGGAAACAAGTGAGCGAACTTTGTCATCCTATCCACGATGAACCAAACAAAATCAAATTAGTTTTGAGACCGAGGAAGACCGACAATGAAATTAATATTGAATACATTCCATTTCTATTCAGGCAACTCAGTTTCCTAATACAACCCTTCAGGACTCATGTGCTCAACTTTGAAACAGGGCAACTATCATTGAGAAGATTTTCATGAACCTCCTATATTACCCAGCTAAACCCAAGAAGCTTCAAATATTAGTTGGATTCGTGGGTCTAGGTCACCTTTTAACCATAGCCACCTTTTGCGGATCCATCATTATCCCCTTACTAGAAATAATATGAATAAGAAAAGTTACAACGTTCAACCAAAACTCACACTTGGAGAATTTGGCATACAACTGCTGCTCTTTCAAAATTTGCAACACTATACGAAGGTGATTAACATGATCCTTCTCACTCTTAGAATAAACCAGAATGTCATTAATGAACACAATGATAAAAAAATCTAGAAACTCCCTAAAAACCTTGTTCATTGAATCCATAAATGATGCCCCAGCATTAGTCAAACCAAATGACATAATCAGGAACTCAAAGTGACCATACCTAGTATGAAAATCCATCTTAGGGATATCCTCCTCCCTAATCTTAAGATGATGATAACCAGACCAAATATCTATCATAGAAAAGAATTTGACACCTTGAAAATGATCATACAAGTTATCTATCCTCGGAAGAGGATACTTGTTCTTAATCATTACCTTATTTAATTTTTTTTAGTCAATGTACATCCAAAGGGAACTATCCTTCTTTCACATGAATAACAATGGTACACCCTACAAGGATACACTAGGACGGATGAAACCAATATCTAAAATATCCTTAAGTTGCACCTTGAGTTCTCTCAACTCAGCTAGAGCCATTCTATAAGAAGGAATAGATATTAGATGAGTGTCCAGAACCAAATTGATACAAAACTCGATCTCCCTAACCAGAGAAACATTAGGAAGATCATTCGAAAAGACCTCAGGAAACTCATTTACCACTAGAACTAAATGTAAAGAAGGACTTTTCGAGTTAGAATATTTAACCTAGACCAAATGATAAAGATACCTTTTGGACATTAATCTTTGAGCTCTAAGATAAGAAATAAACCTTTCCCTAGGAGCTATTGAACCACCCTCCCACTCAATAATTGGTTCACTAGGGAACCTAAAAATAACCTTACGAGTCTGACAATCTAAGGACACATAACAAGAGTGTAACCAATACCTCCCTAGTATAACATCAAAGTCCACCATATAAAGTTAAAACAAATCCAACAAAGTCAGCCTACTACCAATAAATACCTTACCCCCTATAGACCCTTTTAGTAATCACAAAGTCACAGACCTGGGTAGAAATAGAAAAAGGATCCAAAATAAGCTTGGGATAAAAAACAAAATACACAACCACAAATGGGTTCATGTAAGAGAGAATGTACTCATGATCAAGTAAACAATATACATCACGGGAAAATAGTTGTAATATACCAGTAACGACATCAGGTGATGCCTTAGATTCTTGTCGAGTAGCACAGGCTATAACCTATTCTGTCCTACACCTGTACCAAAAGCAGACATAGATACAGAAAAAGCGCCCTTTGGTGCAAAAGAAGAAGATGAAGTAAATGGAGCCTTACTTTCTCTTGAAGCACCCTTATCAACTGGATAGTTTCTAAGCATATGACCTAGTTGACCATAGTTGAAACCCCTTTCCTTTTCTTCATCATAGAGAACCCTATACAACCTACCATAAAACCAATAAGAAGGGCATGATAAGGTTGACTGAGCCCCACATACCTATGATTGGGCACCTTATGCCCAAAATTATTGCCACCCTACTGATGCCTATCACCTGACTATTTTGGGTAAGAAGCACTAGCTTTAGAGAAAGAGCCAGAACTCCCCCACTCTTCTTTGGCCACTTGCCGCCATCTCGACCACCTTGCTGTTTTCCACCACCTTGTTTAGAAGACCTAAACTTCTTATCCTATCTTTCCCCAAATTTCATTCTACTTTTTTTTCTTTATGCACTTGCTGCAAATGAACCACTAACCTAGACATATCTATATCCTTGATCAACTACACAGTCTGTCTTTCAAGGATCACAATCAAAAACAATCTAGAAGCGAATTTCTCATCCTAGCCCTTAGATTAGATACCATTTTTAGAGCATACCTTGACAGCTGATGAAATTTTAAGGCATATTCCTTGACATACATCTTTCCTTATCTTAGATTGACAAATTTCTCTACCTTCGCTCCCCTAAACTCCTGAGGAAAGAAGTGTTCCAAAAAAGTCTTCAAGAAAGTCTCCCAAAATATTGACTCCTCAACATCACCTCTCGCTCTATCCCACTCCTCGTACCATTGGTATGCTATATCCTTAAGATGGTAAGAAATAAATTTCACCCTTTTCACATTCGTGGCTTGCATCACCCTAAAGATTTTCTCTAATTCATCTAAAAAACCTCAAGGATCCGCCTCCACCTTCACACCAATAATAGTAAAAGTATTCATCTTTATAAACTGGCCAACTCTTATGCCCTCAGTAGATGTAACACCAGATGCATTTCATTATGCTTGAGCAATAACTAATTGAGTAATAATATGAATCGATTGACGACATTCTACATTCGTCACCTCATCCTGAAGAAGACTAGTAGTAACCAGTGGAATAACCAAATTATCAGGGATGGGACCCCTAAACCGAGTGTGGATCCCCTGAGTAGTTTATGCCCTTTAATATTTTCCCCAATTGGGACAGTACAGTTACCTTACATCTCAGATCATTGGGGCAATATTTTAAAAGCAAACAAATTAGGATAAGAGAATATTCTAGGACATAAACTCCAAGCTTGAAAATAGAATACCAAGAAAGTGAAACATTCTTAAATGCCTTGTAGCCGCTCCCTTATGAGTGTGGTACACTATAAACCCTTAAAAGAGACACTACTTGACACGGCTTGTGGACTCCTAATTGATGATGAACCTAATGCTCTGACACCAACTTGACATGACCTGACTCAGGGCCTTATCTTAATGGCTATCCCAAGTCTAACTAGGACTAGAGACCACCCCCATTACCTAACCCAACCAACCTACTCATATCATAAATTGGATGAATTTTGAACGTATAATAAGATAGTATTATTGTGAAATCTAAGGCTCTGGGATAGGTCTATAATCGTGAAAACTCAAACGAGCCCAATCGCCTAATACCCAATCGATAACCACTACCAAACTATATCATGAACCAAATAAATTCCAATATAAATGTATATATTCCAAAATAATAGAGGATGGAAAAATCATAAATTTAGTCCAAATGTATCAACCCAATACTAATGCCAATACTAAGGCTGACACCAATATCGATCCCACCCATTCCAACCCATAGTAGTCACACAAGCCTCTAACTAATAGAAAAATAACATCTAGTTGGGATGCCCCCAACAATAGAAAAAATAAATAACCATAGAGTAAACAAAGTATATAAAGACATCCATGATATGAATTAGAGCCTTCTGAGATATGGAAGCTCACCATTTTAATCTAGTAGCAGATCTTGAATTCGATCATTAAGAAGGAGGAGTAGAATGTTCAGTTCCTACATGACGTGGGGATCAACCCACCCAAAGATAGTTTAGCAGGTAAATGATAGCATGAACTCAAAAGAAGGATAAAATAATTCTATCTAGTAAAACTCAGTAAACCAACTATTTGAATACAAACAGTACATATATATCTTAAACCCATGCCAATGAAAGAGATCGGGTTTAGCTTTAATTTAAAACCATTAACCTGGGTATGTGTAGCTTAACCATCCTAGAACCAACCATGAGCTATATGGGTCCAGTGTAACCCCTTAATGGGCCCCGATACATGTGGTCGCATAAAATGGAGGTTCCATAAGAGTAGGGGATTTTTGAGTACCCTTCGCTCTCCATGATATATAAGTACATTGTACTTAGAGTATTCCCATGTACCTCATAGTATCATATATGGTTGATATGACTAACCTTTATGTTGGCAAACAAAAGTTTCTAGTGTCCGTCTATTGGACTTGCACCTTCACGATTAGCTATCACACCCTATCATTATTGACCAATTAAAACCATTACCATCTAACCAATCCATTTTTCCATTATTATTACCCAAGTCTTTAATTCATTATACCCACTGTAGCTTGCAAGCAAAGTCCTTAGCAAACCTTTTTAAGTAAAGGGATTCCTATGTACCCATAGATTATATTATCAGGTTAACTTAGCGGAATCCCGTGCTCCACTCAAGTGTTCCATTATTAATTTCTCTAGGTGGAATCCCATGTACCCCAAAAGTTTCTTATTAACATGTTTACTTGGGGGATTCCCTTGTACACCATAAGGATGTTTATTTAACCACAATCATAACCTCTATACATTACTATTTAACCATTCCAAACAATTTTAACCATTTATGAAATTTAGGGTTCCATGACCAAGCCATACCATGCAAATAGTTTCATTAAAATTTCCATAATATAGTATAAGCATTCTCAAAGGCATTTAATCAAACATGTTAGGGCATAGTGTTCCCAAAACCAATTCCAATTACTAATTAACCATGACCATGGAACCAATTGTCCAAAACCATCATTAAAGTATGTAAAAATATAATTAAAAAATGGGAAAATTATAACCAAGCATTTAATACCAAAACCCCAACATATACTTGGAAACCCTAAAACCATACAATAATATTCCATGAAAACATTGTATAAATTATCCTTTAGTTTGAACTAACAGTGCGGGAGAAGTACATGCCTTAGATTATGAAAATGGTGGAGAAAAATCAAACAAGCCTAAAATTGCTCTTTTAGGTAAAAACCTAGCCTTTCTTTACCCAAGAGCCTTAAAGAGAATTAGAGAATATTTCTTAGTGTTTAAAATCATAATTGTGGTATGGTTTTGGATTTTGAATTATATGTTGGAGGTTTTGGTTACTAATGATTGATTTATGTTTTCCTATTTTTTCACTTATGGATTTTATGTTATGATAGTGGTTTGAACATGTGGTTGCATGGGAATAGTCAATTGGTACTTGGTTTTGGTTTTGGAAAATATATACCCCCAATATGTTTGATAAAATTTCTATGAGAATGCTATTGTTACATTGTTGAACTTTTATTGAAAACTTTGCATGGTATAAAGAGGTAATGGCACCCTAAATTAGTTTGGATAATTTTAAATGGTTAAATGGTAAGTTCTTAGTGGTCAGGGCTATGGTTTAATTGAAATCCTTGTGGGGTACATGGGAATCCCCCAAGCAAACATAATAATGAACAACTTGTAGGGTAATGATAGTGGGATCTATGGGTACAGAGAATTTTTTCATTAAAAAGGTTGGTTAAGCACATTGCTTTCAAGCTATAGTCGATATGACGATACCACTTCTTTTAGCCTTGGTTAATAATAAATGGAATTGGTAGTTTTGTTGTGTGCTAATGGTTTTAGTTAGGAAATAATGGCGGAATGTGATAGCTAATCGTGATGGCGAGATTCCAATGGACAGACACTAAAAATTCTTGTTTGCCAATATGAGGATTGGTCATCACACTTTACACTTATGGGGTAAACGGGAATCCTCTAAGTTATACTTATATTTACATATCATGTAGTGCAAAGGGTACATGGGAATCCCCTACTCCTATGGTATCTCTGATTTGTGTGGCTACATATATCAAGGCCCGTTTAGGGGGTTACACTGGGCCCATATAGCCTGTGGGTGGTTCTAGGATAATTAAGCTACACATACCTAGGATAATGGTTTTAAAGGCATGCTAAACCTGGTTTCCTTTTTCGGCATGGATTATATTTATATATATATGTATGGTTATGAATGCATATGGTTGCTTACATAGTTTTAAAGATTGGCATAAGTTTTACTTATCATGAGTGTATTCTAGCATTCACCTACTAACCCATATTCGGGTGCTATATCCCCATGTGATGTAAGAACCGACTATTCTACTCCTTCTTCTCAGTGATCAAATTTGGGATTATCTAGTGTTGGATTAAAGTTGTGCACTTCCATACTCCGGATATCTCCATTTTATGTCATGGATTTATTTATACAATTTGGTCATTGCATAGACTTTAGTTTTGTCCATGCTCTGGGGCATGTCCCGACCGAATATTGTATTACTTTTAGATAGAGGCTTTGTAGGACTACTATAGGTTGGTATGGGCAGTGTTGGTATTGTTGTCATCTTTGGTATTAGTATTGGTATTAGGGCTGACATCAATTGATAGTATTTGATTTATAATTTTTCCATTTTTTTGGATTATATATATAAATTTGAAACTGATCTGATATTGGATGTAGTGTGGTTATAGTGGGGTATTGGGGGTGGTCTTCAGTACTGGTCTGGCTTGAGACACCCGACATGACTAGGACCTAGTATAGGTCATGTCAGATTGGTATCATAGTCCTAGGTTTATGGCCAATTGGGAGTCCACCAAGCCATGTCTAGTAGAGTCTATTTTAAGGGTGTGTAGCATGCCACACTAATAAGGGAAAGGCTACAAGGCATTGAGGATTGTTTCTCTTTCTTGTGTTATAATTTTAAGCTATAAAGTCTATGATCCTAAAATTCTCTCTAATTCCTATTTGTTCGCTTTTCAAATAATTCCTCGATTATTTAATACGCATAAAAATTCCACTGCCCCAATGGGGACGATGTTGATGGGACATCCTCTACTCATAGGATCCATACTCGATCTAGGGGTCCAGTTCCTGATTGTTCTAGAGTTCCATTGGTTCTTTCTAGTCCTCATCATGTTAATGTAACAAATGCGGAGTTTTCTCAGCTGATTCATATGATTGCTCAGTTGGTAGCTTCTCAAGCTTAGTGTGGTGTATTTTCTACTCCATCTTCTGAGGCCACAAGGGTTAGCCAGTTCATGAGGTTAAGTCCTCCAAGTTTCACTTATGTTAATATGGAGAAGGATGCTCAATGCTTTTTGGATGAGATGGAGTAAATTTTCAGGGCTATACATACCATAAATATGGAAGGGGTAGAGTTTATTGCCTATCAGCTGAAGCATGTGGTGTACCAATTTTATGAGAAATGGGATAGAGAAAGTGGTGATGTTGAGGAGTCATCTTTGTGGGAGACTTTCTCCAATTCATTTTTGTACCGTTTCTTTTCTCAGTAGTTTAGGGAAACAAAAGCAGAGAAATTTATTTATCTAAAATAGGGGAAGATAATAGTCAAGAAGCATCCCTTAAAATTTCACCAGTTGTCTCGGTATACTCTGAGATGGTGTCTCATATAAGGGCCAAGATAAGGAAGTTTACTTCAGGATTTTTTCGTAAGTTCATTCTTGAAAGTAAGACTACCTTTCTGATCAAGGACACAGATATCTCTAGGTTGGTTATTCATATATAATAGGTGGAAGAGGAAAAAAATAGGCCGAGATAAGGGAAAGTCAAGGTAAGAAATTTAGGTTCTCTGAGAAGGGTGGTGGCCAATAACAAAGTGGTAGGGATGGTAGTAAGTTGCCATATAATAAGTAGGGGAATTTTGGTTCTTTCTGCACATCTAGTGCTCCTTACCCAAAGTCGTTGGCTGACAAATGTCAGCAGGGTGATGACAACTTTAGGGAATAGGGTTCAAATCTCAGGAGTGGGGCTTAATTATCTTCTCCATGTCCTTATAGGTTCTATAGTTGGTTGCATCAGGGTTTTTGTGATGACAGAAGGGACAAGTGCTTCAAATATGGTCAGCCAGGCCAGATACTTAGAAACTGTCTGGTTGGTAAGGTTAATTTTGGGGTGAATAAGGTTCCAGTTGCTTCATCATCATTTTCTTCACCAAAGAGTACACCACATAGTTCCGGCACTTGTCAAAACTGTCTATATGCACTTACTACCCGACAGTAGTCTAAGGCATCACTTGATTTCATGACTGGTATGTTAAAATTTTTCTCTATGATATGTATTATTTACTTGATTTGGGGTCCACTCTCTCTTATGTAGCCTCGATTATGGCTGTGTATTTTGGTTTTGGTACCGAGGTTATTTTGGACCCATTTTCTGTTTCTACCTTGGTAGGTGACTCTATGATTTCTAAAATAGTCTATAAGGGGTGTGTGGTATCTGTTGGTAGTAAGGAGTCCTTGGTGGATTTGAATGAATTATATATTGTGAGTTTTGATATTATTATGGGTATAGATTGGTTACACTCATGCTACATGTCCTTAGACTATCAGACCTATAAGGTTGTTTTTATGTTTCCTAATGAGCCAATTATTGATGGAAGGGTGATTCCATAGCTCCTAAGGGGAAGTTTATATCACATCTTAGAGCTTAGAGATTAATATACAAAGGGTGTTTCTATCATTTAGTCTGGATTAAAGATTCTAACTTGGAAGGTCCTTCCTTGCATTCGATTTTAGTGGTGAATGAATTTCCTAAGCTCTTCCTTGATGACCTTCCCGGTGTTCCTCCTGATAGGTAGATTGAGTTAGGGATTGATCTGGTTCCGTACACTTGTCCAATTTCTATTCCCTCTTACAGGATGGCTCTGACTGAATTGAAGGAGCTTAAGGAGCAACTTAAGGACCTTTTGGATAAGGGTTTCATATGTCCTAGTGTGTCCCCGTCGGGCGCACCGGTTTTATTTGTACATAAGAAGTATGGTTTTCTTTGTATATATATTGACTATCAGTCATGGGTTTGCTTGTGGTCCTTCGGGATTGCTAGCACCATGTAGCGTTCTGGGTGTCAGATTCGGGGCATTACAAACTTGGAATAAGAGCATAAGGTTCAATAGTGTCCTAGGAAGTCTGTAAAGCCGTATCTAGTAGAGTCTTGTGCTTGGGCGCGTTGCACGCCACATTTATGTATAGGAGGCTATAAGATGTTTTAGGAAAATTTTCCGTTCTTTCAGTATTCATATCGTGCCAGTGAGCATAGGACCAAACTTAAACTCTTAGTCTAATCTACCTCTTTCTTTTGTTAACAGAACATGCCTCCCAAAAGGACTAACAAAAGAAGAACTGAGAATCAGTCAGCACCTTCGCCCATTCACGCAGATTCCCTGGGTGATCATGTCTTTCATGGGGAATTGAAAATCGAGTCCCTTACTTTATCGTACTCAGTAGTAGCTCAAAGCAATTAGCAGGTTGTTATTACCCCTAGGCATATGATTTATACCCAACACATTAAGGTGGGGAAGCATAGGATGAGAGAAAATAAGATAGGGAGAATAGGTAATTTCAACTTCGTTCAGTCTAAGTCAGAAAGTGGCAAACGTTTTAAGTTCTGCCAAAAATCCTTAGTTCCAGCTCTATCTCCAACTAGTATAGCAGCACCTTAGTTCAATATTGATAGTCATAAGGGGGAACTAGTCTCCAAAACCCAGGGCAGTGCAAGCAGGGTTTTACCTATCCACTTTGCGAAGAGTGTGGTAAGAATCATAAGAGTGTGTGTAGAGCTAGTAGTGATATATGTTTTGGATGTAGCGAGACAGGTCAAAGAGTCCAAGATTGTCCTAATCCCAGTCCACAAAGTCAGAACAATCATCCTTCAGCTCAGTTCGATCGCCCGAATCAGTAGGGTGCCACTTTCAGTGCAGCCAGAGGGCAACGCCCAAGAAGACTCTATGCATTTCAATCCCGACAAGATCAGGAAAGTTCTCCTGATGTAGTCAATGGTATGATACCGATCTCTCAATTAAATGCTTATGCACCTTGAGATCCATGGGCTTCTTTTCTTTTGTAACTGTATACATAATAGTCTATCTTAAGGTCATATCAAATATTAACAAGACCCTCCTCAGTCTCCACCTCAATAGGTCAGTCTATCATTGCCTGATAGCTATACAGGAACTGTCCGAATATGATATCTCAGAAATACCAGGCCTTAGGATTCTAGTAGTAATGCCAGTATGTGTAGGAAATCAATAGGGGAAGGTAATTCCCAACTTGTTCCTATCTTAGTGCAAAGTTTTGTGCTACAATCAACATGATACTTACACATGCTTCACGTCTCAATTCTATGAACATAGCTCATATTCACACACTTTCCATAGAATCGGGTATATTTCCATTTCCTTGTATGAGGAATCTCAGTTCACTTAGTGTTACGAATCATGTTCCATGAATGCAGAAAACCCAAGACTCAGGTCATGCAGCTCATGACTCATGCACTCAAGTGAAGCTTTATAGTATGCTCAGCCCTCGTGACGCATGCTCCACTCCTAATGATCAACTAAACTTGGATTATATCACGTATACCCTCAGTTTAGATCCGTCAATGAATTCATGGTGTTGATGCTCTATTCCTCACACCTCAGTTATAACGTCAGTTCAATAGTCAATATTCAGTCAAGGACTCAGATAGTCCTATAGAACCATGGCTTTCAGCTATCAATTACTTAGCCATATGAATTCAGTACTTCAATACCAGTCTAACCCTCAGCTATCCAAAACCATCCTCTAGTCCCA
Source organism: Capsicum baccatum var. pendulum (assembly GCA_030864225.1). Taxonomy (NCBI): domain Eukaryota; kingdom Viridiplantae; phylum Streptophyta; class Magnoliopsida; order Solanales; family Solanaceae; genus Capsicum; species Capsicum baccatum. The sequence continues at coordinate 141,235,048 of CM061550.1, forward strand.
GTTATAGTCTTAGAAACAGTCTTCGATACAGTCTTAGTTATAGTGTCAGTCTCAGCTTCAGTTCAATAATCAGATCAATATCTCAGTGTAATTTCAGATTTTCTCGACCATAGCATACAGTTATCAGTTACTCAATTATCAATATCTTAGTACCTTAGTTTATAGAATGTTTCTGAATCATGTTAGGCACTTGTCTTGCATTCTCAAATAATACAACTTTCATGAATACATGCTCAGCTATCTCACGTTTCCCAGTCCTTACCTCATATGTATAGTGATCCGCCATTTCAGTCCAGCCATTTAAACTACGCACAGTTCAGTCTTACATGCCTAGTATTCTGCTATCAATCATGCAGTTAATCGTATAAGTTAGTATGTTCATGCATTCATGCTCAACGCCTATGTGGATATCTTCAGTAGCCTCATGTGAAGTGTCTCACTAAGGTAGAGAGTATAGTTCGGTATAAGTTTTAGTATAAGTTCATCTGTAAAACCAATAATTTAGTTTGGAAGTCAGATGAACAAATTCATATATTGTGAGTTCCCATCATTTCATCCAGCCACCCTATCCGAAGTTTCATGAATGTAATCATTCTGAGATGGACCAACCAAAGAGAGGCGTGTCTAGCTCTATTCATGTATCATGCCATAGTTTTAGATCCAGATATTAAGTCACCATTCATTTCGTAGGTACCCTGTGCATCGCCTTAGTTTTCCCAGTATCTTAATAAGGTAAGCGTTCTTAGAGAGACATAATATCCCAAGGGGGAGATGCACTATAATCCCTAAACTTCCATGACCTAGACCTTCTATTTTCTTCGTTATGCAGTGAACCAGCTTGGAGTTGGGAGTATTTGTAAGTTGACCCTCAAATTTTAATCTCAGTCATAAGCCTTACATTCATGGGCTTAGTTCATCTAACAATATTAAGTTCATGTATCACGTTCCAGTCTCAGGGGAGATGGGGTTTTCCATTGTCAGGGTCATCTATGTGTGTCAGGTATAGATGACTTGATGTAGCAAATTCCTATAGAAGTACATTGTGCGTGCTACTCTATTCATCCAGGGGATACTAAGATATACTGCGACTTATGGGAGATCTATTGTTGTAGTGGGATAAAGAGAGACATTGCAGAATTTGTGGCTACGTTCTTTACATATCAGTAGATTAATGTTGAGCATCAGAAGCCTAGTGGGTCCATGCAGGAGTTCAATATTCCCACTTGGAAGTGGGAAGAAGTGAACATGGACTTTGTGACGAGTTTACCTCATACACATCATTAGTATGATTCAATTTGCGTCATTATAGATAGGGTAACTAAATTAGCTCATTTCCTTCTAGTCCATACCTCTTAGTTAGCCAAGGATTATGCCAAACTCTATATCAGGGAGTTGGTCAGATTACACGGTATTTCATTATCCATTGTCTCAAATAGAGGTACCCAGTTCACCTCTCATTTCTAGAAAGCATTCCAAAAGTGTCTAGCTACCCGAGTTCACCTCAGTACAACCTTCCATCCCCAGACATATGGTCAAGCAGAAAGGACCATCCAGACTTTAGAAAATATTCTGCAAGCGTGTGCAATTGATTTCAAGGGTAGTTGGTATAACCACTTGCCTTTGATTGAGTTTGCATACAACAACAACTATCATTCTAGTAATAAGATGGCTCCATTCGAAGCTCTCTATGGTAGGAGATACAGATTTCCAATTGGTTGGTTCAAAGTGGGTGAGATCTCAGTATCAGGGTTTGACTTGGTATTCGATACCTTAGAGAAAGTCCAGTTGATCAGAGAAGGGCTCAAGATAGCTCAGAGCTGACAGAAATCGTATATAGATATGTGTAGAAAAGATCTCGAGTTTGAGATTGATGATCTTGATGTGAAAATATCTCCCATAAAGGGAGTGAAGTGGTTTGGAACGAAGGGAAAGCTCAGTCCCCAATATGTCGGTCCCTTTACAATTCTCTGTCGCTTCGGCAAGGTAGCTTATGAGCTCAAATTGCCTTTAGTTCTAGCCTCAGTCCATCCAGTGTTTCATGTTTCCCTGCTTAAGAAATGCATAGGTGACCCAGAAGTCTAGTCCCTGTTGATGGTGTACACATTTAGAATAGTCTCTCTTATGAAGAAATCCTAGTTAAAATCCTTGATTATCAGATTCCCAGACTGAGGAACAAAGAAGTCCCTCTAGTCAAAGTTCTTTAGTGGAATCAGTCCGTTGAGAGAGCTACTTGGGAAGCAGAAGAAGATATGCGGACCAAGTAGCGTCACCTCTTCTCCGCTAATTCATACCTAGCCCAAGGTAATAGTTTTCCTTAAGTTCATTTAGGAAATGAGGCCTACCAAAGTTAGCACAAGGAGGATAATGGGGCCTGTTACCAAAACTATTCTTGCGAACTAGACTTAAAGGATCTGCCCCCTTGCTCTTGCCATCTTTTAGGCACGGGAGAACTAGATGATGAAGGCACTGGCATGGACGGACGTTTCTAAAACTAAGGGTGGTTCCCTCCATGGAATCTAGGCTGGCTAAACTTATTCTAATCAGATCTAGCCCTCTTGTTACCCCTCACTCTCTATATCTCTCTAATCTTATCTACCTCTATCTCCTGGGTATGCATCATTAACCTAGCCAGATCCATATCCCTATGCAACATCGAGTCCTACACTCCTTCAGTACCAACCCAGAAACACCAGTCACGAACTTGCTCATACTAGCCCGAGCGTCAGAAATCAAATCAGGAGCATACTTAGCCAACTAGTTGAACTTCAAGCAGTACTCCTTACAAGTCATGGAGCCCTGCCTCAAGTTCATAAACTCCTCAATCTTTGCCTCTCTCATCATAAGTGGAAAGAACTTATCCAAAAATACATCTTGGAACACTTTCTAAGTCATAGGAGCAGCATTATCACCTCTACCTTTCCTCCATGATACAACCCAGTCATAAACAATGTCCTTCAGCTTATAGATGCCAACTTAACACTTTCTTCCTCAGAAATATACATCACTTGTGTGATCATTCTCACCTCCTCAAGGTACAACTGTGGGTCCTCATCTACCTTAGACCCATAAAATTCTGGCAGATTCATCCACATAAAATCATGAATCCTAGCCACAGCTACATCACCTCCTTGCTGATTTGCAACTGCGGCCTGATTATTGGCCCAAACATTAGCGTGGACTGCTTGGGATTATGCCTAAAAGGACGCTTAAATCTCAGCATGAGATACCATCTCATTCAAAGGATCAACAGGTGGGGGTTGCTCATTATTATTTCCGCAAACATTCGCTCTTCGGAGAGGCATTTTCTAAAATAGCAGAGCACAAATTATTAGATGAGAGGGACAACTGTAAGCACGATAGAATCTAAAAGAAGAAACAACTTTTTCCTAAAACGTCTCATAGCCTCTTTCTCATAGATGTGGCACTCTACACACTGATGATCAAGACTCTACTTAACGCGGATTGTCAGACTCCCTAGGACTCTTTAAAAGCTTAGGCTCTGATACTAAGTTTGTAACGACCCAAAATTACCTCCCGAGATGTCACATGGTGCTTAAGGCTACAAGTAGCCCCAAGCTAACCCTTTGAGCCTGTTTCTACGAATAATACTCATCTCAAGATGAAATAATACAAACACTAGCATAGTCATATTATATGAAGGGAGATACACAAAAAATACTTAGTCTAAATGACCATAATACTGGGATTCTCAACACAATCACAATCTGGTAACTAGCTTGACAAAGCTTCTACTAATCCATAAACTAGAGAGCCATTGGGACAGGTCCCCAACTGACTCGAAATGAGCTGAAAGTGATAACATAGTCTCTCAAACCCAAAAATGTCTGAATATAGGCCCTTGAACCATGAGGACTCACCATTGTAGGAATATAAACAGAGGTACTCGAAAGTCATTGACGAGGCTGGAACTAGGAACCTGAACCTACATTATAAGACAATGTAGCACATAGATGTATATGTGGATCAGTACTCGGGAATGTACTGAGTATGCGGGGTGCATGCATTTATATAAAACAACATCAATACTCTGTAATCAAATCTTGTATACAATAAGTGATGACTCACATGGCTTAAATAAGTATAAAATGTAAAGCTCATGAATCATGTAGAATTGAGCATGGAACACAAATCTCGTGAGTCATCATAGTTTACCTTTGAAATCGGTAATGTTCTCTTATTCTCATTACCCATAGGCTAAAGGAAACATTAAACAATACTTTTAACTCATTCATATGTCTCATGGAGAGTAAAACTTCTTTAATGCTCAAGAACTCATAACTTTTTTGAACTCAAGTACTTGAAATCCGGAGTCATATAAATTTGAAACATACTTGAAGGGATTTCATTCACCTTAGGGAAAATACTCATATCAAGGGAAAATACTTTAGTATTAAGGAAATAATTTATCTCAAAGATTTAGTTTTAAGGGAGGTTCTCTTAACCGACATAAACCATGCGAACTACATGGAGTCCAACATTTTGTCCTCCTAAGAAAGAGACCCCACATTGGGGAGGAGATTCATACTCTTGCCAAGGAGTATATCCTCAACTCAGTGATCACTTATCTCAGCCTCAAGCCCAATATCTCAGCCTTAGGCCCAAAAATCATTTCGGCCTCAGCCCCAACATATGGTGGTACGTAGTTCTGGCGTAAAAAACCGTAGCAACTTACCTAACTCAGTGCTAAATACTACTCCCCTTAGATTATCTCGCTCATCTCATGAAAATCCACTTTAAAATAATCGAATGGTTCATCAAGAACCCAACAATCAAATCTGTAATCTCATGTAGTGAAGTGGATTTTAAAACTCCATGACCATTAGGTCAAAACATTTATCAATAATCTCAGAATACTCAAATCATAGGTTATTATAGAAAGAAAGTTCATAAAATTGCAAGTCTCAAGTAGGGCTCAATAACCCATAATTCAATCTCAAGTTAAAACTTATCAAAGGCATAATACATAGCATATCGATTCATAACTCATGTAGAAATCTAGAAATTTCAGCAATTTATCACAAAATCTCAACACACTCATATGCGTCAATATCTCAAACATTTCAACTATTAAGCTCTCAAGGAATAAAATAATGGGGTATTGACCCAATTGTAATTTCTCAAGAAAACATGTGAAAATCATGCCATTAGATTCTCAATTCATAGAAAACATCAAAATACTGCAATCAATAATAATGGGTGAAAAAACCTAATTCAAATTCATATAAAATCTCATAGATGACAGAAAATTATAGTTTAAATAAGTCTTTGGGCACAAGGGTGAAAGGATTACCCTTGTTCAAAACCCCACATACCTTAGATTATGAAATTGGATGAATAAGCTTGCTCTAAACTCTTCTTCTTACTTTTGAGAGAAGGTTCTTGCAACCTTTGAACTTGGGAAACTCAAATCTCAACTCAAATTATAGGATACATGGTGAGTTCTAGGATTTCTTGGAGAAGGGTTTTAGATTTTCTCTTGAGGGAGAAACCCTAGCCTTTGGATGTTTTGGGAGATAATGAGGCTATCAAGTTCGTTTGGAATATATCTGGTTGATAAAAGAGTGGAAAGACTAGAAAGCCCCTTGTTAAAATGAGTTAAAAACACTGAACGTGAGCTGGGATGATTGAAGCGATGGTTCATCGGGTCGTCCGTCGCATGATGACCAAAAAGGGGACACACTGCCTTGATGTGACAGTCCGATCGACTCCGATGGTCCGTCGGATCATTCATCGCATGATAGCCAGGATAAGACCACATTGCCTTAGTGGCGACGGTCCGAGTAACGGTCCATCACAAACTCGACGGTCCATCGGATCATCTATCACACCTGGGTGGTTCCGACAACTCTCAGTAAAACGACCATAACTTCTCATCCCGATGCCGTATTTGGACGAAATTGGTATCATTGGAAAGATAATTCAATTCTCTTCATGAAAAAAAGTCAAATTTAAGAAAATTCTATATGGTTAAAACACCAATCACTTGGGAAGTCACTACTCAATCTTTTAGGGCCAAAATTACACTTCACTTGACATGCTCTAAAGCATAGACTACGAGGGAACTTTCCGGGGTCTTACAATATCTCCCCTTGGAAATAGTCATCCTCGAATGTAGCTGGTTAGACTAGGAACACAAGAAAACAGAGTACACATAGATGAAGCAGTTTGTTAAACGGCTCAAAATCTCTCTAAACTCTTGAATACCATAGAAATTGCAAGAACTCATGCAAGAATAGATATATAGATGAACTTTAGATTAGAAGGACTAAATTAAGGAAGAATAATACCTTAGGATCAATCTGAACTCGTGCGGGTACTTGGCTCGCATGTCTATTTTTTCTTCCTAAGTAGCACCCTTAATTGACTGGTTGCTTCCCAAAACTTTGACTAAGGGAACCTCTTTGCTCCTCAGTCTATGGATCTGAAAATTGAGGACCTCAACGGGAACCTCATCGAATGAAAGACTGTTCTGAAGATTAGCATTCTCTGAATGATATACCACAACAGAATCACCAATATTGATTTTAAGCATGGAGACATGAAAAATAGGATGAACGACTGACAACTTTGTAGACAACTCAACCTCATAGGATACTTTCCCAACACGACTCAAAACTCTATACGGGCCAACATAATGGGGACTAAGCTTTCCCTTTTTACCAAACGTCTTCACCACTTTCATGGGTGAAATCTTCAAGTATACCAAATCACCTACTTCAAACTCAACATTTCTTCTCCTTATATTGGCATAAGACTTTTGACAACTCTGAGCTATATTCAACCTTTCTCTAATCAACTTAACTTTCTCCATAGTTTCAAATTCCGTATCAGGCCCAATCACAGCAGCTTCACCTACTTCAAACCAACCTATGGGTGATCTATATCTCCTATAATACAAGGCCTCAAATGGTGCCATCCCGATGCTAGCATGGTAACTATTATTATAGGCAAACTCTATCAATGGAAAATGCTCATCCTAACTACCTTTAAAATTAAGAGCACATACCCTGAACATATCTTCTAGGGTTTGAATGGTCCTCTCAGCCTGACCATCTGTCCGCGGGTGAAAAGTAGAACTCAAAAGAACTTAGGTACCAAGACCCTGCTAAAATGCCCTCCAAAACTAAAAAGTAAAGTGAGTAACCCTATCCGAAATGATATACAAGGGAAATCCATGCAGCCTGACTAACTCCCAAATATACAATCTAGCATAATCCTCAGCTGTATAAAATGTATGCACAGGTAAGAAGTGCACAGACTTAGTCATCCTGTCTATAACAAACCAAATAGAATCATGATGATGTGAAAGAGGTAACCCAGTCCCGAAGTTCATATTCACCACCTCCCACTTCCAAGTGGGTATAACAAACTCTTGCATCATACCACCAGGTATTTGGTGCTCTACCTTAATAAGTTTGCACGTTGCATACTTTTCTACAAACTCAGCTATATCCTTCTTCATACCATTCCACCCATAGATTTCTCGCAAGTCGTGGTACATATTGGTAGTGTCGGGATGAATAGAGTACCATGTGCCATGCGCTTCACCAATAATCCTCTACCTTAGATCATAAACACATGAAACACACAACCTACCCTACAATCTCAACACGCCATCTCCCTTAGGAGAAAATCCCTACTTTTCGTTCCTTAACTAACTCTTTTAGCCTGACCAAACTAGGATCTCGGTCTTTCTTCTCTTTCACTTCTGATAGTAAAGAGGATTCGGAACTACTTTGCACCAACGTACTCCATTCAGCTGAATCGAGAAACCTAACACCCTATCTAGCCAGAAAATATATATCATGAGCTAAATCTTTTTTACCTTCCTCTATATGAGAAACACTATCCATAAATAATTTTCTAAGGGCATCTTCCACTATATTGGCCTTGCCCGGGTGATACAACATACTCTTATCATAGTCTTTTAAAAACTTTTACCACCTCCTCTGCCTAAGATTCAAATCTCTCTGAGTAAATACATACTGCAAACTCTTATGATCAGTAAACACATGAACATGAACACCATAAAGATAGTGTCTCCATATTTTCAAAGAAAAGTCCATAGCAGCTAACTTAAGATCATGGGTGGCTTTGACTGTCAAGAGGCATAGGCTATAACCATACCTTTTTGCATTAACACACAACCCAAAACAACTCTAGAGGCATAACAATACACCACAAAACTATCTGTACCATCAGGAAAAGTCAACACAGGGGATGAATTAAGTTGAGTCTTCAAGTCCTGAAAACTCTTCTCACTGGAATCTGACCACTAAAACTTAACATTCTTGGGTCCGATGGTCCGTCGGATCGTCCGTCTTATGATGACCAAAAATGGGACACACTGCCTCAATGCGACGGTCAAATTGATGGTCCATCATAAGTCCGACGGTCCATCGAATCATCTGTCGCATGATAGTCAGGATGAGACCACACTGCCTTAGTGGTGACGGTCTCAGCGATGGTCCATCGCAACCTTGATGGTCTGTCATCCTTACTCGCAATGGTCCATCACAGACTTGATGGTCCGTCGGATCATCTATTGCACCTAGGAGGTTCTGGCAACTCTCAATAAAATATCCATAACTTCTCACCTCGATTCTAGATTTGGATAAAATTGGTATTATTGGAAAGCTAATTCAATTCTATTCATAAAAAAAGTCAAATTTAAGAAAATTCTATATGGTTAAAACACCAATAACTTAGGAAGTCACTTTTTAATATTTTAGGGCCAGAATTACACTTTGCTTGACATTCTCCATGACTCAGACTACGAGGGAACTTTGTGGGGTCTTACAGCTATCGAGTCCTACGGGTACTTGTACTCGACAATTTAGCTGTGTGCCTAGAGCTAGTGTCAATTTCATGATAATCTCAGACACGCCATGATTAGTAGTATTCTCAGTTAGTTTCAGATCTCAGTAGAATTCAGTGAGTTATATGACTCAGGAAAACTCAGTAATCTCATGAACTCAGTCATTTAATAGAATTCAGTAACATTTCACCAGTCCACAAAACTCAGTGAACTCAGTCTAGTTCATCTTAGTATAATTAGTTCAGTGTCTATTCAGTTGGGAGTAAGATTCTCTCAGTATAATTAGTTTAGTATCTATTCAGTTAGGAGTAGGATTCAACACTTAGAGAACCTAAGGATGAGGTCAAACACTGATCGTTGAGGGTTTGACCTTTAAAAGCAATCCTTATATTCTAGAACTATGTAGCCAGCATAGTTTGAGATATCAACACTGACAATTGAGGGTTGATGAGGTGGATTAACACTATCAGTTGAGGGTCACGCCATTCTTCTTTGGGGACACTGTCAGATAAGGGTTACTCATAGCTTGTCCTTGCCAATGGCGCAGTATTGACACCTTTCTAATTGTCATTACAGATTAGACCCCAACTCTATACGAAAAGGGGCATGTCATTTAGATAACTACGTCCCATAATTTTAGTATTAGTCTCAGTAAAAGAACTAAGATAGTTTTTCAGATCCAGGACTGTCAGATAGAGTCATTCAATTTAGGATGAAACTCAGCTAGTTCTATTAGAATTAGGACTGTCAGACATAGTCACTCAGTTAATAATATATTAGTTATACAAAACTTATGTTATCAGTATTTATACTTAGTAGTCAGTATTATCATGATCTCATTTATAGTTATGTATTCAAGAATGTATTCTCACGTTTATATTATTCAGTCAGTTAGTAGTATTCATGCATATGAACTCCATGTATTCAGCCTACCTCACTTTGCATACAAGTACATTCAGATATAGTGACACATACTTTTCTTGTGCGCTATGGTGTTTTATACCATAGGTTTGGATGCTCAAGTTCCCGATCGCACTTAGCTTCAGATCCAGCTTGCAATAGAAGATTTGCAGTGAGTCCTCATCATTCGAGGATTGCATGATTATTTCATTACATCATTATTTTAGTTTTAGTAGATGGAGTTATTCGAGGACATGTCCCATCAACTCTATAGTTTTCAGATAGTTTATAGGGTTTCAGACTTGCATGTTCAGACAGTTTATTTCAGTTTTGGTATTATTATACCGTGTTTATAGATGTTATGTTTTATTAGATATTTGAACCTTATGGCCTTTCAACCCTTTTATTCTACTTTTATACAGTATATTATGCAATGATCAATTACAGATATCAAGTCATGGGTTAGCTTGTGGTCCTTCGAGATTTCTAGCACCATGTAGCATTTTGGGTATCAGATTCGGGGTGTTACATTACCCATTAACCCACGGGGCATCCACACCAAGATATGAAATCTAATTAGTGATCTATCTCACCAACCCTACCTTTTCAATCATATGCTCAGCGTCATACATAGCGTATCTCACTCTGCTATAGACTCAAAAGATATATACTCAGTCTAAATAGAATTTTATGGATGACCGCCGCTGAAATATTAACCATAACCCCTGTCACCTATGTCTGATCTAGTTGGGGATGCTCCAGATACCTACTTTTTCTAGGTGTGGTCAAGGATATTGTGGCATAGAAGGATGAATAAAACTCCCCTACCACTGCCTGGATATATGAGCCATGGGGTCTAGTTATCCACCTCAATTTATAGTGGTTAAATGCAGCACACAAAAGTGGTGCTCCGGCCAACCTTGAAAACTCTATCCATCTCTCCTTCCAGATGGTCCACTTAGGATGGACTATCTCAGTTAGAAAGTTATCTCTCTCATAAATTAGGTGTAAACCTTATACATAATATCTCAGGTTCGACTTATTAATAGTCTCTGTCGAGCTATGAGTACGGTCAGAAGTCTAGTTTGTTTGAGCTTATGGCTCCTGATAGGATCTATGTGTTGTACCCTCCTTAAATTGGCGTACGTAGCTAGTTTTTTTGGTCTTGTGGATTTTGATGGGATCTTTGTGTTGTACCCTCCTCAAACTAGGGTACTGCATATGATGGTGCAAGATCTATGGCTATGACTCATCTTGGGACCCCTTCTCAGACCGAGGGTCCTATATATCTTACTTTAGAAGTGGCTCTAGCTCCACCTCTTCTTAATTATCATTATCTATCTCCTTAGACTAGAGAGAGTATGGCGGTGAAATCCTATCTGACTTTATCCTTGTCCTGGGTATTGGAATACTGGCTTCTAGCTGAGCCCTAGGTTGAGTAGAAGTACGCCATCTGTCCTGCTATGTGTGTGTGGTGAGTTGGACTCCCAAGGTAGCTTTAATAATCATCTCAGCTATAATATGTCTTTGAGCCCAAGTTCATAGGTGAACTACTTTTGTTAGGGAAATAGGGTACTCTTCCACCGAGCTATTATGCTCAAGGGAATCATCCCTTTGCCTCGATGGTCCTACATTTCTTTTAGAAACCTTTGGTTCTATGTGTACCTGAGAAACCAAGTTTTAATGTTCGAAAGATTATGGTGGACTGCAAAACTTGAATAAAAACTCAAAATTTAAATGCTTCAAATTTGTTCTAAATATCACATCCCTATAACTTATACTCAATCCAAACAAGTCTGGTATTTGCTTGTAAAACTAGAATCAAAATTTCAATTTCAAACAAAGCGTACTGAACATTTTATATTCCTTGACCTTTTTAAACTTCTAATTCTATTTAGTGCATGAGCATTAAGTTATAATTCAAGAACAATGCTCCTATACCCAATTATAGGCTAATTCTAGGCTCCCATACATCAGGTTGATGATTTTCACATATTATACATGCAATTATACATATGAACATACTTATTTCAAGTTTAGAATAATATAATACTCTTATGATCTAAGAATATTTACCTTTTGTTTCAAGAACCTAATGTGAAGACTGAAAAGATGAACAAAACCTAGCTTTGATGCGCAGTACGTGCAAATTGAACAAGTTGGTATCAAGAAGAAGTAGGGTTCTTTCCATTTATAAAGTGTGAAGGATGTTAAGAAGTTTGGATTTTAGTGGGAATTTGAAATTTTAAGGTTAAACGAGGTTTATAAGTGGGTTAGGGTGTATAAATAGGGTAAAGGGTTGGTATTGGGTTGGTTTAGGTTGGGGTGGGCCCAAATTTTTAACAATAAACTAGGCCCAAAATTAGGCCACTTACGGAACCACCTACGGACCGTATATGGACCTATAAGTGACCCACCATAGGTGGGCTGAATTTTTTGGCCTTTTTCCTACTCTCTGGACTTGTTTTTCTGAAACATATTGTACTACTTATGAGGTCATAAGTGTAATTTATGACCTTATGAGTAAGTTTACAAGTTCAAGTTCAAAGAATCCCCATAAATCCTCAAAATTTTCTTTTAACATTAAACTGAAAAATTACCGGGCCTGAGTATGGCTTTTAACCACCATGAGTGAGTTAAGAAGTCCCATTAACTTGAATATTATATATTAACAAATGTATTACGATGTTCTAGGTCGTTCCTCATGCTCTTTCACCCATAAAAAACAATGTAACAGTAAAATAGTGAGTTTCCTCTCACCCAGTGCTAGATTTAATGTTGTGGCACAACATGGCTAAGTTAGATACTCAGACTTCACCAACAAGACCATGGGTTTTCTCTCATACAGTGCTTGATTTAACATTGTAGCATGACACGAGTACCTTGATTACTCAGAATTCATCAAGGTACCCAAAGGAGTAGCCTCCTAGATCATCAACACAGTGAATAATAGACACCACCCTCATGTAAGTTAGTTGCTTCATAGTTTTGTAGATTTTGAATGTGACATCCCCATTATTGACTCTAAACTTGATTTCCACCTTCTCCTTTTAACCATCACTCTTCCTGTCGACATGAATGATCTTCCCATTATGATGGGTATCTCTAAGTGAACTTCCTAATCCAGGATAACAAAGTAAACTGAAAAATGAAGTTATCAACTTTCACCAATACAACAAATGATATGCCCACGGTTTGCATTATTGTGTGGTCTGCCATCAACAACTGCATAGTTGTCGGTTCTAAAGGGATCAATCCCAACTGTTTGAACATAGCAAGAAGCCTACAATTAATGTTCGCTCCTAAGTTGCTTAATTCTCTGGCAAACCTAGATGTTCCAATGGTACATGGGATCGTGAATGCTTCAGGATCACCCTTATTTTGAGCTAAAGACTTAGAAGTGACTAAAATACAATGGTGCAATCCACCAACATCCTTAAAACCAACCGCTCTCTTCTTCATTACCCATTATTTCATTTATTTTAGAACTATGTAATATGTATATATTTGTGACCATTATGGATCTTGTTATGGCATTAGGATTAGGGACATGATAACCATTGCTAATAATTACATGAACCTGATAGGTAGTAACTTGTGATGTGACCATGTGCCATGTGTATGTGAGATACTACTTAGTTCCCTTTGTGTTTTGAATCTAGAACTTGCCAGATTACTCATGTAATACCCCGAAAAATCCAAAAAACTATTAGAGCCATGTACCGAGATCATACATAGTAAATCATGGTTATTTTATAGTTTTATGATTAAGTTAGATGTATATAAAGGCTTCAAATAACTCCCAGCTATCAGACGAATCAAAACATTCTTTATCGATTGAATTCTTGAGAAGGATATTGGTATAGTCAACTTCAAATGTGAATATATGTCATTATACTTGGAAGTTTTCATCTCATGACCTATCCAAATATATATAATTGAATTAGCTTTCCAACGACACCAATTTCTCATAAATCCAATATTGGAGCAAAGAGTTATTCCTATTTTACTCCAGTATGTCAGGATGGAAATAGTGTGACGACATTCGTGGTAGACGCCCTATCAGGAAGGTCGTCAGCCTTAGGAAGAAACCAGCTCCTAAGTGACTAAATTCGTGATAGCTTACCACATTTGTGATACCCTATTACAAAGGTCGTCAGCCTTAGGCAGAAACCAGCTTCTAAGTGACGGCATTTGTGGTAGCTTACCACATTTGTGATGCCCTATCACGATGGTCGTCAGCCTTAGGCAGAAACCATCTCCTAAGTGACGACATTCATACTAGCTTACTATATTTGTGACGCCCTATCACAAAGGTCGTTAGCCTTAGGAAGAAACCAGATCCTTAGTGACGGCATTCGTGGTAGCTTACCACATTTGTGACGCCTTGTCAAAAATGTCGTTAGCTATTATTTTCAGCAACTGGGAATTTATTTCATAAGGGTATTTTGGTCTTTTCTCTTTACTTCCCACGACTTATAATCCTAAAGAGGCATAATTTTTCCCATTTTTCTTCAGTTAAGCATCTCAAAAACCCTCTCTTACACTCTCAACCACAAGATTAGGGTTTCCATCAAACTCATCTGTCAAAAGCAAGATTCAAGCCTTTTTTCAAGATAATTGAGAATTAAGTTTCCCAAATCAATGAACTCTCCAGCAAATCATCAAGGTTTCCTTTCTAAGGTATGCGTAGTGTTCATCTATGGATCCAATCTGTTAATAGAGCTCAAGAACCATGTTTTAAATATTATTTTTTAAACTTTTTGTGGTGATATGAGTATGTATAGGTTGACGATTGTTGTTTATGTTTCAATGTGATGTCTAAAGGTGTTTTCATGGAATATAAATGTTGGTTAATTAAAAACCATGAACTTTAGGTGGTTTAATATGGTGCAAGTATGAAACTCACCTATGTCCTAAAGAATGCATACAAAGTGTTTGATAAAATGCTTAGGATGCTAGAAATTCATGTTTACATGGTTTCATGATATCTAAATGACAAGTCCATGTTAGCTATATACTTTAATATAAATTCCATGCTATTGATGTGTTTCTATTGTTGTGGTATGAAGCATGCATGATAATGGAGATATACTATATGTACATGAAATATATCTATGGACTCCCTACCATGCTTAAGATGTTGAAGAAATACATAAAGTATGATATCCCCTACTTATGATATTATGAATGGTGGACTCAAATCTTGTGATCAAGTCATGTCAAGTGTGTCAGTTTCCTTCTATCGAGTCCTGGGGGTATTCATACCCAAAAACTATAGTTGTGTACATAGAGCCATGTTATATTATCATGATACTCTCAGTCAAGCCATGATCTATAGAATTCAATAAGTCATATGACACAGGAAAATCCAGTAACCTCAGTAATCTCAGTATTTCAGTAATCTCAGTGATCTCAGTACTCAATAATATCTATAACATCAGTATTTGAAGTCAATCTGAGTAATTTTAGTAATCTCAACCAGTCCTCAAAACTTAGTACATTCCATCAGTTATCGAAATACAATAAACTTAGTTTTAGCTCCGCTAAACAATACTACTATTTTTCAGTTTAGTTAATCAGTATCAGTTCAACAAATTATCTCAGTTAAGTTATTTAGTTCAGCCTAGTTATTCAGTTCAGTGTCTTTAAGATGGGAGTAGGATTCAGTAGCGAGCGAACCTAGGGATGGGGGCTCGCCCGCTAGAATAGGATTGAGATCCCTAGAAGAAATCCCTAAGTTCTAGAACTATATTGCCAGCATAGGTATGAGATATCACTCATTAGATAGGACTGATATACTCAGGGGTAACCCGTTAGCACATTTATATGTATAGGATTGATCCCAGGAGTCACCCGCTAGATTAGGACTGACTCTACAGTAGATGTCTTTATTAGTGGCGCGGTACTGACACCCATCCAGTCAGGGAAAAGATTGGATCCCAATCAACTTAGCTTGGGGCACGTCGGTTAGATGAACACATCCCAAAGTTTCAATTATAGATTCAGGAATGTCAGATACAGTCAACTTAGCTTAGTAGTACAGATTCAGTACTGTTAGATATAGTCAATACTTATCATTATAAATAGACTTCAAGATCACCCATTAGACAGGACTAGTCTCAACTATAGTTAAACAGTATCAGGATCCTTAAATTTAAAGATCACCCACTAGATAGGACTAATCTCATATTCAGTTACTCCATATAAAATGGAACTCAGATAGTTCCATCAGAACTTAGACTTTCACATACAGTTGCTCAGTATCAGTTACATCGGTTAAGCCAATCATCACAGTTATATTAGTTATACCAGTTTTCTAAACTCATGTATCAGTCATATCAGTTATCAGAATTCATGATATCAATATTCAGCTTCAGGACTGTCAGACATAGTCAACCAGAGTAGTTCTTCATAATTCGAACTATCAGAAATAGTCGTTTATCTATTTAGTATCTTAGTATTAGTACACTCATGTTGTCAGTATTCAGACTAGTAGTCAGTATCTCCACGAGTTTAGTTATAGTTATTAGTTAGCATTGCTCATAGATATAACCCTTTGCATTTAGCATACCTCACTTGTATACTCAGTATATTAAGACGTGCTGGCGCATTTGTGCTATGGTGATTTCTCTTATGTAACACCATAGGTTCAGAGGCACGAGCTCCAGATCAGTAGTAGCATTCCAGTGTTTAGAGTTTGCAGTGAGTCCTTCTCATTCTAGGACGATATGATTATTGCTACATTTACTATTCAGTTGATAGATGGAGTTAGTTGGAGAAATGTTCCTTCAACTCCTTATTCAGTTTAGTTAGAGAATTTAAGACTCGATGTCAGATTAGATATTTAGATCTCATTATTTTCAGTATTTATGACTTGTTTTGGTATTGTTATACCTTTTTCAGACATTTTGTTATCATACATTTATTTACTTCAAACCTTATGGCCTTTCATGTTCATTTTTCCATATTTTATGATATATTATACAGTATACAGGTGAAAATATCAGTCATGGGTTAGCTTGTGGTCCTGTGGGATCATGAGCACCGTGTAGCATTCTAGTTTAGAAAATTGGGGTGTTACGAACTTGGTATCAGAGTCCAAGGTTCAATAGAGTCCTAGGTAATCTAAAATCCACATCTAGTAGAGTCTTATACATGCGTGTGTTATGTACCAACCCTATGTGCAGGAGGCTATGAGATGTTTTAGGAATAGTTTCCCTTCTTTCATGTCTTAGATCATGCTATAGAAAGGTTTTCTTAACTCAAGTAGATTCTCATCATTCTTTAGTCATGTCAACTTTACCTTACTTTTAAGGTAACAAAAGTAGTGAAGGTCAAGTCCTATAGATAGGGCTTTCTTAAATAGTCCCTACAAATAACTATGGGATTTCCCTCTTGCTCAAAAGTACCCCATCAGTTCATTTATGTCCCAAAGTTGTATGGATCTCATTCATGATCATGAGAACGCATTCTAGAACCCAAATTTAGATATGCAAGCAGATCACTTCTCAAAATCCTATGATAGCATATGACTAGAGTTAGAAGCATGAACCCAGGAGTTTAGCAGTAGTAGAGTTGGGATAATGATATCCAAATTGAACAAACTACGTATTCATGGGGATAGTTATGCCAGAATAGGTCAGAAGGCTTGAATAGTGTGACTTACAAATTTAAGTTTATTGACTAGAAATTAATCATGAAGGTGTAAATGTGATACTAGTAATATGTAAGGGAAACAGGGGCAGATGATGTGTTTAGTAAGGCAAACATGTGTTAATCAGAGTGTAATTATGTGATGATGATTGCAGTTTAGTTCAGAGTTTAGTTTAGTGCTCACAGAATTATAATGATGGCTTAAATACAAGTGGGGATGGTAGATCAAGTACCCAAGTCATGCTCTCAGATTCCAGTAGTAGTGCCAATATGTATCGAAAAGCAATTAGGGAAGACGATTCCCAACCTATCCTTATCTCAGCGTAAAGCTTCGTACTTTAGTTGGCATAATGCCTATGCATGCTTCATTTCTCAGATTCCATAAATGCTTCTTACATTCACACGCATTCCATAGAGTCGTGTGCACTTTCAGTTCCCAGTATAGGGAATTTAGTCCTAGATCACTCAGTGTTACAAATCATGTTCCATGAACTCAGACATTCCAAAATCAGGCCATGCAGCTCATGACTCATGTACAAATATCATGCTCCCCAGTATACTCAGTTTCCATGACTCATGCTATGCCTCCACTGATCAGATAAATTAAGACTAAGTCATGTAAATCCTTAGTTTATCTCATACATCATGCATTAGTTTTAGACTCCCAAAGTTTAGTTATAATCTAGTTCGTAGATGCCCTGTGCATTACCCAATATCTTCTTAGAGGGACATAGCTTCCCAAGAGGGAGATACCCCACCTTCTCTTAACGCTCTCATGTCTTAGATATTTTAGTCTCTCCTTGCATAAATAATTCAGTCTAGAATAGAGGGTACTCATAAGTTACCCTCAAGTTAGAACTCAGCTGTAAGTCAAGTATTTAGAGGTTCAGTTCAGTTCATGATGTTAAGTCCATATGTCATGTAGAAGACTCAGTCATGTTCTCATGTTTCAGTTCAATCTTAGTGCCTTTATCATTGCATGTTCAGTCGCATGTTCGCGAGTCACTTCAGTCATATATTCACGCATCAGATATGCGTGGTCAGCTTATCAGTACTTTCAGTCATGCATTCACATATCATGTCAGTCATATAATCATGCATTAAATATACATGGATTCAACTTATCAGTTAAGTATCAAATATGCATTCTCAATTTCAGAAACTCAGTTTATCAAAACACTTAGTCCTACATTCATAAATCAGGTACCCATGCGTCAGATATGCATGTACAATATGATATGCTCAGTTTTCAGTCGTGTCAGCCATAAAATAATAATCAGTTATTCATGTTATATATGAGTCATTTTATCTTTTCTCCCCTCTCAAGCATTCATTATTCGAGGAAAAATGTTTCCAAGGGGGAGATATTATAATACCCTAAAAAATCAAAACCAATATTAGAGCCATGTATCATGACCATGCATAGCACATCATGGTTCTTTTATAGTTTTATGATTAAGTTATAAGTATATTAAGGTTTCAAATAACTCCCAGCTATCAGACGAATCAAAACATTCTTTACCGATTGAATTCTTGAGAAGGATATTGGTATAGTCAACTTCATATGTGAATATATATCATTATACTTGGAATTTTTCAGCTCCTGACCTATCAAAAGATATATAATTGAATTATCTTTCCAACGATACCAATTTTTCCTAAATCCGATATCGGAGCAAAGAGTTATTCCTATTTTACTCAAACATGTCAGGATGGAAACAATGTGATGACATTCGTGGTAGCTTACCACATTTGTGATGCCCTATCAGAAAGGTCGTCTGCCTTAGGAATAAACCACATCCTAAGTGACGGAATTCGTGGTAGCTTACAACATTTGTGATGCCCTATCACGATGGTCGTCAGCCTTAGGCAGAAACTAGCTCCTAAGTGATGACATTCGTGATAGCTTACCACATTTGTGATGCCCTATCATGAAGGTTGTCAGCCGTAGGCAGAAACCAGCTCCTAAGTAACGACATTCATCGTAGCTTACAACATTTGTGATGCCTTGTCAAAAATATCGTCAGCTATTATTTTCAGCAACTGGGAATTTATTTTATAAGGGTATTTTGGTATTTTCCCTTCACTTTCCATGACTTATAACCCTACAGAGGCATAATTTTTCCAAGACTTAGGGTTTCCATCAAAATCATCTCTTAAAATCAAGATTCAAGCCTTTTTCCAAGATAATTGAGAATTAAGTTTCCTAAATCCAAGAACTCTCCAGCAAATCATCAAGGTTTCCTTTCTAAGGTATGCGTAGTGTTCATCTTCGGATCCAATCCATTCATAGAGCTCAAGAACTATGTTTTAAATATTATTTTATAAACTTTTTGTGGTGATATAAGTATGTACATGTTGACGATTGTTGTTTAAGTTTCAATGTGATGTATAAAGGTGTTTTCATGGAATATAAATGTTGGTTAATTAAAAACCATGAACTTTAGGTGGTTTAATATGGTGCAAGTATGAAACTTACCTATGTCCTCAAGAATGCATGCAAGGTGTTTGATAAAATGCTTAGGGTACCAGAAATTCATGTTTACATTGTTCCATGATATCTAAATGACAAGTCCATGTTAGCTATATACTTCAATATAAATTCCATGCTATTGATGTGTTTCTATTATTATGGTATGAAGCATGTATGATAATGAAGCTATAATATGTGTACATGAAATATATCCATGCACTCCCTACCATGCTTAAGATGTTGAAGAACTACATGAAGTATTATATCCCCTACTTATGATATTAAGAATGGTGGACTCAAATATTGTGGTCAAGTCATGTCATGTGTGTTAGTTTCCTTCTATCGAGTCATAGGGGTATTCGTACCCAAAAACTATAGTTGTGTATCTAGAGCCATGTCATGTTATTATGATACTCTCAGTCAAGCCATGATCTATAGAATTCAGTTAGTCATATGACTCAGGAAAATCAGTAACCTCAGTAATCTTAGTAGTTCAGTAATCTCAGTGATCTCAGTACTCAGTAATATCTGTAACCTCAGTATTCAAAGTCAGTCTCAGTAATTTCAGTACTCTTAACTAGTCCTCAGAACTTAATACATTTTGTCAGTCATCGGAATATAGTAAACTCAGTTTTAGCTCCGCTAAACAATACCACTATTTTCAGTTCAGTTAATCAATATCAGTTCAGCAAATTAGTTCAGTTAAGTTATTTAGTTCAACACAGTTATTCAGTTTAGTGTCTTTCAGATGGGAGTAGGATTCAGCACCAAGATAACCTAGGGATGGGGGCTCACCCACTAAAATAGGACTGAGATCCCTAGAAGCAATCCCTAAGTTTCAGAACTACGTTTCCAGCATAGGTATGAGATGTCACCCATTAAATAGGACTGACATACTCAGGGGTCACCTGTTACCACTTTTATATGTATAAGACTGATCCCAAGAGTTACCCGCTAGATTAGGACTGACTCCACGGCAGATGTCTTTACTGGTGGCACGGTACTGATACCCTTCCAGTCAGGGTAGAGATTGGATCCCAGTCAGCTTAGCTTGGGGCATATCGGTTAGATGAACACATCCCACAGTTTTAGGTACAGATTCAGCACTGTCAGATACAGTCAACTCAACTTAGTAGTATAGGTTCAGTACTATTAGATACAGTTAATGCTTATCAATATAAATAAACTTCAAGATCACCCATTAGATAGGACTGATCTCAACTATAGTTAAACAATATTAGAATCCTCAAATTTAAAGATCACCCGTTAGTTAGGACTGATCTCAAATTTAGTTACTCTATATAAAACAAAACTCAGATAGTTCCATTAGAACTTAGACTGTCAAATACAGTCGCTCAGTATCAGTTATATCGGTTAGCAGATCATCACAGTTATATCAATTGTACCAATTTTTGAACTTATGTATCAGTCATATTAGTTGTCAGAATTCATGATATCAGTATTCAGCTTCAGGACTATCAGGCAGTTAACCAGAGCAGTTCTTCATAATTCTAATTGTCAGAAGTAGTCGTTCATCTATTCAATATCTCAGTATCAGTACACTCATGTTGTCAGTATTCAAACTCAGTAGTCAGTATCTTCATGAGTTCATTTACAATTATCTATGCATGTATGTATTCTCATATTCATATTAGTCAGCATTGTTCATGCATATAACCCTTTACATTTAGCCTACCTGACTCGTGTACTCAGTACATTCAGATGTACTGACGCATTTACGCTATGGTGTTTTCTCTTATGTTACACCATAGGTTCAGAGGCACAAGCTCCAGATCAGCAGTAGCATTCCATTGTTCAGAGTTTGCAGTGAGTCCTTCTCATTCGAGGATGATATGATTATTGCTATATTTACTATTCAGTTGCTAGATGGAGTTAGTTGGAGACATGTTCCTTGAACTCCTTATTCAGTTTTGTTAGAGGCTTTCAAACTAGATGTCATATTAGATATTCAGATCTCCTTATTTTTAGTATTTATGACTTTTTTGGTATTGTTATACCTTTTTCAGACATTTTGTTATCGGGCGTTTATTCAGTTCGAACCTTATGGCCTTTCATGTTCATGTTTCCATATTTTATGATATATTATGCAATATACAGGTACAGATATCAGTCATGGTTTAGATTATGGTCCTTTGGGGTCATGAGCATCGTGTAGCATTCCAGTTCAGAAAATTGGGGTGTTACAACTCGTGCCTAGGATATAGGATTTTCGATTAGGAAAGGATCATAGGCAGTTATTGATAATAGTCCACTTTTAGCCTTAATGACATTCCATGTGTGAATAAGTATCCCTTGATCCCTATTTTGAGCCTTATAGACTATTTTTCTTATTAAACCTTTCACCTTCCCTTTTTTGTTACAATGAAGCTATTTTGGCCCAGGTCCTTTTTAGACATTATGCAACTCAACTTAGGCAAATCACCTAAGTAGAGGGTGGCTATTATAGGGGTACGTAGTGTGAAATGGATATGAAAAAGAGTAAAATAAGAGAAAATATAGTAGGGCTAGGTATGGTAGAAAAAAGAATAAAAGAAGAAAATAGGGAAAAGAGAAAAAATAAGTGAAAGAAGTGACACCCAACCTAAATATGCAATAAGAGAATAAAAAGAGAGAAATAAGGGTGGAATAAAAAGATATTTGTTGCAGAGTGGACCCTAAAGTAAGTGTAGTTCCAAACAGTCTTAGTCACTAAATATATCAACATGTACAAGACCAGTCCCCAAGAATACTTTACAAGCTGAATAAAGTCGCATAGTGATTCGAACTTGACTGTCTAAAGGATAAGGTAAAGAAAATAAGGGAAATACTATGGTATTTGATGCACATTGGTGTAAGTTCTTTTATGAGTGTGAGTTTCTCTTCATCGTCCATGCATTAACATGCATAATTTCATATGAGTGATTGGGAATTCATAATTGCGAAGGCTATGGGTTGTATTATTATTTGCTTAGTTGTTTGGGTAGTGTAACTTGTACATATGCATGATTGCTTATTGCTAATGCAATACCATATCTTGATTCCCTTGTGCCACATTGTTGTGCTTCACGTATATACACATTTGGTTTTAAAGTGTTGAAATAGGTGTGGGTAATATTCTTGATCTTAAAGTGACGATTGACTATCGTAGATAGCTTATGTGTCTCCTAGTTAAGTGTCGTAGTATTTTTTTTTGTTGTGTTTCTTGAGGACATGCAAACATTCTAAGTTGAGGGTGTTTATGTGCTATGGTTTCATAGCACCTTTGACGATTAAATAAATGAAAATATGGAAGCTACTTAGGTCTTTCTATTAGATGTGATGTGTTTGGTATTATATTTTACAGGAAATCAGGTTTTGGAATTATTCTGGAGAAAATGAGTGAAAGTTGAAGTTTTGGACAACTAAAGTTGGCACCTACAACCTGTATGTACTACATACAGGGCATAAGTGCCAGAGTATGTGTCAGAACTTAAGAAATAAAGACTCGAAAGCTGAAGAAAAGAAGGCCCTGCTACTTACGAAGGGAACTTACGACCTGTAGCTGCCACCTTTGGTCTGTAGGTGATAGAGTAGATCTCACAAGAGTAAAGTACAGAGAAGGATGTAGAAGATTTTGGATCAAGGCACCAATATAGGACCACCTATGGTCTGTAGGTGTCCTAGTTAGTGGTCACCGACCTTGATTTTCCTCTTTTGTTCGGGAAAGGTTTCCTAGGGTCTCCGTGTACTCTATATATAACGTTTTGACATTATTTTTCTACTTTAGACACTCTTGATACTTACAAACATATATTGGATTCTGTGATCCGATTTTGATCTTGGGATTACTTTGTTCATGATTTTAGTTAATAATTTAGTTGAAAACTTTAGGTTTTATTTTTTATCATTCTGATATTGTTTAATGCTTTCAATTATTAATTCTGCTGATCATTTCAAAACAATGAGCGGCTAGATCACTTAGCTAGAGTTGTGGGAACCCTAGAAAATTGACAAAGTAGGGGAAATGCTAAGTTGTTTTGAAATGATATTCTTGCATTTATTATGGTTACCTTCAGTTTAATAGATATCTTAGTGGTTGCAAATATTAAGATCCCTCTTAGTATATCACTACTTACTTCAGAAGAGGAGTAGAGACTAGGAAAATATAATTAAAATAGTCATTTGAAGTGTAATTGTCGATATAGGCTAATTGTCATCATCTTCTTAAGACAATCATCTTTCATCTATTAACTTGATACTCAAAAGGTAATAGTTTACTGTGATCTAGGATAAAGGTTAGTAATATGACATGTTTAGACTCAAAAGGTAAAGGGTGAAATTTTGATAATGAGTCCCCAAGATAGTTGATGGTACATGACTTATCAAATTATGCATACAAGATATTAGGTAGGTTCAAAAAAGCACGATAAACCTACTGAGTTAAGAAGTCGGGGGGACACAGTCCTAATGTTCATCTCCAATTGATTATAGTTAAAGTTATGTGTTGTTGTTGTTGACTATGTGCAACTGCAACCCCCTCCCCCCTTTTATTTTTTCATTTCCCGTTAATTCCAAAAAATGAGAGATATATTTTCCAAGTAATCCATTAGGATTCAACCCGAACCTTGTAGGGTTACTATGTTTTGCTTCGACCGCTTTAGCCGTATTTGGAGATGTAGCTTTAGGAGACATCATTATTTCACTCATATTATTATTTTTTTGATATTTTTCATAGTACAAAACATTTTCAAGATCATGTATCTAAGATGATTTTTGGTAGTTCAAGATTGCGGTTTTGCTATGAGATAGACTCTGATGTACCTATCTCTTTGAGATTGTGTCACAACCTGAACTATACCTAGTCATAACATGGTGCTTAGATTCACAAGTGATCCCAAGATAACCTATGTACTTGCATACTACTTGAGCAACTGATTTATATTTTATAAAAGGTAAATTTGCTAGCAAAAACATAATCATGACATAATTTACATAAATATAATACTGATAAAGTTTATAGCATGATAAAACTGAAGAAAGAATATGAATGACATATCATGACTCTGACTGACTATCTATGAAACCTCTACTATACTGACTGTAGATAGTTGTGACATGCCTCCAACTACCACTAATCAGTACATATGGATAACCAAAATACAACACATGAACTGCAATGAACTGGAGTCCCCAAAATAAAAGGACTTATCACCTGTTGGCTGAAAGTTGAGAACTGTCTGACTTTGATGTGTGGACTACATTTGGCACCTACATTATAAAGGAATGTATCCACAAAGGCATATATGTGGTAAATACTTTGGAATGCATTAAGTAAATAGGGACATGTACTTAATCATTGAAATAATGAATATATGTTTGAATCCAATAACATAAATTATTTGCTGAAACATGCATTTAACACAGGTTGTACGTGAAAAATGATAAGTGATAGTCAGATTTAAAAATCTTGAGTTGAAAATAACTCTTGAAGTTGGGAAGCAGTAGAACCATGAATACTATATGTAAATCTCATGTAAGGATCAGCATGTTATAAAACTAAACTTAGGATCATGTATGGATATTGATCATGAAAACATGAACATGAAAACTGAGAATGCAATCCCAAACATAAATATGTGCAGATATGATATGAATAATTAATAACTGATATCTGAATAATTGAAATCTAAATAACAAAATAACTAATGTCTGAATACTTTTTCATGCAAACCTTAACTGACACACTCTGAATACTGTATTGAGACTGTGGGATCTAGCTATAACTGGCTTGCCCCAATCTAAGCTATCGAGGTCCAACCTGTAACCCCATTTGGAAGGGTGCTGGTACCTTGCCAGGGGTACCAACACACGACTGAAAATGTGGATCCACAAGGGTGATGTCCCAAAATAGGGTGTCATGCCTCAATGTATAGGGGACCCCTTATAATCTACAATGGTGCCATAGGGTTGGAACTTAGGGACAGCTACTAACGACTCATGACTAACTGATGGTAGAGCCTTCATCCCTTCATTCACTCGGTTCTATGTTTTACTCCTAACTGAACAACTCTAGAGTTACTATTGGTTTAACATGATATGATACTATACTGATAAATGCTCAGCATGAACATAGTAATCTGAATTTGATAGTAAAATCATAGCCTAACTGACTTGTTACTTGAAAAAGGAAACATTCAAGAACATATACGTATCGGGTATTCATAACCCTCGACCACTAAAAGATATTAAAATATAATAACAACACATGAAAGTGTGGTATGAAATCATAGTTCAAAGGCCAAAAATATAAGACAATTTCAATAATTGAGCAAAATATATTAAATTGAACATGGGGATGAATTAAACATGAGAAAACAACATATTCACATGATTTAATTAATTACTCGAACATTTTACGTGGAATCAACTGAGTAGAACATGAGTAATTGAAATTTAAAGTGTGAAATAAACTAGTTTACATGGGAACACATGTTGACATGGTTTGAATTTAAATTACTAATAAATAAATGGATTAAGTTAATAAGTCGCGTGGATAATTTCATAAGTAGGATACAATTCATACTCTAAACCAAAAAGAGGGTTTTTGGGCTCAATGGGTGAAAGAAACCCATTGATGAATACCCTTCATACCTCAATTACTTGAATCCTTGAAGAAAACTTGAAAATGAAGCTTGAATGCTTGAATTCATTGGGAAAGAAACTTGAATTTGTCATTCTTGGGAAAGGAAGAGCATTTCTACGTGAGTTATTTTGATGATACTAGGTATATAATGCCTTTTAAGGCGTTATTCTGTCATTTGGGTGCTTGGGGGCAAAAGGAAATGAACAAAAAATCCCTTGGGTTGTTACTTATGGATGCAAGAAACATATCATCCATATCACGGAGAATAATATGGGGCCTATGAACTATGTCACATTGCTATTGTGGACCCTTACCGTTTCTTACAAAAATGGCCATAACCTTTCGCTCAGGTGTCGGGTTAAGGAAACTCGGATGCGTTGGAAAGAGAACTCAATAATCTATAATTAGTTGGGTCTTGAGACAAAAAATTCCACGTATTTCAAAAGTTATGCACGTTCAAAGTTGACCTTTGTAGGATCAAACACTAAAATTTTGCCAAATCAAAGGCTCTTAGCTTAACTTTTCTCTAAATGTTTCATATGAACATTTTTGATCGCATCAACACTCTAACACTAGGATAATGATCATGAAACTTATATTTACATGGGAATCATTGGTTTTTAGTTTATACATGTAGGAACAACAGTTCAAATTCTAGCCTAAAAATGTGGGGTGTTACATTATCTCCCCCTTGAAATCATTCGTCGTCAAATGATGGATAGGAACTTATTGAAACTTTAGAAGTATGAAATAATGTAGACATCACATCTACTAATGAAGGATATAGCTAAGATGAAACATTAAACCATCCATCGTGATATTTATTTCTAAGCTGACTTGACTCTATTTATTGTAAGAAGATGATTCATGATAAGAGTTTAGAACTCACTCGAAATGTTCATGATACGATCATACATATAGAAATGGGAATTGATAACTGATGCAATAAAATTCAAAAAGTTACTAAAGAGGGATTAAAGTACGTAACTTCTCATTAGGAATTATCCCTCAACAAAACATGTATAGAAATCAAAGGAAAGAGGCTTCATGGCATCGCCAAGTACATTATGTAAGCATGAATACTGAGATAACGTAACTAAATCTGTACAAGGGGTATTACACTTTCTAAGATGGAATACTTGGAAAACTAGGATTATTCACTAAATAATTATGAACTGAAACATGACTAAATATCTAAATCGTAGGCATGATATGAATCAATTACCTCATGGAATAGCCATACTCATGAAACTTTGAATTGTAAGACTAGATAGAAAGATGGAAAACTATAGTAGCTTATCAATTTCATTGCTAAACTGAATTACTGGCCATACATACTGGATCATAGTGAAAGTTTATACTCAACTGGAGTATTTCTTCAACACTGTTTGCATAAGGGTCTAATAACATCAAGGAGAAAAAATTTGGGCATGATTTGAATTAGATATCTAAATAAGGAATCGCAACATGGCTACAACTATATAACATGGAATATAGGCCAATAAAACATAAGCTAGGATAGAATCACTTTGCCTTAGGAAATACAACTACTAATTTTCAAGCTTAGCCACACTTCTCAAATACTCCCTCAACTATACTTTCCCCTTAAATACCGTGCTCATTTGATTCAACTTATAATCCTTACATGGATACATATAACTGCCCTAGCCTAAGTATGAGGTAAAATAAATACTCTCACCATGTTTATGCCTAACATGAAATTACAAAGTGCAATACATAACAATGTAATACTAGTCTAAACCATAAATTTAATGCCCCATGTGCATTTCACATCTTTCATCTAAAGAATAATTCCTGTTACCACATCAATAACTAAATACAACCTCTTACTAGGAATTCACTAATGCAAAATGCACCCATCCGCTTATAAACTACCATGACATTCAAGCCTACCATTATAACTATATATGAACTTCTAGGAAACCAACCCACCAAAGCATTTTTCCTATATTCTCTAAACCTCTACAAATAACATCTTTCATGCATTATCCCCAAGAAAACTAACATGAAATTTCAACTAACCATGACGTATATCAAAATTTTTACCTCAATATTCCTTCAAACTTATAGCCTTAGATAAAACAATCATACAACAATTTTTCCTTAACAATAAACGTTTACTTACTCCCATCTAAGCTATTGTTCATCACCACTATCTTCATAAGGAGAGGTCACTTGAAAGGTTAGGACATGAGGTCTGAATCACGAATGAATACTCTGAATATTATTGACCCTTAACTGAGGCCTAAGGAATAGAGTATTAGGAACATGGATTCAATAAAGATATCAAAATTAAGGGCATATAAGATATAATCTAAATTTTGCTGATCATTAAGAGTGTAGCATGAGTACCTGGACTAAACATACTGTAAAGCATGAGCACATGAGTCATGAGATAAATGAACTGAGTTTGGTGTTCATAAATTCATGGAATATGATTCGTACTGCTAAGTGACTGGAACTTCTCATACAAGGAACTGAAAGTGTATATGATTCTTTGGAAAGTGCATGAGTATGAGCTATGACCATGGAGCTGACATGTAAGGCATAAGTAAATGTCATGATGACTGGAGTACAAAACTTTACACTAAGATAAGAATGGGTCCGGCATCTTCCCCCTAGTGTTATTCCACAACACACTAGCATTACTACTAAAATCTAAAAGCCTGACTTGGTTACTTGTTCGATCATCTCCCCCTTATATTTAAGCCATCATTCTAAGTCGGTGGACCACTCAATAAACTCTAACTGAACTACAACCACTTTACTCTATAGTCTAAGATATAACAATACACAAATAATAAACTCATCCAAATAAACTACCGCTGAAAGTGTAAAATCAATTGCTAATACTTCCTTCTAAGATACAACTCCTAACTTTTTCTACCTCCAATAGTCATCATATAAATACTTAAACACTTACTTACTTAGAATGTTCAGGAGTATCACCATACCCTAAGTTCACACGATCTAGAATTGCAACTCTTTTTTCTATTAGCTCAATCCTTCTAGTTTCAAACTTAGATTGCCACACTGAACATGGATATTCCCAATATTGTAATGAACTATACTAACTTCATTCTTGAACACTCCCTAAATAAATACTTCCTTAACTTTATTTTGCTTCAGCAATCATCATCACATACTTAGCCCCTTCTCGGCAACATACCTGCCTCACTAAATATATGGTCTACCTCTTTTCTTTCATAGCCTACTAATATCACGTTTCTAAACTTATTTATTTTCCTAAACCTTGAGAATTACCATTACACCAACATACCCAACATCAACAACATATGACCCATAACTTAGCTGGTAAGAACATCATATACTACATAACTAGCCTCATTCACACTTAGTAATTGAAGGTTACTATCTAAGCACGCACACTATAAAAACTTAGACATAGTATAATCCCATGTCACCTTTTACAAACCTCTAAATCACATCTACATCATCATAGTTAATTTTGAATCAATAGCTTGAATTCTTTCATACACTGTTTCAAGCCTACTTGTTTATCTTTCATACATATAGACCCATGGATACATAATTTACTAAATCCAAATGGACACTATCACATCCTTACTGTTGTTAAACTTCTAGGTCTATGCTTTTTACTCTAGATCACATGCTATCATATGATTTTGAGAAGGAATCTGACAACACATCTAACTTCGGCTCAATGCATGATTTTTCATGATCATGAATAAGATCTTTCATACTTTGGAAAATAAAGGCTGTGGTGGGATACTTTTTGAGCCAACATAAAATCCCGTAACTGTCTGAGAAAACTCTACTAGTAGGAATTTAATCTTGGCTGTTCTATTACTTCAAAATAAGGTAGTTAGCATAAGGGGAAAAATGAAAGAATCTATATATGTTTCTTAGAGAACATATTTACACCAAGATCTGAGGTATGAAAAAGGGAAACTTTTCTTAAATGCCCTATAGCTGCTCAATAAATCTATAGGTAGCTCTGTACCATTCTTCAAGAATCTACTAGACATGACTTCATAGACACTGTAGGACACTTGAAAATTATGCTCTGATACCAAGTTTGTCACAACCCACAGATACCCCCTAGTTGTAACACGGTGCTTTGAATCACAAGTGATCCCAATCTAACCCATGTACTGGCATACTACTTGAGAAACTAATTTAAATTATATAAAAACTAAATTTGTTGAGCGGGAACATAATCATGACATAATTTAAATAAATATAATACTTATAAAGTTTACAATATGATAAAATGGAAGAAAGAACTTTAATTACATATCATGACTCTGACTGACTATCTATGAAGCATCTACTATACTGACTATAGATAGCTGAGACATGCCTCCAACTACACTTAATCAATACACATTGATAATCAACATACAACACAAGAACTGCAATGAACTGGAGTCCCCAAAATAAGAGGACTTATCACCTGTTGGCTAAAGCTGAGAACTATCTGACCTTGATATGTGTACTATATTTGGAACCTACATTATAAAGGAATATAGCCACAAACGCATATATGTGTTCAGTACATTAGAATGTACTGAGTATATGGGGTCATGTACTAAATCATGGAAATGATGAATATATATTTTAAATTTGAGAACATAAGTTATTTTCTAAAACATTCACTTAACACAAGGTTGTATGCGAAATATGATAAGTAATATTGTGATTTATAAATCATGAGTTTAAAACAACTCTTTAAGTTGGGAAGCAGTAGGAATATGCAAACTATATGTAAATCGTATGTCAGAATTAAGACGATATAAAACTAAACTGAGGTTATGTATGGATACTGATCATGAAAACATAAACATGTAAATTTGAGAATGCAATTACAAGCATAAACATGTACTGACATGATCTGTATAACTGAATAAGTGATATCTGAACTATATGAATAACTGATGTCTGAATACTTGGTCAGGAAAACTTAAACCGACATACTCTTAATACTTTACTGAGACTATGGGAGCTTTCTATAACCAATATGCCCCAATATGAGCTATCGAGATCTAACCTATAACCCCAGTAAGAAGGGTGAAGGTACCTTTCCTAGGGTACAAACACATGATCGATGATGTGGTTCTATAAGACTGATATCCCAAAGGACGAGGGTGTTATTCCTCTACTGACGGGGGACCCCTCATAATCTACGGTGGCATTGTAGGTCTTGAACTTAGGCACCACTACTAACGAATCATACCTATCTGACAGGGGAGTTTCCATCCCTACATTCACTCGGTGCTAAGTGTTACTCCCAACTAATTACTCTGGTGTTATTATTGGTTTAACATGATAAGATATTATAATGATAAATGCTCAGCGTGAACATGGTAATCTGAATCTGATTGTAAAATCATGGTCTGACTGACTTGTTACTTGAAAATGAAAAAATTGTAAAAACACATAGTTATCAAGTGATTATAATCCTCTAGAACTAAAAGTGTAAGTGCCCCAAAAATAGGTCCTGAGATGCCACACGATGCTCCAAACTACAAGTAGTCCCGATCTAACCCTAAAAGCCTGCTACTCTTTCTGATGACCCAAGTAAAGATAATATAAGCATGTGGTATGCTAAAATACTAAAATACTGTATGAACTGGATTGAGTTCAACTAAACATGATTTTTGGTAATACTAAACTAGGAAATCAGAAACAGCCAACACTGAAAAATAAAATGTATCTAATAGTCAGATAAGCCTCTACTACTACTAATAGAGCGTCGCTGGGATAGACCCCCAGCTGGCTCAAACTATTTTACATAACTAAATAAACTAATCTGGAAAGATGGAAATCTGAATTGCTGGGTCCCTGAACTAGAAGGACTTACCGACTGTCGGTATGTAGATAAAGATACTCGTGGTCAATCACGTTAGTGGAACTGAGCAGCTGAACCTATATTATGAGACAATGTAGCACATATACATATATGTGGATCAGTACTTTTGGAATGTACTGAGCATGTGAGAGTGAATGCATAAGTAAAACAATATTTTAATGTTCATATAAACTGGTAAAATAATACATGCTAGGTATGAATGACTCACATTGACTGGAATAACTGAAAGCTGAAAATCATGAATTATGAAAGATAAAACTGTACAAATCTTTTGAGTCATAACACTTAGTTCTAAAAGTTGTACTTGTAATCTATTTTCAATTTATGCAAGCTAAGTGTAAAAGAGAGGTCGCACTATGCGCCGCCTATTCCTAAGTGTGCTTTTGACTTAAAAGAAAGAAAGCTCACGAAGAAAGGAAAAGGAGTGTACACGCCTAAGGACCAAAACTGCTGCATGGAAAATCTGTCCCGGGCCAAAACAACATTTCTGAAGACTTTGGGGACTTACAGACACATAGCTGGATTTGGACAATGATACATTAACCTAGTACAACTGGGTTATGTATTTCATTAGTTTATTTGGATTATGATAATGTTACATTAACCTAGTACATTTGGGTTAAGTATTCCATTAGCCTAGTAGGATTTGGTTATTTATTTCATTAGCGTAGTAGGAGTAGGATATGGGTATTATAAATACCCTATCATGCTAGAGATTTCTATTCATTCCTCCCTTAGTGGAGAGATACAATCCTCCCTTAGTGGAGAGATACATTCTACTTCTCAATTACAACTCTTCTAATCTTTCCATTAATTCTATTTTTCTTCTTCTATTCATCTATTCTTATTTACCGCAACAAGAGAATTGTTACTTTTGCCTTGGAATTCACGCCACACGCCTACCACCTAAGCTACACGAAAATTACTCAATCTTGTGGTATAACAACAATGTCAATCGTGATCTCCTTCGCATTCATGGGTAACTAAACTTCTCTGTTGGGGTTATGGAAGCCGAATGAGTTACTATCTATTGCTGTGAGTTTGTGAGTTCGTGACACGTATATTGCTTATATCATTATTCTCTTCATCTTAATCTACATTCTTTGCGGTTGCAAATGCAAGAATACACCAGTCTAACATTTAACTTGTTCGAAAGAAAGGTTATTTGTCTGGAAAAGAGATAGTGTCAAGGTAGTAGGACACCCTTTCCTACTAAAAAGCTAGTGCCGTAACTGGACTAACCTCTTGGAGAATTCGTACCGTTAGACACGCTTTAAGCTCGAAAGAGTTAAAGTGAAATAGTCCTTGTTGAGGTCGAAAGACACTTGGATTTACCATCGAATACAATTCTCTATAAGCAGTTGCATGTCAAAACTCTACACACTCATAGCCAATAGAGACGTATACCTTAGAAGGTGGACATAACACCAACGCTTCAATTCTCATTGTTTACAACTCACGTAACAATCTCTCTCTCTTTACTTTATTATTTTCAGCTTTTGTTTACATTACTTGCACGACAAGACTGCCCCCTTCTTACGAGACTTGCACCAAAAGTTTAGTAATTTTGCTTACTTGTTGGCCAAGCTATTCCCTGTGGGATCGACACCCAACCCAGGTTGGGTTCTATATTTGCTAACGACCGCTTTACACTCCTACGAGAGCTGTAAATTGAGCATTATCAAAAATTGGCGCCGTTGCCGGGGAATACGAGTGTCAACTAAATTTGTGATAATTACTAGACCCTTTGGTCAAAGATTCTCGTACTTTTACTTTTAGTTGTTGTTTTTGTTTTATTCAGGTTTGTTCAGTGCATCAATGGATGCACAACGTGAAATTGAAAGGATGGCTGCTCAAGTGCATCAACAGAATATTGATAACCATAGGCGAGCAAAAAATCCTGATGATGAGGATATGGGCGATGAAGAGCTACTAAACCCACGGCATACTGCTGAGATGGCGGAACCCATGCAGAGGAGAGATCGTCAAGCTCGATTGAGACCTGATCGTCGAACTGTGCAAATGCCTTTTGATGATGATGATGACGATTTGGATGAAGCTGGTGCCACAGGAGCCATTGTTCTGCCACCCTTGGCACCTGGAGCAAAGTTCAATATCACTAGCGCCATGATTCAGCTTTTGCAACTCAAGAGATTATTTGGTGGACTAGCAGGCGATGATCCGAATATGCATCTGATCAACTTTATTTCTACATGCAAGTCATTTGACAATCCTGGCGTTGGACAGAATGCAATTCGACTGCGCTTATTTCCATTGTCTCTATCTAGAGAGGCAACTCTATGGTTGAATGGGCTGACTCCTGATTCTATTACAAATTAGAGGCAATTGAGAGATGCTTTCCTAGAAAGATTCTTTCCGCCATCCAAAAGAGCACAGTTGAGAGATGAGATCACCAATTTTTGACAGCTTCCAACTGAAGCTCTCCACGTTACATGGGAGAGGTTCAAGACGAAGCTAATGCAGTGCCCAAACCATCATATGACCAATGTCCACTTGATGGAGATATTATACAGAGCTTTGAATTCGGGGACTAAGCCAGTGGTTGATAATGCGGCTGGAGGATCATTTATAGACCTCACCTTTGTTCAGGCAAGCAATATGCTAGACCGGATGACAAAGCAAAGTAGAGCTTGGCACACCAGGGATTCTGAGGTAGCAAGCCCCACTTTATCTATTAGCATGACTGCAGAACAAAGGAGAAGAGAAGAGGAGCGTGATCAAGATATAGCGCATATGAAAACACAAATGGATCTTTTTATAAAGCATTTATTATCAGGGAAGACCGAAAAAGTCAAAGCTGTTGCGTCAAAAGGAAGAGAGGAATCCGACTCTAAAGAAGAAGCCAACTACTTGAATAATCAAGGGGGTTTCCGAGGCAATGCCCAAGGAAACCAAGGTCGAAACTATTATGATGAATCTGGATACAAGGACCGCGATCAAGGTAGTTGGAAGAATAATTCAGACAGGAGTGGTTTGTATATTCCTCCTAGAAATCATGAGGTTGAGGCGTCTGGCTCCGAAAAGATGTCTATGGAAGATATGATGGCCAAGCTGCTGAAAGGAGTAGAGGCAACCAATATGGGCGTAACTGAGGTGAAGAACGATCTATCTTCAATGAATCAGTTGGTTGACTCACATTCCGTTGCAATAAGACAACTAGAGCAGCAATTCAGTCAACTTTCAGCAGCACTCAACCAAAGAAAGGCCGGCACTTTACCTAGCGATACTGTGCAAAACCCAAGGAATGACGGGTCATGCATGGCCATCACTACCAGAAGTGGTAAGGTGCTGGAAACTTCAGCAAAAGGCAAGCAAGTGATTGACGAAGTTGCGGAGATGGATGACAACGCAAAAGGAAAAGATGTCGCAGCAACTACTCCTGACATCAAGGACGCCACATCCAGCACTGTGCAGCCTAAAAAAGTGGAAAAACAGAAGCAAGAGGAGAAGAAAACCGTGGAGAGAACACTTCCATACCCACCACCACCTTTTCCCCAAAGATTGAAGAAGGTGGCGGATGACACAAAGTTCAGCAAATTCATGAATATGTTAAAGGAGCTCACCATTAATGTTCCATTGGTGGAGGCACTTGAACAAATGCCTGGGTATGCGAAATTTATGAAGGATCTCTTGACAAAGAAGCAGGCAGCAAGTTATGACTTGGCGGATAATGTTCATCATTGTAGTGCAATCACTACAAGATCGCTAGTTCAAAAGAAGGCAGATCCTGGAGCTTTCACTATTCCTTGCACAATTGGATTGTTGGATTTTGCTAAGGCATTGTGCGATTTGGGAGCTAGCATCAATTTGATGCCACTATCTATCTACAGAAAGTTGGGGTTGGGAGACCCTACACCAACCAATATGAGGCTCGTGATGGCTGATAGGTCGGTAAAACGACCTGTGGGTATCTTGAATGATGTGTTGGTGAAGGTTTCTTCATTCATATTTCCTGCCGACTTTGTTATTCTAGATTGTAAGGAGGATTCTGAAGTTTCCATAATCTTGGGATGTCCTTTCCTTGCAACCGAAAGTGTGCTTATTGACATGAAAGATAATGAGCTTTTATTTCGAATTAATGACGAAGTAGTACGGTTTGATATATGAAAAGCCATGAAGCAGCCCAGCGATTTGAATGAGTTATCTGTAGCTGATGTTCATCAAGAGGATATGAAAGCATTATCTATAGAGAAACAGCCTATTGTTGAGCCATTGTCTGCTGCGCCACTGAATGTTGAGCATGAGGATAATGAAGATTATGAAGAACTTATGGGTGATCTAACAGAAATAAAGTCTTATACTCCTAAGCAACCGTATTGTGATCTCAAGAATCAACCAACAGCGAAGACTCCCATTGACGAGCCACCAATGCTAGAATCGCAAGAGCTCCCCGATTATCTAAGGTATGTGTTCTTGGAAAGTAGAAATATACTTCCAGAGAGTGCAGATGATTTAAGTGAACAGCACGTAGAGGCTCTCATCTCTGCTCTAAAGAGATACAAGAGAGCTATGGGTTGGACTATTGATGATATAATTGGTGACTCTCCGGAGAAACGTATGAGCCATCTCGAAAAAGATCGCATGACCACAGGTAAGCCTCAT
Source organism: Capsicum baccatum var. pendulum (assembly GCA_030864225.1). NCBI lineage: Eukaryota > Viridiplantae > Streptophyta > Magnoliopsida > Solanales > Solanaceae > Capsicum > Capsicum baccatum. The sequence goes on from CM061550.1 coordinate 141,272,036, forward strand.
TGTCGTCTAAATCCTTTCAGAAAATGATCCACCATTTACCTCAACGAAGTCTGAGTACTCGAGGTAACTATGTCGTGCCACGACAATAAATAAGGCGCTAGATGGGAGGCAACCCATCGTTTATCATTTTTCATTTATTGTTTATCGTTTTGTCTTTCTTTCGTTCTAGTACTTGTTTTGTTTTTGATAAATGAAAATCCAAAAATAAGAGTCGTGCCACGACCAAAACTAAGGCGCTTGGTGGGAGGCAACCCATCATACTAATTTTTTTCATTGGTTTTGAGCAAATATAGGTGCGAGAAGTATTCAACGAGGAGATTGGTTTCACATGACGATTTGGACGTATTGTATGGAAAAGGTGGTAAGTTAGGTATAAGGATGCATAAGGTTATGGATTGAGCATTTTTCATGCCCAAATAGGCATCGAGGAAGGCTAGGCCTTGGAAAAACTAGGCCACGAACGATGCACAACCTATCCTATAGCCTAAGGTCTCGGATTCTAGTGTGCTATACACTATGCGCCGCCTATTCCTAAGTGTCCTTTTGACTATGCGCCGCCTATGCTATGACATTTGGTCTCAGTATCTCATATTCCATAGACTATGCGGCGCATATGTCTAAAAATGTCATAGACTATGCGGCGCATATGTCCCATTATGCTATAGACAATGCGCCGCATATGTCATGTCTATGCCAAGCATTATGCGCCGCATATGTGGGATTTTTGTCTCCAAAACCGATTGTAAATGGGTCATAACCCGACCCATTCTCTTCCTATATAAAGGGGACTTAGTTTTACAACACAACCACACTAAAAATTGACCTAAGGGCGCCGCATATACATCCAAATCCTCTCAAAATTTTCTTCTTTTGCTCTTCCAATTCACAAAACCATCCCCACAAGCTTCAAGCAAGTAAGTGCTCTCTTATTCTTCATTTATTTCTCGTAAGTACTACGTTGCTATGTCTAGTATGAATTGCTAAATCGTATAAGATTGTTGGTGATGTTTATGTGTTTGGATAGTTGATACAAAATCATGTGAGTGAACATATACGTAGGAAAATCTTGACTTGTGTCCGACTTGAATTTGGTTTCAATAGCATTGTTATGATATTTACGGAATTACTATGGCTATGAACATTGCTTAAGATTGTTGTTTGGATACTTACATGTTAAACTATCCCGGCCATCGGGATAAGACTTATAGTGCCTACCGGCATAAGAGGTTGTGATTGTTGTAAGAATAACTATTACATGTGGTAACCCCTATGTAGTAGTGTTGTTATATCTACCATGAAAGTAGTCCAATGGCTGCAAGTAAGTGATGCATTGCTGATTTTCTTGTTGGAATACAATCCTAAAACGTATGTCGACGAAATCTGAGTACTCGACCACTTTCACTTCACTGATTTGTGTTAACAAAACTAAGTGTGGGGTGGTACCCCTAATGCTTGTTTATAGATTGTATCGATTGAGATTGTGCTGCCACTAACACTATTTCTAGTCTCAGGTACAATGGCACCTAAAGTGAGGCAAGGCAAGGAGAAGGCTACCACTTCCCAAGAGGGCAAAAAGAGAGGTCGCAAGGACCAAGGAGAATCATCCTCAGCACAACTACCCCGCAGAATGTTTGGAATAAAATGGGTTCTTGAGGAGGAAGCCAAAGAATGGTACAGGAACAACAAAGAACGGAAATATGTTCACGTCGACTTGATCAACAAGGAAACCTTAGCAAAGACGGAGCCGCGTATGTTGGCAAAAATAATGGCATTGAAGCTGGATTTCATCTTCCGCGACATGGGAGAATGCAACCTTGATTTAACAAGAGAGTTTTATGCCAACTGGTCGCCGAACACAACAGGCAATGAAGTCAAAATTCGGGGCTAAGTGTTACAGCTCACCGCGGATTGGATCAACTCTTTTCTTGGCTTACCTTCGGTCGACACAGCACCATTCAAAGAGCTGTACAGCAGGCCTCCTTATAGAGCAATACGACACACACTTTGTGGAAGCAGATCGATGGCAAGGTGGGGCAGACATAAAGAAACCGGCCGACACAACACCTTCCACTATGCTCCACTAAATAGGGAAGCAAGAATCTGGATGCGCATTGTCAACTCATGCCTTATTCCTGGGACTCAATACACCAAGATATCAAGAGATAGAGTGTGTTTGGTCTATGATTTGATGACGAATGTCCCTATCAACTTTGGGGCAATAATTCGATCTACCATGAGGAAGGCCAGACTCCACAAAAGGTCTCACTTCACATTTGGAAATTTGTTGACAGCAATCTTGCGGAAGGAGGATATCGAAGAGGAACCAGATGACCACAAACTCCCACATAACCCAAAGAAGGTTGACCTCACCAAAGTCAAAGATGCTGAAACAACTCATGGTGTCAACCTTACTACTGCGGAGAGACATGCTCGTGATGAGAGTTTCTTCCGTCATCTCTATGGCATGACACGATTCACTATGATGAGTGGTGGACGTGTTCCAACTGCTGAAGAGCTCCAATAGCTGGACCACGACTACCCAATGAACATGCATGCACGGGAGATGTGTGGAGTGGGTGTATACTTTGAGGAACCTCTACAGGATGATGTGCCGACTGATGTCGATCGACGCTTGCCTGATTTTGACGAGGAGGAGAACTCTGACGACGACTCTTATGATGATTCAGACGAAGGGGGTATGACCCCCGACATTGAGGAAGAGTCCGACTAACCAGGTTCTTCGTATTTATTTTCCACTGAGGGCAGTGTCCCGTTTAAGTGTGGGGTGGCGGTATCGCATGCTATACTTCTCTGTTTGCACCTATGTTTGTTTGTTTACTTTGTTTATTTGAGTTTTACTTTTTTTATTTGAGCTTGTTTTTTTTTAAGTTTTTTTAGGAGTAAATTTTTTCTAGCTTCGCATAAAATTATTTTGACAGGCAGCATGAGATTATAACAAGAGTATGTGTTACAATTGTGACTATTGAGACGTTTAGACTCTAGTTGTGACTCACTATGTGATATTGTGTGGTTCAATTCCTTCACCTGTTGGGTCAAGAGTCTATATTACTTCCAATAAAGTCGACCATGTGCCTTGTGTGTGTGAGATTAATAGTATATTCTATGTTTGTGGCTGATGCTAGAACTTGCCTGGTATGTATGCAAAGCGAAAATAAGGAGTGTAAGTTAAGGAGATGATTTAGGCATTTATTTGGCAGCCTACATATGTTTACCTTCGTTTTACCTACCCATGGACATCATCCTAGTTAAACCCTTTTGAGCCTTTAGCCTATTTCTTTGACAACCGCGTATGTAAGCCTAATCCATTTTTTTCAAGACCGTAATTTGATCCAAATTCCTAAGTGCTTTAAAGTATAAAGTCATGTGACGAAATAAGAGGAAATTGGGTAAGTATGATGCTTTAAATTGTAATGGTGCTTAAATGTGTTATGAAAAAGAAAGTGCTATCATAAGAGGTATGTTGAGAAAAGAAAAAGGAAAAAGAAAGCTGAAAAGTGAGTTGTGCTTAAAATTGAAAAACGAAAGAGGAGAACAAGGGTGGTAGAATAAAAGAAAGAAGAAAGGTTGAAAGAAAAAAAATGACAATGATACAATGTGATGTATTAAAGTGCTTAGGAACTTAGTCACTATTTCTGGCCAAAATAGTCCTACCCGTCCCTTAGCCTACATTACAACCATCAAAAGACCTATTTGATCCTAATCTTTACATTCTGACATTTAGTGGAGTATTACACTAAGGGAAAGCCTATGGTCATCAGTTGCTACATATGAATTCTTTGTGAGAGTGAGAGCAAGGATATGTTGATACCCATGTTTGAAAAATATGATATATTTGTGCGTGATTATGGGTACTATATTGTGAGACACATATGGTTGATGAGTTTTGGATAGTTGTATATGATTCTACGCACCTTAACGTTTGCATGCGAGTTGATCACCATCACGAGTCTATGCTAGAGGTTAAATTGTTTCTACTTATAATCGAAAAGCTACTCTTTGTTGATAATTGTTGTGCTTGTCTTGATAAATGTTTTGTGTTGTTGTTGTAAAAACCCTAAGTTGATGTTTAGAAGGACATGATATGTTGTTCGAGGACGAACAAAGCTCTAAGTGTGGGGTGTTATGATAGGCGGATTTACACGCCTATATCAATATATTTTGCCCATATTTTAGCCTAGTTTTGAGAACAAATTATATATTTCATGCACTTTTAGTCCTTTTTCCTGTAAATGAGCTAACGAACATGATTAGTAAAGTTTCAGGTATAAATGATGCAAAATTCAGCATTTTATGGCTTACTTGATGCAAAAGAAAGCTCACGAAGAAAGGAAAAGGAGTGTACACGCCTAAGGACCAAAACTGCTGCATGGAAAATCTATCCCGGGCTAAAACAGCATTTCTGAAGACTTTGGGGACTTACAGACACATAGCTGGATTTGGACAATGATACATTAACCTAGTACAACTGGGTTATGTATTTCATTAGTTTATTTGGATTATGATAATGTTACATTAACCTAGTACATTTGGGTTAAGTATTCCATTAGCCTAGTAGGATTTGGTTATTTGTTTCATTAGCGTAGTAGGAGTAGGATATGGGTATTATAAATACCCTATCATGCTAGAGATTTCTATTCATTCCTCCCTTAGTGGAGAGATACAATCCTCCCTTAGTGGAGAGATACATTCTACTTCTCAATTACAACTCTTCTAATCTTTCCATTAATTCTATTTTTCTTCTTCTATTCATCTATTCTTATTTACCGCAACAAGAGAATTGTTACTTTTGCCTTGGAATTCACGCCACACGCCTACCACCTAAGCTACACGAAAATTACTCAATCTTGTGGTATAACAACAATGTCAATCGTGATCTCCTTCGCATTCATGGGTAACTAAACTTCTCTGTTGGGTTATGGAAGCCGAATGAGTTACTATCTATTGCTGTGAGTTTGTGAGTTCTTGACACGTATATTGCTTATATCATTATTGTCTTCATCTTAATCCACATTCTTTGCGGTTGCAAACGCAAGAATACGCCAGTCTAACATTTAACTTGTTCGAAAGAAAGGTTATTTGTCTGGAAAAGAGATAGTGTCAAGGTAGTAGGACACCCTTTCCTACTAAAAAGCTAGTGTCGTAACTGGACTAACCTCTTGGAGAATTCGTACCGTTAGACACGCTTTAAGCTCGAAAGAGTTAAAGTGAAATAGTCCTTGTTGAGGTCGAAAGACGCTTGGATTTACCATCGAATACAATTCTCTATAAGCAGTTGCATGTCAAAACTCTACACACTCATAGCCAATAGAGACGTATACCTCAGAAGGTGGACATAACCCCAACGCTTCAATTCTCATTGTTTACAACTCACGTAACAATCTCTCTCTCTTTACTTTATTATTTTCAGCTTTTGTTTACATTACTTGCACGACAAGACTGCCCCCCTTCTTACGAGACTTGCACCAAAAGTTTAGTAATTTTGCTTACTTGTTGGCCAAGTCTATTCCCTGTGGGATCGACACCCAACCCAGGTTGGGTTCTATATTTGCTAACAACCGCTTTACACTCCTACGAGAGCTGTAGATTGAGCGTTATCAGACTCCTTCCAGTCATACTATTCAAAGTGAGACCTATGAAATATGACATAGTATAATGGGTGTGAAATACTTCATAGAAATAACCTAGATCATGAATAGAGGGTCATCTAGGCATAAACATAACATCACATGAGTTCCTCGAATTGGGCATATTCAGAAACACGAGTGCAAAAATCATGGTTCATATAGCATAGAGCTAAGACTTATATATTCAAGAAATAAGATAGGGACTACCGTTTTAAACTATTTCCCCATATTTTAAGGACTGATAATGGTTGCGAGTCTTTATATATAGCACCACTTTGGGCCAGGACATGACATAAAATTAATCGGTAATAAATACAATGCATAGTTCCTTATAACTACGTATAAAGTGGGACATGAGTTTTTGAATCATGAGTGTCATACCCTAGAGATTAAATACTAGAAAGCTTAGATTTTTTAGAATCATTATCACTTCTAGTTTAGGGGATGTAACATAGACATAGGTTACATATAGAACTTGGACCTTAGGCATAGGCACAATTTGTACACGTACGACATTGGTAGAATGTCCTCTTACGCCAAAGTAAGAGGAATTTGCTAGAAGGAGAGTAGACTTATCATCATTCTTCCCTAAAACTCACCATAGTGAGAAAATTCATGATCACCCTTAGTTCACCATTTCCCGTGGACATCTATAGTATGAAGACACTACCCTTCAGGGATACTAATCTTAACGTCCGCTAGCCTCTGTAGCTAAAGTTATCACCGTGTGAGGCACCCCTTCACAAGAATGAACATCCAAACTTTTTTACTCCTTAGTATACTAGCATCAAACCTCCAATCACATAATCTCACAACTTAAAACAATTTTAAAAACTACACCAATGGCTCACATCGTCTATCTATGTTCTCCTCAATTCAGTTCTACAAGGCACCATCTAAAACTCCCTAGACTTCTCCATACTACGATGTTCAATAACATAAACTAGGCCCACCTGGAACCTACATACCCAAGATCTCATTCAACAAGATGCTACTAGAAGATCATTATATCCTTATAATTCAACACCCTTCTCCATTTAATGACATAGCCCCAATTTAATGTCTCAATAATAGACCACTAGTATATCTCGCAATTACCCACTCCTCTATTTCATAAGTTATCAACCTAATCTCTTTCAAACATCAAATCAAACTGGCTAATTCACTCCCACGACTCATGCATCACTCCTCCCAAGCTAGTGACTATATCAACACCTAGATCTCATACTTAGTGTCTATAACAATCGTGCACCCCTAATGAAGAATTTTTCATAGTATGCTAGTCCATCAAATAGAAAGGTCACCTTAATTCCTTATTAGACTTAACTATGATCCACCAGCTCATTCTTCAACATAATAACCCTATTTAACTACCGATAGTCCATACCCAATTGAAGGAACCCATCTTTCTCTCACACATAAGCACGGTATCATCCTACAGAGATACACTAGGATGGATAAAACCCTTATCAAGAAGATTTTTCAACTACTCCTTAAGTTCCCTCAACCTAATTATAGTCATTCTATAAGGAAGGATAGAGATAGGATGGACATCTAGGATGAGATTAATCCCAACGTGTATTTCCCTATTGGGAGGAATACCAAAAGATTACCAGGGAACACTTTGGGGAAATCACTGACCACAGGAGTAGATTGCAAGAGGGACCCTCAGAATTAGAATCTTTAACCCAAACTAGTTGGTACAAAAACTCTTTGGAAATCAATTTTTGGGCTCTATGATATCAAACAAACCTTTTTTTAGGCACTAGGGAACTCACTCGCCATTCTATAACTAGATTATTAGGAAATTTGAAAATGACCTTACCGGTCTAACAATCTAGAGAGGCATAACACGAACGAAACCACTCTATCCCCAAGATCACATCAAAATCAACCATATCCAACTCTATCAAGTCTACTATGTTTCCCCACCATAGATAGATGCCCTACAAACCCTACAGATTTCTCTAGTCATGTCAGTGTCACCCATGAGTGTAGACAAAGAAAGGGTTCTAAAATGCACACAGGACCAAGATCAAAATGAATAGCCACATAAGGGGTTACATAAGAAAGAGTAGACCCCAAATAAAGTAAATAGTACACATCATTATAGAAAAAATGTAACATACATAAGACAACATCAGGAGATGCCCAGATTCTTGATGAGTGGAAACAACATAGAGATAATTTTAACTAGTGTCAGTACCAGAAGTAGCACACTTCGATGCTCGGGCTGAAGAAGAAGAAACTAGAATCTTAATAGCTCCAGTAGCAACCCTTGAAGGACACTTTCATTGAATGTGACTAAACTGGACACACCAATAACAGTGATTCCTCCCCTCATTACTGACACGAGCTAAATTGGGGCCTTATTATAAAAGGCACCTTGATTCCAACACGAATCGAAGATCACCCTTCTATCTAATCCAACCAACCTACAACCATAACATAACCAAGATAATAATAAATTTCATATCCATACCATAACATAATATACCCAAGTCCATAACTTTTTAATACAAAGCCTTTAAATATAATTCGAGAGGTCAATATATGCCCCCGACCAAAGACAAAACCAATATACTAGTCTAAACCATAAATACATAATAAAACTCAAGCAAGAAATGGAGCCTTCCAAAGTATGGAAGCTCACCCCTTCAAGTCACCATAAGTTGTTCCCGAGACCAATCACTGAGTAGGAGGCGCAGTATGACCAACACTTGTATCGCGTGGGGATACAGCCTCAAAGATGATTAGTGATTGGAGCGCTAGCATGTAAATTAAGGATAAGGATAAAATAGTGCCACCAGTTCAAAACTATTCAACCAATATGTTAACCAATACAATACACAAATATTAATATATACCATGCTGGGGTAGGAAATGTTATTAGCATAAATTTGAAAACTTTAACCTAGGTTGTGTAGCATAACCTTCATAGAGAAAGTCATCCACGAGCTATATAGGCCCAACTATCCACTAGTTGGAAGGGCCCTAGTTCATGTAGCTTCACGAACAAGAGAATATGCATAACTGTATATGCCTATATAGCGGACTAGAACCCCAGGCATAATAAAGGTGACTTAAGCACCAATACATGCATTATGGGGGACTCAAACCGCCTAATCACATATTCATTGGAGGGACTTGAACGACCCATTCATAAGAGACCAACACCGGCTGGCGCAGTTTCCAGTGTTAGTCCTTCGAACTCCACTTTTATGGTTCGGCTAGACATCCCTCTTTAAAACTAAATTTAAAATCATCATTTCACACACACAACCATAAACCATTTACTTACCAAAGGAACTTCATTTGTATCATCATACCAACACCACTTGCAATCGTATATCAATGCTATAATCATTATTATTCAACTTTGAGACTCAAACCCATTGTCTGTACAAGCCATTAATTCAATTCAACATTTAGGGACTTCAAACCATTATAAAATAGAGACATGAATCAAGTTAATGTTTAGGGACTTAAACCCTTTTAGCAAATTAAACCACCTAGTTTACCATTTAGATCATTAAATGGCCACAAAGGCATTCATATAACCATTTACCAACCATTCATATTTATTAGGCCAGCGCCTTAGTTCAAAACATATTTCAATTCAATTTATGTTCATCAAGACCGTTACAAAATCATTCATTCTTTACTAGCATTCTTATACCAAACACTAGTGCAAGACCTAATACATTATGTGACTCATTCACATTCTCTTATGCATTTTCATAGACACTTTGAGGGCATAATTTTGCCAAGTCCAAAAACAAAGTAAAAACCATCAGTTTTAGGGTATCCCATGACCCATTTGATAATCCAAAATTACCTAGCAACCACATGTGCAAACCATCACCAAAAGTACGTATATACACAAGTTAAACCAAGAGTAAATAATAGTCAACCATGTCCACCAAAACAATAAATTTTGGCTTTCATAACCACCATTTAAGAATTATAGTCACACTTTAAAACACATGATATTTATGAACTAACAATGGGGGAAGATTCACATGCCTTATTCATGAAGATTCATGGAGAGAAACTTGACTCTTGAGCCTCTAGATGAATATTTGTAGAAACCCTAGCCCCAATCTTTAAAAGAGAGTTAAAGAGTGTTTTGGAATGTTTTAATCCTTTAATATGTGTTCTGAGAGGCCACAAAATGTTATAAATATAGGGACTTAGGGATTTTGTGGTGGGAAACATCCGGAATACCCTCAGCTTAAAAGTTGAAAACTTGGTCATAGGAGGGTACAACCATAACCCCTAAACCATACCCTAGGGTATAAGTAGTTCCCTTATCTCGTACCCTAGTCCTCATATTAGACCTCCATATGAAGGATTACCCACATATTTTATCAACATAGAGACATGGAAAATAGGATGAATGGAGCTCAAATTAGGAGGAAAATTCACCTCATAGGCATCATTTCCAACCTTCTTCAAAATCAAATATGGGCTGACATAAAGTGGACTAAGTTTTCCCTTCTTACCAAACGACATCACTCCCTTCATGGGGGATACCTTTAGGAACACCCAATCACCAACCTTAAACTATAACTCCCTATAACTCACATTTGTATAGGACTTTTGGCAACCTTGAGTTGTTTTCAATCTATCCTGAATCACCTTTACCTTTTCTAAGGTTTGGTGAACCAAGTCTGGACCAAATAATATATCCTCACCAACTTCATACCACCCATTAGGAGAATGACATCTCCTACCATATAATGTTTCAAAAGAATCCATACCAATACTAGAGTGGCAGCTATTATTATAAACCAGTTCAATCAAAGGCAGATAGTCGAACCAAATACCACCATAGTCAATCACGAAAGCACTAAGTATATCTTCTAATGTTTAAATGGTCGTCTCTTCTTGTCCATCCGAAAGTGGGTGGAAAGTGGTACTAAGGTACACCTTAGTTCCCAAACCTTTTAGAAATAACTTTCAAAAGTGAGTTGAGAATGGAGTACTACAATTTGAAATTATAGAAAATAGAGCACCATGCAACTTTCCTATATCTGCAAGATATAACTTAGCATAATATCTAGCTGAATAGCTTGTCCTCGTAGGAAAGATGTGAGCGGACTTAGTCATACTATCTATAATAACCCCAATCAAATCACACTGATTTTGAGACCAAGGAAGATGGGTAACTAAATCTATATTAATCACCTCCTAATTCTATTCAGGCAACTCAATCTCTTGGTACAAACCCCTGGGTCTCATGTGCTCAACTTTCATTCATTAACACACCATACACTTAGCCACATAGTTATCCACATCGCGTTTCATATAATTTCACCAATAAAACTACTTAAGATCATGATATATCTTTGTGGAATTAGTAAGAATAGCATAATGAGATCCATAAGCTTTGGCCAAAATCCTTTCCCTCAATCCATTGATTTTGAGAATACATAGCCTACTTGGTACCTCAAGATACCATTTGCGCCAATCAAAAATTAAATAACCTTTTCCTGGCCCACATTACTCTTAATCTTTATCAAGTTAGAGTCCAATATTTTCTTTTCCTTTATCTCAACAACAAGAGATAATTATTATACCTGATTCACAAATATACCACCATCCTCAAAGTCCGTGAGATGAACTCCAAGGTTAGCCAAACAGTGAATATCCTTCATAAACTCTCACTTATCCTCATCTGCATAAGCTATACTCCCCATCAATAACCTGCTAAGAGCATTATTAACAATGGTAGCTTTACCTAGATAGTAGTGAAGACTCATATCATAGTCCTTCTGCAACTCAAACCACTTTCTTTGCTAGAAATTTAACTTTTTTCTAAGTAAACACATATTGTGATAGGAGAAAAATGGCCATCTTGATTAAATCATGTGAGGACAATACATGAAGAATCTAGTTATGGAAACATTGAAGGAATGGGAACATGCATAGGGGACCCATTTTGAGCCCACAAAAGATCAATTCCATGTGTGAAATATTGCTTGGGATCTTACCTTGCTGAGACACCCAAGAGAGTCCAAGTGATAAAGAATAATCCTAAAGGCCATGATTACATAAGGGATTGGATATGTTGAAGTGTGAAGAAGAGATTTAAACATGCAATGACCTCCCCTTCTTCTCACTCCAAGGAATCCCACTAATTAAGGGTGTCTTAGTCATTTTGTGTCCCTCATTTGCAATCCATAGGCGCCCTACTCATTAAGGGCACCTTGTTCATTTTGTCTTTATCTTATAATAGGTTATAAATAAAATATCATAGGTTTTTTCACTTAGTTTTCAATTGAATTTGAATGACTCGTCTGTTGATGGGGAGTGTTGTAACCATAACAAGGGTAGCATTAGTATAGAATCACTAGTGTTGCAATTTGGCAAGAAATATTGGTGCTTGAGTGGTGGATTCCCTCATATGTCTACATAAGAGCTTGGTGTTTGATTATATGGGTTGTAGGGGTCTTGATGTTTGATATTCATCTTGGTTCTTAGATTTTGTATTTTCTTATGTCAAGTTAACTATCTTTATTTTCATTGTATTTGTTATGTTTGTATCTTGTTCTTGTTCTTGTTTTCCTATGTTGGTGTCGTGGGTTGAAATTCAAGCATATGTCTTGGCTTGTGACTTGTTTTTTTTGTTGTTTTCATGTGTTTCGTAGTCGTATCTGTATCATTTAGTATCATAGAATGGGTTAATTTTGTTCCAACAAATCAATCTTGGGCTTGTTAGCTTGAAAATAAAATAAAGTGTTGAAAACCCAAAAATACAACAAAAAAATTTGTCCCATTTTTGGTGTCTTGTTCGAAACTTGAACTTAGATTTAGGATTTTTTGTGTGTTTTGAATTGTTTCTAGTGTTAGCTCCATCTTCACTAACACTAAAAGAGTCTAAATCTAAGTTTTGAGCCTTTTTCGAGTTGATCTTGAAGTTTGAAGGTCATTTTTGTTGTGGATTCCAACTTAGCCGTGTGTGGTTGATGTTGTTGTTAAAGATTTGAACTTTAAAATGTGTTGTTGTTGCTGTGGAGTTCGACATGAGCAAAAAGAAACAAAAAATATTAAATTCGGAGTTTATTTGGTTTGGTTTCTGTTCTTGAATGTTCTTACTGTTCTTATTGTTCTTCATGTTGTGTTGAAGAAGAATCCTCAAAAGAGGTTGTTTGATCTAAAATCAAGTGAAAAAAAGAGTGGTCTTTGTTTGTCTTGGAAACATTTCCCAGACAACACAAAAGGCGAAAGTAGATAATAGGTCTTTCAAAAAGCCTTAATGCCAAAAAGAAAAAAGGGCATTTTTCAATGTTGACAAAAGTGGAAAGGAGACAAGACCCACAAAGAAGTTGTCTGTAACGCCCCAAATCTGGTACCCGAAATGCTACACGGTGCTCATGACCCTGAAGGACCACAAGCTAACCCATGACTAATATCTGTACCTGTATACTCTATGACATCATATGAAATGCAAAAATAATAGACTGGAATATGCCATAAGGTTCAAATCAGATAAAACATACTATCTGAGAGTACGGTATATCAATACCAAAACATGAACTAAAATAAACTGCCTAAAAATACTATAGTCTGAAAGACTCTAAAATTGAACTGTCTGAATAAAGAGTCGATAGGACATGTCCCCAACTAACTCTAACTGCTGAAATAAACTAAGTAATGACATAAAAAAGTAATGATCATGTTCTCGAAGGATGAGAAATCACTGCTAACTCTGAATGCTGAGACTGGAATGCTACTGATGCTTTAGAGCTCGTGCTTCTGAACCTATGGTATAAAACACCATAGCGCAAATGCATCAGTATGATTGAATATACTGGTATGCAAGTGAGATAGGCTGAATGCAAGGGTTTATATGCATTAACAATACTAGCTGACTAAATTAGATTAACGTGATAATACATGCATGAATATGTTATAATGCCCCAAATCTAGATCTAGCTCTGTACACACCCTTGTGGTTCTTACCACAAGTCTGAGAAGGAGGATTAGTTCAGGCATTGATAACACTACCCTGATACTTAGAGCCTGGAACCCTATCTCTATTACCATCCCTGAACTTAGGAGCTGGAGCACTGGCTGAAAAAGGAGCTGGAATTGATGATTTAGGATAAAACTTAGAATGGTTTCCTCCCTCAGACTTAGGCTGAGCAAAGTTGAAACTACCTATCCTTGATCTCTTATTCTGCTTCTCCCTCACCTTCATCTTTTGCTCTTCTATCTATTGAGCATGGGTCATAAGCCTTTCTATGTTCATATAACTATTCAACATCGCGTACCTACACTCATTGACCACACTATCATTCACCCCAAAGACAAACTTACTTATCTTGGCCTGCTATCTGCAACCACATGAGGAGCATATCTGGCTAATTGAGTAAACTTAAGAGAATACTCTTTCACCATCATGTTGCCCTACCTGAGGTTCATAAATTCTAACACGTTATCTTCTCTTAGCACTAGGGGGAAAACCCTCTCTAGGAATGTGGTGACAAACTCCTCCAACACTATGGATGTCATAACCCGAATCGAGGCCCTGACCGTGACAGCAATTCGAACCATGAAGGCCCAGACACCCATCTAACTTGTAATCACATACACCATTCATATACAGAAAAGAAATACGGAAATATAACTGAGTATGGGATCATGGTCATGCTTTGAAAAACAACAAAATGTTAAAGACTGCAATTCAACAACATTTAAAATAATATCTGACTCTATCTGCAAAACCTCTACTACATATGAAATAAAGATGTCTAAAAACTAGGACAAGGCCCCCAGTAGACCAAAACCATAAATAAATGTCTAAAATTTAAATAGGCCTTCTGAAACATAGAAGGCTCACCAACTGAACTTTGCACTTCAGTTTGGAAAGATCTACTGCTTAGCCGAACCACTAGATTTAGTCTCAGACCCTAAGAGGTAGGGGTCAATACTGGCGTACTGGTACGCAGAGCAAACCCAAAATAATATTTGATATTTAACATATTTGAGAGAAATTTAAAAATGGTTTATAAACATATCACATAGAAAAAGTCACATGGGCGTGGTTAAAAGACCCAATAAAACCATCTGAATTCTGTGACATACTCTTTGTTTTACTTCTGCGCTAGGTAGTAGACCCTATAATTCTATAATTCCACGGGCTATATGGAATCTGCCCTTAACTCGGTAGGCAAGCCCCCAACCCAAGTTTGTTGTAAGGGTCGGAGTCTCTGAATCTTTACTACACCATAGGGCCATCGCCAACGTACAAAAGTAACATACCCGTATCGGCAAAACACAGTTTTAGGCTATGAGTCGATTGACTCATGACCTCTTTGGGTAACCATCTAACCCTTTTTAAGTCCATTTTTAATTCTTTACAACATGCAATCTTTGAAAATCAAACTCTGAAGACTCTAGTTCTGTTATGGCATATATTTACAAGGTATTGTCATACCATTGACTTGCAAGTCATATTCTCTGAGCCATTTATAGAAAATTATGTCTCTATTCTCAAATCATGGAATTCAGGACCACCATATCAATAATTCTATTCAAGAAACTCATTCTTTAAAACTCATGTGAAACCATGCAAGCAATTATCTTTATCAACGATTCAATAAACAAAGGTGGTCATGTCAAAATTCTTAATTTCATGCAATTCTTTCTCTTTAACATAAAACATATATATCTCAAGAAAAAATCTCTCATAATCTCTAAATCATGTTCAAATACTATGACATTGATAAAACTACTTTAACATCGTAAAACATGCATTTCAACTATTTTCTAACAAAATCATTAACTTTAATTCAATACACGAGAGGGAATTCATAATTTGTGCTCTCAAAGAATCCCAAATCACAATTTTCATACATATACATGTTCATGTAAATCAATTTAGGGGAAAAGACCATAAGTCCAAAGCAATAGTAACATTGAAACATTTGGAATACATAATCTAAATATAGATTCCAAAATCCCTTTAAAATTTATGCTTAATAATCTTTAAATCATGCTCTAATGTTTACAAGACCATGTAGTTTTTAGGATAAACCCCACGTACCTTAAACTATAAGAGTTGAAAGATGGAACCTAGATATTGATAGATGTAACCTGGATCTTGACCCTTTTCCTGAAGTCTTGAACTTAACATCTTGATTCTTGATTTTGAGGGAAAGGATTTAGGGTTTTAATTTGAGAGAAAAAATTGAATTATGGAGTGTATTCTTCTTTTGGGGCATGAATCGTATGTTATGGATAGAACTTGGGTGCGGTAAAGTTTCAAATTTCCCTTAAAAATGTGAAAATAGAACTTAAAAATTAGGTGCGTGTGACGGAGCATGCGTCCCACACTAATCGCACACAGCTATTGCCTCTCTCATGAAAATGACTATAACTTTTTGCTCGGGTATCAAATTTTGGAGAAATTGGTATCATTGGAAAGTTACTTTGAAGACATTTCATTTTATATATTAGTCCTTCTAATTTGATATATACAAGAAATTATGATCAATGAAAGTTGACCCAAGTTTAAACGTTCGCTGAAACTTAATCGCTAGAAATGTTTTCAACTCATCTTAGAGTTAGGGAATTTTTTGTGACCTCAATTCATATTCAAAGTTATTCCCACACTATAGGATTGATAACCACACATATATTAATAAGGAATTATCTAGTTTGAGTCTATAAGCATAGGAACGACGGTCTAGATTCTAGCCAAAAGTATGGGGTGTTACAATGGATCCTGCATTAACTAGCCTTTCTAACTTCCACTATTTGAACCAAGTGTGAGCAACATCCTACAACGTATATGAATCTAGATCAGCACTCTCACTAGGTGTAACCCCCATGAAGTCGGTAACCTTCTAAACCTAATCATGGAATTCCTATGGGTCCTTATCTAACTTAGAGCCGAAAAGGGATGGAGGATTCATTTGGGTGAAGTCCTGAATCCTGGCTATAGCTGAAATGGACACTAGGTTGGTCGGAATAATAGATGGTCATTGATTCTAAGTAACAACTAACTAAGCAAGAGTAGTGAATGCAACTCTAAACTCTACATGAGAGACATGTTCGCCCAAAGTATCTTCGGGCTGAGGGGTTGACTGATTCCTAGTTCTCCTCTTGGGAGGTATCTTCTGTAAATGGAAAAGAAAGGGATTAGACTGAGGGATTAATTTAAGATTATGCTCACTAGAATGACATGAATACTGAAAAATGGGAAACTGCTCCTAAAATATCTCATAGCCTCCTGTACATGAATGTGTCGTGCAACACACCCAGTCACAAGACTCTACTAGATGCAACTTTCAGACTTTCTGGGACACTATTAAGCCTTAGGCTCTGATACCAAGTTTGTAATGCCCCAAATATGGTACCCAAAATGCTACACGGTGCTCATGACCACGAAGGACGACAAGCTAACCCCATGACTGATATCTATACCTGTCTACTGTATGACATTATGTAAAATGTAGAAATAATAGAATGGAACATGCCATAAGGTTCAAAATGGATAAAACATACTATTTGAGAGTATGGTATATCAATACCTAAAAATGAACTGAAATAAACTGTCTGAACATACTATAGTCTGAAAGCCTCTAAAACTGAACTGTCTGAATAAAGAGTTGATAGGATATGTCCCCAGCTAACTCCAACTAATAAAATAAACTAAGTAATGACATAATAAAGTAATGATCATGTCCTCGAAGGATGAGGACTCACTGCTAACTCTGACTGTTGAGATTGGAATGCTACTAATGCTCTGGAGCTCGTGCTTCTGAACCTATGGTACAAACACCATAGCGCAAATGCTTCAGTATAATTGAATGTACTGGTATACAAATAAGGTAGGCTGAATGCAAGGGTTTATATGTATGAACAATATTAGCTAACCGAATAACATGAACGTGAGAATACATGCATGAATATGTGAACTATATCTGAGATTAAGAAATCACTGAATTTGAATACTGATAAAATAGGTTTCATATAACTACTATATTATTATCTGAATGACTATGTCTAATAGTCCTATTTCTGATAGAACTAGCTAAGTTCCGTACTGAACTGGGTGAATGTATCTGACAATCCTGAATTCTATAGAACTATCTGAATTCTATTATTGAGACTAAGATGAGACTGTAACTATAGGAAGTAGTCATCTAACCGACATTCCCTTAATAAGCTATTATAGCTAAGTTGGGGTCCAATCTTTAACCCCAATTGAAAGGGTGTCAATACGGTGCTACTGGTAAGGACAAGCTATGAGTGAACCTCATCTGGCAGTGTCCCCAAAGGAAAATGGTGGGACCCTCATCTGGTAGTGTTGATCCACCTCATCAACCCTCAACTGACAAGGTTGATGTCTTAACCTATGTTGGCTACATAGTTTTGGAATGCAAGGATTGTTTCTAAGGGTCACACCCTCAGTGGTCAGTGTGTGCCCTCATCCTTGGGTTCACTCGGTGCTAAATTCTAATCCCAACTGAATAGACACTGAACTAATTATACTGAGATGAACTGGACTGAGTTCACTGAGTTCAGTGGACTGACGAAATGTTACTGAATCCGATTAATTGACTGAGTTCGTGGGATTACTAAGTTTTCCTGAGTCATATAACTGACTGAATTCTACTGATCATGAGTTGACTGAGAGTATCTTAAAAACTGACACTGGCTCTAGTCACACAGCTAAATTATCGGGTACAAGTTTCCCCAGGACTCGATAGCATAAAACTAATAAGACATGACACTTCCTGGACTCACGACCATAATCAACAATCCATAAATAATCATTGGAGAATTTCATAAGGCACTTGATTATCATGGTTTGGTACATGAATAGGAATGCATATAAACATGTCATAATTTCATAGGGATAATCTCATGAACAATCCATCAATCAATTTCAATGCATAACAATAACATGGAAGTCATTATGAACATAAGGGTAAAGCATGAGTTCATCAATTTGGTCATAATTAAGTCCTAAAGCATGATTTTTCTTCTCTTGGGCATTTTATCAAACACATTGCAACCATAACCTTAGACTTAGGCATATACACTAGTTCATACATCATGGTCACTTTAATCAAATCAATGTAATAGATTTCAATCCACACACTAGTATAAATTAATGAAAACATATTTAACGATTCCAACTTGGGTATCATACACAACATCAACATGATTGTAATAAATTCACAACATAAACATCATAATTTATAATTTAAAATTGGATTCTTGAGGTTCATGGATGAAAGGAATCCTTAAATAAACCCTTGACATACCTTGGTGGATGATTTCTTAAAGATTTATGGAGGAAAGCTTAAATTCTTGACTTGGAATTAAGCACCTAGGGTTTCTTGTTCTTTTGGATTGATCTTAGAGAGAAACTCTAATTGGATGTTGTGAATGAATAATGAAGTTATGAGCTATTGTCTGGTATAATTGGGGGTTAAAATGGGTGGAAAAAGACCCAAATACCCTTTTAAAAATGGCTTTAAATTGCTGAACTAGATTTACAATAGCTCGTACGATAATCCATCACTGGCTCGATGGTCTGTCGTTCTGACCATCGTACTTGGGCTAGAATAGGGACTCACTACCTTAGTAGTGACGACTTGGGTGATGGTCCACCGTTGGCTCGACGGTTCGTCAACCTTTCCGTTGCACCTTCGCCAGAAGATTGACTTACTGCCTTAGTTGTGCAGGTTTAGGCAATGGTCCATCGCAAGCTCGATGGTCCATCAACCTTCCCATCGCACTTGGGCGGTTCTGACAGCTCTCAATAAAACGTCCATAACTTTCTACTCGGATACCGGATTTGGATGAAATTGGTATCGTTGGAAAGATAATTCAATTTCCCATATGATGAAAAGTTGAAATTAAGAAAATTTTATCTGTTTTAAACATTAATAATTCAGGAAGTCATCACTAACTCTTCTGGAGACTAGATTTGACTGAAAGAAAGTTTGGGGTATTACATTGTCTTTCCAAAAATGTGCAAGAAATTCAAAGCCTCGTAAATTTTAAAAAAGGTCTCCAAAGTCTTGTTTGGACTAATATTGCTGAAAATCCATTCTTCCAAATTGGAGATTGAACAATTCAAGTTGTAAAACAAAAAATTTTGAAATTTCAACAACTCCCGATGCCCAATCCGAGGTTGCCACGTGACCACCCTCCAAAAATGACCTAAGGCTCAAAATTTCAGATTTCTTAGTTTCCTTTTTCTTGTTCCTTTAGTTTCATTTGTTATTTCTAGTACTAATTTACAAGCTAGTAATCACCTACTAGATTGTGAGTTGGTTTTACGTCTTTTTCTTCGTGTTTATGTTCCTTGTGTACCTTTTATCTTTTTTGATTCATTGTAAATCCTTGGCTGAAGTCTGAACCAGATTTCATTTGTGTCTTTTAAATAGAATTCCACTCTGGACCATAATATAACTCACCCCTCAATGTCTTATGGAGTACAAGCTAACTTACAACACTTGTGAGACCAAGTGTGAGGTCTCCAAAAAGAAGAGGGTGGGAGGATACTTTTGAGCTAACTAGTTTTTTTCTTTCTTGTTGTCTTTCTTAGGTACCATGGGTGATTCTATTAAATCCACTTGGGAAGATTTCAAATGAAACCTTGAAAAGCTATGCTAATTGATATCGACACTTAAACCACCAAATCCAATTCCTCTTGTCCAAGAGCTAATTACTCAAAAACTCCATTGTGATGAGAGCTCCCCAAAGGAGAAAGTGGGATGCCATGACACACTCTAAGGTGAATTCCAAAACTCATGTGAGTTACAAGGTAAAAATGTTATCTCCTGCAGTACTCTACTAGTTGACTAGGCCAAAACTCCATTTTGAATGAGGTTCCATTGCCGAGTAATGAGAGTATTCACACACTAGTTGAATGAGGTTCCAAGGTGAGTCAATGTTGGTATGTGAGTTTCCAACAACTAGAGAGGGTGTGCAAAATTATCAATTGCGTGAAGATAACCTTGATTTTCTTGAATGTTTAGGAAACCCGAATTGTGATTGTTCTTGTGAAGATGGATTTGATTGTGATCCCTTTGTTTCCCGTGGTGATTTGTATCTATGTAAGGATTACTCCTGTGAAAGAGAAGGCGGTGCATTGTTTAGAATTCCATCTACTTCTTCTCTATGTGTTTCTTATGTTAGACATGCTCCTATTGGAGATCTTGGAACTAGTAGAAAGTGTATGCTTGAGAACCCTATAGTTGAAGATAACTTTTGGAATACCTTTCTCAACCCTCTTTTTGATCATGATATTTCCAATGGTGATAAATACGGTATTCCTACTTTTGTGGATGAAAACTTAGGGGAAATAAGAAGGGCCCAGACTTAATGCCTTGGCTACTTCTCTCTTTTGACCCCGGTAATCTTTTGGGATGTGGAGATTATTATATATCCAACTTTTTGCTTTGTCTACACGACAAGAAAGTCTTGAATGAGGATGTTGGTATCCTTCCCTATAATGGAAAGTATTTCTTGGGATTCATAATCTGCTTGAGGGGCCCATATTTTACAAGGGAAAGGACCCCAACCAAGATGAAGGTTTAAGGAATGGAAGTCATGAAAGGCTCCAAGAGGGATCACCATTGTGTGTTTCCATTATTGGTCAAGGTTTTATCACTTATAGGTCAAGAAGAGAGTCTTCTTTTGAAACTACTTTGGATCAACCCCATTTATGTGATACCCTTCTTATATATGTGTATAGAGATGAGGCTTCTATATCCAATACCTTCGTGCATTTTTCAATAGATTTCTAATGTTTAACACGAAGGATCTTTGGCTATATTTCAATTGTGTACCACCTTGGCATGATGATGTTATTTGTTGCACTAACCCTAACCCTCAGGCCATGAGGATGTTGTGATTATTTTTTCTTTCTTTGGTATTGCAAGGTATGAATTCGAGGTCGAATCCTTTTCAAGAGGAGGAGGATGATATGAGACAAACGGCCATCTTAAATTTTGATGACATCATGCGATGCCAAAACTTGAAAAATCTAGTTTGTGGGCACATTGAGGGCATGGGAACATGAATGGGGGACCCATTTTGAGCCGATAAAAGGTTTATTCAGTGTGTGGAAGGTTGCTTGGGGCTTATCTTTATGAGACACCCGAGAGAGTCCAAGTGATGAAGAATAATTGTGAAGGCAAAGATGAGACATGGGATTGCATATGTTGAAGTGTGAAGAAGATCTTTAAGCACTCCATGACCATACCTTCTTCACACTCCAAGGAAGACCATTCATTAAGGGAGTCCTGGTCATTTCATGTCCCTTCTTTGCACTCCATAGGCGCCCCACTCATTAAGGTAACCTTGCTCATTTTGTCTTCATCTTGTAATAGGTTATAAATAGAACATTTTAGGGTTATTTCACTTAGTTGTTGTTTGAATTTGAAAGACTCATCTCTTGAGAGAGAATGTTGTAACCATAAATAGGGTAGCATAGTATGGAATCACTGGTGTTGCAATTTATCTAGAAACATTGGTGCTTGAGTGGTGGATTCCATCTTGTGTCTACGTAAGATCTTGATGTTTGATTATATTGGTTGTAGGGGTCTTGATGATTGATACACATCTTGGTTCTTAATCTTCTTATGTCAAGTTAAATATCTTTATTTTCATTGAATTTGTTGTGTTTGTATCTTGTTCTTGTTCTCGTTTTCTTGTGTTGTTTTCATGGGTTGAAATTCCAGCATGTGTCTCGGCTTGTGTCTTGTTTTGTTGGCTTTTTTCATGTGTTTCATAGTCGTGTAGGCTCTTATGATCAGAAAAGATGTCAACATGAACCCCATAGAGATAGTGACACCAAATCTTTAACACAAACACCACAGCTGATAACTCAAAGTCATAAGTAACGTAGTACTTCTCATGAACTTTCAATTGCCTAGAAGCATAGGCCACCACCCTGCCATGCTACATCAACACACAACCAATCCCAACACGAGAAGCATCATAATAAACTATGAAATCGTCACTACCCTCGAGCAAGGTCAAAACCAGAGCAGAAGTCAACTTATCCTTCAACTTCTCAAAACTACCCTCCCACGCATCCGACTACAAGAACATGACCTTCTTTTGTGTCAACTTAGGCAATAGGGAAGCTATAGTTAAAAACTCTCCACAAACCTCCTATAGTAACCAGACAAACCCAAGAAGCTCTGAATATTGGTTGTTTTTGCAGGCCTAGGACAGTTTTTAACCACCGTAACCTTTTGTCAATCCACCATAATCCATTCACTAGAGATAACATGACCAAGAAAAGTCACAGCCTTCAACCAAAACTCATACTTAGAGAACTTGGCATACAAACAATGATCCTTCAAGGTCTACAACACCGCACAAAGGTAATCGACATGATCTGCCTCATTCTTAGAGTAGACCGAGATGTGATCAATAAAGATAATGATAAAAAAATCCAAAACCTGATGAAAGACCCTATTTTTAATGACCTAATTTGCTAAACCAGAATGCTACACGGTGCTCATGACCCCGAGGGACCACAAGCTAACCCATGACTGATATTTGTACTTGTATACTATATAAGATAACTTAATAATGTGGAAACATACACCGAAAGTCCATAAGGTTCAATACTGAACATAACTAAATAATATAACATTTGTGTGGGGTAATATAATACCCAAAAAAAAAATTAAAACTACTAAAGTATGAATATGATAGTTGTATCTAGTCTGGATCTAGTCTGAAAGAATCTACTGTCTGAAGAATCTTAATAAGGAGTTGATGGGATATGTCCCCAAATAACTCCAACTAATAAACTAATCAATGAGCTACTAGAAAATTATTATGTCCTCGAAGGATGAGGACTCACTTCTACTCTGACTGCTGAATCTAAAATCTATTGTTCATCTGGAACTCGTGTCTTTGAATTTATGATGTAATATAAAAAGAAAGAACCATAGTGCGAATGCGTCAGTACATATGCACCAAGTATACATGTGAGGTAGGCTATATGCAATGGTTCACATGCATGAATAATGCTAACTGACTGTCTAATATGAACGTGAGAATACATACATAAATACGTAACTGTAACTGACAACATAATTTCGTGATTTCTGAGTCAGCGTACTAATAACGTGACATACTAGTAAATGATATGATTGATAACATGAAGGACTATATCTGAATAATACTGATAACATGGGTGACTATATCTGACAGTCCTGAATCTGATGGAACTATCTGAGTTTCGTACTGTATCTGATTTGACTGTATCTGACAGTCCTAAAATCTAAAGAACTATCAAAGTTCTACTACTGAGACTGATTGACTATATTTGATAGTCCTGATTCTGTAACATGAAACTGTGGGAAGTAGTACCTAACCTACATGCCCCAAAGGTAATCTGATAGCCTAGCTGGGGTTCAATCTATGTCCTGATTGGAAGGGTGTCAATATCGCGCCACTGGAAAGTAAAACGTGTGAGTAACCTTCATATAATAGGTAACTCTAGCGAGAATGGTGGGAACCCTCACATAATAGGTTAAGCCAACTTATCTACTCTTATATAGCAGGCTACGATGTCTCAACCTATGCTGGCTACATAGTTCTAGAATGTAAGTATTAATTCTAGGAATCAAACACTCGTATAATAGGTAAGTCCCCATCCTTGGGTTCACTCGGTGCTAATTCCTACTCCCATCTGAATGGAAACTGAACATGATTTACTGAACTGAACTGAGCATGGACTGAGTTACTAAATTTCCGTGGCTGATAGAATAATACTGATATCTAACAACTGACTGAGTCATGAGATCATGGAGATCTTACCTAAGTCATAAGACTATCTGAAGTCTAAGAGTTCATAGCTTGACTAACAGTACCATGAAAAACATGACATGGCTCTAGGCACACAACTAATACTTTAGGTACAAGTACCCTCAAAACTCGATGAAAGGAAATTGACATGACTTGAAATTCTTGAATACATGATAATCACCACAATACATTTATTGAAGCATTTCATTAAACGTCTAATAGGAATAAGCTTGTACATTTATGGAAATTTTAAAGATATCATGTAGTTAGACAATATTCCTTTATCTACGTATTTAATCAAACATATGACAGGCATGGTACATGTAAACATCATTATTCAATTCTAATTTCATTATTTAAGGGTTTAAATCTTAGAGTTGCATAAATCTATGGTTATAGTAATTAAACCGACATATAAACTATCAACAATCATGGAGTAGAATACAATTTCACATCTATTAAACATGAACATCAGCAGCCAAAACATGAAAGCATTTAGAAAATCCATAACTTGAGTTTAGAAAAGGGATTCTTGGTCTTCATGGATGAAAGGAGTTAATGAATGAACACTATACGTACGTTAGTTCATATTTTCGTGAAAATTGATGGTGGAATATTCTTGAAATTGGACCTTCTATGAAAACCATAGCTTGAGTTCTTGAGAGTATTTCAGAAAAACATTAATATTTTTGAAGAATAAGGGCTAAAGACCGTGTTTGGAAGCTTATATGGGGGGGAATTGACCCTTTTAATCCTGGACATGTAATTTAATTTTTAGTAAAATTTCTCAAATTGGGCCCTTGGCGTGGCGCGGCGTTATCATGCCGTGTCACTGGAAATTGACAAATAGGAAATTGCATGGTGGTACGATGCGGAGCTATCGCATTTCCACCTTGTCTATGACCTACAAGTTTGGCAAAACATGCCAGTATCGTGGATCAACACTGGAATTCAATAATTGCCATTTGAGATATCTCCGCGACGCACTGAAGGCTCAGGTCAAACACTGTCTCACTAAAAAGGCTCTAACACTTCGCTCGGGTGTTGGATTTGGGCGAATTATATATCAATGGAAAGCTTGTTCATTTTTCCACATGATAGGAAGTGAAAATTATGGAAATACAATATGTATAAGAATGAATTCTTATTTCAAAGAAAGTTCTAACAT
Organism: Capsicum baccatum var. pendulum; assembly: GCA_030864225.1. Taxonomy (NCBI): domain Eukaryota; kingdom Viridiplantae; phylum Streptophyta; class Magnoliopsida; order Solanales; family Solanaceae; genus Capsicum; species Capsicum baccatum. The sequence goes on from CM061550.1 coordinate 141,297,656, forward strand.
CCTTGAGATGATTTTTAAGTAAGAAAAAGCATGAGTAATACAATATCTCCCCCTTGAGAACATTCATCATCGAATGAGACTGAATGAGAGGGGAAACAATGATCTAAACATGAATAACTAGAACATTTTCTCGTGACAGACGTAATTGAAAACCTAAGCATAACATACTGAACATACATATCTAAAGCATGCATAACCGATTCATGAATGCATAACCGAAAGTTCTGAAGAACTAAGTTTTCTCACAATGAGGATGCATGTCTGATGCATAACTATATAACTACTCTGATACATTAATGCATGAATGAATATCCAGTGGTACTCGATACCGAGTTTATCATGGGAACATGAACATGAGACTGAATACTAAGTTAGTGATGTACACTAATCATGAATCTGAGTAAGCTTAAGGAGAACTATTACCTTGAGCTTAATCTGAGTTGGTGGGGAAGAGGTAAGGATACTTGGTACACATATTTGCTTCTGTTTCCTAAGTAGCTCCCTCAACAAACTGATTTCATCAAAGAACTTTAACCAGAGGGACTTCTGTGCTCCTTAATCTACGAGTCTGATAGTCTAAGATTTCAACTGGAATCTCTTCATAAGAGAGGGTGTTCTGAACATCAATGCTCTGAATAGGGATTATGACTGATGGGTTACCTATACACTTCTTGAGCAAAGAGACATGAAAGACTGGATGAATTGAGGCTAAATTTGAAGGCAATTCAAGCTCATAAGCTACCTTGCTGAATCGACTGAGAATCATGAAGGGACCAACATATCGGGGACTGAGCTTTCCCTTCTTTCCAAATCTCTTCACTCCTTTCATGTGAGAGATCTTGAGGTAAACATGATCACCAATATCAAACTCGAGATCCTTTCTACGAACATCTACATAAGAATTTTGTCATCTCTTAGTAGCCCGGAGTCTTTCTCTAATTAACTGAACTTTCTCTAAGGCATCAAATACCAAGTCAGGCCCTATGAATGAGGCCTCACTAACTTTCAACCAACCAATCAGAGATCTATATCTCCTACTATAGAGAGCTTCAAATAGATCCATTTGAATACGGGAATGATAGTTGTTGTTGTATACAAACTATATCAAAGAAAAGTGGTCATCCCAACTACCTTTGAAATCAATTGCACACACCCTTAGCATAACTTTTAAAGTCTGAATGGTCCTTTCTACTGGACCATCTATTGGGGGATAAAAGGTTGTACTAAGATGGATCTGTGTACCAAGACCCTTTTGGAATACTTTCCAAAAATAAGAGATGAACTGGGTACCTCTGTCTGAGATAATGGACAATGGAACACTGTGCAATCTGACCAACTCCTTGATGTAGATCTTGGCATAATAGTTGGCTAAATAAGAGGTATGAACTAGAAGGAAAAGATTTTATTTGTTCATTCTGTATACAATGACCCAGACTAGATTATGCTGATGACGAGTTCGAGGCAAACCCATCATGAAGTCCATGTTCACAACTTCCCATTTCCAAGTAGGAATACTGAACTCCTACATAGGACCACTAGGATTTTGATGCTCTATCTTAAATTGATGACATGTATAGCACTTAGCCACAAACTCTACAACATCTCTTTTCATCCCACTCCACCAATAGATTTCCCGCTAATCATAGTACATCTTTGTGTCCCCTGGATGAATAGAGTAACACGCACCATGCGCTTCTGCAAGAATGCTATGCCTTAAGTCATCTATGTTTGGAACACAGAGACGACCCTGACAACGAAGAACACTATCTCCCCCTTGAGAGAAAACCTCTATTTTTTGATTCTGAACTGACTCTTTTAGCTTGACAAGGCTAAGATCATAACCTTGCTTTTCTTTTACTTCGGAAACTAGAGATGATTCTTAGCTACTATGAACACATACACCGCCCTCTGAAGAGTCTATTAAGCGAATGCCTAGTCTGGCAAGCTGGTCGACTTTCTGGACTAACTTCTTCTTACTATCATCAACATAAGAAATACTACCCATGGACAGTGTATTGAGAGCATCGACCACTATGTTGGCCTTACCCGAATGATAGAGGGCACTTATGTCATAATCTTTTAAGAGCTCTAACCGCCTTCTCTGATAAATACTGAGATCTTTTTGAGAAAAAACATACTGAAGGCTCTTATGATCTATGAAGACGTCTACATAAACTCCGTAAAGATAATGCCTCCAAATCTTTAAGGCAAAGACTACAGCTGCTAACTCAAGATCAAGAGTAAGATAATTCCTCTCATAGGGTTTAAGTTGTCTGGAGGCATAGGCTATAACCTTACCATGCTGCATGAGGACACAACCTAAACCAACACTAGATACATCACAATATACTATGAAACCATCTGAACCGCTGTAAAGCTAGAAAATCCCTCAAAAAACCATATGTAATAGTCATCCAAACTCAAGAAACTCCTGATATCTGATGGAGAAATAGGGCGAGGCCAATTTCTTACTACTTTGGTCTTCTGAGAATCTACTCTAATGCAATCACCAGAAATAATATGTCCAAGGAATGCTACTGATCTTAGCCAAAATTTACACTTACTGAATTTGGCGAATAACTGATAATTTCTGAGAGTCTGAAGTACTATTCTGAGATGGTCTGTATGATTGCGCTCAGTACGGGAATAGACCAGAATATCATCTATGAAGACTATGACAAACATGTCCAAGTACTGCTTGAACACTTAGTTTATCAAGTCCATAAAAGCGGCTGGGCATTGGTAAGACCAAATGACATGACTAGAAATTCAAAGTAACCATACCACATATGGAAAGCTTTCATTAGGATGTCATATTCTCTAACTCTTAGCTGATGATAGTCGGATCTGAGGTCTATGTTAGAGAAATAACTGGCACCCTGAAGTTCGTTAAACAACTCATCAATTTTGGGAAGAGGATACTTGTTCTAGACTGTAACCTTATTGAGTTGACAGTAATCTATACACATTCTGAGTGAACCATCTTTGTTGCGCACGAATAAGACTAGTGCGCCCCACATGGAAATGTTAGGTCTGATGAATCCCTTATCTAAGAGATCCTTCAATTTTTCTTTTAGTTCCTTGAGTTTTGTTGATGCTATTCTATATGGTGGAATAAAGATAGGCTGAGTGTCTGAAAAAAGATTAATACCGATGTTTATTTCCGTTTTGAGAGGAATTCCTGGAAGATCTTTGGGAAAGACATCTTAATAATCATTCACTACTGGGACTGATTAAAGACTGGGATCCTCAGAACTAGAATATCTAACATGAACTAGACGATAAACACACCCAATAGATATCATTTTCCCTTCCTGAAGGTAGGAAACAAGTTGACCCCTGAAAGCGGATATGCTACCCTTCCACTCTAGGACGGGTTTATTTGGAAACTGAAACTGAACTATTCTATTTCTGTAGTCGATTATGGCATAGTAGGAATAAATCCAATCCATACCGGGAATGACATCAAAATCAGTCATCTCTATTTTGACTAAGTCTGCGGAAGTGACTTTCTAAAATATCATAATCGGGCAATTCCTGTATAACCGTCTGGCTATGATGGTTTTACCCACTGGGGTAGAGATTGAGAAGGGCTCTGTAAGAATTTTAGGACTGATTTCAAAGTGAACTGCTATATAAGGAGTAACAAAAGACAAGGAACCTCTTGGATCTAGCAAAGCATAAACATACACATTAAAGATCTGTAATGTACCAGTAACTATATCAGGAGAACTTTTCTAATTGTGTTGAGTCTGGAGAGGATAGAGACAATTTGGACATTGCCCGCTAGTAGCATTGGAAGTGGCACCCTGCTTATTTGGGCAACCGAACTAAGCTGAAGAGCGATTTTGTTGACCCTGAGGAACTAGCTGCGAAAAGTCTCTAACTCTATGGCTTGGCTTGCCACAACCAAAACAAATGCCACTACCAGCTCCACACACACACTGATGATGCTTACCACAAGTCTGGCAAAGAGGATAGGTAGGGCCACTGCTAACACTGCCTTGGGTCTTAGAGCCTGTCGCACTATCTTTGTTACCCTCTCTAAACTTAGGAACTGGAGCACTGGCTGTAGAGGGAGATGGAACTGATGACTTAGGATAAAACTGAGGACGGTCTCCTCCTTCTGATTTAGGCTGAGCAAAGTTGAAAATACCTGTCTTCGCTCTCTTATTTTGTTTCTCCCTCTGCTTAATCTTCTGCTCCTCTGTCTGCTGAGCATGGATCATAAGTTTAGCTAAGGTTATGTCACTGTTCAGCATGGAGGATCTGCACTCATTAACCATGTTGTCATTTACCCTTGAATCAAACTTACTAATCTTGGATCTACTATCTGCAACCTCATGAGGGACATACCTGGCTAATTGAGTAAACTTAAAAGAATACTCTTTCACTGTCATATTACCCTGCCTAAGGTTGATGAACTCTATCTCCTTGTCTTTTCTAAGCTCTATGGGAAAGAATCTGTGCAAGAAAGTAGTTACAAATTCCTCCCACTCTATAGAACCTGCATCATCTAATCTTTCGGACTTCTACTATTTGAACAAAGCATGAGCCACATCCTGCAATTGATATGCAGCTAGCTCAGCATTCTTAACAGTAGTCACCCCAACGGCTTTTGTCATTTTCTAAACTTGATCTAAGAATTCCTAAGGTTCTTTATCTACCATAGACCCAAGGAAGGTTGGAGGAATTATTCGGAAGAAGTCCCGAATCCTTGCTGCAGCTGAGTTGGCCACTGGGTTGGCCAGAAAAACTATTGGTCGTTCATTATGAGTAGCGACTGATTGAGCAAGAGTGGTAAATGCAATCCTAAACTTTACATGAGAAACATGATTGCCCAAAGGTTCCTTAGAATAAGGGGTTGACTAATTTCTTCTCTTAGGAGGCATGTTCTGAAATAAAGGGAAGAAGCGGATTAGACTAAGAGACTGACTTGTGATTATGCTCACTGGCACGACATAAATGTGAATACTAAAAGAGGGGAAACTGTTCTTAAACATGTCATAGCCTCTTGCACATAAATGTGGCGCGCAACACACCCATGTACAAGACTCTACTAGATGCGGATTTCAAACTTCCTAGGACTCTATTGAACCTTAGTCTCTGATACCAAGTTCTTAAGGACCCGATTTGCTCAACCAGAATACTACACGGTGTTCATGACCCCGAGGGACAACAAACTAACCCATAACTAATATTTGTACCTGTATACTGCATAAGATAAATTAATAATACGGAAACATGCACTGAAAGGCGATAAGGTTCAATACTGAACATAACTGAATGATATAACATCAGTGTGGGGTAATAGAATACCAAAAGAAAAAACTGAAAATACTGAAGTCTAAACATGATACTTTGTATCTACTCTACATCTAGTTAGAAAACCTCTACTATCTGAAGAATCTGAATAAGGAGTTGATGGGGCATGTCCCCAACTAACTCCAACTATTAAGTTAATCAATGAGATACTAGAAAATAATTATGTCCTCGAAGGATGAGGACTCACTTCTACTCTAACTGCTGAATCTGGAATCTACTGCTAATCTGGAACTCATGTCTCAAACCTATGGTGTAACATAAAAAGAAAGCACCAAAGCGTGAATGAGTCAGTACATATATACCGAGTATCAGGTAGGCTATATCCAATGGTTCACATGCATGTATAATGCTAACTAAATTTCTAACATGAATATGAGAATATATCCATAAATACCTAACTATAACTAATAATATGATTTCGTGATTTCTGATTCAATATACTGATAACGTGATATACTAGTAACTGATATAACACATAACATGAAGGACTATATCTAAATAATATTGATAACATGGGTGACTGTATCTGACAGTCCTGAATTTGATGGAAATATCTGAGTTTCGTATTGTATCTGAGTTGACTGTATCTGATAGTATTGAAATCTGAAGAACTATATGAGTTATATTACTGATACTGATTGACTGTATCTGGCAGTCCTAATTCTAAAACATGAAACTATGGGAAGTAGTATAAAACTGACATGCCCCAAAGGTGCTATGATAGCTGAGCTGGGGTCTAATCTATGCCCTAATTAGAAGGGTGTCAATACCGCGCCACTGGTAAGGACAACATTTGAGTAACCCTTATATAATAGGTAACTCTAGCGAGAATGGTGGGAACCCTCACATAATAGGTTAAGCCACCTCATCTACCCTCATATAGTAGGCTACGATGTCTTAACCTATATTGGCTACATAGTTCTGGAATGCAAGGATTGCTTCTAGGAATCACACCCTCGTTTAACAGGTGAGTCCCCATCCTTGGGTTCACTCGGTGCTAATTCCTAGTCCCATCTGAATGGATACTAAACATGATTTACTGAACTGAATTGAGCATGGACTGAGTTACTAAATTTACGTGGCTGACGGAATACTACTGACATCTGACAACTGACTGAGTCATGAGATCATGGCTACTTTTCCTAAGTCATAAGACTATCTAAAGTCTAAGAGTTCATAGCTTGACTAAGAGTATCATGAAAACATGACATGGCTCTAGGCACACAGCTAATATTTCGGGTACAAGTACCCCCAGGACTCGATGGAAGGAAACTGACATGATTTGATATTATCGAATACATATAATCACCACAATTTTCATGATATCATGCTAGTTAGACAATGTTCCTTCATCTAGGCTTTTAATCAAACATACGATAGGCATGGTACATGTAAACATCATTATTCAATTCTAATTTCATCATTCAAGGGTTTAAATCTTAGGGTTCCATGAATCTATGGCTATACTAATTAAAGCCACATATAAACTATCAACAATCATGGAGTAGAATCCAATTTCACATCTATCAAACATGAACATGACCAGCCAAAATATGAAAACATATAGAAAATCTATAACTTGAGTTTAGAAAAGGGATTCTTGGACTTCATGGATGAAAGGAGTCCATGAATGAACCCTATGCATACCTTAGTTCATGATTTCGTGAAGATTGATGGTGAAACCCTCATGAAATTGGACCTTCTATGAAAACTCTAGCTTGAGTTCTTGAGAGTCTTTGAGAAAAACATCAATATTTTGGATGAATAAAGTCTAAGTCCCATATTTGGAAGCTTATATAGGGGGGGTTAATTAACTCTTTTAACCCTGGACACATAATTTAATTTTCAGTAAAATTTCCCGAATTAGGCCATTGGCGCGACGCGGCATTATCGCGTCGTGTCACTAGAAATTAACAAATGGGAAATTGCATGGTGGCATGATGCGGAGCTATCGCGTTGCCAACTTAACTATGACCAGAAAGTTTGGTGCGACACCCCAGTATCATGGAGAAAAACTGAAATTCTACAAATTCCATTTGAGCTATCTCTGCGACGCGCTGAAGGCTTAGGTCAAACATTGTCTCACTAAAAAGGCTCTAACTCTTTTCCCTGGTGTCAAATTTGGGCGATTTATATATTGATGGAAAGATTATTCAATTTTCCACGTGATAAGAAGTGAAAATTATGGAAATAGCACGTGTATAAGAATGAATTTTTCTTTTTAAGCAAGTTGTAACATCCTTGAGATCATTTTCAAGCTACGAAAAAGCACGGGTATTACGATATCTCCCCCTTGAGAACATTCATCCTCGAATGAGACTGAATGAGAGGGGAAACAATGATCTAAACATGAATAAATAGAACATGTTCTCATGACAGACGTGATTGAAAGCCTGAACATAACATACTGAACATGCATATCTGAAGAATGTGTAACTAATTCATAAATGCATAACTGAAAGTTCTGAAGAACTAAGTTCTCACAATGAGAATGCATGTCTGATGCATAACTATATAACTGCTCTGATACATGAATGCATGACTGAATATACGGTGGTACTTGATACCAAGTTTATCATGAGAACATGAACATGAGACTGAATACTAAGTTAGTGATGTACACTAATCATTAAACTGAGTAAGCTTAAGGAGAACTGTTACCTTGAGATTGATCTGAGTTGGCAGGGAAGTGGTGAGGATACTTGATATGCATATTTTCTTCTGTTTCCTAAGTAGCTCCCTCGACAGACTGATTTCACCAAAGAACTTTGACCAGAGGGACTTCTTTGTTCCTCAATCTACGAGTCTAATAGTCTAAGATTTCAACTGGAATCTCTTCATAAGAGAGGTTGTTCTAAACATCAATGCTCTGAATAGTGACTATGGCTGATGGGTCACCTATACACTTCTTGATCAAAAAGACATGAAAGACTAGATAAACTGAGGCTAGATCTGAAGGCAATTTGAGGTGATAAACTACCTTGCCAAATCGACTGAGAATCTTGAAGGGATCGATATATCGAGGATTGAGCTTTACCTTCTTACCGAATCTCTTCACTCCCTTCATGGGAGAGATCTTGAGGTACACATGATCACCAATCTCAAACTCGAGATCCTTTCTGCAAACATCTGCATAAGACTTCTATCGGCTCTGTGTAGCTCGGAGTCTTTCTATAGTTAACTGAACTTTCTCTAAGGCATCGCATACCAAGTCAGGCCCAATGAATGAGGCCTCTCTAACTTCGAACCAACCAATCAGAGATCTACATCTCCTACCATAGAGAGCTTCGAATAGAGCTATCTAAAACTAGAATGATAGTTGTTGTTAAATGCAAACACAATCAAAGGCACGCCGTCATCTAAATGGTCCTTTCTTCTTGACCATCTATCCGAGGATGAAAAGTTGTACTAAGATGGATCTAGGTACCAAGACCCTTTTGGAATGCTTTCCAGAAATGAAAGGTGAACTTGGTATCTCTGTCTGAGAAAATGGACAATGGAACACCGTCCAATCTGACCAGCTCCTTTATGTAGAGCTTGGTGTAATCCTCGGCTGAATAAGAGGTATGAACTGGAAGGAAAAGAGCTGATTTGGTCATTCTATCCACAATGACCCAGACTAAATCATGCTAACGACGAGTTCAAGGCAAACCCATCACAAAGTCCATGTTCATAATTTTCCACTTCCAAGTAGGAATACTGAACTCCTACATAGGACCACTAGGATTTTGATGCTCTATCTTAACTTGCTGACATGTGGAGCACTTTACCATAAACTCTACAACATCTCCTTTCATCTCACTCCACCAATATATTTTCTGCAAATCGTGGTACAACTTAGTAGCCCCTGGATGAATAGAGTAACGCGCACCATGCGCTTCTACAAGAATTCGCTGCCTTAAGTCATCTATATCTGGAATAGAGAAAGGACAATGAAAATGAAGAACACCATCTCCCCCTTGGGAGAAAATAACTATTTTTTGATTCTGAACTAACTCTTTTAGCTTGACAAGGCTAGGATCCTTATCTACGTTTTCTTTCACCTCAGAAACTAGAGATGATTCTGAACTACTCTGAACACATACACACCCTCTAAAGAGTCGACTAAGCGAATGCCTAGTCTAGCAAGCTGGTGGAATTCCTGGAGTAACTTCTTCTTACTATCATCAACATGAGAAATACTACCCATGGACAGTCTACTAAGAGCGCCGGCCACTATATTATCCTTGCCCGGATGATAGAGGACACTCATGTCATAATCTTTTAAGAGATCTAACCACCTTCTCTAACAAAGATTGAGATCTTTTTGAGAAAAGACATACTGAAGGCTCTTATGATCGGTGAAGACGTCTACATGAACTCCGTAGAGATAATGCCTCCAAATCTTTAAGGAAAAGACTATGGCTATTAACTCAAGATCATGAGTAGGATAATTCCTCTCATGGGGTTTAAGTTGTCTAGAGGCATTGGGTATGACCTTACCATGATGCATGAGGACACAACCTAAACCCACTCTTGATGCATCACAATATACTATGAAACTATCTGAACTGTCTGGTAATACTAGAATTGGAGTTGAGATGAGTCGAGTCTTTAATTCTTGAAAACTCTTCTCGCATGGATCTGACCACTGAAACTTGACTTTATTCTGAGTCAATATGGATATAAGGGATGGAATAGAAGAATATCCCTTAACAAACCATCTGTAGTATCCATCCAAATTCAAGAAACTCTTGATATCTGATGGAGAAATAGGGCGAGGCCAGTTTCTTACTACTTCGGTCATTTAAGGATCTACTCTAATGCCAGCACCAGAAATAATATGGCCAAGGAATGCTATTGATCTTAGCCAAAATTTTCACTTACTAAATTTGATGAATAATTGATGATTTCTGAGAGTCTGGAGTACTATTCTGAGATGGTCTGCATGATTGCGCTCAGTGCGAGAATAGACCAAAATATCATGTATAAAGACTATGACGAACATGTCTAAGTACTGCTTAAACACACGGTTCATCAAGTCCATGAAAGCAGCTGGGGCATTAGTAAGACCAAATGTCATGACTATAAATTCGAAGTGACCATACCACATACGGAAAGCTATCATTGGGATGTCAAATTCTCTAAGTCTGAGTTGATGATAGTCAGATCTGTGGTTTATCTTAGAGAAATAATTGGCACCCTGAAGTTGGTCAAACTAGTCATCGATTCTGGGAAGAGGATACTTGTTCTTGTCCATAACCTTATTGAGTTGATGATAATCTATACACATTCTGAGTAAACCATCTTTGTTGTGTACGAATAAGGCTAGTGCACCCCAGGGAGAAATGTTGTGTCTGATAAATCCCTTATCTAAGAAATCCTTCAACTATTCTTTCAGTTCCTTGAGTTCTGCTGGTGCCATTCTATATGGCGGAATAGAGATAGGCTGAGTGTCTGAAAGAAGATCAATACCGAAGTCTATTTCCCTTTCGAAAGAAATTCCTAGAAGATCTTTGGGAAAGATATCTGAATAGTCATTCACTATTGGGACTGATTAGAGACTGGGAGCCTCAGAACTGGAATCTCTATCATTAACTAGATGATAAACACACCTCTTAGATATCATTTTCCTTGCCCGAAGGTAGGAAATAAGTTGACCCCTGAAAGCAGATACGCTATCCTTCTACTTTAGGAAGGGTTCATTTGGGAACTGAAACTTAACTATTCTTTTTCTATAGTCGACTGTGGCATAGAAGGAATGAAGCCAATCCATGCCAAGAATGACATCAAAATCAGTTATCTTTATTTTAACTAAGTCTGCTAAAGTGACTTTCTAAAATATCATAACCAGGCAGTTCCTGTATACCCGTCGGGCTATGATGGTTTTACCCACTGGGGTAGAAATTGAGAAGGGCTCTGCTCAAATTTCGGGATTGATTCTGAAATCAACTACTATATAAGGATTAACAAAAGATAAGGAAGCTCTTGGATGTAGCAAAGCGTAAACATGCACATGAAAGATCTATAACATACCAGTAATTACTTTAGGAGAACTTTCCTAATCGTGTCGAGTTTGAAGAGCATAGAGATGATTAGGGCATTGCCTGCTAGTAGCACTAGAAATGGCACCCTACTGATTTGGGCAACCGGACTGAGCTAAAGAGCAATTCTGTTGACCCTGAGGACCTGGCTGCGGACAGTCTCTAACTCTATGGCCAGGCTTGCCATAACCAAAACGAATGCCACTACTTGCTCTACACACACCCTGATGGTTCTTACCGCAAGTCTGGCAAAGAGGATAGGTGCAAGCACTGCCAACACTGCCCTAGGTCTTAGATCTTGGTGCTTTATCTTTGTTACCTTCTTTGAACCTAGGAACTGGAGCAATGGTTGTAGAGGGAGCTAGAACTACTGAATTAGGACAAAACTTAGAACGGTTTCCTCCTTCTGATTTAGGATGAGCAAAGTTAAAACTACTTATATTCTCTCTCTTATTCTATTTTTCCCTCTGCTTAATCTTCTTTTCCTCTATCTGCTGAGCATGGGTCATAAATCTAGCTAAGGTCATGTCACTGTTCCGCATGGCGAATCTTCACTCATTAACTACGCTGTCGTTCACCTCTAAAGCGAACTTACTCATCATGGATCTACTGTCTGTAACCACATAAGGGGAATACCTGGCTAATTGAGTAAACTTAAAAGAATGCTCTTTCACTGTCATATTGCCCTGCCTGAGGTTGATGAAATCTAGCACCTTGGCTTCTCTAAGATCTTGGGGAACTAATATGCAGCTAGCTCAGCACTCTCAACAGTAGTCAACCCCATGGCGTCTGTCACTTTTTGAACTTGATCTAAGAATTCCTGAGGATCTTCATCTACCTTAGACCCGAGTCATTCGGGTGAACTCCTGAATCCTCGCTGCAGCTGATTTGTCCACTGGGTTGGCCGGAATATCCATTAGCCATTCATTATGCGCAGCGACTGATTAAGAAAGAGTGGTAAATATGGTCCTAAACATCACATGAGAAACGTGATCTCCCAAAGGTTCTTCGGGATGAGGGGCTGGCTAATTTCTTCTCTTAGGAGGCATGTTCTGAAATAAAGAGAAGAAGAAGATTAGACTGAGAGACTGACTTGTGATTATGCTCACTAGCACGATATGAATATTGAAAGAGGGGAAACTGTTCTTAAGCATATCATAGACTTTTGCACATAAATATGGCACGCAACACACCCATGTAGATGACTCAACTAGATACGGCTTTCAGACTTCCTAGGACTCTATTGAACCTTAGGCTCTAATATCAAGTTTGTAAGGACCCAATTTGCTTAACCAGAATGGTACACGATGCTCGGACCCCGAGGGACCACAACTAACCCATTACTAATATTTGTACCTGTATACTGCATAAGATAACATAATAATGCAGAAACATGCACTGAAAGGCCATAAGGTTCAATACTGAACATAACTGAATAATATAACATCTATGTGGGGTAATAGAATTCCCAAAATAAAAACTAAAAATACTTAAGTCTGAACATCATAGTCTATATCCAGTCTGCATCTAGTCTGAAAGCCTCTACTTTCTAAAGAATCTGAATAAGGAGTTGATGGGACATGTACCAACTAACTCCAACTAATAATATAATCAATGAGATACTAGAAAATCATTAATTCCTCAAAGGATGAGGGCTTACTTCTACTCTAACTTCTGAGTCTGGAATCTACTGCTGATCTACAACTCGTGTCTCTGAACCTATGGTGTAATATAAAAAGACAGCACCATGACTTTCTATCATGAATGTGAGAATACATACATAAATACGTAACTATAACTAACAACGTGATTTCATGATTTCTGAGTCTGTATACTGAGAACGCGACATGCTAGTAACTGATATGACTGATAACATGAAGGACTATATCTGAATAATGCTGATAACATGGGTGACTGTATCTGATAGTCCTGAATCTGATGGAACTATATGAGTTTTGTACTATATCTAAGTTGACTGTATTTGACAGTCCTGAAATCTGACGAACAATCTGAGTTCTATTACTAAGACTGATTGACTATATCTTGCAGTCCTGATTCTGTAATATAAAACTGTGAGAAGTAGTATCTAACCGACATTCCCCAAATATGCTATGATAGCTGAGATGGGGTCCAATCTATGCCCTAATTGGAAGGGTGTCAATACCGATCCACTGGTAAGGACAACATGTGAGTAACCCTCATATAACAGGTAACTAGAGAGAACAGTGGGAACCCTCACATAATAGGTTAAGCTACCTCATCTACCCTCATATAGTAGGATACGATTTCTTAATCTATGCTGACTACATAGTTCTGGAATGCAAGGATTACTTCTAGGAATCACACCCTCGTATAACAGGTATGTCCCCATCCTTGGGTTCACTCGATGCTAATTCCTACTCCCATCTGAATGGATACTGAACATGATTTACTGACTTGAGCATAGTTACTGAATTTCCATGGCTGATGGAATACTACTGATATCTGACAATTGACTGAGTCATGAGATCACGGAGATTTTTCCTGAGTCATAAGACTATCTGAAGTCTAAGAGTTCATAGCTTGACTGAGAGTGTCGTGAATACATGACATGGCTCTAGGCACATAGCTAATATTTTAGGTACAAGTGCCCCCAGGACTTGATGGAAGGAAACTGACATAACTTGATATTCTTGAATACATGATAATCATCACAATACATTTATTGAAGCATTTCATCAAATGTCTAATAGGCATAAGCTTGTACATTTATGGGGATTTTCACGATATCATGCTAGTTAGACAATATTCCTTCATCTAGGCATTTAATCAAACATATGACAGGCATGGTACATGTAAACATCATTATTCAATTCTAATTTCATCATTCAAGGGTTTAAATCTTAGAGTTGTATGAATCTATAGCTATAGTAATTAAACCCACATAGAAACTATCAACAATCATGGAGTAGAATCCAATTTCACATCTATCAAACATGAACATGAGCAACCAAAACATGTAAACATATAGAAAATCCATAACTTGAGTTTAGAAAAGGGATTCTTGGACTTCATGGATGAAAGGAGTCAATGAATGAACACTATGCATACCTTAGTTTTTGATTTCGTAAAGATTGATGGTGAAACCTTCTTGAAATTGGACCTTTTATGAAAATCTTGGCTTGAGTTCTTGAGAGTATTTGAGAAAAACATCAATATTTTGGATGAATAAAGGCTAAATCCGGTGTTTGAAAGCTTATATAGGTGGTGCAAATTGACCCTTTTAATCCTGGACACGTAATTTAATTTTAAATAAAATTTCCCAAATTGGGCCCTAGGCGCGACGTGGCGTTATCGCGTCGTGTCACTGAAAATTGACAATTGGGAAATTACATCATCGCACGATGTGGAGCTATTGTGTTGCCACCTTGTCTATGTCCTTGAAGTTTGGTGCGATGAGCCAGTATCGTGGAGCAATATTGGAATTCGACAATTGTCTGTAGATCTATCTCCGCGACGCACTGAAGGTTGAGGTCAAACACTGTCTCACTAAAAAGGCTCTAACTCGTCGCCCAGGTGTCGGATTTGGGTAAATTATATATTGATGGAAAGCTTATTAAATTTCCCACGTGATAGGAAGTGAAAATTATGGAAATACCATGTGTATTAGAATGAATTCTTATTTCAAAGAAAGTTTTAACATCCATGAGATGATTTTCAAGCTAAGAAAAAGCGCGGATATTACACTATTCAACAAATCCATAAATGTTGTCAGAGCATTGGTCAAACCAAAAGAAATAACTAGGAACTCAGAGTGACCATACTAGGTCCTAAAGGTAGTTTTAGGGATATCCACTTCCCTAATCGTGAGATGATGATAACCCGACCTAAGATCAATCTTAGAGAAACACTTTGCAACTTGAAGTTGAGCAAGCAAATCATTGATTCTATGAAGAGGATACATATTTTCTATGGTCACCTTGTTCAACTGACGATAGTTAATGCACATCCGAAGGGAACCATCCATCTTACACACGAACAGCACAGGATCACCCCAAGTAGACATATTAGGATAGATAAAACCTTTATCTAAGAGATCCTTCAATTGCTCTTTAAGCCCCTTCAACTTAGTCGGAGCCATTCTATAAGGGAACAGAGATAGAATGAGTGTCTGGAACAAGAACAATCCCAAAGACAATTTCCCTATCAGGAGAAATACTAGGAAAATCATCAGGGAAAACCTCGAGAAACTCATAAACCATAGGAACAAATTCTAGAGCAAGACCTTCCAAGTTAGAATATTTAACTCGGACAAAATGATGTAAACATCCTTTAGAAATCAACTTTTAGGCTCTAAGATATAAGATGAACCTTCCCTTAGGCACTAGAGAAAACCCTTCCCATGCAATGATCGGCTCATTAGGGAATTTATATGACCTTGCGGATCCCACAATCTAGGAAAGCATTGCACGAATGCAACCAATCCATCCCCAATATGATATCAAAGTCAACCATATCCAACTCTATCGAATCCATAATAGTAACTTTACTACCAACAACTACTACACACCCCCAATAGACTTTTTTAACTACAGAGTCTCCTACCGGGGTAGAAACAGAAAAGGAACTGATAGACACTCGGGACCAAAACCAAAATACACAACCATAAATAGGATCATAAAAGAAAGAGTGGATGCCAGATCAAGTAAATAATACACATCATGAGAGAAAAACTTCAACATAATAGTCACTGCATTGGGGAATGCCTTAAAATCCTGGAGAGACATAAGGGCATATAATCAATTCTGGCCAGTGCCGGTACCAAAACCAAAAACAGATACAAAAGAAGCACCCCTTGGTACAGGAGAAAAAAAAGACAACAGGAATCTTGTTAGCCCCAGAGCCATCCTAGCATGATAGTTTCAAGGCATATGACCAATCAGACTATAATAAAAACATATATTTTTCCTTTTATCACAGAACCCAAGGTGAGACCACCCATAAAATCTATAAGAAAGATGTGATGGAGCCGACTGAGCCCCACTAGCCTGAGATTGGGCACCCTGTGCCCGAAACCCACCATCAAACTAAGACTGATGATTACCTGATGGCTTTGGGTATGGAGCACTATCTATGGAGAAAAAAATAGAACTATCCCACTTCTTCCTTAGCCACTTACTACCATCCCTACCACCTTACTCAGAAGGCCTAAATTTCTTCCCTTGCTTCTCACTAAACTCAACCTATTTATTCTTCTCCTCCTTTTCTCATTGCATATAGATAACCAATCTAGAGATGTCCATGTCTTTAATCAACAAAGTTTTCTTACTCACAATAACTAACTCACGAGATAGTCCTAAAGAAAAATTTATCATTTGGTCTCTCATGTTAGAGACCAACTCAAAAGCATACCTAGACAACTGATGAAATTTCAAGGAATACTTCTTGGCAGACATCCTACTTTGCCTTAAATTCATAATCTCTTCCGCTTTAGCTTCCCTCAACTCCTGAGGAAACAAGCGGTCCAAGAATGCACTACAAAAATCGTTTTGCATGGAAGAACAAGCATCTTCACCTCTTGAATGTTCCCACTCTTCATACCATTGGTGCGCCATATCTTTCAATTGATAGGTAGCAATCTCAATACCTTTCACCTTTGAAGCATGCATAATCCAGGAGATCTTCTTCATTTTATTAATAAAACCCTAAGGATCCACCTCAACATTCATACTCGTGAATATAAAATGATACAAACTCATAAACTAGCCAACCCTGATGGCCTTAGAAAATAGAGTAACAGGAATACGATGCTCAAATTGAGAAGATACTAGTTGAGTCAAAAGGGTAATAGAGTGAAGAAACTAAGCATTAATGGCCTCCCCTTGAGAAAATTGAGAATGAGTATCACCCTCAAAAGTAGGATTAGTGGGGATAGGCGAAACCCTATGAAGATAGTCAGATACAGCAACCCTTGATAGTATTTGAAATTCAGAAGTTAGACGAGCTCTGCCCATATTATCATCAGTCGGGATAGAAAAGTTTGCATGAACATCAGATCTTCTTTGAGTCCTGATCAGAAAGATGAGCAAACAGAAGCCATAAGGATTCAATACCTTAGACTCTATAGCTCAAAGTAAGAAAAAGAAAAAGAGAAATATTGCTAAATGTCTCATAGCCTCTCTCTTATAAGTGTGGTAGGTTGTACATCCATAAAAGAGACTTTATTTGACATGGATTTCTGGACACCCAACAGACCATGAACCTAGGATCTAACACCAATTTGACACAAACAGAATTGGGTCCTTTTCACAATAGGAACCTCGAGTCCAAAAAAACTAGAGATTAACATACTATCTAATCTAACCAACCAACAACCATAACATAACCAAGATAATAGTCAAGTTCTTATCAATGCCATAACATAACATACCTAAGTCCACATTTCATCCATTCAAAGCCTCTTAAGACAATCTAAGAATATCCATCGGGACATGACCTCGACCATAACCAAAACCAATATCCAAGTCTAAACTATAAAGATATAAGGAAACTCAAGAAAGAAATGGATACTTTCAAAGTATGAAAGCTCACTACTCCAAGTCACAACAAGTTGTTCCGAGTCCAATCACTGAGTAGGAGGTGTAGTATGACCAATATCTACATCACGTAGGGATACAATATTGAAGATGGTTAGCGGTTGGAGTGCTAGCACATGACTTAAAGATAAGCATAAAATAGTGCCAAAAGTTCAAAATCATTAAACCAATGCATATAAACAATGCAATTCATACATTTATATATATACCATACCGGGGTAGGGAATGAGATTAACATGAACTTTGAAAACTTTAACCTTTATTGTGTAGCATAGCTGTCATAGAATAAGGCACCCACAGGCTATATAGGCCCAGCTCTCCCCTTGCTGGAAGGGCCCCAGAGCGTGTAGCTACACGAACCTGATAATATTATTAACCTTATAAGCCGATGCATGAAGCATTCTTCTACCCAACACTAGTGTAAGACCCAATACATAATATGACTATTTAATTCTCTTAGGCTTTTTCATGAACACTTTGAGGGCATAACTTTACCAAGTCCAAAATACAAAGTAAAAATCATCAAGTTTAGGGTAACCCATGACCCATTTGATAACCCAGAATTACCTAGGACCAACATGTGCAAACCATCACCAAAAGCATAGATAAACACAAGTTAAACTAAGAGTAAACAATACTTAACTATATGCTACAAAACCCTTAATTTTGGCTTTCACAACCTCCATTTAAGAATTACAATCACACTTTAAAACACATGGAAGTTATGAACTAACAATGAAAGAAGAGTCACATTCCTTATTCACAAAGATTGATGGAAAGAAACTTGACTCTTTAACCTTTAGAAGAACGCTTGTAGAAACCCTAGGCCCAATATTCAAGAGAGAGTTAGATACTGGTTTTGGAATGTTTTTCTCCTCCAATATGTGTTATGAGAGGCCACAACATGTTATAATACATGGGGACTTAAGGTTTTTGGGATGGGAAATATCCGAAATACCCTTAGCTTAAAAGCTAAAAACTTGGCTGCATGAGGGTATGACCACACCCTTTAAATCGACCCTAGGGTATAAGTAGTACCCTTATCTCATACCCTAGTACTCATCTTGGACCTCCATACTAACCAACATATGACCGCAAGGACTAAGTCATATCATATCATATGAGAAGTATCCTTAGACTCGTGCCTTGGTCAAAATCATCTAGACTAATTTTAGAGCATCATACAGCTTAACAACATACACCATGTACCCTATCTTACTACTACTAAGATGCCTAATCATATCTTAAACAAAATTAAACCCAAACATACTAATTTCATACAAGATAAGGGACCCCGAGTCATACCGTATTATACGAGTAGTATGCACAAGTCACATGATATTCAGAATGCTCAACTTAGGAAATTTTCTAAGCATCTAAAGCTAAGGTGTTTCAGTCACTCTAGCCACGTTGCAACTAACCACAAAACCAACAAGGAAGATAGTGTGAGGTTTACTGAGTCTACTAGCCCAAAATTGGGTCGCTTATTCCTCAAACCAACTATTAACCCTAAAACAACGATCACCATAAGACATAAGATAAGGATTACTAACAGTCGCATGGAAACTCCTATAATTCCTCTTTTTGTGTCACTGCCTACATTCCCTACCACTGTTTTTCTGACCCCTTCCCTTCTCTGAATATCTGATCCTCTTGCTTTGTTTATCTCTCACTTTTTCCTGATTCCTTATCCTACTAACAAGACTAGACTGGCTTGATAGAGAGTCCACTATCTAGGTCAACAGATGAATAAAATGGTGGAACTCAGCATTATAAATATCTCCTTGAGGTGGATAAGCATTAGTGTCACTAGCTGGAGAAGGATTGATCAGGAACGGTGGAACTCCATGAAGGCAATCAAAAATAGGGACCTATAAATCGGATAGGTTCCATATGCATTACCCTTAAGCTAGACAAAAGATCCTCTACTAGTAATAGATCTTTGAGGAGGCATAATCTAAAATGCAATTAGTCGGAGGTTAGAGAGGTTTCAAGACATTATATTCTATAGATCAAAAATAGAACCATATGAAAAGAAAATCTTTCCTAAATGCCTCATATCCTCTCCCTTATAATTATGGCATGATACATACCCATAAAAGAGACTCTACTTAAAACGACATTTTGGATACCCAATTGACCATGAACATATGCTCTAATACCAACTTTTTCACAATCCAAACTAGGTCCTGGCAATGACGGGTATCTCAAGTCCACCGTGGATCAGAGACCACCCTTTTTCCTAGTCAAACAAAACATAATACACTAATAATGGATAAATTCTTAAAATATAACAAGATAGAGAAAAATAAGCTCAAAGGGATTCAAAGATATATCAACAACCATACCCAATCCATAGTAATCAATAAAGCCTCTACTATCCGAAAATAATCTAAGTTGGGACATGATCCCAATGATATCCAAAAGGAACTATGACAAATAGTGTATGACACAAAATAAACCAAGAAGTAATAGCCTTCCAAAAGAAGAAGGCTTACCACTTTAAGTTGACTTACGAACGGTCCAAGATCACCTATCACTATGTAGAAAAGTTAGAAGTGTTTGTGATTCCTGAACTACATGGGGATATAATGTCCAGAGATGGTTAGTGGGTTGAGCGCTAGCATGTAACTCATGAAAGGGATAAAATAAAGCCATGATCAATAGTGGAAAATCAATTGAAACTAATGCACATAATTATATGCATATACATATATAAAAATATAACATACCGAGAGAGGAAACAAGGTTTAGCATGAATATTAAAAAACTACTCAGGACTGTGTAGCTCAACCATTATAAAAAGGTACCCATGAGCTATATGGGATTAGCTCCCCTGCTGAAAGGGCCCAGTACGTGTTAGCCAAATGCACCAAAGGTATCAAGAAAGACCAGGGAATGACTCAACCCTAGATCAATTGAAGATACAAATATATATAAAGTGTTACATATGCACATGGTCATCAAAACCAACCCTCACATCAAAAAATATGAGTTTCCAATATCAGTCCCCCTGGACATCCACCTTCACGAGTTAAATATGCAACCCCCTGTAAGCACATATTCAAATAATTTTCTCATAAACCATTCATTTAACCATGAAATGAGACATTAAGGCACCCCACAGGTATCTTCATACCCTTACAGTTGTAATCTTACCACTATGCCATTTTAGTTATATTCATCATACTCGGGGAATTACATGGCCCCCTTTATTCATTAAATCTAATTTTGGGGAATTCTTCAACCCAATTTTAGTTTATCAAATCCATGCAAGGGGATTCCTAGACCCTCGAGGTTTAAATCTCAGTCAAAACAAGGCCGATAATGACTTCAAAATCTATGTTTAACCCTTAAACCATTTATGCAATGTATTATTATTAATAAGTAATGTCAAATCATGTGAGAACCATATTTTAAAATAAATTTTACAAATGGGTTGAGGGAACATAATTTCAAAATCAATTTCAATACTAAAATTATAAAATTAGGGGAATTCATCGACCCCCATACCAATTTCTAAGCCCATGTACCCCTTAAGTTCAAAAACATTCAACTTAAAACATGAACAACTCATAATAATCATGGGAAAACAATTTAAGACTCAATCATGCCAAAACCCTCAGCCCTTGTAAAACCCTATATACAATTTCACATCAATAATCATTTAAAACACATGATTTATGGAAAATAAGTTTAAGGGTAGAGTCTCATGCATGAAATTATCATAATTATGGAGAGAGTTCAACCCTTGAAAGCTCTAATGTCCAGCCTTTAGAATCCCTAAGTGTTTTTCGATGAGAGAATTTAAGAGAGTTTTTTGGTGTTGTTTTTATTATGTTATAGATGATAATGGGGTCTTAAATAGGGTTTTAAGTTGTGGGTTGATATAAGTAAAAAAGGGAAATGTCAAAAGTGCCCTTGATTAAAAGATGAATAATTATCGCCAATGACTACGGGTCACTATACGACTCGTAAGGACTTGGTACAACTTTTCACCATGATTCATAGTCAAGGTAGCAGCTTAGGGACCGTTCACTGTTTAACTTATGAGTCATACACTATGACTCGTACACAGATCATACGTCTCGTAAGGACCTAATCGTACCCTGAGCAAAAACTTGATCTATCACACTAGTTTCATTATAGAAGGCATATTACGACTCAGAGAGAGTCCATATGACTCATTAGGCTCAACTCATAACCAAGAAAGAAATAAAGGGAATCTTCGGTGGTAACCCTAAATCTAGGTCCCTATGACTCGTATAGACACTTGACGACTCGTAAAGAGAGTCGTAGTTCAGGCAGTGAGCTCAAAGGTCAAGAAATTTTCAAGGGCCAAAATTTAGGACATTTCGATAGAGTAATTAAAATTTCCATTTGATGTTGTTTCAATAAAAAGTGGGTCCCACACCCACTTGCCATTTTTCTTAACTTTCGATCAATAGCCCAAAATGAGTCTAGGAGCCTCGGGACTCTAACCAAGGGTCCACCTAACCTAAAATTGATGTTTTAGAGTTGTTGGAATAGTCAAAATTGGTATATTAAGTTGTTTCACTGAATTTTTCTTTCGGTAGTTAAGTTGAACCAGGAAAGCTTCAAAACATAGAATTGGCTCTAAAAATTAAACGAACTGGCCGATATCGAATTGTCAGTTCCATCAAGTAAAAAATGACTTGAGGAATCTATAGAAATCTCTAAATAGAATAAAAGAGTGGAAATATATAAAATGGCCTGGAGGGTCATTACAATGGACCTTTATCAAATTTTCATTCACCTTAAAGGTTTAAGCTTTGGATTAACAGGTTTTTGAGCGAGTTCTTTCATTTTCAAGATTAGGTAAGCTCCAATATCTATTTCAACTATTTTACTTTTATTCTTGTCATCTAAAATCCATTAATTCGTGATTTTAAAAGTGGAATTTGGGAATCTTGGAATGGAAGGCCTAACATAGTGTTTCTTTAATTTAAACCTTGTTATCAACCCTTTTTACTTGGATTTTCATCTATGGCTTCCTTTAATCATGGGTAATGTGTTTATGATTAAAAATTCCAATTTTATCCTTTTTTTTTTAGAAACCTATTTTGGAGGTTTTTTTTGGCCCTAACTCAAAAATTGGCATTATGTGTATAGTTGTCTTTCTTTTAATATGTTGATTTTATATTTGTATTTTTTAGTTAATTCTAAGGTTGTTCGAGATGGTAAGGCTATAGGTTGGAGGGTTTTAGATTAGATTTCATCACTTTAAGGTTGGTTATGATTTAACTTTCTTCAGACTGACTAAGTAGTTAATGTTTTAAAACATGTTATGGGTATGGGTTTTAATCATAGGAATAATATTATTACTATTGTGTGACTTTGTGGGGGCTTATGTTGTTGTTACTAGTGATTTAAGATGATAATTGCTATGTATGGCCTGTATGGTGGTCTTACCTGATATTGTGGGCCTTGTGTATACATTTGGTTGTATCCTTCCTGGTATGAATTCCTTAGTTGGGATTATTGTGATAGTAATGCTGTCCTACTTGTATATTTCACTCTAATGGTTCATGGATTATATCAAATCATGGATGGTTGCCATATTGAGTAGATTTGAGATTGTGTGTGTATATTGGTTGGATTTGATATCTTTATACCGGTTTGGTTGTGAGCATTACATCCTCATATAATACAAATATTCAAGAGATATTGGTACCATTATGGAAATGTTGATTTTTGACAAAAATATGACACTTTTACAAAACCCTGAGTCGTAGTCCACGAGTAGAAGAAAAAATATAGATACTGAGATTGGATGAGTATTGAGATTATATATGGGTTGCAAACCTTCCATGGGTCTTACCTGGAAGCACAGATGCTCAGTAGGTGTCTACAGGGGTTATGCAATAACCTTGAATATATCACATCATCATTATTATTTTCCTTATTATATTTCATACATTAAGCATTTTTGGTGTTGTACTTTCATGTTTAATTTGATGTATATTTATTTTGTATTTCTTTTTTGTACTTATATCTAGTTTATGTGTTAAAACTATTAGTAGAGATGGTGTTATCTACCATTTGGGATATTTTTTTATTACATGTATGTGCTCATACTGTGTATTTATATATCTAATTTTCTACTTTTATTAGGCATCTTGTGATACCTACTTAGTACAAGTGGACCATACTCATCGCTATTGTACCCTTTTGATTCATATCCAAGTACGAGTATACCGCACAACAACTAAGTTTGGGTATTGATCTGATATATTCAAGGTAGGAGCCATTCTAGGCTTCCATAGTCGACCTCCGACCTTATTCTATCTAGTTTATCTCTTATATTGTATTTAGAGACTGACTTGTGGTTCTTTTATATTATTAGTTGTATTTTTAGACTTTGAGTTGTATGTCAATTGTTCTTAGACTGTGACACCAAGTTTTGGGATGGTTTATGGTATTACCTTGATATTCAGACTTTTGTTACTGATTTTTATGTATGATTAAACTTTGTTCTAGAAGTCTCACCTTGGGATTTTGCGTTGTTTTCTTATTTCATATCAGTTAGGGTGATTGACTTACTTGTCAAGGCTTCACCGTGATAAGTGCCATCATGACCTTAGTTTTGGGTCGTGACAAATACTTACCTATATTGGTATTGCTAGAATTACTTTGAATATGTGATTGTTGAATTTCTATGAAATTCATGATTGGTGAAATTTCAAAACTTGGTTACTTGCCGATTGTTAAAGGAATTATTTGCTATGTGGTTTACATGGAAACTATATGCTTAATTCAAAGAATGAACTTTTCATTGGTAAAATGGTAAGAGGAAAATGGTTTATAATTGTGAAAACTCTTATTTTAATTTAATCGGTATGTAAATAAGGACCATGAAAAAGGGATATTATTGCATAATAAGGGAAATTATTGTCAGGAAAATTCTCATTGTGATTCATAATAGTGATTTAAAGTAATGTGTTTCTTGTTGTTGATAATTGGATACATGAGTGATCTGGCTGTTTGTATAATTGCAAGGTATAATTCTATTAATGCTAAATTGAGGAACAATTGAGGCAAGGTGGAACTTATTGTTGTTAGTCGTGTTCTTGACTTGATGAAATATTTGTCATAATTTATAATTTCCTGGTTATTAGTTGTTGACTTGCTATTGATGTATTTATGCATAGACATATGCCTCTCATTATGGCATGATAATACTTGATTAGTATTTCTCCTTGAGTGGTTGAGGTATGATGAGTCAGTAACTTGACTAGTCGTAAGCTAGTTAAGAGGCTAAACAAGTATATCTTATCCTCAGGTGATAACTAAAAAGATAGTTTTTTATAAATAATTGATTGTTAAGGGTCGAATAGACAAATGAAAGTTATTGTTGAGAAATTATTGGTTAATAAAACCATGGTATAGTATTTGGTGAGTTGTGCTTGTTATAGCTTTGGTTAAGGTGTAAGTGCCCAGGAAGAATTTTCCCTAGGATGAGAGCCGATGAAAAATATCAAACTGGGGTGGGTTCAAATGAAAATTTTGTATTGCATGTTTTAGAGATACTTTTTGTCTCAAGGTGTAGTTATTGATAAAATTAAGGTGATATCATGATAGATAAGGGATATAGTAGCCCATATACAGTTTTGGAATGGAGTTTGGGTTAGTAGAACTTCGGTTATAGTGTTTTATGTAAATTGGTTAGCACATAATGTCAAAAATTTGATTGTTGTGTAGTGGAATTAGTAAAACTAAGAAAAATACCAAGTTCTTGCATTTTATATCTCGGCATAGCGGGAGCCAGGCCTTTACTATGGTGTCGCCATAGCAGGAATTTTCTCACTATAACGATGTTGCTATAGGGGAATTGGACTGCTATTGGGCTCGATGCAGTAATTTTATATTTTTCTCTAAGTTTAGATATTATCTCTTCATGAACTCTTGTGATTTTGTTCATAAACTAATGAGAGAAACAACTTATTCAGGCGTAAATATTTGGCTCTGCATCTTCTTGTCTTGAGAATCCTCGATAAAAAGGTTGGGTATAAAATGTGGTTTGGTTGGTAAACAATATATAATGGTTATGTAATGTGTAGCATAAGCAAATTTGAAAGTAGTGCCCTTCTATTTCCAACCTCGTTCTTCATTTCACTCAATGTTGGTTTGGGGATGAATAAATGGTAAATTAGTATCTAATTTAATGACCATTCCATTGTTATAGAAAATATATGCGGTAAAGGTATTGAATCTCATTCATCATGGGTTTTAGGATCAATTCCATGGTATATGGTTCATTAGTTATGAATTAAGGTCATATTATACCCCTAGCATAAAGTTTAGTTGAAAGTGTCCTTACTAATTTAGTTTTGAGCTATATTCAAAGTAATGTCAACTTTAAAAGAGTACTTTTATGAGAATAAGAAGATTTATGGGTCTCAATACTCACTATATTAAGGTTCTCTTAGTATTCTATCAAACTTCACCGGTCATTCATTAATCTGACATTGGAGTAAAAAGTTATTACCATTTTAGTGAAGACTGTCCATGCAAAAAGGTTAAGGACGTTGTAGTAGGTTTAGGTTGCTATAACGGGACAACAATAGGTGTTTTGGTTAATTTAATTCTATTTACCAAAGTAACCATTACAAATTGAAAGGAAAAATAGTAGTGTGGACAACATCCCCAAGCTTGCTAAATAGCCTCACAATCAACTATTGCCTAGATAAACTTATTTAACTAGGTATAACATCAAGATCACTAAGCCTGGAAGACAAAATAGACTGTTGTCTTCCTTTACTATGCATATAATGAATAATTTACCCAATGAGAACTTTCTTAGGTACCTGTTTAGGCTAAAATACTCTCTTATTTGTCTTCATCCATATACTATAAACAGCACTAGTCAATGTCAATCTATAAAATTCTAATTTGTTACCATTTTCTTTCATGAATTTGATGGTGTATTGTACTTAATATTTCCATTGCATACTTGTCCTTGCAATCCCATTCCATGTGAATAGGTTGTTCCAAATATCAGCTGTGAATGAACATACAAAGAATAGGTTATCAGCATCCTCATCTTCCTCTTAGCATAAGGTGCATGTCAACTCATATATAAGTCCCTAATTAGCCAATCACTCTTTAGTAGAAAGCCTACTATTCTGAGCCAGATATATTATAAATAGCCATTTAGGTGCTCCAGAGTTTGACAACCCCAATTTTCTCCATTCCACGTTCAACTCGCCTCCTCTCATCTGGAGATAAGGTTCTTAATGTAAAAACTATCCATGGTTGTCACATTTTCATCAATATATTCCAAAATAAGAAGATACTTCTGGGCTTTCAGGATTTTTTTTCAATCTAGGATGCTTCCTTAGCTTGAGTACCCCAAACAACTTCCTACCCATAATATGTATGTATCTACTACACCCGTAGCTTATTTTTCTTCATATAGAGATTCCATAACAATTTGCATATAGCATCACTTTTCCATGTATATATGTCTAAGAAATTTTAAATTCCACATGAGTTAGGATAGCATAACTTTGCTTGTGCAACCCAGATTTCAATGAAGTGTCAGAAGTACTAGTCCACGAAAGTTTTCTATATATAGCCCAGCAGTTTGGATAATCTTTTTAGGAATTGAGAATACCTGAGCCCAAAAGATTTGTATGGAAAACAAGACACTTTTTACCTACTATACTCCGCTAGCATATGTCAAGAACCTTTTTATCTAGTTAGTAATTCACTCTAGTAGCTTATCAAGTAAATGCTTGCATTGATGAAGAGATAACCATTTAGTACTCAGTGGTACACCAAGATACCTGAATGATATCTTACCTTTTAAAAAATACAACTCCTGTAATACTTGATCCTACACTTATTGGCTAACACCCCCAAAGTACATACTACTTTAATCAGTATTAGCCACCAAATCTGATGCCTGACAAAACATCTTAATACATTGATATAAGTATTGAAAAGACTACCTATCACCTCTGTATAAAAGTAAAATACCATCAGCAAAACATATTTGAATGATTCTTTGGTGGCTTGCATCTAAGGTGGTAATAAAGATTAGGGTTTTGGTGGTTTGACATCTTTGCATCTTGTGGAAGCTTCTCAGAAGGGAAAAGTGTTGATTTAGCAAGCTTTGTTTAGCATCTAGGAAGGCTAGGTTTTACCCCTTATTAGATTAGCTAATTCATAATATATTTATTATATTGTGTTACATTTGGGATGTGTTTTAGTTTTGGTGTGATAAATTGTAATACTTGGATTAGTTGGATCGTTTAAGCAATTTTAGATATTTTTTTGGGCATAATTAGCCTAATTACCCATACCTTAGGTGAAGTTGACCTTATAGGCTCTTATTAGGATGGAAATGCTTTTGTAATTCAACCAATGGGGAGATTTGCTTGGCCACTAGATGTTTAGTATGGAACTACTCTAGTGTCATTACCTTAGGTGTAATTGACTTAGTTCCTCTCTATTGGGAAGAATTGTAATCCTAGGGCTAGTTATGGCTTATCCAATATATAATAGCGGATTTAGATACCTTAGCCTAGTCCTTTATAAACATAGCTTGGTATAGGATTTCTAGGATTTAGAAGCGGGCTCTTTGACCCACCTAGGACAAGATGTGTTAGTTTTAAAGACCTTTTATACGCTTGTGTATATCTAGGAAATGTTTATTTCAGTGATATTGAAATGCCTTGGTACTTGATGGTTATGATGGGTTCACTTAGGGAGTAATGCTTACTAATAATGTTATGAATAACTTATTGGTTTAGCTAATGATGAGTTAATTGATCATGCTATTGCATAAGCCCTTGATTTTGATATTGATTAAGCCATTGATTAGGCTATTGATGGGGCCATTGGGTATGCCATTCACTAAGTTATTGGTTATATTAGTGATTATGCTATTGATTATACTTAAGACCATGCTTGATGATTATATTAGTTATTATGCTGTTGATGATACTTAAGACAATTCTTATTGATTATATTAGAGAATATATTGTTGATTATTCTAAGGATCATACTTATTTACTACATTGGTGATTATGTTATTGATTATGCTATAGATCATGCTAGATAATTATGCTAATGGTTATGCTAATAAGAACACTAATGATTATTCTATTGGTTTGGTGATGATGATATGGTTACCAGTTCAAGTCTGGATATTGCTTCTTCTATGAACTATACAAATACCAGTTCAAGTGTAGATAATAATGATGATATCAATTATGTATACCTGGTGTAAATCTGGAGAATGGTTATGTTATTGATGATGATAATGATGATATTAATGATAATATAGAGGATGATATCAATGATGATAATTATAAGGATATTGTTGAATATCCATACCTATTAAAGTCTGGATATATATATATATATATATATATATATATATATATATATATATATATATATATATATATATATATATATTATGATGAGATGCTTATTATGATATGACATTATCAGGGTGTGAGAAAAAAAAAGTGTTTTTAGCTAAGTCTGAAAATGAGAAAAAGGTGATAATATGGCATGATGTGAATGGAGTCTAGTGGATTATTTAGGATTGGTAAATAAGGGTGGTGGGTTATGTTATCTTATGTGTACCTTCCAGGCTTATGGGGGCTTACGATAGGTTATTTTTTTTTCACACTAATTGGCTTATGGGGGATAGTTTTTTAGTTATGATTGCATGTGTTGATGCTTTTTGTTATGTTATGTTATTATTCTAATTTACTTAGTCATGCTCGGTGATGTCAAAGTGGTTATGAGGTTTTCCTCTTATCATGACTTAGTTATATTATCTTGAATTTTATCATACGTATTTCATGATTTAACTCAGTCGGCCGATGATGCCTACTGAGTAACTATGGTTTCTGTACTCATACTATACTTCTATACCTTTTTTATGTAGATCCAAGTACTAGTTGTCGTTGTTGATAGACATTTGTGTTATGTTAATTTCTGAAGATAGGGTGAGCTCTTGGAAT
The DNA here is from genome assembly GCA_030864225.1 of Capsicum baccatum var. pendulum. Lineage (NCBI taxonomy): Eukaryota > Viridiplantae > Streptophyta > Magnoliopsida > Solanales > Solanaceae > Capsicum > Capsicum baccatum. The sequence continues at coordinate 141,327,584 of CM061550.1, forward strand.
CAAAATCACCTATTTCCTTCTATCTTTTTATGTTTAGTCTTTTATTTCAAGACATATTTTATTAACTATTTTTTATACTTGGGTTGTATTTATAGTTTCCCTTGTGTCGGTTCTACTAGATCGTGGGATGGTATCTATGTATTGACTATCTGTTATCTTTTCCTGATACCCTATTTTAATTATAAGTTGCACTTGTTGTGTTTCCCCTTGTGGGCATTTTCTACCAAAGTAAACCATTGTATTTAGCTCTGGGTTAAATTTTTGGCCTACCTGCTTGCGGAATAGAGTAGGTGCATCATGACTCATAAATTAGGTTATGACAAATGGGTATCAGAGCCTAGGTTTCACTGGTATTGTTGGTATAAGAGCAAGTGTCTAGTAAAATCCTGCGGATCAGAACGATGATGTTTGTTTTTTATCGTCAGGAGGATATGAGACATTCTTAGGAGTTCTTCACTTTTTTCACTCATTTTATGCTAAGAATCTAAGTTGGTTTATAGAACATTCCTTGACTTCACTTTTTCACAGATGGCTAGGACACGTGATACCGCTACTCAAGATAAGGGTCTCGAGACCGATCCTAGGGACCCTACCCCTATTCTTAGATGGCCCATAAGTCTTGGATATCCAAGAAATGTGTCCCTGACTAGGGTCTAGGATAAGGGGTCTTCACCTGACCCTATTCCTACACCGTAGCAAGAGATTCTTCTGCCCTAGCCAGCGGTGAGCCATGGACCAACCTAAGCTCCTCCTAGATTCATTTCTTCTTCTGTGCTCAGAGATGTTTTCGTTTATCTTTTAGGGTTGGTTTGTGGTGTGCTATATAATGTGCATAGTTTACAAATCAGAGTGGTATTGAGTTCGTGGCATAGCCTATAGCTATAGCTCCTAAAGCTAGGGTCTCTCTTGTCCTGGTGGCTGCTCAACTAGTAGTTACTCAGCCAATGATTTCCTAGCCTTCTATTTCTATTGAGGACAAGAAGATATTAGGTAGATTCTTCAGATTATCTTCACCTAGGTCTTTTGGTTCTCCGGGCAAGGATGCATATAAGTTTTTGATTTCTTGTGAGGATAAGCTCTATAATTTGGACCTTGTTAAGATTCCTGGTGGAATACACTATATTTTAATTGGACTTGGTGGCTCAACATTGGTGGAAAGGTTATATGGATTCTAGGCCAGCTGGATTTTCTCCTTTGACATGGACTCAGTTCTCTGAGATCCTCTTGGAGAAGTACATACCTCGCAGCCTTAGAGATTTTGAGAGATATCAGTTCTCTAGATTGGAGTAGTACTCCATGACTGTCATGGAGTAAGAGGCTCATTTACATAAGTTGGTTAGGTATGCTACTTCTATTATGGATACTAAGTAAGAGAGAGTTTGTTGTTTTATTTGAGGATTGATACTTCCTCTTTACATGTCTACTCAGAGTTTGGTTGTTACAGGTAGGTCTTTTTTTGAGGTTTTAGATCAAAATCAGGTGATGAAGGAGATACATTATGAGGCCCAAAAGGGCATTAATAAGGGACTTAGATATCGGGGTAGTTTCAGTGGGAGCCATAGTAGTTCCCATTTAGAGGTAGTAGTTCTTATGGTAGATATCCTACATGTCCATCCTATTAGCCTTGAAGTTAACCCAGTCAATAGATTCAAGTAGTTCCTTAGATTACTAACGAAGGTCAGTCTAGTGCTAATAATCTCCCTAGTTTGGGTGGCGGTCAGTCATCGAAGAGTTCATTCTCTGGTTAATCTAGTCATGGTGGTTAGTTTGGGTCAATCGGATCTTTTGTTTCTAAGGTAGTTCATGTTACATATTATAATTATGGGGCTTAAGATCACTATTCACAAAAGTTCCCTAGTCGTGGGGCAATTATTGCATTAACTCAGAGTGTTACCCCTATTAGAATAGTTCATCCCTTAGCTAGAGGTGGTTATCAGGGTTGTAGGGGTGGTCTCCAAGGTACATAAGGTGGTCCTCAAGAAGGCAAGATAGAAGGTTGGTTCGGAGCCCAGCTAGGTGGCGGGCATGGTCAGTTGTATACAAAACCTGCTAGGCCCAAGGCTGAGTCTACAGATGTTGTTGTTATAGGTACAATTCTTGTGTGTTGTTAGTCATCCCTTGCTTTATTTGATTTGGGATCCACTTATTCTTACGTATCTACTTATTATGCTCCAAGTTAGAGTTATCTTGGGATTTATTATTCGTGCCATTTTTTCCTACTCCCATAGGTGATTCTTTAGTAGTGGATCGGGTGTTCATATCCTGTGTTGTGACTCTTAGAGATGTTGATGCTCATTCTAATATTATTATTCTGGATATGCTAGATTTTTTTCTGATTCTAGGCATGGATTGGCTATCCCACTGTCATGCAGACATAAATTATTTTGCCAAGGCCGTTACCTTAGCTATGCTCGGTATACCTCCAGTCATGTGACAAGGATCTTTTAGCCATGAGTTGATGGGGATTATTTCCTATATGTGTGATAGGAGACTTATTTTGAGGGTTTACAAGTCATACCTCATTTATATTTATGATGTTAGTGTGGAGAATCCATTGCTTGACTCTGTTCTTATAGTTCGCAAATTTGTTGATGTTTTCCCTACCGATCTGGCTAGTATATCCCCTTCTCGTGAGATTGAGTTTTCTATTGATCTCGAGTCTGGTACCTAACTTATTTCTATAGCACCTTACTGTATGGCTCCTACCGATCTTAAGAAGCTGAATTCTCAGCTTCATGATCTTATTAATATAATTTTTATAAGACCAAGAGTGTCTCCTTGGTGGATCTTCTATGTTTTTTGTGAAGAATAAAAATGGCTCCATGCGTATGTGTATTAACTATAAGTAGCTTAATAAAGTGATGGTGAAGAACCATTATCCTATGCCTCATATTGAAAACTTGTGCGACTAGCTTCAAGGTGTAGTGGAGTTTTCTAAGATTGATTTGTTATCTAGTTACCATCATTTGTTGGGTTGTGGATATCCCAAAGATAGACTTTAGGACCTATTATGGTTATTATGAGTTCCTTGTGATGTCTTTTGACTTGACTAATGCCCTAGTTGTGTTCATGGATTTAATGAACTGAGTATTCAATCCTTATTTGGATTCTTTTGTGATTGTGTTAGTTGATGAAATCATTGTGTAGTCGAGGAGTATAGAGGAGCATACGCGTATTTTAGGATTATGCTCCAGACCTTGAGAGATCATTTGTATTTTGCCAAGTTCTCTACGTGTAAGTATTGGCTTGAGTCGGTGGCATTCCTTAGGCATGTGGTGTCTAATGATAGGATTATGGTATACCCATCGAAGACTAAGGATATTCATGATTTGGATAGGCCTACATCTCTGACCGAGGTTCATAGCTTCATTGGTTTGGCCAGCTATTGTAGGCGTATCGTCGAGGGTTTTGCTACTATTTCAGCCCCTATGACTAGATTGACTCGGAAGGAGGTTCCTTTTCATTGTTGTTAGGAGTTTGAGTCGAGCTTTGGAAATCTCTAGGATTTTCTCACTTCAGCTCCTATTCTATCTCTTCCTATTGAAGGTGATGTATTCATCGTATATTGTGATGCTTCAGCAATGGTTTGGGTTGTGTGTTGTTGCAGCGGGGGAATATTATTTCTTATGCTTTGAGGAAGCATAAGGTGCATGAGATAAACTACCCATTGGTGATTTGGAGTTGGTGATGATAGTTTTTGCACTTAAAATTTGGAGGCATGATCTCTATGGTGTGCATTGTGAGATTTTCACCGATCATCAGTCTTCAATATCATATGACCCATAGAGATATGAATGCTAGGTAGCATAGGTGGATAGATTTTCTTAAAGATTATGATATTTCTATCTTGTATTATCCAGGAAAGGGAAATATAGTACCAGATGCCTTGAGTCAGAAGGCAATTTGTATGGGTAACTTGGCTTGTATTTCAGTTTCTCAGAGGTCATTTACATAGGGCATTCAGTCCTTCACCAACTTGATGATTCGTCTTGATATTTCAAACCCTAAGAGGATTCTTGCTAATGTTGAGTGAGATCTTCGTTTTTTTGAGCAGATTCGTTATCATCAGTTTGAGGATAGTAAGCTTTGCTTCGTTTGTGATTAGGTTTTAAATGGTGAATCCAAAAGGACCACTATAGATTCTGAGGGTGTTTTGAGGTTTGATAGCTGCATTTATGTTTTGAGGATCGATGACTTGATTCAGTTGATTTTGCATTAGGCTCACAGCTCTAGATATTCTATTTATTCCAGTCTAGCTAAAATGTACAGAGATTTGAGACAACATTATTGGTGGAGTGGCATAATGTAAGATGTGGCAAACTTTGTAGCTTGTTGCCTTTGTTGTCAGAAGGTGAAGACCAAGCATCAATGAACAGATGGATTGATACAAGGATTGTTCATTCCCTAGTAGATGTGGGAGCAGATTACCATGGATTTTATGTGTGGGTTGCCTCGTACTTCCTTTGGTTTCGATGGTATTTGGGTCATTATGGACCAATCGACCAAGTCAGCATATTTCCTTCCTATTCAGATGTCCTTCAATAGAAAGAGGTTGGCTCGTATCTATGTGAGTGAGATAGTTCATTTGCATAGTGTGCCCATATAAAAAATAATCCCCATCGGCTCATGGCTAACAACTCCTTGCCACCCGACTAGGGGTATACCGGGCATGGCTAAGGTTACGGTCTTGGGAACACAATCTATGACCGCATGATAGTGGGATAACCAGTCCATGCCCAAAATCACATCAAAATCCAGAATATCCAATTCCTAAGAATAATCAATCCATGTAAAAAATTCACTTTAAAGTTGTTAAGGGGGGTATATAATTGTCCGATTAGTTTAGGGTCTAAAGTAAGTTTTGGCTACAAGTTTAGGGGTGTTTCGATATATTATCTCTATCCAAAATAATAAGATTAGCATGAGTATAAACATCTCTAACAGTCACAACACAGGAACTGAACACCCGATCCACTACTAAAAAATCACCCATTAGAGTAGATACACGTAGGGGAATGGATAATAAATCTCAAGATAACTCTATTCATAGAGCATAATAAGTATATACATAAGAATAATTGGATCTCAGATCAAATAAAGCAAGGGGCGATTGATGGCACACCAAAATCGTCTCTATAACTGCAGCATCTAAAGAGTTAGCCTTGAGCCTAGTAGGTACTACATACAACTGACCACACCTGTCACTTTGTTGGGCTCCTGATTGACCTCCTATCCTTCCTACCTGAGAACCATCTCGAGCACCCAGGGACCACCCAGATGACCCCGATAATCACCACTAATTGAGAGATTAACTAATCTACTAGGGGGAACACTCTGAGCTAAAGAAATAATTGCCTCACAGCTAGGGCACTCTTACGAATAGCAACCATGAGCCCCACAACTATAACATGTAGCATGAATTACACCAGAATCAACAGATTTGGATGACCCAGAGTAACTGATACACCCAAATTACAACTCGCATTAGAGGGTGTAAGTGGTTGCTGTCAAATAAAGAACCCAACTGGGTTAGGTGACAAATCCCACAGGGAATACTGTGCTCACTAAGTATTGTGGTTGTTACTAGACTTAATCAAAGGTTCCAGAATAAAGGGGTTTTTGATTTATCAATTGTATTCAAATATTTTTCACAGAAAGTAATCCAATTGTAGGTTATATTGCCAATAGTAATTCAATAAGAGAAGTCAAACTAGAGTTATGGTTACCAAGATGCTTAAGCAGCTAGGGTTGTGAACTATTTTGGATTCCCAATGAACAATTCTTGTTGCAAGAGTATTTGAATTCTATGATTTACCTATTAGTTTCTCAACCTAAATGAGTAACTTATCCCTTAATTCTTTCGAACTTAATGAATATATTGTTAAGTCATCTACAATCTCACATGGGTTGATCCGGTTATGGCATATACCCTCTATCCAAAGGTTAAATCCTTGAGATTTATGTAAACCCTTTATTTTCCCAACAAGCACTTTTCTATTCGAACAAGGGTTGTTCTTGGGATCACTTTTCAAGTTTGCAACCAAGAAAATTCATTAAATTGAAGAAGAGCTTATGCAATATCAATTACTCATGGGATCTACTAGATTCACAACTCAAAATTAGCTTTTCATATCAAGGCTCCCATAACCCTAGTTATGGGAGCTTAGCCACACATCTCCATCATAGAAAGAGAAGAAGTCATTGTGTTATTCATAAATTAACTCAAAATTTACTTACAAAAATCACAATTGTTGTTCTTCAATCTTCTATAGAAAATATGATAAAGGAATCTAGATACACAAATCTCCAATGAATCTTAGAAAAACACTCTGTAACAATGTATTTTCAATATTGAAAAACCCTAATAAAAGATAAAAGATAGATAATAAAACCTAAAAATAGGAATTTATATGCTCCCATCCACAAAGAATTTAAAATTCAAAATTAAAAACCTGCATCCAAAGTGACGGCCACAGTGGTGGTCCGTCGCAAGGCTAACGGTCCTCCATTTAGTCTATCACTTCTGATCCTAGAAGGTCACTTTCTAGATAAGACTGAAGGTCAAAGTTGCGGTCCATCACAAGACTGATGGTCCACCATTTTAACCGTCACTGATGATCCTTGAGAGTCAAGTTCTGGATAGTCCTAATGGTTGAAGAGGTGGTCTATCACAAAACCGACTATCCATCATATTGTCTGTTGCTAAGCATTTCAGGATGCCTGGTTCTGTTTAGTGTTGACGGCCAAAGTGGTGGTCCATCACAAGACTGACGGTCCACCACATGGGTCGTCGCTAGGTCTTCTTAAGTCATGGGTTCTATTTGGACCTAGCGGTTAGGTTTGTGGTCCATCGCAAGATTGACGGTCCACCATTTTGACCATTAGAAGTGTTTTTCTACTAATTTTCTGAGTCTTTTCCTTCCACTAGCTCCTTACCCTGACACTAAAACCCAGCACTAAATGCAACCTTGGTTGCTTGAAAACATGCAATTTTCCCAAGAAAAAGATAAAAAATATTCCGACAAAAGCCAGAACATCAACACTCACAACTTAATATAATTGTTTGTCCTCAAGCAACTCACACCAAATTGTAAATATGAACAATACAATGATGGGCATTTACTACTGAACCAATTCTCACACAACCATTCACTTGTCATCCAAATCATATTGTTTAACATGTCAGAGTCTATAACAGGCATTGTTTCAAATTCAATTCATCTACACAACATGGATACAAGAATCTACAGAGATCAGCCAAATTAAGTATGAATCAGGTTGCCCACACAGACAAGGAGATCCACCACTCAGTATATTTTGTGGATACAAATCAAAACCCTCTCACTTATTAAAGAAGTTACCAACATAGAACATGCACCCATAAGCTTGCCTTTATTATCCAATGCCCCCCCTATAGCTGAGTTCCAAGATCAAGAAGGTCTTTTCTAGGCTAGTAATGAGGTATCAGGTTAGGTTAGGAAGGAATTTTGGGTAAAAGTGAGTAAGAACTAGGCTTTAACTCTCTTTGCTTTCAAATTCTTCTTACAAAGGTCATTGCTTTGCTAGCTCACTTACCCTTTTCTCATTCATTCATGCTTTACCACGATAAACCTATTTATATATATATATATATATATATATACAAAAGCATCAGCCATCGTCAACTTAGGATGATGCCATAAGTCAAGGTGCACAATGTCTTAACTAGACCAGGGCCAAATGCTCAAATTCAAATTCTAGACCAACTTTCCATTAGGCAGTTAATAGTCTTACAATAGCCACCCTCAACTTAGGTGTTTTTATTAAGTTTAGGTACACATTTCCCATTACTAGGCTAGGGCCAGATCTAGGATTCAACAACTGAAAAAGAGTTAACTAGAATGCTTGGTGATGAAGAAAAATTAACAAAGGCTCAAATAAGGGTTCAACAATGGAAACTTATTTTTGGTAGGGTTAATTACTTTGGCTAAGTGGACTAAAAGCACAAGGTGTCCTGCCATCCCTTCTTATCTCATTAACAACAGAATAGCATCAATTGAACCAGGCAAGTTCTAGGTACTATACTACGTAAGAATTAATACAAATACTCACAGACACAGCGGCAACTGAGTCAAACTCTTTCTACTATTTTTAAGATTTGCATCACATGTCATGTGTATTTATAGGTTAATGCCAACTACATATTAACTAACTGTTGATCAAATATCCCAACAGACAAAAGTAAATAGTCATATGGAAATAGTCATAGATGATGCCAACATCATTCATCATCCATATTCACAACAAGATACTAACACAAACAACACTTTTATTTTATGGACCAACATTAACAACATACTTAAAACAAATGCAATTCTAAAGTTAATCCTAGAAAATAAAATTGTAACTGCGAACTTAACATGATCCTAGACATGTTGATTCTCCTAGATAGAAAATGGTAGGGTCAAGAACATCGGCAACACAACTTCCCATGGAACAAGTACACCACCCCTACATGAAAAAACATATGCATTGTCCTCAAAGCATTAAATTAAAGTAAACGGTAATGGGTATACTTGTTGTAAGACCCCATAAAATCCTAAATCTTAGTTCAGTCCTTAAGCTTATCAAGGGGTCCCAAACTTAGAAAATTCTAGCTAGGTTCCCAGACTTAGCCTATTATTGGACTTCAAAAGTTGGAAATCTTATTTTTCCACCTTAACGTCCTTTCATGGTCCGTATTTTTATTAGTTCATGATTAGGAAGGTCAATAGGTGTTCCTGGACAAGTTTTGAATTTTTTGAAACACGTTTAGATCATATTTGGAGTCCCAAAGCAGTGGACCAATACGATCAGGGCACACCACATCACCAATTGTGTTGGTCAACATTTGTGCAAATTGCTAGAGCCAAAATTTCTGAGGCTTGACATGATTATGATGCGATACGGCAAGTATCTCATCATAGCCATCAATGCATCACGTCGCTTGTAGAGTCAGCACCTAGTTTTTAGTCACTAAATGTCTATATTTTTAAAGGCAAAAGGGTCAATTTCCCATCCTTAGATAAACCCAATAGGATATGATTCAGCCATATTTTACCCAAAATATAGAGTTTCTCTCAAGTTTCTCTCAAGACCAAGCTAGGGTGTTCAATTAAGGATTCAAATTCAATACTCAAATTCAAGAATCTCTCCATCAATCTTTGAAAAATTAGGAACTAAGGTATGTCAAGTGTTGATTTATGGATTTATTACATCCATGAAGTCCAAGAATCCTCTTTCAAGTTATAAAACATGATATTTATGTTGTGGGTTGTTTGTAACCACGTTTTTCTTGTTTATGATTCCCAAGTTTGAATCTTTATGTGTTTTTATGAAACTACGTTAGCATGCAAGATGAAATTCATGAATTGAGTTGTTTATGATGTGTAATTTGATGATTTTATCTATGCGCTAAGTTGTGCATGGAGGGTGTTTGACAAAATGGCTAGGAGATAGAAATTGGGTATTTTAGCTCAATTGTGACTCAAATTATAAATGCATGTTTTACCTTTATGAACAAGACTGACTTCCATGATATTGTGTGCATTATGAGTATTTGATTAGATGTTCATGAGATTAGGTTGATGAAAGTAAGACATGTCTATATGTAATTCCATCCATGTACAGCATTATGACAACCATGTGTTTCATGAAATCCCCAACTTATTGTATTATAAATTGTTGATATTGGTTATGTGTTCATGAAGTATCAAGTCTTTTCAGTTTCATGCTATCAAGTCCTGGGGATACTTGTACTCGATAATTTAGTTGTATGCCTAGAGCCAGTGTCAGTTTTCATGATACTCCCATTCGATTCATGATCATTAGAATTCAGTCAGTTACATGACTCAGGAAAACTCAGTAATCTCAGTTAGTTATCCGATCTCAGTAGTATTCTACCAGTCAATGGAATTTAGTAAAATATGTTCAAATCAGCTAAAAGATACTATCAATAACAGTTCAGTTCAGTTTAAATTAGTTTAGTATCTCTTCAGTTGGGAGTAGGATTTAGCACCGAGTGAACCCAAGGATGAGGACTCACTTGTTAGCCAGTAGAGGGTGTGATCCTTAGAAGCAATCTTTGCGTTCCATAACTATATCGCTAGCGTAGGTTGAGATGTACCCTACAAGTTTAGGGATTAGACACCTTATTTGAGTTTTTTCTACTAGAAGGGGTTGACGGAAGAGCTCTCTATATGAGAGGGTTTACTTACAACTTGTCTTTATCCATGGCACGGTGTTGACACCCTTCTATCTGGGGTTACAGGTTGGACCTTACCATTTTAGTTTTGGGGCATGTTGGTTAGATGATTACCTCTCATAGTCTCAGTTTTGGGTCCAGTCTCAATAATAGAACTCAATTCAGTTCTACAGTTTTAGGACTGTCAGATATAGTTGCTCAGCTTAGTACAGAACTCGGCTAGTTCCATCAGAATCAGGACTTTCAGACATAGTCACCCAGTTAATAGTATATTAATTATACAAAATTCATGTTACTAGTATTCAGATTTCAGGACTGTCAGATATAGTTAATCAGACCAGTTCTTTATAATTAGAACGGTAAGAAATAGTCATTCCTTTATTAGTAATATGACATCAGTTCCTCAGTATTCAATAGACTTAGTCTTTCAGTATCCCAGTATTAGTACCCAGATATCAGTAAATCTATGTTATCAGAATTCATGAGTCATTGTTATCATGATCTCAAATACAGTTACGTATTTATGCATGTATTCTCATGTTCATGATATTCAGTCAGTTAGTATTGTTCATACATATGAACCATTGCATTTAGCCTACCCCATTTTCATGCCAAAACATTCAATTATACTAACGCATTTGCGCTATGATGTTTTATACCATAGGTTCAAAAGCAAGCGCTCTGGAGTATCAGTAGCATCCTAGTTTCAGTAGTCAGAGTCAGTAGTGATTCCTCATCATTTGAGGATATTATTATTTGATTATTTCATTCTTTTAGTACTTAGTTTATTTTAGTAGATGGGGTTAGTTAAGGGATTGTCCCTTTAACTCCTTATTCAGACATTTCACTTTTAGAGGCTTTCAGACTACAACATGTTCAGACAGTTATTTCAGTTGTTTTAGTATTGTTATATTATATTTTCAGTTATGTATCAATATTGAACCTTATGGTATTTTAGATCATGTTTCCATATTTACGATATTACCATTATTATTCAGGCTCAGTTAAAGATATCAGTCATGGGTTAGATTGTGGTCCGTTGGGATTATGAGCATCCTTGGGTTATTACCATCCTTAGGTTCCCTCGGTGCTGAATCCTACTCCCAACTGAATGACACTGATTATTATACTGAACTGGACTGGACTTGACTGATCTCGAGTTTCACTGAGTTCTATAACTAACTGAGTACTACTGATCGTGACATTACTGAGACTATTCTGTAACTAATGTAGCACTAGGTAAATAGCTAGATTATCGGGTATTAGATACCCTCAGGACTCGATAGAATGAAAAGTAAAGCATAGCATGATCTTGTAAAGCATAACAAGGTCCACTTGTTCATAATTCATTCATAGAGACATTTTCTCAAACACTTGTAGGGCATATCTTGTACATATACTAGCATGTCATGATTTCCCAAGTTAATTCACATGGACATTCCATCAAACACATGCTTACCACAACTTAATTCATATAATCATGGACAACATGGAAACATTGTAACTACAACACCCAAACTTTCTAATTCAAGGATCATAACATAGGAATTATGCAATTCAATATACATGCTATTTCAATTTCATGGAATCTATGATTAATCATGGATTGAAACTTAATTAATATCATGAACATGAATACAATCTAATTTCAATCATGTAAATCAAGAATCAATAATCTTGTAGTTTTTAAAATGGATTCTTGGACTCTATGGGTGAAAGAAACCAATAGATGAACACCTAACATGCCTGAGAAGATGAGTTATTTAAGGTTCTTGGAGGAATTCTTGAGTTTGTTCTTGATTTCTTTAAGCTAGGGTTTTGCCCTTTGAGAGAGAATGTTTTAATTCTTAAGAGAAAGTGAGTAAATAATGAGATAATAGGCTATTTAGGGGTTTAATTTCATGTTTAGACTGATTAGGGTTGTGGAAAAATACCAAATTATCCCTAAGAATAATTAAAAATTTCATCACTGGATGCCCAATTTTTGGCCTCACCACGATGCGGTGGCATCGTGGTAAGCCACTAGAATGTGGCTTGCACTATTCATAAAAGGGACGAGTGCAAAAATAACCCTTGGCGCAATGTGCCATTATTGTAGAGTCACACTGGAAAATGCCAATTAGGAATTGGCACTGCTTCGTGATGTGGTCTTCTCACGTTGGCTAGATGGAAACTGACAATTTCCATTTGGCTACCCTCCGCGATACGGTGATGTGCCAGTTGGCATACTGCTTTACAAAAACTGCCCTAACTCTTCACCCTAGTATCAAATTTGTGCAAATTTTATATCGTTGGAAAGCTGACTGAATTTTCTATACAATGGTAATCTCTAAATTAAAAAATATTAAGTGGTTTTTAAAAAAAAATTATATATGAATATTCATGCACTGAGAATTAAATTAATCTAGGTAAATATGGGGTATTATAATATCGACCCCTTGAGAACCTTTGTCCTCGAATGAGACTGATTAAGTTGAGAAACACATATACACTGAACTTACGCACTGAACATGCATATCTGATGCATGGAATACATGACTGAAGCTACTAAAAAGCTAAGTTTTTATACTGAACATGCATATTTGATGCATAAGTACATGGCTGAACTGATTGATAAATGCATGATTGTCATGAAAATAATAGACAATGGTATAGAATACCAAGTTTATAACTGTAACTGAACATGGAACTAAGCAAATCTAAGGAAGACTGTTACCTTAAGATGAATCTGAATTTGTGAAGAAGGGGTAAGGATACTTGGTCGGCATATTTGCTTCTGCTTCCCAAGTAGCTCCCTCGATGGAATGATTCCTCCAAAGTACTTGGACCAAGGGAACTTCTTTGGTTTTGAACTGGAACCTCTTTGAAAGAGAGATCGATCTGAATACCTATGCCTTTTAAGGATACTATGACTGCTGGGTTACCAATACATTTCTTTAGTAAGGAGACATGGAATACTGGGTATACTGAAGGTAGATCTGAAGGCAACTTGAGCCCATAAGCTACCTTTCTGAAATGGCTAAGAATTCAATAAGGATCGACAAATCGAGGACTGAGCTTTCTCTTCTTACTGAACCTCTTTACCCTCTTCATAGGCGAGATTTTTAAGTCCATAAAATTGCTGACCTTAAACTCGAGATCTTTTATCCTTACATTTGTATAGGATTTCTGTCGTCTCTGGGTTGCCCTAAGCCTTTCTCTGCTCAGCTAAACCTTCTCTAAGGCATCAAATACGAGATTGGTCCCTACTACTGTGGCCTCACCTACCTCGAACCAGCTAATCAGAGACTATATCTCTTGCCATAAAGAGCCTCAAATGGAGCCATCCAAATACTAGAATGATAGATTTTATTATACGTGAATTTGATCAAAGGCAAGTGGTCATCCCAACTACCCTTAAACTCAACACCGAAGGCTCTTATCATATCTTCTAGAGTCAGAATGGTCCTTTCTACTTGACCATCTGTATGAGGGTGAAAATTTGAACTGAGGTGAACTTGGGTACCAAGGCCTTCTTGGAATGCTTTCCAAAAATGAGAGGTCAATTGTGTACCTTTATCTGATATAATAGACACTGGGACTTAGTATAACCTGACCAACTCTCTAATTTAGAGTTTGGCATAGTCCTCATCTAAATAGGAGGTATGAACTGGCAAGAAATGAGTGAATTTAGTCATCCTGTCTATGATAACCCAAATCAAATCATGCTAACGATGAGTATGAGGAAAACCCATCACAAAGTTCATGTTCACTTTCTCCTATTTCCATGTGGGAATACTGAACTACTGCATGGACCCACTAGGCTTTTAGTGTTCAATCATAACCTGCTAACACGTAGAGCACTTAGCTACAAACTCTACGATATCCCTCTTTATCCCACTCTACTAATAGATCTTTTGCAAATCATAGTACGTCTTAGTAGACCTTAGATGAATTGAGTAATATGCACCATGCACTTCTAAAAGAATTCGTTGCCTCAAGTCATCTACACATCGCACGCATAGTCGACCCTGGCAATGTAGCACACCATCTCCCCCTTGGGAGAAAACCTCTACTTTCTGATCTCTGAATGAATCCTTCAATTTAACTAGACTGGTATCTCTATCCTGCTTTTCCTTCATTTCAGAAATCAGAGATGATTCTAAACTATTTTGCACCCAAGCACTACCCTCTACTGAATTGACTAAGCAGACACCTAGTCCGGCAAGCTGATGAACTTCCTAAGCTAACTTTTTCTTACTACTCTCAATATGAGCAACACTACCTATAGACAACCTATTGAAAGCATCATCCACTACATTGGCCTTACCTAAATGGTACAGAACACTCATGTCATTATCTTTTAGCAATTCTAACCATCTTCTCATATGCAAATTCAAATATTTCTGAGAGAACACATACTGCAAGCTTTTGTGATCTGTAAACACATCAACATGCACCCCATATAAATAGTGCCTCCAAATCTTTAAGGCAAACACTACAGCTGCTTACTCAAGATCATAGGTAGGGTAATTATTCTCATGGGGCTTAAGCTAACTAGAGGCGTAGGCTATGACCCTACTTCTCTGCATGAGGACACAACCCAAACCTACTCTAGATGTATCACAGTATATAACAAACCATCTAAACTATTTGGTAAAGTTAGGACTGGGGTTTTAGTGATTCGATTCTTCAACTCCTGAAAACTCTTCTCATATGAATCTGGCCACTGAAACATAACTTTCTTCTGAGCCAATCTGGATGTAGGGGATGCGATATTTGAAAACCCTTTAATAAACTAACAGTAATAGCTAGCTAAACCCAAGAAACTCCTGATATTTGATGGAGAAATAGGTTTATGAGAGTTTCTCACTGCCTCAGTCTTTTGAGGATTAACTCTAATACCATCACCATAAATAATATTACCACGGAATGCTACTGATCTTATAAAAAATTCACATTTACTGAGTTTAGTGAACAACTGATGGACTCTAAGAGTTTGAAACACTGTTCTGGAGTGGTCTGCATGATTATTTTTGGTACGGGAGTAGATAAGGATTTCATCTATGGAGACTATGATGAACATATCCAAGTACTACTTGAATACTCAGTTCATCAAGTTTATGAAAGTTGTTGGGTCATTAGTGAGACCAAAGGACATAACTAGAAATTTAAAGTAATTATATCGGGTTTGGAAAGTTGTTTTTAGAATGTCACATTCTCTGACTCTAAGCTGATGATAGCCTGATCTGAGGACTATCTTAGAAAATTAACTGGCTCCCTGAAGTTGGTCAAAAAATTCATCAATTCTAGGAAGTGGATATTTATTCTTGACAGTTACTTTTTTCAACTGACGGTAGTCTATACACATTCTGAGTGAACCATCTTTCTTACGTACAAATAAGACTGGTGCAACTCATAGGGAAACATTAGGTCTGATGAACCCCTTGTCTAAAAGGTCCTTTAACTATACTTTCAACTCTTTGAATTTGGTTGGAGCCATTCTGTATGGCGAAATAAAAATAGGCAGAGTATCTGGAAGAAGGTATATTTCGAAGTCAATTTCCCTTATGGGAGGAACTCCGAGAAGATATTCAGGAAACACATCTGAGAATTCATTTACTACTGGAACTGACTCAAGACTAGAAGTTTCTAAACTAGAGTCTTTGACTCGCACAAGATGAGAGACACATCCCTTGGGTATCATTTTCCTCGCTTACGGTATAAAACTAAGTGACCCTTAAGCACTATAGTACTACCCCTCAATTCAAGGACTGGTTCAATTGGAAACTAAAAATTAACAATTTTGTTTATACAATCAACTAAGGCATAGCATGAATGGATCTAATCCATGTCGAGAATGACGTCGAAATCTATCTTCTCTAACTCTACTAAGTCTGCTGAAGTGTCTTTTTGAGATATCATGTCCAGACAGTTCTTGTATACCCATCAAGCTATGATAGACTGACCCACTAGGGTAGAGACTAAGAAAGGTTTTGTTAAAATTTCTAGTTTAACCTTAAAGTCGACTACTACGTAAGGAGTTATAAAAGACAGAGAAACTCCTGGATCTAATAAGGCATAAACAAGTAAATGGAAGATATGTAATTTACCAGTGACCACATCAGGAGAGCTTTCTTGATCTTTTTTGGACTGAAGTGCAAAAAGCCTATTTGGGAGTTGCCTACTGGTGGCACTAGAAGCGGCACCCTGCTGATTCAAGTGATCGTACTGAGCTGAGGAATGAATATACTAACCTTGAGAACCTGACTAAGGATAATCTCTTATTGTATGGCCTGCCATGCCACACCCAAAACATATATCACTGCTAGCTCTGCAGATACCCTAATGGCTTCTGCCATATTTCTAACAAAGAGGATTTGTTCGAGCGCTGCTGACTCTACCCTTATATTTAGAGCCTACAGCCCTATCTTTGTTACCATCTCTGAACTTAGGGACTGGAGCACTGGTTGAGGACGGATCTGGAACTAAATATTTTGGGTAAAATTGGGAACGATTACCACTCTCTGACTTAGGTTGAGTAAAATTAAAGCTACCTATTCTAGCTCTCTTGTTATCCCACTCTCTCTCTCTCTTTATTCTTAGACTTTTCTATCTACTGAGTGTGGACCATAAGCCTAGATATGCCTATCTCCTTAATCAACATCGTCACTCTAACACCTCAAACATGAGCTTGCTTATTCTGGACTTATTGTCTGCTACTACATGGGGGGTATACCTGGCTAACTAAGTAGAAGGAATACTCTTTCACACTCATGTTTCCTTACTTGAGATTGATAAACTCTAACATCTTGGTTTCTCTCAACTCTAAGGGAAAGAATCTATCAAGAAAAGCAATAGCAAACTATTCCCATTCTATGGGCTCTGCATCTGTGCCCCTGTCTACCTTCTACTACTTAAACCACGAATGAGCTATATCTTGTAGCTGATAGGCAGCTCACTTATCACTCTTACTGGAAGTATCTCCTATAATATCTATGACTTTCTAAACCTGGTCGAGGAACTCTTATGGATCCCCCTCTAAATTAGATCTTGAAAATAAGGGAGGATTTATTCGGGTGAATTCCCGAATCCTAACTACAATAGTATTAACCACTAGGTTGGCCTAAAAAGTAGTTGTCCATTTATTCTGAGCTGCTATGGAATTGGCTAGAGTGGTGAATGCAACTCTAAATTTTGCAAGGGAGACATGCTCATGCAGGGGATCTGCTTGAATAGGCTGAGGTATTGACTGGTTTCCTGTTCTTCTTTCGTAGTTCATTTTGTGAGGTATGTTCTATAAACAGAAGTAAGAAAAGGATTATACTGAGATTTTAATTTGAGATCATGCTCACTCTCATGACATAAATACTAAAAGAAGGGAAACTTTTCCAGAAAACGTCTTATAGTCTCTTGCTTATAAATGTGGTACGCTACACACCCTTGCACAATACTCTATTTGATATGTATTTTAGACTCCCTAGGACTCGGGTAAACCTTAGGATCTGATACCAAGTTTGTAATGCCTCATGTCTACACCCCAGAAGCCACACGATGCTTACGACCCCGAAGGACCATAAGCTAACCCATGACTGATGCCTATTGTAAGCCCTGAATAATAATACTGTAATAATATAGAAAATAGGCTGATATTCCTTAAGTATCATAATCTAAATACTGAAAAATATAACATCTGGTAAAATATCTGCAAAACTAAGTACTACTTAAGCTAGTCTAGTCTGAAAAAGCCTCTAACTAAACTGTCTGAAAGTGGAGTTAATGGGACAAGCCCACAACTAAATCCGACTACTGACATACTGAAGCTAATGAAAAATACTAAAATAAAAGAATATCCTCGAAAGATGAGGACTCACTACTAAATATGCTACTATGTGAATCTGGTTATGCGTAGTTAGGAACCTGAGCATCCAAACTTATGATATGAGACATCATAGCATAAAGAGAAAGTATATATCATTACGTGAGATGTACTAGTATGCTAGATGATGTAAGGCTGACTGCAAGGGTTCATATGCATGTACAATAAATGACTGAATGATATAAAGTAACAAATAAGAATGCATGGATAAATAAAACTACTAAAAAATATTGTATATGTAATACTGTGCATATCATGTATACTATATCTGAGCTTTAACTAAAACTGAATATTGATTTTTATACTAAGTAACAAATACCTATATTTACTGATAATTGAGTGACTGATACTAAGTGACAATTTCTGACAATCCTAATTCTGTAGAATTGAACTGAGTTCTGTACTGAGATTGAAACTGAAACTGTGGATGGAAATCATCTAATCGACGTGCCCCAAATAAGATAACTAGGGTTCAACCAATAACCCCAGTTGAAAAGGTGTTAGTACCGTACCACAGGTAAATATAACTAAAAAGTCACCCTCATCTGATAGGTGCCCTGAATGAGAATGGTGGTACCCTCAATGGGGCAGGTTGAACCACCTCAACAACCCTCAACTGGCAGGTTCATGTCTCAATCTATGCTGTCTATATAGTTCGGGAATGCAAGTACTTCTTCTAAGAACACACCCTCTAGAAGGTGAGTCCCCATCCTTGGGTTCACTCGGTGTTGTATCCTACTCCCAACTGAATAGACACTGATTATTATACTGAACTGGACTAGACTGATACTGAGTTTCACATAATTTTTTAACTGATTAAGTACTACTGATCTTGACACTACTGAGATTATTCTTTAACAACTGTAGATCTAGGTAAACAACTAGATTATCAGGCATTAAATTCCCCCAGGACTAGATAGCATGAAAAGTAAAGAATAGAATGATCTTACAAAGAATAATAAGGTTCACTTGTTTATAATTCATTCATAGAGACATTTTATCAAACACTTGTAAGGCATAAACTTATACATATACTAGTATGTCATGATTTTCCCATTTAATTTACATGGACATTCCATCAAACACATAGGGAGCACAACTTAATGCATATAATCATGGACAACTTGTAAACGTTGTAACTACACCACCCAAACTTTCTAATTTAAGGATCATAACATGGGAATTACGCAATTCAATATACATGTTATTTCAATTTCACGAAATCGACGATTAGTCATAGATTGAAACTCAATTAATGTCATGAACATGAATACAACCTAATTTCAAGCATGTAAATCATGAATCAATAATCTTGTATTTTTTAAAATGGATTCTTGGACTCTATGGGTGAAAGGAAATCATAGATGGACACCTAACATGCTTGAAAACACGAGTTCTTGAAGGTTCTTGGATTAATTCTTGAGTTTGTTCTTGATTTCTTTAAGCTAGGGTTTTGCCTTTTGAGAGAGAATATTTTAATTATTAAGAGAAAGTTAGTAAATAATGAGATAATAGGTTATTTAGGGGTTTAATTTCGTGTTTAGACTGATTAGGGTTGTGAAAAAATACAAAATTATCCCTAGGAATAATTAAAAATTACATCACTGGATGCCCGATTTTGGGCCTTACATGATGCAGTGGCATCGCGGTGAGCCACTGGAATGTGGCTAGCATTGTTCATAAAAAGGATGAGTGCAAAAATGACCCTTGGCGCAATGGCACTGTTATCATGGAGTCACACTGAAAATTACCAATTGGGAACTAGCACTGCTCCACGGTATAGATTTATCACGTTGGCTTGCTGGAAACTGACAATTGCCATTTGGCTAGCCTCCGCGATGAGGTGATGTGCCAGTTGGCACACTGTTTTAAAAATACTGCCCTAACTCTTCACCCGGGTATCGGATTTGGGCAAATTTAATATCGTTGGAAAGCTGACTGAATGTCTTATGCAATGGTATCCTCTCAACTAAAAAATACTAAGTGTTTTTGAAAACAAATTATATATGAACACTCATGTAATTGAGAGTTAAATTAAGCTAGGGAAATATGGGATACTACAACAATTCACAATAAGGCCTAAATTACAGAGCCTATCCTCACAAGCAATAGAAACTCAAATGTATCCTTGCCTTGAGGACTATAAAAACTCAGCAAATCTAATCGTGCTCATGGATTTGATGAACTTAGTATTCAGGCCTTATTTGAATACTTTTTTTATTATGTTCATTAGCAACATACTTGTGTTTTCAATGAGTAGACAGGAGCATATGTAGATTTCAAGGATTGTGCTTCAGACCTTGAGAGATTATTTGTTTTTTTCTAAGTTCTCTAAGTATGATTTTTGGCTCTAGTCAATGGCATTCTATGGGCTTATGGTGTCTAAGGATGGGATTACAGTAGACCCAGCAAAGATTGAGGCTATTTATGATTGGGCTAGGTCTACATTTTCGATCGATTTTCATAGCTTCATTGGTTTGGTCGATTATTATAGATGATTTGTCAAGGGTTTTGCTACAATTTCAGCATTTATGATCAGATTGACTCAGAAGGAGATTCATTTATAATGGTCCAAAGAGTGAGAGTTGAGCTTTGGAAAGATGAAGTATTTTCTCACTTTAGCTCTTATTTTAGTTCATTCTGTAAGGGGTGAGGGATTCATCGTGTGTTGTGATGCTTTTTGACATTGTCTTGGCATGTGTGTTTATGTGGTAGGGTTGTGTTATTGCTTATGCTTTGAGGCAGCTTAAGTTAGACAAGTGCAGTTGTCCAACTCATGATTTGGAGTTGGCAATAATAGTATTTGTGCTTAATATTTAGAGGCATTATCTCTATACATAGATGGATTTGCTTAAGGATTATGATATCTCTATCTTGTATCATCTGAGTAAGGTGAATGTGGTAGCAGATGCCTTGAGTTGGAAGACAGTGAGTATGGGTAGCTTGGCTTGTAGTTCAGTTTCTCATAGGTCTTTGGCATGGGACTTTCAGTCCTTAGCCAACTTAATAATTTGCCTTGATATTTAGAGAATTCTTGCTTGTGTTAAGGTGAGGTCTTAATGTTTTACTAGATTTGGGATCGTTAGTTTAAGGATAGTAAGCTTCTCTTTCTTCGTGATTAGGTGTTGAGTGGTGAGTCCAATTGGACCACCAAATATTCATAGGGTATTTTGAGGTTTGATAGTCGTATTTGTGTTTCGAGGATTAATGACTTCATTTAGCTAATTTTACACAAGGCTCATAGCTCTAGATATTCTATTCATTTGGATACAGCTAAGATGAAAAAAGATTTGAGACAGCATTATTAGTGAAGTGGCATAAAGAAAGATGTGGCAGACTTTGTAGCTCGTTGCCTTTATTATTGGTAGGTAAAGGTCGACCATTAGCGACCAGGTGGATTGATTTAGAGATTGCCCATTATCGAGTGGAAGTGGGAGTATATTGCCATGGATTTTATTAGTGGGTTGCCTCAAAATTCCTGTGGTTTCAATGGTATTTCGGTCATTATGGACTAGTTGACCAAGTTGGCACATTTCCTTCCTATTCAGATGTCCTTCCATGCCGAGAGGTTTGTCCATATCTATGTGAGTCAGATAGTCTATTTGCATAGTGTGAGCATATCTATTATTTCAGATCAGGGTTTCGTATTCTATTATAGCTTTTGGAGAGCTTTACAGAATAAGTTGGGTACTCAGGTAGATCTTAGTACAATCTTTCATCCACATACAGATGGCCAGTCTGAGCGGACTATTCAGGTTCTTGAGGATATGCTTTAAGCCTATGTTATGGACTTTTGAGGTCAATGGGGGGAGCACTTTGCCTTGGTATAATTTTCATATAAAAATAGTTATCATTCAAGTATAAGATGGCGCCATTTGAGGCATTTTAAGGTAGGCGATGTTGTTCCTTGATTAGGTGGTTTAAGACTCAAATATTCCAGCCTGTAGTTCTGATTTTCTTTAGCATTCGTTGGATAAGGTTAGGGTGATTTAGGATAGGTTAAGAGAAGCTCAGAGGATCCAGAAGGCCTAATAAGACCGTAGGTTTTACGCCTTAAGATTTGGAGTTTATGATCTAATATTTCTCTGTATATTTCCCATCAATGGTGTGATGAGGTTCAGGGGGGAGGGAGAGCTCAGCCCTAGATATATTATACCTTTAAAGATTCTTCGCACACTTAGTGAAGTGGCATATGATTTAGTTTTACCTCCAAATTTTATGGTTGTCCCTCCGGCTTTACATATTTTTATGTTATAGTGATACATTCCTGATCCATCTCATATACTTAGATGGGACTCAGTCTAGTTAGATGAGCGGTTGACATTTATGGTGGAGCTTGTGCTCATTTTGTCAGGTGATGTCAGGCGATTGTGCACTAGAGAGATTCCTATAGTTCAGATTCAGCAGAGGCACCGCCTAGTATAAAAGGCTAATTAGGATATTGAGAGAGAGATATAGACCTAGTATCCTCAGCTGTTCGAGGCTTCAAGTATATTTTAACCATTTATCTTTTTGTGGATGAAAGTTCCTTTAGTAGTGCATATTATAATGAACCTTCAGGTCATTTTCCATATCTTTAATTATTCTTTCCATTAGAGCTTTTTCATAGTTTCCCCAAGTCATTTATGACTTATTGGGGCTAATAGTTCAGTTATCGGGCAGTTCATTTGGCTTTTAGGGCTAATTCCCTATTTTGAAGCACTTGTGGTTTCCAAATGGCCATTGGGCAAAAACTTATTTCAAATGACCTAAAATGCAAATTCTAACTATTCCAACAGCTCTGTAATATTAAGTTTAGGCTAAGTGGAATCTTTTTTTGGGTGTCGAGGCACTAGAGCTCATTTTGACCTATTGGTCGAAAAGTTAAGAAAATGGAAATAAGGTATTGGACCCATTTTTTGTTGAAACGGCCTTAGATAGAAATTTCAACTGTGCCAGTGAGTCTGGAATATCATATTGGTATGGTAGCATAGTTTTTTGGTGCGCATGGGGTTTCAAATGTATCCCAACACCCGATCAAAGTTCATTTCAGAATTAGAAAAATTGGTGCATTAGGTTACTGGTGTGACCGCGATCGCGGGGGGTAAATCGCGATTGCCACATCCATTTATCCTTTTTGTGATAGATCGTGATCGTAATGGGTATATTGCAATTTCCATATGTGGTTTACCCTTGCCAAATTGTGATCGCAATTCATGATAGTGACTGTCTCGAAGGTGAATTTCATGATAGCCGCAATGCAATCACGATAGCGATACCCGAGCACCTAAGATGGGTATAAATAGTCCCTTTTTAGCCCATTTTTATCATTTTTGTCCATTTCTAAGAGAGCTAAAATTGTAAATAGTGAGATAGCTCGAAATTGACACTTGTGGGTGATTTGGGAGCTTGGCTAACAATTATTTATGCGATCATCTTCCAATATGTGGTAAGATTTAACCCTTTTTATGGTAGATTTTGCTATTCATTATTCAAAATCCCTAAACTTTGGAATCTTGATTTTAACCCCCAAATTAGCTCTGATTTTGCCATTTTTTAGGGTAATGACTCCTTGAGCATGAGAAAACGTTGGCTTGATTTTGAAAATACAATTTCCATAAGTGGGACCCACATAAGATTTTGGTATAATTTTTGGACCTGAATCACAATGGTCCAGTATGGGTATCGTTATTCTTGTATTGATAAGTATAATATGATTTTGATAGCATGGCATCTTGTGAAAGCTTTTCAAAAGTGAAAATGAAAGCTTTTCAAAAGGGAAAAGTGGTGATTTAGCGGATTTGTTAAGCTTTCTTCGATATTAAGGTAGGCTAGGTTTTACCCCTTGCTAGATCGAGATAATTCATCATATGTTTATGATATTCGGTTAAATTTGGAATGGGTTTTAGGTGTTGATGTGATAAATTGATATACTTTAGTTAGTTGGATTGTATAGGATATTTTGGATATCACTTTTGTGCATATTAGCCTGTTACCCATACCTTAGGTGAAGTTGCCTTGTATTCTCTTTTTAGGATGGAAATGCTTTTGTTATTCAACCAATAAAGAGATTGACTTGGTCACTTGATGTTTAGGATGGAACTATTCTAGTGTCATTGACTTAGGTAGAATTGACTTAGTTTCTCTCTCTTGGGAGGAATTGCTATCCTAGGGCTAGTTACAGCTTATCCAACATCTAATAGTGGATTTAGATACCTTGTCCTATCCCGGGGTAGAAATTTCTTGGTAAAGTATTTTGGGATTTAGAAATAGGCTCTTTGACCCACCTTGGGCCAAAACTTGTGTTAGTTATTGTAGACCTTTTATACACTTGTGTACATCTAGGAAATATTTTTTTTGGTGATATTGAGATACCTTGGTACTTGATGGTTATGATGGGTTGACATAGCGGGTAATGTTTATTAATTATGTTATGAATAACTTATTGGTTAATATAATGATGAGTTAATTGATCGTGTCACTACACAAGCCCTTGATTATGATATTGATTAAGTCATTGATTAGGCTAAGTATCAATTCCAACAAATATTGAACTAAAAAAAATTCTTGATTTCGAAATGGTTTTCCATCTGAGATGAATCTATTATTTTGATTTGATGGGGCATTGGGTATGTTATTGACTAAGTTGTTGGCTATATCAGCGATTACCCTATTGATTATGATTAAGACCATGCTTAATGATTATATTAGTGATTATGCTATTAATAATACTTAAGACCATGCTTATTGATTATATTAGCGAGTATGATACTAATTATTGTAAGGATTGTGCTTATTTACTATATCGATGATAATGCAATTGATTATGCTAGAGATCATGCTAAATAGTTATGCTAGCAGCTATGTTGATGAATACGCTATTGATTATGATATTGGCCTGGTAATAATGACATGGTCATCAGTTTTAGTCTGGATATTGCTTATGCTATGAAATATACAAATATTGGTTCAAGTCCAAATAATAATGATGATATTGATTGTGTATACCTGGTGTAAGTCTAGAGGATGTCTATGTCATTGATGACGATAATGATGATATAGAAGATTCTATATGAGTATACTTATGAGGATATTATTGAATATTCATACTATTTAATGTATGGATATACACATTATACTACGATGATATACTTATTACGATATGACATTATCAGGGTGTGAACTAACAGTAGTGATTTTGGCTACGTCTAAAAATGAGAAAATGAAAATGTGGCATAATGTGAACGGATTATAGTAGTGTGTTGAGAATTGTTAAATGACAGTGGTGGTTTATGCTATCTTGTTTGTACCTTCCAGGGTTATGGGGACTTGAGATGGATTATTTACTGTTTTGCACTAATTGCCTTATGGGGATCAATTTTGTAGTTATGATTGCATATGTTGATGCTTTGTTTTATGCTATGTTATTATTTCAGTTTACTTACTTATGTGCAGCATTATTGGAGTGGTTATCATGTTTGCCTCTTATCATGACTTAGTTACATTATCTTGCATTTTATCATACTGATATCATTATTTGTTTAGTCTACCAATGATGCCTACTGAGCACCCGTGGTTTTGGTACTCATACTACACTTTTTGTATATTTTTGGTGCAGATCTGAGTACTAGTTGTCGGCGTTGATTGACATTCGTCCTATATTGATTCCCTGAGATAGGGTGAGCTCTTGGAGTCAGAGTCACTCATTTTCTTCTATCTTTCTATGTTCAATCTTTTATTTCAAAATAGATGTTGTTGACTATTTTAGATACTTGGGTTGTATTTATAGATTCTCTTGTACTGGCTCTACCAGGTCGTGGGATGGTATCTATGTATTCACTATATTTTATCTATTCATAATACGTTTTTTTATTTACAAGTTGCACTTGTTGTTTTTCCCCTTGTGGGCATTTTCTACCAAGTTGATCTATTCTGTTTAGCTCCAGGTTACGATTTGGCTTACCTACTAGAGGGATATAATAGGTGTCATCATGACTCGTAAATCCGATTATGACATATTAAACTTAGAAACATCATTGCAATGATTCATATGATTTCTTCATGTCAATTTTCACCATACACCTCTTAGATATACCTTTCCTCTGATATTCTTTTAATATCTCATGGCTTAAAATAATATTATCATTACATCTCTTCTAGGAACAATGGCTAATTGATTAGGATACATTAAATAACTCATCACTTATTTCCATCTTGATATGATCACCTTGGATATGATCTTGTACATTATGAAATAGCATGAGATGGGCTATACTCTCTAATACAGGTATGGTTCTCAACTTCAAGAATAAGTGTAACTGACTTGCAATTGATAGGAGCATATATTTTACATGTTCAAATAATTAAAGAGATACTTTTGTGACATCTTTGCCCACACTGACCAAGCTCTTTTATAGAAAACAACATTCAAACCATCCTATCCTGGAGCCTTTAGATCATTTATATCCTGAAGAACCTTGAACACTTCCTTTTCTATCACTGGCAAAACCAATTGTATTTGTTTCTATCAATTTAGGCTTACCCTATGCCACATAACTCTAGAATTAACACTCGGTAGTCTTTGAGTTGCTTCACCTGGTAATTTCTTATAGAAATTAGTAACCTTATCCTCAATACCATCTTGAGTTTTCACCTTGACACCATCTATAATGGTAATCCCTATGATTGTATTTTGAGTCACCCTACTCTTAAGATGAGTAAGGAAATAAGTCATATTGGCATCAGCCAACTTTGACCATTGAACCCTAGATTTTGCTGCGTTGCACTTTTCTCTATCAAGATCCTTTTCTCTAACTGTTCCCTCAAATCTCTTTCCAACTATCTATTAAGTCCAATCTCTATAGTATCTCCCATGACCTCTTGCACATGAGTTAGTTGTTACCTTACGTTGGTAACCTTATCTCTCAACCCTTTGAATTCAGTGTTATTTAGCTACTTAAGGTTTGATCTAACCTTTTCCAACTTATTCCAAACCTGTTTCATGACTTAATATTATCTACCATATTATACTTTCTTTACCTTATTGATGAACTATGGATGGTCTACTAAATAATTGAAAATCTAAAAGCCTTAAGAGTACTAGTACATTTTATTCCGAGGTTCAAACTTAATGAAGAATGATCAAAAAAAACAAGTTGCAGTACCTTCACCTCAATTGTTTTCATATGCATCATCTATTTTGCTTTACTATCACTCTATCAATCTTACTATAGGTATGTCCATTTGTACAAGTGTAAGATCTTCCTATAGGTTTGAACTTAGTCATTGCAATATCAGTCATAAAAGTCATGAAAAACTCTAATCTCTACTTATTGAATTGATGCACCTCTTGGCATATCATCACCAGTTAATATTGCATTAAAATCACCCACCCATATCAAAGGATCATTTTTTTTTGCTATCACCACTCTCAAATAATCCCACAGCATCACTCTATCCTAAATAATATGCAAACCATATACATCCACAAAATCAAATGCCATTCTTCTACTTTTGACCACTTCCTTTATATAAATTGTGTAGATTTTCACAAAATAATACAATTATACATGTTAGGGTCCCATACCAACCAAATTCTTCCCCTATCAACATACTCATAATTAGCTTCAAATTTCCATCCCAGAGCATATTTCTATATTACTCTACTATCTAAATTCTTCTTTACTTTATGCACAATTATTTCTATAATACTAACTTTATTTTCCATCCTAAGCAGTTTAAGACTCTTCTGCTTATGAAGTATATTTAACCCTCTTATATTCTAGGTCACAAACATCATGAGTTAGATAAAGTACTCTCTCCTATTCTTTATCTCTACACCTTCTACGATTGTTGTGAATTAATTAGGTCCTTCTCATTAAGTGCCAATGATTCTAATCCATTAGCTACTATCATAGTCTTCCCTTTACCCATCGACCCTAAAGTTATACCAGATGATTTTCTTGATAAGGTCTATCAGTATTTATCATCAATATGTATTTGCTTCCTTTTGAGTCCAGGCTCAAGTTCTAGTTTAGTTATAGCCTTCTCCCCACTAGTATCTGCCTTTTTCAACCATTTACTAACCATTTTAGGAGTAGACTTCTTAGGTCCCTCTTTTGCATGACACCCACTTGTATACATTTAAACAATATTTAGGAACCATTCATGCTTTACAATTTGATCAAAAATTCTAACTTCAGGATCCTCCATCTTGACCGACTTTTATAAGTCTCTTGCCACATCCATTTCCACAAATACTCTAGCAAAAGATATTCTCTCCATATTAGTATTGTATTCATCTATATAAAAAAGTATCCCTAAACAGCTACTAATTCTACTCAAATAGTCCATTCCCTAATAATTCAGAGGTAAATTTAGGAATTTCACCCAAATTGGAATAGTTTGCAATACCTCTTTGTTAAAATCAAAATCAGCACTCACACACTTTCATTATAATTGGTCAATTGTTTATCAGACACACTCTCG
Source organism: Capsicum baccatum var. pendulum (assembly GCA_030864225.1). Lineage (NCBI taxonomy): Eukaryota > Viridiplantae > Streptophyta > Magnoliopsida > Solanales > Solanaceae > Capsicum > Capsicum baccatum. The sequence goes on from CM061550.1 coordinate 141,356,131, forward strand.
AATAAAATAATTCATTCTGGTCATCTAGACTTACAAGTATATCTAGGAAATAGCCATTATTTATGATAATACACTTTGGTTTACTTGAAGTGCTTACCTACAGTACAATATACCTTTCCTCTACTGTAATTGTAGGAGAATCACTAACTAAATATTGAATAAGAGCTTGTTTCAACTCCTCAGTGGATTAATTGACCTCCTCATTATTATTTTTATCACCTTCTCTTCATTCGTTGTAACAGGTGCAACATAACTCAGGATCATGACTTTATCTGACATTAAATAAATTTGCACATTCTTTTGTATGCTCTTCATATGGCTCCATCTTCCTCTGAGTTGTCCCTTTTACCGATGACAAAAGATCCAACTGAACCAACTCAATTTCTCCTCTGTGTGAATTATCTTTAGTGTATTTTCTAGTATCACTATTCCATTAAATTTAAAATTCACATTTTTTTACTGACAGATGAGGCCATTGTTCCATGTATTACTTACCTATACTCCTCGTTGTAGCCATTGTCAGTAGGGTAGTCACCTTCTTCTTCCTTTCTCGGGGAATTGGGAATACTTTATTAAATAAGTCTAACTATACAACATAACAATATAGGCTTAAAATTTTATTTTGTAGACTTTTAGTCCATAAACTCCAAAATTTTATTCCTAGGCCCTAAAGAGGCAATTTTCTCATGGTTGGGGTGGAAATCATTTGTTGAGGTAAGATTTTTACTCCTATTTAACATTGATTATTCTTTTTTTCTTCTAGAATCATTAGAATGGGGAGTTTTTAATCATAAATAAAAGTAAAAGAAATACAAAAATGGGGACATAGACCTTACCTCCGATCCTGTAGTGGTTCAAAGTCAACTACCCTACTAAGGCCAATCGACTCATCCCCGATACTAGAAAGAAAACCTAGATCTATGCATCTATAAGAGAGGACTCGTCTTACAATATAATCTAAGAATACATAAATAAGAGAGACTCTCTCCTTACAAAATAAGAAAAAAAATAACACAAAATAGAATCCTTTCATAAATGCTATAAGCTAAGTAGAATAGTGTAAATGAAGCTGATAAGATTAAGACAAAATAATTGAAAACCTATAGTATGAAATCAAAAAAAGAAACCATGGAGGTTACTTTATTCTTCTCAATTTCCTTCTTCTAAAGTTTGGAATCCCAACTTGTCAAGCTTGATGTATCCTCTAGCTTCCTTCAGGAGTATTTGGATATTGAAGAAGTGCTGAAAATTATCGTGAATATGGCTGGTTTTAGAGAGCATATCAGCCATAAAATTTGCCTTTCTATAAATGTATCGACATATGAAACTCTAAACATTAGCAATGAGATCTCTGAGATTATCATGACATTATTGGAGATTCCAAGGAGGGTTAGCATGTGGTTTAATCCATTTTACAATGAGCTCTAAATCTACTTCTAGAATAACCTGTCAAAGATCATTATTCAAGCATCAAGAAAGACCCCAATTAGCAGCTTCATGTTCTTTTTGATTGCTAGTTCCATGACTTAGTGGAGTAGCATATCCATAAATAAGATTACCTCAATGATCTCTAACAACAACGCCAGTTCTTATTCTGCCCGAATTAGATAACGCACTACTATCATAATTGATTTTGACAAAATTAGAGGGAGGTTGAGTCCAGTAGAAAACCGTAACTTTAGTATCATGACTGTAATTCTCCATAACCTTACCAAGTTAGTCCAACTAGTCGGCCACTTGATATAAGGGAAAATAGTAAAGAGAAAATGAGAAATATCTATATAAATTAGATATCAAACTCGAGCAAGATTTGACCTTTGACCTCCATATTTAATCGCACATCAATTCTTCCAAAGATTCTAACAAATGAAAATGGGAATTTCTTGTAGAATCAACCTGTGAACATTATCATATTGAAGAAGCCACTATTTTATCAATAAATTACTCAATGGCAAGGTATTATGAGCAACACCCAGAGAATAAAAAATGTCGCCAAATATTCCTTGCAAAGTGCCTATTAACAAAGATATGCTAAATAATATTGTAACGTCCAAGACTACCCCTGGACATCACACGGTGCTTAGGAACCACAAGTGATCCCAAGCTAATCCTTATACTGGCATAACTCGTGACCAACTAAATAATATACATTAATATAAAAGAAATAAGTGAAAGAGATGTCTTTGATGAATATGTTCAAAACCAAAACTATCCAAAAGGATTACAACTCTTGTCATACGAAACAAAAACTAAAGTTTAATACATCAACTATACTAGCTATCTGTGAAGCATCTACTAATACTGACTATAGGTAGCCAGTACATGACCCTCAGCTATCCCTAATCAATACGACTGAATAAAAGAAATGCAACTAGAAATAGAGTTGACTCGAGTCCTCGAATCAAAAAAACTCTTTACCTGATGACTTGAAACTACAAACTTTCTGATTATCATGTGCACGTGACAACTTGTACCTACATTATGAGACAATGTAGCACATAGACATATATGTGAATCAATACTTCTAAAATGTACTGAGTACGTGGGGATGAATGCATAAGTAAAATAATAACTGAATGCACACAGACTTTAAAATAATTCATGCTAAGTGTAAATGACTCACCTTGAGCTTGAATAAAATAAAAGCTCTGTGAAATCATAAACATGAGTAATGAAGCATAATGACAAACTTTATGAGCCATAACACTTAGTTCTAAAATCCTTACTTTTTACTCTTTATTTTAGGAGGTTCTTCTAATCGACATAAACCATGTGAGCTATATGGAGTCCAACATCTTACCCACGGTGGGGAGAGATATCCTACTCTTGCCATCGGAATAGTACCTTAACTTAAGTGATCACTATACTTAGCCTACTATAGGTGCTTAAGCCTATGGTGGCGCATATTTTTGGGGTATGTGACCTTGGACTCATACATTAGGAAATCCACCTTAACTTAGCATAAGAGTTTATAATGAAAACCAGTTATGCATATCTTTGATTTAATCTGAAATCAGAATAAACAAGTGCGGATTTCATATCTTAGCTTAGGATCAAAAGATCCATCTTTCTTTAAATCTTAGTATAAAACCATCAAAGAAGCTTAAGATCATAGTCTTCTTGAAATCTCAAACTCATTCTTGGTATAAACTTATCAAATAAAAATTAAGAGCATTATCTTCATGAAATCTCAACATTTAAACTTAACGCTTAAAACTCATGCTTTAAATTATGCTAAATCATAACAACACTTCATGATCAATAACAATCTTGAAATACTTTAACAATATCAATTCAAAATAGTGAAATCTCATTCAAAATGTAAACCTTATAAGTTAAAACATAAACATAAGCACTTCTTGATATATTTAAAGCTTTAAATCTAATGATAATCGCATGCTTCAAGAGTATAGAAACTTGGGTGTGAACCCTAATTCAAAACAAATAAAATTAATCTTAAAATCAAGCAATTTGGGCAAAAGGATGAAAGAATACCTTTGTTCAAAACCCCACACACCTTAATGGACTTGACTTGGTGTAGAAACCTTGACCTTGAAAGCCTTGGAGATGATCTTGAAAGCTTTTCTTGAAATTATTGAATTAGGGAACTTAAATTCTTGGTTTTCCTTGAAGAGAAAATGATGGAATGGATGAAATTGGAGATGATTAGGGCTTGTTCTTGAGAGGAAATTTGGAGAATATAGGCATACAATGCCCTAACAAAAGCCTTAGGTCGTATTTTTACGAATTGGGTTGAGGTGGAAAAAGACCCAATTTCTCTTCCATCATTTAAACCAAAAATTCGTCACTAGAATGCGGATTAAAGGATCATCGCGATACGGTCTTATCATGATGGCTTACTGGTTCTGATGAAAATGATCATAATTTTTCACTCGGGTATCGGATTAAGGCAAACTTGGTATCATTGAAAAGCTAATTCAATTAAATACAATTTGGTGCATATTGAGCAGAAAAATTTCACGTATATCAAAATTTATAAACGTTAAAAATTGATCCTTGTAGAATCAAATATCAAACATTGAATGAATCAAAGGCTCTTAGCTAAACTTTGTTCTAAGTGATTCCTATGAACATTCTTCACCTCATAAGAACTTCACACAATAGGATAAAGATTATGACACATGCATTAAAATTATAAATCAAGAAATAGACAAAAGCACTTTCACCACGACGCGATGAAGAGCTCATCACTATACCTACCGCAACGTGCCACTATAGCGGTGAGGTTCTGGAACCGAAATTCAAACGTGCCCTAATCCTCATCCTAAAAATCCAAAACTTCCCTGAGACATGTTTCTTACACCCATAAACATGAATTAACTCAAAATCCATCGTCTTGAAGTCCGGAAGGTTAATTTAAAAATCCTCGGAGTTAGGAGGTCTTAAAATGGATAAGTCCTCAACACTTAGCTATATTTTTTCAGGTTCCAAGCCTCTTATGCATGCACTATGAGCTGAATTGAACTAGAAAAAGTACAGGGTATTACAATATCTTCCCCTTGGGAACATTTGTCCTCGATTAAGACTATACTAAGGTAACTGAGATCATATATTGAACATGCATGACTTGGAACATAATTGCATATCTAAGTCTGATACATGATACATAAACTAAATATCATGAACTAAACTGATTCCTTAAATACAGGCAATGACATGATAAAGGTTATAAGGCTGAGATAGAAATGAGAGAGTCAACTTCTGAATAATCATTACTTTAGGCTAGATCTGATTTCGTAAAGAAGAGATGAGAGATTTAGGATGTGAAAACTTGAGGTATCACCATATCTTCCCCTTGGGATACTTCATCCCCCAAATGATACTGACTTGGCTAAAATACTAAGGAAAGACTAAGATGATGCACGGGACACTTATAGACTGAATCATGACTGGAAGCTTATACTTAACTATACATTCCACTTCAAAACTTCACCTCACTTGAGGCTACTTAAAATATTTACATAGGGCACTGATAACTATATCGACAGAAGTCTGAGCTGAACTGAATTCTCTCACTATGTTCAAGCCTACTCGAATCTACAAAGTGCACAAATAGCACTGTAATACTAGTCTAAATCATTAATTCAGTACATCTTGCAGTTTCACAACTCCTCATCTCAGTAATAATTCTTATTGCCACTTCAACAACTATATTCAACCTCTTACCAAGAATTTACTAACGCGCAATGCATTCATCCACTTATACACCAACATAAAATTCAATCCTATTAATATAACCACATATGAACTTCTGGGAAAACACCCATAAAAGACTCTTTCTCATATTTTCTAAGTCTCCATCTTTAACAACTTTCTTGCACTATTCTTAAGAAGACACACATGACTCAACTGGCAATGACATATATCAAAAACTTGGACTCAATCTTACTTCACATTTACAGCCTTAGCTAAAAAAAGGCATACAACAATATTTCATCAATAAGAAATATTTACTCTCTCCCATCTAAACAACTGTCCATCATTACTATCTTGACCTAAGGAAAGGTCATTGAAAGGTTAGAACATGAGTACCTGAAGCATGAAAGAATACTATGAATAACTGGTCACTTAACTGAGGCTTGAGTAATAGAGTATCAAAAGCATGAATTCATCAAAGAGAGTTAAACTGAGGACATACAAGGAAAAATCTGAATTTCATTAATCATTAATAGCATAGCATGAGTACCTGGAACTGAACATACTATAAATCATGAGTATATAAGTCATGAGCTACATGACCTGAGTTTGGAGTTCATAAATGTCGTGGAATATGATTTGTACTACTGACTGAACTGGAACTCCTCTTACTAGGAACTGGAAGCGAATATAATTCTATGAAAAGTGTGTGAATATGAGCTATGATCATGGAACTGACATGTAAGGCATCCGTAGATATCGTGATGACTGAAGTACAAAACTTTAAACTGAGATAAGAATGGCTTGGGCATCATCCTCCCTTACTGTTGTTAAACAACATACCGGCACCACTACTAGAACTTGAGAGCCTAACTTGGTTACTTGCTCTATCATCTTCACCTTAGTTTTAAGCCATCATTCTAAGTCAGTAGGCCCCTTTAAATAAAATCTAAACTAAACTGCAACTACTTTATTCTAGAGCCAGAGATATAACAACACATAAATAATAAACTCAACTGGAAAGACTACATCTAAAAGTGTAAAACCCACTGCTAATACTTCTTTTTGAGATACAATTCTATCTATCTATAACCCCAATAGTCATCATATAATAACTTGAACACTTACTAACTTAGAATCTTCATGAGTATCACCATACCCTGAGTTCACAACATCTAGAGCTTCAACTCTTATTTCTATTAGCTCAATCCACAAAGATTCTAACACTTAACATGGATATCCCAAACCTGTAATAAACCATACTACTTCCCTCATAGTCTACTAATTGCACATCTCTAAACTTATATTTTTTCCTAAACCACTAGAAACAAAATCATACCAAAAGACTCAACATCACATATCCATAACTCCTTAACTTAGCTATTAACAACACCATATACTATATAACTAGCCTTCTTCCCATTTAGCAACTCAAGGGTACTACTAACTACACACACTTTTTAATAATCTTAGAAAATAATGTAACCCCCATATCACCTTTGGCATGCCTCTACATCATACTTACAACATCATACTTAATTTTGAATAACTGAACTTTAACTCTTGCATACACTGTTCAAACCTACTAGATCACTTCCATATAACTAACATCAATAACCAAGCAGTTATTGTTTCCACCTTGATAATCATCTACTATTCAAACTTAGTGTCTAGTGCTAGGCATGATTAACAGCCTAAACTCACATGCTATTCTCACTTGGAAGCTATAAAATAAGACATCAAGAAACACTAGTCCACTAAAGCCTCATAATAATAATAATTGATCATTATCTTATAGTCTATCTTATTATAATACATTACCACATCCTCCAGCTACACATCACTACTATTTAGCCAACTGTATGCTTCAATTATATGCATAGCTCTTAAAGCATCAACAAATCTTCTTTTTTATAGCCAGGAGGGGAAGCCAATATTAACGATATTCAACAACCAAATACTTTTATTAATAACTTATACTTTTATAACATAATAAATACCATCAATAACTCATCTCTTACTGCAAGCAAGCAATAATTCACCTTAACTAAGATCTCTTTCTCTACCTTCAACCAAGGAACCTGTGCCACATTCATTACCCCTAAGCTGACAAACAAAGACATATTACCTTAACACAAACTCGATAGCATGCATAAGTTCATCTATGTACTTTTGATGAATCGCCATTCATACCTTTTTTGTCACTAAACTTCTAAACCCTCACTTCCAACTATAAAAAGGTTCTACAACTTATAAATCATAACACTCTAGGTTGCAAATCCCTCTAATACGAATACTATTACATAATCTAGGTTCATACTATCTCCTCTCATAAGCACTATCAGTACTGAAGGGTTAATGAGGAATATGAAATTATATCTTATTTTGTCTTAACTAAACAACCCATATAGATGAGGACATAACTTTTAACTTAAGGGACGTACAACACAGTAGCGAGCTCCTCTCAAGCCCCTTGTATGTCTTCTTAAGTTATTGATAGTAAATCTGAGAGCATCATATTGGGAGGAATTGAACTTGTTAGTCATGTTATCTCAAGAATAAGCGATATATGGAGAATTATGGAGTTACACATGAATAGACCAAAATTTCTAAGAGAAAAACTTTATAGCAAATCAAGAGCATGAAGAAGGTAAATATTTATAAACTGCCCTATAGCCTCTCGAAGAAAATTACAGACATCTTCGTACAGTTTTGCAAGACTTTACTAGACACAGCTTCATAGACACCCTAGGACACTTGAACTCTGTGCTTTGATCCCAAGTTTGTAACTCCCCAAGACTATCCCCTGGACGTTACACGGTGCTTAGGACCACAAGTGATCCTAAGCTAACTCTTATACTGGAATAACTCATGAGCAACTAAATAAGATACATTAATCTAAAAGAAATAAGCGGAAGAGATGTCTTTGTTGAATATGTTCAAACCAAAACTATCAAAAAGGATTACAATTCTGGTCATACAAAACAAAAACTAAAATGTAATACATCAACTATACTAACTGTCTATGAAGCCTCTACTAATACTGACTATAGGTAGCCGAGACATGAACCCCGAGCTATTTCTAATCAATAAGACTGAATAAAAGAAATGCTACTAGAAATAGAGTTAACTTGAGTCCTCAAATCAAAAGAACTCTTCATCAGCTGACTGGAAATAACAAACTGTCTGGTTATCATGTGCACGCTACACTTGTACCTATATTATGAGACAATGTAGCACATAGACATATATGTGAATCAATACTTCTGGAATGTACTGAGCATCTAGGGGTGATTGGATAAGTAAAACAATAACTGAATTCACACATAGACTTTAAAATAATTCATGCTAAGTATAGATGACACACCTTGATCTTGAATAAAACAAAAGCTTTAAAATCATAAACATGAGTAATGAAGCATAAGGACAAACTTTATTAGCCATAACACTTAGTTCTAAAACCTTTACTTTTTACTCTTTCTTTTAGGAGGTCCTTCTAATCGACATAAACCATGTGAGCTACATGGATTCCATCATCTTACCCATGTTGGGGAGAGCTGTCCAACTCTTGCCATCAGAATAGGACATTAACTTAAATAATCACTATACTTAGCCTACTATCAGCACTAGAACCTATGGTGGTGCATAGTTTTGGGGCATATGACCTTGGACTCATACCCAACTCGGTGCTAAATAGTACTCCATTATTACTTTATGCTCATACATTAGGAAATCTACTTTAACTTAGCATAAGGGTTTATAATGAAAGCCAATTATAGTTCTCTTTGATTTAATCTGTAATCAAAATGAACAAGTGTGGATTCCATATCTTAGCGTAGGATCAAAAGATCCATCATTCTTTAAATCTTTGTATAAAACCATCAAAGAAGCTTAAGATCATACTCTTCTTGAAATCTCAAATGCATTCTTGGTATAAACTTATCAAATAGAACTTAAGAGCATGATCTTCTTGAAATCTCAACATATAAACTTAACGCTTAAAATTCATGCTTTAAATCATGCTAATTTATAACAACACTTTATGTTCAATAACAATCTTAAAATACTTCAACAATATCAAGTCAAGATAGTGCAATCTCATTCATAATGTAAACCTTATAAGTTAAAACATAAATATAAGACTTCTTGGTATATATGTCTCCATGCTACCTCAACAGGATAAGGTAGAGTGGAGAAACTTGGTGCAATCACCAGGCACCATTCTAAGACAGCAATTCATTACATGGTTGGCGCTCCATGGGAGATTAGAAATAGTGAAAAGAGGTGAGAAATAGGGCATCAATGTAGCCACTTGTTGTGTCTTATGTCGCTCAGGAACTAAAGAAACATTCCAGCATTTGTTGTTTGAGTGCAAATATTCTGAGACGATCTGGAACATGTTACTGAAATGGATGAATATTCACAGACAAGCTCAAGCTTGGGAAGCTGAAATCAAATAGTTGACTACTGGTTTTCACATGTCCAAAGCAAGTTCACATATACTAATTTGTTTGTTTACCTCTACAGTATACCACATTTGTTATGAAAGGAATGCAAGCAGATTTAAGGCACAGGGCAAGAATACCATACTGCTACTCAAAGACATCTGCCTTCAAGTGCATATGAAGGGCCAGCAGTAGCGCAAATGGCATGACTTATTAGCAAAGTTGAATTATTTTCCAGTTTAATGCAATGTAATTGTAATATGTAATAGTTCGTCAAGGCAGGAAACAATGTATTCAAATGTTCTGGTGGAATAAAAAGATTTTCTTTCGACCAAAAAAAAATCTCATGATAATCATATGCTTCAAAAGTATAGAAACTTGGGTAAGAATCTTAATTCAAAACAAGTAAATATAATCTTAAAATAATGCAATTTGGGCACAAGGGTGAAAGGATACCCTTGTTCATAACCCCACATACCTTGATGGACTTGACTTGGTGGAGAAACCTTGACCTAGAAAGCCTTGTAGATGATCTTGAAAGCTTCTCTTGAAATTCTTGGATTAGGGAAAATAAATTCTTGGTTTATCTTAAAGAGAAGATGATGGAATGGATAAACTTAGGGATGATTAGGGTTTGTTCTTAAGAGGAAATTTGGAGAATATGGACATATAATGCCCTAATTGAAGCCTTGGGTCATGTTTTTATGATTTGAGTTGAGGTGGGAAAAGACCCAATTTCCCCTCTATTATTTAAACCAAAAATTCATAACGGGAATGCGGATTAAAGGCTCATTGCGATGCGGTCTTATTACAGTGGCTTACTAGTTCTGACAAAAAAAATCACAACTTTTTGCTTGGGGATCGGCTTAAAGAGAAATGTGTATCGTTGGAAAGCAAATTTAATTATCTACAATTTAGTGGTTCTTAAGCCAAAAAATTCCACATAAATCTAAAGTTATACACATCAAATTTGACCCTTGTAGAATCAAATACCAAACTTTTGATGAATCAAAGGCTCTTAGCTCAACTTTGTTCTAAGTGATTCCTATGAACATTCTTCACCTCATAAGCACTTCACACACAAGGATAAAGATTATGACACATTCATTCAAATTATAAATCAAAGCTGGATGAAAGAACCTTCACCGCAGTGCAATGAAGGGCTCATTATTTTACCTACCGCAATGCGCCACTATCACAGTGAGGCTCCAAAATTAAAATTCAAATGTGCCCCAATACTTATCCGAAAAATCCAAAACTTCTCCGAGACATGATCATTACACCCCTGAACATGAATTATCTCAAAAACCATCATATCGGAGTTCGAAAGTTCAATTTAAAAATCCTCAAAGTTAGGAGGTCTAAAAATAGCTAAGTCCCCAACACCTAGCTTAATTTTTTTCAGGTTCTAAGACTCTTATGCATGCACTATGAGCTAAACTGAACTAGGAAAAGTATGAGATATTAAAATATCTCCACCTTGGGAACATTCATCCTCATATGAGACTGATTAGACCGAGAGTACTGTACTAAGGTAACTGAGATCATATACTGAACATGCATGACTTGGAACATGATTGCATAACTGAGTCTAAAACATGATACATACACTGAATATCAGGAACTAAACTGATTCCTTAAATACATGCAATGATATGAGAATGGTTATAAGGCTAAGATAGAAATAAGAGAGTCAACTTATGAGTAACCATTACTTTAGGCTAGATCTGATTTCATGAAGAACAGATGAGAGGTTTAGGACCTGAAAACTCGGGGTATCACCACATCTACCCCTTAGGATACTTCTTCCTATGAATGATATTGACTTAGCTGAAATACTAAGAAAAGATTGAGATGATGCATGGGACATTTAAAGCTGAATCATGTCTGGAAGCTTATACTAAACTATACATTCCACTTCAATACTGCACTTCAATTTAGGCTACTTAAAATATTTACATAGGCACTGATAACAATATCGACTGAAGTCTAAGTTGAACTGAATTCTCTCACAATGTTCAAGCCTACTCAAATCTACAAAGTACACACATAGCTCTATAATACTAGTCTGAATCATGAATTCAATACATCCTACGGTTTCGCAAATGCTTATCCCAAGAATAATTCTTATAGCCACTTCAACAACTATATTCAACCTCTTACTAGGAATTTACTAACGCACAATGCATTCATCCACTTATACACCAACATAATATTCAAGCCTATTATTATATCGACATATGAACTTCTGGGGAAACACCCATAAAAGCCTCTTTCTCATATTCTCTAAGCCTCTATCTTTAACAACTTTCTTGCACTATTCTTAAGAATACACACACGAGATCTCAACTAACCATGACATTTATCTAAAACTTGGTCTCAATCTTACTTCACACTTACAACCTTAGCTAAAAGCAAGCATACAACAATCTTTCATCAACAAGAAACATTTAGTCTCTCCCATCTAAACAACTGTTAATACTTTCTTCTGAGATATAATTCAATCTTTATATATCCCCAATAGTTATCATATAATTACTTGAACACTAACTAATTTAGAACCTTCATAAGTATCACCATACCCTGAGTTCACACCATCTAGAGCTTCAACTCTTGTTTCCATTAGCTTAATCTTCAATGATTCAAACTCAGATTCTAACACTTAACATGGATATCCCCAAACCTTTAATGAATTATACTACTTCCGTCATAGTCTACTAATATCACATCTCTAAACTTATATTTTTCCCAAATCAACGAGAATAAAAATCATACCAAAAGACTTAACATCACATATTCATAACTCCTTAACTTAGCTATTAAGAACAACACATACTATATAACTAGCCTTCTTCCCATTTAGCAACCCAGGGATACTACTAACCACACACACTCTTTAATAATCTTAGAAAATAATGCAACCCACATATCACCTTGGACACACCTTTACATCATACATACAACATCATACTTAATTGTGAAAAACTGAACTTTAACTCTTGCATGCACTGTTCAAGCCTACTAGATCACTTCTATATAACTAGCATTACTAACCAAGAAGTCATTATTTCCACCTTGATGATCATCTACTATTCAAACTTAGTGTCTAGTGCTAGGCATGATTATAAACCCAACCTCACATACTATTCTCACTTTGAAGCTATAAAATAAGACATCAAGAAACACTAGTCCACTAAAGCCTCATAACAACAATAATTGATTATGATATTATGGTCTATCTTATTATAATGTATTAGCACATCCTCCTTGTATACATCACTACTATTCACCCATCTGTATGCTTCAATTATAGGCATAGCTCTTAAAGCATTAACCAATTTTCTTTTTCATAGCCACGCAGGGAAGCTTATATAAACGATATTCAACAACCAAATACTTTCACTAGTAACCTATATTTTTCTAACATAATAAACATCATTAATAACTCATTTCCTACTGCAAGCAAGCAATAACTCACCTTAACTAAGAACTCCTTCTCTAACTTTAATCAAGGAACCTGTACCACATCCATCACCACTAAGCTGACACACAAAGACATATCACCTTAACACAAACTCGATAATACACATAAGTACATCTATATACTTTCAATCATTTGCTATTCCCACCTTTCTTGTCACTAAAATTCTAAACCCACACTTCCAACTATAAAAAGGTTCTACAACTTATGAATCATAACACTCTAGGTTACAAATCCCTCGAATACAAACTCTATTTAACAATCTAGGTTCATACTATATCCTCTCATGAGCATTATCGGTACTAAATGGTTAATGAGGAATCTGAATACATATCTTATTCTGTCTTAACTGAACAACCCATATGGATGAGGACATAACTTTCAACTTAAGGGACTTAAGCACACTAGCAAGCTCCTCTCATGCTCCTTGTGTGACTTCTCAAGTTACTGATAGTAAATCTGAGAGCATTATCTTGGGAGGAATTAGAACTAAATAGTCATGTAATCTTAAGAATATTCCATATACGGAGAATTACGGAGTTACACATGAACCAAATAAATTTTTTTAGGGAACAACTTTACAGCATGATCTAGAGCATGAAGAAGGGAAATATTTCTTAAATGCTATGTAGCCTCTTGAAGAAAATTATAGATGTCTCCATATATTTTTGCAAGACTCTACTAGACATGGCTTCACAGACACCTTAGGACACTTGAACTCTGTGCTCGGATACCAAGTATATAATGCTCTAAGACTACCCCTTGGACGTCACACGATGCTTAGGACCACAAGTGATCCCAAGATAATTCTTATACTGGTATAACTTGTGAGCAACTAAATAAGATACATTAATCTGAAAGAAATAAGCGAAAGAGGTATTTTGCTAAATATGTTCAAAACCAAAATTATCAAAAAGGATTACAACTCAGGTCATACAAAACAAAAACTAAAATTTAATACATCAACTATACTGACTATCTTTGAAGCTTCTACTAATACGAACAACAGGTAGCTGGGACATGACCCCCAGCTATCCCTAATCAATACGACTTAATAAAGGAAATGCTACTAGAATAGAGTTGACTCAATTCCTTAAATCAAAAGAACTCTTGACCTGCTAACTGAAAACTACAAATTGTTTGATTATGATGTGCATGCTACAACTTGTACCTACATTATGAGACAATATAGCACATAAACATATATGTGGATCAGTACTTCTGGAATGTACTGAGTATATGGGGGTGAATGCATAAGTAAAACAATAACTGAATGCATACATAGACTTTACAATAATGCATGCTAATTGTAGATGACTCGCCTTGAGCTTGAATAAAACAAAAGATGTAAATTCATAAACATGAGTAATGAAGTATAAGGATAAATTTTGTGAGCCATAACAATTCGTTCTAAAAGATTTACTTTTTACTCTTTATTTTGGGAGGTTTTTCTAATTGTAAGCTATCATAGAGTCCAATGCCTTACCCACGATGGAGAGAGTTGTTCTACCATTGCCATCAAAATAGGACCTTAACTTAAAAGATCACTATATTTAGCCCACTATGGGCGCTTTAACCTATGGTGGCACATAGTTCAGGGGCATGAGACCTTGGACTTATACCTAACTCGGTTCCAAATACTACTCTATTATTAATTTATACTCATACTTTAGGAAATCCACCTTAACTTAGCATAAAGGTTTATAATGAAAACCAGTTATGTTTCTCTTTGCTTTAATCTGTAATCAATGTGAACAAATATGGATTTCATATCTTAGCTTAGGATCAAAAGATTCATCTTTCTTTAAATCTTGGTATAAAACCATCAAAGAAGCTTAAGATAATAGTCTTCTTGAAATCTCAAACTTATTCTTGGTATAAACTTATCAAATAAGACTTAAGACCATGATCTTCTTAAAATCTCAATACTTAAACTTAAGGCTTAAAATTCACGTTTTAAATCATGCTAATTCATAACAACACTTCATTCTCAATAATAATCTAGAAATACTTCAAAAATATCAAGTCAAGATATTACAATCTCATTCATAATGTAAACCTTATAAATTAAAACATAGACATAAGCACTTCTTGATATACTTAAAGCTTTAAATCTCATGATAATCACATGCTTCAAGATTATAGAAACTTGGGTATGAAGCCTAATTTAAAACAAGAAAACTTAATCTTAAAATCATGCAATTTGGGTACAAGGGCTAAAGGATACCCTTGTTCAAAACCCCGTATACCTTAATGGACTTGACTTGGTGGAGAAACCTTAACCTTGAAAGCCTTGGAGATGATCTTGAAAGCTTTTCTTGAAATTCTTGGTTTAGGAAACTTAAATTATTGATTTTTCTTGAAGATAAGATGATGGAATGAATGAAATTAGGGATGATTAGGGTTTTTTCTTGAGAGAAAATTTGGAGAAATGGGCATATAATGCCCTAAGTGAGGCCTTAGGTCGTGTTTTTACGAATTAGGTTGAGGTATGAAAAAAACCCAATTTCTCCTCCATCATTTAAACCAAAAATTCAAAATTGGAATGTGAATTAATGGCTTATCGCGATGCGGTCTTCTCGCAGTGGCTTACTGATTCTGACGAAAATGATCACAACTTTTTGCTCGAGTGTCGAATTAAGGTAAAATTGGTATCATTGGAAAGTTAATTCAATTATCTACAATTTGGTGGGAGTGAGCTAAAAAATATCACCTGTATAAAAAGTTATACACGTTCAAAATTGACCCTTGTAGAATTAAATGCCAAACTTTGAACGAATCAAAGGCTCTAAGATCAACTTTGTTCTAAGTGATTCCTATGAACATTCTTCACCTCATAAGCACTTCACACAATAGGATAAAGATTATGACACATGCATTCAAATTATAAATCAAGAATTGGATGAAATCACCTTCATCGTGATACGATGAAGGGATCATCGCTATAACCACCGCAACGCGCCACTATCGTAGTGAGGTTCTGGAATTAAAATTCAAATGTTCCCCAATCCTCATTCGAAAAATCCGATACTTTCCCAAGACATGATCCTTACACCTATGAACATTGAATTAACTCAAATATATCAGAATCCGAAAGGTCAATTTAAAAATACTCAAAGTTAGGATTTCTTAAAATGGCTAAGTCCCCACCACTTAGATAAATTTTGTTTAGGTTCTACGCCTCTTATGCATGCACTATGAGCTAAACTGAACTAAAAAATGTATGGGGTATTACATGTATCTAGATAGGGGTAAAACAACAATGACAACTAATAGGATCATGACCAAATGAGGTGAGTTCTCATTAGTGGGTAGTTTCCCTCTTAAAGCTCTCCATAACAAAAAAGAACATTTAAAGGAAATGTTTTATGCCACATAAACTTATTGGTCATTGTAGTGTTTTTGTGCTTCCTTAACAACTCCCATGTTGAAGAACAAGTGAATCAACCATTAGAATTGAGTGTCTAGTAAGATTGATCAAGTTTACCCTCTTGAAACTGAAAATGAAAGTTTAAAATGACCTGGACAAGTTGAGGATGAGGAGTTGCATTAAGTCTCTGAATGTTCCACTTATTATTATTTAAGAAATATCCAACCTTTACATTGTTGGATCTGATGTTATCAACTCAGAAGTTATGATGAGGTCTAACACCAAGCCAATTATCCCACCTAAAACAACATGTAGCAAAATTCAGCTTCTACTAAATATGGTTTTCAGCTCTACTTTTGTTTCTCATCATGTGTTTCCACACTAAAGAATGACGTGTATCCTACTTCTTTTCCATCGGGTTAGCTCTTTGATAATATTTAGATTTCAAGATGTCACCCCAAATATTATCTTTAGTTTTAAACACCCACCATTGTTTGTATTATAAAGAAACACAAACATCAGTCATTTGCCTAAAACCAATACCCCTTTCCTCATAGCGATAGCTAAGGTTTTTCCATGAAGACTAATGATATTTCTTCTTGTTCTCTTTCCATCCCTAAAAGAAATCCACAAATAAACTCACCACCTATTTGAGAGTAGTTTTAAGAGGTATTGAAGCAGAAAAATATGAATAGGCAGGGATTGCAAGA
The DNA here is from genome assembly GCA_030864225.1 of Capsicum baccatum var. pendulum. NCBI lineage: Eukaryota > Viridiplantae > Streptophyta > Magnoliopsida > Solanales > Solanaceae > Capsicum > Capsicum baccatum. The sequence continues at coordinate 141,373,294 of CM061550.1, forward strand.
CATGTTTAATCGAAGTTACTTTGCCGCCATTACTGAGAATATTTGATTATCAACCTATTATCCTAGAAACCACTTTAGAAATTATAACATAATAATAAATAATTCTCTGCCTTCCAATATAAATAGGAAAGCCAAGGTATGCGATAGAACTTTGTTTTTTATTAAAACCAATCTCCATCTTGATTGTATTAAGAGTAGATTGAAAAGTATTCTCAAGAAACATGAAATGACTCTTGTCAATGTTGATAAGCTGACCCAAACATGTTCAAAATCTGTAAGAGTCTTTATAATTAATATTAAAGATTTCCTTCTTCCTGAATTAAAAATAATAACATCATCAGAAAAGCTGAGATGGTTTATTTGAGGACCATTCACTTCCATATGAAAAGCATAGTATTGAAGATGTGACTGTAGGTTGTTAAGTAATTTTGATAAAACTTTAGCACTAAGAATGATTAAAGCGGGTAAAAGAGGACTTATCTGTTTGAAACCCCTAGTAATTGAAAGAAACTGTGTCTAGAGCCATTAACAATCACTGAATATCAATTATTGGACATGGTTATCTAAATCATATAAATAATAACCTATCCAAAACCAAATATTCTGATAACAAGATAAATAATAGACCAATAAACCCTGTCGTATGACTTGCCATGTCTAATTTAATAACCAAATTACCATCAATGATGGGTTTTTTAATACCATGAATAATTTCTTGATCAATCATGATATTCTCATAAATATTTCTACCCTTGACGAAACTTGACTAGTTGGGAAAATAAGATTGGGTAAAATAGGAGCAAGTTAGAATAGGGGGTTGGGGTGTAATATTCATGGTTTAGAAATCTAGGTTCATGAAATCATAGGAAAAATTCTGAATATATGTATTTTTATGTAGAATTGATTTTAGACTTCAAACTAACTCTTTCTAGTATGAAATTGTGGCTCAAAAATGAACTTTTATAGTTAGGGATCTCAAATTCTATGAAGATTGGAATTTTAACTTTAAAACTTCATTAGTGGAGATGGGTTGAACATGATAGAGCCAGTTAGTGGTTAATTGACCCTTGATTATTGTTATACACTATTAGTGATTATTAGTGGGTTTGAATTTCCAAAGTATTTATTTGAAGAGTAATGGATTAATTACTCTTATACTTATTATTTATTAGATGATTTAACCTTAAAAAATATGAAGAAGAAGGAAGATCATCTATGATATAGCTTTCTTATTGCGGAAGCTTAGAGCCTAGGTATCTAGATTTAATATGTTGTATATATTGGTTAAATTGAATGACTATATGTAATTTGATGGGAGATTTCATGCTTAGGCATGCGGACACAGTGAATGGATGGTAATAATTGAAATATGGACATGAATGGAATCTAAATTAGTTTAATTATTATTTTGGGGCAAATATTGATGATTTATGAATTATGTATTAATTGTTCTAATTCATGAGAATATATGTCTGTTGGTGTTCGGTTATGGGACTACAGGTTGTGAAAACTAGTAACAAGTAGATATGGTGTTTTGGAATTGGAAGGTTGGGAAAGTATGACTGAATTGGTGGATAGAAATTCTAGTTGAGTCATTAGGTGATGAATAAGTCTATGCTAAAGTCTTGTCATAATTTTATTGGTATAAGGATTGAACTAATGCTAATTAGTTACAAATGACCGAATTTAAAGAAATACTTGATTAATTGTTGTACAATCTACTAGTAAATATGAGTACTGAACTTTGCTTGAAAAGCTAATGAATAGGCTAAATGATTTTTCACAAATATTGTTGAGTAATAAAATTATTGTATTTCGAGATAAGGATTATATTGTGGAGCAAGTGGAAATATTTGTAAGCTTACTTGATGATTACACTTGAACTAGTAGATGGTTAAAGATAGATGAACATCCAACTTGTTTTATGTAAATATGATAATTGTTCCTTCATATTACATGTTATAATGCATATTCAAGAAAAGTGAATGCCTATTTGATATCCTAAGTGTTAATTGAATGTAATGAACTTATATGAAAAGCTTGTTGGTTTTATAAATATTATTCCTTTTATTCTTGTGGTTGTGATTGTTGTGATATCTTTCATTATTGTGAGATGTATTAGTCTTCAGACATCTTCATGGGATTTATATTTATTATTATAAAGTGTACGGATATTTGGACATCTTCACATGAGTTATATTCATTATTGAGGAATGTATCGATATTTGGACATCTTTATAGATTGGTTGACGATTTTCAGACACTTCATGTTTGGAATTTGATACATAGACAAGATCTCATTTTTTGCAGGCCATAGCTAGTGGACGACCATAAGACCTTTAGCATGTATGTATAAGATACAGGTAACCATGACGTTTCCTCGAGTGAATTAGGGCTACATTTTAATTGTTTTATTAATTTCTTTATTGAACCAGACTTATATGTTAACTTGTTGTATTGGTTTTGTGGGTGAACTGAACTTATATGTTTACTTGTTACATTTATTTCTTGAGAGAATTGGGCTTCAATTTCACTTGATTTATTTGGTTTCTTGAGTAAATAGGAAATTATGATTACTAACATGGTTGTTGTAGAAATGGATCCTTTAGAAGATCAGGCTTATTTTTTTTTGTTATATAGGTTGGTTTCTTAAGTGGACAAATTTATCTATATATAGGTTATATATGTTGGTTCTATATATGTTGGTTCCTTGAAGGGACCGAGTTTTTTTGTTTACTTATCATATATGTTAGTTCCTTGAATGGACTGAGTTTATTTGGTTATTTTTTATATATGTTGGTTCCTTGAGTGGATTGGTTTTATCTTTTGCTTATTACATATGTTGGTTCCTTGAGTGGACTAGGTTTATTTGTTTACTTGTTATATATGTTGATTCCTTTAGTGGACCAAGTTTATGATTACTGACTTGTTGGTTTAAGTAAATCATTGTATGGATCAGGCTAAATTGGAAATGAACATTATACATCTTAATTGTCTTTCTAATTATGTATTTGAAACATAATGAGTATATTATTGTGGAGTTATTGTTTGTTGACTTGATTGATGTTGGTAATCAGGGTCTTTACTTGAGTTGTTACCTAATTGACTTGTGTTTGATTAAGCTCTATGGTTGTTGAAAGGCATAAGTGTCTAATGAACATAAGTTACTTGAAAGGTGTTAAGTTCATTAATATACCAATCGATATTATTGAGATTGGGTAGGCGGGTATTGTTATTTTGCTACTTAATTTCTCATTCCCTTAAACAAGTCCCTAACTTCTAGGGTGCTAATGCATAACTTGAATATCATAACAAGGCCAAGGAAATATAGCAAAAATATTTGTAGTTCTAGCTCAACTGTAAAGTTTTGTGCATACATATTTAGCCTAGGTAGGAGATTTAAAGGGTGGTGTATTTGAGTGGAAACTAGAAATCAGTTACATTAAATAAAGATATGAATCATAGACTAAGGGGAGTTAAACTGTCACATTATATGTACATGATTTATCTTGAATTTATATATTAGATGTTATGTGCTTTAACCTTGGTCGGACGATGATGTCTACCGGCACCTATTATTTGTACTGATTTCACACTTTTTATACCCTTTTGGAGTATAGTCCGGCTGTGGGTTAGTTTAAGGGTGTCAAGTGGGCCGGCCCGACCCAGCCCTTGTAACTAATTCGGCCCAATTTGACCCAGTTCGGTAAGCCCTAGGGCTTTAGGGTTCCGGGTTTCGGGTTTTGAGCCGGTTATTTTTTTAAAATGGGCCCGGCTAACCCGGTCCGGACCAAGCCTGGTCCAGGCTCACCGGTTAACCGGCCCGGATACCTTTCTTTTAAAAAAAAGGATTTTGGGCCAAACTAGCCGTTGGCCCAATGGCTATATAGCCATTTTTGGGTCCAAACGGCTAGTTTGGGCCCATTTATCAAAAAAAAATTAACTTTAAAAAATATTTTTTAATCCCAAAAAAATTCTATAAATACCCTACAACTTCAAATCATTTTTCACACAATTTTTCACTCTCTCAAATCTCATTCTCTCTCAAATCTCAATTCTCAATTCTCAAACATTCAATATATTAATTTCTTAAAGTGTTCACTTTAATTTTTTAATTTTTCGTTTACAAAGTACGAGCGGAAGTTTCTAAAGTCACAACCTTCGGATGCTTCCAAAATTTGGTATTGTCGTTCCATCTCTTACGTTTAATTTTTATTTATTGTATTAATTGTTTAATATTTAATTTTATTATATTTCTGTATTTTGAACATTTTTAGTTTAATTTAATTTATACTATGGATAAATTAAGAAACCTCGCTACTAAAGGTGTTAAAAAAATTTGTTCCGGAAGCGGTAATGGTAGTAAAAAGCGAATTACTAGCGGTAGAGGTAGTTCAAGTAGTAGATATACCCGTGTGCCTTCGCCTCCGGTACCGCTTGGTACACCTTTTGAGGAAAAAATAGGTGTAGGTTCTCATGATATGGATTATGTAGAAGCTCAGGAAAATTACGGTATAGAAGAAGAAAATGAAGTAGATGCGGTTAATTTAGACGAAGATAATGAAAATATTGCTGAGACACCCGCAGTAGGAGATGCTAACGTTAGATCTGAATCAGTTAATCTCCCTCCCCGTCCTCCCAGTGCCCCAAGACCTCGTAAAAGAACTAGTGTTGCATGACAATTTTTTGAACGTATATCAGATATTGAGATGCAATGCAATATTTGTCAACAAATATATAAGCATAGAAGTGGAGGCAAGCAAAGGGGTACGGGTACGTTAATGAGACATATAGCTGAAGATCACAAAAGAGAGTTAAATATTGCACAAGGTGGTGGGGATGTTGGTGGGCCAACACAAACTAGAATGGACCCAGCAACCGGTCACGTAGCGAAGAAGTATAATAAATTGAGGGACCGGGAAGAAATAGCTAAAATGGTAGTTGTGGGTTGTTTGCCTTTTAGTTTTCCTTCTTCTGATGCCTTTATTCGTTATATACAAGCAATTTATAATCCTATGTTTAACGGTATTCCTAGAACTACTTGTCGGTCTGATATTTTTAGACTCCATTCACAATATTATTTTTATTTGTCAACATTGTTAAAAAATATTCAATGTAGATTGTCCCTAACTTCTAATCTTGATCGTGCTGTAAATAAAAATGATTATTTAACCGTTACTTGTCATTGGATGGATAGTAATTTCGTGATGCAAAAACGTATTCTTGCTTTTTTATATGATGAAGATCGTAAACATACTGGACAATTTATTGTTGATTCTATTGTTAAAATTGTCGGATATTATGGTATCGAAAATAAAATTTTATGTATTGCTTTTGATAATACTTCTAACAACAAGACTGTTATAACAAAAATAAAATCTACGGTATCTCCGTCCTTACCTGAAATTTTTCATATTAAGTGTGCATGTCATATATATAATTTAATTGTAAAAGATGGTCTTGAGTTTTTTGATATTTATATTGAAAAAATTCGTCTTGCCGTTGATTTTATTCAAGGAAATAATCGTACATCGAGAATTAGAGAATTTAAAGTTAAATGTCAAGAAAATGGACTTACACCGATTTTGATGCCTTAGGAAATTGATATTAGATGGAATTCTACGTATGAATGTTTAAAAACTTGTTATAAATATAGAATTCCTATTACACTAGCTTTTAACCAACATTGTGGTTCATTTACTGATTCTGCTGATTGCATGCTACATAATTCTGATTGGGTTGTAATTAATGATCTTGTTAAGTTTTTAGAAAAATTTTATGTAGCTATGGTTGAACTTTCCAGTGCTTATTATCCTACTGTTTGTAATATTTTGGCATATATAGCCGATATTTCTGGTTTGCTCAAAGAATATAAAAATAAAGAAGGTTATAAAGAAGTTGTTGACGCCATGTTTACGAAATTTAAAAATATTTTTTCTCGATTCCCCCTATTTACTTGGTTGGTACTATGCTAAATCCGTGCATGAAATATAATAATATGTGTCACTTTAGTACTCTTATTTATACTAACTTAGAAATAAATACTAACCATGATTCTGAACAAGTACAACTTGATTTATGGACGGCTACGGCTGATGCAAAGGATTACATAGAAAAATTATATAATCATTATGCTGATTTATTTGATTTAGCTGTACCTACAAATATCACTCCAACTGTCGCTCCTCATCCTCCCGAGGAGCCATCATCTTCTAAAAGGCCGGCACATAGTGGTTTTTTTTATTCATTTTAAGATTTAAATTATTAGAACAGTGTTGATGAGAGAACTTACACATCAACTTATCGGGAAGAGTTGAAATATTATCTTTGGACGGCACCAGAGGATCGCAGACGATGGATCAACACGTTGTATTGGTGGAGGAGTAATGAAATACAATATTCTGTGCTTTCAAGATTAGCTAGAGATATCTTGAATGTTCCAATATCAACCGTTGCATTAGAGAGCACCTTTAGTCAGGGACGACAGTAGCTTGGAGACAACCGTCACTCATTTGGAAGCAATGCAATGAATGTTCTAGTTTGCCTCAGAGATTGGATTAGAGCGGAAAGAAGAAACCAAGGAATGGAACCGGAGCCGAGCGACGAGCTGAAACTTGAAGAAATTATGACTTCACGGGAGAACTCAGCAGAATCAAGTCCAATGCATGGTTTTGCCCCCGTTGACTTCGACTATCCTATGCAAGTTCCCATTAACATTTACATGAATGACTTGAAAAAAATGATGTATAATTTGTAGATTTTTCATCCATGTAAATTATAAATTTTGGATCATTTTGCAATCAATAAAATTTCCGAAATTCATTCACTTCTTAGTCCTTGCTTTTTATATTTTTTTCATTTAACGATTTAAAATTTTAAATTAAATTTCTAGTTTTCTACTTTAAATAAAAAACTAATTAAAATATATTATTAATTTACTACCAAATATTATTAATTTATTATATTAAGTAGCATATGTTCTGTATATTTGCGCATATAACTTCTAAAGAAGTGTATATTTAACGTATACATGTGTATATGTTTTATAAATTAGTATATAAGTATATCTATATATATTGTAATGTATATATAATGTAGTATATTTTATAAGCAGTAGTATATATACATTGAATGGTGTGTATACACGTGTATATATCTTCTATAGAAGTGTATATTTAACGTATACATGTGTATATGTTTTATAAATTGGATATCTTCTATAGAAGTGTATATTTTACGTATACATGTGTATATATTTTATAAATTAGTATATAAGTATATCTATATATATTGTAATGTAGTATATTTTATAAGTAGTAGTATATATACACTGAATGGTGTGTATACACGTGTATATATCTTCTATAGCAGTGTATATTTAACGTATATGTGTATATGTTTTATAAATTAGTATATAAGTATATCTATATATATTGTAATGTATATATATTGTAGTGTATTTTATAAGTAGTAGTATATATACATTAAATGGTGTGTATACACACGTATATATCTTCTATAGAAGTGTATATTTAACGTATACTTGTGTATATGTTTTATAAATTAGTATATAAGTATATCTATATATATTGTAATGTATATATATTGTAGTATATTTTATAAGTAGTAGTATATATACATTGAATGGTGCGTATACACGTGTATGTATCTTCTATAGAAGTGTATATTTAACGTATACATGTGTATATGTTTTATAAATTAGTATATAACTATATCTATATATATTGTAATGTATATATATTGTAGTATATTTTATAAGTAGTTGTATATATACATTGTATGGTGCATATACATGTGTATATATCTTGTATATTTAATGTATACATGTGTATATGTTTTATGAATTAGTATATAAGTATATCTATATATATTGTAATGTATATATATTGTAATATATTTTATAAGTAGTAGTATATATACATTGAATGGTGCGTATATATGAGTAATTGACTAATTGTGTATATGTGTATATATTTTTTAAATTCTAATGTAGTATATACTATATATATAGTGTATATATATATTATTTAACGTATTTATAATGTATATAAGTGGGTGTATGTAATGTATATTGAAAGAAAGTTTTTTTTTATATATTTTTTACCAGGTTTGACCGATTGTTTAACCGGGTTTGATCGGGTTTTGGTGGGTTTGACCGGGTTGGGTTAAATGGGCCGGGTTAGAATGGGTTTTAATTTTTTTACTGTTTGGCCCGGCTCGGCCCGGACCGTCTAACGCCAAAACCGGCCCTCAACCCGGTTAAAATAGAAAGGCCAGTTCCGGGTTGGCCCGGCCCGGCCCGTTTGACACCCATAGGTTAGTGGATGTTTCTCAAGTGACATGGATAGTGATCTTCAATGGCTTCTACTCTTCTCATTCCTATGGTGGGAGTTGTGTCCTTAGGGTTATCATTTACTTATTAGAAGCTCTAGTACTTGTTTAGACTTGTTTCTTGAGGAAAATATTTTTCAGCTATATTTAAAGTTTTATGAACCAGATATAATAAATAAAGTATTTTGTTATTTTTTATTGACTTCTGTATATATTTTGAAAGGGTGTTA